>CM064863.1:28860941-30148838 GCA_032719365.1 Prinsepia uniflora
CTCGATATGTTTCGGGGCTTCGGAAGGTTTAGGTTCGGGATTAAAAATAGTTAAAAATACGGGAAAATTACGGGGTTTTGATGGGAGGTTAATTAAGTAGTTATTAACCTTCTATTACAATTTGGATAGGTTTGGGAGTCCCGGTGATGGTGATCGGCTCGGGGAGCCGTATGGCACGCAAATCGAGGCGGCAGCTCGGACGGTCTGTGAGTGGACCTTGTTTTCTAAATTGGTGCATGCATAAATGTTTATTATATGTTTTATTACTTGTTTGATGATGCCATGGGTGCATTTGTATGTGGTTACGTATAAGCACGTATTTCGAGGTTTCGGCCTTATACGGTGCTTATACGGGTCTGTATTTCTTTATTGATTTAAATGATTTGATTTTGGATTTCTAAATGGATAAACTCGGGTATGAGACCCATTTGGTTTTGTCTCGGGCATATGACACTATTTACGACCTTCGGGTCTAAATCGTGGTCGCGACGGGTGCTATGTGCACGGCGATCGACGATACGACGCTCGCCTCCGGATTTGGATGTGTTCCTTCCGGAGAGGTCACGATGCACGATTCGTTGTCGGGCAGCCTGGGGAGGCTCGACTACGGAGTGCTGACGGTTCAGGATAGCGATCGGTGATGAGTGCACCATGATCTTGCGATGGTCGCGTCGGTTGATTCGTTCACGGCGACATACCAGGATTGAGGGCGGTCCTGGATGGATGGTTGCACGCATCACTATGATCGGAGTCGTGACTGACCCTTGGATATCGGGCATGGTGCCCAGTTGAGTCAAATGTTCGGGCACGAGACCCAGTTGTTTTACACTGATGATTTTGGGTCAGGGACCCTAGATGGATTTCCAAGTTCATGACGGTTTGTGGGAACCGGCATGAACTTTTGTCAGGTCATTCTGGTTCTTGACGGTTTATGGGGACCGGCATGAACCCTGGTTATGTTATTATGTATATATATATATATATGTTCGTCTACCTTCCTTTACTTCTATTATCTCCTCCGGGGAGGGTCGTTGGCCTGGGTGGACCCCGGAGTAGTCACGGAGCACCGACTGAGTGGAGTCACCCCCCAGTTGGGTTCCTTACTCTCAGGAAGGCTATGGTTACTATTACCTCGGGTAGGGTCAGTGGTCTGCGGACATTGACCTTGACTTTGAGATGACTCGGATTGAGACCCGGGTAGCGCGCGCGTGGCTTTGGATACCGTGACAGGATTGGTTGTGTGACTTATATATATGTATGTGATGGATATATGATATATGATATGTGGTGTGTACAGGTGTGCACAGGATTTGGGCAGTGGCCCGTATGGTCGTTTTTTCTTGTGGTCCTTTCGATCTTAGTTTATATCTGCTTTGGGCTTAGTCCCACATATGGTTTGTTTTGGATACATGGTTTTCGAATGCATGCATGCTTTTTAGTGGAGGGTACAAATGTCTTCCTTATTAAATGTTTTTATAAACTTTTGCTTTGTCCACTCACAGTTTTTAATGTTTTGACTGCCCTTCAGGTTGACATCGGATGTGGGCTGTAGCAGAGACCGAGATATCACATGCCTCCTCCGGATCCTGGCGTACTCTGATAGCCCGGGAGGGCAAAGGACGAAAATATCCCTTGTCTGACACTTCGTGTCAGACGGGAGCAGGGTCATCCCGCACTAATCCCGGGGGGATTGGGATGGGTCCTGTCAACGTGGTATGAGAGCGGGGTTGTCTCTATTCGAGCAACCGCGGAGCTCTTGGAGTATGTATGCTGGTCGAGGATGTGATATCTCATTGGGCTGCAGTCCGTGGTCAACCTGATTGTTGGGGTGCCGGTACGATAGTTAGTAGGATTGGCACGCCTTGGTTCGACATTCGATGCCGGGGTTGCCGTAGTTCTGTCGTGGATGACAGTGTGGGACCATACAAAGGGATAAACAGTATTTTCGAGTTTTGACCGTGAGACGGTTAGTTGGGATCGTCTTTCACGATGTCGTAGGATCGGTTCCGACGACTGGTTTGGAGTTGCGACCACTCGATGGTCGGACTTGGGTTGGGTTAAATGGATTTACTGCAGTCGGCAGTTAGCAGCCGGAGTCGAGGAATCCTGGTTGGATTGTTGGTAGGATGTGTATGGTTCGGAAAGGCAAGTTGGCGAGTGGTGTGACTTTGACGACTATTCGGATTTGGATTCGTTAGTCGGTCTAGTCATGTCAGCTTGTGTGGGGACTGCACTTCGCAGTCGAGGTTGTACTTATCGGTTAGACCTAGTAGGTTGTCGTGCTACATTAGTTGTGATGGATTGTTGGTACAACTACGGTCGTGGATGACCTGGTAGACGACAATGGTTTAGTCGAGTTACGACAGGATAGAGATTGTTGGACAAGTTACCAGGGTTGGTACTTGTCGATGGAATCCCGGAGCGGGGATACGGAGTATTTGGTACGGGCGAGTGATTTCGTTGGATGCGGGGTCTCGATAGCGGTGCCTGGTAGTTAGGTCTGCACGAGTGTGTAGCAGGCACTACTACCGAAGAGTGGTTGTAGTTACGATTGTTGGGAATCGGGGACGTTCGGGGAACGTTTTCCTTTTCTCGCATGAGTTGTCAGGGTGACTGTACCCAGAGTTGTCAGGTACGAGGGAGACAGAGTTTCTCCTATACGAGCAGAGGTACGCGATCGTCGCTTGGTATGAGCGGAGATCCAGGGTGTCAGTTTTGCACACGGTGTGCTAGCGTCAGTACTGATGCTAGTGAGGATGCTTGTGTGCTGATGCTGACAGGTGGTAGTGATGGTGCTGGTACTCGTGCTAGTGCTAGTGCTGTGTGTCGGTGCGGGTGATTGTGATGACGGTGAGTCACGAGTCGGGATGTGGCTCTGACGAGATGGGCATATGTTCGGTATCTGTGGTTCCAGAGTGGACCTCAGATAAGGTTAAAGTGGTTAAGGGACACGTGGTTGATGTCCGGGTATGTTGTTTCCAATCTTGTTGGAACTTCGAAATCGCGAGAGGGTGCGATTGCTGTGACGAATGGAATGTGGGTTTTCCGCATTGGTAATGGGTATGTCGAAGTCATTTTGGGTGACTTCTCAGGTTCTACCATAATTGATGGTGGTAGATGACGTTGATGATATAGATGTTGTTGGTTGCCACTAGTACAACTGATCGTGTATTGGTTGGTGGACCCGGGATTTGTTCTGAATCATCAGGAGGAGATGAGTATATCGAAGTTAAATGACTAAGATTTCTCATTTTCTACTTGATGGCAGACGATGTTGGATTACGTGGCGTGGTGAGTGCAGCAAGTTTTGGTCGCATTCACGTAGGATGAGTTTTGATGTCATCGTGTTGGATCGTTCTTGGTTTTCCACGGTGGAATGCCAAGGATCGATACGAGGTAATCAGTGAGAACCCACAGTCTCGGCGTGTCTCGTCGTAGACTAATCTATTTAAGATGTGGGAAAATGGTCTAGGACTTTGGTTGGCGTGACGATCCTCGATCGTGACGTCTAATGGTCGGTTGACGTACTGTTGGATCTGGATCGTGATTTGTATATCCAGATAGGTGGAGAGTTTATTACTCTTACTTGGATGTTGAGTGAAGCATGATTGGACTGAACTTCTTTTCGAGGTAAGTCCCATATGGCTTATTACTCGCCTGAGTAGTTTTCCGATGAGTAGGTGTCTGACGAGGTCGGATTTTGTCTGACCTAGTGTTGTGTTGATGTTGGGATTGACTTCCCTATGAAGTCAATCGATCGTATTGTGGTAATCGGTTGAGCGGGTAACCGATAGGTTTGGTTTTGGTACGTCTCGGTAGACGTGAACGATATTTCAGGTTTTGGAATCAGATTTCTGGATGACGATTCAGGATTTGATTTTGGAACTTGAAAAAGGATTTCTAGATTTGGGTTTTGGAATCGGATTCTGGGTGACGATTCAGGATTTGATTCTAGAGCTTGACTGTAGATTTTCTTTTATGGATTTGGGTTCGGAATAGTTATTCCAAATGCTAGCTTACGGAATAAGGATTTCGGATTCGGATTTGAACATGGATATGGATACGACTTCTGGGTTCGGATTTGGGATTTCTTACGAAATTGCGGATTCGGATTCGGATTTGGAAATAAATAATGGGTCGAAGTTTCGATTGTCTAATACCGGATTGGACAAATGGACTCCATCGTAGAAACGTGATTGGCTACAACCTAGGTGGTTGTAGGCTGATTGATGGGCAGATGTACGTACCTTGTACGTTGTTCAAGGTACGATACTAGGCAGACTTGTCGTGCCTGGCGACGGTATATAGGAGATACCGGTGGTACGTTGGAGAGCGTGTTGGTAGTCCGGCTTGGTTCCGATACCATTGGATTAGTCGGGGTCGTGGACTGGACATTGGATACTGTGCATTGGGTCATAGTGGTTCTGATGAGTCTAGTTACACACAGGTCGAGTGAAATGCTTGTGGTTAGTGTAACCACGAGTGTGTGTCATATCAGTTTGCGACTGACAACTGTCAAGTACTGACAGTTTGTAGGAGGTGTCAGCGTGGATCATGGTGTGAGGTCTGATGACTCCCAGTGGGAGCAGACGTCAGGATAGTTAGTGGTTGAGCAAGGAACCGTCTAGTTGGTTGTGTCAGCGAAACGGTAGATCTGACAAGTGGGATCAGTTCGGAGCGTACGACTTCTGTCATTCGACGTGGTCGAATGTAGTCGATACGACGAGAGCGTTAGTGGTACGTCTAGTTACAAACGAGGTTTATGTTGACTAGTGGGTGTACTAGTGTACACGTGTTTTGCGGTCGATTCTACTTTCCACGAGGTGGTTGTGGAATCAGGATAGTGGAGTTTCAAGAACGAAACTAATTAAGGAGGGAAGAACGGTTAGATTAGGTCGGTTGGAATTTCGAGGACGAAATTAATTAAGGAGGGAAGGTTGTAACGACCCGTCCCAAATTCCTAGATTAGATTAGTGACTAATCACGATTAGTGAGGCTAATCCGTGATTAGTAGAGCGAAATCGGACGAACGGTGCGAAATGACCGTTTTGCCCCCTGATGGTGGCAAAACGTTGACTTTTTAATCGGGCAGTCAAATGGACTTTGACCGATAACCGTGACGTAGTTCGTGACGTCACGAGTTCATAGACAGGTGGCACGTTCAATTCCGACGTTCGAGGAAGAAGTTATGACGTTCGGAAGTTTAGGGGCATTTTGGTAATTTGGGTGAATAGGGGGGTCAAAAGTTGACTTTTTGACCGGGAGGTTCGATGGCCGAGGGCCGAAGACCGTTACGTAGATAAGGACGATACGAATCCATAGGCAGGCGGCACACTGAAATCGGACTTCGAACGGGAGAGTTATGGGTCACGGAAGTTCGATTTCAACTATGCACGAACTTCGAGACGGGGACATTTCGGCGAAATCTGATTGGGTGGATATTTTGGTGGGCCCCATGGATGAGTGACAAGTGTCACTCATCCCATTGCTTTGATCCCCCAAAATGTGGATCTAAATAATTAAATATTATTATTTTAATTATTTTATAATCAAATCCACCAACCATTAATCCTACCCATCCATTTCAATTCTAACTTTAAATCCACACCCTCCATTTCTCTTCTCTCATCAGCCATCATTCTTCTTTGTTCATCCTCCCACCCGAAACCCATTATCCCATTTTTCTTCATTTTCTTCATCCTCCATTTTCAAACACCACACCATACACATACCACCACATCTCATCATTTTTCATCTTATGTGTGACGTGAGGAGGGACCGTGATGATGAGGACGCGACGGCGAGGACTCACGGCGGCGGACCACGGCGGGGGAACCCGAAAACCCGTGAGGTACATTTTACTCAAAATTTGGATTTTTAGTTTTAGGAGTTTTCGATGATTTCTAAAGATTAGGAATGGTTTCTAGGGACCCCTAGGAGTCTATTGGGATTGGATTCGAGGGTTAGGAAGGCCTGGAACGACCGTGAACGGCGGAGGAAGTCACGGCCGCCATGGCTGAATTGAAGGTACGGGTTTTCGATGTTTTTTCTTCCGTTTTAAGTCATAGGACGGTAGGTTAGGTTGAGACGAAGAGAATGGGACAAACGGGGAGTGTTTTGGTGGCCGGAGCTGGGAGAGCAGCCGGGTCAAGTCGCGGGCCACGGCGACCCGGTTGCAGACATTCGGGTCGACCCGCGGGAGGGCAGGGATGACAGGTGACGTCATCCTACTAACGTCATCATGTCAGGGATGACGTCAGCATTGTCAGATCTGACAATGTCAGCTGACATGTCAGAAAATGGGCCAATAGGAGTGTGACACGTGTCACATGTCAGTGCACACGTGTCACATGACCCCGTAACTTGGTCATCCGAACTCCGATTGACGCGTGCCGCCTATCTACGGATTCAACATCTCGAAACCTACCTAATGTTCCTCGGCTTACGTGCAATGTCCATGTCGTTTGAAAAGTCGACAAATTGCCCATTTGTAACCAAATTACTGAATTACCATTGAAATTCCGAACATCAAAACTTTCTCTTCGAATGTCGGAATCAGGCGTGCCACATGTCTATGAACACGTGACGTTCTGAACTACGTCACAGTCATCGGTCAAAGTTTGTTTGACCGCTCGAGCAAAAAAATCAACCGTTCGCAGACCAATTTTCAGGGGCAAAATCGTCTTTTTCTTCCAATTTTCCAAATTTTCCTTTTCCGAAAGTCCGGGTTGTTACAACCTACCCCCCCCCCTAAACAATTTCGTCCTTGAAATTCTAATTAGTGGGAGCCCTAATATTTTCCCGAGGATACATGTCTACGATAATCCCGAAACATAAACACTTTCAACCGGGTATAAGTCATACCCAACTTACAGAAATCATACAACCAATCTCAACCTCTGTATAAATCCCTGCCCTTATGGGCAGTCATACCACAAACAGGCTTGGAATACATAGCTTAGCTCACGTACGAGTCCACACAATCCAGAATACATGAGAACTAGTCAGATCCTTCTCGTTTACATGGCATCCACTCGTGACATGATCCAATGGCTAAATCCTCCCATATGTCATCAAGCCACCAGGCCAATAAACTCATAAGGTTCAATAACTCGGGAACTTCATTCCCCTTGTTAAGTTAATTGCACCATATCCCCTTTCCTAGGGTCACTATGTATAATGATTTTTACCCTTTCCTCCTGATTCCTTCCTATTGCCAATAAGCATTTAGTACAATCGCACGTACTATATCGCAAATCACACCCCTCTCTTAACCTCTACTCCACCATACACCAAGTATGGTCCTGCAGTTGGACACCAACCGTCCAAGTTATCAGAAATCATGTACTACTCCAATCCTATAGAGTTCCATAACTAACAGGATTTCACCTATCCTTAGATTATCAAACATGACAATCTTTTCCCCAAGTAATACCTGATCCGACAATGTGGTCGTCATCTCAATATATGCCAACCATCGCCTTATCCACACATTAAGCCTTTCTTTTTGTCCCTCATTACCAATCCTAAAGGCCGATACGGTACTCGTACATTCCTTCCTAAAGGTATATGACCTCTGCATACTCAACCCCCGTGGGTCGATCTCAACTCCTACAAGAAAGGCCAACTTCTGAGGGTTTAACTAGCATCAACACCCGACTAACCGAATCCAAAATCTCATAGTGAGTGATCGAACATAAGTCACCGTTTCTCCACTTGTAACCATTCTATCTCAGTTCTTATCTCCATTGACCAATACATCTGTTTTTCCTAGGATTCCCACTAGTCCCGACCGTTATTTTGTTCGACCCGACCTAGCACTTATTTAACTATCTCCTTCTCTGAGGGCATTCAATACCTCTATTCAGTACATTACACGCCCCTCGGTACATGTAAGTACGCCAACCAATCATCAATCATGGTACCATACATCATCTAAATGTAGTCAGACTACCCGACTCCTCATCTCTCAACTATGACTAGCCCATTTGGCCATCCAAGGGTATCACCATCAGTTAACCTTAGCCATATCAAATCCGAACATTATCCTTTTCTCTCTTTTACTCTGCAGTTGGCTTCTCTTAATAAGGTCACTAATCACAACCTTCCCACGAAACCACGAATCCTTAACTCGTGATACGGGATCCTTCCCATACTGTTACCTCATTAAGTTGTCCCAAAATCAACATATAAGCTCAGATCATCGTAAACTCAATCTCTCATCCTGGTAAAATCTCAGGAATAGGTTGAGAAATCTGGGCATCCTCAGCCCCCACTAGGCGTCTCATACATTAAGCACATATACCACACATGTGACCAGTAAACTTGAATACCTCATACCCCAACCATCTATTGGTTGTGAGGATCAAAATCATCCTAGAGGGTAACACCCTCAAGTCTCCCTGAAACATAACCTCTGGAATCCTAGGTTCCACATATCACTCTCTAATCAACATACTCGATAGAGGTCTCATGAGTCATCGACCAATCCAATCCGAGGATTACATCCAGTTCATCCCAATCTAAGTCAGCCACTAAGCGGATAACAACAGTCATCCTAGGTAACCTCATAACAAGAGGTCTACCCCCCCCCCCCCCCCCCCCCCCCCCCCTTATATCTCACCAATTTTTCCAAATATAATTACTAAGGTTACCACATAACTATTACAAAGTATCACATCGGTAACTCTAGTCAGGTCGACGACCTCCATACCAAAACCAATCACCAATAACACCCTGTCCAACCAATAGCCAATCTCACGACATGGAAGAGTGGATAGCCTGGGACCTACCCAATACATACGTCCTGGTTAATCTTATATCATGACCACAAGTAATAGGTATCCAGGTCATCACTCCAGGGTTACTCAGGCTTCCTACGAAGGGTTTACAATCCCCGGGCATGTGGTCCCCAACTGACCACGCCCCTATGGTCCACCACGGGCTCCGCCAACTCTCCCCACTCTTGCCATATCAACAACCAATATAGGAGCCAATCCTCACTCTACCACACCCCAACAGTTCCATCTCACTAATATCCATCGATCTATATAACCATTTCTTTATGGTGTGACAAGACGACTCACAATCATACTATTACTATATACTTACCCTTGTTACATTACCTCCCAGTGGACCCGACTTGCATCCCACTAAACTGGACTATCTCCTAAGTCCAAATCCTTGTATCCCTCGGGTCTCCGCCCCAACCTCAGTCACTAAGGACACTGACATGTCCCACAAGTACAAAACAAGATCAAGCCATGATTCTCTAACTCCTCAGTACCGGACCGTATACAAGTCCTTGGCATCCTAAGAGCCAAACATCCCTTAAACAGCCTTTCTGGCTCTTCTCGAGCCTTGATACCTTACCATGGCTCATCTCAAGTTTCTAACTAATACCCGAACTAATTTTGAGTCCCATACCCATAACTCGACTCCTCTTGAGTCCAATCTCATACCAATCAATCATGCCATTACTGACATACCCAGTCACCAAGCACATACCAATGGTCAACCATATCTTATACGACCGATAACACCTAAGAGATATCCCAACACATTTTAGACTCTATATACACGCATTCCACTTAAGGATTTCACCTAAAATAATCCCATCACGAGTGCAACTAGCGCCTGGGCTCATTCGTCCCCGGGACCCACACAGTTCTATGTATAACAAACAGTAGTTCACAATGAACTCTAGATAACATCGGACCCGCAACCCAGGGTCAATCTCGTCCGAGATCTATCACGAGGTCTCATACACCCTCGTCTACCCGTCTCACTACCAGGTCGCGCGCGAGGCTTACGTTTCGGAGGCATGATGTGGTAACAGAATAAGCAACCTAGTGCTCTGATACCAAATTGACAGGACCGCCTCCGAAGGGACATTGATAACCGTGCCCGGTCCTGCTTCCGTCTGGAAAGTCGACTGAAGTTCCCAAATTACCCTCAGTACTTGCCAAACAAGGGATATCCACAGACGTACTCACTCATACCTCCGCCTCTCGATCAGCCTCGATCAACGCGCCACGACCTGGAGGGTCAATAAAAACAAAAAAGGTGTGAGTGGACAAAAATGAATCAGTTTATAAAATAGTTACAGAAAGACATTTCTACCCTCCACGTAAAACCAATGCATGCATTCGAAAATCATTTCGCAATCCGTTACATTTTCAACATAAGAAAACTGTGTACGAAAATCAAATCATTTTCATTTTCTTAACCTTCGGGTCTTAGCCCGCAATCATTAACACAGGGCCTCAGCCTAAAATCATGAATCAAATCCAAGTACACAATCTAAAACAAAATCCATCAAACCATAAAAACCGGGCCACTACCCAACACATCCGAACATCGGAAAATCAACAATAAATCACAAGTCAATCAGTTTACTGGATTTCAATCACCGAGTCTTTAAACTCACATATATCAGGCCTTCCCGGGATATCAACGAGTCTTTAAACTCAGAACATAATCATTAGGCCTCGGGGGGTATCACAATAACCGAGTCTTTAAACTCATCACATTAACCGAGTCTTTAAACTCCCGAGTCTTTAAACTAAATCCGGGTCTTTAAACCCAATCCGGGCCCGCCCCCACATCATCAATTAACCGGGTCTTTAAACCCAAAACATAATCCAGCAATAGTACCCGGGTCTTTAAACCCAAAACATGTGTAAATCACAACCAATCCAGAATCCATTGGAATTCAAATTCCAAAACCAATCTGAAGTCACATTTTTTCATAACAGGACTTATGTCCGAATTTCACATTCAAATACCCAATCATATCCGTCATCCATTCCCGAATCCGAAATCGCAATAATGATTCCGTAAGCCAGCATCCGGAACCACCATTCCGAACCCAATTCAGAAATCCACTTTCACGTTTCCGAAATCCGAATCTCGTTCATTAAAATTACTTTTATACCTTGGGCATCAAGCCCGAAATCACCTTTTCCCAAAAATCCGTCTTAAATATTTGGAATCAAATCATATTTCAAATCCCAAAGTCAAAGCATCAAAACCATGATCGAATCACAATATGCTCGAAATCTCGTAAAACGTGCAAATCCGTAATAATCTCGAAATACATGTCAAAACCGTAAGTCATACTCACAATCATAATCAACACATCCTTAAAACGTGATACGCACAAATCATATAAAATCGTTCATTAAACCATCATCAAAGCATAAGAGAAACCATAGTCTCGAAATTGCGTATTGCATAACAAAATACATATAAATACGAAAATCGTAATCATCACAAGTCATAATCATAATCATAGAAATCATAGAAACATTTATGCATGCATTAAATTTTAGAAAGCAAAGTCCACTCACACACCGTCCATAACGCTCGTTTTCGCGCTGCACGCGTTTCCGTAATTTTCGACAATTTCCAGGAATCTCGAATCCTGTCCGAAATCATTTCTCAGTTTCACTAAGGACTCAAATAACATCATACTAATTTCCCATAATTTTCTGGGAATTAAATATTAATTAAAAACGTAATATAAACTTTCGGACCCCCGAAACAATATCGAAACGGTGTCCGTTTAAACTCGAAACCAACGTTAAAAAGTTCGTTCCATTGTGTAGGACAAAAGTCGTGTTGAACTCACCTCGAAAATCGGGCCCATGCGCCCTCACGCGCCACCGCAAGCGGCTGCGCGTGAAACTCACGCGCCGCTACAGTAACCGCACAGTCGTCTTCCTCGCCCGACTAGCCTAGTAAATGGGTCTGCGACCTCGCGTGCTCGACTCGATTCAATTTCTGCCACAATCAGCTTTTTTTCTTCAATTGAACCCTCAACTAGCATCGTAATGAACTTAATTTAAGGTTTGTAACATCCATTCCAATCATCACGGCCTAAAACCAACTCATTTGAATTCAAGTTCTAATCAAGGTTCATCGTCCCAATTCATCACACAGTCACCGATTCCTTCAATTGATTAGTTAGGAAGCATCGTAGTCTTACTTGAAAGATGATTTTGCAATTAATTTCACAAGAATTTATCTCCAATTACACGAACATAAGCTCGCGATTTCTGGACTTCCGTCAAGTCTGTTCATGGCTCCACGAGCTTCGAACTTCGAATTTCTTGACTCGGATCGACTAATGAAGGTCCCAGAAAGCATAATCTGACCTTAATTGGACTTGGGCTGGCCTAAAACTCAATTTATGAATTTGAAATTACCCAAGGACGGTTTCGGGTTTCTGTGTGTAATTTCACTCAGTACCCCCCACTTTTCCTCTCCAGTTTCCTCTCTCTGTTTCTCTCCTTCCCTCTCAGAATGTTACGAAGCCACTTCACTCAAATAATCCAATGTAACCCGTGCTCTGTTTGTTTTTCAATTCAAAACCAACACCCCAGTTTCAAGTCCCAATTCCACCACACTCACAACTGAACAACCTGTGCTTTGCCTCTGTCTCTGCTCCCTCACTCAATGCATAAACAAATCAAAAGCAACGGTGCTCCATTTCCAACGTCCTCGTGCACACACTCACACTCCTGCCCATACTCTGTTTTTTTTTTTCAATTCAAAAACACCCACTCACGGCTGTTTCAACTGCACCCTCAAAATGACCATTTTGCCCTTACTTTGACAATTTACCAAAATACCCTTCACGCTTCTATACCCGTTACTTGGTCATCAGAACTCATATTGGCGCGCGCTTCCTGTCTACGGATTCAGCGTCTCGAGACCTACCCAACGGTCCTTGGCTTACGTGCAAAGCCCATGTCATTTGAAAAGTCGACAAATTACCCCCTTTGTAACCAAATTACCGAATTACCCTTGAACTTCCGAACATCAAAACTTTCTCCTCAAATGTCGGAATCGGGCGTGCCACCTGTCTATGAACTCGTGACGTTCCGAACTACGTCACAGTCATCGGTCAAAGTCCGTTTGATCGCTCGAGCAAAAAGTCAACCATTTGCTCAATTTCCAGGGGCAAAATCGTCTTTTCCTTCCAATTTTCCAAATTTTCTTTTTCCGAAAGTCCGGGTCGTTACAAAGTATGGTATAATTAACCTTGCACTAGAAATCTTGAATTTATTGAAAAAGAAAAATTAGTTAAGCAGAGTTTCGGTACAAAGAATGAGCGACCCCTTACAAATAACTTAAGCCTCTCTATTAATCTTCAAATAAATAGGCGTACATAGTTTAATTCCTAAAAGAAAAAATTATTAAAGTATTTAAATTAAAGTCCTAAAGGAAAAAGGTATTCTAAATCCTAATAAAAGAATAAATACAAAACTTAATTAAAAAGGCAATAAAAACTTCTAATTCAAAAAGGGGAAACAAATCCTAATTAAAAAAGGGAAATTCTTCTTCCTAATTTGCTTGGAATTTGGGTTTCTTACTGGATTTTTAGAAGATGGAACAGCTGGGCCACACGCAAGTGGGCTCAGAAATCGGATTATTGAAGTGGCCCATTAGCTACTGAGATCGGTGCTGGGCTGTAGGATGGTTGGTGGAGTTCGGTAATTTGGGCCGCATGGAATTGACGCGCCTGCAGAGCGAGCTGGGGTGGGCTGCTGGCTCGTACAAGGACCAGGTTTGTTGATGCATGCATGCTGGACTGCAAGGAATGGTGATTGATGGCTGCATAAGAGTTGGGTTGCACATCAACTTGGGCTAATCGGTATTTGGGCCTATAAATTAGCCATCAATTATTATGTATATACTTAATTATTAATCTTATAATTAGTTACTAATTAATTAGTTATTTAATTTAAGTATTAATTATGTAATTAGTTATTAATTAATTAACTCTAGTAATTAATAAAAGAAAATAATAAAATGAGGTAAAATGAATATAATTAAGATTCTAACAAAGTAAAATATAAAGAAAATTGATATAAAAAGATGATTAATTAAGTGCTTATCATTGATACGGCTCCAACGTGAATATGTTTCTCCGGAGAGGGACTCTGGTAGGAATATGTTTCTCCGGAGAGGTTCCGACAGCCTCCGGGATGCGTTGTGTCCCTTCCTCGGAGAGGCCCACGATGCACTGCCTGCTGTCGAGCAAGCCAAGGGAGGCTCGACTCAGAAGTGCTTATGATATATGAGATTGATCATTGATATGTTCATCACGATATGTGGAATGTTGGTTGGTGATATGTTCACCGACGACTTGCTTGGACGGGGGGTGGTCCTGGTGCTTATGTGCACGCGTTGCTTGTATATCGTGACTGATGATGATGATGATGATATGAGATGTGACTGATGATGATGATGATGATGATGATATGAGATGTGCCAGATGTTTTTCACTGGTATTGATTTGAGAAGCATTTTTCACTGATTATGGATTTGAAAAGCAAAATGATTTGATTTTAAGAAAGCATTTAAAATTCCGTTTTCTGATGCATGCATGCTTTTACGTGAAGGGTATAAACGTCTTTTTGCTAAATAATTTTATAAACTGTTTATTTTTGTCCACTCACAACTTTTATGGTTTTTGATACTGTTCAAGTTGATTGCAGATGGGGGGCCGTAGTAGAGATTGAGAAAACACATGCTGATTTGTACTCCATAAGTCATTACGCACCCTGGTAACCCTGAGTGGGTTACGGTGTAAGACCCGTGTCCTGCAGTAAACGGTGAAACGATCCTACATTCCTGCGAGGGGGGAATGGTCTGGGAAGGGAATGGTGGTGTGCCTTAAAGGTGTAGGCACACACCTATTTAGCACGAGACTTTTTAGGAGCTCAGTGGCTTTGGGTTTGGTTGGAACTCGTTAAGCGAGTTGATGTTGGTGGAATTCCATGATGGGTGACCCCCCTGGGAAGTTGCACCGTGAGCTCCCGAAAACAAAAACCGTGAGGGCAAGGGCAAGGAGGCTCAAAGCGGACAATATCGTGCTAGATAGTCGGGTCCTGACCGGGGAGGGTCGGATCCTGACAGAATGGTATCAGAGCCAGACCCTGACCGGGAAGTGTGCTAGCGAGGACGCTGGGCCCTAAGGGGGGTGGATTGTAAGACCCGTGTCCTGGAGGGAATGGTGAACGATCCCACATTCCTTCGAGGGGGGAATGGTCTGGGAAGGGAATGGTGGTGTGCCTTAAAGGTGTAGGCACACACCTATCTAGCACGAGGCCTTTTGGGAGCTCAGTGGCTTTGGGTTCGGTTGGAACTCCAAAGTTAAGCGAGTTGAGGTTGGTGCAATTCTATGATGGGTGGCCCCCTGGGAAGTTGCACCATGAGCTCCCGAAAACAAAACCGTGAGGGCAAGGGCAAGGGCAAGGAGGCCCAAAGCGGACAATATCGTGCTAGATGAGTTAGGTCCTGACCGAGGAGGGTTGGGTCCTGACATACGGTTTTATCTCTAATCTGACACGTGGTGTCAGAGGGGAGCATGGCGCATCCCACGATAATCCAGAGGGATTGGGATAGGTCGTGTCATCTGAACATGTATAAAGATAAATATTATGAACTAGTATAATATGTACATGTATAAAAATAAATATACTCCCACGATAATCCAGAGGGATTGGGATAGGTCGTGTCATCTGAACATGTATAAAGATAAATATTATGAACTAGTATAATATGTACATGTATAAAAATAAATATAATCAAATATAATACGAAAAACTATAATATATACAAGTTTAAAAATTATAAAAATGATAAACAAGTGAATCAACCGTCCGTACTAACTACTCTGTATCCCCACTCCGGGATTCCATCAACAAGTATCACACCCTGGTAACTTGTCCAAACCAATCTCTAACTAGTCTCAACTCGACTCAACCAGTGTCGTACGCTAGGTCATCCACGACCTCGCAGCATCAAACATAACCGACCAATGGTCTCGCCTCCGAAAAGTCGCCAAAGTCAAACCACTCGCCACTCACATTTCCGAACCATACATTGCACACTAGGGTTTCCCACTAAGGTCATCTACTAACTCCGTTGTACTCATATTCCCTAAACTATTAATCACCACTAGGGTTCGAGAAACCCGACTGCTCTCAACAGCACAACTATCCAACTCAACATAACTTGACCATCTAATGGTCACAACTCCACACTATCTTCATAACCAATCCTGCAATATCGTGAAAGAAGATCTCGACATAATCGTCCCATGGTCAAAACTCTAAAGCAGGGGTACGTTCATCCCTCAGTAGGGTCTCATACTGCCAAATCACGACAAAACTATGACATACACAGGCATCAAATGCATAACCAAAAATTATTCACGATCCATTCCCACTAACTATCATACCGGTATCCTAACTATCAGGTTGATAACGAACTGCAACCCATAGAGACATCACATCCTCGACCTGTGTGTACCACAAGAGCAAACCTGCTCTGATACCACTTGACACGACCCATCCCAATCCTCCCCCCCACCCACCGGGATTATTACGGGACATGCTATCTTCCCGTCTGACACGAAGTGTCAAACAAGGGATAACTAAAAACCTCAGCCCGACGAGAGCGCCAGGATCGGTAGAGGAGTGCGATGTCTCGGTCTCTACTACAGCCTGCATCAGTGATCAATCTGAAGGGCATTAAAATCATTTAAAGCTGTGAGTGGACGAAAATCAATAAGTTTAGTAAAACAAATTTCATAAAAAAGACATTTATGCCATTCACTAAAACTATGCATGCATTGGAGAACCATAAATCAAACCATTTACTTAAATAAATCATTAGGGCCTTAGCCCTAAACCGTAAATCCAAATCCGAGTGGGCAACTGCCTAAATCCATAAATACAAATCCATAAGCACAAAAATATCATTTCATAAATCCAATAATTCATGTTTACCAAATACCATATAACCAATCATCGGCATCCCTGATGCCTAACATCCCCGATGTCACAATCAGTACTGTCACGGTTTCCAAAACTACGCATGCTACTCGGGGTCTCAAGTCCCAAGTATTCCTCTAGATCTACCAGTGTCCGGTATCCTGGATCACTGCCTGAGGTAAAATCATAATGTCTTCCTGAGAGTAAGGTACCCCACGGGGGCGACTCCTCTCAGTTAGTGCTCCGTGACTACTCCAGGGTCCACCTAGGCCAACGACCCACCTTGGAGGAGACAATCCATAGATAAAAGGGTGGTATATGAAAAACATTTCCCAATCATCTCAAAACTTTTCAAACCTTTCGAAAGGTCCATGCTCAATTTCCCATAAAATCGTCATGAATCCAGAAATCCACTCTTTCCAAATCCAAATGCATTTAGGGTCTCTGAACCCGAAATCACATTTTATAAACCACAAATAGTACTTATGCATGATATCGTAAACCAACTGGGCCCCTGAACCGATCATATAACTCAAATGGGTCTCAGCCCAATTTCGTAAACCAACTAGGCCCCCAGCCTGATGCCTTATTAAATCAAATGGACTCGAAGTCCGATAATTCGTAAATAAAACGGGTCTCAAGCCCAATTCCATATTTCCAAATCCAAAATCATACCATTGAACCGTTAACAAAACCATAAACCTTGATATACATGCAAATATGGGAAATATCTCGAAATACGTGCAAATATGTAAATCACTCATACCACAATCATCATCATAGAAACCACATATGTAAAACGTATAAAATAGCTATTCATGCATCATAGTTTAGAAAACAAGGTTCACTCACAGAGCGTCCTAGCTGCCCCCTCGATATGTGTGTCATAAGCCTTCCCGGATTAAATCACCGTCATCGGAATATCCGAACATGTCCAAATCATACTAGGGGGTTACTAACCACTTCATTAACCTCCCATTAAATCCCTGTAATTTTCCTGGATTTTTAAACGTATTTAAACTCGATCCTAAACCTTCGGACACCCCGAACTATATCGAAACGATGTTCGATCGACTCGAAACCAATTCCAAAGTGTTCGTTACATTGAATACTTAAAATTACATGTTGAACGTGCCTCAAAAAGAGGGCCCACGCGTCGTCACGCGCTGCCCAAAGGCACTGCATTCGGCAGCCACTTGGCACTGGTCATCTTCAACCTTGCATCAAACCCGGTCTGCCTAGTTTTCCGGTTTGACCGAACCAACGAACCGACCCAGCTGGTTCTCCCTTGTTTCTCAGTCATTTCGACTCCTATTTCTTCCTACATGTTCGTCTGGACCTAACCTAGAGTTCTATGGGATCAAAACAGGAAACACAGGCTAGAGACTCACCCTCGATTGTTGAACCGTAAGCTCGACCTTCCAGCTCCGTTCCCAGCCATTCCAACCACCATTTTCCTTCAAAAATGATCCCCACAAAGTCGCCTTGGTCCCTAGGTCATGTTAGGATCAATAAAAACTCATTACAAATGTCAAAACCAAGCTTCCAAATTTTGGGTCAAACAAGGGTTATGGGTTTTACCTCCGCTGTGGGTCCCCACCGCGTTCCGTCGTCCCATCAGTTCCTCCGCTCTCAGTCTCTCACCATAACACAGAAAATGATCGGACAGTGGGGTGGTATGCATCTGTGTGTTTGTTTGTGGTGAAAATGGAGATGGTGCACGGGTTTGAAGAACAAAAATAAAGAAGATGATGAAGGCTGATGCGCGGGGAAGGAGAGGGGAAATTATAAAATGGATTAAAAATATTATTATTTTAATCTTAACCATCCAATCACATTTAGATCCACAATCTAGAGGCAAGGACCAATGGGATGAGTGACAAGTGTCACTCATCCAATTGTCCCACATTAAAATATCTGTCCATTAGATTTAAATAATATTTAATTCGAATCCCGAGACGTAAATTCTCGATTTTGATCCCGTGACCATAACTTCTTCGTTCGACATTCGATTTCGACGTGTCATCTGTCTACGGACTCGTGACGTCCCGATCTACATCACGGTCATCGATCCTCGTACGTTTGACTTCCCCGTGTTAAAAGTCAATATTTTGCCCAAGTCTAGGGGCAAAACTGTCATTTTACACCGTCCGTCCAAATTCTCTCAACTAATCTCCGATTAAATGTCACTAACCCTTCATTAGTCACTAATCTAATCCCGGAATTCGAGACGGGTTATTACAAGATAAGCTAAAGAAATTATGGAGTTTACGTTGGAGGTCGCTGCAGAAGTTTCTGTTGCAAATGAAAAGGACATATTGGTTGTAGCTCACCAACAAATTCGTTGGAAAAGCCCCCTTCTTGAGCTGAAATTGAATTGTGAAGAGGCTGCTAAAGTGGAGGAGGAAGCTCGTGGGACAGGAGGCACAGTGCGAGATCACAATGGGGCTCTCATAGCTGTTTTCCTTGCTTTGGGTCCACTGGGATTGAGGATTCCAGGCACATAGGTGGCAGTCATCTGAGATGGACTTTGTATGCTGTTGGAGAGGTGACTAACGGTGAACTGCATGGAGACAGATTCACACGAGGCTATTCCATTGAATCAAGGAGGGCACAAGGATAGGTCAACAATGAGATTACACGCTCAGGAAGTTTTGGATTTGATGGACAGCTTGCAGCTCCCGCTCTCACTGTTAGATTATACCCATTAAAAAGGGAATTATGCAGCTCACGCACTTGCTCAAGAATGGCTCAGAGGTAATTTTTTTCATGTTTGGTAGCAACCAGCTCCACCTTGATTGTTGTCGATCCTAGAAAGGGATTTAGAAGTTTGAATTGTAATATAGTAGGGGATAGGACACTCTTTTTCCTCTCTAGATTTTTCCCATCACTTGAGTTTCTAATGTGATTTTTTAATAAGGCCCAAGTAGGTAATTGACCTGGGTTTGAGTGTTGGTTCTTACCTTAATTTTGAATGAATTCATTCTACTTGATAGGAAAAAAAAGACCAGTTAACCAAAGAAAAAAAAAATCAAAATAAAGCTGGGAGGTTGAGGTTAAAAACTGACTGGGCTATAAGCCTAACAAAGAAAAAATGATCTGGGCTCAAAATTGGGCTACAAAAGACTGGGCCCAAAACACACTTAAAGAGCACATTTGAAGTCCGAAGGAAATGCACAATGCTTAATTTTTAGGTCAATAATTCCACAAATATTATTCAGAAACAGAGAGAACAAAACATCTGGAGCTTCTTCTAAAACAAAACACAAATGAGATCCCTCTCAGTTAACAAGCTTTAAACACAGAGAGGGAGACCCAAATTTTGCAAATAAAGGAAAACTACTCCCAGCAGGCAGCAGTTCAGGAGGCATAATCTGAATTCGGAAACATGCCTTGACATTGGAGGAGACAGGCACTGCTGCTTCCATCAGTCATGAAGTTGGAAACTGTAGCCTCATCCTCCATCAATCCCAACTCATTGTAGGGGAGTCTAGGAATCAAGGATTGAGAGAGGCCAGGGTCGAATGCACTTGAGTGCCCTTTGTGGCTCAAACCAATGTCTTCCTGGGTTGCTGCTGCTGCTGGTGTCAATGACAGAAGAGAGAGAGCACCATTAGATTCAATGGCAGTATAATTCTCAGGTTTCACAGCTCCACCCCAGGCATAGTTTGTTGGACATAATATAGTGCCTGCACATAATAATCAATATTGACAAGTAAGATCAAAGTGGCAAATGCGAACAAATTATAATCCAAGAACACAACTTTTTCCAATTAAAAATCCAAACCTTCGTTACTTGAAAGAAATCTCCCTACATTTGTGGAGATGGGTTCCAATTGAGGCTTCCTTCGGCGTTTGTTGTGTCCATCAAGCCGTCTTCTGCAGCTTCTTTTTCCCTCATCAAACTCTCCCAACGAATGGAACCTTGGTAATGATGTGATCAAAAAAAATTTGAATACTAGTACTTGAGTAGTTCAATGAGATGAAACATACAATGAATCAAATCAAATGCCTAGCTACTAGCTAGAACCATTTCTTGGCCTAATTACCTGCTGCACTGCTGGCAGAACCGGCGTTCCTCACCATTGATTGTAACCTTTGAGGTCTTTGAATGGAGCTCACATACTTTATGGCGCCGATGATAGTCCCTGCATGTGCTTAGGTCTGCATTGCACCCATCAACCAAGCATGAAGCAATTTGAGTTCCATTCGTGCTTCGTTGTCGCGGTCTTTTCAAAGAGGAGGACTTGTGCACAGAGACCGCTTCATCTTTCAACTTGCCCTTTGATCCACCATCCATGTTGCCCAATCTCACAAGTCTTAAACTTTATCTAGTAATTAATTTACGTCCTCTAGGCCTTCCTCCAGGGAAACTCAAGTGTAATAGCCAACAAAACTATATTTTGTTTTGGAATATTGTATACTCTCTTTCATGCATCACCAAAATCTTAAAGTATCCCTTGCTCTTTTACAAAACTAACGAACAACAAATCGGAAATTCAATGCAGATTGCAGAGCATTGGGTTGGGTTTGCTTGGCTTTATTTGTTTCACCATAAATTCTACCGTCAACTGAGAAAGAAGAAAAAGAGAGCTTTGCGTGCATGAGATGTTTTTCTTAGAAACACTTGTATATCTCAAATTAAAATTCAAATGAAAACATATCGTCCAACTGACTTTCCATATGAATTTTGCAAGAAACAATCAACCTGAGAGGGCAGTAAAAAAAATATATATGTAATTATTTTAGCAGCAATTGCCAGTACTGTTTTTTTATTTTTTATCAGATCAATTGCCAGTACTGTTTTCCACCAATAATGATAACATTAACCACATGGACTCTTCAGTTTTTACTGTTTGAGTCCACTTTTCAGAGTTTTTGTTTTCATAATGAATTGATTTCAAGTGCAATAAACAGCAGCTGAAGCCCGAAGGAGATCAAAGATAGAATGATGCGTTACCTCGGACTCTAAGAGAAGCCTGGAAATCAGGTTAAAATAAAGCGCAAAGCTTTTGCTTTTGATTTGATAACCCTGCAAAATATATCAATGTGGAACAAGTTGGGGACATTTTGCAACAAATAAACAATAATATGATTCAGAAGGCTTGTTTGGGAGAATTTGAAGGCATCATCAGCTGTGCTGTCTGACAAACAAAGAGTTAGAGATGGCAAGAACAAAGTGAGCAGAGCAGATTGTATGTATTATGGATAATTCGACGGTTTAATAAAGAGCCAAGACAGTACAAAGGGAAAGAAGATGACAACGGTGACTTAGAATTATTTTTTTCCAAGTCTTCCCCTTACACTTTTTAGGCTTGCAGCAATTTCCACAAAGAGGAAAGAAAAAGGATGCACAAGATTAAAAGAGACTGAAATGGTGAAAAATCGTGTGGGAGGGAAGTGGACAGAGTGTAGTTGCTTCCCGCTTTATAAGTTTTAAGTACCGAAGGAGTGGAAAAGTTGGAAGGGAGTGAAGAGGAGAGTGAGTCTCTTCTCTTGTGTTTCATAATTCACATATCATGACGTGTGTTTGGGAGAAATCCTTAAGTGCGGCCGTGGTATAGGGTTAGCACATAAATGAGTGGTCATCGTTCTATTTCACTAAATGTTGTGTGGCGGATCTCAACGACCAAAATAGAAGAGAAGGAAATAGTAGAGAGATTTGACGAGAACTTCATGTTGGCTTCATATCAAGTCAACTTACATAATTTATGTGAGAGTAAAAATTTACAATAGTATAATTTGAAATATTGCCATTGTATAAATTTCTTTTGATGCAAGTTTTTTTCTCATTTTAGCTGTGTGTGTGATATTCTGCTCTTTGTTATAAGAGAAAGGTGGGGGATGTTAGAAAATAGAAAGCCAACCCCCATCTTTTAGTTTAAATTATGAATTTACTATCTTGGTAATCACCACTTGAGGATGCTAAAACATGTTCAACTTACAAAAATGGAAACATAATAATTGAGAGGGATAGCCAAAGCCACTTTTGCAGTCCCGCATGGTCCTAAAAAGGATAATTTTAGTATCTTCTTCCTATTATTATCATTATTGTCACTTGTAAAGATAACAAACAGATTAGAGGGGAGGAGGCTGAGGTTGATGACCCCAAAACCTTTGGATTTGGAAGCCAATACCCTTTTGTAACAATTAAAAAAACACTAAAAATCTTTCTCCCCGGCCAAAAGCTAAGATGGTCCCCTCTACTCAACTCAATGAGTTCACATGGTGGCCATTATGTTCGCATATTATTTTCACTACGAATTTGTAGATCAAGTAATTAAAAATAAGTATCACCGAGGATACAAATTTAAGAAGAAAAGGAAATGCTGGACATTATTCCAGCATCAAGCTCATGAAAATTTGAATAAATCAATGTCATTTTTATTTATTTATTTTATTAATGACTAAGAAGAGAATGCGAACTTGAAACTTCTCCCAGAAGTAAAAACTAAAAACGGATGTGAAATACAAAATAATTCAAGCTAAAAAATTGCCCCCAAAAACATGTATACGCTATATCCTCAGAAGGAATAGGATTGTATTATGTGATGTGGTTCATAATTAGATCAGCCTGACTGATCAAACTTACACAACAAGATGTGCTAAGCTGAACTGAAAAGTAGACATTGAGAAAGTGATTGCTAAAGACATGTTGCAACACTTGCTGAGAAGAGAACCATGTTTTTCCTCAAACAGATTCCATTTAATCTGATCCCCGGGTGATGCTACTTCCAAATTAAGCCCCCAAAATCGAATGAACGGAAGTACTAACTTGTTATCCCAAGAGTCTCCATATTTTCACACTAAGATGAGATTCTAAATATATTAATACATCATTACAAGGTTTTCACAAGGGAGGGACCTCTGGAATGACAAATGCTATATCTGTCTCTGATGGCAACCAAAAGCCCTCCTAAGTCC
This sequence comes from Prinsepia uniflora, assembly GCA_032719365.1. Taxonomy (NCBI): domain Eukaryota; kingdom Viridiplantae; phylum Streptophyta; class Magnoliopsida; order Rosales; family Rosaceae; genus Prinsepia; species Prinsepia uniflora. The sequence continues at coordinate 28,884,656 of CM064863.1, forward strand.
TTAGGTTGCAGACTGGTTCTGCAAGACAAAACTCAGTTAAGCACAGGATTAAGGACTACACCAAACAGATTAAGCTACTGAATATATAACAAAACTTTCAGTTTAACTCCATGTCCATCGCAAAATACCAAAGTTTTCTGAAAAAAAAAAAAACAAAATTTGATACTTTGATAGTAAACTACAAATAAAAGCATAACTTACCCTGGATTGAATAATCTTTTGGCTATCAGTAAAGTATTGATTTGGGTGGTTAATCCCAGCATCATACGATGTCCCATGAACAGCTTCAAACGTCAAGGTGCAGGCCAACTGATGAATGCATTACCAGATAGTCCACATATTAGAACAAAAACAAAAGATCCTAGAACAATTTATATGCATCCAGTAACATTTTCACCTGATAATGCTTGTTTCGCACTTTGTCCATTACATCTCCAACTGCGCCCCCAGTAACTCCCATTTTACCGAGAGCTGCTCTCAAATTCTCTTCACTGTCACAGAAAATAATGGGCCATAAAAATACAATTTGCTCAAGTTTCTCACAAGTGTTTCCAAAAAATAAAAAATAGCTAGTCGTGATACAGCCGCTAATGTTGCACATTCCAAACTCAGAGATTACATCTCTTTATGCCAAGTTAAACATCTTCCAGATGAGTAATGAAGCTTTTTGTTATAGAAATTACCTGAAATTTCGATATGGGCATCCATGATGATCTCCTACACCAGGAGTAGATAAGATGACTTTTTGACAGGAATAAGGCGTGTAATCCTGCAATGTCAAAAAATGAACACGTTTGATTGTTACCTAATCAGGTATATCAAGTATTTCTTCAGTAGCAATCCCAAGTTTCGGACAGTAAAAATAAGAGTTCATATATCTAAGAATAATTTCCACCTAAAAAACTTTTCTGAAGCAAGCAATAATTTTATAGGGTGTCACTATTTTCTTGAATATTTTTCATTAGAATTGTTCAGTTTTGATCCTGTGATCTAAATCTAGACACATAGTAATTCAATCATCATTCCAGGATCTTAGTATCATGAACAGAATCACGAATAAAGTAAATTATACTCTTGAATGTTAATCTTACCGTTCTCTTCCCTTCTCTTCCATAATTGTGGCGTATGCCATATGAATATTCCTTGTCAAACCTTTCAGCACCAACCTATAGCAAAGATCAAGAAGAAAGCATTGAATCAAATCACAAGGACCAGGAACGGAACAGCAAAGCAACTTACTCACATAATATACTGCACTACGATTTTGAAATTTCTCAAATGAAAAATGCCCCTTGGCAGTTTACCACATATGGATTGTCATCTTAACAGCACATAACATGTCTCATGAAATGGCAGAAGCATTTTAGGCCTTTACAATGATGAAGAATTCGTAGATGAAATACTTTAAAAACACCATAGTCACCTTTCGTGAGAACTCAGCTTTCCAAAACGCAAGGGCATCATCCAGCTTCAACCCAACACTCTACACTTAGAAGTGAATAAACTTAGCAAACGGAGAAAGGAAGAACTGGAAAGACAGATTCATAATACTTTTGATAACTTGTATTTCATACAAGATCCTGTATGAAAATGCAACACAAAATAATTGAAATTTTATAATATAGTCAACATTCTCCAAAATCATCATCACCATCAGTAATGCAAACCTTTTCTTTTTTCTACAGAAAGTAAAGCAACTTCTGTTCAGCACCTATCTAATATATGGAAATTGAAAAACGAAGCATACACAAGGCTCCGTGACTTTAAAAAAATTTGATAACTGTTGTTGCAAACGTTAAATATATAACTATGCATGAAGTGTTTGTCAGAGAGTAGGAGTTTGGAAAGGATTCCAACTTTCAATTGAACCTAAAAGCACAATGAATGTTCATGCCCAATGTATCAAATACAGCAGGTTTATTCAAGGAATAAAAACTTTTGTCTAGTCAACCATGGAATAACATTTATGAGGGACTTTTCCACCACATGCATCTAGACTCCAATCCTATTGGAATGCTATAAATTACCAACACAGATATAAGGCAGAAGCGAAAGACTGATTATGATACAACCTTGAGAAAGAGACCTAGCTGCATTCTCCCTCCATGCTTTAAATGATGATCCTCTCTCAACTGCCGAAGTATAAAAAGCTTCATAAGAAAAAGAACTAAAGAAGAATAATTAACAAAAACAAAAGGAGGGATGTGAAAACCAGTAAAGGAAATAAAGACCGAACCATTACCCAATTTCATACCTTTTCAAATAGGTGGCGCATGCACAGAGGAAATGAACTCTTAGCTACATCATCAATTTCGTTTAAGGAAATCTGACCAACTTCTTTTGGCTACAATTACAGTCAAAATAGCTACTCAACTTCAACTTACATGATTACTAACTATGGGTAATAGATGATTAAAAAAGTAATAAACTACCTGAGAATAGTCAGGACCCAGGTAACTTGAGGATAGGGCTTCAACAATCTAAACAGAATTTAAATGAAGACAAAAAAATGTCAAGGAGCTAACTTGATAATACATGTCTATGTTGACAAACAAGGTTCATAAGCCGATACTCACAGGAGCCAGTCGATCCTTCTCTTGTTCTGCAATAGTTGTTGTCCATTTTCTGCAAGCAGAAAGTTCAACTTCAGACATTTTAAAAACCAATGCTCCATGTCTGGAGATTGTCTCAAAAATACAGAAGAAAAAAAATATGGTATGCAATATCGAACATAACAAAAAAGCCTATAATACACTTTGAATTACAAATCGTCACAATAACCTGTTTGTCAAAATAAGCGCCTTGGACAGATGACTGCGAAAATGTGTGGCAACAAGGGAAACCACCTATTGTTTGGGGAAGAGAGGGGAAAATTAAAAAATTAAAAAATTAAAAAATTAATAATTAATAATAATATCAATGGTCATCGTCACTTTAAGGGAATGTGCAAGAACGAACAGAAAAAAAATTAACTAACCTGATTCATAGCTATATATGCATTCCCCTTACTGATGAATACTCTGCGACCAGCTACAAGTTCTGGAACTACTTCAAAGGGCACCTTAATAGAGGGATGTGATAATAAGATATAAACAAAGGGAACAAAAGAGAAAAATACAAATGTAATTCAATTGACATGAAATACATGCTATAGAATATACAATAAAGAGAAGCATCAAGAAAAGATAAATAAACCTTGAAGAAGATGTCACTGACTGCAAAAGAAAGAAAGTAACAAAAGAAGAAGTTAGAATCTAGATTAGTACGAAGGAAAATGCAAATAATCACAAAATATATTTTTGAAGTGTTTTGATGCAACAATGTGCATTTCATTCTAAAACAGTTAAGGAACATCCCAAATGACAACATATCATACCATACTATTGGATATATGCATAAATTAAGTGAATCTCAGTATAATTAACAAAGTCCACAGCTATTAAAATTAATGCACAATTTATTGACTCCATTATTGCAGAAGACCATATTAGAAACAGAGAAATTACAATTTTTTTTATAGATAAAATAACCAATAAGGCCAACAAATATTCTTCCCCTACCAGTTGGTTGAGATTGACCAAGGGATCGTGAGACCTGGACCAGTTTCTCTCTTACACCCTGTACAGGAAGATAAGTTACAGTGATTTTAATACATACAAGATATGAAAGGCTTTAGAAAGTAAGAGACTGGTATAAAACTGCTCAATGCACATTTCTATCTGCTGAGCACATCATATTTAGAGGCTTTAGAAAGTACAAGGCATGTAATTTACCTCAAGTTCTGAAGCACCAACTGCCTTGTATGGAAGATCAAATTCTGCCATGAGTGCCCTCTGAATACCTCAAAAGCAGCATGTTCACATCAACAGAAAGTGACTAACAAAATGAGCCAAGAACTATGCATATTACCTGAGGTTCAGGCTGTTGATTTCTAAATCGGCAACGAAATAGGGCAGTCTCCATGGTGAGAAACCATTTTCTCAGGTCCTCCCTAAGATGGAGATTAAAAATTTAACAGCATGCAACGAGAAGTTAAAAGTGCGGAACTTTATATTGGCATAGCATGTTTTAGCAAAAAGGTATTGAGTTCTTACGTTCTGCAATAAACTAGACGGAGAACAAAGTGTGATATTATGTCCTTGTTGATGACCTCAGATGCCTGGGGATGCCTCATATTTGCTTTCCATAGTTCCATTGCCTGTAAAATGACTAAACATCAACTTCTGGGTGCAATCAGGGAAATGAAATCATTTCAACCTGGAACTAGGCTTTACCAATTTCTCCATTTCTTCAGGTTTCTTTCCTCGTGATAATCCATCAGAAATCCCTTTAAGCACTTCATACAGCAATAATTATAACAGTTAAACTAATATTCCATTCAATAACATAATCATCTCTATTTAAATGCCACAATAATCGTAAACTTTGTTGACTCCGAACACCACAACAATAACCAGACTAACCGAAAGTGAGGCAAGGGGTTATACTGAAATCGTCGGCGAATTGCGAAAAGGCTTACGTTGCCCAAAAAATAATGAATTTTTTCCTCCATTCCCTTTCAAACTAACAACAACAATCGAATGCGAAAGTAAACTGTATTTAAAACCCTAATCTTTCAAAATTTCTACTTTTTAAAAAGCACATGAGATAGCTAATCTGAAAAATACAAGACTACATATTTCATAACTCTTTCATTTTCGGTTAATTTGACGCCCTAAACGGTAAACGGCTCATGTGTACATATTCTTATTGACAACAAAAAATGTAAAATATTTTAACTGCATTCAAAACCCTGAAGTTTGGACCAAATTGAGCACGGAAACAAACTTCACAAAGTTTCTCAAGAAGGGGCGATTACCTCGGAGACGATCGAGGGCAAAGAGCTCGAAGTCTTCGAGACGAACTTCAAGCGTAGGAGCTGAGCGATAAAGAGGGAGAGTTGAGACGACGTCGTTGACAATCAATTTCCTCTGCGATCGAACGGATTCCATTTTTGCTCCTTTCTCAGTCCGGTGAGCGAGTGCGTGAGAAACTGAGAAATAATCTCCGGTGGGCCACAGCTGTGTCAGATCTTGATCGTATACTCCCGCGCCAAAGAAGCTGAACACATAAAATTGGCGGGAAACAGCTTCTGGGCTTGGGCTTCTTGGAACGCAGGCAAAAACGATGGGCTTGGGCTGATAGAGGATTTGTAGAACTTAATTTCACCACAACCTTTTTTTTATCTTCTGAGTTTTGTCCTTATTTATAAATTTTCAGGCCACACATGGTGGGTGAGATTGGTTTTAAATTTCAAAAATCAATGTAAGTTGAACAAAAAATTATATCAATAGCTTGTTCCCTAAAGCAAGGTCTCTAGCTTAAGTGTTATGAATGGAGCACCCAATATTATGGATTAGTCTCTGCGGACTTGGGGGTTATTTTGGTTTTTACTGGAAAAAAATTACATGTTTTTACTAAGGATAAAAACATCGATAATCAAATTCACGGAAATATCGATAAATATATCGATATCATTTACACCCAATAAAAATGGTGGAAATTTAGTTCAAAACTTGGAAATTTTTAATGAAACTTTGGGGAAAACTTATGAACTCAATAATGGTTATATAAGATTAATAAAATTTTATAAAATAACTTTGATATAATAAAAATATGATACATAATATAATTTAATATGTACAATATAAAACCTTAAATATAAACAAAAATTAAAATGAATAAACATAGTTGAATGTTAATATAGTTAAAAATAACAATGTTTGTTTATAGTTGAATGTTAATATTAGAAGACAAATAATATAGTAATAAATTAAATTAAATGCATATAATTTTTAATTGAGCACATATTTTTTTGGGTTAAATTAATAGAGTATATATTAATTGATAATATGACAGGACCGCCCCCGAAGGGACATTGATAACCGTGCCCAGTCCTGCTCCCGTTTGGCAAGTCGACTGAAATTCCCAAAATTACCCTCAGTGCTTGCCAAACCAGGGATAGCCACACACGTACTCTCTCATGCCTCCGTCTCTCGATCAGCCTCGATCAACGCGCAACGACCTGAAGTGTCCATAAAAACACAAAAGGTGTGAGTGGACAAAAATGAATCGGTTATTAAAACAGTTACAGAAAGACATATCTACCCTCCATGTAAAACCAATGCATGCATTCGAAAATCATTTCACAATCAGTTTCATTTCCAATACAAGAAAACCGTGTACGAAAATAAAATCATTTTCCTTTTCTTAACCTTCGGGTCTTAGCCCGCAGTCGTAAACACATGCCTCAGCCCAAAACCATGAATCAAATCAAAGTACACAACATAATCCAAATCCATCAAACCATATAAACCGGGTCATTGCCCAACACATCCGAAAACATCGGAAATTAACAATACTTTAGAAGTCAATCAATCTGCTGGATCTCAAGTGCGCCCGAGTCTTTAAACTCAAAATCATGCGCATAATCAGGTCTTCCAGGGATATCAACGAGTCTTTAAACTCAGAACATAATCAATAGGCCTCAGGAGTATCATACCGAGTCTTTAAACTCAAAACAGTAACCGAGTCTTTAAACTCATCCAGGGCCTTCCCCCGTCATCAAATAACCGAGTCTTTAAACTCAAAACATGATCCAGCCTTAGCACCGGGTCTTTAAACCCAAAACATAATCCAGCAATAATACCGGGTCTTTGAACCTAAAACCATTTGTAAATCACAACAATCCAGGATCCATCGTGATCCAAATTCCAAAACCAAACCGAAATCACATGTTGTCATAATAGGACTTATGTCCGAATTTCACATTCAAATCCCCAATCATATCCGTCATCCATTCCCGAATTCGAATTCTCAATAATGATTACGTAAGCTAGCATCCAGAAACATCATCCCGAACCCAAACCTGGAAATCCACTTTTACGTTTCCGAAATCCGAATCTCATTCATCAAAATTACTTTTATGCCCTGGGCATCAAGCCCGAAATCACCTTTTTCCGAAATCCGTTTTAAATCTTTGAAATCCTTTCAAATCCCAAAGTCAAACCAAATCGCATTTCAAATTTCAAAGTCAAGGCATCAAAACCATGATCAAAACACAATATACTCGAAATCTCGTAAAACGCGCAAGACCGTAATAATCTCGAAATACGTGTCAAAACCGTAGGTCATACTCACAATCATAATCAAAACATCCTTAAAACATCATACTCACAAATCAGGTAAAATCGTTCATCAAACCATCATCACAGCATAAGAGAAAATATAGTCTCGAAATACGTGCAGTTACGTATTGCATATCCAAAATACGTATAAATATGAAAATCGTAATTATCACAAGTCATAATCATAGAAATCATAGAAACATTTATGCATGCATTAAATTTAGAAATCAAAGTCCACTCACATACCGTCCATAATGCCTGTTTTCGTGCTGCATGCGTTTCCGTAATTTCCGACATTTTCCAGAAATCTCAAATCCTGTCCGAAATCATTCTTTAGTGTTACTAAGGACCCAAATAACAACATACTAATTTCTCATAATTTTCCGGGAATTAAACATTAGTTAAAAACGTAACATAAACTTTCGGACCCTCGAAACAACATCGAAACGGTGTCCGATTAATTCGAAATCAACGCTAAAATGTTCGTTACATTGTGTAGGACAAAAGTCGTGTTGAACTCACATTGAGAATCGGGCCCACGCGCCCTCACGCGCTGCCGCAAGTGGCTGCGCGTGAAACTCACGCGCCTGCTACAGTGCCCGCAAAATCGTCTTCCTCACCCAACCAGCTTGCAAATGGGCTGTTCGACCCGCGCAATGATCCGTTTCAATCCTGCTCAAATCCAACTCCAATCCTTCAATTGAATCGTCAAATAGAACCGTTAGAGACCCAATTAAGGTTCTGTAAACCTAATTACACGCATCAAGCCTTAAATCCAACATTTTTCTCAAGATCAAACACATTGTCTTAACTTTCGAAACTCACTCAAAACAGCTTGGTTTTCTAATTAAATGATACAGAAGCTTCGTATGACCTAACCAAACATCAAACCGTAACCAATTTCAAGAATCCTTACCCGTAGGTGGTCGTCCTCAAGCTTGAAGTTTTCCAGAAACTGGAACTTGGGTTCCTGGCCAAACCGCGATCAATTTCCTTCAAAGTTTGTACGGTTGCAATCTAAGTGAGCCCAAAAGTTGATTTCTAACCTCAGTGTAGCTCATTTCCCCTCAAAAATTAAAATTCGATTTTCCCTCCAATTTTCACAATTTTCTCGAACTCTGTTTTCTCTCAAGCTCTCAGCCCTCTCTTGCTCAGAATGACTCTCAAAACACTCCTATCTCTCTGTTAATCGAACCGTGCAGCAAACAAGTCGTGGGAATCTCTCTGGCCTCTCTGAAATTTTGTTTCCCCCACAGACCCAAAATCAATTCAAAAGAATGGTGCCCGTGCCTGGTTATCTGTCCCAGCCATACCAAGATGCTTCAATTATCTCTAAACCATTAAACAAGTCCTTGAATCAGAGAAAGGTTTAAACAATTCCTTGATCAGAGAACAGATTGAACAATTGCACAGCATTCCCACGGCTGTTTCAAACTGGACCTTGGCAAATTACCATTTTGCTCTTCTGCACAAAATTACCAAAATGCCCCTCCTCATCCTAGACCCGTAACTCAACTGTCTGATGTCCGTTTTCCGCCTGTCCACGGACTCAGGGCATCGAGACCTACCTAACGATCCTCGAATTGTGTGGAAATCAGTTGTCAATCAAAAAGTCAACATTTTCCCCCTTTTCATCCTAATTACGAAAATGCCCTTAAACTTCCGAACATCATAACTTCCTCCTCGAATGTCGGAATCGGGCGTGCCACCTGTCTATGAGCTCGTGACGTCCCGAACTATGTCACAGTCATCGGTCAAAGTTCGTTTGACCGTCTGAGCAAAAAGTCAACCGTTCCCCTTTTTTGAACGTCCGGGTCGTTACATAATAAATTTACAATATATTTAAGAAAAAGTTTGTTAAATAATTAGTAATAGAAACTGAGTTATAATTGACATATAAATATAATAGTTGTTTTTTTGTTAATAATAAATTATAAATTATAAATAAAGATGTGAAAGTGTGAATTAAGATGATAATAATGAGGATAATGATAATCTATATATATAAAGCCAAATTCTTAAAATGGTTAAATTTTCAAAAACTCCTAAAATGTCCTTACTTAATAATTGTTTTTTTGGTTAAGTTCAACTTGTATTAAAAAAGACAAACCTTAACTAGCCCGAAGAGCAATAGCATCTCAAAAGAGCAAAACCACCAAACATAAAGAACAGAAAAACTAACCAAGCAGCTAGTAAAAAGAACAAAGATCAAAACGACAAGAAATAACAAGAAGCAAAAGGCAGAATAACCAAAACCAAAACCAAAGACACATCAAATATAACTGCATCAAAACCAAGCCACCATTCAAGGGACCACCTAAACTGGAATAACGAAAAAACGAACAACACCAAAACCACAACGCAGCACACTAAGCACACCACATCCCAACAAATCTATCCCTAGTTAATAGGAATATTCCACACTCTAACAATCCTTTTATTACCTTCAGTCACCTTGAACTTCACATTACACAACATCAACCGAATAAGATCAATAATGTTGTTAAAGACAATAGAAGGGTGAGGAAAAGTATTAGAAAATAAACGTTTGTTACGTTCACACCAGATGATGTATACCGTAATAGCCAAAGCAAGCTTCTTAACGATAACCAAAATAGAATTACCCCTCCACATAATAGAAATAGCATCGACAAACAACGACCAATGGGGTTTCTCCAATGCTCCCCACATTTACTAAGAACTTGTTGTCAAATACCACGACTCACAAGGCAATCAAAAAACAATGCTCATGGGATTCAATCTCATTATCACATAGAGAACACATGGCATTCGGACTAGAAGAAAACGAGCAATACGGTTTATCATAGCTAACCTTCCCCTAATGGTAATCCCTAAGATGAATGCAGTCCTAAGAATAACATCCAGGGACCACACAAGGTGAGCCCAAGGCACCTCCATCCCTCCACCATGCAGCTTCTTCCACAGAGAATTAGAAGAGAAGATTCTGTTAGTGGTGAGAGTCCAACGATAACCATCCTCCCGACCAGAGCTAATAAAAGGCCTAATCAACTCCCTCAATTTCAACAACTTTCTCTAATTCCACGAACAAACCGAATGAGCTCTAAGAGTCCAAAAGCTTCTGCCTTGAATAAAGTAAGCCTTAACCCAATTCACCCACATGTTGTCAAACCCCGGCTCCAAAATGAACCAAATATGCCTAGCCATCATATAAACATTCCAAAGATGCAAATTCCTGATTCCAAGATCTCCTTCACTCTTAGGCTTACACACATCTTCCCAACCAACCTTAGCATGAAAAGACCCAAAACACTGGCCCGACCAAAGGAAGCATCGAAGAATACACTCAATATCGCTAGTAATCTTCTTAGGAAGGAATAAATGAGAGTCCCAGAAAACCATAACACTACATAAATCTGATTGAATAAGAAATAATCTTCCTGCGAATGAGAGTGCCCTATGTTCCCAAACCATAATTCAAGTCTGGATTTTCTCCAAGAGAGGCGCACAAATATTGAAACTCAGTTTGGAGGTAAAAATAGGCACCCCAAGATTCTTGACAGGAAAAACCCTCCCTGAACCCCAAAACAACGCACTAACTGACATTTAACTCTTAAATTCACCCCTGCATCATACATTTGGCTTTAATTGAAATTTGGATTAAGACTAGAAACACTAGAGGACTAATTAATTGCAGACTTAATAACAGACAAAGATCGAGTATCACCAAAAGAGAACACCATAAGATCGTCAGCAAAAGTAAGGTGACATAGCCTTACCTTATCACATCTCCAGTGAAATCTGAACTCTGGGTTGCAACAAATACTTTTAGTCATAATTAGTGAGAAAAGCTCCATGATGATCACAAATAAGTACGGGGATAGGGGGTCACCTTGACGAATGCCACGTTTCCTAGACAAAAACCCCACAAGTTCTCCATTAAGAGCAATAGAGAAACGAGAGCTTGAAATACACATTCTAACCCATCCAACAACAATGGGAGGGAAATGAAAAGCCTCGAGAGTTGCTAAAATAAAATCCCAAGACACAGAGTCATACGCCTTGAGAATGTCCACTTTGACAGCACAACGAGCCGCCCCAGAATTAAGATGATAACCTTTCAACAAATCTTGGACAATAAGGATATTGTCTCCTATTCTCCTACTAGAAACGAAATTTGATTGATTAGGAGAAATGGTGGAGGAAAGCACTAGCTTGATTCTGTTGGCAATAATTTTAGAAACTAACTTATAGATGGTGTTACAGCAAGATATAAGACGAAAATCACCCATGGAAGAAGGGTTCGGAATCGTGGGCACCAAAGAAACAATAGTGGAGTTGGTCTCACCCAACAATCTCGAACTAGAAAACACTTCATTCACCGCAGCGATAACATGAGCACCAATAACTGGCCAAGCACGATGAAAGAAATAGGCATTAAAACCATCCGACCCCGGAGCCTTATTAGGCTTGAGTGTCACAACCCACCCCAATCCCCCCGGGATTAACACGGGATGTGTCAGATCCCGTTTGACACGAAGTGTCAAACCATGGAAAATTTGAACCTTTAGCCCGACCAGCTTCCAGAGTATGCCAGGATCCGGTGGAGAAGTGTGATGTCTTGGTCTCTGCTACAGTTTGCATCCGTAATCAACCTGAAGGGCATTGAAAAACTGAAAAAATGTGAGTGGACGAAAAGTAATAAGTTCATAAAAACACATTTCATAAGAGACCTTTATACCCTTCACTAAAAAGCATGCATACATAGGAAAACCATTTATCAAACCACATATGATTAAACAACCATATTTAGGGTCTCAGTCCCAAGTTCCGTAAATTCAAAACATATGGGCCCCTGCCCAAATCCATTTACACAAATCCATATCATAGTAAACATATATGGGATCTCAGCCCAAACCCATTTATCATTCATAAAACATAATTTCGCAAATCCAAGAAATCATGTTTATTATAAATCATATAACCATTCCTGTCACGGTATAAAAAGCTACGCGCGTGCTACCCGGGGTCTCAAATTCCAAGTCTCCCCATGGTCCACCCAAGTTAATGTCCGTAGATCAATGACCCTCCCTGGGGGTTATAATTCATAATAGCCTTCCTGAGAGTAAGGTACCCAATGGGGGCGACTCCACTCAGTTAGTGTTCCGTGACTACTCCAAGGTCTACCCAAGCCAATTACCCTCCCCGAAGGAGACAATCCATAGTATATAAGGATGTTATATGAAAAACCATTTTGAAATTATTCTTAAAACCTTTCAAGGGTTAATGCCCGGTCCCCATAAACCGTCATGAACCAGAAATCCATTTATGGGCCCCCGACCCGAAATCACAATCGTAAATCATAACTGGGCCTAAGCCCGAATTCATATACCAACTAGGCCTCGTGCCCGATTTCGTAAACCAAATGGGCCTCGTGCCCGATATCGTAAACCAAATGGGCCCTGAGCCCAGTTCGTAAATCCAATGGGCCTCCAGCCCGATTCGTAAACCAACTAGGCCTTGTGCCCGATTTCATAAACCAAATGGGCCTCAAGCCCGATTATGTAACCAACTGGGCCCCAAACCTGATACGTAAATCAATTGAGCCTCGAGCCTGATACGTAAACCAACTGGGCCTCCAGCCTGATGCCTTGTTAAATCAAATGGACTTCAAGTCCGAGAGTTCATAAATCAAATGGGTCTTGTGCCCGATTCTATATTTTCAAATCCAAAATCAGTTCACTAACCAATTGGGCCCCTGGCCCGATAGCGTGACTAAAAGGGACTTCGAGTCCAAGGGTTTCCAAAAAAATTGGGTCTCATGCCCGAGTTTACCTTTTCAAATCCAAAACCATTTCATTAAACCATTTTTGAAACCACAAGCACGTATAATTAGTGAAAAACCATAAAACTCGATTTACGTGCACACACGTAAATCGCCTCGAAATGCTTGAAATCATATAAATCACTAACATCCAAATCATAATCATAGAATCACATCTATAAGCCATATAAAACATTTATGCATGCATCACAGTTTAGAAATCAAGGTCCACTCACAGACTGTCCTACGTTGCCGCCTCGATTTGCATGTTGTAAGCCTCCCCGGCTAATCCAACCTCTCCGGGTCATCCGGCCCTATCCAAATTATATCCAAAGGTTACTACTAACTTATACAAGTCCATAAGAAGAACCCCAAACTTTCCCGGAAAAGTCAACGTGTCCCGAGGTGAAAATCCTCGGTTTGACCAACCTAACAATCTCCGATCGACCCGAACCTATCGCCATTGGATATGGATCGTCGAAACCTTTAAAATGACACTAGGCCCACTTCAAGTACTGTTCACATGCGCCCCCACGAGCCTGGTCAACCTAAAGTCAACGCTAAAAAGTCAACCCCATAAAAGTCAACGCTGACGTCAGCACTAACAGTTTGATAGTGTCACGTTTCCAGTCCCTATTGGCCCCTGGTCTGACATGTCAATCTGACATTGTCATCTCTGACAAGTTGACGTCATCCTGATGACGTCATCGGTCGGCCTTGAGCTTCGATCGGGTCAGCCCGAACCCTGCAACCAGGTCACCGTGACCCTCGGCTTGACCCGACTGGTTCTCCTAGCTCCGGCCACCAAAAGCTTCTCGTTTCTTCCATTCACATCGTCTAATTCTTCCTATAAGATCCCTTAACCCAGAAATTGAAAACAAGGGCTGGAAGTTACCTGTTGGATGACAAACAGCAAGCACGAACTTCCTCCCTCATTTTCCCACGTTTCCGGCCACCACTTCCTTCGTAACCTATCCCAAACAACTCGTTTCAACCATAAAAACAACATCCTAATAAGGAAAATGGTCGACACACGTTAAAACTCAGCTTACCATTTTTTACCCGAAAACAGGGCTCACGGGTCTGGGATTACCTCGCTGTCGCGAACGTTGTCGTGCCCACCGTTGGGGTCGCCTCGCCTTCCTTTCCAACATTCCTTCACACAACGTACACAAACGATGAGGTTTAAGGGTGTTTGCACCAGTTTGGGTTTCATGGGTTCGTAGGGGTTCACGGGTTTGCAGGGGTTCACGGCTGTCGTCCACGACGACCCTCCACCAAGGCACCGCCACACTCGTTTCACTCCACCCTTCCATTTTCATTCAAGTAAAAAATATAAATGATGAGGATTTAAGGGGTTGTAATAAGGTGGGTATTCGAGTTTGGAGGAGAGAAATAAAGAAGAAGATGAAACTGAGGCGCGGGGAGAAGAGAGAGAAATGAAGGGAAAATTAATATAAAAAAAATAAAAATAAAAAAAAATATTTAGATTCACTTTTTAGGGGAAGTCACCAATAGGATGAGTGACTATCACTCATCCATGGGTCCCACCTAAATATTTGCTCAATCAGATATTTCCACCTAATCCCTACCTCGTAATGCCTGCCTAGTTAAATCGAACTTCCGCAAACTATAACTTTCCCGTCCGACGTGTCGCCTGTCTACGGACTCGTATCGACCCGATCTACGTAACGGTCTTGGACCTCCCGGGTCAAAAGTCAACATTTTTCCCAAGACTAGGGGCAAAACAGTCATTTTATACCGTCTGGTCGATTTCGCTCAACTAATCACCGATTAATCTCACTAATCCTTCATTAGTCACTAATCTAATCCAGGAATTCGAGATGGGTCGTTACATTTAGTTTAAAGCAAGTATCACGAATCTCCTCCTCAGTGACATTTATGATCATAGTGTCAGCTTTCTCCCTAGAAATAACTGAATGCAGCACATCTTGGAAATTCATCCCATTAACTGATCTATCACTTCTAAACAGATTTTGAAAGAACGAGACAGCCTCCCTCTTCACCTATTCATCCTCACTAGCAATGGACCCATCACTCCGAGTTATGGAGTCAATTTTATTACGATTAACTCGCTTCTTAATAACCTTATGGGAAAAAAAGCTGTATTCGTATCCCGTTTCTCCATCCACTGAACTCGAGCCTTTTGTCTGAACAAACTTTCCTCAGCAATCAAACAATCAACATACCTCTTCAATAACACCTTCTCCAGCTCCACCACAAGGGTATCAATAGGGGCAATAGAAAGCTCTCTTTGGCACTGGTCTAACTCAGACTTAGCACTCAAGACTACCTTAGAAACGTCCATAAGAGGGGCCCTATTCAATCCTTTCAAAAGCAGTCTTAACTCTCTTTAAACGACAAGCAAGTCTAAATTGATGAGTCCCATCACAATGGGTGTTAAAAGGCTGCTCAAGGATAGGGAAAAATTACGATCAGCCATCATATTAAAAAACATAAAAGGGACCTTCCTTTTACATCTAGTGATTCCCAAAAATAAAACTCCAGGAACATGATCTGAAGACACCAGTTTAAGAAACTTTGCAGTAGAATGAGGGAATAAACTGAGCTAGCCTTTATTAACCAACACACGATCCAAATTTCTTTTGATTAAACCCATAGAGAATTGCTTATTCCACCAAGTAAAGAAGTCACCCGTGAATCTCAAATCTTCCAAACAACATTCTTGTAAACACCCGAAAAACTCACGCATACCTCTATCCTAATGATTGTTACCACCCTCTTACTCACCAAGATAGGAAATTTCATTCATATCACCCATAACAAACCAAGGAACCCAACCCACAGAATCACCAATCCCAATCAACTCAGCCCACAACTCACCATGCCGATTTTCCACATTAGAACCACAAATGAAGGAAAAAAAAAGAACTTTTGGCCAGAATCAATGATTTCCACAAGTGAATGGATATACTGATCCTTGGCCTTCAAAATACTCAATCGGATACAAGAAGAGTCCCAACCAATCCAAACCCTGCCATTAGAATGATGCTTATAATTGTCCACCCAATTCCAGTTTTTATTTATCACCCTCCTAACATTACCAGCATTTTGACTTCTAACACGGGTCTCAACAAAACCCAAAACCCTCAAACTATGATCCCTAATAAATTTGCTAACCTCTAGTCGGCGGGACAGATCAATCAGCCCACGCACATTCCAGCAAGGAAGGTTAATCATCATCATCATCATCATCATCTGAGATTATAGGTTTGTACCCACGAGGATTGACACCCTCGATCTGCTTTGGTGTAACGACCCGTCCCGGAGATAGGGATTAGATTAGTGGTTAATGATGGATTAGTAAAGTTAATCAGTAATTAATTGGGTAAGTTCGGACGGACGGAGCGAAATGACGATTTTGCCCCTAAAATGGGCACAAATGTTGACTTTTTGCTCGGGCAGTCAAATGGACTTTGACCGATGACCGTGAAAAAGTTTGGGACGTCACGAGTTCATAGACAAGTGGCACGTCCGATTCCGACATTCGAGGAGTAATTTATGACGTTCGAAAGTTCAATGGCACTTTGGTAATTTAGCTTAAAAAGGGGGCAATTGTTGACTTTTCAAACGACATGGAACTTTCTCGAAATTCGAGGACCGTTAGGTAGGTCTCGATCCCCTGAGTACAACGATAGGCAGCATGTTACCATCAGACTTCGGATGGTTGAGGTATTGGTCTAAATAAGCGAAGGGCAAAATGGTAATTTATACAAGTAGGGGCATTTTGGTCTTTTCACTACCTAGGGATCTGTGCCCAGTAAAATGGTGCCACCTGGTGACTTGAGGGATGTGCCCACTGGTTTTGAGACACTTGTCCTTTGTTGGAAGGGTGTGGAAACCTCCTCCACCGTCTCATTTTAATTTAAATGATCGTGCATACTGAGTTTGATGAAGAACAGAGAATAGAGAGTGGGTGTGTGAGATTGTGAGGATTCAAACCTCTTCCACGATTGATCTCTTGCCCTTGCTGTCTAAAGAATAATAGGAGAAGATGGTCAGACAGGGGCTAGGGCAGGCACGGCGACTCACGACGGCGAGAGGTGGAAAAGAACCGTGAGAAACAGTGAGTTCCACTGTTTTGAGTGGAATGGTGAACTCAAATTGAAGGGGTAAAGAGTACAATTGTTAATTAGATGATGCTTCTGGGGTGGCTAGGAGTTGATTGGACTGAGAATTGAGGCTCCCCGTGGGCGGTAGCCGCGAAACAGACGAGGTAAGGATTGTGATTTTAAAATGGTAACTACTGTTTTGGTGCCCGATATTCGAATTAAGTAATTGGGCTTTATTTTGGAGGTTGGAAAGGAATGAATGGACCTGGAAAAACGGAGTTGGATGGCCGGAATCGTGGAAACGGAGAAGGGGGCCAGTTCGAGTTTTGCACCTTGATTGCAAGGTAAGGTTTTGTACTTAATTTTCAGACTTTCATAGGTAGATCGACTGCTTAGCATAGGACGAAGGTAATGGGATTGAAAGGGCTGGAAATGGTTGAGAATTGGATGAAAACCAACCACGCCGGTTCGAGTTGCAGGGACCGGTCTGACCCGGCCTGAACCGGGTCGACCAGAGGTTGATGGTGACACTGTTCACGCGCGTGGGTTTCACGCGCAGGAGCTTCCAAACGCTCGTGGGGGCACGTGGAGGGTAATTTGGGGAATCTTACAACATGACTTTTTATGTATTCGATGTAACAAACATTTTGGCGCTGATTTCGAGTCAATCGGACATCCGCTCGATATGTTTCGTGATGTCCGAAAGTTTTAGGCCTCGGTTAAAATAAGTTAAAAAGGCAGTAAAATTACGGGGTTTAAGTATGATCATTGTGAAGTAGTTAGTGACCTTGTTATGGGATTTGGACAGGTTCGGAAAAGCCGAGGATAATGGATTGGCCGGGGAACAACATAGGTGCACGAGTATCGAGGCGACGACGCTATGGTCTGTGAGTGGACTTTGCTTTCTAACTCTTGATGCATGCATATATGTTTTTATATGTTTTCATACGTGATTCTATAATTTGATTTATGCTCTTGATGATTTACGGTTTTGCACATATTTCAAGATATTTGCGTAATTGCACGTTTTACGAGATTTCGATTACTATTGTGATTTGATCATGGTTTTAATTATTTGATTTCAGGATTTTAAATATGATTTGATTTCAAGCATTTGAAAAGTGATTTCGGGCTTGGAGCCCTGTTTCTGCGATTTCGATAAACGAGCTTTCGGTTTTGAAATGAGATTTCGAATTTGGTTTTGAGACTTGGAAAAGAAATCTGGATTTGGGTTCGGGATGATGGTTCCGGATGCTAGCTTACGGAATCATTGTTGCGAATTTGGATAAGGATTTTCTGTGGTTTTCACTGTTGATTGGAAAAATGGTTTTGGGTTTAAAGACCAGGAAAGAAAAGAAAAACCGCTGGATCTTGTTTTGAGTTTAAAGACTCTGATTGATTGAAGGGGGGGGGGGGGGGGGGAGGGCCCTAGATTGATGTGTTTTGAGATTAAAGATTCGGTATATGTTTTGAGTTTAAAGACTCGGTTATGATACCCCCCGAGGCATGTGATTGTGTTTTGAGTTTAAAGACTCGTTGATATCCCGGGAAGGCCTGATTATAGCGCTTGGTTTTGAGTTTAAAGACTCGGGCGCAGTTGAGATCCAGTAACTTGTATGATTAATGTTTTTCACTGGTTTTTTAGATGTTTTGGGCAGTGGCCCGGATTATTTGTATTTGATGAGTTTTGGGACTGAGTTCCCGTACTTTGAGATTGGTTTGTGATTTTGGGCTGAGGCCCTGGATTCTAATAACGAATTTGATTCGGGTTTTCAATAATGGTTGGTTTTCATTAATGGTTTTGAATATGAGATGGTTTCATGACATGACTTGATATGCATGCATTGGTTTTTACATGGAGGGTATAAGTGAAATTATTTTTTCTGATAACTGTTTTTGAACTATACTTTATTTTTGTCCACTCATAGTTTCTTCGTGTTTTCGTTACCCTCCAGGTTGTTGCAGTGCGGGCTGTTGGTCGAAAGAGACGGAGACAGCACACGTGCGATCCACAATAGATTCTGCGCACTCTGGGAAATCTGGATGCTTTTAGGACGGTCGGATCAAGAATCCCTTGGCCGACTTACGTGTCACATGAAGGTTGGACGTTGGTTTAGCCTTTGTGTCATGCGAAAGTTAGACGGGAGCAGGATTTAGCCCTTAATCCCGGGGGATTGGGGGTGGGTCCTGTCATTTGGACCCTTCTTCTTTTTCCTTTTTTTTTTCTCCTTACTAACAATCGTAAACAATCTGTCAGTAAGGTCACGCGAACTACGTTGAGGATACCCTTCAACCTCAACCTGAACCTCACGGTTATCAACAGTTTTGCTAAATATATCAACAGCAACCAGAGACTGAAATTTATTTGAAATAGGAATACTAACCTCATTATTCAATTCCTCACTTATCAGCACTTCCTCCCTTCCAAGGACTAGATCAGAGTTCACCAAATGGTCATCTTTTAATCCATCAGACCTTGCAGGCACACCCTCATTGAGCAAAGAATTAAAGGTATTAACCTAGTCCAACACCGGCTCATTAAGGCTAACACACGAAGTTTTAAAGAAATTGGTCAGTGAAAAGTCACTCTGGTTGGCCCCTTTGCGAATATGGTTGAAACCTGACCCGTTAGACTTGTTCCCATCCACATTGTGCTGAGCACTTGGCTCACAAGCGAACTTCTTTGTAGTAATAAGGTGAGGCTTCTTCGCGCATAGGGGCTCATTGTGGCTAAACAACTGGCACTTAGAACAGATTCTAGGCCTACTTTCCTACTCAATTTTAATCTCAACAACTTGAGATAATTCCCCTTCCTCAGAAGGTTGCATAAGTATATCCAAAGAATCAATGAATGGTTCCTTAGCATCCACTTCAATGCATATCCTCATATAAGCAATATGTTTCCTATTGAAAGTACATAAATCAACATACAAGGGTTTACCCACCGCACTGGCAATATGACAAAATCCTTCCTCATTCCAATGCTCCAATGGAACATTAATAAATCTAACCCACAATGTAATGGTAATGTGCGCATTTTTTGAAAGTTGCATACCTTGCTTCCAACACGACAAGAATAACGTATGCCCTGCCAAGGGTCACCTTCCAAAAATTTTAAACATACCTTAACATCTGAAAACTTAAAGTAATAAAATCCTGCTCCAACAGCCAAAACCTCCATCAATCCCCAACTAGACCAAAGTTTAGTAGCAAGTAAACTCACCGCATTATACGGAAGGTGACAGTCGATGAAATACCCAACCAAGCAACTAGATCAGTCTTTCACTGCTTCCTCCACTGTAGCAGGAGGTGGACTAACTACTTTTCTTCCCTCAATTATTTTGGGTTCAACGAATATTAACTTCGGGGCCCTCTCCAATTTGTTACCCAACCCAGAAGCCACCTGACTATCAGTAAACTTAAGACTCACCCCAGTCAGGCCCAAATCAGCATTCTTATTGGGGCTGGGCACTCTACTGTCTCCACATAGGGGCAAACTGTAACGACCCATCTCGAATTCTGGGATTAGAATAGTGACTAATGAAGGATTAATGAGGTTAATCGGTGATTAGTTGGGCAAAATCGGACGGACGATGCAAAATGACCGTTTTATCTTTGGTCGTGGGCAAAATGTTGACTTTTGATTTGGGAGGTCCGATGGCCGAGGGTCGAGAATCGTTACGTAGATCGGGTCGATACGAATCTGTAGACAGGCGGCACGTCGAAATCGGACGTCGAACGGGAAATTTATGGTTCACGGAAGTTCGATTCAACTATGCACACATTACGAGGTGGATCTATTTTAATTAAATACTATTATTCTAATTACTTTATACTTAATCCCACCCACCTTCCATCTCCACCATTCATCCCTACCTTTCCCTCTCATCTCCACCCTCCATTTTTCCCTCATCTGACCATTAGCTATCATCTTCCTTCATTCTTCATTTCCAAACCCGATCACCATTTTTCCCTCTCAAACAAACACACGGTGCAACCATCTCACAACCCTCAAACTTCATCCTTTGCTCGTGAAACCTGAATGAAACTTAGAGGGGAGATCGAGGTGAGTCGACTGGTGGCCATAGGTTGAGCCGTCGTGGACGGCAGTAGATGGTGGCTGGGTTCGGTGGCCAGGGACTAAAATAGTTCCAAATGTCATAACTCGGGTTTGGGGAGGTTGTTGATCGTTCTGGTTGGACCCAACGGTTTCTGGGGACTGAGACGAACCTAGGGGTGGCCACGGTCGTGCACGGCAGCGACGGTAGGTTGACTTTCCCGAAAATGTTTGATTTTGAGCCATTAATGGAAAATCTTGTTTTAAGTAATGATAATTGCTTTGGTTCATTGGAAACTGCTTCTAAGATTGTAAGGAGTCAAGTTAGATAGGAAATGGAGGCTGAGGTGGCCACAGACGACAATGGTGGACGATGCAAGTTGGCCGTGAGATTTCTTGATCAGGAAGGTGAGATTCACTACCATTTTCATGTTTTAAATGGCTAAATAGATAGGAAATGGTTAGAGAAATCTATAGGGATTAAAATGGAAGAAAAGAGGTCAAAAACAAGTGAGGAATGGCCATGAACCGTGACCACTGGTTCGGTTGGACCGAACTGGTCTGAACCGGCTGGTCTGTAGAGGTAGGAGATAAATAATGCAGGCGCGTGGCTTTCACGCGCAGCCCCTTTGGGCAGCACATGAGGGCGCGTGGAGCTTGGTTTGGGAATGTTTTCAACATGACTTTTAATCTATTCGGTGTAACGAACATTTTGGGACTGGTTTCGTGTCGATCAGACACCGTTTCGATACGTTTCGAGGTGTTCGAAGGTTTAGGATCAAGTTTAAAAATAGTTAAAAATTCGGAAAAATTACGGGGCTTCAATGAGAGGTTAATAAGGTAGTTAATAGCCCTCTAGTATGTTTTGGATAGATTTGGGAGTCCCAGTGACGGTGATTAGTTCGGGGAGGCTTATAGCACGCAAATCGAGGCGGCAACTTAGAATGGTTTGTGAGTGGACCTTGATTTCTAAACTGTAATGCATGCATAAATGTTTTATATGTTTGATAGATGTGATTCTATGATGATGAATTGGATATTAGTGATTTACATGATTTCATGTAATTCGAGGCGGTTTACGTATTTGCAAGTAAATCGAGGTTTACGATTTTGCACTGATTATACGTGCTTATGGTTTCAGAAATCGTTTTGGATTTGAAAAGGTAAACTCGGGCATGAGACCCATTTGCTTTGGAAACACTCGGACTCGAAGTCCCTTTTAGTCATGTTACCGGGCCAGGGGCCCAATTGGGTCTTGAACTCATTTTGGATTTGAAAATATGGAATCGGGTACGAGACCCATTTGATTTACGAACTCACGGACTTGAAGTCCATTTGATTTAATAAGGTATCGGGCTGGAGGCCCAGTTGGTTTACGTATCGAGCCCAAGGCCCAATTGATTTGCGTATCGGGCTCGAGTCCCAATTGGGTTACGAAATTGGGCACGAGGCCCATTTGGTTTACGAAATCAGGCATGAGGCCCATTTGGTTTACAAAATCGGGCATGGGGTCCAATTATGGTTTACGATTGTGATTTCGGGTCGAGGACCCATAAATGGATTTCTGGTTCATGGCGGTTTATGGGGACTGGGCATGAACTTTTGAAAGGTTTTGAGAATGATTTCAAAATGGTTTTTCATATACCATCCTTATATATTTATGGATTGTCTCCTCCGAGGAGGTTCATTGGCCTGAGTGGACCCCGGAGTAGTCACGGAGCACTAATTGAATGGAGTCGCCCTCGTTGGGTACCTTACTCTCAGGAAGGCTATTATGGATTATAACCCTAGGGAGGGTCATTGACCTGCGGACATTGACATGGGTGGACCCTGGGGAGACTTGAGATTTGAGACCCCGGGTAGCACGCGCGTAGCTTTAGATACCGTGATAGGATTAGTTATATGAATTATGATAAACATGATTTCTTGGATTTGCGAAATTGTGTTTTGTGGATAATAAATGGATTTGGCCTGAGTTCCCACATATGTTTGATATTTACGGATCTGTGTAAATGGATTTGGGCAAGGGCCCGTATGACTTGAATTTACGAAACTTGGGGCTGAGACCCTATTAATGGTTATTGAAACATATGTGGTTTGATAAATGGTTTTCCTATACATGCATGCTTTTTAGTGAATGGCATAACGGTCTTTTATAAAATGTGTTTTATGAACTATTACTTTTTGTCCACTCACAGTATTTTCTGTTTTTCAATGCCCTTCAGGTTGATTACGGATGCGGACCGTAGCAGAGACCGAGACATCACAATCCTCCACCGGATCCTGGCGCGCTCTGGAAGCCGGTCGGGCTAAATGTTTAAATTTTTTCTGGTCTAACACTTCGTGTCAGACGGGATCACGACACATCCCGTGTTAATCCTAGGGGGATTGGGATGGGTTGTGACACACACCGCCACACTAGGGACCGGGCTCACCGCCACACCAGGGACCGGGCTCACCACCACAATAGGGATCGGGCATCCCTTAGTCTCCCCTTGACTGGACCAAAACCCATCTGCAGAAACACCTTCCAACAAACCCGATATACTCCCCTGGGGAACAACGGAGCTCTGCTCCACCGGACAGCACTCAGAAATAATAGTCAGGCCCTACTCCACAGAAGGCCATTCCATGGTCGCCACCCTCTCAAAATCCTATAGAAAAATGGCATTCAAAACTTAGCCATCTACAGTCCGTGACCCATATCCCAACTTACACAAGTGGGGGGAAGATCGTCGCAAAGCATCGAACGCCGGATCTGTTATCACCACATTCCCACCTACGGAAGGGCTGGGAGTAGGAGATGAAGAACGGCCACAAGGATCATTACCATCCACCGGATCTGGCACCACCACGTTCTCAGCAGGCTGAAGGCTACGAGTCAAAGAAGGGGACTGAAAAGTAGAAGATAAATGTGGGAGGGGGGAGGGATAGACATGTTACGGTGAATAGAATCAGAGATCCAGAAGGGGGCGTCGAGAAAAAAGGTAGAAGAAAACGACGACGAGGAAAGAGAAGAGAGCATTTTTTATTTTGAGGAGAGAGAGAAGCGGCAAATTCAATCGATTCAATTCAACAAGACGGATTGATTCCCTTAATAATTTTTTCAAAGGAAGAGAAGATTTAATAAATGAGGGTAGAATGGTAATAGTCTAATAGTTAAATTTTTTTAATCCCAAACAATCCTTCCTTCAATAATTTTTTTAAAGAACAGATGATTTAATATTTGACGGTAGAGTGGTAATAGTTCAAAATCATTTTACTTAAAGGGACTCTGCAAACAGCGAATAGCAAAAAACCGCTCCTTCTACGAGAAAAGCGCTCTCTCCCAATCTCCATCTCCATCTCCATCTCCATCTCCAACTGTAACACACAAACATTAAACCGCTAAATCTCCATTTTCATACATCGTGCAATGGCGAGTTCCATCTACATCTTGTGTTAGCGAGTAAGAATTTTGTGGTTGAATTGCAACTACCCACCGAATACCATACAAAATTGGAGGTACCTTCATCAATCGGGAGAGAGAACCATTGCGTTCTTCTCCGCCTTCTTCATCTTCCCTTAATTTCTTTTTCTCGCAGAAGGTCGAATTTGGGCTTTGATATTTCATGTTCTTTGGTTGCATCAAATTTTTAAAATTCTGTATGGGTTCCTGAAATAAGTTATTGGTTTTTTGAATTAAGCGTTGACTGGACGCATTGCAATAAAGTGATTCGCTCTCTAAAATGGTTTGAGAGGACTGCAAACTCGCGAGGGTGACATTGCAATATTTTAACAAAGCGAGTAGCCCCCAATTTTGCTTTCTTCTTCAAAAAACGGCCTCCGTAATATCAAGGTTGGCGAAAACCCCTTTATCTTGCTCCTTCTGAGTCCTATCTCATCATTAGCATGAAATTTCTTCTGCTTATAATTTTCCGCCATCTCTGTGTTCGTGGGTTCTGATTTCATCAAGGTGTTTCTGATTTTGATTTCAGGTATTTGTTCGAAACTTCTGGGACCCTTTTCAATTTCATAAATTTTTTTTTTCGTTCGAATAAAGTAGATCTAAGCAAAAAAAAAATTCTTTTCAATGGGTCATCTGAACTTCATTTTTTAATTTTGGTTTATTTATTGCAACATAACCTACTTAGATAAACGTTTCTGTGCAGGCTTTTGGAAGTGATTGTATTTTGTGGTTCAATTGAGGATTGAATTCGTATGGTTCTTAATTTTTTATTCTAATTCTAATGAGCACACTATTGAGTTTAGTATTCATGTTATATAAATTATTGTTTCTTTTTACAATTTATTTTTGGTTGTTCATCTTGCAGAGATGTCTCTGTGCTTATAATCTGGGACTTGGCCATGGAAAAATGAAATTTCTGATTTCTTAATATTTCAATTAATTGATCAACCGGGATTAGCTTATCTTGACTGGGGATTTGTTTTTTTTTTGTTCAATCTTGGAATTTAATAGACATATGGTTGATGTTTCCACTTTGATTTGATGTGTAGGTATTTGATTTGTATATTTGTTTTTTACCAAACTGACTATTGTTAGTGCTCTAACTCATTTGGTTTGCAGATTTTGGACCGGGTGTGCATAATGTAATTATTTTTAACCAAACACCAGAAAAATTAGCGTGCTCTAATTCATTTGGTTTGCAGATTTTTGGGCTAGGAGGACTGTATAATTTAATAACAGACATGGTTGTTCAGATCCTAAGAGGCTGCTTCATGCACTTAATGATCTCAAGGTATCTTAAGAGTGTGTGTGTATATATATGCATATACTAAGAGTTTGTGACTTTGAAATTTTTTTATCTCACCAATTTTGGTGGTAAAATTGAACATGTACAAAAATATGGACAAGCTTTTGGACATTTTTCATTTGAAGATTGATTGCAGGTTTTACACAGGGCTTGGGAACAGATGACCCCACACTGATGAGGGTAATTGTGACAAGGGCTTATGCAATACATAAAGCAAGAATATCTCATTGCATGATGCAGTTCATTCAGATATCTCTAGGAATTACAGGACCATTCTGCTCTCTCTTAGCCAACAATCCTTAACTGCAGAATTCTAATAATTGTTGGCATTATTGGTGATCTTCTTTTTCTCTTTTTAGAAGATAATTGGTGACATTATGGACATTCCAATCATGGACATTTGATTACCTATCCAAAAGAAATTGATTGTAGTATTGAATGAATTCATTCTTTCATTGAGGAAATTAAAAAATTGCAACAACCTTTTTATATTTTAAATGTCTACTTTTTTCTGTTTTATTTTTTCAGGAGGTTTTAATTTTTTAATTTTTTAATTTTTATGATTGATGAAATGTTGGTGAAATATTTCTTGGCGTAAACATAACCACAAACTTAATAAAGAAAAAAGAAAAATAAGCAAATAAGTCATATTAACAATTAGTTGTGAAACATAAATACAAACTACAATACCTGCATGAAGGCATGATAAATTCAAAAAAGGAAAGAAATTGGAAAAATAAAATAAAGAGGAGGATAATTCATGCACCATTTGTTGCAAAGATAAATAAATAAAATATGAATATATTAATCCCTTCCATGTTTGCACGAAATTATTTATCCTTTTCTCATATTTGTAAGGTTCGAAATGTTTTTTTGTTAAATTCAGAATTAAATTTTAAAAATCCAAAGTTGTCCTTGAATAAGATATAAAAATACAACTCCTTAAAATTCAATGGCGTAATAAAAATCTAAAAATACAAACTACATATACATACAAGGAGCATGGAATTATTCATCCTTTTCTCCTATTTGTAAGGTTCGAAATTGTTTTTGTTAAATTTAGAATTAAATTTTAAAAATCCAAAGATATTCTTGAATAAGATATACAAATACAACTTAATATTCAATTGCCAAATAAAAATCTAAAAATACAAACTACATATACATACAAACGACATATTCATCGAACTACCCACATCATTTTTCATTGTTTTTTATTTATTTTAAAATTATAAATTTTATTCATATTTACATGCAAAAAAAAAAATTGATACGCATGACTTTATGTGACACTAGCCTCACTCCAGGTGGCTCCGCGTCTGTGTGAGGCTTTTCGGCACGCTCCCCGCACCATCTCGCGTTACTCGATATTACATTTTTTTTTTACAATTCTAGAGTATAAAACTTATTAAATTATAATAGCCTCATTGAAGGTGGCTCCGCGCCTGCACGAGGTTTTTCGGTGCACTTCGCGCGCCATCTTTTGTTACTCGATATTACGTTATTTTCTATTTATAATTTTAGAGTATAAAAATGACCAAATCATATAATAAAATTGAATAATGTACAAATTAAATTTCACATAAAAAAATACTAGCCTTGAATCGACTCAGCCATCACACATTGATAAGCCTTGAATTGAGCAATATTTTATATCATTTCATACCCCTTATACTTATCTTTTAATGTAAAAATACCCAACAATAGGAAAAATAATATATTTTGTGAGAAATGTGCTGAATTGGATAGATCTTGGAATTACAAGAATTTGGGTAAAAGAATAGTCTCAATCGAATTTGTAATGAAGAAACTATGAGACGACCAAAATTTGCAACAAAATTTGGTAGGGAGCTACCGAATCCTTCATGCCAGCCCAGCCCAAATCAGTCGCAAGCCAACCCATTACTGCGAAGCCCAATTCGCATTCCATCCCAAATCCAGAAGCCCAACCCAAGTTGCAAAGCCCAGCCAGTGTTTCAGCCCAGTCCAGCAAAACCCTTCAGCCAGCGCATACCGAACCAGATTTGTCAACTTTAGTGCACGCCTGCCGAAGTCGAAAACCCCATTTCGCGTTGTAGCCTATGCCCTGCACCAACCCACTCTGCCAATCCACGCCGAATATATGCCCTACTCCACCTGCAACGTCTACCGAACTTAACCCACTTCGTTCAACGCCTGGCCCACTACACGTGCACGCCTCGGTCAATAGCTCCACGGCGAATCCATCTACCCTTGTCAGCCAGCCCAAACCGAATCATGCTTTCCCAGCTTTTCTAGATTTCAGCCCTAAAATCCAACCAAAATTCCAAAATTCCAAAATTCCAATATTCATGATTTTAATCCTTATTGTTTTTATTATTTTTGTATTTTATTTCTTGTGGCATTTTATATATATATATAGGCCATTCTCATTGTTAAGACCCCTTCTTTTAGCCTTTTTCTCTTAGACTTTTTTGTTAGCTTTTTGTTAGACTTATATTTTAGACTGTTCTTTTGCACATTTTTATGTCTTCCTTAAGAAAAACCTAGACTGAGTATTTCCAAGGCAATTCTAGAATTTAAGTTTGTAATCCCTCGTGTTTCTTCCTCAATTTTCACAAGGTTTCTTCTGCTGTCAAATAATCTTGTGAATGTCATTCCACTGTTTCCATGCACCTAGAAATCACAAGCAGTTATTGTAACTTTATTTCATCTACTTAAAACTTTTGTTATTGTTTTGGTTTTACTTAAAATTCAATGCTATGCGTGCAACTCGGGGTCTTATATCCGAGTACATCGCCAGGATCTACGACGTCTGGGGTGATATTATCTCTAGGATCCACGACGTCCGGGTGATATCAGAATCTCACACTCTTGAGATTGAGTCTCTCTCGGAGCTACTCATCTCCAAGCAGTGTATCGTGTCTACTCTAGGATCTAAGACGTCTGGAGGAGGCAATCCAATTCACAATGGATGGTATATGTGGAACAGTCACCAAATCCAATAAACTCATTTTAAAACCATTTATGTCTCAAATCGAGTCAAAACATTTCAACAGGGCATATGCCCTAGACATAGCTTTCACAAGCAGTTACCACAAAACTAACATAAAACAATGTCCAGAACTCATTTCATAAATCAAGATTATCCAAATCAATCATACCAAATCGGTATTCAAATCACATCAAATCACAATATTTCTTTCAAATTCACATTTGACTCCAAATCCAAATCAAAATCATTATCCAATTGGGTCTCAAGCCCAAAACGTTATTTCCACGCATATCCGTAAAATCGTTCATAAAGCGATAATTAAATCCACAAAATCATCAAGTAATGATATGAAATCATTTCATCTCATATCTTATAATAAAGCATTTAAAACATTTATGCATGCATCGTAGTTATAAAACAAAAGTCCACTCACACACTATCCAAGCTGCGCTCTCAAAATCCGCGCTGTATGTCACACCAAAGCTAATCCAAAGTTTCCGGGCCTACCCCAATCACATTCAAGGGCCACTAACGTTCTATACAAGTCCATTCACTAAACCCTCACAAATTCCGGTACAGTAAACGTGTCCCGAACACACTTCCCGCGGATAAAAACCTCCTAATTACCTATCAAATGAACTTCGATCCATCTGAAACCACACCAATGGATTCAGATCGACGAAACCTTTTGAACAAGATCGAGTTGACCTCGAAATTCATGTTCCCACGCCCACACAGGTCGATCAAACTTTGTTCCATGGCGGTTAACGTTAGTCAACGACGGTCAATGCTAACGTCACTATGATGTCGTGCTGACATCATGTTGGTATCAGCTTGACATCTGACAGGCCTGACAGCTCTTGATAGCCTGCCACGTCAGCTCTGAAACCTTTAACACCTTGCCACATGGCACCAACCCTGGCTTGCCATGTGGTCTAATAGGATGACGTGGACTACCACGTCATCTGCCAAGTCACCCTAATATCTCTTATAAGTTGCCACGTGGCACCACCTGATTAGTCCACATGGCCTAAAAGCACTACACGGACTTGCCATGTCGACGCTGACTCGACATCACAAGCTAACACGTGTCATCACCTGATTTGCCACGTGGATTGATAGCAATGACATGGCATGCCACGTCATCATCTGCTACCTTTAGACGGGTCAACCCGCGATCCTGTAACGGGTCAATTGACTCGTGACTTAACCCGACTCGTTCTTCCTCTTTTGACCACCAAAACTTTCCATTTTTCGATCTATCTACTCGTAATCGACCCAGAAGGAGATCTACCCCTTTTAAACTAAGAGAAAAGAAGCAAAACTTACTTGTCAAGCTTGATCCTACACGATTGAACTTTGAAATAGTCCTGTCGCCTGTCCCGTACTTCTTTTCTTCTATTTTTGATCCCTACATACTCGTACGAGTACAAAACACAACCATGGCCTTAATTTGTGCATCCAAGGCTCAAAACCCAAAAACACAACAATCGCGGCTTACCTTTCTCGGTTTTTCGGCCACCCTTCACGAATGTCCTTGCCGTCTCTATGTTTTTTTCGTCTCAGTCCACTCTCTCACTCTCAGTTTCTCTCAAGCAACACGAAAGGATGCGGAAGATGATAGTTTAATGGTAAGGTTTGGGTTTTTGGTTAAATGAAGAAGGAAGAAATGGTGAGATGCATGTATATGGGAAACAGGGCCAATGGGATGAGTGACAAGTGTCACTCACCCATTGGTCTGTTATAGATATTTTAGGGCCCAATTAAACCTATCAAAAGTCAAAAGCCTCGTAAAACATGTATTCGTAAATAGTTAGTAAAACCTTCCTTGACCCGTAACTTCCTCGTCTGATGTCCGATCTCGACGTTACGCCTGTCTATGGACTCATAATGTCTCGATCTACATAATGGGTCTTGGTCAAATTTCCAATAACCTCCCGGGGCAAAATTCAACTTTTAACCACAATATATATATATATACAAGGGCAAAAATGTCATTTTTCATTCAACTTTCCGAATTTACAATAATTGATTTTTTTTGCCATTACAATATACTCCTTTTAAGGAATTTCGTTCTCGAAATTTAATGAAACAAGTAGGGGTACTGCTCTCGCATCTGTGCTTCAGGTTCCCACGTAGCTTCCTCTACATTGTAATTCTTCCACAGTACCTTCACAAGAAGAACAGTCTTTCGGCGAAACACCTTGTCTTTACGGTCTAGAATATGTACAGGCTGCTCTTCAAAACTTAATTCTTCCCTGAGCTCAATAGGCTTCTCTTCCAGTACATGAGATTCATGATGAACATATTTTCGAAGCATAGATAAATACATCGTGGACTCTGGAAAGCTCTGGGGGTAAAGCTAGTCGGTATGCAACAGGGCCAATCCTCTCTGTAATCTCATATGGCCCAATGAAGCGTGAGCTCAATTTCCCACGTCTGTCAAACCGCACAATACCCTTCCAAGGGGATAGCTTCAAGAATACCAAATCCCCTACTGCAAACTTGAGGTCTTTAGTTCGGCGATCAGCATAGCTTTTCTGTCGATCCTTGGCTGCTTTGAGTCTGTCTCGGATCAGTCTGACCTTTTCCTTGGTAATATCTGCCAACTTCGATGTCAACAATTTCCTTTCGCCCACTTCAGTCCAACATAAGGGTGTTCTACATTGTCGTCCATACAAGGCTTCATAGGGTGCCATCCCAATACTAGCCTGATAACTGTTATATAAGCAAACTAAATTAGTGTCAGATGTGACTCCCAGGTGCCCTAAAATTGAAAAATACAGGCTCTCATCATATCTTCCAGAATCTGAATAGTCTGCTCAGATTTTCCATCGGTCTGAGGATGAAATGCAATGCTAAAGTGCAGTCACGTCCCAAAGGCTCTCTGCAAACTCTACCAAAACCTCGAAGTGAATCTCGGATCTCGATATGAGACTATAGATTCAGGAGTACCTTGTAAACGTATGATCTCATAAATAAACAACTTGGCATACTGCGTCATCTGGAAGGTCTCTCACACTCGCAAGAAATGCGATGGCTTCGTGAGCCTATCCACAATCACCCCAACTCCATCATAGCCTTTCCGCATCCTGGGAAGTTTAAACACAAAATCCATCGTCAGGTGATCGCATTTCCATTCGGGAATCGGAAGCAACTACAACGCTCCGTAAAGTCTCTGTCTCTCAACCTTCACCTATTGACATATCAGACAACTACTAACATATTCAAAAAAATTTCGTTTCATACCAGTCCACCAATAGTGCTCTCGGAGAGCACGATACATCTGGTTCCACCAGGATGCATTGCATAAGCTGAACTGTGATCCTCCTCAAGTATCTCTTTCTTTAGTGCCACATCCTCAGGTACACATAACTGGCATTCCTTCAATAAGGCTCCATCATCTCTAAGTGTATAAACTTACCTTCCCCGGCTTCAATCTCCATCTGAAGAATACATAAAGTAGGATCCTGAAACTGAGCATCAATAATCTGATCTATAAGAATAGGCCGCACGTGGAAACTGGCTAATAAAGCTCCCTAACTATGAACTCCGAGAATAACCCCAAGATTACGGAGTTCAACCAGTAAAGATATATGAATCATCCTCAAATGTGTTACGGAACTCGCTAACTTCCAACTCAGGGCATCGGCTACCACATTAGCTTTCCCTGGATGGTACTCAATAGTACATTCATATTCCTTAATCAACTTTAACCATCGTCTCTGTCTCAAATTCAAATTTTTCTGTGTGAAGAAGTACTTCAGACTCTGATGGTTAGTAAAAATCCCGCATGTCCCGCCTTATAAATAATGTCTCCAAATGGTTAAGGCATGTACAACTGCTGTAAGTTCTAAATCATGTGTGGGGTAATTCCCCTCGTGGGGTTTTAACTATCGGGAAACATAAACAATCACCTTTCCATGTTGCATCAAGGCACACCCCAAACCCTGCAAAGAAGCATCACTATACACCTCAAACCCCCCACTATCACTAGGAAGGGTCAATACAGAAGCATATGTTAATCGCCTATTCAGTTCCTGGAAACTCCGCTCATAGTCCTCATCCTAAACAAATTAGATTCCCTTTCTAGTCAACCGATTCAATAGAGTAGCAATAGTAGAGAATCACTTGACAAATCATCTGTAATAACCAGCTAAGCCTAATAAACTTCTAATCTCAGTGACTGTCTTTGGTTATTCTCAATTAGTTACAGCTTCAATCTTCTAGGGGTCCACACTAATCCCCTTAGCTGAAATCACATATCCTAATAAGCCGACACTAGTTAACCAGAACTGGCATTTACTCAGCTTCGCAAAAAGTTGGTTCTCCCGCAGTGTAGTAAGCACGTCTCTCAAGTGCTTCTCGTGCGCCTTTGTACTCTTCGAATACACCAAGATATCGTCAATAAACACAATGAGGAAACTATCCATATATGGCTGGAACACTCGGTTCATCAAATCCATAAATGTCGCAGGTGCATTAGTCAACCCAAACGACATCACTAAAAACTCACAATGACCATAGAGGTAGGGGATACTTATTCCTAATCGTCACTTTATTGAGCTGCCTGTAATCGATGCATAATCTCAGATTGCCATACTTCTTTCTCACAAACAATATTGGGGCTCCTCAAGGCGATACACTCAGCCGAATAAACCCCATGTCTACCAGGTCTTGCAACTGCACCTTCAATTCTTGTGACTCAGATGTTGTCATATGATAAGGTGCTTGAGAAATAGGTTGCGTACTTGGAATAAGCTCAATAGTAAACTCAACTTCTCTCTGGGTGGTAATCCTAGAAAATCCTTAGAGAATACATCTGGAAACTCCCGTACCACCGATATATCTTCTGTCCTCAACAAAGTATCACGTGTATCTACCACGTGAGCTAAATAACCCTCGCAAACTTTCCTCAATAACTTTTCCGCTATCAAAGCCAATATAACTCTGGAGAGTAACACGTTCTGGTCTCCCTGAAAAGTAGTCTCTAGTAGCCCTGGACTCCGTAAGGTCACCCTCTTATCGAAACACTCAATTGAGGCGTGATGGTAGGTCAAACAATCCATCCCAAGGATAACATCACAATCATGTAAGTCGATAAGTATCAAATCAGCCACCAAGTCAATACCTCATATCATCACAGGGAAGTCTCTCAACACCTGACTCACAATATATACCTCTCCAGTCAGTGTAGCTACACCCATATCACAGCCAATTGCGGAAACCTCCTTATCCGCTAACATTGCAAAACTCCGCGAGATAAAAGAATGAGTGGCTCCGGGATCTATCAAATTACGTACATAATAGTAAGTGTACCTGTCACCACTCTTGAGGCTACTCGGGCCTCCTTCTGTGTAACCACGAATACCCGAGCCTACGATCCAGAAGATCGACCACGTCTGCGTGATCCTCGTAATACACCTCTAACTCCTCCAACTCTTCTACCACTCATCGCATCAGAAGTCATAGCTGTACTCGGACCTTGCTCAGTTGCGCCCCGACCTATACCATTGCCACCATACATCTGTGGACACTCCCTCACAAAGTGGCCAGGCTCTCCACAGAATAACATGTCAAAGTCATCGGTCCACCGGTAGACCTCGCTGATGTACCACTAGACTGAGAAGTCTTGACACGACCCATCCCAATCCCCCCGGGATTACCATGGAATGTGACGTGCTCCCGTCTGACAAGAGGCGTCAGACAAGGGATAACCGATTGCCATTGCCCAAACGGGCTTCCAGAGTGCGTAAGGATCGATGGAGGAAGTGTGCGATGCTCAGGTCTCTGCTGCAGTCGTATCCGGAATCAACCTGAAGGGCATTGAAAACAAAAGCTGTGAGTGGACGAAAATAAACAAGTCTGTTTAAAACATTTATAAGACATTTATGCCCCTCAGTAAAATCATATGCATGCACCAAAACCAATAATCCCATATTTATTTAGAAATAACCATTAGGGCCTTAGCCCGGAAACCAAAGCATAGTTTCGATTTCCAAAAGTAAATCCAAGAGTTATTTCATAAATCCAGTAATATGAACCATAAGGCATATAATATAAACCATAACCATTATTTTAGCCACTGCACTATACACTCCAATCCGACATCCCTGATGTCTGACGTCCCTGACGTCAATAAGGTCACAATCACAAGGCTACGCGTGCCACTCGGGTCTCAATTTTCCGAGTTAAATCCCCGAACCCCATTCGGGTACAGCATCACCTGATGCAGCATCACCTGATGCTTAGCGTCATAAACGCTGGACGTACTAGACGCCCGTACCTCTCCGGGGTACCTCGCCGGAGGAGACAATATAATATGGAAGGATCTATACAGTGCAGTACTAAATACATTTTATCGATATCCACATGCAAGGCATATATATATACATGGATAAAAATCCAAACCAATCATTAAGTTTCATCAGACGGGTCTCAAGCCCAAATACCGTGAAACATGCCATAACCAGATTTTCCATATCATCAAAACCACTATTGTTTTTAGCATGTGAATATATATAAAATGTAAACCAGAAAACATTTATTCAATTCCGTTTTAGGGTCCCCGACCCGCAAACACATGTAGAAGTCAACTGGGCCCCTGGCCCGATTTCATAAGTTAACTGGGCCCCTGGTCCGATTCACAAGTTAACTGGGCCCCTGACCCGATTCATAAGTTAACTGGGCCCCTGGCCCGATTTTACTTTATTCAAGTTCGTAACAGTTTCATGAAATCATATCCAACCACATTTATGGAAATCGGTGTAAATCCAGAAAAACCTCGGTTTACGTGCAAATACGTAATTCACCTCGAAATACGTGAAATCATTTTAAATTCACTGATATCCAAAATAAATCATTTAATCACAGTTATAACAATCATGAAACAGTTATGCATGCATCGAATTTATAAAACCAATGTCCACTCACAGACCGTTTAACCGAGCGCCTCGATACGCGTGCCATAGGCCTTCCTGGGCCACCTCACTATCACCGGGACTCCCAATCCTGTTCAAATCAATTTAGAGGATCACTAACCTCATCATTAACATCCTATTCAAGTCCTGTAATTTTCCCGAATTTTTAAGTATTTTTAAATTGGATTTAAAACCTTCGGACATCCCGAACAATATCGAGACGGTGTCCGATCGACACGAAACCAATCCCAAAATGTTCGTTACATTGTATAGGACAAAAGTCATGGTGGAAGTTTCCCAAAATTACCTCACACGCGCCCCCACGCGCCGGTTGAACTCCCTGCGCGTGAAACCCACGCGCCGGGTACTGTTCACCGTCGTTCAACCCGAACGACTGGTAAACGGGTCGTCGTGACCCGCGGGCCAACCCGATCGGTTCTCCGCCATTCCTTGATCATTTTTGACAGGGTTTCCTCCTACAAGATCGTCTGAGTTAAACTAGGAGTTCTGTGGAAACAAAAACAAGGAACAACGTCAAGATCTTTACCTCTCCGATCGAGAAGCTCACGGCCAACCCACCGTCGACTGCTCTCAGCTCCGACCACCATTCTCGATGAAAACGGTCCCAATAGACTCGTCTCATCCTCTGAGTCATCCTCCCGTTTACTAGATCGACTAAAACGTCGAAAATCCCAAGCTGCCATTTTAGGCCCGAGGACGAACTCGCGGGTTTAGGCCCACATCGTCGTCGTGGTCACCACCGTGGCCACCCAAAACGCCTGGACTGATCACAGGAACCTCCACCACCCATCAGCACGATCAAAAACAGTCTACAACGACAATCCCAATTTTGAGTTTTTCGGCCTCCCCTGTTCTTCCTTCCGCCGTCATCTCCGCCGGCTCCCGCCGTTGTCCTGCCGCCTCCCACCGTCTCTCATACTTCCTCAGTCACCCACACATGTGCACAGAGGAGATGTGTGAAGGTTTTGGTGCACGGTTCGAATGGTTGTGCACTGGGTAAGCAAATATAATATGGGAAGGGAGATGATAAGGAAAAATGGATGGTCCAGATTCAATCTCACCATTGAGATTAAGGGTCCAGATCAAAAGATGCAATAAGTGGGAATACTTTATATTTTTTAATCCAATAATTTAATCAATCTGACCAATCCAGATCTGATCCCAATAATTAAAGGTTAGTGGTCCACGTGTCCCACTCAGAATCCCAGGCCAATCAGAAAACGCCACGTGTCCACGCCTCGTAATGCGTGCATAACGAAACCAAACTTCCGTGACCCATAACTTCGTCGTCGAATCTCCGATTTCGGCGTGCCGCCTGTCGTTGGATTCGCATCGACGAAACCTACGTAACGGTCCTTGGCCCTCGGCCATCGGACATCCTGGTCAAAAAGTCAACATTTGCCCTTCTTTCGTCCAAATTACGAAAATGCCCCTGGACTTCCGTACATCATAACTTTCACCACGAACGTCGGAATCGAACATGCCACCTGTCTATGAACTCGTGACGTCCCGAACTACGTCACGGTCATCGGTCAAAGTCCATTTGACCATCCGAATTAAAAGTCAACGTTTTGCCCACACCCAGGGGCAAAACGGTCATTTTGCACAATTCGTCCGAAATCGCCCAACTAATCCCAGATTAGTAAATCACAATTAAATATCATTAAATCCCGATATTCGGGACGGGTCGTTACAAGTCTGCTGTGATCTGAATCCGAATCTCTAGGTACCACCATATTTGCCAAAACGACCACTGCTAGATGATGATGCTCTACCAAAACTACCTATCTTCGGAGCCCTCTGGTTCGAAGATCCATAATACTGACACTCTCGGTGTCGTCCACCACTTGAAAACTGTTGACGTGCAGGAAAACTAGACTCTACTCGTACCACAACATCAGATAACTCCCTCAAAATAGCGTCAGATCCTGCTGTCATAATGGCACAAATCTCACCTCGCAGGTCAAGCTCAAATCTGCGACATTTATCGGCCTCAGTAGTCACAAACGCAGAAGTAAAGCGTGATCACATCTAAAAATTCTGCTCAGACTCCGCTACTAACATGCTCCCCTGCCGGAGCTATAGGAACTCGGTCTCTCTAGTATCATGAAATGAGTGGGGATAATACTTATCAAGGAAGCGCTCTCGAATGGTCTCCCAAGTCATTGTCCGGAATCCCAACCTGACATCTCTAGAGTATACCACTACTAGTACGTGCCACTATCTAGTAAAAAGGTAGCCAGCAAGACTCTATCATCAGGGGGACATCGCATAATAGCGAAAATCCGCTCAAATGGAGTGATCCACTAGTGAACTTTCTCAGGATCTGCCCCACCACTAAACATAGTAGCCCCTAAGTGCTGAGCTCGCTCAATACTTGCACTCTTAGCATCTCTAGCAATATCATTGTCAGATCGTGTACGGGGCTCGCGTCTTGGAAGCATGCCATCTGTAAGAGGCATAAATTGGTATAACAACTTATACACGTCAATGTGCAATGTATAGACCGCTAACATAATGCTCTGATACCAATTTGATAGGACCCATCCCGATAATTGACAAGAATCTTGCTCCCGTCTGACAATCAAACTCAAAATACCAAAAGTAACCCTTTTTGTTTTAGAGAAAAGTTCAAACTACAACAATGTCAGACCAAGGATAAATATCTATACATAACCGTTGAGACAAAATTTCAACTAGTCAACGATATTACAGAGCATATATGACTGTACAGAAAAAGTACCAAGTCCTACCCCGAAGGATAT
The DNA here is from genome assembly GCA_032719365.1 of Prinsepia uniflora. Lineage (NCBI taxonomy): Eukaryota > Viridiplantae > Streptophyta > Magnoliopsida > Rosales > Rosaceae > Prinsepia > Prinsepia uniflora. Next base: position 28,923,210 of record CM064863.1, read on the forward strand.
TCAAGCGTGCAACGGTAACTTTTATGCCTCGGCCTCAGTATCAGCCCTAGACTCTATGCCACAGACTGGAGGGTTAATAAAGACCGTCAAAGTGTGAGTGGATAAAAACAAACATTTTCAAAATACGATTTAAGAAAAATAACAGTTTATAAACATGCATGCATAGAAATCAAATCGTATGAAAGTAATTCAAATCATAATATAAATATATGGACATGAATATCAATAAATCACAATATAACCAATCCTCGATATCCAAGTAACTGTCACGATGTCAATGCTACGCGTGTAACTCGGGATCTCATACTCGACTACATCCCCAGGATCTATGACGTCCAGGGTGATATCATCTCTAGGATCCACGATGTCCGAGTGATATCATAATCTCACACTCCTGAAACTGAGCCTCTCTCGGAGCTACTCATCTCCAAGCAGTGTACCGTGATCTACAACGTCTGGAGGAGACAATCCAATTCACAAAGGATGGTATATGTGGAACAATCACTAAATCTAGTAAAATCATTTTAAAACCATTTATGTCTCAAATCAAGTCAAAAAATTTCAACAGGGCCTATGCCCGAGATATAGATTTCACAAGCAGTTACCACAAAACCATCATGAAACAGTGTCTAGAACTTATTTCATAAATCCAGATTATCCAAATCAATCATATCAAATCGGTAATCAAATCACAATCTTTCTTTCAAATTCACGTTTGACTCCAAATCCAAATAAAAATCATTATCCAATTGGGTCTCAAGCCCAAAACGCTATTTCCACGTAAATCCGTAAAATCATTCATAAAGCGATAATTAAATCCACAAAATCATCAAGTAATGATATCAAACCATTTCAACTTAAATCATATAATATATCATTTAAAACCTTTATGCATGCAACATAGTTATAAAATAAAAGTCCACTCACACACTGTCCAAATTACGCTCTCAAAATCCGCGCTGGATGTCACACTGAAGCTAATCAAAAGTCTCTGGGCTTGCCCAAATCACATTCTTGGGTCACTAACGTTCAATACAAGTCCATATAATAAACCCTCACAAATCCCGGTACAGTAAACGTGTCCCAAACACGTTTCGCGAGGCTAAAACATCCAAATGACCTATCAGACAAACTCCGATCGACCTGAAACCACCACCATTGGATTCAGATCGTCAAAAAATTTCGAAAAAGACTAATTTAACCTTGAAATGCATATCCACGACAGATCAAAGTTTGGTCCTTGGTAGTTAACACCGATCAACGGCGGTCAATGCCAGTCAACGTTGACGTCACTATGATGTCATGCTGACGTCAGCCTGACATTTGTCAGGTCTGACAGCTCCTAACAGACTGCCACGTTAGTTGCCACATCGGCTCTGACACCTCTAACACACTGCCACGTGGCACCAACCTTGGCTTGCCATGTGGTCTAATAGGATGACGTGGACTGCCACATCATCTGCCACGTCACCTTGACACCTCTGACAAGTTGCCACGTGGTACCACCTTACTAGTCCATATGGCCTAACAGCATTGACGTGGACTTGCCACGTCAACGCTGACTTAACCTTACAAGCTGCCATGTGGCATCACTTGATTTTCCACGTGGACTAACAACGATGATGTGGCATGCCGCACTATCGTTTCCTACCTTCAGACGGGTCAACTGACCCGCGACTTGACCAAACTCATTCTTCCTCCACTGATCACCAAAACTCGCCATTTTTCAACCTATCTACTCGTAATTGACCCAGAAGGTGATCTACCCCTTTAAAACTAAGAGAAAAGACGCAAAACTCACTTGTCAAGCTTGATCCTACACGGCTGAACTTCGAACCAGTCATGTCACCTATCTCGTGGTCCTTTTCTTCCCTTTTTGATCCCTATAAACTTGTACGAGTACCAGAAACACAACCATGGCCTTAGTTTGTGCATCAAAGGCTCAAAAACTAAAAACCAAAATCTAAAGTTCACAGCTTACCTTTCTCAGTTTTCCGGCCACTCTTCACAACTATCCTTGCTGTCTCTGCTTATTTTCCCTCTCAGTCCACTCTCTCACTCTCAGTCTCTCTCAAGGAACACGAAAGGATGAGGAAAATGATAGTATAATTGTGGGGTTTGGGTTTTCGGGTAAATGAAAAAGGAAGAAATGGTGAGACGCATGTATGTAGGAAGCAGGGACAATGGGATGAGTGAAAAGTGTCACTCACCCATTGGTCTGTTTTGATATTTTAAGGCCTAATTAAACCTGCCAAAAGTCAAAAGCCTCGTAAAACGAGTAATCGTAAATAGTTCGTAAAACCTTCCTTAACCTGTAACTTCCATATCTGATGTCCGATCTCGACGTGCCACCTGTCTATAGACTCGTAACGTCTCGATAGGTAATGGGTCTTGGACAAATTCTCAATAACCTCTCAGGTCAAAAGTCAACATTTAACCACAATATCTATATACAAGGGTAAATTTCATTTTACATTCAACTTTCTGAATTTACACTAATTAAATTTCCGTGTCGTTACAATATCGTGAGGGCTGGGCCTAAAGCTGATAATATCGTGTTAGATGGGTTAGGCCATGACAAAATGGTATCAGAGTTGGACCCCGACTGGAAGTGTGCCAATGAGGATGCTGGGCCCCAAAGGGGGGTGGATTGTGAGGACCCATGCCTTAGAGGCATTATTAGCAATCCCACATCGCCTGGGGGATCTAGGGGATGCGCCTTATAATGGTGGGAACACATCTATCCAAGGGGAGGCCTTTTAGGAGCTCACTAGCTTTGGATTCCTGGGGAACTCCAAAGTGATTGTGAGGACCCGTGCCTTGGTGGCATGGTTAGTAATCCCACATCGCCTGCGGGGATTTTTGGGGAGGCGCCTTATATGTGTGTGCGCACATCTATCCAACAAGAGGACTTTTGGGAGCTCACTAGCTTTGAGTTTTGTTGGAACTCCAAAGTTAAACGAGTAAGGGCTAGCGCAATCCCAAGATGGGTGACCCACTAGGAAGTTGCACGTGAGTTCCCAAGAACAAAACGGTGAGGGCTGGGCCCAAAGCGGACAATATCCTGTTGGAGAAGGTCGGGTCGTGACACATATCCACTTAGAATCAAAAGCAACTCCCAAATTCCATATAGCATCCACCGCTAAGTCATTTTCCTATGACATAACACGATATCTATCCATAAACTCCATCATTTATCAATTCAGACCAGCTTACCTACAATGTTTCTCGTAAGTGTGATACCTCTTAGTTCCTTAAAAAAGCATCATATATGTGAAGACATAGAATCCACAGACCTTTTGCTCAAAGTACTAGCCACTACATCTGATTTCATTAACAATAACTAATAATATACTCACAATTCTTAACTAGTTCATTTACCTCTGTTGTCTCAGGTTTAGATCCTTTTAGGTTCTCGAGGGAAGAAAAACTCTAATCTCTTATATGATTCGTAAAGTCCTGTACTTCTATCTATAAAGATCGTACCTTTAGATCTTTTAAGAGTACACCACTATTACCAGTTCCAATTTTTATGCGGGGTAGCTTAATCCACACGATTTTAAGTGTCTAAATGCATACGTAATAACCATTTATATCAAGACCATCATAGGTTTATAACCGTTTATGCATACCATAAAACATAAAAAAGCAGACAATCAAGTTTCAAATTTCACAAATCATTGACCATAAGATCACAACAGTCGTAACACACTCTTAGACAGTCTATGACCCTCAACATCAGATAATCTAGGCATCTACCTCACAGCCACATTCAGTAACCTCCGAACTCTCTTTATAAAGTATACCAACAAACATATGCAACCTGTTTATAGGCTTCAAGCACAGCTCAATTCATTTAGTGGCCCAACATCCAATCCGTGAATCATTAGATGTCTGGGGTTTCGTTCGTTCTCTTGCCCCCAGGTCCAGATCTTTTTCCTTCACTCCATTTCCATCTTCCTCGCCAATCAAATTAATAACGCTATAATCATAACAAACTTTCATGTGGCGTTCTAACAATCGAAACTTTCTTACCCTTCATCACACTCTTTGATTAAACCCAACTAATTACTACCTTAGTTTTACTAGGGGGTGTGTGCTAATTCCGTCAACTGGCATAACCTGTCCCAAGGAATCTTAGTTAGCAAAAATGAACATGTACTATATTTTCACGCAACTAGTCCTCCACTTGTATATTACTTCTTATCAATTCAAGAATAACCAAAATACCTTTATTAAATCCAAATAACAATACTAAGAATTTATAATGTCCATATTTCGTCTGAAGTGCTATGTTGGGGATATCATTTTCCTCTTCCCAACCTTAAGTCATTAATGTCCAATCCCTTTCTTGCTCAAGATATCACTTATCCAAAGTAGGGGTATTTCTTACGTACTATTACCTTATTGAGTTACCCGAAATCATTACACAATCTCAAGTTAAGTGTACGGCTAAGCTTACTGAGCCCGTAACATCGCTTCGGGTCCCACTCTGAAGCCTTTATTTAGTGGTCAAACTATAACAACATTTCCATCTTCCGGGTCTTTCCGATCCCTAAATTCTAAACTCCGACTTTTTCCAAGTCTTATACCAATATCTCAACTTAAATACAATCCTAATTTAGATATCATGTCTCCTATTAGAGTCCTAAGTCACTATTTGCAAGCCATACCGTTACTCATATTCTTAGTTGTCAAGCACAACCTTACTATTCGCGTCGGGTCCGACATAAGGCCTTTCGTCATCTTAAACCTCAAACACTTACTCCAATTAGGAAACTTATTCATTTATCACATCAAGGTCCAAAATGCCGACAAATACTATAGGTTTCACTTTTTAGATCACTTAGAATCCGGGCCCACATAACTTTTTCCCTTATCAGTACGTAACATTCACTATGCACACTGATAATCCAATCTATTTCCTGTCCTATAACTACCCCGGGGCTCCTATACTCGTTTCATTACTAGGCCGTGCACGAGGCTCACTTCTCTAAAGCATGAGAATAGCTAGCACATCTCAAAACCAAAGCTCTAATATCAAGTTGACAGGACCCATCCCTAAAATACATGAAAATCACACCCAGACCTTGCTCCCGTATGACAAATAACCCAACACTCGTTAAACAAGGGATACTCATACTCTTTCTCCATTCATTCCTTTATCTCTCAAATAGCCTCGAACTCCATGCAACCGCCCTATAAGGTTATTAAACCAAGAGAACGTGCGAGTGGACATAAAAGAAATATTTTAAAACATAGTTAAAAAACATAAGCAATTTACCCTCAATTTTATAAAACTATGCATGCATACAAAAATCATCAATTCTATGTTGAAAACAAAATATAATCATGATATTCAAAATATGAGAAAATAGCAGTAAATCAATCAATATTCGTAAAACCAGCTCATATACGAAAATACCAATGCATAACAGTAACAAATCACACAGAACCAACCCTTCCTCCATGCCTGAATACCAACCATCATATCCACATAACCACTCGGGGATACAGCATCTGAGTGTCCACTCAGAGATACAACATCTGAGTGCCAACCAAATAATCAAACTGAATTTCCAGCAGTCCAAACACTCGGGGATACAACATTCGAGTACCCGCTCAGTGATACCGCATCAAAGTGTATCCCTGTCATCCGAGGAGGGCTGTTCACAACATAACAATGTAAACATATCGAGAAGGTATACAATCTTATAATGTACCAATTCCTTAAGTCAAAACCATGTTTCGAAATCCGGGACTAAGACCAAAACACAATATATATATATATATATGTGAAAAATGTCATCAAATATGCAATATAATAATTTCCGTAAAATCACCAAGGATCGCATAAATTCATAACCAAGACAATATCACAAAATTCATATTATAAAACATTTTAAATACGTAAATATGCATGCATAATAGTTTAAAGAAGGGAAAAATCCACCCACACATTGTCCACGCAGTCCAATACCGCATCGCACGCCTTTTTGTAACTTTCGAGATCTTTCTCACCTGTCATAATTCCTTTTTAAGGTCATTAATCATCCCAAATAACTCATACTTTAATCTCTCAATTTTATCATGTAACGACCCGTCCCGAATTTTGGGATTATATTAGTGACTAATCGTGATTAGTGAGGTTAATCCGTGATTAGTAGGGCGAAATCGGACGAACGATGCAAAATGACCGTTTTACCCCTAATCGTGGGCAAAATATTGATTTTTCGTTCTAGCGGTCAAATGGCCTTTGACCGATGATCGTGACGTAGTTCGGGTCGTCACGACTTCATAGACAGGTGGCATGTTCGATTCCGACGTTCGAGGAAAAAGTTATGACGTTCGGAAGTTCAAGGGCATTTTGGTAATTATGGTATAAAGGGACGAAATGTTGACTTTTGGATCGGGAGGTCCGATGGCCGAGGACTAAGGACCGTTACATAGATTGGGACGATACGAATCCATGGACAGGCGGCATACTGAAATCGGACTTCAAACGGGAGAGTTATAGGTCACGGAAGGTCAATTTCACTATGCACGTACTTCGAGACGATGATGAGGTGGCCTATTCTGATTGGCCAGATATTTTAAGCGGGACCCATGGATGAGTGACAAGTGTCACTCATCCATTGGCTAAAACTCCTAAATTGTGGATCTACATAATTAATTATTATATTATAATTAATCTCTCCAACACTCAATCCTAGCCATCCATTCCATTTAATCTCTCAAATCTTCACCCTTCATTTCCATCTCCCTCTCATCTGATCAAACATCACAATTTCTTCTTCTTCAAACACAAACCCGAAACCATATCCATTACCCCATATTTCTTCATTTTCCATTTCCATTCCCTCCATATGAACACAACAAACACCACCTGGTTTTCCTCACCACCATAAGATCATCATGTGTACCATGTGTGACCGTGAGAGAGTGATGAGAGACTGAGGACGACGGCGGAGGGAACCCGTGAGGTAAGGTTTATTCAAAAATTGAAAATCGTCTTTCGTTGGGTTTTGATCGAACCTACCATCTAAGTTATGCTTCAGGGGACCATAGGAGAAGAATGAGGTTATTTTCGAGGCCTTGGACGGCTGGAATGGACGGCGGGAGGAGGTTGCAGCCGCCGTCACCATTGTTGAACTTGGAAGGTATGTGTTGCTTGGTTTTAAAGTGTGTTTAATAGCTAAAAAGATTGGGTTCAAGGTTAGGATGGTTTAGGAATTAAAAAGGGAAAGATTGGACCAAAAATAAGGGAAGGAATGGGCTGAACAGACCACGCTGGTTCGACTGGACCGAACTGCACTGAACCGGCCGGTTCGAACAGGCCAGAGGTTAGTGGTGATGCTATAGTACCCGCGCGCGTGGGCTCACACGAAGGGGGTTCCTAGGGCGCGTGTGAGCGCGTGAGTGACAATTTGAGGATATTTTCAACACATGAAATCTTCTATTTGATGTAATGAACATTTTGGGACTGGTTTCGTGTCGATTGGACACCGTTTCGATAATGTTCGGGGCATCGGAAGGTTTCGGATCGGGATTAAAAATAGTTAGAAATTCCAGAAAATTACGGGACTTTAGTGGGAGGTTAATTAAATAGTTAGTAACCTTTTATTACAATTTGGACAGGTTCGAGAGTCCCAGTGACGGTGATCGGCTCGAAAGAGCAGTATGGCACGCAAATCGAGGCGGCAGCTCGGACGGTCTGTGAGTGGACCTTGTTTTCTAAATTGGTGCATGCATAAATGTTTATTATATGTTTTTAATACATGTTTGGTGATGCCATGAGTGCATTTGGTTGTGGTTACGTATAGGCACGTATTTTGGGGTTTCGACCTTATACGGTGCCTATACGGGTCTGTATGTCTTTATTGGTGTAAATGAAAAGGATTTGGATTTTCAAAAGGATAAACTCGGGTATGAGACCCATTTGGTTTTGTCTCAGGCATATGACCCTATTGATGACCTACGGGTATGAATCATGGTCACGGCGAGTTCTATGTGCACGACGGCCGATGATACGACGCTCGCCTCCGGACTGGGATATGTTCCTTCCGGAGAGGTCATGATGCACGATCTGGGGTCGGGCAGCCAATGGAGGCTCGACTTCAGAGTTCTGACGGTTCAGGATAGCAATCGGTGATGAGTGAATCATGATCTTGTGGTGGTCGCGTCGGTTGATTCATTCACGGCGACATACTAAGATTGAGGGCGGTCTTGGATGGATGGTTGCACGTATCACTACGATCGGAGTCGTGACTGACCCTTAGATATCGGGCACGATGCCCAGCTGATGTCATATGTTCGGGCATGAGACCCAGTTGTTTTACATTGATGATTTCGGGTAAGGGACCTTAGATGGATTTCCAAGTTCATGGCAGTTTATGGGAACCGACATGGACCCTAGAAAGGTTATTGTGGTACGTGACGGTTTATGGGAACCGGACATGAACCCTTAAATGGATGTTATAGATCATGGTGGTTCAGGGGGACCGGGCATGAATGTTTATGTTATGTATATATATATATATATGTATGTATATTCATATACCTTCCTTTACTTGTACTATCTCCTCCGGTGAGGGTCGTTGGCCTGGGTGGACCCCAGAGTAGTCACGGAGCACCGACTGAGTGGAGTCGCCCCCCAGTTGGGTTCCTTACTCTCAGGAAGGCATGGATCGTAACCTCAGGACGGGTCATTGGTCTACGGACATTGACCTTGGACTCTGAGAGACTTGGATTTGAGACCCCGGGTAGCACGCGCGTATCTTTGGAAACCGTGACAGGATTGGTTGTGTGAATTATATGTATATATGATGTATATAATATGAGATATGAAATATGATGAGTGATGGATACAGGTTTTGGGCAGTGGCCCGTGTACTTGGTTTCTTTCGTTATGATTTTGGGCTTAGTTCCCACATATGGTTTCTTTCGGATAAACGGTTTTCGAGTGCATGCATGCTTTTAGTGAAGTGTACAAATGTCTTCGTTAAAATGTTTTTATAAACTCTTATTTTGTCCACTCACAGCTTTTAATGTTTTCACTACCCTTCAGGTTGACAGCGGACGTGGACTGTCGCAGAGACCGAGATATCACATACCTCCTCCGGATCCTAGCGTACTCTGATAGCCCGAGAGGGCAAAGGTCGGAAATATCCCTTGTCTGACACTTCGTGTTAGACGGGAGCAGGGTCATCCCGCGTTAATACCAGGGTCGGAAACTACCTCGAGACGATGTCTGATCGTCTCGAAAACTATACCATTGAACTTCCATCATCGAGAACGCGAACTTTCATATTGGCCGGATTCCTAGACAGTGGGCCACGCGCCCACACGAGCCACCCTAACTCCCTGCACGTGGTCCTCACACGCGGGTACTGTTCATCCATGTCCTCCCGAGTCTTATTTCTTAGCTCACCCGACCCGCGACTTTGACCTAATGGTTTGTCAAATATGATTTATCCCTCAAACGACAAGTGAATAGAGAGACAATTGACTTCATCACATGACTTGTGAGTAGAGAGATCTAGCAATTTGGGCTTGGGTTAAGTTAACAGGACCCGCCCCGATCCCACGGGGACCACAAGGGGACGTGCTCTGCTCCCATCTGACACCCAAAATAACATACCAATTTTAACCTCAAACGTTCAAATTAATAAATAACCAAAATAAAGTTATACATCAAATCCGAATTTAACAGATGTCAGACAAGGGATGAAAACCAAATTACAAATTGCGAGCAAAACATTAAGGGTTAGATACGTAGAAGTAGATCTATGCCTCAGCCTCAGGATCCTCCTCTACCTCAGTAGCACAGCCTGGAGGGGTTACCAAAACATTACGGGTGAGTGGGCCGAAACTCAAGTTTATAAAACTGTTTAATAAGTAAAACATATAATTTACCCCTCCGTTTTCCAAACATGCATGCATCGGAATTTAAAACCATAAATCATATAATATGAATCATAAGGCATGTAATAAAACCATAAACATAATTTTAACCACTGCACTATACACTCCAATTCCTGACATCCCCGATGTCTGACGTCCCTGATGTCTAATAAGGTCACAGTCTCAAGGCTACGCGTGCCACTCGGGGTCTCAATCCCGAATTAAATCCCCGAACCCTGTCCGGGTACGGCATCTCAAATGCCTAGCGTCATAGATGCTCGACGTCCTTGACGTCAAATTATAGCAATCCTGCTCCTGAGTCATTTTACGGTCCGGTTCCTCCGTAGAATAACCCCTCGCAGGCAATGCACCGTGACCACTCCGGGGTACCACATCCGGAGGAGACAGTATCATAAGAATGGATCTATACAGTGTAGTACCAAATACATTTTATCGATATCCACATGCAAAACATATATACATAGATAAAATCCAAACCAATCTTTAAGTTTCACCAAAACGGGTCTCAAACCCAAATACCGTGAAACGTGCCATAATCATAATTTCAATATCATCAAAACCGTTTCTTGATTCCAGCATGTGAATATAAGTAAATCAGAAAACATTTAAGCATGCAAGGGTTTAATGAAATCGGGCCCACTCACAGTACAATCCTGCCGAAAAACCGAACGTATACCCTCGTTCTGGTACTATTGTACAATCCCTGTCATGTCCAAAGTATACGTAAAGGTCAATATAAGCCCCTAACATACAACCATGAAACCCTAGACTGAAACCGGCCCGGAAAAGCCGCCCAAATGCGTTTTCCGAGGCAATAAACCTCATTTTGACCAACTTAACGATCTCCGATCGACCCGAAACCACCGTCATTGGACTCGGATCGTCGAAACATAAAGAATGGTGGTGGTCCCACCAAAAATACTGTTCACACGCGCCCACACGCGCCAGTTAACGCAGGAACAGTTCCTGCTGACGTCAGCATGACGTCATGCTGACGTGATCTGATCGCTGTCAGGGCTGACGTGTCAGACTCTGACAGGTGCCACGTGTCAACACATGATTGGTCCACATCAGGCCACGTGCCAGGTCTGACATGTGCCACGTGTCAGCACGACACTGGTCCACGTCACTGACATGTCAGTGACACGTGGCAGCCCCTGATTGGGCCACGTTACTAACATGTCAGTGCTGACTGTGCACTGACATGTGACACGTGTCGGCTGAAGAGTGGTCCACGTCACCTGACAGGTCTGATAGGGTGCCACGTCATCACCACTGTCCTCTCGACGGGTCACCCGTTTGTCTGAAACTGGGTCGTTCAGACCCGCGAGATGACCCGGTCCCCAATCCTTCAATTCTCAACCATTTTAGTTCTGGTTTGTTCCTATGTGACCATCTCAATCCCAGAAAGGGTTCTAACTATTTAAAATCATCAAACAAAGACTAGATCGAAGGCTTACCTCGATGAACAGAACCCGGTCCTCCCGTCGTTGTTTATCTTCTGTGCAGGTCACCTCAGGTCCCGAAATCGAGCCCTAGAGGTTCCTATCAGTACAGGGAATCGATTAGGGTCAAAAGGAATCGAAAATACACGTTGGAAATCAAGCTTCCATCTATGAGTTTTCCAAAACAGTTTCGGGTTTAGGGACCACCTACCTCGCCGCCGTCTGCCGCTGTGACCACCACCGTCACTTAGCCTCACCAGTTCAGTCCAGTCACACACGAACACAGAGAATGGGTGATGAGCTGGGGTGCTGTTCGAAATGGATCGTGTGTGCATTTCGGGTAGGAAAATATATAGAATGGAGGGAATCTGATAAAACAAAATGGACGGTCCAGATTAAATCTAGGAAATAAGATCAAGGGTTCATATTAGATCTGGAGTACTTTAGATGGATGGCTGAGATTAAAAGGTGGTTTTAATCCTATTTAATCACTTAGTGGAGTTTGATCCAATCTAGCCAATGGATGAGTGACACTTTTCACTCATCCAGGTGTCCTCCAATCACAATATCAGAATAAAATAATCGACACGAAAACCGAGACGTAAAATCTCCCGATTTCACGTTTCTGACCATAACTTCCTCGTACGAAGTCCGATTTCGGCGTGCCGCCTGTCTACGGACTCAGGGCATCGAGACCTACCTAACGGTCCTTGAGTCATGTGAAAATTAGTTGCCAAACGAAAAGTCAACATTTTCGCCCCCATCGTCCAAATTACGGTAATGCCCCTGAACTTCCGATAGTCATAACTTTTTCCCTGATCGTCTGAATTGGACGTGCCACCTGTCTATGGACTCGTGACGTCCCGAACTACGTCACGGTCATTGGTCAAAGTCCGTTTGACCCACCAATCAAAAAGTCAACAATTTGGCAATACAATTCACAGGGATAAAAACGTCAATTCATGCAATAATTTACAATATTAAAATCCTCAAATTTCCGGGGTGTTACATAAGTTGTCATAAGGAATCAAATCATAAATGATATAGATTCCAGAAAATCCATCTTATTCATACGACTTGGACTACGCATTTAAATAAATCTGTAATTCAAGTATATTTAATTTAAACTCTTTTTGTGTAGATGTAGTATTGATAAATAGGGATCGTTCTTAACCGAGGAAATTAGGGAGCATTAATAATCATTAGTGAAGAATAATAATAAATAATCAAAGAATAAAATAATAAATGATTTAAAGAATTAAAGAATGAAATGGTTTGGGGGTTTTTGGAAAGATTTGTAGCCGAAACTATGTTTTAAAATAAACTAAGAATTAAACATGCGAATGCTGATGCTAATTAGAACTTACGAACCATAGATTAGTTTCCTAGACAAAACCGACACTTTATGTAAGTAAATTCAAAATAACAATCACATTATTTATACTACTCCTATTTTAACCTTTGTACAATGGACTTTCTTCAAACACAATTTTACCAACACTTTAGCATTTTGTTCATATTGAACCAATCACGAAATCTTACCTTCATTATCTCAATTACATGCATACATTTTTCAATAGTATAAATGCACCGAACAACAGTCATAAATACTTATAATACGATTCACCTTACGTTTTTTTATTTGAATGTGTGTCAAACATTTAAATTTCTTCAATCATATTCTAAGTGCATCGAATAGCGGTTATAAACACTTAGTGCTAAATTGAAGGTTAAACATCAAAACGTATGAAGTAAATGAAATTCAGAAAATAAAACACATGGAGATTGTATCCACATTTACAAATGTTAGAAAGAAAATACCAACACAAATATTGCATTATAAGTAAAACCGAAACAATCACAAGAATTTAAGTAAAGGGAACAAAGTTACACTTTCGGAATCTAAGAACAGCTTGTGATTCCTAAGTGGATGGAAAGAATGGAATGTTATTCATAAAATTCGCTAACAGCAGAAAGAACACTATGAAGATGGAAGAATAAACATGAGAATTCGGACTTAAACTCTAGATTTGGCTCTGAAATACTCGGCCTAGGACTTTCTTAAGGAAGGAATAGAATTGTGTCTAAGAGCTCTCAAAAGAAAAGTCTCCCTAAAACAATGAAATGACCTCCATATTTATAAAGGAAGTGTTACAAAAAATCTAAAAAAAATAAAATACAACTAAATAATTAAAACAATTAAATTAAATAGTGAAATGATGAATTTGGGCTAGTTTTTAGGGTTGAAAGTTGCTGGAAAACAGGGAAAGTGTAACGACCCGTCCCGAATATCGGGATTTAATAATATTTAATTGTGATTTACTAATCTGGGATTAGTTGAGCGATTTCGGACGAATTGTGCAAAATGACCGTTTTGCCCCTAGCGTGGGCAAAACGTTGACTTTTAATTCGGATGGTCAAATGGACTTTGACCGATGACCGTGACGTAGTTCGGGACGTCACGAGTTCATATACAGGTGGCACGTTCGATTCCGACGTTCGTGGTGAAAGTTATGATGTACGGAAGTCCAGGGGCATTTTCGTAATTTGGACGATATAAGGGTGAATGTTGACTTTTCGACCGGGATGTCCGATGGCCGAGGGCCAAGGACCGTTACGTAGGTATCGTCGATACGAATCCAATGACAGGCGGCACACATCAATCGGAGTCCGTATGACCGAGTTACGGGTCAGGATGCGTGAGGAGCATTTTGGTAATTTTCTGCACAAGGGCAGAATTGTAATTTCACACGGGGGGTACTGTTTCATTGCACTGGCCATGTAGTGGATACTTTGTGCGATCGATCCCTTGATTGTTTATCAATTAAATGGCTAGATTGGGACGGTTTGAGGTGGAATTGCACATGGGGATTGTGCTGGCATCGATTGCACGACATGGCACTGGGTTTTCTATTGTTTTGGGACAGTGCAGGGGAACATTACACAGTGGAAATTGGATACTTTTGGATGCCTTTAACGGCTAAATTGAATTAAAAGAATGAAGAGTGAGTCGTGGGCAGTTCACTGAGATTGAGAGAGGGAAAATTGGAGTGGAAATGGTGGTGGAATGCTCAAAAACCCGAAACTGGTTTTCTGGGAAATTCAAATTCGAACTTCCAGTTTTAGGCCAGCCCAAGCCTAATTGATGATGGATTAAGCTTTCTGGAACTTCAACGCGTCGAACCAGATCAAATGGGGCAAGCTTGGGAGCTCCTAGGGCCGTGAACGGACATGGTGGACGGCCGGAAAACTCAAGCTTGAGTTGTGACGATTGAGGTATTGTCGAGTTCAATTAATCATGCTAATTAGTTTGTATTAGTCCTTATTAACTTCCTGTGAAGTTAATTTGATAATGGTTAAGGATTGGAGGAGTTTTGGTGATCGACCCGTTTTGGGTGATCACGGGTTGTCGACACGATTGATCGATGGTTGATGCTAATCATGGACACAGAACTGAAATTGGTGGATTGATGATTGTTGTAGGATCAAGAACGGATTGAATTGATATCGAATTGAGGGTGATTGAACCGGATCCTATCGCGGGCTTTCCAACCCGTTTACCAGACAAACGGGTGAAGAAGGAACACTGTAGCAGTCACTGTAGCAGGCGCGTGGCTTTCACGCGCAGCCACTCACGGCGGCGCGTGACGGTGCGTGGACACGAATCTCGAGGTGAGGTCAACATGATTTTTATCCTATACAATGTAACGAACATTTTGGGATTGGTTTCGTGTCGATCGGACACCGTCTCGATATTGTTCGGGATGTCCGAAGGTTTTAAATCGAGTTTAAAAATACTTAAAAATTCGGGAAAATTACGGGACTTGAATAGGATGTTAATGATGAGGTTAGTAATCCTCTAATGTGATTTGGACAGGATTGGGAGTCCCGGTGATAGTGGTGTGGCCCGGGAAGGCCTATGGCACGCGTATCGAGGCGCTCGGTTAAATGGTCTGTGAGTGGACATTGGTTTCATAAATTCGATGCATGCATAACTGTTTTATGATTGTTATAATTATGATTAAATGATTTACTTTGGATATCGGTGAATTTTAAATGATTTCACGTATTTCGAGTGTAAATTACGTATTTGCACGAAAACCGAGGTTTTCTGGATTTGCACCGATTTCCATAAATGTGGTTGGATATGATTTCATGAAACGGTTACGAACTTGAATAATGTAAAATCGGGCCAGGGGCCCAGTTGAACTATGAAATCGGGCCAGGGGCCCAGTTAACATGTGGATCGGGCCAGGGGCCCAGTTAACTTGTGAAATCGGGCCAGGGGCCCAGTTGATTTCTACATGTGATTGCGGGTCGGAGACCCTAAATGGAATTGAATAAATGTTTCCTGGCTTACATTTTATATATGTTCACATGCTGGAATCTATAAATGGTTTTGATGATGTTTCGGTCATGGCACGTTTTACGGTTTTGGGCATGAGACCCGTTTGATGAAATGTAACGATCGGTTCGGATTTTACCTATGTATACCTATATGTTTTGCATGTGGATATCGATAAAATGTATTTAGTACTGCACTGTATAGATCCTTCCATATTATATTGTCTCCTCCGGCGAGGTACCCCGGAGAGGTCACGGACGTCTAGTACGTCCAGCGTCTATGACGCTAAGCATCGGGGATGCTGTACCCGAACGGGGTTCGGGGAATGAACTCGGAAATTGAGACCCGAGTGGCACGCGTAGCCTTGTGATTGTGACCTTATTGACGTCAGGGACGTCAGACATCAGGGATGTCGGATTGGAGTGTATAGTGCAGTGGCTAAAATAATGGTTATGGTTTATATTATATGCCTTATGGTTCATATTACTGGATTTATGAAATAACTCTTGGATTTACTTTTGGAAATTGAAACTAGGCTTTGGTTTCCGGGCTAAGGCCCTAATGGTTATTTCTAAATAAATATGGGATTATTGGTTTTGGTGCATGCATATGATTTTACTGAGGGGCATAAATGTCTTATAAATGTTTTAAACAGACTTGTTTATTTTCGTCCACTCACAGCTTTTGTTTTCAATGCCCTTCAGGTTGATTCCGGATACGACTGCAGTAGAGACTTGAGCATCGCACACCTCCTCCATCGATCCTTACGCACTCTGGAAGCCCGTTTGGGCAATGGCAATCGGTTATCCCTTGTCTGACGCCTCTTGTCAGACGGGAGCACGTCACATTCCATGGTAATCCCGGGGGGATTGGGATGGGTCGGGTCAGAAAGAGAGGGCAAGTTTGATGCAGAAAATTCAGGGTATGGCTAGGCAGGAAGCTACAGAGCAGGTGGAGCAAATTTAGGTGGCAGGCGGCTGAAAAACGTGGGTTGGACCAGTGGCTCAAGCGTTTGGAAAGCAGGTTAACTTCGGCATGCGCATGCTGAGCGGAGTAGGTGGGGTTCGGCGCTTTAGGCGCTGACAGGAACATGTGCTGTAGCGAAGAGCGCGCTGGATTCGGTGTACGTGCGCCAAATGGGTATTCTGGGCTGGAGCGAAGAGCAACGGGTTGGGTTTCACGAGTTTTGGGCTAGATCAAAGAGCAGCGGGCTGGGCTGCGACTTTGAGCCGCTGTGAGGAAATTGGCTTCGGTGGATTCCTATCGAAATTGTTTGCAATTTTTGGTAACTTCCAATGTTTCGATCATAATTGTTTCGTTATAACTTCGATTGGAACGATTTTTTCTCCAAAATGCTCATAATTTTAAGATCTATCCAATTCTACATATTTCCCACAAAATATATTATTTTCTCTAATTGTTTGATATTTTAACATTAAAAGATAAGTATAAAGGGTATAAAATAATATAAAATAAAATTCAATTAAATTCCTATCAAATAACCCCATAAGAAAAAATCAATTGTCTATTCTCTCTCCATCTATTTGTCTATCTATCTATCTATCTATCTATCTATCTATCTATCTATCTCTTTATCTATCTATCTCTTTATCTATCTATCTATCTATCTATCTATCTATCTATCTATCTATCTATCTATCTATCTATCTCTCTCTCTCTCTCTCTCTCTCTCTCTCTCTCTCTCTCTCTCTCTCTCGCTCTCTCTCTCTCTCTTTATTTCTCTATGGCCCTTAATTTTTAACAAACATTTCCATTCTCATACTCATTACTCATATCTATTTAATATTTATTCACCACGAAACCAAAAAAAGGTTATTTGCCCATGTCTCAAATTCACTCATCTATTACCATTTTCAATCTCAAGCACAGCTCACTGATGACATCGTTCTACAGATTATATTCAAGCTCGAAGAAGACCTATGAGATTGGGAGAGGCATGCTTCCTCTTACACAAAGTTCTTATCTTTTTGTCGTCTCTGATATCCTATCTAGCTCATCTCAACTCCCTACTAGTTGGCCATCCTTTACAAGCTCTTCGTCTACTACCTTAGCCTGCTTCAATTTGATGTTCTCTTCTAAAATTCCAATATTGGGCTAGAAGGCGACCTCGACCCTGATGAGAATCACCCAAAATTGGATTCATCTCCTGTTAGTTGGTCTCCAAGCCCCCAACGGAACTCTCCTCGAGCCAAACCCTAATCTCAGAAGGCAACGAAAATTAAAGATTGGGTTCTAATTGAAAGAGATAGAACATAAAGAGAAAAATGAGAAGAAAAATTACTTAATCGAAGAAAGAAGATGAGAGAGGAAAGCAAATTAGACTAAATTATACAACCTTTTTCTTCCATATGAAGTAATCAGTTCAAGGTCGGATAAGTTCCCTCAAGCTGCTTAAATTAAATAGTGGTTGTATAATACATGAGTGTATTAAACACATGTTTCAAATTATTTAATATATCATGTACCTAATACGGTATACCAAATGCCACCTAGAGGAATAATTCAGTTAAAATTTAAGGCATAAACTAATTATTAAGGTTTACCATTCCATGACATAATGGTTCTATGTATTTGTGGGGTTTGGGGCTTTGTAGCAGGTTAGGGACTGTGGAGAATTTGAGGGTTTTTATGATGGGGGTGGTTGTGGATTTTAAAAGGTTGGGTAGCGGGAAGAAAAGGAAAAAAGTAGTGAAAGTAGATCAAAATTCTATCTCTCTACGTTTTACCATCTTTCTAAGAAAAAACAAGAAAATATAGTAAAACCTTTTCCTAGCCGCTCTCGACCATGTCTCTCCCCAACCACAACCCCCCTTTTTTCCTTCCAATTAAATTTGATATCCTGAGGCATGTGATTTCTACTGGTATGTGTTCCGACTCTTTGCCTCAGGCATATCCTTTCTCTCCTTCCTCAACCCTCATCCCCTATGATGTTTCTGCTCCCTCATAGGGCCTGGAGACATTTATCTTACCCCTTGAGGGCATTCTGCCTCGCTCATATAATGCCATGTTAGTCCCTTTCGCCTTTTCCCTCTTTCTTGGCGGTCCGAAGATGTTCTAACCACTTGGGTCATTTGGGGTATGGATCTTGGACGATTTGTAACGACCTGTCCTGAAACCCGGGATTAGATTAGTGACTAATGAAGGATTAGTAAGGTTAATCGGTGATTAGTTGAGCGAAATCAAACGAACGACGCAAAATGACCGTTTTGCCCCTAGTCGTGGGTAAAATGTTGACTTTTGACTCGGGAGGCCCGATGGTCGAGTACCGAGGATCGTTACGTGATCGGATTGATACGAATTCGTAGACAAGCGGCACACCGAAATCGGACGTCGGATGAAAAAGTTATGGTCACGGGAAGTTTGAGTGAACTATGCACACATTACGAGGAAAAGACAATTGGCTAAATCTGATTGGTTGACTTAATTAGGTGGGACCCATGTATGAGTGACAAGTGTCACTCATCCCATTGGTGACTTCCCCAAAAGTGGATCTAATTTAGTTAAATAATATTATCCTAATTACTTTATACTTAATCCCACCCACATTCCATCTCCACCATTCATCTCTACCTTTCCCTCTCATCTCCACCCTCCATTTTTCCCTCATCTGACCATCAGATATCTTCCTTCATTCTTCATTTTCAAACCCGACCACCATTTTTCTCTCTCAAACAAACACACGAAACAACCAACTCATAACCCTCAAACTTCATCCTTTGCTCATGGAACTTGAACGAAACTTAGAGGGGAGATCGAGGCGAGTCGAATGGTGGCCATGGGTCAAGCCGTCGTGGACGGCGATGGACGGTGGCCGGGTTCGGTGGTAGGGAACCGAAGTGGTTCTAAATTTCGTAGCTCGGGTTTGGATTTGGAAAGGTAAACTCGGGCATAAGACCCATTTGTTTTGGAAACCTTCGGAATCGAAGTCCATTTTACTCACGTTATCGGGCTAGGGGCCCAAATGGTTCCTGAATCGATTTCAGATTGAAAATATACAATCAGGAATGATACCCATTTGATTTATGAACTCTTAGACTTGAAGTCCATTTGATTTAACAAGGCATCGGGCCGGAGGCCCAGTTGATTTACGTATCGGGCTTGAGGCCCAATTGGTTTACGAATCGGGCTCGAAGCCCAGTTGGGTTATGAAATCGGGCATGAGGTCCATTTAGTTCACGAAATCGAGCACGAGGCCCATTTAGTTTACGAATCGGGCCGAAGGCCCAGTTGGCTTACGAAGTCGGGCTTGAGGCCCAGTTACGGCTTACGATTGTGATTTTGGGTCGAGGACCCATAAATGGATTTCTGGTTCATGACGGTTTATGGGGACCGGGCATGAGCCCTTGAAAGGTTTTGAGAACGATTTCAAAATGGTTTTTCATATTCCATCCTTATATATATATGGATTGTCTCCTCCGGGGAGGGTCGTTGGCCTGGGTGGACCTCGGAGTAGTCACGGAGCATTAACTGAGTGGAGTCGTCCACGTTGGGTACCTTACTCTCAGGAAGGCTATTATGGATTATAACCCCCATGGAGGGTTATTGATCTGCGGACATTGACCTGGGTGGACCCTGGGAAGACTTGGGATTTGAGATCACGGGTAGCACACACCTAGCTTTAGATACCGTGACAGGATTGGTTATATGATATATGACAAACATGATTTCTTGGATTTGAAAAATTGTGTTTTATGAATGATAAATGAATTTGGGCTGAGATCCCACATATGTTTACTATGTTATGGATTTGTGTAAATGGTTATGAGCAGAGGCCCGTATTGGTTTGGTTATTGAAACATATGTGGTTTGATAAATGGTTTTCCTATGCATGCAGGCTTTTTAATGAAGGGCATAAAGGTCTTTTATGAAATGTGATTTACTAAACTTATTGCTTTTCGTCCAGTCACAGTCTTTTCTGGTTTTCAATGCCCTTCAGGTTGATTACGGATGTGGACTGTAGTAGAGACCGAGACATCACACTCCTCCACCGAATCTTGGCGCGCTCTGGTAGTTGGTCGGGCTAAAGGTTTAAATGTTCCCTAGTCTGACACTCCGTGTCAGACAGGATCATGACACATCCCTTGTTAATCCCGAGGGGATTGTGATGGGTGGTGACAAGTGATATCAGAGCAGGTTTGCTCTTGTGGTGCACGCATGACGAGGATGAGATGTCTCTATGGGTTACAGTTCGTTATCAACCTTATAGTTAGGATGCCGGTTTGATAGTTAGTTGTATTCAATCGTGGATCGTTCTGGTTCGGAATTTGATGCCTGGGTTGTCATAGTTCTGTCGTGGTTGGCAGTGTGGGACCCTACTGAAGGATGAACATAACAATAGTTTAGAGTTTTAATCGTGGAAAGGTTATGTTGGGATCGTCTATCGCGATATTGCGGGATCGGATATGACAATAATATGTAGTTGTGACCATTAGATGGTTAGGTTATGTTGTGTTGTGAATCGTGTTGTGGGGAGCGCTGGGTTTGAGGAACCCCAATTGGGTTGATAGTAGGATTTGATTTGACGTCCATACGATATCGGGACTGCAGGGTTGGTCAGGTTGTGGATTATACGGCCTTCTGCAGCTGGGTTCAGTGGAACCCTAGGGTATGATTGTGGAACCCTAAATCATGATGGATGGTTTGGAAATGTGAACCCTAGTGGTGAGTAATGGGCTATAGAATGGGAGTCGACGAGTGGTTTGACTTCGACGACTTTTCAGAGTCGAGACCGTTGGTCGGTCATGTCATGTCAGCTTTGGTGATGGGGCTGCACTCTGCAATCGAGGTTGTATTAATCAGTTAGACCTAGTAAGATGTCGTACTACCTTAGTTGTGATGGTACTAGTGGGTGCAGCTAAGGTCATGGACGACCTGGTAGACGACAGTGGTTGAGTCAAGTTATGATTTATTATAGATCGGTTGGACAGGTTACTAAGGTTGGTACTTGTCGATGGAATCCCGGAGTGGAGATACGAAGTAGTTAGTACGGGCGGTTGATTCTGTTTGATGCGGAGTCTCGATAGCGATGACTGGTGGTTGGGTCTACACGAGTTGTGGTAGGCATTACTATCGAGAGTGGTTGTATTTATGGTTGTTGAGAATCAGGGGACGTTCAGGGAACGTTTCTTTTTTCTTGTATGAGTTGTCAGGGTGATTGTACCCGGAGTTGTTGGGTACGAGGGAAGTAGGATTACTCCAAGTTGAGCAGAGGTACGGGATCGTTGCTCGATATGAGAAAAGATCCATGGTTGTCTTATTCGCATAGTGTGTGCTAATGTTGATGTGCATGCTGATGCTAGTGTGATGGTGCTGGTGTCGGTGTTTGTGATGACGATGAGTCACAAGTTGGGATGTGACTCCGTCGAGATGGGCATGTGTTCGGTATCTGTGGTCTGGGAGTGGATCACGAATAGGGTTGGACTGGACGGGATCCAGCAGCGATTGAGACGTGTGAATCGAGTAGTAATAGACCACATCATTTTGGATGTACATAAATGGTATAAACCAATAGGCGAACTTGGTAGTGAGTTAGACTGGTTACGGACACGTGGTTGATGTCCGAGGGTGTTGGTTCTGACATAGTTGGAACTTCAGAATCGAGAAAGGTTGTGATTGAGGCGACGAGGGGAGTGCTTGATTTTGCTTTGGTAATGAGTATTTCGAAGTCATTTAGGGTGACTTCTCATGTTCTGCTTGGTGGCAGACGATGTTGGGTTGCTTGGCATGGTGAGTGCAGTGAGTTTTGTGCTTGCATTCATGTAGGATGAATTTTGATGTCATCGTCTTAGATCATCCTTGATTTTTCCTAGGTGGGATGACAAGGATCGATACAAGGTAATTGGAGAGAACCCACAGTCTCGATGTGTCTCGTCGTTGACTAATTGGTTTAGATGTGGGAAATGGTTAAGGAGTGATGTGACTCACGAGACATTCAAGAGGGTGTAAGACCCTATGACCTGAAATCTGGTGGTTAGCCGAGGGAGAACTTGTGTGGATCCTAGGTGTATCGGGATTGTGATGTTGTGGACATTGGGCATTGTGACGATCGAGGATCATGATCTTGATGGTCAGGTTAGGTGGAGAGTTTATTGCCCTGTCTTGGATATTTGGATATGGGAATGTTGGGACTGAACTTCTTTTTGTGGTAAATCCCGTATGGTGTTCTAATCGAACGAGTTGGTGTCCAATGGGGTCAGGAAAGCAGCCTTAGATGTGTGGATGGCGGGATTGGCTTCCCTATGAATTCAATCGAACGTAATGTGTTAATCGTTTGAACAAGTAACCGTTAGGTTCGGATTTGATGTGTCACGATAAACGTGGGTGAGATTGGAAGCTAGCTGGCATGAGTGGGTACACCTTGGTAGGCGTGAGTCGGATTGGTACATTGGAATTTGTGTTTATGAGTAGACATTGTGATGCTGGTCGGGTGACCATGGGACTCGAAAGGGATGATGGGTTGGAGTTTTCAATCTGTCTTGTACTGGATTGGACAGATGGACTTCAGAATTGAAACGTGTTTGGCTACGATCTAGGCGGTAGGCTGGTTGATGGATGGACGTACGTACCCTGTACGTTGTTCGCGGTACAATACTAGGCAGGCTTATGGTTCCTGGTGACGGTATATGGGACATATCGGGGGTACATTGGTGAGCATGTTAGTAGTCGGCTTAGTTCTGATACCATTGGATTAGTGGAGGATGTGAACTGGACATTGGGTACTGTGCACTGGGTCAGGGTGATTCTGATGGGTTCAGTTACACATAGGTCTAGTGAGATGTACGCAAGTGTGTACTCCGGTTGAGTGAGTTGGTGGTTAGTGTAACCCCAAATAATTATAGTTTCAGTTTTAACTAGCGACTGGCAAGTGGTGACAGTGTGTGAAGTGTCGGCTTGGATGTGATAGCTATAGTGGGAGTACTTATTTTCAGCCTGACGGTTGTAGGTTGGAACGTGTTAGAGTGATAGACTAATAAGGATGTGACGTCAACTTAGTATCACTGATCTGTCAAAGTGAGAGACCGGTGAGATACCGTTATTGTGTCTCGAGTGAGACTTACGAGTCGAAGTGTGGCTATTTTGGACGTGTACGGTTACACAAAAGTGCCCAAGTTGTGACGACCCGGAAATTCAAGAAAGGAAAAATTGGAAAAATGGAAGGAAATGATGATTTTGACCGTGGTTATAAGGGCCGAAAGTTGACTTTTTGATTGGGACCTTGTTTGGACTTTCTGGAAGTACCGTTGGATAGATCTCAGGACGCTGAATCCGTAGATAAGCGGCATGCGTCAATCGGAGTCCAGATGAAAAAGTTATGGATTGAGGAATGGTAGGGGCATTTTGGTCATTTGTGTATAGAAGGGTAAAATGGTAATTTTAATAGCCAGGTTGATTAGTCAGCTAACGTGGATGTTGATTGGTCACTTGGTGACACTTGTCACCAGAATTGAAGGCTTGGTGGCTTTGTTTGTGCATCGTGTTTCAATGCCTAACAAGGACAAACAAACCCGCCCACCATCTGTTTAAATTCATCAATTTAATTGATCAATAAAGTAAGTGTGAAACCAGAGATACATGGAGATTATGAGGGAAATTGTGAGTGAAAACGAGAGGGAAATAGAAGAGAAAATAGAAAGGAAACCATAAACCCGAGAGGAAAACCTGAATTCGTGCTTGGAGAAATTGAGATTCAATTTCCAAGTTTAAGCTTAACCCAAGTCGAATTAAGGTCAGAATCAGTCTTCTGGGATCATTTCGAGTGGAACCACGTCAAAAACGAAGGAAATTGACGAAGAAAACATCAAGAATAGACCCTGCGAAATCTCTAAAATAGTCGAATTCAATTCATGTAATTGAAGGTGAGGAATTCTCAAATTGATGTTGGATTTATGTTTCTGTTAATCTAATGATACTTTCTGGATAATTGGAAAGGACAATTAAGGTCGAATTGAATGAATTGGACAATGGGATTCGACGGGATAGACGTGGAGAATTATGAGTTTTAGTGTGAATCGTGTTAATTAACTTGTACAGAACTTCAATTAAGAAGTAATATATGTGATCCAATGAAGGAATGGAAAGAAACAAGGTCGAATTGAAGGAAATCTAACCGGGTTATGTCTCGGGTTGAACGACCCGTTTGCAGGGAAGTCGAGTGAAGAAGAACATTGTAGCAGGTTACTATAGCAGCGCGTGAGTTTCACGCGTAGCCACTCACGGTGGCGCGTGGGCCTGATTCCCGAGGTGAGTTCAACATGACTTTTGTTCTATGCAATGTAACGAACATTTTGGCGTTAGTTTCGAGTCAATCAGACACCGTTTCGATATTGTTTTGAGGGTCCGAAGGTTTATGTTATGTTTTAAATTAATATTTAATTTCCGAAAAATTATGGGGAATTAGTATGATGTTAAGTAAGTCATTAGTGACCTTGAGTAACAATTTTGGACAGGATTCGAGATTTCTGGAAATTGTCGAAAATTACGGAAACGCGTGCAGCTCGGAAAGCGAGCGGTTTGGACGGTGTGTGAGTGGACGTTTGTTTTATAAACAGATATGCATGCATAGTTAAATGTTTTACGTGATTTATGGCATGATTTGAATTGCAATGAATTGATATGATTATTTACGGGATTTAATGATTATTTTAATTGATGTTTTGGGCATGTTTTTCGAGAAAATGTGAAATGGTTGTTTTGGACGAAAGCCCGGGATTTGTGATTAGTTTTGACTAGGATTATGAGTTGGGAAATTGATTTAATGGATTTTTTATGTTTTTCGGATATTTTACGGATTTATGTGAAAATGGCAACTTCGATTGCGGTTGTATAGATTTGCATGGAATTGGTGATTTTGGGCTAGGCCCGGGATGTTAAAAAGGATGTTTTGAAATGTATCGCGAGTGAAAGATAAAATGATGGAATTGAATGATTTTCGGATATGATTTTACGGATTTATGGACAATGGATTATTTGATGATTTTACGGATTTACGAGAAACGAGAAATGAGATTTGGGCATGTGGCCCTGTGATAACTGGTTTTAACTTGGTTTTAATAATGATTTTGATTGTGTATTGATGTTTGATGCCCCCAGATGTGTAATTCCTGGGTAGACTTCGGATGTGTAATTCCCGAAGTGACTCCAGATGTGTAATTCCTAGAGGGACTCCGAATGCGTAATTCCCGGAGGAATCGGATGCGTAATTCCCAGTGAGGCTGGATGTGTAATTCCGAGTAAGATGACGTCTCTAGATGTGTAATTCCCAGAGGATCCTCGGATGTGTAATTCCCGAGTTATATGCTTTATTGTATGATAAAATGGTTTTATAAAATGATTTAAATGGCATTTGAGCTTGAGAACCGGGAATTGATGTTTTCACTAGATTTGGCTAGAAAGCTGGTGATGTTTTTCATATGTTGATTCTATGCATTCATCTGGAGGGTAAATGATGTGTTTGATAAATATTTTTTTTTAAATGTTATTATTTTTGTCCACTCTCACCTTTCCTATTTTTGATGACCCTCCAGGCCGTGGCACGAGACTCGGGGCAAATCGAGAGGCGCATGCATGAACAGAAATCAATCCAGTCATCCCTTGTCTGACAGGTGCTAAGAGGAAATTTCAGGGCTTGGGTTAACTTGTCAAACGGGAGCAGGACCGGGCACGGTTATCAAAGTCCAGTTGGGACAGATCCTGTCAATTTGGTATCAGAGCATTTGGTTCTTGATTTCTGTTGTTACGTTATGCCTCCGAGACGTGCGCCCCGTGCACGGCCTGAAGATGAGAGTGACGAGGACAGGGTTAGAGAAGGCCCGGATATTGAGAGAGCTCAACGGTTAGGAGCCACTGTGTTTCATGGTGATTCGGGCTCGGATGGTACCGATGATTGGGTTACTCGTTTGGAGCGGATCTTTGAAATTATGAGATGTCCCCCGGAAGACATGGTTCTATTAGCTACTTTTCTATTGGATGGCCATGCATACCGGTGGTGGCATGGTTTACAGTTAACTGGATGGGATGCTCGTACGTTGACATGGGAAGTATTTTGTGAGCGATTTTTGGATCAATTTTACCCTCGTTCAAACCGTGATACGAAGGAAATTAAATTCCTTCGATTACAACAGGAGGGTATGACAATGGCCGAATATGAACAACGATTTCTGGATCTGGGTCGCTGTGACTGTGGGATCATATGGCACCCTCCGAGATGATATTTGATCCTACTGTTGTAGGATCGTACACAGTCACAGAAGGTGATAAATGTAAACGTTTTGAACTTGGTTTACGAGATGATATTCAAGCCGCTGTGACTGTGGGATCATATGGCACCCTCCGAGATGATATTTGATCCTACTGCTGTAGGATCTTACACAGTCACAGAAGGTGATAAATGTAAACGTTTTGAACTTGGTTTACAAGATGATATTCGAGCCTCTGTGACTGTGGGATCATATGGCACCCTCCGAGATCTATCAGATGCCGCTATCAAAGTAGAGGAAAGTTTGCTGGTACGTGAACTATCTTTGAGTTCTGGACGACGTGGGGAGCGTTAGGAAACTGAGACAATGAGTCAGGGGACGTCGTCAAAAAAAGGTAGTTCTAGCCCCGGATTTTCTGGATCACGGTCAGGTTTTAGTGGGGGTAGACAAGGACATTCCTTTTATCCTACAGCAGTCCCTCAGGCATCTGTCCAGTCGAGTAGAGCTTCAATACCGTCAACTGGCAGAAAATATAACCGATCTACCCAATTTGGTAGAGGTGCCTGTTATTTCTATGGTGAGTTTGGACATATCCGGAGAAATTGTCCACACCAACCAACGGGTGGTAGTCCGGGTGGCAGTCATACAGAGCAAGATTCGGGGACGGCCTCGACCTCTGGAGCTGCAAGTGGGAGGGGAATTGGCAATACTAGAGGTGCACCACGAGGACGTGGTCAAACTTCAGGCCCACTTGCTCGGGTATTTTCTCTTCAACAACAGGAGACGAATGAACCACCTGAGGGGAGTTCAGCGTAATGGTGGTACCCCGTGTATTGATGTTTTGTATATTTGTACTGTATTGTAAATATTGTGGTACAGTTGTATTGTTGTATGCTTGTTTCATAAATAATGTGATTGAATTTCGAGGACGAAATTATTTAAAGGGGGGAAGATTGTGACGACCCGGAAATTCGAGAAAGGAAAAATTGGAAAAATTGAAGGAAATGACAATTTTACCCCTGGTTATAAGGGCCAAAAGTTGACTTTTTGATCGGGACCTTATTTGGACTTTCCGGAAGTACAGTTGGATAGGTCTCGGGACGCTGAATCCGTAGACAGGCGGCATGCATCAATCGGAGTCCGGATGAAAGAGTTATGGATTGAGGAATGTTAGGGGCATTTTGGTCATTTGTGTATATAAGGGTAAAATGGTAATTTTAATAGCTAGGTTGATTAGGCAGCTAATGTGGATGAGGATTGGTCACTTGGTGACACTTGTCACCAGAATTGAAGGCTTGGTGGCTTTGTTTGTGCATCGTGTATGAATGCCTAACAAGGACAAACAAACCCGCCCACCTTCTGTTTAAATTCATCAATTTAATTGATCAATAAAGCAAGTGTGAAACCAGAGATACATGGAGATTAAGAGGGAAATTGTGAGTTAAAAAAAGAGGGAAATAGAAGAGAAAACAGAAAGGAAACCATAAACCCGAGAGGAAAACCCGAATTCGTGCTTGGAGAAATTGAGATTTAATTTCCAAGTTTGAGCTTAACCCAAGTCGAATTAAGGTCAGAATCAGTCTTCTGGGATCATTTCGTGAGGGTGCGTGTGTAACGCCCCGGAAATTCGAGTATTTTAATATTGTAAATTAATGCATGATTTGACGTTTTTACCCCTGTGAATTGTATTTCCAAATTGTTGACTTTCTGATTGGTGGGTCAAACGGACTTTGACCGATGACTGTGACGTAATTCGAAACGTCACGAGTCCATAGACAGGTGGCACGTCCAATTCGGACGATCGGGGAAACAGTTATGACTATCGGAAGTTCAGGGGCATTACCGTAATTTGGACGGTAGGGGCGAAAATGTTGACTTTTCGTTTGGCAACTAATTTTCACACGACTCAAGGGCCGTTAGGTAGGTCTCGATGTCCTGAGTCCGTAGACAGGCGGAACACTGAAATCGGACTTCGTACGAGGAATTTATGGTCTGAAACGTGAAATCGGGAAGTTTGCATCTCGATAATCGTGACGATTATTTTATTCTAAATTAAAGGTTGAAGGACACTTGGATGAGTGACAATTGTCACTCATCCATTGGCTAGAAATGTTTAAATAGGAATTAAAACTACCTTTTGATCTCAGCCATTCATCAAAAAGTTCCCAGATTACATCTCAACCCCTCATCTTATTCCCAAGATTGAATCTGGACCGCCCATTTCATTTTATCAGATTCCCTCCATACTATATATGTTTTCCTACCCGACACACACATACTACCCATTTGACCAACACACCTGTGTATCACCCATTCTCTGTGTCCGTGTGTGAGAGACTCGCTGGTGAGGCTGAGAGACGGCGGTGATCACAGTGGCTGACGGCGGCGAGGTAGGTGGTTCTTAACCCGAAACGGTTTTGAAAACTCAGAAATGGAAGCTTGTTGTTCAGCGTTTAATTTCGATTCCTATTGATTCCATTCACTTCTATGGACTGATAGGAACCTTTAGGACTTGATTTCGTGATCTGAGGTGACCTGAACGGAGGTTAAATGGCGACAGGAAATCCAGCTTCTGTTCATCTAGGTAAGCCTCTGATCCAGGGCTTGTTTGATGATTTTAATTAGATTGAACTCTTACTGGGATTGAGATGAGCATTTAGGAAGAAATTAGAGATAAAATGGTCAAGAAATGAAGGATTGGTGACCGGGTAAGATCGCGTGTCTGCACGACCCAGTTTCAGAGAAACGGGTCGACCCGTTGCGATGTTGATGGTGATGACGTGGCACACTGTCAGACCTGTCAAGTGACGTGGACCACTCATTAGACGACATGTGTCACATGTCAGTGCACAGTCAGCACTGACATGTCAGTGACGTGGCCCAATCGGGTGCTGCCACGTGTCACTGACATGTCAGTGACGTGGACCAGTGCCGTGCTGACATGTGGCACATGTCAGACCTGACAGCTGTCAGATGACGTCAGCAGGAACTGTTCCTATGTTGACCGGCGCGTGGGGCGCGTGTAAATTGTGTTTTTGGTGGGACCACCGCCATTCTTTAGGTTTCGACAATCCGGATCCAATGGCGGTGGTTTCGGGTCGATCGGAGATCGTTAAGTTGGTCAAATTGAGGTTTATTGCCTCGGGAAGCGTGTTCGGGCGGCTTTTCCAGGCCGGTTTCAGTCTAGGGTTTCATGGTTGAATGTTAGGGGCTTATATTGACCTTTACGTATACTTTGGACATGACAGGGATTGTACAATTGTACCAGGGCTTGTACAATTGTACCAGGGCGAGGGTATACGTTCGGTTTTCAGCAGGATTGTACTGTGAGTGGGCCCGATTTCATTAAACCCTTGCATGCATAAATGTTTTCTGATTTACTTATATATTCACATGCTGGAATCAAGAAACGGTTTTGATGATATTGAAATTATGGTTATGGCACGTTTCACGGCATTTGGGTTTTGAGACCCGTCTGATGAAACTGAAAGATTGGTTTTGGATTTTATCTATATATATATATATATATGTTTTGCATGTGGATATCGATAAAATTTATTTGGTACTGCACTATATAGATCCACTCTTGTGATACTGTCTCCTCCGGATGTGGTACCCCGGAGCTGTCACGGCGTATTGCCTGCGAGGGGTCATTCTACGGAGGAACCGGACTGTAAAATGACTCAGGAGCAGGATTGCTATAATTTGACGTCTGGGACGTCGAGCGTCTAGGACGCTAGGCATCTGGGATGTCGTACCCGGACGGGGTTCGGGGATTGGACTCGGGATTGAGACTCCGAGTGGCACGCGTAGCCTTGGGGCTGTAACCTTATTGGACGTCACGGACGTCAGACATCTGGGATGTCAGGATCGGAGTGTATAGTGCAGTTGCTATAATTATGTTTATGGTTTTATTACATGCCTTATGGTACATATTATATGGTTTATGGTTTTAAATTCTGATGCATGCATGTTTGGAAAATGGAGGGGTAAATTATATGTTTTACTTATTGAACTTTTTTATAAACTTGAGTTTCGGCCCACTCACCCTTAAATGTTTCCGTAACCCCTCCAGGCTGTGCTACTGAGGTAGAGGAGGATCCTGAGGCTGAGGCATAGATCTACTTCTGCGTATCTGAACCCCTGTCGGGTGGTTTGACCCGCAGGATTATTTTAGAGTCGTGCTCGCAATTTGTAATTTTGGTTTTCATCCCTTGTCTGACATCTGTTAAATTTGGATTTGATGTATAACTTTAATTTGGCTATTTATGCATTTGAACTTTTGAGGTTAAAATTGGAATGTTATTTTGGGTGTCAGACGGGAGCAAGGCACGTCCCCTTGTGGTCCCCGTGGGATCGGGGCGGGTCCTGTTAGCGTGGGCCCGATTCCCGAGGTGAGTTCAACATGACTTTTGTTCTATGCAATGTAACGAACATTTTGGCATTGGTTTCGAGTCAATCGGACACCGTTTCGATATTGTTTCGAGGGTCCGAAGGTTTATGTTATGTTTTAAATTAATATTTAATTTCAAGAAAATTATGGGGAATTAGTATGATGTTAAGTAAGTCATTAGTGACCTTGAGTACTGATTTTGGACAGGATTCGAGATTTCTGGAAATTGTCGGAAATTACGGAAACGCGTGCAGGTCGGAAAGTGAGCGGTTTGGACGGTGTGTGAGTGGACATTTGTTTTATAAACTGATATGCATGCATAGTTAAATGTTTTATGTGATTTATGTCATGATTTGAATTTCAATAACTTGATATGATTATTTACGGGATTTAATGATTATTTTAATCGATGTTTTGGGCACGTTTTTCGAGAAAATGTGAAATGGATGTTTTGGGCGAAAGCCCGGGATTTTTAATTAGTTTTGACTTGGATTATGAGTTGAGAAATTGATTTAATGGATTTGAGATGTTTTTCGGATATTTTATGAATTTATGTGAAAATGGCAACTTCGGTTGCGGTTGTACGGATTTGCGTGCAATTGGTGTTTTTGGACTAGGCCCGAAATGTTAAAAAGATTTTTTGAAATGTATTTCGAGTTAAATATAAAATGATGGAATTGAATGATTTTAGGATATGATTTTACGGATTTATGTGCATTGGATTATTTGATGATTTTACAGATTTACGAGAAACGAGAAATGCGATTTGGGCATGTGGCCCTGTGATAACTGGTTTTAATAAGGATTTTGATTGTGTATTGATGGTTGATGCCCCCAGATGTGTAATTCCTGGGAAGACTTCGGATGTGTAACTCCCGAAGTGACTCTAGATGAGTAATTCCTGGAGAGACTCCGGATGCGTAATTCCTGGAGGAACCGGATGTGAAATTCCCGGTGAGGCTGGATGTGTAATTCCCAGCAGGATGACGACTCTGGATGTGTAATTCCCAGAGGATCCTCGGATGTGTAATTCCCGAGTTATATGCTTTATTGTATGATAAAATGTGTTTGATAAATGTGTTTTTAAATGTTATTATTTTTGTCCACTCTCACCTTTCCTGTTTTTGATGACCCTCCAGGCTGTGGCACGAGACTAGGGGCAAATCGAGAGGTGGAGGCATGAACAGAAATCGATCCAGTCATCCCTTGTCTGACAGGTGCTGAGAGGAAATTTCAGGGCTTGGGTTGACTTGTCAGATGGGAGCAGGACCGGGCAAGGTTATCAAAGTCCAGTTGGGATAGGTCTTGTCACGAGTAGTGGGACATGTTCGGATTTCCACCGTTTGGTTGTGGAATCGGGATAGTTGGAATTTCGAGGATGAAATTATTTAAGGAGGGAAGGTTGTAACGACCCATCCCGTATTTCGGGATTAGATTAGTGACTAATGAAGAATTAGTGAGGTTAATCGGTGATTAGTTGAGCGAAATCGGACTAACAACGCAAAATGACCATTTTGCCCCTGTTGAACTTTGACCTGGGAGGTCTGATGGTCGAGGGTCGAGGACTGTTGGGTTGATCGGGTCGATACGAATTCATAGAAAGGCGACACGCCGAAAAACAGACGTCGGACGAAAAAGTTATGGTCACGAGAAGTTCAAGTGAACTATGCATGCATTACGAGGCAGATACACTTGGCTAAATCTGATAGGTTGACTTAATTAGGTGGGACCCATGGATGAGTGACAAGTGGATCTATTTTAATTAAATACTATTATCCTAATTACTTTATACTTAATCCCACCCACCTTCCATCTCTACCATTCATATCTACATTTCCCTCTCATCTCCACCCTCCACTTTTCCCTCATCTGACCATCAGATATCATCTTCCTTCATTCTTCATTTCCAAACCCGACCACAATCTTTCCCTCTCAAACAAACACACGGAACAACAATCTCATAGCCCTCAAACTTCATTCTTTGCTCATGGAACATGTATGAAACTTAGAGGGGAGATCGAGGCGAGTCGAATGGTGGCCATGGGTCAAGCCGTCGTGGACGGCGGTGGACGGTGGCCGATTTCGGTGGTAGGGAACCAAAGTGGTTCCAAATGTCGTAGATCGGGTTTGGGGAGGTTGTTGATTGTTCTATTTTGATCCAATGGGTTTTGGGGGCTAAGACAAACCTAGGGGAGGCCAAGGTCTTGCACGGTGACGACGGTAAGTTGACTTTCCCGAAAATGGTTGGTTTTGAACCATTAATGGCATATCTTATTTTAAGTAATGATAATTGTTTTGGTTTATTGGAAACTGCTTCTGAGGTTGCAAGGAGTCAAGTTGGATTGGAAAGGGAGGCTGAGGTGGCCGGAGACGACGGCGGTGGACGGTGCAAGTTGGCCGTGAGTTTCTTTGTTTGGGAAGGTGAGATTTGCAACCCTTTTTCATGTTTTAAGTGGCTAGATGGATAGGAATGACCGAAAATGGGTGACGAATGGCCGTGAACCGTGACCACCGGATCGGTTGGACCGGACCGGTTTGAATCGTCCGGTTTGCAGAGGTTAGGGGTAATGAACAGTAGGCACGTGGCTTTCACGCGCAACCCCTTTGGGCGATGCGTGAGGGCGCGTGGAGGGTCCTTTAGGGATGAGTTCAACATGACTTTTAATCTATTCTATGTAACGAACATTTTGAGGCTGATTTTGTGTCAATTGAATACCGTCTCGATATTTTTTGGGACGTCTGAAGGTTTAGGATCGAGTTTAAAAATAGTTAAAAATTCAGAAAAATTACGGGACTTCAATGAGAGGTTAATAAGGTGGTTAGTAACCCTCTAGATTGATTTGGACAAGTTTGGGAATCCCGGTGACGGTGATTAGGCTGGGGAGGTTTACGGCACGCAAATCGAGGTGGCAGTTTAGAACGGTCTATGAGTGGACCTTGATTTCTAAACTGTGATGCATGCATAAATTTTTTATATGGTTTATAGATGTGATTCTATGATGATGTTTTGGATGTAAGTGATTTATATGATTTCACGTATTTTGAGGCGATTTACGTGTTTGCACGTAAATCGAGGTTTAATGTTTTTCACTAATTATACGTGCTTATGGTTTTAGAAATGGTTTAATGAAATAGTTTTGGATTTGGAAAGGCAAACTCGGGCATGAGACCCATTTTTTTTTGGAAACTCTCGGACTCGAAGTCCATTTTAATCACGTTATCGGGCCAGGGGCCCAATTGGTTCGTGAATCGATTTCGGAATTGAAAATATGGAATCGGGCACGAGACCCATTTGATTTACGAACTCTCGGACTTGAAGTCCATTTTATTTAACAAGGCATCAGGTCGGAGGCCCAATTGATTTATGTATCGGCCTAGAGGCCCAGTTGATTTACGAATCGGGCTCGGAGCCCAATTGGGTTACGAAATTGGGCACGAGGTCCATTTAGTTTACGAAATCGGGCACGAGGCCCATTTAGTTTATGAATCGGGCTGGAGGCCCAGTTGGCTTACGAAATCGGGCGTGGGGCCCAGTTATGGCTTACGATTGTGATTTTGGGTCGAGTACCCATAAATGGATTTCTGGTTCATAACGGTTTATGGGGATCGGGCATCAACCCTTGAAAGGTTTTGAGAACGATTTTAAAATGGTTTTTCATATGCCATCTATATATATATATATATATGTGTGTATGTGTGTGTGTGTGTGTGTGTGTGTGTGTGTGTGTGTGTGTGTGTGTGGAGTGTCTCCTCCTGGGAGGGTTGTTGGCCTAGGTGGACCCCGGAGTAGTCACGGAGCACTAACTGAGTGGAGTTGCCCCCGTTGGGAATCTTACTCTCAGGAAGGCTATTATGGATTATAACCACCAGGGAGGGTCATTGATCTGCGGACATTAACCTGGGTGGACCTTAGGAAGACTTGGGATTTGAGACCCCGGGTGGCACGCGCGTAGCTTTAAATACCGTGACAGGATTGATTATATGATATATGACAAACATGATTTCTTGGATTTACGAAATTGTGTTTTATGAATGATAAATAGATTTGGGCTGATGACAGGACCCGTCCCCGAAGGACATAGATAACCATGCTCGGTCCTGCTCCCTTCTAACAAGTCAACTGAAGTTCCGAAATTACCCTCAGCACTTGCTAAACAAGGGATAACCGCACATGTGCCCACTCATGCCCCCACCTCTCGAATAGTCTCGATCATCGCGCCACGACCTAGATGGTCAATAAAACAGAAAAGGTGTGAGTGGACAAAACAAAGTTTTAGAAATACATTTATCAAAAATACATTCTTACCTTCCAGTTTGTCAAATATGCATGCATATCATAAAACATGAGTCATAGTGTGAAATAAATCAAGTATGAACAGTGGACCGATAAAATCAAAACATGTTTTCCCATGGTCCATAAAACTCATGTTCATCAAATCAGTGCATGATATAAAGTATCTGGACACAAATATCAATAAATCATAATACCACCAATCTTCAATATCCAATCTCAATATCCAAGTAACCTGTCACGATATCAATGCAACGCGTGCAAACTCGGGTGTCTCGTGTCCGAGTACCGCCCTAGGATTTACGACGTCTGGAGGATATGATCATAATCTCACACTCCTGAGACTGAGCCTCCCTCGGAGCTACTCATCTCCAGGCAGTGGATCGTGACTACTCCAGGATCTACGACGTCTGCAGGAGACCATCAAATCACAGAGGATGGTATATGTGGAACAGTCACCAAATCCAGTAATCTCATTTTAAAATCATTCAAATCTCAAATCAAGTCAAAAACATTTCAACAGGGCCTCTGCCCGAAACATAGCTTTCACAAAGAAAGTTCCACAAATCCATCATATCATTTCCCGACTCATAATCCGAGTCAAAACCAATCACAAATCCCGGGCCTTCGCCCAAAACAACAATATCACAGTTTTCTCAAAAATCGTGCCCAAAATCATATAAAACAATATAATATTCCCAAAATTCGGAAATCATCATATCGAAACATCAATCATGTCAAAGCATTTCAAATCATATAATAAAGCATTTAAAACATATATGCATGCATTCAGGGTAGAAAACAAAAGTCTACTCACACACCGTCCATATCGCTAGCTTTCTGAGCTGCACGTTTTTTCGTAAATTTTGGAAGTCAACATTCCGGTCCAAAATCATTATCAAGGGTCACTAACATCTCTATATACTTCTCATAATTTTCCCTAATTTTTCCAGGATTTAAATACGTATTTTAAACGTAACATAAACCTTCGGACCCTCGAAACAATATTGAAACGGTGTCCGATTTCCTCGAAACCAGTGTCAAAATGTTCGTTACATTAAATGGGACAAAAGTCATGTTGAACTCACCTTGGAAATCGGTCCCACGTGCCCTCACGCACCGTCGTGAGTGGCTACGCGTGAGGCCACGAGCCTGCTACAGTAAAAACTACAGTCGTCGTCTTCACCCAGATACCTGTAAAACGGGTCTGGTTGGCCCGCAGCTTGACCCGGATGGAATCCTGTCAATTTCCATTCGATTCCTTCAATTGATTAAGCTAATTATATCGTTTTAACTTGAATTAGAGGTCTGTAACGTCAATTATATCAATATGTACCCTAATATATTCGATTCGAGGATGAATACTCGATGGCTACCTTGCACTGTTCATTCTTCGAACTTCATCAATTCCAATTGAATTCGCACAATTGATTCACTCAGAAGCTTCGCAGGATCCATGTAAACATACTTCCAAGCTCAATTTCAACATCTAACTCCTCTAATTACACGACCCAATCTTTGAAATTTCCAATTCTTACCATGTCTGTTCTGAGTAAAAAAGACGTCCGTTTCTTTCGTTTTTGATTGGGTTCGACTTGAAATGACCTCAGGAAGATGAATTCAAGGTCAATTGAATCAAAGAGGGTTCAAATGGAGAAGCCCGAATTCAAAATTTAATAAAGGTTTGATGTTCGGGTTTTTGAGTCTGGGTACAACTGGGTTTGATTCAACCTTCTCTGTCCCTTCATTTTTCACTCTAGGTTTTATTTAAATTCTCACAATCCCAGACTAAGGATTCATTGTCACCTGGGATCAGTGATGAATTGTGTTCATGCTCTGTTTGGTTCTTCGCAAATACAAACACCTTCACGATTTGTTTGTTATTCAATTTTAAATCCACACCGCCCATTAGACTTGCACCATCATCACTTAGCCACTAATCTTTCTTACCAAGTGACAAATGTCACTTAATAAGCTGAATGAGTCATCCCATTTACCGATTCATCAGCATGAGCAAAAGGACAAATTTGCCCCCTTAAAACACAATTGACCAAAATGCCCTTCATGGCTAATTACCAAAATGCCCTTAGCATTCCGAGGTTCGTAACTTTTACATCCGAACTCCAATTGACGCATGCCACCTGTCTACGGATTCAGCGTCTTGAGACCTACCCAACGGTACTTACGGAAAGCCCAAAAATGGTCCT
The DNA here is from genome assembly GCA_032719365.1 of Prinsepia uniflora. NCBI lineage: Eukaryota > Viridiplantae > Streptophyta > Magnoliopsida > Rosales > Rosaceae > Prinsepia > Prinsepia uniflora. Next base: position 28,961,031 of record CM064863.1, read on the forward strand.
GATCAAAAAGTCAACAAATGACCCCTTTTTAACCAATTTACCAAATTACCCTTAAGCTTCTGAACATCATAACTTTCTCCTCGAATGTCGGAATGGGGCGTGCCACCTATCTATGAACTCGTGATGTCCCGAACTACGTCACAGTCATCGGTCAAAGTCCATTTGACAGCTCGAACCAAAAGCCAACCGTTCGCCCAATTCTAGGGGCAAAATCGTCATTTCCTTCAAATTTTCCAAATTTTCCCTTTTCGAATTTCCTGGTCGTTACAGCTGAGATCCCACATATGTTTACTATGTTATGGATTTGTGTAAATGGTTTTGGGCAGGGGCCCGTATGGGTTTGGTTATTGAAACATATGTGGTTTGATAAATGGTTTTCCTATGCATGCATGCTTTTTAGTGAAGGGCATAAAGATCTTTTATGAAATGTGATTAACTAAACTTATTGTTTTTCATCCACTCACGGGCTTTTCTGGTTTTCAATGCCCTTCAGGTTGATTATGGATGTGGACTCTAGCAGAGACCGAGACATCACACTGCTCCACCGGATTCTTGGGCGCTCTGGTAGCCGGTTGGGCTAAATATTTAAATTTTTCCTGGTCTGACACTCAGTGTCAGAAGGGATCATGACACATCCCTTGTTAATCCCGGGGGGATTGGGATGGGTCGTGACACGATTGGTGGGAAAGTCTTGAATGATATCTTCCTCCAATTAGAGGGTTCTTCTACATGTAGCTCTTCTATTGCTCATGTCTTTGGGGTTAAGAGTGCTTCCACCCCTTCCTTCGATAACATTTTAGTCATATTGCAACGAATTGGGAATTTGAGATAAGTAAAATTTGAAAAATTAAATGGAAATGACGATTTTGCCCTTATAGGGTCAAATAGTTGACTTTTTGACTTGGACATTTTTTGAACGAGTGGTTAGAGAAGTTGCATAGGTCTCGAAATTCTGAATCCGAAGACAGGCATTATGTCGAAATCGGAAATCGAATGGGTTCGATGCAGGTCAAAATTGGTTAGGGCTTTATGGTAAGTTTAGCACCAAGGGTATTTTGGTAATTTTTCCTATAAGATATTGTTGATAGTGACACTTAGTTATTATATATATGTATGAAATGTGGTGTTGGGTGGGTTCAGAAGAGTGACTAAAAAGGAAGAAAAAATGAAAAACTCACCAACCAACTAACTTGTGAAGGAAAGATCATGGAGAGTAGAAGGAGAGAAAGGGAGGAGAAAAGTGAGAGAAGTGGGAAGATGGAACTGGAGAGGAATAACTAGACCTAAAGACTAGGAAATAACCCGAGAGGGAGCACATGAGGGTTGAACTTCCTATTGAGATTTTTGGTATGAAAGCTTGAAAACAAGCTCGCTAATCTCCTCTACGTATCCCTACCACTATGATAAGCCATTATTCCGATGGTTAGGACGTTGGGACCACCCGAAAAGAAGGATACAATGGTTGGCCAAGAATGGGAGTCGTATACAGAGGTTTTGAGGTAAGTTCTTTCAATTTTAAACCTCTAGATCTTCTTCTAGAGGTTATTAGGAGAACTTAGACTTTTAAATCATGAGAACTAATCGAGAAATAGTTGAGTTTGAACTAAGTCAAAGTCGCGGGTCGGGCGATCCAAAAATCAGGGCCCGGCAAGAGGACATGGATGAACAATACTCGCACATGAGGACCACGCGCAGGGAGTTAGGGTGGCGTGTGGACGTGTGGGCCACCGTCTGGGAATTCAGCTAACATGAAAGTTCATGTTCTCGATGATGCGAGTCCAATAGTACAGTTTTTAAGACGATCGAACATCGTCTCGGAGAAATTTTGACATTGTGAAGGTTTATGTTTTATTTTAAATGCGTTTAAAATCTCTGAAAATTGAGAGATTAAAGTATGAGTCATTTGGGATGATTAGTGACCAAAAGGGAAAGATGGTAGATAAGGAAGATCTTGAAAGTTACAGAAAAACGTGCAATGCGGTATTGGATTACGTGGACATTGTGTGAGTAGATTTTTCCCTTATTTAAACTGACAGGACCCGTCCCAACTGGACGTCAAAAGCCGTGCCCGGTCCTGCTCCCGTCTGACAAGTCAACCAAAGGTCCGAAACTACCCTTCAGTGCTTGCCAGACAAGGGATGTTTGCGCTGATTTCTGCTGCTGCCACTGCCTCACGATCAGTCCCGAACGTCGTACCACGGCCTGGAAGGTCACAAAACAAAAAAGGTGTGAGTGGAAAAAAATGACCTCTTATAAAAACATTTGCCAAAATACATTCTTACCCTCCAGTTTTCACAAACTTGCATGCATATCGTAAAACATGAGTAATAGTATGAAATCATTCAAGTATGAACAGTGGACCGATAAAATCAAAACATATTTTCCCATGGTCCATAAAACTCATGTTCATCAAATCAGTTCATGTAATAAAGCATCAAATCTCGGCCCTCAGGCCAAAACATGTGAAAACATAATCACCTGGCCACAAAGACCAAAAACCCGTACTCAATACCAGTATGTCATCACAAACAACATCAATCAGCACTAATCACAAGTGCACAGTCAATCAATCAATCCGAACTACTCACAAGTGCACAAAGTATCACAATCACATCTGCACTACTCACAAGTGCACAATCAAACCATCAACTGCACTATTCACAAGTGCAGCACTACGCGTAGGCCAATATCCAGCCACTCTCTCGGGAACAGACACCTCTGGGCTCAACCCCCTCGGGCTCAGTCACGTCTGGGCGAACACATCCCCAGGCTCAGACCCATCCGAGTGGTACATCCAAGCTCAGTCTCATCCGAGAAGCTGACTACCATAGAATCAACTCCTGATCCTACAATCACATCCCCCAAGCTCCGGTCGTCTGGGTAATCCCCCCAAGCTCCGACCGTCTGGGCATATCACAATCACAATGAAAACCATCTCGGGAATTACATCCCAAAACATTTCAATCAAATCTTGTCTTCATACAAAGTCAAGATCATTCCCGACTGGGTCTCAAAGCCCAAAATACCATTTACACATAAACCATTAAATTCACATTTTAAATCAATAAAATAATCCGAAAATCATCATTGACTCACCAACAAAGCCAAAATATCATTTTAGAAATCATTTAAACTCCGGGCCTAGCCCAAAACATCATTTGCACGTTCCTCGTAAAACGTGCCCGAGAGACTAATTAAAATAATCATAAAATCACAATAAATCATTAATTTCACAAATTCACAAGTGACTCCAAATCCGAGTCAAAATCACTATTCACTTGGGTTCTCACGTCCAATATATCACTTTCACGTAAATCCATGCGTTGCAACCTCCGTTGCCATTTTCACATAAATCCACGAAATTGACCCTTGACTCATTCCCGAGTCACCATATCATTTTTCAATCCATGACTCAATAATCCGAGTCCAAACATTATTTTCAATCAATTTCAATCCCGGACTCAGAAACCAAGTCCAAACATTATTTTCACCAAATTTCGTAATTTCTCGAAAATCGCCCAAAAATAATAATATAATAATCATAAAACCGAGAAATTACCGGATTGAAATATCAACCATGCCAAAGCATATAAAATCATATAATAAGGAATTTAAAATCATATATGCATGCATCACGGTTAGAAAACAAAGTCCACTCACACACACCGTCCAAAACGGTCCGTTTCCGAGCTGCACGTTTTTCCGTAAATTCTGGAAATCACAACTCCTGTCCAAAATCATTATAGAGGGTTACTAACATCTCAAAATACTTCATATAATTTTCCCCAATTTTTCCGGAATTTAAATACGTATTTTTAATGTAAAACAAAACTTCGGATACGCGGAATATTATCGAAACAATATCCGATTTCCTCGAAACCAGCGTCAAAATGTTCGTTACAATGAGAGGATCAAAAGTCATGTTGACCTCACCTTGAAACTAGGCCGTACGCGCCCTCACGCGCCGCCGTGAGTGGCTGCGCGTGAAACCCACGCGCTTGCTACAGTAACCATCGTCCTCACCCGTTTGTCTGTAAAACGGGTCCTTTAACCCGCGAGACGACCCGGTTCAATGTCTGTCAATTCTACACCGTTTTCATCAATTCAAACGTCCATTAGCATCTAATTAGTTTGAATTAAGGATCCGTGAACTTAATTACAAACAACCTTACCTCAAACCTCACGATCAAAGATGAACATTCGAAGAACACCCCGAACACTGTTCATCTTCGAAAGTCGTCAGTGTCAAGGGTTTTCCTTAAATTGATTCATCAAGAAGCTTCAACGGACTAAGAGAAACAGTTTCCCTTCATCAATTGCGTCGTTTGATCACTCAATGATCACGACTCAATCTCGACTCAAGCTCTCTGTTACCAGACCCGTTCAGAGCCAATTGGGCCTCGATTTCTTCCGTTCTTGATGTGGATCGACTCGTACTGATCTCAGGAAGCTAACTCGAGCTTCAATTCCACTCCTCACGGCTCAATTCTTCCAATTCGAATTTCCCTCCTAAAAACCAAATTTTCGATTTCCAGCTACCTTCTCCCTCTCAATCCCCCGTGTAATCCCAGTTCAATCCAGTCTAATTGAACTCACAATTTCCCACTCTCAGGTTCAGAATTGGAAGATAAATGGTGGACAATTTCAGACCCTCTTCTCTGTGTTTTGCTGCTTGTTCACAGGTTAAGGATAGAAGAGATTAATGGAGGATTAATTAATAATTAAACATAATTAATTAATAAAACATCATAATTAGGTCTCCCCAAAAACATGGATCCTGGTTTTATGCCTGAATTTAAGGGATGAGTGACACTTGTCACTCATCCAAGTGTGTTCAGTCACCGGGTAATGTTCATATTAAAATATTATTTTAATCCCAGTTCGTTCGGTTAATCGAGTCTGTTCCCGTGACCATAACTTCGTCGTCGAATCTCTGATTTCGGCATGCCGCCTGTCGTTGGATTCGCATCGACGAGACCTACGTAACGGTCCTTGGCCCTCGTCCATTGGACTTCCCGGGTTAAAAGTCAACATTCGGCCCCCTATTAGCCAAATTACCAAAATACCCCTCAACTTCCGAACGTCATAACTTTCACCTCGAATGTCGGAATCGAACGTGCCACCTGTCTATGAACTCGTGACGTCCCAACTACGTCACAGTCATCGGTCAAAGTCTGTTTGACCGCCCGAACTAAAAGTCAACATTTTGCCCACGCTAGGGGCAAAACGGTCATTTTGCACAATTCGTCTGATTTCACTCAACTAATTCCCGATTAGTCATTCTAAATTATAATTAATTAATATTCAATCCCGATATTCGGGACGGGTCGTTACATAAACTATTATGCATATTTACGCATCTTAAATGTTTTATAATATGATTTATGTGATATTGGTTTGATTGTGAATTTATGTGATTATGGTGATTTTACGGAAATTATTATATTGCAAGTTTTACAAAATTTTGCATATATTGTGTTTTCGGTTTAGGCCCGAATTTCGAAACATGGTTTTGACTTAAGGAAATTCTACACGATATGATTGTATGCCTACTCGATATGTGTGAGTTGTTTTGTTGTGTACAAACTTCCTCGGATTATTGGGTTACGCTCAGATGTTGTATCCTTCAGCGGGCACTCGGATGCTATATCCCTGAGTGTTTGGCATACCGGTAGTGTAGTTTGATTATTTGGTTAGCGCTGAGATGTTGTATCCCCGAGTGATATATAGTGGTTGGTATTCAAGCATCGAGGAAAGGTTGGTTCTGTGTGATTTGTTACTATTATGCATTGGTAATTTCGTATATGAGCTGCTTTTACGAATACTGATTGATTTATTGCTATTTGCTCGTATTTGAGAATTATGATTATATTATGTTTTCAATATCGAATTGATGGTTTTTGTATGCATGAATGATTTTATAAAACGGAGGGTAAATTACTTAAGTTTTTTAACTATGTTTTAAAATATTTTCTTTATATCCACTCACACGTTCTCTTGGTTTAATAACCTTTTAGGGCTGTTACACGGAATTCAAGATTGTTCGAGACGGAAGCATGAATGATGAAAGAGTATGTATATCTCTGTCTAACGAGTGTTGAATTATTTGTTAAACATGAGCAAAGCCCAAGTGTGATTTTCAAGTATTTTAAGAATGAGACCTGTCACTTAAATAAAAAATTAAAGATTTTCACCGGCCATGAGGGCAAATGCATGGGAAATCCTAGAAATCGCCTTTCGTGGTCAATAGCATGAGTTTCTAAGCTTAACAAATAGGCTTATGAAGTAGTTTGAGCTATCCGAAGATGGGCCATTGAATAACAATTACGGCAATCCAAAGCTCGATGGACCTCATATACGGATTCATTTCGGTTAGAGTTCAACCAAAGGGGCTTTTAGGATTAATTTTTCCAGGTAATAACAGGGAGAGATAGAGACGGAGATAGAGAGATTGAGGGAGACTGAGACTCGCGATGAGTTCGATACTTCGAGGCGATGGTTGGCGGTGTGAGATTGAGACAATGGGTATGAGGGGAGGCCATCAGTGCGAGTCAGAGACAATGGGTGCGGTTATGTTCGTTAGATGGGCCCCAATTTAGTCTGATTCTATGAGGATGAGGCGTGAGGCCGTGAAGGAAAGGCTTGAGGATTTTGAGATGGTCGCTGTTAAGGCATGAGGCTGTGAGACATGAGAGTCTACCAATCGTGATTCTCAAGGGTGCAAGAGATAAGAACGAGAGTCTGCTTTGGCAATTCTCAAGGGTGTGGGTGAAGAAGATGAAGAGGCTCTACATGAAGAAGAATCTTCGATATTATTGAAGAAGGCACAAAAAAGATGAAGATGCTACGATCCTTTACCCGAAGAAAAGTCTTGATACTATTGAAGAAGGCACGAAGACGATAAAGAGGATCTACTCTGCATGAAAGAAGAGTCTTCCATATTATCGAAGAAGGCTTCAAGGCACGAGATCGTTTGGTGTAGGGATATTTTTATTCTTTCGGTTCGGTACCCATTTTTGGTACTGAAAGCATCAAAACCAAAAATCTGGTTCGGTTTGGTTATTTTTTCCGTTCGATTTTTTTCCAGACAGTTACGATATTGTCTAATATTTCGGTCTTTTTTTATTAATTAACAGCCCTAATTGGTCTAATTTTTGTGTCCTTTTTTTGTATCAATTAATAGTCCTAATTGGAGAGGGGGAGAGAGAGAGAGAGAGATGGGTTCGTGCTGGCAACCATAAGAGAAGAGTTACAGAGAAAGCGTGTTCTTCAGAAAACCATAACAATTTGTTTTTCCTATTTTTCTTTAAATAAATCAATTTTAAAATTGACTTATTATTAATATTTACCATGTGGACGTCTATTTGTCACATATTTAAATTAAGTGGTAGGTAGGAGCGTGCTCTTCAGAAACCAATAACAATTTGAGTTTTCTATACTTTTTTAAAATAAATTAATTTTAAAATATATTTATTATTAATATTGGCCTGTTGTGCCTATTTGCCACATACTTAAATTAAGTGGCAGTCTCACCACAATACATCGCCACTTATAAATTATTCTAACAAAAAAAATTAACAGAAAATTAATGTAATAACGTTTTAAAAATACAAGATAACAATGGTAAGATTTGAAGGTATAAATATAATCTTTGACATAAAATAAAATATAAATATAATCGTGTAATTTGGAATAAACCACATACGTAATAAAACATAATTTATCTTCTTTAGCTTCATTTTTAATTACATTCATTAAAAAATGAAGATTGTCGTCTCTAAGCTTCCCCTTTAGTGCCCACTGAGACTTATTTCCTCTCGACTATAGTTGCTAAACCAACAAGGCATTCCATTGAATGAATCCCACTTCCCTCCTAGAATATAAAGGTTTTTTAAAATACGGAATCATATGAATAATGGAAAAACTCCACAAAAGGAAAATTAATGATTCATATAAATCGCTTAATGGTAAATGCCCAAAATACATCCAACGAGTAGCCAATAATCCTATTATGGAGAAAAAGCAAAAGTTTTTTTAATAGAGTAAAGGCTCTTGATAAAACTCTAGATAAGGAAGCTCTTGTTATGAATATACTAGAAAAAAGAACTCAATTGTATAATGATAAAACTAAAAAAGAATGCATTCATTGAATAAGTTGACGCTAAACCTCCTGCTCTTTAAGAGAGTAAGGGCTGTCTGCATTACTGGATTAACTAGAATTAATAGCAGTAGAAACTGGATCATTCCGCTGGCATCTTTCATTCACGCCTCTGTTTGACTGCCGCTCGCGGAGGCCGAGCCCTACCCCAGCAGTAATGGTGTGGCTTAGGTCAACTAACACAAAGAAGATACAGTTCACTCAATGATTGCCTTTGGGTTCCGCTACGTATTATTATAACACCTACTGATGTACCTCATAGTTGGGTTGTACCTTCCTCAGGTGTCAAATGTGATGCTGTACCTGGTCGTTTAAATCAGATCTCTATTTCGGTACAACGCTGAAAAGAAAGATGTTAAGCAGATGAAGAGATAACAAAAATTACAAGGTCAGAAATAGAATCCATAAATGAGAGAAAATAGGTGACCTGTCATTTGTAGCAACTGGCTTGATCTTGATTGACCTCAAAAAGGAGTCCTAGATTCGTCTAGCGAACATCGCCAGAAATGCTTTCATTCTTAGCCTTTGCGGAAACACCTGCAACTGGCAGGCCGTCGCTAGGCCCTTGCCAAATAGCTTGGCTTGATCTTTCCGAACTTAATAAAAGAGGATTCTCGGGCGATTGAATATGACTCTCAATTCCTTCTTAAAAGGAGATGGGATCCTCTTTTTTATAGTATATTACAGCACCAAACAAAGGAAAGAAAGGCAAGTCTTTAACTCGGCTATTCTTGATAACCTAAAACCAGGAAAGAGCCAAGGATCTTGAAAAGTTTGACTCCTGACACCAGATATATGGTGTTACCCATTAGGTAATGTCGCATCTTTTGTGCTGCGAACATGAGAGCAAGGCATTCCTTTTGAACTAGTTATACCGGTGTTCTGCGCTGAAATAGCTCTAACTACAGTGCAGCCTATCTCCGAAATCGTCTCCCTAGCTCTACTCTTTTTGAAATGTATTTCCTGTTTATAGGAAAATCCTTCTCTTCTTATTACTCAAGATTGCCTGTCTTTAGTTGTACATGCTTAATTAGCCGAATCATCTGAAGCATGAACATAATCACCTTTGTTCCGCCTTTCAAAAAAATGCTTATTGATTGAGGGGAACTAAGACTATTTATTAGCTTAGCTAGCATTCCGGTTCCTCTATTCAATCCTTTTCCTTCTTGTTGCTGGATATCCCGTTCGTACACACCTCTTTGCACGATGGTAGGATAGAAATTGGTAATAATTTTATTTTTGATTCTTTTATATTTTAAATTTCCATGTTTCAATAGGTAATTTTTTGTTTATATAGAAAACATATAAATTTAACCAAAACCAAAACATCTTAAAAAATCCATATATTATGATATAGCAACTGCTCTACAAAATTCAGCACCCAATCCCGTTGAAAATGAATTTGACTTGGGACCAGGAATCAGCTACATTTGAAGTTGCCAAAGTCTTTAACTTAACGAGCTCAAGGCTTTTTTCTCACCCAAAAAGGGGAGTTCAAATGACTTACGATATTCTCAATTGGAAGATCGATACACAATGATCCTCACAATTGCTGGCTACTTGATCGTTTTTGTTGCACCATCCCACTCGTAGCACTTCGTGTCCTTAATAGTGCTGATGTACTGAAGCTCGGAAACCCAAACCCAAATCGACTAGAACTGGAAGCCGCTTTTTTTGTACCTTCCAGAGCACGAAACCCGTTAGTAACTCCACCTAGATTCGACGCCTCAGCTGCTTCAGAGTTTCCATTGTTCCCCTGAAACAATTGGGGATACATAAGACTCTCCAGATGCAGATGCAACAATTGAAAAGAAGGAAACGCCAAGAAAGCAGAAATAAACGATCATATAATCAGTTGCATATAGAGTTACTCCGTTTTGAGTAAAAAATCATGCACTTGGGTGCAAAATGTAAAACAGCGGTTACTCTCTCCCTCATCTAGATTTTGCAGACTTTATTTGCACCCAGAGGGAAGAAAGCTAACAAACCTGAAGCTCGTCGCAACCAAGAAGCCTTCGTTCAGATTCAGGAACAGGAGGCAAAGATCCAGTCTGCCAAAGTCACATATAAACGCAAGAATGGCTCACAAACCATACCATGAACATCAACAGGAAGGCAGAAAAGATTACGAAGACCAGATAAAATAGCAAGGCAGAGCTGGCAGATGAACAATTTCACCCTGTATCTACTATATAACTACATTTCGACTTTTTGAACAGATCCTAATTTAGAAAAAACATAGAACAGCCCAACTTTGACCCAGGCACTAAAAGAATGGAACAAATTAACAGACTGCACCGGAGGCACAAAATAAAAAGCTTTTAACAAAGTTAAAATGACACAGCGGCAACGTTCTCTCAAGTAATGATCAAGCAAATATTGTCACATAAAACAAAAAGTGAATCGAATAACCATTTCCTAGATAAACATATTATGTTGATCAAGCTATTCTGCGTACCAACTTCTGAAGCACCACGGTGGTAAATATCTAAGGAAAATATTCTCTCATTATTGGCAAGAATTGCTTGTTTTCATATGATAAAGATTATTCTAGACTTTTGCAACAAATATTAACTCGATAACCATATATACATGATATCAACCCCTTCAAAGCATTATGAACTGCATGTATTTGTTTTAACTTTCAAAGCCTCCAACCAGTTCAATATATTATCTTATTAAGATAGCACATTAAGCCGTTGTACCATTACTCTAAAGATAAAACTTACCCTTGAGGGTGATGATGGGGGTAGCTCTAGTGCCGGCCTCGAGGACTTCGTTGGTGTCACCTACATAAATCCATGAATAAGATAACGGGAAGAAAATTGATAGAACTGTAACATAAAAAGAAAACTTCTACAAATATACATAGCACATACATACAAAAGCCTCACTAATTTAAAAATCATTAAACAACAAAAAGACCATTTAGAACACTGCACACAGTTTTTTTTTTTCTTTTAACAGACCAGCTGTGAACTTATATATTTTTTATTGGAGTAGATGTGCCTATATCTTTTTATTGGAATTGATGATAATCCTTACCAAAGATGAGGGGGAGGCTGGTGGTAGCTCAAGAGCTGGCCTGGAAAAGCTGGATGGTAATGCCTGAAAACATGGAAATTAGAACATATAAGACGACTGTATATCAGACAAATTCGATCTACCAGTTATGCAGGAAATAACCAGTACGTACCTGAATGCGTTCTGCAGTTTGGTGCTTTTCCATTTTCATGGCATAATCACACAACTTCCAGACTCCATCAGCAGTCTCACCCTAAGTAGATGACAAAGGCAAGCAGCTAATCAGAATAAAACAGTGTTCTGGGGACATGACAGTAACTTCATGAATCAAAAGTATAAAAATTTCCAAGAGAATCATGTGGCTAGCACCATAATACCTGCTTCCCTTCTATTCTACTGATTTTTGTTTCCTGAGACAAAAAAGAATAAATCAGGTATTTGATATTCCATCCAAGTAAGAGAGATGAAAAGAAATAAATACCAACAATTAGTTACCAGGGTCAGCACTGCATTATGAACTTTTCTGAAATCCGTGCTAATGATATCCGTTCTTCCTTGTAGTTTAATAACCTATAAATAGCATACAGGATGACTTGTTAATGAACTTGAAACATAGAAAAATTAACTGACTACTCATTAATATCTAACATCCCCACCTCCTGTTGCGTCTGAACACTATTTTCTATACTTGCATCCAAATTACGCTCGACGCCATCAATTTTTGAAGATATCTTCCGTCTAAATTCCTGAAAATCAGACAAAAAATCTACAAGGTAAGAAATGTGTTTTCATTTATTAAAAGAAAATTCCAAAAGCATGACAAAAAGCAACAGGTCCATGAAATTTCCACCAGAAAATGCAGACTTCTACTGAACAATCAGAACCAATGACCCAAAAGAATTAAAAGAATTAAAAGAATTAAAAGAATTAAAAGAATTTCAATGGGTGCAGGGGCGAAAGAGTGTGCGTGGAAAAAATGAGGGAATGAGAGAGAGAGAGAGAGAGAGACTTGCCGACATTGATGAAAATACATTCTCAAGCTGTTTACCAACAGAATCACGAGCCTCATTTAAGCTGCGTCTTGTAGCAAACATCATGTCAGGAAGCCTCCAACCCTGAAAACAAATAAGAATGCCACATAAATTAAAAAAAAATAGCAAGGCAAAAGAGTGTACATTAAAAAAAGATTGATCCCTTCATTTATTATTTTCAAAACATAATTTGTTTTCTACTAAGCCCATGATAAAAGTTTGATCAGTTAGCCAGGGGATTTTTAAGCCACTTTTAAAATTCTATTGTAGATTAAACCTCTTACCTTCCACCAAATGAAGCCATACCCTACCACTACTACAACAATAACCATACCCACTTTGCTAGTACCTGCACTAAGGAAGATAGGGATCAGAGTACTCGCAAACAACTAGCTACAGAGCTATATATATATATAAAATGACAATCATTATGAAAAATATTGACCTAAATTGGAAACACAATATTCATGATATTGAATATGTGCCATTAGATGGTTTCAAATTTGATGGAAAAAGAAGTGCAAAATCACCATGAAGTTTTTCTAATGTGTTTAGGTAGGGGCAAAAAGCTAATAATCCAGATATTTAATCATTTCATATCCCAAAAAGGAAAATTAGCACAAGGGAAGGTAATTGAAACCTGATCGACTCGTAGTTACAATTGTAACTGGACGAGTTGATGCCATTATTTGCAGCTCTTGCCGTAGGTTGTTCATCTGTAAAATATAATTATCTAATCAGATTATGCCATTCCCTAGAATATGAAGCTCCAAGGAGAATCCACACAGATTCTGACAGAGAACAATTAAGTCTGCTCGATTTCTTGGAGAGGCATTCCTTCCCAACTACATTAAAAGCAATAAAGGTAATAAAACTGTATAATAAAGTATGCAACCTGAGCCATCAAAGAGTCATTATTTGGTTTCTTAACCACCGGAGTAGTGTCATTTTGTGCAATTTTCTTCCACGCAATCTGTGGTAAAAATCCAAAAATTAGTAAAACCCTATAGTTATCCAGTAGAATTTATAAACCTAAACAAAACCCTAGCAAACATTTTACTATTAGAAAAATAGATACAAAAAATAGCAATCACTTACAATATATATATTTTTTTAAATAGAATTTAAAGCATACAGCCAAGCCGAACAAAATATACATATTGTATCCCGATAAGATTGCAGATTGCCCTACGGTCCTAATACCTTCCTTTCCTAATTAATATAGATAATTAGATACCCATTTCTAGGATGCAACATCATCATCTGGCAGATAGATCAGTATGTAACACTTGGGATGCCACACATACAAGGACATTAGAACATCAAATTAGAAGTGCCGGTTTAAACATAGAATACAAAACAAAAGTAGGATGGGGAAGTACCTTGAATGCACCAGTGAGGAGATCAGATGCGCGCCCTTCTTTTGCAAGAACTGAACCAAGAATGCCTAAAAAGTATACAGTAAAGTTTAGAAAAATGTCCTTAATTTAAGAAAACATAAATTAGTAATCTTATTGGACAACCCCGCTATTGCTATATGGAGGTACACTGATTGTGGAAGCTACCAAGTAGGTGACAAACCCAGACTGAAAAATTCCCTTTAGACAAGATCAGAAGACACTTTGCGGAAGGGCACTGGACAGATGATAAAGGAAGACACAACAATTGGAAATGGAAGCAAGTACTAGCACAAGAGAAACCAATTTTCAACAAATTTTTATAACCAGAAAATATTTCCTTTCAAATTAGAAGCATATCATCAGAATCTATTAGGGCTATGTTTGGATGAGGAACTTCAAAGTACCAAGGGATTTCAAATGGCTAGATGCTATGCATTAAGTGGGATTTGTAGGTAACACGCTGGTGCTATGCATATGCTCAGTTATTAGTTGCTGAAATAACTACTTATAAATTCCTCTATCAATTGTTTTTAATGCATTTCTTACTAATATAGCATAAATCCCTTGGTCCTCTGAAGTTCATCATTCAAACATACCTTTAAAAATTCCACCAACCAGATTAGATGCAGGCTTGGAAGGTTAAATATCAACAACCTAGCTCTACTTTCTTATTATCAGGCGCCTATAGCCATGAAGTGCACGTTTTTACTCAATGCAAAATCCAACAGACCCTATATGAGTTGAGCAGCTAATATCAACAGCATAGCTCCACTTTCTTACTCTCAGACGCCTGTTGACAATTTCACCGCACCGTTACATAAAATTTCGAGCAAGAATTCATTCAAAAGAACCTAATCTTCCTCGTGGACATAAATTATTTGGCCTCCATTTAATGTTTCATATGATACGATCTAGAGTTAATGGAAAACCCTAATTTTTCTCCACCAGTACCATGCCCAAACTAAAAATTAAAAAATTTCACACCAGTTTGGGAATAGATTGTAACGGGTTGGAAACAAAACCATTAAGAGGAGTCTGAGCTATAACGAAATTGAAGGAGTTGAGACAAGGAGAGAAAGTGTGCGGACCTGCACCAAGCAGAATGGAAAGCTTGCCCAGAGGGAGAGCCATGGACTCCGATGTTTACGTGTATCGTCTCGCGGATACTAATCTGCAGAGCGACAGGGCATCGAAGCCCCTTTGGAGATCACAGAGTTGGTAAATGGTTTGACAAGAAAGGGCCTTCGATCTCGCGTTTCTGGTATCGTCTCTCTCTGTCTGGCGCTACTGAGAAAAAATGAGAATCGACTACTTAGCAGACAACCCTATTCCTGGCTGTGCACGCAAATTGACCAATTGGGTAAAATACGTATTTTGTTATACATAAACTAAGGAGAGGGAATTTCGTCAAAAAAATAAAAAAAAAAAAAAAAAAAACCTACGGAGAGGGAGTACTTACAAGCATATAACTCGTAAGTACACTTATACCGCCACCATAATAACATGTTGTAAAATATACATATGTTACAATATTTACCACACTAATCTTTTGAATATCATGTTACAATGAAAAATATACCTTACTAAAGTCTAACTTTAAAAGTCAAATGAGAAAAGAAAAGAAAAAAACTAGTTTGTAAAAATAAAATAAACAAATCATGTGTTATTAAAATACTATAGATGATATTCCCTCGATAAATTCTTGTAAATTCTTGTCCAGAATAGCTTAGTTGTGGTTGAATCCCCTAAAGTCTAGCAACTCGTTGAGTTTACTCTATAATCCCCTTTGTGAGTTAGGTGATAAGGGAGGTGGATTGAATCTTTGTTGGTGGTGCGGAGGAGATGTATGTGATTTGGAGGGACGTCAGATATTACTATAGTGCCTGATAGTTGATTGAACGATAATACCTTTCTTTTTTGTGCCTTCAAGTTAGAAGATATTTTAAGGTTGAAATTCCTTATTTCTAATTTCTCATGTTATATCGGATATGTTATTTGGTTTTGATTGACTGTTGATAAGCATGTGTGTTCGTTGTTATTACAGTGGCCTCTTTTGTATTGTTTTTGTTATAACCTTTGTAGTAATTTCAATAACAGTCATTAAGAACAAGAAGAAGAAAAAAGGAAAAACTTAGAAGAGGCGTGCATGGTTCTATCGCATTAATTTGATATAATTAACTTTAATATGTGCAATACAAGTCATAAAAGTCAGTTCGCATGTCACTTAAATATGCTCGATCACAAACCTTAGCCACAGGCACTCGATCGCGATTAATCATGCAGTGCTAGAATTTTTCAGAATAATTTGAAGAATTGACAGCACTAAGTTTCTCTACAGATCTCCTTGAAATGGTGTACTGTCACACTTGTATTTGAGGGCCAGCCTTATACTATAGAATAATAATGCTAGAAGAATCACTTAAAATCTATTTTTTGTATCTCACCTTATATGGCTTATGATGTAGCGCACAACGTAGCATCTATGTCATCCTTTGCAATTATTTATCTCAAAATAAAAACAAAAACACAATCTAACATAAAAATTAAAAATTAAAAATTAATTAAACTTTTGAAAATTAAGAAATTAAAAAATTAAAAAATCAAACAAAATATAAATTTCTTGGATATTGTCGAAAAATCCCAACATGTCCGTGGAGGGGATATAAAACCCCAAATTGTTGTAATCAAACTTCAAGATCTCTCACTCTCCCGCTTCATTTTTATCCAAATTTAATCCTCAAATCTTCTTATTTCCTCCGACAGGCTTTGCCTATTAATTCTTTGGTACTGAACATGTTCAATTATGTGTTGCTGAAATGATTGTTTAGTGTTAGAAACTTGCTAATTATGAATAATGTATTTGGAATTTCTAAAGATGCAATTCAAGGTTGTAAAGGAGTTTTTTAAGACTTCTAATATAACGCAAAATACCAATCAATTATCTAAGCCTAGTAGTTATGGGTATTATGGATCTTGCTCAAGATCCTTCCAATAATTTGGTTTTTTTTTTTTTTATAATTTTGTATTTTTAAATTTGATTGCAGAATGAAACTATTAAGTGTTTATAATAAAGAAATATTTTTTCAATTTTTTTTATGTTTAGTTTTATTTTTATTTCAAGATAAGTAATTTAAAAAGTATGACGTAGAATCATGCCACATATTGTTGGATTTAAAATGTGAGATGGTAAGTGGTATCCTAGAGTTATTGTATACTATAGACCCAATTATTTCACACTTTGATCCATCTGGATAAAATAATCTTGTTGTTATTATTTAATAAGCATGAAATGTATACTTGCTTATTTGTCCACAAGCTAAATTGGGTATGTTATGGGTTATCATCACAATCATAACCACTTATGCCAATTGATCAAATCATTATGTTTCAAAATTTTGCATCATCTAAGGCCATCCATAATGGGAGGTTATATTTGGAGTTATATTTGTAATGTATACAGCTCCAATTGTAGACTTAAAAAAATATTATGGGTTAGATAACATATTACTGGGGGTCTATAATTATTGAAGCTGAATATAAGGTTATATTTTTATTTTTCATAATATCTTAAATACGTATTAAAATAATTTTTTCGTTTAAATTTTTTAATTTAATATTTATTTAACCTTTAATTTTTTTCCTAAACATTTTAACATAAAAAAAATCTAAATTTTGAAAAGATAAGATTTCATCCTATATAGACTGTTAGATCAAATTGTCATATTTTCTTATCACAAAGGTATCTGTTAGCTCATATTTTCTTATCACATTCTCACCCATTTGATTTACCGATTTTTGAGACTCTTCGGTTTTATTGGATTGTAAATTGTCAATTGTGGCATCATTACTAATTACCATATAAGCTCGTCATAAAGTCATATCTTCTTTGATATTAAAATTCATTTTTTTTTTGTGAGAATTTGTTGATAATTGGTGAAAGGAATGTGCAACTAAAAAAATTGAGAAAATTACAGTTTAGTACCCTGTAGTTTACACTCAATAACAGGGTCATACCTAGCGTTTCAGAATGAACATTTTACACCCTGAAATATATGAAACACTACAAATTTTTCCATCTGTTATGTTTTCCATCCACATCCATGTTAACTCGTGATGTGGCAGTTGGTTGGGCCAACAATAATTCAAAATATTGAAATTTGAAGGGAAAATTGGACATTTTTCCAATAAACCATAATTGATACATTCTCCTTCAGACATTCTCCCTCACGGCCTCACCTTCTTCGCACCTTCTCCTCTCTCCTTCTTCACAGACATTCTCTGAAATCATTCACACTTTCTTGTCTCTTTTCCTGGGTTTGCAAAAGCCGGATCTAAATTCATCTTCCTCGCACGATTTCAATCCCGGCTTTTCTCGAAATCGAGTCTCATGTTGCTGGTAGCGGATGGATTTCAGACCCCTCACCAAACACAACCGCGAATTCGACATTCAGTTTCTGGAATTCGGCTCTCTCGCAGCGGAAGACCCTACGTTAGTCCCGGCTTCGCCTGATCCCGACGACAAGGAAGAGACGACGTGGACAAGCTGGTGGTCTGAGAATCCCCCTGAGCTAAGGTAAACTCGATCATTGGCCTTCATTAGGAACACTTTTTTTCTAAATTGGACACATATTTCTATTCTTGGGTTTGTTACAATATGTTCAATCTATGAGCTTGAGTTCATAGATTTAATTAAATATTCAAAATTCATATTTCTAATACATTCTTAAACGATTAAAAATTATATCTAAGAAAACTGTTTGAGTTAGGTTGTATTTAGGCAACAATTAGGACTAGCTTCAACAATGCAAGATGAGATTGAACTTGGATTGGATTCGGACAATTTTTCTCTTAATTTAAACTCGCCTAATCAGGATTCTCATGGGTTGCAAGGAACTATCCATTTTGATCCTTTCCAAGAATTTTAGGTTGGAGCCTTTGCCAAATGGTCAAAATCTAGCAGACCCAGACGTGTTCCTTAGTCTTCATGTTTTTGCTCTTGGGGGTTGCCAATTCACAGGTCCAGTACCGAACTGGCTAGCAAAGCTTAAAAACCTTCATGTCTTGGACTTGTCGAGGAACCTTATAACTGGTTTTGTTCCCGGTTAGTTGGGTAGTCTTCCCAACTTTTTTACTTAGATTTATCCAGTAACCACTTTACAGGAGGAATTCCTACGGAGCTCTGTGGGATGCGTGGTTGACATTGAAGGAATCCGGTAAGTTAGGGGATTTAAGTTATCTAGAGTTGCCTATGTTTGTGCAGCCCAACAATGCCACAGATCAGTTGTACAAGCAACTATCCAATCTCCCCTAGCCCTATATTTGGGGAACAATAGTCTTAACGACAACATTCCCACTGAAATTGGGCAGTTGAAGTTTATTCATGTGTTGGATCTTAGCCATAAAAACTTCACCAGAGGCATCCCCAATCAACTTTCTAAACTCGCCAACTTAGAGAGATTGGACTTCTCCTATAACCATCTCTCTGGTGGGATTCCGACTTCTCTCAAAAGCCTGAATTTCTTGTCCTTTTTCAGTGTGGCATACAATGATATTTAAGGAGTTGTACCATCTGGAGGTCAGTGATGTAACGCCTCGAACATTCTGAAAATGTAATATTGTAAAATAATGAACAAAATGACGTTTTTACCCTTGTGATTCGTATGGGCAATTTGTTGACTTTTTGATTGGAGGGTCGAACGGACGTTGAGTGATGACCGTGACGTAGTTCGGGATGTCACGAGTTCATAGACAGGTGGCACGTCCGACTCGGACGAACTGGGTGAAAGTTATGACGTGCGGAAGTCCAGGGGCATTATCGTAAATTGGACGTTGTAAGGGAAAAAGTTGACTTTTTGTTTGACAATTGATATTCATTTGACTCAAAGACCGTTATGTTCGTCTCGACGCCCTGAGTACAATGACAGGCGGCACGCGTGAAACAGACGTCGGATGACCGAGATACGGGTCACGGAAGTTGGAGGGCAATTTGGTAATTTATTGCACATAGGGGCATTTTGGTCATTTCACGGTGGTTACTGTAGCACCACCGTGAAAAACAGAGTGCGGCCGTGGAGTTTGTGCGTGCAATTGTTTATTGCTAAGTGGACTGGTGAGTGGGTTTAGTTTATGGATTTTGTGGCTGTGGGAAGCATTCATGCGTGTCTGGGCAGAGTCTGAGTGCACGGGTGAGGTTTTAAATTTGTTCTTGGGGTCTGTTTGCGGGAAACAACTGCGCAGTGACCAGCTGAGGGATTCTCACTAGTTGTCGTCTCATTTCGATCGATTAACCGAGTTAGAGGATGTGGGGAGCTCATTTGGTTCAGTTTGGGAGCTGAGTTTGAGAGGAACTGTGAGAGAAACCGTGAAGAACATTTTCGGGTTTTTGGGGGGAAATCTCAGAGTTCAATTCTTACGAGTTCTGGGACCAATCTAGACACACAGAGAGTTTTCTGGGAGCAGCAGAAACATAACCGTGCCCGAGATCAAGCGATTTGAGCAAGGATTGCTCAGGAGCTCTGGTACCAGTCCAGGGAAGAACAAGTTGGAGGGAAAAATCACATTCAATTTCTGGGGCTTGTTGATCGAAACTGAGGGCCATTCTAGTCTGCTGGGAGCAAAAGGAAACCAACCACATCGATTTCGAAGGACGCCACTCACAAATCGGCCAAGAACTGAGTTCCCTGGTTCTGAGAATTGTCGAGCTTGAGGACGACGACTTCCAGGTAACGGCGAGTTCAATTGATTGTTCTATCGTGTTCGTATAAGTCCCCTTAAGCTACTGGTGAAATTAATTTGGAAATGGAACCATGTAGGGTGAGTTCCATAGGTCGACTTGCTCGACTGTTTGAGCTTGAGTTGGGTCGATTTAATGTTAGTCGAGATTGATCGTTAGTACAGACCTAAAATTAATGGATTAGAGAAGATAATAGGATTGAAAACGGGAAGAATTGATTGAGAATTGAGCTTGAACTGGTCGGGTTGAGTTGCGGGTAATAGACCCGTTTATCAGTCTATTCGGGTAAGGACGAAGGTATTGTAGCTTGGCACGTGGCCTTCACGCGCAGCCACTTTGGGCGGCGCGTGACGGCTTGTGTGAGGTTAACTCCGTTCACGGTCAACATGAGAATTAATCCTTTCAGTTTAATTAACATTTCATTTTTAGAGTTCGAATCGATCGGGACTCGTTCGGGATAATTTCGGGAGTCCGGAAGGTTAAGTCTCTAAGTTTAATTTCGCCGAAAAATCCGGAAAATTAGGAAAAATCCTACGAGTTATTTTGGGATGTTGTAACCCTCCTTATGCATTTTTACAGGCCCGGACACTTCCGAAGCTACGGAGGAGCGCGCGGGACGCGATTGACGCGTCCTAAAACAGTGAGTGGACTTTTTTATTTCTAAACTGGGCATGCATGACTATTTTACTGGTTTATCTTATGGTTTTGCATATGATTTTATGATGGTGATATGATAATTCGGTTTTACGTATTTTCACGCTTTTCGAGATATTCATCGTATTTCACGTAATTCGAGGTTACGTTTTTTGCTTATGCATGAATGATGTTTGATGAAGTATCTGGATATGACTATGCATGTTACGGATTTATGATGTTTTGATTTTAATTGTGAAGTGATTTCGGAAATTGCATGTTTTGGAAATTGCATGTGAATTCGGACATAAGTTCCACTATGACGTGATATGATTTCGGAATGATGTTGGGAAACGGTTTATGATGAATCCTGGTTTAATGTGTTTAAAAACGGTTTTGGGTTTAAAGACCCGGTTGATTGTTGGATCTGGTTTTGGGTTTAAAGACCCGGTTTATTGATGACGGGGGCGGGCCCGAAAATTGGGTTTGAAGACCCGGATTGAGTTTAAAGACTCGTGAGTTTAAAGACTCGATTATTGTGATACCCCCGAGGCCTATTGATCATGTTTTGAGTTTAAAGACTCGTTGATATCCCGGGAAGGCCTGATATTGAGTTTAAAGACTCGGATGGATCCAACGGCATAATTGTGATTATTGATTTACTTTTTACTTGATTTGTGCAATTGAGTTTTCAAAATGACGGTTTCTGGATTCTGGTAATATTAAGTTGTTTTACATGAGTTTATGACAAATCTCTGTAACGTTTTTCATGTGTTTCGGAAAAAGGGTTTTCAAAGGTTTAATACGCGATTTTTGAAAATTCGGATATGCATGCGTGTTACAAAACGGGAGGGCGAAACCGATTTCGAAAACTGTTTTTCCTGTAAAACTTATGTTTCGGTCCACTCACACTTTGTTGTTTTAAATTCCCTCCAGGTCGTGGTACAAGCACGGGGGCAAGCGCCGAGGCAGAGGCGGAGGCATAAAGTTTTCCGTTGCGGAGTAGTTAGTTCACAGAGTAGGATTTGTTCTTTAACCTGTTTTGTAATATTATGCTCTGTGAAACTGTGGACTTGACGTCCAGTCGGATGTATTTGTTTAATCTCCCTGGTCTGACAATGGGTGTGATGTAATATTATTTAGTTTTCCGGTCTTTTGAATTCGATTGTCAGACGGGAGCAGGATGCTTCCCGATTATCGAGGCGATAATCGGGGTGGGTCCTGTCAAGTGAGATTAATAGGTGATTAGTTTAGCGGAATCGGACGGATGCTGTAAAATGATCGTTTTACCCCTGGTCTTGGGAAAAATGTTGACTTTTGACTTGTGGAGTCAAACATACAAGGGTCAATGACCGTGACGTAGTTTGGGACGTCATGAGTCCGTAGACAGGCGGCACGTCGAAATCAGACGTCGAACAGAGAAGTTATGGTAACGGGATCGAAATCGGGAATTTGACATCTCGAGATTCGCAATTAAATATTATTTTAATGTGGTTGGCGGATATTTGTGTGGGGCCCTTGGATGAGTGACAAGTGTCACTCATCCCATTGGTTACTTTTCCTTAATTGGTGGATCTATGTCCATTAGCCATTTGATTATTTAATTAATTAATTAACTCACCCCTTACATCTCTCTTCCCACCCTTGCAACCATTTCCATCTCCTTCAGTTTCTGCAAGCCCGAACACCCATTACATACAGCCCTTCAATCCCTGTTATTTTTGTGGGTGGTATGAATGAGAAAATGAGGGGAAGGTGAGATGTTGATGGTGGTAGCCACGGCGGGGCACGACGGCAAAGCTAAAGCCGAAATTGTGAGATGTTGTTTTTAGAATTAGAAAATGGTAGGTCGGTTTCTACTAATGCTGGATTGTTTTGGTGCTTTGTTTGAGATTATGGAGGATGGGACGCGGTTGGTGGTGGCCACGACTGAGCCCGCGACAGCTAGGTGAGTGAGAAACCCGATTAGGCTCTGTTACTGTTCAAAAATGGAAACTTGCAATTTGTTGGTTGATGATTGATCTGGTTGATCAGTTAAGCTTCTGGGGAGTGAGGCGAGTCTGTAGGAGCTGGATTCGAATAAAATGGTGGCCGGGATCGTGAGGTTACGACAGTCGAAGGTGGTCGGTTCAAACCAGGGTTGGACGAACCCTAAACTCACGATTTTATCACGTAGATGAATAGGAAATGGTTGGACGAACCGAATGGTAGAAATAGGATGGAAAATGGACTGAACCAGTCTGAAGCCCGTTTACTTGAGGAAGACGATGAACAGTATCCCGGCGCGTGGGTTTCACGCGAGGGGACTATAGGTAGCTCGTGGGGGCGTGTGAGGGGCCTTTTGGGGAAACTTCCAAGATGTGAAATCATCTATTCGATGTAACGAACATTTTGGGACTCGTTTCGTGTCGATTGGACATCGTTTCAATATGTTTCGGGGTGTCCGAAGGTTTAGGATCGAGTTTAAAAATAGTTAAAAATTCGAGAAAATTACGGGACTTCAATGAGAGGTTAATGAGGTAGTTAATAACCCTCTAGTATGATTTGGACAGGTTTGGGAGTCCCAGTGACGAGGATTAGCCCGAGGAGGCTTATGGCAAGCGTATCGAGGCGGCAGCGTAGGACGGTCTGTGAGTGGACTTCATTTTCTAAACTATGATGCATGCATAACTATTTTATGTGGACTTCGATTTCTATGATGATGATTGTGACACTGGTGGTTTACATGATTGTACGTACTTCGAGGTAATTTCGTATTTAAGCGTATTTCGAGGTTTACGAGTTTATGCTATTGTTATGTGATTGTGAGTATAATAATCGTTCTATGACATGGTTTTGGTTTTGGAAAGATGAACTCGGGCATGAGATCCATTTAAATTATGTGATCGGGTTAGGGGTCCAGTTGGTTTACGAAATCGGGCGAAGAGCCTTTTGAGTTATGTGATCGGGTTGGGGGCACAGTGGTTTACAAAATAGGCATGAGGCCCAGTTGAGTTTTATAAATGTGATTTCGGGTCTGGGACCCTATGTTTCATAAACGTGATTTCAGGTCGGGGACCCTAAATGAATTTGTAATGTTTTATGGAAATTTCTGGCAGGGCCCATTGAGATGTTTTGAAATGGCTTTGTAAAACGGTTTTCCATATACCATCTTGATACGAGGATATGTGATGGTCTCCTCCAGGTGCCTAGGACACTGGGGAAGTCATGGTGCATTGCCTTCGAGGGGTCATTATACGGAGCTACCAGACCGTATAGTGACTCAGGAGCAGGATTGCTATGATTAGACGTCTGGGACGTCAGACATCTGGGATGTCATAGATATTGACCCGGAGAGACCCCGGGTAGCACGTGTTGCTTATTACCGTGAGATATGACGTCTAGGACGCTAGGCATCTGGGATGCCGAAGATGGTTATGTGGTAAATTTGGATTATTGGATCTATGAAGTGGTTTTTCAGTCGGATTTGTGTTTATGGTTTTGGGTAGTGGCCCACTTGGTTTTGGATTTACGATTTTTGGGCTAAGGCCCTAATGGTTTATTTCAGTAAATGTTTTGATTATTGGTTTTCGATGCATGCATACTTTTTAGTGAATGGTATAAATATCTTTATGAAATGTGTTTTTATGAACTTATTGATTTTCGTCCACTCACAGTTCTTGATGGTTTTATTGCCCTTTAGGTTGATCACAGATGAGGGCGGTAGTAGAGACCGAGACATCGCACTCCTCCACTGTTCTTGGCCCGCTTTAGGAGCCCCGTTTGGGCTGAGGTATGTATTATCCCTTATCTAACACTTTGTGTCAGACCAGAGCATGACACATCCCACGTTAATTTTTGGGGGATTGGGATGGTTCGTGTCAAGTGGTATCAGAGCGAGGTTGCCGTTATTTGGTAGTTCTTGTGGTACGCGCAGGTCGAGGATGTGATGTCTCTACGTGGTAAGCCCGTTATCAACCTGATGGTAGGATGCCAGTTTGATAGTTTTTGGGGATGAAATAGTGGTTAGTGTGTGATTGGCCTGATACGCCATGCGTTAGTGTGATTCGACCCAAGTGGGGTTGTATGTGACGAACTGGTGGGAGCAGCTGGGTTCGGGGAATCCCATTTGAGTGATGATCTGAAAATGTGAACCTTAATGGTGATTACTGGTGTGGGGAATGCTGGTACATCAGAGTTAGCTGATGACCTTAGTGATGGAACCCTAGTTACGTTGATGGTAGGACTGGATTGACGTCCATACGATGTTATGACAGTAGGGTCGGTCAGATTGTGGATTATAATGCAGAGGGCAGTTGGGTTCAGAGGAACCCTAGGGTGTGATTGTGGAACCCTAATTTAAGATGGATGGACTGGAAAGGTGAACCTTAGTTCTGATTGAAGAATTTGAAATTGTGAGTCCGTAGTTGTAGTGGATTGGACGGCCTTCCGAAGTCGAGGTAATTTGTCAAGTTGGACCCTAGATTGTGACTGATGGATTGGAATTTGTGCCGCAGGGGACGGCTGAGGTCGTGGGTGACCAGTCGGATGGCTCTAGTGAGTCTAGTCAGAACTATGGAGATTGGTTGGCCCGACATGAAGTGAAATGATGGGATTTGATCCACGAGTACGGTTATGAGATAAAATATGGAATCTCGAGTTAGACCAGATAATAGTGTGATGTGTGGATGTAGATCTCGATAGCGATGACTGTTAGTCGACAATCGTGTGGAGACGGCTGACTATCGAGGGTGATTGATGTGGTGGTGGTAGTTGAGGATCGGAGGACGTTCAGGGAACATTCATTATCTTGCTATGGATTGTCAGAATGGTGGTACCCATAGTTGTGGGGTACGAGAGAAGCAGAGTTCCTTTAACCTGAGCGGAGATGTGGGGTTGTTGCTCGGTATGAGTAACGACTCAGGGTTGCTTGATTCGCATACTGCGTGCCAGTGATTGTGATGATGATGTGCCATGAGTTGGGATGTGACTCCGTCGCGATAGGTATATGTTCGGTATCTGAGATTCGGTAATGGTTGAATGATGGACATGATGGGATCTAGCAGGGATTGTGACGTGTTAGGATAAGTCCCAACAGTTATGAGATGACTAAGTGGTGAATGGATGAAGAGGTACGATTGAGACATGAGGAGTTTTTGGATGACGCAGGGGACGTCATGGAAATTAGTGGATTCGGGGAGTTTTCGTCAACTCCGAAACTTGAGTGGTTGTGTGTTTCTAGTATCACGAGGAAGTGAAAAGAATTCATGGAAATTAGAAGTAGCCAAAGAGAATCATTGGTAGTGTTTATGTGAGATTGTGAATAACATGGAAACTTGAGAGTTGAGTCTGTAAGGGATGAGATGTGAGAACGAGATAGTAACGAATTACATCCTTTCGGATGTGCGTAAACGGTTATGAACGGACAAGAGGACTGGGTAATAGATTGGTTATGGATACGTGGTTGTCCGAGTGAGTTGAAGAATTGGGAAATCCAGTGGTTGTACTTGACATCCAGTTGGAAGCATACCTATTTCCAACATGGTTGGAACTTCAGATTCGAGGAGAATTATGATTGAGGAGACGAGAGGAGTGTTTGTTTCAGCATTGGTGATGGGTGTTCTAAAGTCATTGGGGCGACTTCTTATTTTCTACCCATGGCAGATGATGGTTGTTGTCACCAATACGTTGAGCGTGTATTGGTTGGTGGACCCGTGTTGTGTTTTGGGGTCATCAAGAGGAGTTGGGTATTTTGAGGTTAGGTGAATGAGATTTCTCATTTTCTGCTCGGTGGCAGACGATATTAGGTTACTTGTTGTGGTGGGTGCAGTGAGTCTATTTTTGCACTCACGTAGGATGGATGTTGATGTCATCGTCTTCGATCATCCTTGATTATTCCCTAGGTGGGATGACAAGGATCAATATGAGGTAATTGGAGAGGACCCATAGTCTCAACGTGTCTCGTCGTTGACTGGTCTGTTTAGATGTGAGAATTGGTTGAGGATTGATGTGACTGACGAAGGATTCAAAGAGGGTGTAAGTGACAGGACCCGTCCCAAATCCCCCGGGATTAACGTGGGATGTGCCTGCTCCCGTCTGACACAAAGTGTCATACTAGGGATAATTCTGTCTTTTACCCAACCAGGACTACCAGAGAGCGCCAAGATCCGGAAGAGGAGTGTGATGTCTCGATCTCTGCTACAGCCCGCATCCGCGATCAACTTGAAGGGCATTCAAAACATCAAAAGTCGTGAGTGGACAAAACAAATAATTTAATAAAAATATTTCATAAAACGACATTTATGCCCTTCACTAAAAACATGCATGCATTCGAAAATCGTTTATCAAAACATTCACAAAACCATTAGGTATTTAGCCCAAAACCGTAAATCAAACCATATGGGAACTCATCCCAAAACCATTCTCATTGAAATACCAAAACATAGAATACGGGGTCTCCGCCCCAAACCACTTTCCAAAACATAAAACACGGGGTCTCCGCCCCCAATCACTTTCCATGATATCTCATACGTATATGTATTTGTATAACCCATCCTTGGTACTTCCGAGAAGATGCCAACTCGGGGCACACAACCCCTAGGGAACACATCCCCAATATATGTCACAATTCATCTCTATATAAGTGTGCACACTACTCGAGGTCTCACTCCGAATCTACCCCCAGGAATTCTCCATCTAGAAGGCTCTATTCAACATCCAGGATCTACGACGTCTGGATGGCTATCTTCGGACACAGTTCGAGACCATATCATAACTCCCACTCCTGGAATGTGCTCCCTATGTGGATACTCATTCCAGGTACTGGATCGTGACTCTCTAGGTTGACATTTGGAGGAGACCAATCAATCATATGGAGGGTTTATACATTTCGAATACTTTATTTCTCAAAACATATTTCAACTGGGTCTCACACCCGATTCACCTCAACAGGATTCCTCGAATCCGATTCAAATCCATTTTCACAGGCCTCGGCCTAAATCCATAGTTCAACAGGGTCTCAAACCCGAATTCTCATTTCATAAACCAAACTGGGACTTAAGCCCGATTCACAATCCATTGGGGCCTCAAGCCCGATTTCACGATTAACAGGGCCTCAAGCCTGATACCACAATAACGGGGCATCGAGCACGATTTCACAATCAACTGGGCCTCTAGCCCGAAATCACAACGAACGAGACTTCAAGCCAAAAACCATAAATCAATAGGGCTTCGAGCCCGATTTCACAATCAAAAGGGCCTCAAGCCCGATATCACAACCAACTAGGCCTCAAGCCCGAATTCGTAAACCAACGGGGCCCTCGACCCGATCGTATAATTCAAATGAGCCTCCAGCCCGATTTCTCATCAAATAAAATGAACTCTAAGTCGGAGGGTTTCCAATTTCATATTTCCAAATCCAAAACCCATTCATTAAACCCTCATTGAAAACCTAGCACGTATAAGCATCGTATAAAATCGAAAATCTTGAAATACGTACAAATATGTAAATCCTAGGCTACCACAAACAAATGCACTCATGGCATCACAAAACATGTATTTAAAACATTTATGCATGCATCAGTTTAGAAAGAAAGGTCCACTAACAGACCGTCCGAAGCCGAGCCTCGATACGAGCGCCATAAGCCTCTCCCGGGCCAATCGTCACCTCTGGGGTTCCCGTACTTGTCCAAATTAATTTAAAGGGTTTCTAACTACTTAAATAACCCCTTACTAAAGTCCCGTAATTTTTCGGAATTTTTAACTATTTTTAAAGTCGATCCTAAACCTTCGGATGCCCAAACTATATCGAAACGATGTCCGATCAACTCGAAACCAGTCCCAAAATATTCATTACATCGAATAGATGATTTCACATGTTGGAAGTTTCCCCACACTCCCCACCACGCGCCGTCACGCGTCGCCCAAAGGGGCTGCGTATGTGGCTTACGCGCCAGTGCACAGTTGTCTTCAACCTTGAGCGAACCGGTCGGTCTGGTTTATTCCTTCAATTTGGTCCGGTCCAACCGGCGTGACCGGTCTAGCCTCCTAAACTGTCCATTTTTCATCCTTTTACCTCCTAATTTATTTCATTATTCCTATTTCATCATTTCCTATCTATTCCTATCATTAAATCTAAAGAAAAATACTCAAAACCCGACTGTGCAAAACTCCTCCTCACGGCCCATTTTCCCGATCACCCCCTGTACTGTTCAGCCCCTCTCAACCATCCAAAACCTCCTCTAGACACTCCCAACAGCCTAATAAACCTCATCCAAACAACTTATACAGCCCCTAACATCCAAATCGAAAACAAAGGAAAATTAAGCACAACCGGGTGATCGGTTTACCTCTGTTTCCTGGGCCATCGCTGTAACGACCCGTCTCGGAAGTCGGGATTAGATTAGTAGTTAATGACGGATTAACGAAGATAATCGGTGTTTAGGTGGATACTTTTGGACGGACGGTGCAGAATGACGATTTTGCCCCTAGAGTGGACAAAATGTTTACTTTTAGTTCGGGCAGTCAAATGGACTTTGACCGATGATCGTGACGTAGTTCGGGACATCACGAGTCCATAGACAGGTGGCACGTCCGATTCCGACATCCGAGGACAAAGTTATGACGTTCAGAAGTTTGAGGGTATTTTGGTAATTTTGTTAAAAAGGGGCAATTGGTTGACTTTTCATACGACATGGAATTTTCATGACCTTTGAGGACGATTAGGAAGGTCTCGAGCCCCTGAGTACAATGACAGGCGGCATGCGTTATTTGGAGGTCGTACGACAAAGTTTCGGGTCTGGGAACTTGAGGGGCAAAATGGTAATTTACAAGGATAAGGGCAAATTGGTCATTTATTACATTGGGAACTGTGCCAGTGAAATTGTGACACTTGGCTGTTCTGGGGATTGATGCCCAATGGATGTGGGACACCTGTCCCTTCTCTAGAGGGCCGTAGAACCTGTAGGCCGCCCTTACGTAAACACTGGATTTTTTTGAATGGCTTACAATAGAAAAAACAGAGAGACAGAGAGGTGATCGACCATTTCTCAAAGTGTGAGTTGTGTGAGTTCTTTGTGGTAGGGTGTGTGTGATCCTGGTGAGTGAAGCTTGGTGAGGGCTTGAGTGAAGGAAAAGGTTGTGAGAGTGGTTAAACACAGAAAACAGAGAAGACCGTGAGTCCCCTGTTCGAATTTGAAAAATAATGGAATTGTATGGAAGGATGAATAAGCCTAATGGATTGATCAATGATGATCTAGAGGTCACCAGGAGTTGATCCCGCCCATTTTCAAGCCCTAACATGGACGGTAAGTGGAAAAACTCGTGAATGTTACCTCTGACTTCAAAATGGCAAGGTGTATTCTAATGACAGTTAGTTTAATTGGTTCTTTGGGCGAGGTTCTGGACGAAAAAAGGAGGCAAATGGAGGTAAAACGAAGGACAGTCGTGTCCAAGAACATGAGAACAAAGAAGAGGAAAATTCAAGTTTTGAAGGTCGATCGGAAGGTAGTCTTTCGTTCTTATTCGTTATGTTTTGACATCGTAGTTTTATAGGATAGGGTTGGACATAGCTGTAGGAAGGAAAAGGACTAAAAACGTGACTAAAATAATCAAGAAAAACTGGTGAACCGTCCACACCGGTTCGGTTCGGCCGGACCGGTTCAGACTGGGCTGGACAGAGGAAGAAGACAGTGAACAGTGACTAGCGCGTGAGGCCCACGCGTAGTCACTTCAGGCGGTGTGTGTGGGCGCATGACACGCCTTTTGAGGAAGGTTTCAATACGACTTTTAAATTATTCGATGTAATGAACAATTTGACGCTGGTTTCGAGTCAATCGGACATCGTCTCGATATGTTTCAGGATGTCCGAAGGTTTTAGGGCTGGATTAAAAATAGTTAAAAATACGGGAAAATTATGGGGCTTTATTATGATCTTTGTGAAGTAGTTAGTGATCATAGTATGGGATTTGGACAGGATCGAGAAAGCCGAGGATAGCGGAATGGCCGGGAACGGCGTAAGTGCGCGCATATCGAGGCGACGTCAGAATGATCTGTGAGTGGACTTTGCTTTCTAACTCTTGATGCATGCATATATGTTTTTATATGTTTTCTATACGTGATTCTATGATTTGATTTATGATTTTGATGGTTTACGGTTTTGCACGTTTTTTGAGTTTTTCGAGGTATTTTACGAAATTTCACGTTTTACGAGATTTCGCACGATCTTGTGATTTGACTGTGGTTTTAATGATTTGCTTTCGGGATTTGAAATATGATTTACTTTCAATAATTTGAAAAGGATTTCGGAAAAATGATTTCGGGCTTGGAGCCTTGTTCATGTGATTGAGATTTAGAAAGGAAGTCTGGATTTGGGTTCGGGACGATGGTTCCGGATGCCGGCTTACAGAATCATCGTTACGAATTCGACTGTAGATTTTCTGTGATTCTCACTGATTGAATGCAAAATGGTTTTGGGTTTAAAGACCCGGAAAAAGAGAAAAACCCACTGGATCTGGTTTTGAGTTTAAAGACTCGAATGATTGACCGGGGGGGGGGGGGGGGGGAGGGCCCTGAATTGATATGTTTTGAGTTTAAAAGCTCGGTATATGTTTTGAGTTTAAAGACTCGGTGATTGTGATACCCCCCCTGAGGCTTGTGATTGTGTTTTGAGTTTAAAGACTCGTTGATATCACGGGAAGGCCTGGTTATTTGTGCATGATTTTGAGTTTAAAGACTCGGGCGCACTTGAGATCCAGTAAACTTGTATGATTGTTGCTTTTCACTGGTTTTGGGCAATGGCCCGGATGATATGGATTTGATGAGTTTTGGGACTGAGTTCCCGTATTTGAGATTGCTTTGTGATTTGAGGCTAATGCCTGGATTTGAATAGCGATTTTGATTCGGGTTTTCTGATACTGGATGTCATTGATGGTTTTGATATGAATGGTTCTATAACATGACTTGATATGCATGCATGGGTTTTTGCATGGAGGGTAAAAATGTACTTATGTTTTATTGAATTGTTTTCTAGATTATACTTTATTTTTGTCCACTCACAGTCTTTTGTGTTTTGGATACCCTCCAGGTTGTTGCGATACGGGCTGTTGGTCGAGAGAAATTGAGACATCACACCCGCGATCCACAATGGTTCGGTGCACTCTGGGAAGTCTGGTTACCTTTAGGATGGTTGAATTGAGAATCCCTTGTCCGACTTACACATCACATTGAGGTTGGACGTCCGTTTAGGCTTCGTGTCATGCGTAAGTTAGAATGGGAGCAGGATTTAGCCCTTAATCCCGGGGGATTAGGGGTGGGTCCTATCAATCACCGCCGTCCACGGCGGTCCTACCATCATCCAGCCACCGACAGCCTCTCTTTGTCTCACCCTCTCAGTCCATCAGCAAGGATTGAATGGTCGATGGATTGGTATTTGGGTGAAATCAGTTTTGTGTGTGTTTAGTATGCATGAACAAGCAAAAGAGGTGGTATGCATGAACCAATTTGGGTGGGCAATGGATGGAAGACAAGTGTCATTCATCCATTGGGCTTGCCCCAAAATATCTAGGCTCACTTAATTCCAAAAGGGCTTCCTCTCGTAAAACGTGCAATAGTTTCCTCGAACTTCCGTGAACCGTAATATTTCCGTCGAACGTTTAATTTTGACGTGTCTCCTGTCTACGTATTCGTATCGACTCGATCTACGTAATGGTCCTCGGCCATCGAACCTCCCGGGTTAAAATTCAACTTATAGCCCTCGTTTAGGGGCAAAATCATAATTTCACCCTAAACGTCCGTTAATCCTCGTCTAATCCCCGATTAGCCTCGTTAATCCATCATTAATTTTTAATTAATCCGGATAATTCGGGACGGGTTGTTACAGTAAGACCCTACGATCAGATTTCTGGTGGATTGTTAGTTGAGTGAGCATGTGAAGATCCTAGGTGGATATGGATTGTGATGTTGTGGACATTGGGCGTTGTGACGATATAGGATAGTAATGTTACTGGTCGGGTGACGTGGTGATGGATCTGGATCATGATCTTGTTGACCAGGTTAGGTGGAGAGTTTATTGCCCATTCGTGAATAATTGGATATGGGAATGTTGGGTCGACTTCTTTTTGAAGTTAATCTGGTATGAGACGGTACTTAAGTGAGTTGAAATGTTTACAAATTGACTTGAGTATTTGACTTGTGAACGAATGGGTATCTGACGGGGTCGGATTGGTCAGTTTTGGATATGTAGACAATGAGATTGGCTTCCTTTCGAAGTAAATCTGTCAGGACCCACCCCGGTTTCACCCCGAAACCCGAGGTAAATCCCGCTCCCGTCTGACTCCCCGACACAACACCTAAGGAACACTCACTCGAACCCAGTCAAACGCAGGAGTAATTACAAAATATCCCAAAATCCTTATCGTTTACAGAGCATAGCACTACATTACAAAAAAATAAAAACCGAGAAAGTACACGCACACAGAAGCCTTTAAACTCTTCTAGGATCCCTCACGTCGCTTCTATGCCTCAGACTCTGCCTCGACGTCAAGACCCCGCGCTAGCTCCACAACCTGGATGGCAATTAAAACAGAAAATGTGAGTGGACCAGAAGGTACAAAAGTTCAAAAACCATTTTATAAGAGAACCAAGTTTAACCCTCCGTTTTGAAACCACATGCATAACCAACAGTTATAAATACATTTATAAAATAATCATTATAAACATCATAAGAAACAGAAACACTATAAAATATCTTAAGAAACCACAGCATGAGTATCAGAAACCGTATCCAAAAACCATAAACATCAAATCATCATTTTCCCGATCAAACCTGCTGGACCTATCCGAGTCTTTAAACTCCCGAGTCTTTAAACTCAATCCAGGCCTTAATCATATCCGAGTCTTTAAACTCCCGAGTCTTTAAACTCAAGGCCTACGGGGGAAAATCAATAGATATCCGAGTCTTTAAACTCCCGAGTCTTTAAACTCAATCCGGGTCTTTAAACCCAATCCGGCCGGTCCCCCGTCACATATATCCGGGTCTTTAAACCCAATATCCAGATCCAGCAAATCCAATCCCAAAATCATTTGAAAACCATGTACCAATCTACATCCAAACCCGAATCCGAAATCACTGGTCCGATGCCCTTCCGGCAGCCAGAACCGTCATTTCGAACCCAAATCCGGAAAAATATCCATTTTCATACCCAAAACCCCATGTAATCACAAATCACATTTCATAACCCACTTATAACCATTGAAAACCACTTACCATTTGAAATCCCAAAATCATAGCATATATTCCAGAAACCAACCATTTCTCGTAAAACGTGCTAAAAACCAATTTCCTCGAAAAACGTGTAATAATGTATAACCAACCAAACATATTCGATAAACATAAAATCATGATTAAAACCATAAAACCATTATAGAAAGCAGTTATGCATGTTCAAGTTTAGGGAAAGGGTCCACTCACAGTACTGAGCCCTACTCGCGTCCCGAACGTCCAGCCCGTTCCTCGGCTTCCTCGGGAAATCCCAATCCTGTCAAACACCGTCAAATTACATCACTAATACGTCTACAAACACTCACCTAAATGCCCTCAAAAATCCCCGAACCAAAGACTTAAAACCCCGGGACCCTACACATTCACCCTCGCGGAACTACACTCAAACGACTTCCGATTGACCCGAAACCAACTCCATTGAACTCACAACAACTCCTAGACCAAAAACTATGTTGACTGTTTCTCCCAGAACCGCCGCACGCGCCTCCACGCGCCGCCCAAAGTGGCTGCGCGTGGCCCCACGCGCCAGCTACAGTGCACCTTCAACCTCACGTCGACCCGGTTCAACACAGTAGGCTACAGCTTGAACCGGCGTCAACGGTTCTCCGCCGTGCCTGCACTAAAACACCTCCTTCCTTCTCCTATAGCTTCGTCCAACCTTACTCTAAGCATCCCCATCCTCCAATCACCTCGACACAACCTCCTACCCGTCGTCTCAAGCTCGAAATCAAACCTCCCCAAAACTCTGTTTCACGATCCGACCACCCAACTCACCACCCTTCACGGTGGCTTCACCAAACTCTTCCCTGAACCTCACTGAACCTAAACCAACTCTCCTAGACCTTCGACTCAACCCCAAACGTCACGACTTTGGGTTCAAACATCACAGCAAAACAGAGCACCAGAGTGTCTGCCGTCGTCTGAGCTCCGCCGTGTACCTCCCCGTCACGGCGACCATCCTAGTCGACGCCTAGGACTCTCCTGAACCTCACCCTGACTTCCAATCCTCTCGACTCTCAGCCCAGAGTCACGACTTTCCAAATGAAATTCCACGGGAAAACAGAGCAGGAAGACTTACCCTTCGATTGCAGCTCCGCCGTGCGCACTGCCGCCTACCACGGTGGTCGTTGGACTCCCTGCAACCTCCTCAGCCTCTCCTTGTCTTGATTTGAACCGCCTCACGGCGTAGCCACCACCAAACGTTCACGGCCTCCCTGTTTCCCCCAATTCTTCTCCTCACCTCCGCCGTGCCGCCGTGCACAATTGCACCGCCAAAACACGACCAGCAGCTCCTTCTTGCTTCACTGTCACTCTCACAACTCACCAGTCACTCACCCTTGCACCCAGATCGGTCGATTTCCCCTCAAGCTCTCACTCTGTTTCTTTATGTATGTCGAAGCACCAGGATGCATAGCACGGGTGCACCCCAATTAATTGGGCCGTGAATGCACAGGATTCCACCAGAATCCTCTACACACATGCCATGTGTCACCATCCACTCCACACACTCCCACATGGCCTAATCCCAGCCGTCCATTCCTTTCCTCTGTGCACAAATCCCAATGTGCCACAATGACCAAAATACCCTCCTGTTTTACTCATTTTACGGTTTTACCGAAACTTCCTAGACCCGTAACTCTCGCCTCGTAAGTCCGATGAACACGTGCCGCCTGTCATCGAACTCAGGACGACAAGAACTATCTAACCATCCTAGGTCAACCTACCAAAACTCGATTATTCAAAAAGTCAACTATTCCCCCTACTTAATCAAAATTACGATAATACCCTCGACCTTCCGAACATCACAACTTCCTCCTCGGATGTCGGAATCAAACATACCACATGTCTATGGGTTCATGACGTCCTAAACTACGTCCTGGTCACTGGTAAATCCCCAATTGACCACCTAACCCTTGATTAACCTTACTAATCACACCTTAATCACTCTACTAATCCCAATTCTCGGAACGGGTTGTTACAATCTACCCACCTAAAAAGAATTTCGACCCCGAAATTCCACAGCTAGTTCCCAACACCTAGGGTCTCCTACCCGGTAAATAACAACCTCTCTTGGGTTTCCTGTCTATCATCTCCACCTTGGGTATTTCACTCCATCCCCAACTACTGTTACCACAGCCAACCCTAGCTATGTAACAACTACATGGTGTACGCAAGGGAAACTCTATGAACAGAAAACAAAGGTATTATAAAATACCTCATTTCACAATACCCGACAGAAGTCATAGAGTACATCCTCGTATACAACCACCCTACCTGCCCGAACCAACTCGACTACTAACCCAAACAATCGTCCACCCATCTCCCTCGGCTACTATTCCGTCCACGGTCGGACTAACTCCACAAAGTCCTAAAGGCAAACTCTAGCTTGTGGGTTCTCTCCTTCCACAGTCTCCAATCGATCAGTTATAGTCACTCCTTTCCTCTACTTCCCATCAACCTGCTACGGAACTTACGGTACACTCTAAGTCCTCTAGGAAAACTCCTAGACTCTACCCCGAAATCCAACAACCAAACCAACAGGACAACCAAAAGTGAAACAAGTACCTGTCCCCACATCTGATATCGCCTGATCCTCCTGCTGAGTCATCGAAAACACCCGGGCCTGAGATCCCGACGCTCTACCACGTCCCCTCGAACTACTCGTGGTTGTGCCACCACCTCCTCTAGTGCCCGCTGTCCCTGATGCTGTACTCTGTCCGGACTCCGCTACTCCTCTACCTACACCACCTTCCTGTGGCAACAGTGGACACTCACGTCAGAAATGACCTCGCTCCCCGCAGTAGAAACACACATTCCAGCCTGGTCCACTGCTCGGTCTCCCTGTGGACGCTACCAATGTCGCACTCGCTTGCGGAGTCGGCGGTACTCGATAACCCCAAAATCCTGAACTCTGGGCACTACCAGGCCTACCAAAACGATCATCGCCCGACGAGGACGATCCACCGAAGTTACCTCTTTTCGGTGTCCGCTGGCTCGAAACTCCAGGAATAGATGGTTCCCGGCGTCGCACCGGCAAACTAGCCTCAACTCGCACCGCAGCATCCGACAAGTCTCGGAGGGTAGCAAAAGATCCAGCTGTCACTACGGCTCGAATCTCACCGCGCAAACCCAACTCAAACCTACGGCACTTCTCGGCTTCAGTGGCCACAAAAGCAGGAGCAAACCGAGACAACATCTGAAACTTCCGTTCATATTCTGCCACTGTCATATTCCCTTGCTGGAGATGCAAAAACTCCGCCTCCTTGGCATCCCGGAAAGAACGAGGATAATACTGCTCCAGAAACCGTTCCCTGAACGTCTCCCAAGTCACACTATGGACATCCCAACCTGACAACTCGAGGGTGTACCACCACTCGTACGCCGCACCATCTAGCAAAAAGGTAGCCAACAATACTCGCTCCTCCGGCGGACAATGCATCACCGCAAAAATCCGCTCAAGTCGGGTAATCCACCTCTGGGCTTCCTCAGGATCAGCCCCACCACTAAACGTAGTAGCCCCGAGCCGCTGGGCTCGCTCAATCGTGGCACTCTCCGTCTCTCTTGCTACTTCTTCCGGTTGTGGAGAGGGTCTACGTCTCGGAGGCATCGTCAACCGCACGGTGAAAGAGGCATAGAAGTAGTTAAGAAACTAAAACACAACCTCACAAACCGACAGACCCAACAAACTCGACAAACCTATGCTCTGATACCAATTGTCAGGACCCACCCCGGTTTCACCCCGAAACCCGAGGTAAATCCCGCTCCCGTCTGACTCCCCGACACAACACCTAAGGAACACTCACTCGAACCCAGTCAAACGCAGGAGTAATTACAAAATATCCCAAAATCCTTATCGTTTACAAAGCATAGCACTACATTACAAAAAAATAAAAACCGAGAAAGTACACGCACACAGAAGCCTTTAAACTCTTCTAGGATCCCTCACGTCGCTTCTATGCCTCAGACTCTGCCTCGACGTCAAGACCCCGCGCTAGCTCCACAACCTGGAGGGCAATTAAAACAGAAAATGTGAGTGGACCAGAAGGTACAAAAGTTCAAAAACCATTTTATAAGAGAACCAAGTTTAACCCTCCGTTTTGAAACCACATGCATAACCAACAGTTATAAATACATTTATAAAATAATCATTATAAACATCATAAGAAACAGAAACACTATAAAATATCTTAAGAAACCACAGCATGAGTATCAGAAACCGTATCCAAAAACCATAAACATCAAATCATCATTTTCCCGATCTAACCTGCTGGACCTATCCGAGTCTTTAAACTCCCGAGTCTTTAAACTCAATCCAGGCCTTAATCATATCCGAGTCTTTAAACTCCCGAGTCTTTAAACTCAAGGCCTACGGGGGAAAATCAATAGATATCCGAGTCTTTAAACTCCCGAGTCTTTAAACTCAATCCGGGTCTTTAAACCCAATCCGGCCGGTCCCCCGTCACATATATCCGGGTCTTTAAACCCAATATCCAGATCCAGCAAATCCAATCCCAAAATCATTTGAAAACCATGTACCAATCTACATCCAAACCCGAATCCGAAATCACTGGTCCGATGCCCTTCCGGCAGCCAGAACCGTTATTTCGAACCCAAATCCGGAAAAATATCCATTTTCATACCCAAAACCCCATGTAATCACAAATCACATTTCATAACCCACTTATAACCATTGAAAACCACTTACCATTTGAAATCCCAAAATCATAGCATATATTCCAGAAACCAACCATTTCTCGTAAAACGTGCTAAAAACCAATTTCCTCGAAAAACGTGTAATAATGTATAACCAACCAAACATATTCGATAAACATAAAATCATGATTAAAACCATAAAACCATTATAGAAAGCAGTTATGCATGTTCAAGTTTAGGGAAAGGGTCCACTCACAGTACTGAGCCCTACTCGCGTCCCGAACGTCCAGCCCGTTCCTCGGCTTCCTCGGGAAATCCCGATCCTGTCAAACACCGTCAAATTACATCACTAATACGTCTACAAACACTCACCTAAATGCCCTCAAAAATCCCCGAACCAAAGACTTAAAACCCCGGGACCCTACACATTCACCCTCGCGGAACTACACTCAAACGACTTCCGATTGACCCGAAACCAACTCCATTGAACTCACAACAACTCCTAGACCAAAAACTATGTTGACCGTTTCTCCCAGAACCGCCGCACGCGCCTCCACGCGCCGCCCAAAGTGGCTGCGCGTGGCCCCACGCGCCAGCTACAGTGCACCTTCAACCTCACGTCGACCCGGTTCAACACAGTAGGCTACAGCTTGAACCGGCGTCAACGGTTCTCCGCCGTGCCTGCACTAAAACACCTCCTTCCTTCTCCTATAGCTTCGTCCAACCTTACTCTAAGCATCCCCATCCTCCAATCACCTCGACACAACCTCCTACCCGTCGTCTCAAGCTCGAAATCAAACCTCCCCAAAACTCTGTTTCACGATCCGACCACCCAACTCACCACCCTTCACGGTGGCTTCACCAAACTCTTCCCTGAACCTCACTGAACCTAAACCAACTCTCCTAGACCTTCGACTCAACCCCAAACGTCACGACTTTGGGTTCAAACATCACAGCAAAACAGAGCACCAGAGTGTCTGCCGTCGTCTGAGCTCCGCCGTGTACCTCCCCGTCACGGCGACCATCCTAGTCGACGCCTAGGACTCTCCTGAACCTCACCCTGACTTCCAATCCTCTCGACTCTCAGCCCAGAGTCACGACTTTCCAAATGAAATTCCACGGGAAAACAGAGCAGGAAGACTTACCCTTCGATTGCAGCTCCGCCGTGCGCACTGCCGCCTACCACGGTGGTCGTTGGACTCCCTGCAACCTCCTCAGCCTCTCCTTGTCTTGATTTGAACCGCCTCACGGCGTAGCCACCACCAAACGTTCACGGCCTCCCTGTTTCCCCCAATTCTTCTCCTCACCTCCGCCGTGCCGCCGTGCACAATTGCACCGCCAAAACACGACCAGCAGCTCCTTCTTGCTTCACTGTCACTCTCACAACTCACCAGTCACTCACCCTTGCACCCAGATCGGTCGATTTCCCCTCAAGCTCTCACTCTGTTTCTTTATGTATGTCGAAGCACCAGGATGCATAGCACGGGTGCACCCCAATTAATTGGGCCGTGAATGCACAGGATTCCACCAGAATCCTCTACACACATGCCATGTGTCACCATCCACTCCACACACTCCCACATGGCCTAATCCCAGCCGTCCATTCCTTTCCTCTGTGCACAAATCCCAATGTGCCACAATGACCAAAATACCCTCCTGTTTTACTCATTTTACGGTTTTACCGAAACTTCCTAGACCCGTAACTCTCGCCTCGTAAGTCCGATGAACACGTGCCGCCTGTCATCGAACTCAGGACGACAAGAACTATCTAACCATCCTAGGTCAACCTACCAAAACTCGATTATTCAAAAAGTCAACTATTCCCCCTACTTAATCAAAATTACGATAATACCCTCGACCTTCCGAACATCACAACTTCCTCCTCGGATGTCGGAATCAAACATACCACATGTCTATGGGTTCATGACGTCCTAAACTACGTCCTGGTCACTGGTAAATCCGCAATTGACCACCTAACCCTTGATTAACCTTACTAATCACACCTTAATCACTCTACTAATCCCAATTCTCGGAACGGGTTGTTACAAAATCGAATGTGGTACAAAAATCGTGTGAGCATGTAACCAATAGGTTCGGTGTTAGTGTATCTTAATAGACAAGAGTGAGATTGGATGCTCAATTAGCATGAATGGGTACGCCTTGGTAGGCGTGAGTCAGATTGGTACTTGTTGGATTACGTGTTTGGGAGTAGCCGTTGTGATGCTGGTCGGGTGACCATGGGACTCTAAATGGATGATGAGTTGGAGTAATCGATTTGTATGGTACAGGATTGGATAGATGAACCCTAGTATTAAATCGTGATTGACTACGAACCTTATAGTGGACTAGTTGGATGATGGATATACGTACCCTATACGTTGTACGAGGATCGATACTAGATAGGCCGAGTGGTGCTTGGTGACGGTACATAGGATGTACCAGTAGTGTGTGGTTGAGCGTGTTGTTAGTCGGATTAGTTCCGATATTATTGGATTGGTTGAGGACGTGAACTAGACGTCAAATACTATGCGCTGGGCAGAGTGATTTTGACGGATTCAGTGATTGTATGAGCAGATGCTTAGAGCTGTGGATGGCTAATAGAACCCTAGAGTTGGGATGTGTACTACTGCTAGGCAGGTATTCTATAGGGTTTAGTTACATACAATTTGAGTGAGATGTTGGTGTACGTATACTCAGGTTGAGTGAGTTGGTGGTTAGTGTGACCACGAGTTGCTTTACGTGGAGTTGCTACTCTGTGACTCTCACCAGCGTCATGGATCGTCGGGGGAGTTGACAGTTGTGGACGCTGAGACCGATAAATGTCGCAGTTTTGAGCTTGCCCTGCGAGGCGTGATCCTGTTGTTGATCTTACGCTACATTAAAGGAGTTGTGGTACGAGGTGATATCATTGACTGGGTGATGATTGGAGCTCTCGGATACAAGGGTGGTAGAGCTAAGTGGTGACAGTTTAGCCGGTGGTGTCAGTGTGGATTGACGAGTGAGAATTGGTAACTCTCAGTAGGAGCAGAGCTCAGGACGTATTAACTCGTATCGTGTGATCAATGTCACTCGACGTGGTCAGGTGTAGTCAGTACGACGTGGGTTCGTGGTGGAACGTCTGGGTACAGACTAGTATTGTTCTGATTAGTAGGTGTACAAGTGTACACATAGTGTGAAATCAAATTGTTTTTCCACGAGGTGGATGTGGAATCAGGATAGTTGGAATATAGAGGATAAAATTATTTAAGGGGGGAAGGTTGTAACGACCCGTCCCGAATTTTGAGATTTGATTAGTGACTAATAGAGGATTAGTGAGATTAATCGGTGATTAGTTGAACGGAATCGGACGGACGGTGTAAAATGACCATTTTGCCCCTAGTCTTGGGTAAAATGTTGACTTTTGACTCGGGGAGTCAAACGTACGAGGATCGATGATCGTGACGTAGTTTGGGACGTCATGATTTCGTAGACAGGCGGCACGTCAAAATCGGACGTCGGACAGAGAAGTTATGGTAACGGGATCGAAATCGGGAATTTGACGTCTCGGGATTCTCAATTAAATATTATTTTAATGTGGTTGGTTGATATTTGTGTGGGGCCCTTGGATGAGTGACAAGTGTCACTCATCCCATTGGTTACTTTTCCCTAATTGGTGGATCTATGTCCATTGGCCACTTGATTATTTAATTAAATAATTAACTCACCCCTCACATCTCTCTTCCCACCCGTGCAACCATTTCCATCTCCTTCAGTTTCTGCAAACCCGAACACCCATTCCATACAGCCCTTCAATCCCTGTTATTTGTGTGGGTGGTGTGAATGAGAAAATGAGGGGAAGGTGAGATGTTGATGGTGGTAGCCACGGTGGGGCACGACTGCGAAGGTAAAGCTGAAACCATGAGATGTTGTTTTTAGAATTCGAAAATGGTAGGTCAGGTTCTACTAATGCTGGACTGTTTTGGTGGTGGCAACGACTGAGCCCGCGACGGCGAGGTGAGTGAGAAACCCGATTAGGCTATGTTACTGTTCAAAAATGGCAACTTGCAATTTGTTGGTTGATGATTGATCTGGTTGATCAGATAAGCTTCTAGAAAGTGAGGTCAGTCCGTAGGAACTGGATTCGAAGAAAATGGTGGCTGGGATCGTGAGGTTACGACGGTCGAAGGTGGCCGGTTCAAACTAGGGATCAAGAAGGTAATTTCTTGCCCCTAAACTCACAATTTTATCACGTAGATGAATAGAAAATGGTTGG
This sequence comes from Prinsepia uniflora, assembly GCA_032719365.1. Classification (NCBI taxonomy): domain Eukaryota; kingdom Viridiplantae; phylum Streptophyta; class Magnoliopsida; order Rosales; family Rosaceae; genus Prinsepia; species Prinsepia uniflora. Next base: position 29,004,173 of record CM064863.1, read on the forward strand.
ACGAACCTAATGGTAGAAATAGGATGAAAAATGGACTGAAAATGGAAGAAAACCAAGAGCCCCGGTTCGGTTGGACCGAACCAGTCTAAACCGGGTTTACCTGAGGAAGACGATGAATAGTATTCTGGCGCGTGGGTTTCACGCGCAGGGACTATAGGCTGCGCATGGAGGTGCATGAGGGGCCTTTTGGGGAAACTTTCAACATGTGAAATCATCTATTCGATGTAACGAACATTTTAGGTCTGGTTTCGTGTCGATCGGACATCGTTTCGATATGTTTCGGGGTGTCCGAAGGTTTAGGATCGAGTTTAAAAATAGTTAAAAATTTGGGAAAATTACGGAACTTCAATGAGAGGTTAATGAGGTAGTTAGTAACCCTCTGGTATGATTTGGACAGGTTTGGGAGTCCTGGTGACGGTGATTAGCCTGGGGAGGCTTATGGCACGCGTATCGAGGCGGCATCGTAGGACGGTCTGTGAGTGGACTTCGTTTTCTAAGTTGTGATGCATGCATAACTATTTTATGTGTTTTACATACGTGATTTCTATGATGATGATTGTGGCACTGATGGTTTACATGATTACACGTATTTCGAGGTAATTCCATATTTACGCGTATTTCGAGGTTTACGAGTTTATGTTATTGCTATGTGATTGTGAGATAATAATGGTTCTATGGCATGGTTTTGGTTTTAGAAAGATGAACTTGGGCATAAGACCCATTTGAATTATGTGATCGGGCCAGGGGCCCAGGTGGTTTACCAAATCGGGCGGAGACCCTTTTGAATTATGTGATCGGGCCGGGGGCCCAGTGGTTTACAAAATGGAGCATGAGACCCAGTTAAGTTTTATAAATGTGATTTCGGGTCTGGGACCCTATGTTTCATAAACGTGATTTTGGGTCGGGGACCCTAAATGAATTTGTGATGTTTTATGAAAATTTCGGGCAGGGCCCATTGAGATGTTTTGAAATGGCTTTGTAAAACGGTTTTCCATAGACCATCTTGATACGAGGAGATGTGATGATCTCCTTTAGTTGTCTAGGACATTGGGGAAGTCACAGTGTATTACCTGCGAGAGGTCATTATACGAAGCTACCGGACCGTATAGTGACTCAGGAGCAAGATTGCTATGATTAGACATCTAGGACGTCAGACATCTGGGATGTCAGAGATATTGACCCAGAGAGACCCCGGGTAGCACGTGTTGTTTATTACCGTGAGATATGACGTCTGGGACATCAAGCGTCTAGGAGGCTAGGCATCTGGGATACTGAAGATGGTTATGTGGTAAATTTGGATTATTGGATCTATGAAGTGTTTTTTCGGTCGGATTTATGTTTATGGTTTTGGGTGGTGGCCCACTTGGCTTTGGATTTTCGATTTTTGGGCTAAGGCCTTAATTGTTTATTTCAGTAAATGTTTTGATTACTGGTTTTCTATGCATGCATACTTTTTAGTGAAGGACATAAATATCTTTATGAAATATGTTTTTATGAATTATTGATTTTCGTCCACTCACAATTTTTAATGGTTTTATTGCCCTTCAGGTTGATCAAGGATGCGGGTTGTAGCAGAGACCGAGACATCGCATTCCTCCACCGTTCCTAGCGCGCTCTGGCAGCCCCGTTTGGGCTGAGGTATGTATTATCCCTTGTCTGACACTTCGTGTCAGACGGGAGCATGATAGATCCTACGTTAATGCAAGGGGGGATTGGGATGGGTCGTGTCAGTACTCATTACTGCAATTGGTTATTGCATTGGCTTTGGTTTTGGTTTTTGCATTGGAACTTCTAATAAAAAGCTTTCATTGTAATTTCTAGTGGTTGTTTATATAAACTGACAAAAAGCAAGATGTTAGCACCATATTGTTTATATAAATCGACTCTTTTTGAAATGGGTTTTAGTGGTATAACTGTGCGTTGAAAAGCATACAACTACTACTAATATTCAGGCTATATATTGCTACTAGCAAATGTTTTACTCACTTGTGGAGCTTACTAACAAATGCTTCAACTTTGTAAGTTATCCTCGTTATCTCTAGGCTTTGTTCATATTGGATCTCTCTTTTAGAACATTTGCTAAATGATTGCTGTTTTTTATATTTGAATGCAGATTTTGATGCAGTTGTTGTCAAATGAGTGCTGTTTTTTTTATAGTTGAATGCTGTTTTTGATGCATTTGTTGATAAATGATTGCTGTTTTTGATATTTGAATGCAGATTTTGATAAATGATTGCTGTTTTATATATTTGAATGCAGATTTTGATGCAGTTGTTGTCAAATGAGTGCTGTTTTTTTGTAGTTAAATGTTGTTTTTGATGCAGTCGTTGATGATTGTTGTTTTTTATATTTGAATGCATAATCCAGCTTGGAAATGGAAAATTGTTTGTGCTTTTGTGGACAAAGAGATGTAATGCGTACTGGGTGGAGGAAGGAAAATCCTAGGAGGCGATTTTGGAGTTGCAACAATGTAGGTAAATCTCTTTTGTATGGTTGGATGTTGTGGCTATTAGGTAAAATGAAATAGATTTATGTTTTGTGCTTATTTGCAAGGAAAAGGGCGTGGGTACTTTAATTGGGCAAATCCACAGATGTGTGATCGCTCGAAGATGATGATACCTGGTTTGCTCAATTGAGTTAATTCTCTGGAGTCAGAATTGAGACAAACTCAAGCAAGTGTCAAGCGTCAAGCATCATAGGGCGGAGAATGCAATATGTGTAGTGGTGATCATTATTTTGTTATTAAGGTCATTGGGGGAAGGTGATGGATCTTCATCCCATAAGGCAACCTTAGAACTCCCTTGAAGATCGATAGAGACTACGGTTATTTAGAATTGATTTCTGCTTGCACTATTAGAGTAAAAGTTGTTTTAGTATGCTTATTCTCATAGTTTGTAGTATGCTTATTACACTTTGTAGAAATTATGTATTAATTTCATTGTTAGATAGTTGATGTTTGTTTGCTTATTCTCATACTTTGTAGTATGCTTATTCTCATACATAGATCCCTCATCTCGCCCTTAATTCTTACAGTGCCAAATCAATTGTGTAAATCAATGGACTCTAAATGCCAACAAGTAACATCAAAAGAGGTCTTGAAATTAAAAGAGGTCTTCAAAGTTAGAGAAGAGGTCATGCGTAACATTGGAAAGAGAACAAAATACAAGTTATTAGCTAACAACGTCATACGTAATTAACTAACTAAAAAATAGGTCTTCAAATTCTTTGATCAAATATGCGAAAAGATCCACTTTGTGAAGATTGTCTAGTGAAGTTAGAAGTAGATTCTTAGGTAGCATTACTTGTTTTTTTTTTTCAAATTTCTTGTTTCTGAAAATATAAAATGAAATTAAGTTTAAACATTTGTAACAGTATTTAAAATTGCACCATGATGTTAAAATTGTACCTTGCACTTATTTGCCCTTAATTTAGATATTTCCCTCAGTTCATTCTTCCTTTTCAATTTAGCTACTTCAACCTCAGCAGGATTTGGTGCTGGAGCAGTCTTTTTTGTACCCTGGACACAATTGTGTACAATCATAAGTTACCTTAGTAAATGCGCAATCAGTTAATCATAAATTAATACAGGTAATAACTAATCAGGAATTACCTTAGTAACTCCTCCATCAACCTCTTTGTTCTTCCGTTTAGCATTTTTTTCCATAGGAGGTAGGTGTTTATGGAAAGTCCTACCATTGTGGCCAATCTGTCCACAAGATCCACACTTCAATGAACGCTGATTCCTTCCAAGTTTGGTGTCATCTCCTTGTCTGCTTGCATTTTCGGTTGTCCCCTTTCTTCTCAATTTTCTTGGCCTACCAGGCTGCCTAGTATATTGTGGTGGCACAATAGGAGTCATATTACATTTGTCCCAGTACTTAGAATCTGGGATTGGTTTGATGGTGTTCTCGTAAGTCATCATGAACACCTCTTTGCTATAACATGGATCCACGTAGTGTTCCGGTATATCATTTCTTTTGTAATTTGTAGCAGACACACATGGATGCAAAGGATTTCGCTCAAGTCCCATTTTCGACAAGTGCAAGTCAGTTTAGCTAGATCCACAACAAGGGAACCCCCATTACTGGTATCCAAGGATGAAAATATCGATATCGACGGATATATCGCTCGCCGAATTTACGGATATCTCGGCCCAAATATCGATATCGATATCGATATCGTTTACGATCAACAAAAATGACGGAAATTCGGTCAAAAAATTGGAAATTTGGAATGAAACTTTGGGAAAAACTTAAGTACCCAATGATAGTTATATAGGACTAATAAAAACTATAAAATGACTTTGATATAATAATTATATGATTAATTATATGATACAATAAGGTTCTGATGATGACTAATAATATAAAATTTAAACATAAACATAAGTTGAAGTGAATTATTATAATTGAATGTTAATATAATTAAAAATATAACAATAAGTATAAAAAAATTTCAATGGAAGAAAAATTATAAAATGAGTAAATATATTTAAAATTGAAAAAAAAAATGATGAAAAAATAGAGTTAATCTTTGTTCAAAAATTGAAAAGAATTGATATATTTAAAATTGAAAAAAAATGACAAAGAAAGTTAAAAAATTGGGAAAAAGGAAAAAAAAGGGAAAAAACGAAAAAAAAAAAAACAGCAATTGCATTGGAGTGGGTCAAACCCAGGACCTCACCTCCTGAGGGCAAAACCCACACCAACTCAGCTGACCAAATTTAATTGAAATCATAGTCACCGTATAATATATAAAGGATAACAACGCAACTCTTAACAGTCATCCCTTTCCTCCCGCGGGTCTGCGATTCGGGTCTTTGCGACCCGACGGCATGACCCGACTGGAAATCACTTGTTTTACGTCCGATTTTCATAAACTTTGGTTCTATTTCGTTCGTTTTAATCAAATAATGAGATCTATGGGCTTAGAACGAAACAAAATATCGAAATTTCGCTCAATTTCTTCCCCCCCCCCCTCTTATGTGCCGCCGGTCGGAAATCGCGATATATCAGTCGATATATCGACGATTCCGGCGATATTTACTTCCATGCTGGTATCAACTTGATATTGAGTACCTCCAGACTGACTTGTAATCAAGTTTCGAGCATTAGCCTTATTTTGCTCTAGTTTGAATTTGGGGGCTGGGCAAATAGGACCAGGATATTTACTCATTAACTCTTTTCTTCTTGCAATCCTTCTCATCAGCTTGATTCTAATATCCTCAAACATACTAATTATTTGCAAGCTCTTCGACTCCAAAATCCAAGAATTAAATGATTCACAGTAGTTGTTCACTACTATATCACATTTCAAATATGTGTTAAAATGTGACTTGGACCAATATTTAGGTGGTCTCTCTGCAGCTGCACTCAAATATCAAAAACTCATTTATCAAAATCTGCATAAAAAACGTCATTCAACTACTACTAACAGCACTCATTTATCAAAATTTGCATCAAACACATCATTCAAATATAAAAAACAGCACTCAGATATCAAAATCTGTATCAAAATCTGCATTCAAAATACAAAACAACACTTATTTATCAAAATCTGCATTCCAAATCTCAAAACAGCACTGATTTATCAAAATCTGCATCAAACACTACGTTAAACACATCATTCAACTATAACAACAACACTCATTATCAAAATCTGCATCAAACACATCATTCAAATATCAAAAACAGCACTCAGTTATCAAAATCTGCATTCAAAATACAAAACAACACTTATTTATCAAAATCTGTATTCCAAATCTCAAAACAACACTGATTTATCAAAATCTGCATCAAACACATCATTCAAAACAACAAATCTCAAAACAGCACTGATTTATCAAAATCTGCATTCAAAATACAAAACAGCACTGATTTATCAAAATCTGCATAAAAAACTGCATCAAACACATCATTCAACTATAAAAATAGCACTCATTTATCAAAATCTGCATTCAAATATCAAAACAGCACTCAAATATCAAGAACTGCTTCAAAATCTACATCAAAATCTGCATGCAAATCTCAAAACAGCACTCATTTATCAAGAACTGCATCAAACACATCATTCAAAATACAAAACAGCACTCATTTATCAAGAACTACATCAAAAAACAGCAAGTCATTTGCATACCTGTGAGCCAATCATATGCATCTGGACTTAGCCTTTTCATTTCTTCCATTGCTTTTCTAAATCCATACATTTTCGTGGACTTAGCAACAACAAAAAAGGCATCTTTCAAAGACTTTCCTTTAAACTCCTGGCAAAAGTTAGTGTATAGGTGCTTTGCGCAGAACCTTAAAACACAATTGGGCCACCTTAAATCACAATTGGGCACGACTTGGCAATGCTTCCTTCAAACCCTTTTGTTTGTCACTGATGAAAGTGTAAGCAAATTGATTCACCATTTCAATATCTTGGATCAACAGCTCTAAGAACCAAACTCATGAATCCTTACACTCGATATCCACCATGGAATATGACAGGACCCATCCCAATCCCCCCGGGATTAGTGCGGGATGACCCTGCTCCCGTCTGACACGAAGTGTCAGACAAGGGATATTTCGTCCTTTGCCCTCCCGGGCTATCAGAGTACGCCAGGATCCGGAGGAGGCATGTGATATCTCGGTCTCTGCTACAGTCCACATCCGATGTCAACCTGAAGGGCAGTCAAAACATTAAAAACTGTGAGTGGACAAAACAAAAGTTTATAAAAACATTTAATAAGGAAGACATTTGTACCCTCCACTAAAAAGCATGCATGCATTGGAAAACCATTTAACCAAAGAAACCATACGTGGGAACTAAGCCCAAATCAGATATAAACCAAGGTCGAAAGGACCACAATAAAACGACCATACGGGCCACTGCCCAAATCCATAAGGGACTCGGCCCCAAACCATAAAGAAACCAAGTAAACGAGCCACTGCTCAAATCCTGTGCACACCTGTGCACACCACATAACATATATCATAAATACATCACATACATATATATAAGTCACACAACCAATCCTGTCACGGTATCTAAAGCTACGCGCATGCTACCCAGGTCTCAATCCGAGTCTTCTCAAAGTCAAGATCAATGTCCGTAGACCACTGACCCTACCCGAGGTAATAGTAATCATAGCCTTCCTGAGAGTAAGGAACCCAACTGGGGGGTGACTCCACTCAGTCGGTGCTCCGTGACTACTCCGGGGTCCACCCAGGCCAACGACCCTCCCCGGAGGAGATAATAGAAGTAAAGGAAGGTAGACGAACATATATATACATAACATAAACATTCATGACCGGTTCCCCTGAACCGTCATGATCCATAATATCCATAAGCAAGTAACATGCCGGTTCCCATAAACCGTCATGTACCGTAATAACATAACCAGGGTACATATACGGTCGTAAATGGGCATGTGTCCATAACCAGTCTAACAGGGACACGTGGTTGATGTCCGAGTATGTTGTTTCCGACGTAGTTGGAACTTCGGAATCACAAGAGGTTGCGATTGAGGTGACGAATGGAATGCGGGTTTTCCGCATTGGTAATGGGTATGTCGAAGTCATTTTGGGTGACTTCTCAGAGTCTACCATAATTGATGGTGGTAGAGGATGTAGATGTTATTGATGTTGTTGGTTGCCACTAGTACACTGATCGTGTATTGGTTGGTGGACTCGTGATTGTCTTGGGTCATCAGATGGAGTGAGTATATCGAAGTTAGGTGACTGAGATTTCTCATTTTCTGCCTGGTGGCAGACGATGTTGGTTTACGTGACGTGGTGAATGCAACGAGCTTGGTTGTATTCACATAGGATGATTTGTGATGTCATAGTCTTGTATCATCTTTGGTTTTCCTAGGTGGAATGACAAGGATCGATACGAGGTAATTAGGGAGAACCCACAGTCTCGACGTGTCTCGTCGTTGACTAATCTATTTAAGATGTGGGAAACGGTTGAGGACTTTGGACGTCGTGACGATCGGGGATCGTGACGTCTATGGTCGGTTGACGTAGTGTTGGATCTGGATCGTGATTTGGATGATCCAGATAGATGGAGAGTTTATCACTCTTACTTGGATGTTGAGTGGAGCATGATGGGACTGAACTTCTTTTCGAGGTAAATCCCATATGGCTTACTACTCGCCTGAGTAGTTGTCCGAGGAGTAGGTGTCTGACGAAGTCGGGTTTTGTCAGACTTGGTGTTGTGTGTGATGTTGTGATTGGCTTCCCTATGAAGTCAATCGATTGTGTTGTGGTAATCGGTCGAACAGGTATCCGATAGGTTCGGATATGGTGCGTCTCGGTAGACGAGAACGAGATTTCAGGTTTTGGAATCAGATTTCTGGATGACGATTCAGGATTTGATTTTGGAACTTGAAAGAGGATTTCTGTATTTGGGTTTTGGAATCGGATTCTGGGTGACGATTCAGGATTTGAGTCTAGAGCTTGACTGTAGATTTTCCTTTATGGATTTGGGTTCGGAATGGTTATTCCAAATGCTAGCTTACGGAATGATGATTTCGGATTCGAATTTGGACATGATATGGATATGATTTCTGGGTTTGGATTCGAGATTTCTTACGAAATTGCGGATTCGGATTTGGAATTGGAAATAGATGTTGGGTCGGAGTTTCGATTTGTTTAATACTGGATTGGACAAATGGACTCCATAGTAGAAACGTGATTGGCTACAACCTAGGTGGTTGTAGGCGGATTGATGGGTAGTTGTACGTACCTTGTATGTTGTTCGAGGTACAATACTGGGCATACTTGTGGTGCCTAGTGACGGTATATAGGTTATACCGGTAGTACGTTGGTGAGCGTGTTGGTAGTCGGATTGGATCCGATACCACTGGATTAGTCGAGGTCGTGAACTAGGCATTGGATACTGTGCATCGGGTCATGGTATTTCTAATGGGTCTAGTTACACACAGGTCGAGTGAAATGCTTGTGGTTAGTGTAACCACGAGTGTGTGTCATATCAGTTTGCGATTGACGACTGTCTAGTGGTGACAGTTTGTCGAAGGTGTCAACGTGGATCGATCAGTGAGGTCTGGTGACTCCCGGTGGGAGCAGACGCTAGGATAGATTAGCGTTTGAGAAAGGAACCATCGAGTTGACAAGTGGTGTCAATTCGGAGCGTATGACTACTGTCGTTTGACGTGGTCGAGTGTAGTCGATACGACATGGATGTTAGCAGTACATCTGCCTGTAGACGAGTAAGGATTATTCTGTTTAGTGGGTGTACGGGTGTACACGTGTCGTGAGATCGAATTATTTCCACGAGGTGGAGGTTGTGGAATCAGGATAGTTGGAGTTTCGAGAGCGGAACTAAATTAAGGAGGGAAGAACGGTTGGGTTTAGGTCGGTTGGAATTTCGAGGACGAAATTAATTAAGGAGGGAAGGTTGTAACGACCCGTCCCAAAATTCCTAGATTAGATTAGTGACTAATCACGATTAGTGAGGCTAATCCGTGATTAGTAAAGCGAAATCGGACGAACGATGCGAAATGACCGTTTTGCCCCTGGTGGTGGCAAAACGTTGACTTTTCAATCGGGCAGTCAAATGGACTTTGACCGATGACCGTGACGTAGTTCGTGACGTCACGAGTTCATAGGCAGGTGGCACGTTCAATTCCGACATTCGAGGAGGAAGTTATGACGTTCGGAAGTGTAGGGGCATTTTGGTAATTTGGGTGAATAGGAGGTCAAAAGTTGACTTTTTGACCAGGAGGTCCGATGGCCGAGGGCCGAAGACCGTTACGTAGATAAGGACGATACGAATCCGTAGACAGGCGGCACGTCGAATTCGGACGTTCGACGGCGAAGTTACGATTCACGAAAGTTTCGGGATACTATTCCCAGCGACACGTTTTACGAGGACCGTTTGTCTTTAGTGGGCTCAACTACTTTTCAGAAACCAATGGATGAGTGACACTTGTCACCCATCCACTGGCCCTTAATTCCCATACATGCATCGATCATCTCTTTGTTTTTCCATTCATCCAAACACCCACCCGATCTCAGTTTGAACCCAAACCCATCCAAATCTTTCCAGCCGATCTTGAATGGGACCATAGAGTGAGGGAGAGGCTGAGGAAGCAAGGGACGGTGGCTGGGAGCACCTGGACCGCCGCACACGGCCGTGAAGGCCCAGGTAACCCGATTACCCGACTATGCCCATTTTTTCCATTATTTTCGAATATGACTTTATGGGTTGTTATGGGTGATTGGAAGATGATTAGGGAGTTGATAGGATGATTTTAAGAGGATTTGGAAGGTGCTTCACGGCGGAGGGAGCCGTGAGGGTGGTCGGGAAAAACAGAACCGTGAGGTTCATTTTGGAACCATAGGTTTAGGCGAGTTTTGATTGGTTTTGTTGATTGGGATAGATTGGAAATGAGAAAATAGGAATTTAGGAATTAAAATGGAAGAAAACGGACGAAAAACGAAGAGTGTAGGGCCTTGGACCGGTCACACCAGTCCAGGCGGACCGGAATTGCAGAGAAAACCGGACCGGCCCGGTCGGACCGGTTCGATCGAAGGAAGAAGACGGTACTGTAGCGGCGCGTGAGGCCCACGCGCAGGGGCCTTTGGGCGGCGCGTGGCAGCTCGTGCTAGGGTTTCTGGGGATGTGTTCAACATACGAAATCATCTATTCGATGTAACGAACATTTTGGGACTGGTTTCGAGTCGATCGGACACCGTCTCGATATGTTTCGGGGCATCGGAAGGTTTAGGTTCGGGATTAAAAATAGTTAAAAATACGGGAAAATTACGAGGCTTTAGTGAGGGGTTATATAAGTAGTTAGTAACCCTCTAAATTAATTTGGACAGGTTTGGAAGTCCCGGTGATGGTGATCGGCTCGGGGAGCCGTATGGCACGCGTATCGAGACGCGGCTTCGGACGGTCTGTGAGTGGACCTTGTTTTCTAAATTGGTGCATGCATAAATGTTTATTATATGTTTTAAATACTTGTTTGTGATGCCATGAGTGCATTTGGATGTGTGGTTACGTATAGGCACGTATTTCGAGGTTTCGGCCCTATACGGTGCCTATACGGGGCTGTAGGTCTTATTTGGTCTAAATGAAATGGTTTTGGATTTCCCAAAAGGATAATGAATTTGATTTGATAATGTTGATTTGGATATTTGTGAATGATATGGTTTCACGTATTTCGAGGTGATTTACGTGCTTGCACGTAAATCGAGGTTTTTCGGTTTTACACTGATTTTCCATACCTGGGGTTTTGGATATGATTTCATGAAATGGTTTTGGATTCGAAAAGGTAAACTCGGGTTCGAAACCCATTTGATTTACGGAGTCGGGCCGGAGGCCCAGTTGGTTTACGATTCGGACTTGAGGTCCAGTTTCTATGTGGATTCGGGCCTAGCGCCCAATTATGTGTTACAAATGGTTTTTACGGGTCATGACGGTTTATGGGAACCGGCATGAACCCCTGAAATGGATTTACGGGTCATGACGGTTTATGGGAACCGGCATGAACCCATGAAAGGATTTTATGGTTCATGACGGCTTATGGGGGCCGGGCATGAATCCTTGAAAGGTTTCAAGAATGGTTTCAAAAGGTTTTTCATATTCCATCCTATATATATGATTGTCTCCTCCGGGGAGGGTCGTTGGCCTGGGTGGACCCCGGAGTAGTCACGGAGCACTGACTGAGTGGAGTCGCCCCCCAGTTGGGTTCCTTACTCTCAGGATGGGCATGGTTCGTTACCTCTAGGGAGGGTCATTGATCTACGGACATTGACCTGGGTGGACCCTAGAGAGACTTGGGTTTGAGACCCCGGTTAGCACACGTGTAGCTTTACTTTACCGTGACAGGTTCTGGATATGAATATATTGGATAAACATGGTTTCAACTGGTTTGGGAAAACTGTGTTTTATGATGATAAATGGATTTGGGCTGAGATCCCACATATGTTTACTATGTTCTGGTTTTCTGTAAAATGGTTTTGGGCAGGAGCCCGTGTGACTTGTATTTACAGAATTTGGGGCTGAGACCCTAATAGTGGATGTTTTAACATATATTATTGGACAAATGGTTTTACTATGCATGCATGCTTTTTAGTGGAGGGTATAAATGTCTTTTATGGAAATGTTTTATAAAATCTTTATTTTTGTCCACTCACAGTCTTTCTGTTTTTAATACCCTTCAGGTTGACAGCGGATGTGGACTGTAGCAGAGATCGACATATCACATGCCTCCTCCGGATCCTGGCGTACTCTGATAGCCCGGGAGGGCAAAGGTCGGAAATATCCCTTGTCTGACACTTCGTGTCAGACGGGAGCAGGGTCATCCCTCGTTAATCCCGGGGGGATTGGGATGGGTCCTGTCACACAAGCATCCTCACTAGCATCAGTACTGACGCTAGCACACCGTGTGCAAAACTGACCACCCTGGATCTTCGCTCATACCGAACGAGGATCTCGTACCTCAACTCATATTGGAGAAACTCAGTCTCCCTCGTACCTAACAATTATGAGTACAGTCATCCTGAAAAGAAAACGTTCCCCGAACGTCCCCGATTCCCAACAAGCGTAACTACGACCACTCTCGGTAGTAGTGCCTGCTACACACTCGTGCAGACCTAACTACCAGGCACCGCTATCGAGACCCCGCATCCAACGGAATCACTCGCCCGTACCAAATACTCCGTATCCCACTTAGGGATTCCATCGACAAGTACCAACCCTGGTAACCTGTCCAACCAAACTCTAACCAGTCGCAACTCGACTAACCCAATGTCGTCTACCAGGTCACCCGCGACCTTAGTTGCACCAACCCACAACTGAAGTACCACGACAACCAACTCGGTCTAACCGATACGTACAACCCTGACTTCGAAGTGCAGTCCCAATACAAGCTGACATGACTAGACCGACTAACGAATCCAAATCCGAATAGTCGTCCAAGTCAAACCACCAGTCAACTCACATTTCCGAACCATACACATAAGGTAGGGTTCCACAATCAAGCCCTAGGGTCACTCTGAACCCAACTGCGAAAAGCAGTAAAATCAACAATCTGACCGACTCCGCGGTCTTGACATCGTAATGACGTCAATCCAATCCTACCGTAAGTCCAATCAGGATCCTCGAATCCGGCTGCTAACTGCCGACTGCAGTAAATCCATTTAACTCAACATAATCTGACCATCTAATGGTCACAACATCGGATCAGTAGTCGGAACCGATCCTACGACCTTATTAAGACGATCCCAACTAACCGTCTCACGATCACACTCCAGAATACGAACACGTTAATCCCTCCGTAGGGTCCCACACTGTCAACCTTGACAGAACTATGGCAACCCCGGCCTCAAATGCCGAATCAAGGCATGCCAATCCTACTAACTATCGTACCGGTACCTCAACATCAGGTTGACCACGAACTGTAGCCCATTGAGATATCACATCCTCGACCAGCGTACATGCTCCAAGAGCTCCGCGGTTGCTCGAATAGAGTCAACCCCGCTCTGATACCACGTTGACAGGACCCATCCCAATCCCCCCGGGATTAGTGCGGGATGACCCTGCTCCCGTCTGACACGAAGTGTCAGACAAGGGATATTTCGTCCTTTGCCCTCCCGGGCTATCAGAGTACGCCAGGATCCGGAGGAGGCATGTGATATCTCGGTCTCTGCTATAGTCCACATCCGATGTCAACCTGAAGGGCAGTCAAAACATTAAAAACTGTGAGTGGACAAAACAAAAGTTTATAAAAACATTTAATAAGGAAGACATTTGTACCCTCCACTAAAAAGCATGCATGCATTGGAAAACCATTTAACCAAAGAAACCATACGTGGGAACTAAGCCCAAATCAGATATAAACCAAGGTCGAAAGGACCACAATAAAACGACCATACGGGCCACTGCCCAAATCCATAAGGGACTCGGCCCCAAACCATAAAGAAACCAAGTAAACGAGCCACTGCTCAAATCCTGTGCACACCTGTGCACACCACATAACATATATCATAAATACATCACATACATATATATAAGTCACACAACCAATCCTGTCACGGTATCCAAAGCTACGCGCATGCTACCCAGGTCTCAATCCGAGTCTTCTCAAAGTCAAGATCAATGTCCGTAGACCACTGACCCTACCCGAGGTAATAGTAATCATAGCCTTCCTGAGAGTAAGGAACCCAACTGGGGGGTGACTCCACTCAGTCGGTGCTCCGTGACTACTCCGGGGTCCACCCAGGCCAACGACCCTCCCCGGAGGAGATAATAGAAGTAAAGGAAGGTAGACGAACATATATATACATAACATAAACATTCATGACCGGTTCCCCTGAACCGTCATGATCCATAATATCCATAAGCAAGTAACATGCCGGTTCCCATAAACCGTCATGTACCGTAATAACATAACCAGGGTTCATGCCGGTCCCCATAAACCGTCATGAACCAGAATGACCTGACAAAGGTTCATGCCGGTTCCCATAAACCGTCATGAACCACAATGACCTTTCCAGAGTTCATGTCGGTTCCCATAAACCGCCATGAACTTGGAAATCCATCTAGGGTCCCTGACCCGAAATCATCAGTGTAAAACATCGGGGTCTCGTGCCCGAACAAATGACTCAACTGGGCACCGTGCCCGATATCCAAGGGTCAGTCACGGCTCCGATCATAGTGATGCGTGCAACCATCCATCCAGGACCGCCCTCAATCCTGGTATGTCGCCGTGAACGAATCGACCGACGCGACCATCGCAAGATCATGGTGCACTCATCACCGATCGCTATCCTGAACCGTCAGCACTCCGTAGTCGAGCCTCCCCAGGCTGCCCGACAACGAATCGTGCATCGTGACCTCTCCGGAAGAAACACATCCAAATCCGGAGGCGAGCGTCGTATCGTCGATCGCCGTGCACATAGCACCAGTCGCGACCACGATTTAGACCCCGAAGGTCGTAAATAGTGTCATATGCCCGAGACAAAACCAAATGGGTCTCATACCCGAGTTTATCCATTTAGAAATCCAAAATCAAATCATTTAAATCAATAAAGAAATACATACCCGTATAAGCACCGTATAAGGCCGAAACCTCGAAATACGTGCTTATACATAACCACATACAAATGCACCCATGGCATCATCAAACAAGTAATAAAACATATAATAAAAATTTATGCATGCACCAATTTAGAAAACAAGGTCCACTCACAGACCGTCCGAGCTGCCGCCTCGATTTGCGTGCCATACGGCTCCCCGAGCCGATCACCGTCACCGGGACTCCCAAACCTGTCCAAATCGTAATAGAAGGTTACTAACTACTTAATTAACCTCCCACTAAAGCCCCGTAATTTTCCCATATTTTTAACTATTTTTAAAAACGAACCTAAAGCTTCCGATGCCCCGAAACATATCGAGACGGTGTCCGATCGACACGAAACCAGTCCCAAAATGTTCGTTACATCGAATAGATGATTTCACATGTTGGAACCTTCCCCAGATTCCCTGCCACACGCCCACACGCACCGCCTGAAGTGGCTGCGCGTGGGCTTCACGCGCCTGCTACAGTACCTGCTGACGTCATCGCTGACGTCAGCATGACGTCATCACTGACAGCCCCTGATAGTGACACATGTCACGCTCCCATTGGCCCACTGTCTGACATGTCAGTCTGACATTGTCAGATCTGACATGATGATGTCATCCCTAACATGATGACGTCATCAGGATGACGTCATCAGTCATCCCCTACATCGGTCAGACCGGTCCGAACCGGTCCGGTCTGGTTTTTCCTGCAACTTGGACCGGCGTAACCGGTCCAGGCCTCCTTCTCCCTCATTTTCGGTCCGTTTGCTTCCATTCCAACTCCTAAATTCCTATTTCTTCATTTCCTATCAATCCTAATTAACTAAACAACCTAAAACCTACGAAATCCGACCGGTCCAATTTGAACCTCACGGTTCAATTTTTCCCGATCAGTCTACACGGCTTCTCGGCCGTCAACCACCACCAAAACCTTCCTAAAATGTCCTTAGCAACCTAATGGACTCATTAAAACCATTAAAAACTAACCATAACAACGAAAATGGAAAAATGGATCAAAATGGGCTAACCGGGTACCCGTTCGGGTTTCTCCTCCTCTCGCCGCCGTGGGCGGCGGTTCAGGCCTCCAAGCCGGCCACCTCGGCTCCCTCGATCTCCCTGGTCCTCTGCCTGGTCATGGGTGATGGTTGGCTGGGTTTGGGTTGCACGAGAATGAGAGAAAATGGTGAGATCGGGTGGGTTGTGTTTGAACGAAGAAAATGAAAATGCACGGTGAAGTGCATGTATGTAATGTGTTGTCCAGTGGATGAGTGACACTTGTCACTCATCCATTGGTTGCTAAAAAGCAACTGGTCCCACTAAAGACAAACTGCACTTTTTGTCTCATAAAACGTGCCGTCGTGAATAGTAACCAGGAACTTCCGTGAACGGTAACTTCGCCGTCGAACGTCCGAATTCGACGTGCCGCCTGTCTACGAATTTGTATCGTCCTTATCTACGTAACGGTCTTCGGCCCTCGGCCATCGGACCTCCCGATCCAAAAGTCAACTTTTGACCTCCTATTCACCCAAATTACCAAAATGCCCCTAAACTTCCGAACGTCATAACTTCTTCCTCGAACGTCGGAATTGAACGTGCCACCTGTCTATGAACTCGTGACGTCACGAACTACGTCCCGGTCATCAGTCAAAGTCCATTTGACTGCCCGATTAAAAAGTCAACGTTTTGCCACCATCAGGGGCAAAACGGTCATTTCGCACCGTTCGTCCGATTTCGCTCTACTAATCACGGATTAGCCTCACTAATCGTGATTAGTCACTAATCTAATCTAGGAATTTGGGACGGGTCGTTACAGAATATGTTATAACCCAAGTCATATTATTGGCATCAATACCAATTGCACTCAACAACTGGCCACCATTTACTCCCTTCAAATGAAAGCCATCCAATCCTATTAATGGTCGACAACCGAGTTTGAAACCAATTTTACATCCCGCTAAGAACATATACATTCTTTCAAATATGGCATGGCCTAAATCTTCATTATAGTTGCATTTAATCTTAACCGTAGACACGAGATTTGTCTTCCTCACCTCATTGGCATAATCCCAAAGCCGTGCATATTGCTCTTTGATTGTACCCTCTAAAATCTTTGTTGCCTTCACATTAGCTCTATAAGCCTTCATCCTTGAAATCCCACATTTCCAATCGGATTGAATTTTTAACTGTAGTGAAGTGACATGTATGGTAGGATTGTGCTTAACAGTCTCCACATATTGCTTGCCCAACCATCTTGAATTAATCATATCATTTGCCCACACCCTTCCACAAGAATGCTTAGGTTGCAACGTTTTGACTTGCAATATATCTTTATATTGCATTTTTTATGCATAGATCTCAAATTCACAGTCATCGGCTCTGTAAAATTCCCCTAAGCCTATACCTCTCACTCTTGATCCACAAGACCTCTCATCCAGCCTTAATGGCACATTTGTTCACAGCTTCCCTGAAGGTTGTAAAATCAACAAACTTTTGACCAACTTGAAACTGCGGATCATCCATGTCACCTACGAGATTAAACTCTGGAAACTTCTTCCCTACATCTTCATAATCTGATGATTCAATCGGGCCCCCAAGAGACTCTTTATCTGATTCAACAAAACCATCAAACATGTTCTCATTGTCAAAATATTCACCCTCATTTACCTCAACCAGAATAGGTTCACGAGCAGTACATGTTTGATGGTCCTTATCGGTAGATGGTGATACGCCCCCCGCATTTCCTGCACCAACTTCCTTCTCGAGTATTTCTTCATTATCAATGCCATAATCATCAGAAGAACATTCAACATTACTAGGGTTATCATAGTCAGAGGACTCATCGTCGTCTTGCATCAATAGCTTGCCTTTAGCCTTACTCCAGCACTTTTTCCCTAATTTGCTTCCTTTCGCCTTACTCCCACATTGTTTCCTTAATTTGATTCCTTTAGCTTTACTCCCACACTTTTTCCTTAATTTGCTTCCTAGGATGATTTCGTTGCATACATTCTTCCATCTTTCAATCATAACTTCACCTTCAAAACCCTTGTGCTCTAATAATATATCAATCATCCTCACACCAGGCACATAATAACACATATCAAGGACATCTTGATCACAAACTAACTTCGCCAATGCACCATCTTCCACTCCAATTCTATACCAATAATCGATGCTACGGTGGAAAAAACCTAAACACTTTACCATTTCGTCTATCTCAACCAAAGAAACTCTGTCCTTATCAATATAGTCATAATAGTCAATCTTCCTATCAATATAGAAAGTGTCTAATAAACGCCCCCCATGAAACATACGAATTGTAAACAAATCTGGTCCATCTACATAATAATACAATTGATTACTACAAATATTGGAAAAGGTTTCCAACATGGAGATGATAAAATGATATATGAAAAAACCCAAACAAATAGAGCCAAATACCGACTACCATGCCATACTTCAAATACCCACTACCTAATATCTGTATTTTTTAATAAAAACAACCTAATTTTTCTTTGTCCTAAATTCCTAATTAATTTCTAAAATTCCAAAACATACATATTTGCTAAGAAACAAGCACAGTGATCCGAATTACTTAGATTTCGAAGGAAGGGCAAAACTTCACATACTAAGGTATATCTAATAGTTTATCAAATGCTGTAATAATTTTTCAAATGCTACTTAGAAGCATAGTCATATCATCTAACCTTTTTTACTTGTGCGTCATAACTTCTCAAATGCTTTAATAAACAAAATAATCATCATCGATAACATACAACTTCACAAACTAAACAAACAAATGGTGGAACCTATGTTATATTCGAACCCATGTTTCTCCAAAAAAATGATATTTTACTAATTTGAAACTTGACAAAATTAAGAATAAAATAAAGTCTCTTCTGCAATTGGATATAAAGACTAGAATAAAGAATAAAGTACGGTTATATTTTAACTTTTAAGTTAAATGCAAATTAATCCTCTCGTTAATACATAAGGCTTTCGGGCAAGCTAACAGAAGTAACCACCTCATCAAACTCCAACAACAACAAAAGCAATTAAGCTTGTAGCTCAAAGTACCATTTCATATGGGGCTACCACGCAGTCACTTCTGGAGTGAGCTCAACACTCATACAGCGCACCGCGTGTCACACCCACCACACTTTTCACATTTATAAGCAAACCCATCAACAATTCACAATTCTCACAATTAGATACAAGCCATTGATCAATATGGCTGATCAAACAATAACAGTAACCCTAAAGCTCTATGACTCACCTCCACCCTCGTACCAGGCTGCCAAGTTACTAACCGCAGCCACACTTGGCGCCATGCTCTTAGTACTGTCTGGGTTAGCCCTAACGGGGACAGTATTGGCCCTGATCATGGCAAATTCCAAAAATAAACCCAATTCCACCATATTATTATTCGAAAAAACAAACAAAGAAAAGATACGAAAGCAACACCTTTAATGGTGGAACAAAATTCCGAAAATAAACCCTTAATATATAAATGGAACCATAATCTCCAAACAACTTACCGTATTTCGGAAGCTCCCCTCCAAGTTCTCGACGGATCCAATCCATATTGCTCCAAATAATTCTCCAAAGTCGCTGGATTTCGAAATTAAGAAGAAGGAGGAGGAGGAGGAAGAAAAAGAAAAATAAGCTTGTAAATTCAATCTGGAGAATTTCACGATGGGCTTGGGAAGAAGAAGAATGAGGAGGAGGAGCAGGAATTGTACGCTGGGTTTATTTGGAGAATCGCACGCGGAACGAAAATTCCACAGTGGCTGGGCACGCTGGTTCATTGTGGGTGGGATGAGAGATATTTACAAGGACATTTTTGTCATTTCAGTTTGAAATTAAATTATTGTGGGCCCAAACAACTGTCACATCACAAGTTAGCATGGATGTGGATGGAAAACATAACAGATGGACAAATTTGTAGTGTTTCATATAGTTCAAGGTGTAAAATGTTCATTGTGAAACGCTAGGTATGACCCTGTTATTGAGTGTAAATTACAGGATACTAAAGTGTAATTTTCTCAAAAAAAATTGTAAATACAAGTTTGAAAAAAATAAAGAAAATATTGAGAACATTGTGAATGTGGTAAAATTTAGAGTGATATTTATAGTAAAATATTGAAGTTATATATATATATATATTACTGTTGCATCAACAATAGGAATGAGAATGAAATGTTAAAAGTCTTTAGAAAAAGCCTTTAATTGAATTTTAAAATTTTGTGGACCATGATAAAGCTAGTAAAGCTATATTTGGAGTTGAATTTTAAAAGTCTTTAGAGAAAGCCTTTTGTTCAACGACTACTAGGAACAAAATTACTCGAGGTATGAAATGTTGAAAAAGTTCATCCCAACTTATAACTTAATTACATAAGTAATTTTCTACATTGCATAATGCATTCATTACCGGCTTTTGAGAGCAAAACAGTCTTTGATGATCAGACTTATTTTTAGGGGCATTTGAGAGCAAAATAGTCTTTGGTGATCAAACTTATTTTCAAGTCTTTGTCTATAAATAAAGTGGATCATTTTATAGTAACGTGTTCATACTTTAATTAGATACCTATAGGTGGATGAAAGATCACTGCTTTTGCTCGATCTTCTTACATACCCTTTATAAGAAAAGGATCCAAAGATTAATCCAACAAAATTTTCTATAATTTTACTTCATATATTCATAAGATCACATCAATTTATTTTGTATGTCTCACCAATTTCATTACTAAATCAACTAAAAATGACATTGTAGTATGATATAAGTCATTTCCATTAAGGACACTTTTAGTATGAAAGGAACAATAAAACAAAATTCTGCAACAATTGTACGAATAGGCTGATGTGCCGTGGAGTGTTTATCACTCTCAATATTTTCAGTGGACGTTTACTATATACTTAATATATATTCAACGGATTCATGAAGAACGAGTACACCTATTCGGATTGTTACAAAATTGTAAGCACTGGATATATAGCTACTGAAAGTTATTTTTGGCCTGTACAATTTGGCTTCTAACATTAGTTTCTTTCCTGTTTCGGTGAGTATCTATTGATTTACTATGATTTTATATAATTATTATTTATGTTTAAAAAAATAGGGAAATTATCACAAATAATCCCTTTTCATAAAATTTAACTATTCTTGACAACATATTGGCCGACCACTTAGACCAAGCCAAGCCTAGCATCAATCCCTATCATATTGCAGACCAAGCCAAGCTTTCCATAATTCCCTATCATATTGCAAAAGATCCGAAAGATCACTCTAAAGAAGACTAAACCCACCTCGGACCAAGACAAGGCCCATTACAAAGGCCTTTTCTCATATATACATTACTATCTCTATTTCTAAGGCTCAATATATAATGTAACATATACAATGTTGATGTGACATCTGACCAAGCAACGGGCCAGCCAAAATACTAGACTAGACTACGGGACAAGCCCACCAAAATACCTCAATGATCACACAAGGCCCATGCCTCAAAACCCATTACTATTCCCCTAACTTAAACCCTAGACAATTTCTATAAATAGGGAGCCACTCTCCCATTAAAAGGGACCTATTCTCTCTCTCACTTCTCTCTACTTTCTCTCTCTAAAGGTTTAAAACCTCTTATACTTGTACAAACAACATCATATTATTAATGAGAGTAAGGCAACATCGTGGACGTAGCCTGATTTGGGTGAACCACGTACGTTCTTATGTCTTGGTGTGTGTGCGTGTCTTTACAATCTCGTTGGTACAATTTTTGCATCAACATTTTGGCATCGTCTGTGAGAACCGATACAAAAAGTTATGTCGGTTCTTTTCAATTTTTCATACTTGCTGAAACACCATAGCCACCCAAGCACCAAGAAAATCCAAATCAGCGTTCTGCCGAAATAACCCAGAAAAATCTCCTCGTTGGTCCAAATTGGCTTTCTGCCAAATTAGCTCCTGCAAATTCTGCCGACCACATAATATTTGTGGTTTAAATCCTGCAGACTCTGCCCACCACAAAAACTCCAACAAATATCTTTCCTAGCCTTCTACACTTAGCTTTTTGTAGGCTCTGCCCCCACTTGGTAACTTGTCCCTGCCACTTGACCCCATAAGAATATCACCTTCCTTTTATTAAGACCCCAGTGATTGGGCAACGGACAGACCATTCTTTGGGGGGCCTTCACCCCGACCCAGCTATTTGGCCGCACGCATGTGGCACCAACCGCCGAGGGCGACACTGTTCGGGGGAGGACCAGTCAACGTTTCGCGATGCACGCCTATGACTCCAAGATCCTAGGATCTTCACCTCAGGGAGGAACTGTCGCACTTCATTGCTCGATCCAGAGGCCTGCTACGCGGTAGTCCATCTTTGGTGCTCGACATCATCTTCATCACCAGCCCTCGGTACACTGATCAACCTCCAAGCAGCACATTCTGGACCTCCTTAGCAGCCCACCGAGTGTCTTTCAACCGCTCGGTGTTGACCTCGTCGTCAGTCATCAAGGGGAGGACGTCGGACCGACCCGTTCGTTAGTACACAGAGGTCCCTTCGACCTGCTCGGTCAGCACCCACCTGCACGACTCATACGTCCACTGAGCGTCTTTCGATCACTCGGTCCGATGTGACTCAGAAGGTCCCCACCGCACCTTCTTCAGTCGCCCCGACTAGCACTCCCAAGGACGGCTCCGACGACCATCCACCGAGGCCCCTTCTGCCTACTCGGCTAGGATTTGGTCTGACCGTGATCGAAGGCTGCTGCATGAGTGGTTCAGACCCGCGACATCCGCGACATCCCCGACCGCAACTAATTGACCCAACAACTCGGTCCGTCATCCAGAATTGCCAACGGAGGCCTGCTACGCGGTCGTCCACCAAGTACCGCAACATCTTTTCGCCAGCAACTTGTCGAACGCCCCTTGGTGGTTTTTTCCGCATTTGAACATGCCACCAGCCATAGAGCCTTGTCACAACACCAGCACCTTCGCCCTATGGACTCGCCGCCGAGTCACCAACCAGCATCACCCGGCTCTCGGCGGTTCATCCTCCGAGCTCGGACAGTATCGACCCACAGCACTGACCCGCTCGGTTTTTTTTGGTCCACATCCATGCGGACTTCAGTTTTTCGTTTGCACCCTGCTTTCGACAGCCATCAAAGAAGATAAGCATTTTGTCCCTTTATTTTCAATCGTGCCATTAATTGGTTTTTCTTTGGGTTCAAACATCTAGGGCTGAATGGTTTTGGGCTGCAAAAAACAACATAAAAAAACATGGGCTCACCACTTTTCCTCAACTGGGCTCACCTTTCTTACTACATTGGGCTCACACTTTTCCTCAACTGGGCTCACTTTTCTTACTACATTGGGCTCACGCTTACTGACATATATGCCCTTGCGCTTACTGACATACATGTCACTCATATATGTCCCACATACATGTCACTCACACATGACATACATACATGTCAAACATACATGCCTTTGTGCATGCTGACGTACATAAACATTCATCCATGTCAGGCATACATGAACCCACATAGCTCAACACATTACTGAGCCGCTTGACACATTACCGAGCAACCACATACGCTCAACACATTACCGAGCCGCTCGACACATTACCGAGCCGCTTGACACATTACCAAGCACCCACATACACTCAATACATTACCGAGCCGCTCGACACATTACCGAACACCCACATACACTCAACACATTACCGAGCACCCACCTCAGCTTAATGCATACTAAGTCGCTCATCTACTGAGCCTACTTTCAAAGCTACACCTAGCTCACATGCCGAATGACACAAATGTACATCAAAGAATCACTCACAAGCAGTTAGACTCACACCTGAAGTTATACTCACTGGGGGACTACGAGAGTGCAATCGCAACATTGTCAATCCACTCAGACATACAACACACTACAGGGCCTCTTCTCTTCCGCATCCTACCTCGATCGAGAATTTGGGGGACTGAAGGTACACCGAGCGGAACAATGCAAAGTGAGGAGTTGCTCGGTTAGTGCACTTTACTTGAAAGTCCTCAACCGAGGCAGTTCGCCTCAGTCAAGAAATGGGGTACTTGTTGACGTGACATCTGACAAAGTAACGAGCTTGTTAAAATACTAGACTAGACTACAGGACAAACCCACCAGAAGACCTCAATGATCACACAAGGCTCATGCCTCAAAGCCCATCACTATTCCCCTAACCTAAACCCTAGACAAATTCTATAAATAGGGAGTCACTCTCTCATTAAAAAGGACCTCCTCTCTCTCTCACTCCTCTCTACTTTTTCTCTCAAAAGGTTCAAAACTTCCTATACTTGTACAAACAACATCATATTATTAATGAGTGAGGCAACACTATAGACGTAGTCCGATTTGGGTGAACCACGTATGTTCTTGTGCCTTGGTGGCAACATCATATTATTAATGATATATATATATATATCATTAACGAAAATGGGATAACTCTATGGATATGGAGTGTGTGTAGAATTGTTGTTCGTCCAATTGGGTGAACCACAGACATTGTTGCGCCGTAGTGTGTGGGGCTTCACAGTTCCATTGATCCATTTTATGGTTCAACAATTCGAGCCGTGGAAAATGCGACAAAATTCCATATTGGTTCCCTCTCAAAATCACATACCCGCTAAAACACCATCAACCCAGGAACAGCAACCCCGGAAAATCCATTCTTCCTCTTTTTGGTCTCGGCAAGCTTGCCTAGTCTCACTGCAAAATTCCACGGCCTCAATCTCTCTTCCAAATGGAGTAGAAACAACACACAGACTAGATCCCATATTCGTTCTCTGCCAAGAGAATCCTAAAGGGCACCGGCCCAAATGTCTCTTTCTTCTCCTCAAACCACAACGGAGGAACTCTCTTCTGAAATTAAAAAAACTACCTGGCCTCACTTCGACCTCTCACCTCTCTTCCACATGGAAGAGAAACAGAGCAAAGAAATTTCCAAAAACTATCTGTGGTCAAAGCCCATCTCAACACACGAACAATAATCCTACAGATCCCCACCCTTTGCAGCTACGACAAGAAGGGAAACAAAAAATATGAGTGTGATAAGTGTTTCTGCATGCATTACCTATTTAGTCATCTCACTAATGTGGGTGGCTCTGATGCCTCTAGCACAACTGGTGGGGCATCTGAGTATAGAAACCTCTACAGCCTGGGCTACGACGTTAGCACGGCAGCTCTGAGCACTGCCCTCTTCAACAATGACCTCAGCTGCGGTGCTTGCTTTGAGCTCAAATGCGCAGATGACCCCAAGTGGTGCCACTTTGGAAGTCCATTTATCTTCATCACTGCCATCAATTTCTGGCCTCCTTTTGTTCAGCCAGGTGACAATGGTGGATGATGCAACCCCCTAGACCCCATTTCGACCTCGCCATGCCCATGTTTCTCAAAATCGCCGAGTACCATGGGTGCATACCAACAGCGAAGAAGACAAAAATCAAGATAAACAAAAAACTAGAAAAGAAGAAAAATCCTCACCCTCTCACTCAAATTTGTCATGGTCGAGGTGAAGAAAGCAAAAGAGAAAAAGAAACAACCAAACCATCAATTTTCCTATGATTGCAAATGTTGCAACCCATCACCCATTCTTCTGTAAAAATGGAAGCTCAATCTCCAATCGTATTCGGCAACCTGCAACAACCACCACCACCACTGGCACCCGGGGACTCGGATCTCTTGACCACATGAATTCTACCGCTTGCCATCGGCGGTAGACGAGCCGTCGCATCACCGCCCTACCTCCGACCATCCCCTACGACTTGCCGCTGAGCCACCTGATAGCCGAATTCAACAAGATTACAAGATAAGTCACTCTTATCTCTTATTAAAATGTACAAATTATTATTGGGTTCTCATTACCATTTTTTATTGGGTTTACAATGACTGTTGGGCTAACTTTTTTTTTTGGATTAGATCTAAATTGGGTTAATTTAACCCTGTAAGTTAGACGGGCTTATAATGACTTAGTTGGGCATTAACCAAATTATTTTTCATCGTACAAAGGCCATGAAAGTTATAGACTGGCCCAAGTAATGAACGGAGAAATCCAGTTGATTAAAATTTCTTGGCAATGTTAATGTGAGACAATGCTCACATTAAGAAACACCTCTCAAAAGGAACACCTCTCAAAAGGCCTAATATTTTGAGAGGTGTTTGTTAATGTGAGACAATGCTCACTCTAATTACATAATGCTCACACATATTGACTAGACCTATTATGAAAATATTTAAGCCATCGCATTCTCAATAAAATTTGTGCAACACACAAATATATTATTAAATCTTCCAGATTTATGGATCGAAAAATTAGTTTCTTATTATCAAGAATTACCCTAATTATCGATCAACATAATTAATTGGCCATATTTGCCCCTTGGCAACTCAGACCAACTCATCTCGCAATGATAACTTTTATCAACACCTAGCATCACGATACGTCATTGCCTCTTGGCACACTTTACTATATATGAATTACATTATGCTCACATCATTGCTCATGGCACATGAGCATTGTACATACAACATTGCCTTTCAACACATACGCCCATGTACTTACTCTTGTGCTCCGTCATCGACTACTTCCTTAGGGAATTATGCTTTGATTAGAAAATATTCCACGTTACAACCGATTGGATGCATTGAGGCACTCTCTCAAATATATGCTCCGATCGGTAAACGATCCACGTTGCTACCGATTGGACGCATCAAGGCATTTCTCATATTTGCTCCGATCGGTCAATGCTCCACATAGCTACCAATCGGACACATTGAGATACTTTCTCAAACATTATGCTTCAAGCGGTAAACACTCCATGAAGCTACCAATTAGATGCATTGATGTACTCTCTCAAATTTATGCTTGATTGATAAATGCTCCACGTAGCTACTGGTTGGACACATTGAGGTATTCTCTCAAATATATGTTCTTATCGGAAAATGCTCCACATCGCTATTGATCAGATGTATCGACGTACTCTCTCAGACATATGCTCCAATTGGAAAAGGATCCATGTAGTCACTGAATGGACGCATCGAGGTACTCACTTAGATATATGGTTTGATAGGCAAACGTTCCACGTAACTTCTGATCGGACGCATTGAGTTACTCTATCAGATTTATGCTCTGATCGACAATGCTCCACATAGCTATCGACCAGACTCATCGAGTTACGCTCTCATATTTATTCTCTGATAGGAAAAACGTCCATGTAACTATCGATCGAAAGCATTGAGATACTTTCTCAGACATATGCTCCAATCAACAAACGCTCTATGTATCTACCAATTGGATGCATCGAGGTACCCTTTTAGATATATGCTCTAATTGGTAAAGCTCCACATAGCTACCAATTGGACACATCAAGGTACCCTCTCATATATATGCTCCGATCAACGAACACTCCACATAGTTACTAATAAGACGCACCGAGGTACTCTCTTAGATTATATCATCAGTAAACGTTCCACATGGTTGTTGTAATGACTCAGAAATTCGATAAAATGAAAAATAGCGATTCTGAATTTGTAGACTGGTGGCATAACATAATCGGAGATTGACTAGTTTCATTATGAGCCAAAAATGTTTAGGGGTATTTTGGAAATTATGGAATGAAGGGTATTTTGGAAATTTTACAATTTCACATGTGAATCATGTGTGGTGTCTAGAGGGATCTAGTAATCTCCCTCCCAAATTGTCCATTGACCTAGTGATGATATAAATGTGTATGTGTGTGTTATATGGTGTTCAGTGGTTAAAGGCCAAAAAAGAAGAAAAAATGGATGATCAAGAAATAAATGAGAGAAAGAAGAAAAAAGAGAGAAAATAGAGCAAAGAAAAAGAAGGAGAAAGGTGATAAAGTAAGGAATAAAATGAAAGGAGAATAAGTGTCTGGGGAGAATAGAACCCAAACCCGTGTAGCTCAATTATGGGTCGAGGGATTTCAAGGTGTTTCGAGGTTGTTCAAGCTCAAAACTAAGGACCTAGCAAGTTATAGAAGTCTCTGTGATCATACTAAGATAGAAAGATGATGAATTGAACGTGGTAAAGTTGCAGGATCGATCGTGGCCACCATGGCGAAGCATGAAGGTATGCTTATCTAGTTTTTAGTATGTTTTACGTTGTTTTGAGTATATAGAGATATTATTGGGCTCAAAAAAATTTAATTCAATATAAAGAACGTAGAAATTGGACGTAAAACAAAGGAGAAATAATCAAGTTGGGTTTGCAGGTCGACGAGCCGAGTTGCAGGAACCGGGTCGACCCGGTTCCAAGCTTGAAGATGACTAAGTGGCGTGTGGCCTACACGTGCAGGGACATTAGGCGGCGCGTGAGGGCGCTTCCAGCCGAATCTAGGAAAGTGGTCAACATGAAAATGTCTTTTTTCTTGTCTTCTGAAACTAATGGTACAATGTTCAAGCTAATTTGATGTCATTTGGGTGCAGTTTCAAGGGTCCAATATTATGTGATTATAATCTAAATTCAAATTTAATTTAGAGAAATTAGAAGAGTTAATTATGGTATTATGAGGGGTTGTAATGAGTAATGATGGTCATCAGGTTTTAAGGAAAAATCTACGAAGCTTGTTAATGATTAATTAACAAAGGTTATGGATATTTTTTTTCTTAAGCTTATGATGCATAATATTGATGTTATGATAATAAAGAATATATGATGTATAATGATCTTAGGATCATGGGCTTGGATAATCTTTTGATGGTATATTATGGTGAGGTAGTATAATGATTCAAATGATGACATAATAAAGAATTATGGTGTTTTGAGGAGGTGTAAAAAGGATGTGCAATTAGGGTTCAAGCTAAAAGGTTTAGTGTGTATATATTATTATCTTTGTAGTGTTAACCACCTTATGAAAAAAGACTTGGCTAGGAACGTATTTGAACATTACTAAAGCTAAAATGACGGTTACTTTTAGATAAAAGTTAATACTTTAATTACTATAGGTTAAGGACATTTATTTTGAAATATAATTTATTTAACTTAGGGACATTTAAGTAAATTTGTTATATAATTGACAGTAAAAATTGCGGGAAATATTATAATGAAGGTTTAACCGAGTGTGGTTGACCTAGCAAAATCCACCACGTGTCGGGGAAGTGGGCTTGGACGTGGGTGGTACCCCACAAGGAATGAACTTTTGTTGGTTAGTGTGTCAATTGAGAATAGGAGTAACAATATAAAATCCCTTGTCTAATAAGAATTTGTCAGATGAGAGCAGGATCGGTCTGATTCTCGAAGTGAATTTTAAGGCGGGTCTTGTCAGCTATCGATCGGACGCATCTAGATACTCTCTTGAATTTATACTATGATCGGTAAATGCTCCACATAGCTACCTATCAGACGCATCAAGAAACTCTCTCGATTTATGTTCCGATCGGCAGATGCTCTACATAGCTACCAATTAGACGCATCAAGGCACCCTTTCATATATATGTTCTAACCAGAAAAGGCTCCACTTAGGTCCCAATCGGACACATCGAGATACTCTCTCAGATTTATCCTATGATTGGCACACATTCCACATATCTACCAATCAGAAGCATCAAGGTACTCTCTCAGACGTATTCTCCAATCAGCAAATTCGTCACATAGTTATCGATCAAACGCATTGAGGTACTCTTTTCGATATATGCACTGATCATAAAACGTTCTATGTAACTACCAATTGGACGCATTGAGGTACTTTCTTACATATATACTCTGATTGGTAAATGTTCCACGTAGCTACCCACCAGACCCATCAAGGTACTCTCAGACCTATACTCCAATCAACAAATACTCCACACAGCTACCAATTAGACACATCGTGGTACTTTTTCATATATATACTTTGATTACCAAGCACTCGATGTAGTTACTGTTCAGACGCATCGAGGTACTCTATCAGATTTATGTTATGATCAAAAAATGCTTCACGTAGCTACCGATCAGACACATGAGTTACTTTCTCATATTTATGCCCTGATCTGGAAATGCTCCATGTAACTACTGATCGAGTTACCTTCTAGATTTATGCTCATATAGACAAATGCTCCATGTAGCTACTGATCAGACACATTAAGGTACACTCTCAGATTTGTGCTCTGATTGAAAAATGCTCCACGTAGCTACTGATAAGACACATCAAGGTACTCTCTTAGACATTTTCTCCACGTAGCTACCAATCAAACGCATCAAGGTACTCTATCAAATATATGCTCTGATCAGTGAATGCTCAACATAGCTACCTATCGAACACGTTGAGGTACTCTCTCAGATTTATACTCTAATCAATAAATGCTGCATGTAGCTACTGACTAAACGCATCGAGGTACTCTCTCAATTTTTTTCTATGATCGGCAAATGTTCCACATAGCTATCGATCATAAGCATCAAGGTACTCTCTCAGACATATGCTTCGACTGATAAATTCTCCACTTAGTTACCGATCAGACGCATCGAGATATTCTCTTAGATATATGCTCATGTTGGAAAATGCTTCATGGAGCTACTGATTGGACACAACGAGGTACTCTCTCAGATATATGCTGCGATCGGTAAATACTCCACGTAGCTACCAATTGAACGCATTGAGGTGCTTACTTATGTTTATGCTCCGATCAATGAATGCTCCATGTAGCTATAAACTGGATGCATTAAGATACTCTCTCATATTTATGCTCTAATTGATAAATGCTTCATGTAGCTACAGATCAGACGCATTGAGGTACCCTCTCGGATTCATACTCCAATTGGGAAATGCTCTAGTTAGCTACCAATTGGACGCATGGAGGTACTCAGATTTATGCTTCGATTGGTGGATGCTCCACATAGCTACAGATCAGACGCATCAAGGTACTCTCTTAAACATATGCTATGATCGGTAAACAATTCATGTAGTTATCAATTGGATGCATCAAGATAATCTCTCGAGCATATGTTACAATTAACAACCGTTACTGCTAGCTACCAGTCAAATGCATCACTTGAAATTACTTCCTCAAGAAAGAATACGACAGTTAGCAAATGCTACCCTCTAGGCATAACCACAAACGAACATAAGCCACCATTGAGCCGAGCAGATAGGCATTTACAAGTTACAACATTGACATGTGAGTCTCCTAAGGCACACTTCCTCATTCAAGAAATTGGAAGACTAGGGGCTATACCCTTCTGGTTGTCGACACGTGCCGTCCGAATTCACAAATCCTCAATTGAGGAAGTTCGGGAGACTTATGTTGATACCATGTCGACCGACCACTCGGACCAACTCAAGCCCACCATCAATGCTTATATAATGCGAAAGACTCAGAATATCACTAGGAGGAAGACTAGTTCCACCTAGGACCAAGATAAGGCTCATCTTCAATGGCCATCACAAAGCACATCATTTGGCCCATAACCTAAACCTAGATATTGCATAAAAATATGATGCCTCTTCCCTCATTCAAGATAAGCCTCTCTCTCTCTCTCTCTCTCTTTCTTTCTTTCTTTCTCCCTATATCTTGTTCTAACTCTTTCTCTCCAGAGACAACACTTTCCCTTTTCTCTACATACATTACTATCTCTATCTCTAAGGCACAATGCCTAATGTAACATGTAAAAATACATATTATTATTAATGAGAGTGTGATAACAAGTCGTCGTAATCTGATTTGGGTGAACCATGTACATCATTGTGCATTGGTGTAAGTGTGTGTCTTCATAGTTCTACCGATCCATTTTATGGTTCAACAAACACTTCCTATATACTCAGCCAAATATAGTTGTTAGGTTTTGGTATTTGCACATTTGGCCCAACTATAATTAAAAAAAAAACTACCTCAGTTCTTCATTACTTACTTGTCATTCATTTTTATCTCTCGAAAATTCAGAAATCCTCTCCAATCCAAACCTAGCAATCCTCTCTTACATATCTCAATCCTTTTCAAACACAGCAATCCTCTCCCATCCACCTTTATCCCTCTCAAATAAAAAAAACGTTCAAAATATACTGATGAAGACGATGCTGATGAAGATGATGAAAGCTAGATAAAAAAAAGTTGATATCATATCGACCAGCTAGAGTTAGTACGACCAGCAACACCATAAACATGCGATCGGCCACCATGGGATTGGCATGCATACCAATTGACTGATAGAGCCCTCCTCGTAATTCCCCTCGATTAGCGTAGGGGGACTTGCTCCCGTCTGACACGACCTTGTAAAATGACCTTAATACTTTCGAGATTAAATAAACATCCTAAATACGTGTCAGACCAGGGATACTACCACATAGTAACCAGAATAATCAGAGTACGCACTCACCATGATGCTTCAGCTTTCACACAGCCCGCGTCCGCGATCAACCTGAAGGGTGTCAAAACCAGTAAAAAGTGTGAGTGGACAAAAATTAAAACTTTGAAAAACCATTTTCCGACATATACATTTACAATATAACGACCCGTCCTGAATTAGCGGGATTAATTAAGAATTAATGATGGATTAGCGAGACTAATCAAAGATTAGACGAGGATTAACGGACGAGCAGGGCGAAATGACGATTTTGCCCCTGTAATGGGTGAATCGTTGACTTTTCGTTCAGGCAGTCAAATGGACTTTGGATGATGACTGTAACGTAGTTCGGGGCGTCACAAGTTCATAGACAGGTGACACGCCTGATTCCGACATTCGAGGAAGAAGTTATGATTTTCGGAAGTTCGGGGGATTTTGGTAATTTGGTTGAATAAGAGCAAATAGTTAACTTTTGACCCAGGAGATCCGATGGCCGAGGGCCGAGGACCGTTACGTAGATCAGGACGATACGAATCAGTAGACAGGGGGCAGGTCGAATTTGGACGTTCGACGGAGAAGTTACAGTTCAAGGAAGTTCCGTGGCACTATTGCACGAAGTTCGAGATGAATTGGCTTTTGTCATTATTGTGGGCCATATATTTTCCCCAGCAACCAATGGATGAATGCCAAGTGTCACTCATCCACTGGCCACCATTCCATATACATGCATATTTTCCCTCCCTCATTCACACGGTTTTCCCGATCTCACTAAACACGATCACCCCTCACCACACACCACCCCAAACCTCATCTGTCTTCATTGCTTCTTGAGTGAGGAACTGAGTGAGAGACTGACTGGGAGGTAGCAGGAGGAAGCACAATAACCGTGGACAGAGGAGGACCCCTGCACACGGTAAACCCGGTTATGCACATTTCATATTATTTTCGATTTCAAACGTTAGCGACAGTTTTGGTTAATTAGGATGGGTTTATTATGATGTTAGGAAGGTTTTAGGATGAGTTTGGACGGCAGTTGACGGCTGTGAAGCCCAGGGGAGATTTTGAAAGATTGAACCGTAAAGGAGAGTTTGACACAGTCGGGTTTTGGGCGGTTTTCTTTGGATTTGATGATAGGAATGGATAGGAAATGATGAACTAGGAAGTGTAGGCTTGGATTGGATCGAAATTGGGCTAGAAATATGAGAGGAATGAAGTGAACCGGTCCCGCTGGTCGGACCAGACCGGATTGCAGAAATAAACCGGACCGGTCGATTCGCCGGAGGTTAAAGATGCACTGTGCATGGGTGCGTGAGGCTCATGTGCATGCCATTTTTGGGGTGCGTCTAGGCGCGTGGTGACTCCTTTGGGGAAGGTTCCAACATGTAATTTCATCTATTCGATGTAACGAATATTTTGGTACTGGTTTCGTGTCAATCGAGAGGCACGGCTTCGGACGGTCTGTGAGTGGACTTGTTTTATGAATTAGATACATGCATAAATGTTTTATAATTTTTTTAATACATGTTTTGTGATGCCATGAGTGCATTTGTTTGTGGTAGCCTAGGATTTACGTATTTGCACGTATTTCGAGATTTTCGATTTTATATGATGCTTGTACGTGCTAGGTTTTCAACGAGGGTTTAATAAATGGATTTTGGATTTGGAATATGAACTCGGGCATGAGGCCCATTTGATTTAAAAACTCTCGGACTTGGAGTCCATTTGATTTGACGAGGAATCGGACCGAGGGTCCATTTGAGTATACGATCGGGCCGAGGGCCCCGTTGGTTTAAGAATCCGGGCGTGAGGCCCATTTGGTTGTAATATCGGGCTAGTGGCCCAGTTGACTGTAGTATCGGGCTTGAGGTCCTGTTGGTTGTGAAATCGAGCTTGAGGCTCCGTTGATTTATGTGGTTTCTGGCTTAGGGCCTAGTTATTCGTGATATCGGGCTAGAGGCCCTGTTGATTGTGAAATCGAGCTTAAGTCCCAGTTCGATTTATTAAATGAGAATTCGGGCATGGGGCCCTATTGAACTGCGGATTTAGGTCGAGGCCTGTGAAATTGATTTGAATCGGATTCGAAGAATCCTGTTGAGATGAATCGGTTATGAGACCCAGTTGAAATGTGTTTTGAGGAAGAAAGAAAGAGATTTGAAAATGAATATGAACCCTCCATATGATTATATGGTCTCCTCCAGACGTCGAACTGGAGAGTCACGATCCACAGACTAGAGTGGGTATCCCCATAGGGATCCCGTTCCAGGAGTGGAAGTTATGAGATATGATGTGGCCCCAGACCAGATTCTGGAGATATGATCAGACTAGATCCAGAGAGAGAGCTCGGACTAGATCCAGTGATTGAGCCTACCAGATGGAGAATTCCTAGGAGAAGACTCGGAGTGAGACCCCGAGTAGTGTGCACACTAGTATAGATATGATTAATCGTGACATATATCGGGGATGTGTTCCCTAGGGGATGTGTGCCCCGAGTTGGCATCTTCTCGAAAGTGCGCGGATGGATTATACGTATGTTGATATGAATGAGGTTTTATGAAAGTGATTGGGGGGCGGAGACCCTGTGTTCTATGTGTTTAGAAAGTGATTTGGGGCGGAGACCCCGTATTTGATGTTTTGGAAATGGTTTGGGGCGGAGACCCCGTATTGTATGTTTTAGTATTTCACTGAGAATGGTTTTGGACTGAGACCCACGTATGTTGATTTGGGCTGAGTTCCCACATGTATGGATTTTACAGGTTTTGTGATTTCGGGTCGGGGACCCATAAATGGATTTATGGTTCATGACGGTTTATGGGGACTGGGCATGAACCCTTAAAAGGTTTTGAGAATGTTTTCAAATGTTTGCTGAACGTTTGACATATGGATTTTTGAACGTTTGATAAATGGTTTTTGAATGTATGCATATCCTTTTTAGTGAAGGGTATAAATATCTTCTTATGAAAATGATTTTAATGAAATATTATTTTTCCCACTCACGACTTTTGATGCTTTAATGCCCTTCAGGTTGATCATGGATGCGGGCTGTAGTAGAGACGAGACATCACACTCCTCCTCCTACGATCCTAGCGTACTCTGGAAGCCCCGGTGAGGGCTAGAGATGGAATTTTCGCTGGTCTGACACTTCGTGTCAGACGGGATCAAGCGCGTCCCACGTTAATCCCACGGGATTTGGGACGGGTCCTGACAAGTTGGTATCAGAGCAAGTTGGCTCATTTGATACGCATGGTACTCTGATACCAAGTGGTATTAGAGCAGGTTGGCTCATTTGATACTCATGGTACTCTAATACCAAGTGGTATCCGAGCGTGTTTTGCTCTTGGTGAGTGCGCAGGTCGAGGATGTGATGTCTCTGAAGTCGTAACAGCCCATCATCAACCTGATAGTTAGGGTAAGAGTAGGATGTACCATATGCTGAATGAAATTTGGTACGATAGTTTGAGGTTCGATTGGCATCCAATGCCGTACATGTCGCGTATTTTGAGGAAGTGGATCTCGAGTAAGATCAGTTTTCGTGTGAATCTAATAGCTTAGTTTCACAGTGTTATTGGTGAGTGGGATACAGTGGACCAGTAGACACCGTATGAGGACTTCCGAGTCGAGACCGTTGTCAGTCGTGTCATGCCGGATTGGAGAGTGTGCTGCAGAGAGCAGCTGAGGTCATGGTTGACTGAGTGAGATTGTTGGGAATAGAAACGTGTGACCCTATTTGGTATGTGTTGCCATGTTTCGGTGTGTTGAATCCTGGAGGTATGTTGACTGGCGGGAAATGCTCGAAGTAGTTGTGGTGTGACACGATAGGATGCGATTGCACACGTAGTGCTTGTACAGTGTTAGGCACGGAGTATGGCCAAGTTCTTATGGAGGCCAGCGGTCTAAGAGCCGTAGATTTACGTGAGGATGAAATCCTCAAAGTGTAGTTATTGGTTGGTATGGTACTAGTATCAGAGTGAGACGACTCTTCGGAGTCAAGAGCGAGGGATCCGGTTCACGAGTACCATTGTGAGATGAGATTTGGAATCCTAAGGCAGACCGATCGGTGGACGTTGCATGCGGAATGGTTGGTACTGGTGGTCGACTATAGCATGGATTTGGAGTCTCGATAGCAGAGTGTTTATGAGATTGGTCTGCACAAGGTTGTGGCAGACGCTGCTATCGGTGGACGTAGTCTAGTCTTATCAAATTGAATAGGCTCAGGTTGTCGTGACGATGATACGAGGTGCGTGAGTGACGCATAGTACGAGCATAGATTCTGGATTCTACTCGGTTACGGCTGAGTGTGATTGTAGAATGAGACGCTGACGTTGGGTGTTGGCACACTTGCCACGTTACCTCTGTGAGGTGACTGTGACGAGTAGGATATACCTGGATATACCTGGATATCCTTGGATGGATTACTCGAGTGTGAGTGCTGGAGTTGATCCCATAGAGTTGGGACATGCGAACTAGTACGCAGACAGAATCGTAGATGTACCCAGAGTGGCCAGCATATGAGTTCGGTGGTCACCGAGCGGGACAGAGAGGATCCCGAGTGGCTCAGTGCGAGGTACCAAGAGTACTTGGTTGGGTGGCTAGTTCCCTGATGATACGAGACTTGGGTAACGTTAAAGGTTGAAATGCCTAAGTGGCATTCAAATGAAAAGGTATAAATGGATGACATGAGTGACGTCACATGACGTATTGTAACGACCCGTCCCGAATATCGGGATTTAATAATATTTAATTGTGATTTACTAATCTGGGATTAGTTGGGTGATTTCGGACGAATTGTGCAAAATGACCGTTTTGCCCCTAGGCGTGGGCAAAACGTTGACTTTTATTTCGGATGGTCAAATGGACTTTGACCGATGACCGTGACGTAGTTCGAGACGTCACGAGTTCATAGACAGGTGGCACGTTCGATTCCGACGTTCGTGGTGAAAGTTATGATGTACGGAAGTGCAAGGGCATTTTCGTAATTTGGACGAAATAAGGGGAAATGTTGACTTTTTGACCGAGTTATCCGATGGCCGAGGGCCAAGGACCGTTACGTAGGTTTCGTCGATACGAATCCAACGACAGGCGGCATGCCGAAATCGGAGATTCGACGACGAAGTTATGGTCAAGGAAACGAATTTACGAACCGAGGCTCCGATTAAAATAATAATATAATAATGAACAGTTCCCGGTGACTGAACACACTTGGATGAGTGACAAGTGTCACTCATCCCTTAATTTCAGGCATAAAACCAGATCCCATGTTTTGGGGAAACATAATTATTATGTTTTATTAATTAATTAAATTAAATTAATCTTTTAATTTCCATTATTCCTCTCTAATTTCCTAACCGTGTACAACCCAAAACCACAATTCATTCCACTCTTAATCTCCTCTCCATCAGCTGATCTTGAATGTGCAATTTGGTGACATTTCAGAGACGGATTTAGTGAAGGAAACACGAGGGATTGAGGGGGGCCGTAGAACTGGAATTCGGAAATTTGGTTTTTGGGAGGGAAATTCGAATTGGGAGAATTAGGCCGTGAGGATCGCAATTGAGCTCACATTCAGCTTCCTGGGATCACAACGATCATAATTGTCGAAGAAACGAGATGAATTGGTGCCGTTTTGGCTCTGATCGAGCTTGGTGACAGAGGAAGAAAATCGAGGTTGAGTCGTGATCGTGGAGTGTTTAGACGACGGAATTGAGGTGGGGAAACTACTTCTCATGATCCCACGATGCTTCTGGGTTCGTCAATTGAAAGAAAACGGCTGTGGTTGACAGAACTCCATGGTTGAACAGTGACGGTGTTCGTGCTTGAGTCGTGACGATTGAGCGCAGGATTGAAGCAATTGAGTTGGGGGAAATGCTTAACGGAGTCCATGGAAGCTTCTGGTTGAATCAATTTAAGGAAATCAATTGGAATTGAAGGAATTCCATGAACGAACTGTAACCGGAGTGTTCTTGGTGTTCATCATCGAATCGTGGAATTGTAGGTAAGGATTTGTGTAATTGAGTTTACAGAACTTAAATTGAACTTAAAACGAAACTAACTGAATGATCAATTGGAAGATTTAGGGTTGAATTGATGGACATTGAACCGGGTCGTTTCGCGGGCTATTTGGACCCGTTTACCAGACATACGGGTTAGGCTGGTGACACTGTAGCAGGCGCGTGGGTTTCACGCGCAGCCACTCACGGCGGCGCGTGACGGCGCGTGGGCACGAATCTCGAGGTGAGGTCAACATGACTTCTGTCCTATTTAATGTAACGAACATTTTGGAATTGGTTTCGTGTCGATCGGACACCGTTTCGATATTGTTCGGGATGTCCGAAGGTTTTAAATCCAGTTTAAAAATAGTTAAAAATTCGGGAAAATTACGGGACTTAAATAGGATGTTAATGGTGAGGTTAGTAATCCTCTAATGTGATTTAGACAGGATTGGGAGTCCCGGTGATAGTGATGTGGCCCGGGAAGGCCTATGGCACGCGTATCGAGGCGCTCGGTTAAACGGTCTGTGAGTGGACATTGGTTTCATAAATTCGATGCATGCATAACTGTTTTATGATTGTTATAATTATGATTAAATGATTTACTTTGGATATCGGTGAATTTAAATGGTTTCACGCATTTCGAGGTGATTTACGTATTTTCACGTAAACCGAGGTTTTCTGGATTTGCACCGATTTCCATAAATGTGGTTGGATATGATTTCATGAAACGATTACGAACTTGAATAATGTAAAATCGGGCCAGGGGCCCAGTTGAACTATGAAATCGGGCGAGGGGCCCATTTAACATGTGGATCGGGCCAGGGGCCCAGTTAACTTGTGAAATCGGGCTAGGGGCCCAGTTGATTTCTACATACGATTGCGGGTTGGGGACTATAAAATGGAATCGAATAAATGTTTTATGGTTTACATTTTATATATGTTCACATGCTGGAATCAATAAATGGTTTTGATGATATTTCGGTTATGGCACGTTTCGCGGTATTTGGGCATGAGACCCGTTTGATGAAACGTAACGATCGGTTCGGATTTTATCTATGTATACCTATATGTTTTGCATGTGGATATCTATAAAATGTATTTAGTACTGCACTGTATAAATCCTTCCATATTATATTGTCTCCTCCGGATGAGGTACCCCGGAGAGGTCACGGACGTCTAGTACGTCCAGCGTCTATGACGCTAAGCATCGGGGATGCTGTACCCGAACGGGGTTCGGGGATTGAACTCGGAAATTGAGACCCGAGTGGCACGCGTAGCCTTGTGATTGTGACCTTATTGACGTCAGGGACGTCAGACATCAGGGATGTCGGATTGGAGTGTATAGTGCAGTGGCTAAAATTATGGTTATGGTTTATATTATATGCCTTATGGTTCATATTACTGGATTTATGAAATAACTCTTGGATTGACTTTTGGAAATTGAAACTACGCTTTGGTTTCCGGGCTAAGGCCCTAATGGTTATTTCTAAATAAATGTGTGATCATTGGTTTTTCGCGCATGCATATGGTTTTACTGAGGGGCATAAATGTCTTATAAATGTTTTAAACAGACTTGTTTATTTTCGTCCACTCACAGCTTTTGTTTTTAATGCCCTTCGGGTTGATTCCGGATGCGACTGCAGTAGAGACTTGGACATCATACACCTCCTCCATCGATCCTTACGCACTCTGGAAGCCCGTTTGGGCAAAGGCAATCGGTTATCCCTTGTCTGACGCCTCTTGTCAGACGGGAGCACGTCACATTCCATGGTAATCCCGGGGGGATTGGGATGGGTCGTGTCACGTATGGGTCAGTTGGTCAGAGATGGTAGTACGTAGAGATTTGGCTTCAGATCACGACAGTGGTTGCGATCTGTTTAGCCTACCAATCGATGTTAATGGATTCCGACCAATTCTGTGAGTCAGAGTTGGATCAGGATAATTAAAGGTACGAGATGCGAGTGTTGGAGGCCGTTTGTGCACATCCGTAAATAGTATACAAGGTTTAACCTTGAGTCGCGTGAATTCCACTCGGAATGAGTGTACCTACATAAACAGTATTCACGGACGTGTGGATGGTGTCCGTTTGAGCTGAGGACTTGAGAGTCCATTGCGGATTGGTTTTGGTTGACTACAGTTGACCATACCTCCTGAGTTGGAGACTTGGAAATTGTTTGTCTATAGGACGCGAGAATACTCGTATGATGAGTGAGCTCAGTAATTGGAAAAGAAACATATTTTCAACGTGGTTGGAACTACGGAATCAAGAGAAGTTGTGATTAAGACAATGAGAAGAGTGCTTGATTCCGTATTGGTGATGAGTATTCCGAGGTCAGTGAGTGTGACGCTGTAGCAGATGGTGCTGGATGCCAGATGATGACATTAGATGAACTTTGATGTCAACATCTTGGATTCTCCTTGATTCTTCCCTAGGTGGGACGACAAGGAGTGATATGACAGCTAAGTGTTCAAAGAGGGCGTAAGAACCGAACACCTAGGTTGTGAGTCAAATTTTTTTGACTTGACGAGCAGATGGTATTTAGCATCACAGGATGTGACGAGTGAGTGTCCGAGGTGAAGGATTGATGTTCGCTTGGTAACGGACTGTTGGGGTCCGGACTATGGTTGGAACGTGGACAGTAGTATATGGTTGGACGTTGCCAGAGTGCAGTATGTGAGCAGGCCGAGTAGGGCCTTGATGATTGTTGTGATGTGTGTGCACTGGTGTGTTGTGCACGTTGGATGATGGGATTGACCACGGTCAATCGATATGTCGGGTGAGAGTGCCCGAGTGTATGAGTATGTTGTAGATTGGATAGAGTCCTAGATGGACATGAGTGGTGATTTGTAACGACCCGTCCTGAAAATCAGGATTAGATTAGTGATTAATGACATATTAGTGACATTAATTGGTGATTAGTTGGGTGATTTCGGATGGACGGTGCGAAATGACGATCTCCCTAGAATGGGAAAAAATGTTGACTTTTCATTCGGGAGGTCAACTGGACGTTGACCGATGACCGTGACGTAGTTCTTGACGTTATGAGTTCATAGACAGGTGGCACGTCCGATTCCGACAATCGAGGAAAAAGTTATGACGTTCGGAAGTTCGAGGGTACTTTGATAATTTTGGTGGAATAGGGGCAAAGGGTTGACTTTTTGGAAAAAAGTCACTTTCACGTATTTCGAGGACCATTAGGAAGGTCTCAAGTCCCTGATTCCAACGACAGGCGGCATGTATCATTTGAAGTTTGGGAAATAGAGTTACGGGTCAGGGAATACGAAGGGCAAAACGGTAATTTGGACATAAGGGGCATTCTGGATATTTCCTGCATTGGGATTTGTACCCACTAAGAGATGGACACTTGGCTGCATCAGGTGTGTGTGACCACCAAGTTTTGGACACCTGGCTGGGTCTGGATGGTGGTAGAACCCTTTGTGATTAAACGGGTTTAAATTTGTTGTGCACGGTTTGAGCAAGAATGAGAGAACAGAGACTGATCGTGCAAGAGCCGTGAACCCAGTCCATTGATTTCCATATTGATCTGTAACCTGTGAAGGAAGGTGAGAGATAACAGTGAGGAGTGTGATGGTGAGTTGGGACTGCCGCGAGAACCGTCATGGACGGTGGTCCTGAACGGCAACCAGTGAAGTGCTCTGTTCTTCCTTCAATGGAAGTTGTT
Organism: Prinsepia uniflora; assembly: GCA_032719365.1. NCBI lineage: Eukaryota > Viridiplantae > Streptophyta > Magnoliopsida > Rosales > Rosaceae > Prinsepia > Prinsepia uniflora. The sequence goes on from CM064863.1 coordinate 29,046,230, forward strand.
ATTGTGAGACTTGAGGGGTGCTTTTTATGGTCAGGATGAGGTCCAGGAGTCCCTTAGGGAGTATTTGGGCTTGGATCAGAGGTCTGCCGTGGACTGGTGGTCGGTGAACCGACACGGTAAGCTTGAGCTTAAATCTCAGTTATGGATTTTTAGCCTCTATCGACGATTAGTAATGACTAGAACTTGATGTTGGAAGGTAAATAAGTCGTTTGGGATGGAAGTAGAGGCTGGAGGAAGCCAGAAACCATGGAATGACAAGGTTGCAGAGCATGGTTATTTTTCTTGAATCGGGAAGGTTTGTTTCTGATCCTCAATCGTGATATTATTAGCTAGATTGTTTAGAATTAATAAGACGAATTGAATAGATTAAAAAGGATGGGAAAAGATGAAAAATTGGACGAATTGAGAGATGAACCGGTTGCGCTGGTTCGAGTTACAGAGGCCAGTCTGAACCGGGCCTAAATCGGGTCGACAGCGGGTTGAAGATGAACAGTGTGTGGCGCGTGAGGCCCACGCGCAACCCCTTTGGGTGGCGCGTGTGGGCGCGTTGCACGTATTTCGAGGATGGTTCCAACACGACTTTTAAAGTATTTGATGTAACGAACATTTTGGGATTGGTTTCGAGTCGATCAGACATCGTCTAGATAGTTTTTGGGATGTTCGAAGTTTTAAGGACTCGGTTAAAAATATTTAAAAATTCGGGAAAATTACGGGGCTTAAGTAGAAGCTTAATAAAGTAGCTAGTGACCTTCTTATGGGATTTGGGTAGGCTCGGGAATGCCGAAGATAGTAGATTGGCCAGAGAAGCGTAATTACGCGCGTATCGAGGCGGCGACGCTAACAGTCTTTGAGTGGACTTTGTTTTCTAACTCTTGATGCATGCATATATGTTTTTATACGTTTAATATACGTGATTCTATGATTTGATTTATGATCTTGATAGTTTACGATTTGCACGGTTTTCGAGGTATTTACGATTTTGCACGTTTTACGAGATTTTGAATAATATCATGATTTGACCATGGTTTAAATGATTTGATTTCTGGAATTGAAATATGATTGGATTTCAAAGATTTAAAATGGATTTTGGAAAAGTGATTTCGGGCTTGAAGCACGGTTTAGAAAAATGGTTTTGATAAACGAGATTTCGGGTTTTAGAATCGGATTTCCGGATGACGATTCGGGATTCGGTTTGGAACTTAGAAGTGGATTTCCGGGTTTGGGTTCAGAATGGTTATTCTGGATGCTAGCTTACAGAATGATGGTTTCGGACTAGGATTTGGAAATGGATGATGGATACGAGTTCTGGGTTTGGATTCGGGATCCTGATGAGATTGCGGATTCGGATTCAGATATGAAAAATGGTTTTCAACGGTTTTGGATTGGATTTGCTAGATCTGGTTATTGGGTTTAAAAACCCGGATATGATATGACGGGGGCGGGCCCGGATTGGTTTTAAAGACCCGGATTGAGTTTGAAGACTCGGGAGTTTAAAGACTCGGATATTGATATTTCCCCCGTAGGCCTATTGAGTTTAAAGACTCAGGAGTTTAAAGACTCGGATTATATTGAGGCCTGGATTGAGTTTAAAGACTCGGGAGTTTAAAGACTCAGATATATCCAGCAGGTTCGATGGATGAATATGTGGTTTCAAATGTATTTGGATTTCACTGAGTTTTGATGATGATGGTTTTCAATAAAGGTGTTCCGATGTTTTGGGCTCTGCCCGGATACTATGGCTTTTGATGGTTTTGGGCTGAGGCCAGGGATTTTAGAAAGGAAGATGAGTTCGGTTTTCTTAAACGGTTTGAATCACATGAATATAGAATGGTTTTATGGAATAGTCTGATATGCATGCATTTGGTTTTTAAATGGAGGGTATAAATGTAATTGTGTTTTCTGATAACTGTTTTGAACTTATACTTTATTTTGTACACTCACAGTCTTTTGTGTTTTCGATACCCTCCAGGTTGTAGCGGTGCGGGATGTTGGTCGAGAGAGACGGAGACATCACACACGAGATCCACAGTAGTTTTCCGTACACTCTGGGAAGGCCGAAAGTTTTAGGATGATCGGTCCTAATTTCTCTTGTCCGACTTACATGTCACATGGAGGTTGGACGTCAGTTTAGCCTTCGTGTCATACGTAAGTTAGACGGGAGCAGGATTTAGCCCTTAATCTGGGGGGATTGTGGGTGGTCTTGTCAAATTGGTATCAGAGCAGGTTTTATGCGTTCTGCGCGAGGTTTGGTTCCCAGAGATGTTGGTTTGTCGACGTGGGTGTTGTGATACTACTGTGGATGTGATGTCTCGACGCGGAATAGCCCGTCAGCTACCTGGATACGATAGTGATAGTACGTTCGTTGTGGTTAGTTAGCAGTGATTGTTAGTGCCAGGGTGATAGTCGCTCGATAGGCGGTGCGAGATTTGACGTATGTCGGCTTAGGGCCAGAACCGTTAGTGCGTTGGCTCTGGTTATGCTTGATGGTTGGACCATAGGTTCGGAGATATGCCAGCGAGTTTAACTTGGATGGTAGCTAGTGAGCTACGAATGAGTAGGTTGGTCGGCCTATGGGGCCCGGTTGTAGCTAGTTTAGCTGGTGGTATACGTGGGCCGAGGAGGCCGGTTGATGGTGGCCTGTTGGGCCGGATGGCGATTGGATGACGATAATATGGATTTGTGACCATTTGGTCAGATTGTTTGAGTTTGGACTTTGGTGACTATGCATAGCTGGATGCCTCAAGTGACAGGGTATAAGACGCTATTTTGAGGATTTGAAGAATGGTCTTAGTCGGGTGTGAAGACCTAAGTGGTAAGGTGGTGATGCTCTAGTAGATGTCGCGGGATTGGGTAACCTGTACGACGAGGATGATTTGAGGAACCCAGATGGATGACTGGTTTGGGCCGACTTACGGCCGGATTGGGGTTGGTGCTGCTAAGTACAACCGAGGTAGTGATTGGTTGGTAGATGACTCTAGACGAGTCCAGTAAGATGATGACGTTTGGTTGAGCATTGTGTTACTCAAAGATGTGGAGTACGAGGGAGGTCAGTTCCCCTGACCCGAGCGTAGACTGAGGGTTTTGGCCGCTAAGAGCAGAGGCTTGGGACTGGTGTGCTGAGAGCACTAGATCAGAATGATGTACCAAGAGTTGGGATGCTTGTATGGTCGTATGGGCACATCGAGTCGAGGTTGTGGCCAGTTGTGAGGTGAAGGTGTTTGGTAGGAAACACTAACCGAGCGGGGATATGTGATGACCATTGGTAGGTCATGTTTCGGGACGAACGGTCAGGATGTCGTTAGTTGATCAGAGTGGCGCAGCGGAAGCGCGGTGGACCTAGGCCTCGTGTTGGATCGGGCTAGGTCAGGGTTGACCGCTCGTGAGGATGGTTTAGTAAACCTTCCCCAGACGTGTTGGCATATGTCGGTCGGTGACGAGGTTGGCACTTGGTGAGTGGCGACTTCGAGGGTGGTACTTGGGGAGTCCGAGGTTAGTGATTGAGGATTGAGCATTTCGATAGTTGGTGACTCGTATTATAGCAAGTTCTCGGAGTTGAACCACGGGAAGGATGTGATGCGATCATTAGAAGGAGTGATGATTGATACCCCTTTTGGGTGTGCATACACGGTGTTAACCGACAGGAGAGTTGGTCGGTAAGTTGGTTTAGTTACAGACACGTGGTAATGATCCGTAGGAGTCCTGGATTTCCTAAGTGTAGCAGAGATGACGTTTAGACGGTTGGTCCAATGATGGTATTCGTGTTTCGAATTGAGTTCCATGGCTGGAAAAGGTAGGCATACTTCCAACATGATTAGAATCTCGGAATCAGGAGCGATTCTAGTTTAGATGTTGGGGTGTTTGTTGATTCCGAGATGGAGTTAGATTTCGCGTGTGAGAGATGGATGTTTTAGAGTGGATTTGGGGATTCATTGAAGAAACTTCAGAAATTGTGACCCCTTTGGTCGTAAACACGGGTGGATGTGTCCGGGAGTAGGAAGAGTACTTGGTGACACCGGGAGTGGCCTGTGTGGCGAGTGCCATAGGTTTTTGCTAAGTTGGATTAAGGAAAAATGACTTGTGATGTCATAGTTGTAGATCATTGAGAGTTCCATTAGAGGATGACGGAAGGGAATGGAAAAAGAGTGACTATAACTGATCGATATAAGGTTATTGAAGAGAACCCACAATCTAGACGTGCGGTATATAAGATCGATTGGATGCAGAGGTCAGAAACCTAGTCAGTAGGATCTACTTAAGAGTGTGTAGATCGGGATTGTTTTGCTTCTGACAGGTTTGAGTAGTTGTGGAATAGGAGGATTACCGTGAGATACAAGATGGATAGCTTGAGCACCTTGGAATTGTGTAGGGCATGTGTGGTCCGACTAACAGACGTATGAGTATTGGATTTGGATCTAGTACGGGGTCTGCCCGGTGTACATAATAAGGGGAGTTCGAGATTCATACTGGCCGGGCGACCCAGGAGACCGGAAAATTCGGAAGTAGACTTGGACTGATATTTTGGAAGACGTGTTGGCCTAGCATTGGATTGGACCGATAGGATGCAAAAGTAAAGCGTGTTTGGCTCGTCGTCAGGAGGTAATCAGTATGGTTATAAGGATGTTTGTGTGCCTTGGAGATTTCACGGTGAGGGTGACGGGTACACTATGAGGTAGTTGGTCAGATTTTGGGAAGTCGTAAGGTGTAGCAGATGCCGTTATGATTGATTAGTGGATGTACCGTAAGATGATGTTGGAAGTACGTGAGGATATACTCTACGAGCTATGTTGAGGTATTCTAAAATATCTTTGTTTTATTTAAGTTCATAGGGTTGTCCTTGCGTGTGGTTGATGGTATGCACCGTGGTTCTAGTTGGTGGTAACTGGTGCATGTACTTGGATTGTGTACGTACTGGTGTTGCGGTGGTCGGAACCATGCTGATGTACTCGGACGTGGAGCGTGATGTTCTGATAGAAGTGTGGGTAATTGGCTTAGTGCCGAGGGATGTTGTGAATAGATGGATGATCGGCGTGTTTCGCTATGATGGAGTTTGGCCGAGCTTGTGGATTGGGTCTGGGGGATCCAGAGTGATCTGTGATGAATACTGACATGAGCTGGATATTCAGAGCCATGAGTGGCTGGTGGGACCCTTATATTGTGATGTGTGAGCCCGGTAAATTAGGTTTGTGAAAGGATCTGATTGCAGACAGGTAGTGTGGGATAGGGTTGGTGTGCCCAGAGATTGACGGTGTTGGTGGTTAGTGGAACCAGGAGTGAAACGATTGGTTAAGAGAATAAACGAATATGTTGTGACTCCGGTGAGGTCGGCGCGGATCGCTGATGAAAGTAATATGGACCATTGTACGAATCTTGATGCATTGGAGTGCCAAGGCCGGTAAATGTCGTCTTGTAAACAAGTGTACTTGAATTTGTGCTTGTTGACGGAAGATTCGTATGATGTACTAGGACATTGGTACGAGGTACATACGACTTGAGACTGAGTCGAGGTTGCTATGCTTGGTGGTCGTGAGTTACGACCGAGTGTTAGTTGAGCCATGAGTGTTGGCTGGTGTGCTGTGCAAGGTACCACAATACGAGTTGAACAGAGTTGAGCCAGAGAAAATCAATGGATTACGAGATGAATTGGAAGTTGGTTGAATTGACTTGCTTGGCAGAGATGTGGTGACAGTCTGGAAACTGTCATGATAAGCTGAAGTGGCAGGTGTTAGACACCGGGTAGGAGACCCAAGTGTGAGATCAGTTGGATTTCCCCAGTTGATTACAGAAGTGCGAGATTCAGAATTTCAAGGACGAAATTCTTTAAGGGGGGGGGGGGGGGGTAGATGTAACGACCCGTCCTGGAAATCGGGATTAGATTAGTGATTAATGACAGATTAGTGACGTTAATCTGTGATTAGTTGGATGATTTCAGACGGACGGTGCGAAATGACGATCTTGCCCCTAGAATGGGCAAACATGTTGACTTTTCATTCGGACGATCAATTGGACATTGACCGATGACCGTGACGTTATGAGTTCATAGACAAGTGGCACGTCCGATTCCGACAATCGAGGAAAAAATTATGACGTTCGGAAGTTCGAGGGTACTTTGGTAATTTAGGTGGAATAGGGGCAAAAGGTTGACTTTTTGGACGAAAAGTCACTTTCACGTATTTCGAGGACCGTTAGGAAGGTCTCAAGTCCTTGATTCCAACGACAGGCGGCATGTATCATTTGGAGTTCGGTAAATAGAGTTACGGTCAGGGAGTACGAAGGGCAAAACGGTAATTTGTACATAAGGGGCATTCTGGATATTTCCTGCATTGAGATTTGTGCCCACTCAGAGATGGACACTTGTTTGCATCAGGTGTGTGTGACCACCAAGTTTTGGACACCTGGCTGGGTCTAGATGGTGGTAGAACCTTGTGTGATTAAACATGTTTAAATTTGTTGTGCACGGTTTGAGCAAGAATGAGAGAACAGAGACTGATCGTGCAAGAGCCATGAACCCAACCCATTGATTTCCATATTGATCTGTAACATGTGAAGGAAGGTGAGAGATAACAGTGAGGAGTGTGATGGTGAGTTAGGACTGCCGCGAGAACAGTCATGGACGGTGGTCCTGAATGGCAACCCGTGAAGTGCTCCGTTCTTCCTTCAATGGAAGTTGTTATTGTGAGACTTGAGGAGTGCTTTTTATGGTCAGGATGAGGTCCAGGAGTCCCTTAGGGAGTATTTGGGCTTGGGTCAGAGGTCTGCCGTGGACTGGTGGCTGGGGAACCGACACAATAAGCTTGAGCTTAAATCTTGCTTATGGATTTTTAGCCTCTGTCGATGATTAGTAATGACTAGAACTTGATGTTGGAAGGTAAATAAGTCGTTTGGGACGGAAGTGGAGGCTGGAAGAAGACAGAAACCATGGAATGACAAGGTTGTAGAGCCTGGTTATTTTTCTTGAATCGGGAAGGTTTGTTTTCGATCCTTAATCGTGATATTATTAGCTAGATTGGTTAGAATTAATAGGTCGAATTGAATAGATTAAAGAGGATCGGAAAAGATGAAAAATTGGACGAATTGAGAGATGAACCGGTTGCGCCGGTTCGAGTTACAGAGGCCGGTCTGAATCGGGCCTGAACCGGGTCGACAGCGGGTTGAAGATGAACAGTGTTTGGCGCGTGAGGCCCATGCGCAGCCCCTCTGGGCTGCGCATGTGGGCGCGTGGCACGTATTTCGAGGTATTTATGGTTTTGCACATTTTACCAGATTCTGAATAATGTTATGATTTGATCATGGTTTAAATGATTTGATTTCGGGAATTGAAATATGGTTGGATTTCAAAGATTTAAAACGGATTTTGAAAAAGTGATTTTGGGCTTGAAGCCCAGTTCAAAAAAATGGTTTTGATAAACGAGATTTCGGGTTTTAGAATCGGATTTGTGGATGACGATTCAGGATTCGGTTTGGAACTTGGAAGTGGATTTCCTGGTTTGGGTTCGGAATGGTTATTCCAGATGCTAACTTACGGAATGATGGTTTCGGACTCAGATTTGGAAATGGATGATGGATACGAGTTCTGGGTTTGGATTCGGGATCCTGATGAGATTGCGGATTCGGATTCGAAAATGGAAAATGGTTTTCAACGGTTTTGGATTGGATTTGCTGGATCTGGTTGTTGGGTATATGATATGATGGGGGTGGGCTCGGATTGGGTTTAAAGACCCGGATTGAGTTTAAAGACTCGGATATTGATATTTCCCCTGTAGGCCTATTGAGTTTAAAGACTCGGGAGTTTAAAGACTCAGATTATATTGAGGATTGGATTGAGTTTAAAGACTCGGGAGTTTAAAGACTCGGATATATCCAGCAGGTTCGATGGATGGATATGTGGTTTCAAATGTATTTGGATTTCACTGAGTTTTGATGATGATGGTTTTCAATAAAGGTGTTCTGATGTTTTGGGCTCTGCCCGGATACTATGGATTTTGATGGTTTTGGGCTGAGGCCAGGGATTTGAGAAAGGAAGATGAGTTCGGTTTTCTTAAACGGTTTGAATCACATGAATATAGAATGGTTTTATGGAATAGTCTGATATGCATGCATTTGGTTTTTAAATGGAGGGTATAAATGTAATTGTGTTTTCTGATAACTGTTTTGAACTTATACTTTATTTTGTACACTCACAGTCTTTTGTGTTTTCGATACCCTCCAGGTTGTAGCGGTGCGGGATGTTGGTCGAGAGAGACGGAGACATCACACACGAGATCCACAGTAGTTTTCCGTACACTCTGGGAAGGCCGAAAGTTTTTGGATGATCGGTCCTAATTTCTCTTGTCCGACTTACATGTCACATGGAGGTTGGACGTCAGTTTAGCTTTCGTGTCATGCGTAAGTTAGACGGGAGCAGGATTTAGCCCTTAATCCGGGGGGATTGGGGGCGGTCCTATCATGATCGGATTAGATCCGATAGTAACGGGTTAAGGCTCGAGGTGAGTCTAGATGTCAGCAGAGATCGCTAAGTGATACGAGATACAATACGAGGTCTTGAGAACGAATCCAGATCAGAGTAAGAGCAGCGAAGCGCAGTGGAGCTGGGAGTTGTCGGCTGGTCACGAAGTCGTGACATATCGTGGTAATGGATTGATCGGTATCCGACCAGTTCGGATAAGTATGATTGATGGGACTTAGAGTCAGTATGGATATAGGTTTGAGTATGGTCTGCGAGATGGAATTCGTGCCATTATAATGTCAAGATCTAGAGAATGTTGTCTGATCGGATGCTGGGCAGGATGCCAGCTTGGATGTGATAGGCCTTAGTGGGAATGTGTTATTCAGCCTGACGATTGTCGGATGAAACGTGTCAGAGTGTTAGATTGAAAAGCCGTTGGAATGTCAGTATGGTATTGCTGACCTGTCGGAGTGTGTGACAGGCATGATCGACGAGTGTCGACATTTTGTCTCGAGTGAGATGTGCGAGCTAACATGTAATTCTCGAAAGTGAGTTGGAGCTTTGGGAAGCTCTAGTGACGGTACGTACCGACGAGTATGGCATGTGTGTCGGACGTGTACTGTCACACGGGTACTCTCGTGTGGGTGTAATACCCGAGTCGAGGGATATGATTAGATTCCATAGTTTGGTTGTGGAATCGGGTCAGTTTGAATTTCGAGGACGAAATTATTTGAGGGGAAAGATTGTGACGATCCGTCCCGAATTAGTGAGATTAATTAAGAATTAATGACGGATTAGCGAGACTAATCGGAGATTAGACGAGGATTAACGGACGAGCAGGGCGAAATGACGATTTTGCCCCTAGAATGGGCGAATCGTTGACTTTTTGTTCAGGCGGTCAAATGGACTTTGGCCGATGACTATGACGTAGTTTGGGACGTCACGAGTTCATAGATAGGTGGCACGCCCGATTCCAACGTTCGAGGAAGAAATTATGATTTTTGGAAGTTCGATGGCATTTTGGTAATTTGGTTGAATAGGAGAAAATAGTTAACTTTTGACCCGGGAGGTCCGATGACCGAGGGGCAAGGACCGTTACGTAGATCAGGACGATACGAATCCATAGACAGGCGGCACGTCGAATTTGGACGTTCGATGGAGAAATTACGATTCACGGAAGTTCTGTAGCACTATTGCACAAAGCTCGAGACGGATTGACATTTGTCATTATTGTGGGCCAGATATTTTCCCCAGCAACCAATGGATGAGTGACAAGTGTCACTCATCCACTGGCCACCATTCCACATACATGCATATTTCCCCTCGCTCATTCACACGGTTTTCCCGATCTCATTAAACCCGATCACCCCTCACCACACACCACCCCAACCCTTATATGTCTTCATTGGTTCTTGAGTGAGGAACTGAGTGAGAGAGTGACTGGAATGTAGCGGTAGGACGCACAACCGTCGTCGACGGAGGAGGACCCCTGCGCACGGTAAGCCCAGTTATGCACATTTCATATTATTTTCGATTTCAAACGTTAGGGACAGTTTTGGTTAATTAGGATGGCTTTATTATGATGTTAGGAAGGTTTTAGGATGAGTTTGGACGGCGGTTGACGGCTGTGAAGCCCAGGGAAGATTTTGAAAGATTGAACTGTGAAGGGGAGTTTGACACAGTCAGGTTTTGGGCGGTTTTCTTTGAATTTGATGATAGGAATGGATAGGAAATGATGAAGTAATAAGTGCAGGCTTGGATTGGATCGAAATCGGGCTAGAAATAAGAGAGGACTGAAGTGAACTGGTCACGCTAGTTGGACCTGACCAGATTGCAGAAATAAACCGGACCAGCCGGTTCGTGGGAGGTTAAAGATGCACTGTGCATGGGTGCGTGAGGCCCACACGCAGGCCATTCTTGGGGCACGTGCGGGCGCGTGGTGACTTCTTTGGGGAAGGTTCCAACATATAATTTCATCTATTCAATGTAACGAACATTTTGGGATTGGTTTCAGGTTAATCAAACATCGTTTCGATATAGTTCGTGACGTCCGAAGGTTTAGGTTTGCGTTAAAAAATAGTTAGAAATTCCAGAAAATTACGGAACTTTAGTGAGGGGTTATTTAAGTAGTTAATAACCTTCTGTTACGATTTGGATAGGTTCGGGAATCCCAGAGGAGACGATTGGCCCGGGAAGACATTTTGGCAAGCGTATCGAGACGCGGCTTCGAACGGTCTGTGAGTGGACTTGTTTTATGAATTCGATGCATGCATACATGTTTTGTAATTGTTTTAATACATGTTTTGTGATGCCATGAGTGCATTTGTTTGTGGTAGCCTAGGATTTACGTATTTTCACGTATTTCGAGATTTCTGATTTTATACGATGCTTGTTCATGCTAGGTTTTTAACAAGGGTTTAATAAATGGATTTTGGATTTTGAAATATGAACTCGGGCATGAGGCCCATTTGATTTACAAACTCTCGGACTTGGAGTCTATTTGATTTGACGAGGAATCGGACGGAGGGTCCATTTGAGTATACGATCGGGCCGAGGGCCCCGTTGGTTTATGAATCCGAGCGTGAGGCCCATTTGGTTGTAATATCAGGCTAGAGGCCCAGTTGACTGTAGTATCGGGCATGAGGCCCTGTTGGTTGTGTAATCGAGCTTGAGGCTCCGTTGATTTATGGTTTCGGGCTTAGGGCCCAGTTATTTGTGATATCGGGCTAGATGCCCTGTTGATTGTGAAATCGGGCTTGAGTCCCAGTTCGACTTATGAAATGAGAATTCGGGCATGAGGCCCTATTGATCTGCGGATTTAGGCCGAGGCCTGGGAAATTGATTTGAATCGGATTCGAGGAATCCCGTTGAGATGAATCGGTTACGAGACCCAGTTGAAATGTGTTTTGAGAAAGAAAGAAAGAGATTTGAAAAATGAATATGAGCCCTCCATATGATTATATGGTCTCCTCCATACGTCGAACTGGAGAGTCACGATCCACAGACCAGAGTGGGTATCCCCATAGGGATCCCGTTCCAGGAGTGGAAGTTATGAGATATGATGTGGCCCCAGACCAGATTCCGGAGAGATGATCGGACTAGATCCAGAGAGAGAGTTCGGACTAGATCTAGAGATTGAGCCTCCCAGATGGAGAATTCCTAAGAGAAGACTCGGAATGAGACCCCGAGTAGTGTGCACACTAGTATAGATATGATTAATCGTGACATATAACGAGGATGTGTTCCCTAGGGGTTGTGTGCCCAGAGTTGGCATCTTCTCGGAAGTGGCGCGGATGGGTTATACGTATGTTGATACGTATGAGGTTTTATGAAAGTGATTGGGGGACGGAGACCCTCTGTTCGATGTTTTAGAAAGTGATTTAAGGCGGGGACCCCGTATTTGATGTTTTGGAAATGGTTTAGGGCGGAGACCCCGTATTGCATGTTTTAGTATTTCATTGAGAATGGTTTTGGGATGAGACCCACGTATCTTGATTTGGGCTGAGTTCCCACATGTATGGATTTTACAGGTTTTGTGATTTCGGGTCGGGGACCCATAAATGGATTTATGGTTCATGACGGTTTATGGGGACCAGGCATGAACCCTTGAAAGGTTTTGAGAATGTTTTCAAATGTTTGATAAACGTTTGACAAATGGATTTACGAATGTTTGATAAATGGTTTTTGAATGCATGCATATGCTTTTTAGTGAGGGGCATAAATATCTTCTTGTGAAAATGATTTTAATGAAATATTATTTTGTCCACTCACGACTTTTGATGTTTTAATGCCTTTCAGGTTGATCGCGGATGCGGGCTGTAGCAGAGACGAGACATCACACTCCTCCTCCTATGATCCTGGCGTACTCTGGAAGCCCCAATGAGGGCTAGAGATGGAATTTTCCCTGGTCTGACACTTCATGTTAGACGGGATTAGGCGCGTCCCACGTTAATCTCGGGGGATTTGGGACAGGTCCTGACATACACCCTATGTTTTATAAAACATGCATGCTTAGTCAAATAAACCATTGTGCTAAAAAACCGCAATAAATAAATAAATTATAGATTGTGGGTCCAACTCGAAATCACATAAAAACACAAAGGCCCGTTGTCCCACATTTTATTGAAATCATCGGCTCTTAGCCATTTTGAAAATATTTGTACAAATCACAATTATTAAATGTCATACCTGATCTTGCTGGTCCAACCAGCCTAATGTGAAACCTCGTCATGCTGGTCCAACCAACTGCTAGTCCAACTAGCATCCCATGTTCACTACCGATAGGAGAGTACAGGTCCTACACGATCCAACCCCGTAGGTACGTGTGGAGTCCAACGCCGATTACGTCCAAGCTGGTGTTTGGGAATCCATGGAGTTCAACTCCGAATATAGCGATCCAATCGCCTGAGGTTAACTAATCCAGCAAACAATATCCAAATCGTCATATAGTTTATCAAACAGGCACCATCCCAAAACAGTTATCACACGGGCACTAGCCCAAAACTATTGACTCTAGGGCACTATACCCAAATTTCGGTTTTCCAAAACCATGATAAAATCAATAACTAGAAATCATAGCTATAATATACTCAAACCATTCATTATCCAATACACATAACCATCATAATCAGGCCATACCATGCTATAAAATCAGTAAAAACATATATTTAAGCATGCATTAGAGTTATGAAAGAAAATGTCCACTCACAATACCGCCACTCGCTCAAATATCGAGTCGTAAGCCAATCCAAAGCCTCTGGGACTTTCGGGTCTGTCCAAATCACACCCGAGTGTCACTAAAAATCCATATAATAAACCCTCAAAAACCCCAGTACCAAAAACACATCCCAAACACGTTTTTCGAGGAGAAAATCCTCCAAAATACCAACTAGACAATTTTCGATCGACCCGAAACCACGACCATGGTATTAAAAATGTCGAAAACTTTTAAACAAGATCGGTTTGACCTCAAAATTTGTGTCCATGCGCCCATGCGCGCCGTTAAAAGTTTGGTCAACATTGGTCAACTATAACAACCCGGACCGTATTTAATTTTTAATTTCAGAAATTTATCGTAAAATGACCATTTTTCTCCTAAGGGGGGAATGTTGACTTTTGACTCTGGTTACCTTTTAGACTTTGAGCACTGACCTTGACGTAGATTGGGACGTCCCGAGTCTGTAGACAGGCGACACGTCGAAATCGAACGTCAGACGAAAAAGTTATGATCACAGAAGTGAAATCGGCACAATTCACGATTTCCGAGAATTTAAACACATGGCTGATTTTGATTGGTTTAAAATATCTAGGTGGGATCCTTGGATGAGTGACAAGTGTCACTTATCCCATTGGCCCATTCCCCCATGGTTTTGGATCTGATATTAGGGTTACAATATCATCATTTTCCTTCAATTATCATCTCATTATCTTCATTACACTCTAAACCATAAACACACCATACAACTTTATTTCTACATCATCTCTTGTGTTCATCATTGGGACGGATTGAGTGAGAGTGAACGGACGAGGAAGGACGATGGAGACGAGCTAGAAGGCGGCGGACCACGACGGAGGTAAGAACCCAAAACCGTGTTTTGACCCAATTTTGGAAAATTGATTTTTGATGTTTTTTGGGTGTTCTTGATGACTCTAAATTGTTCTTAGGACCACTAAGAACTCAAAGGAGTTGGTTTTGAGGAAGGAGGTGGCATGAGTTGAGAGAAAATGGAGAAAGAATTTCATCGTCACTGTTCATCGATTCCAAGTGAGGTCTCAAGACATTTTTGATGTTTTTTATTAGTTAGGTCGATTGCTGGGGATTAGACGAGTGTTTAGAAAGAAACGGGGAGGAAAATGGTTGAGAAATGGAGGTTTTAGAATCGCGTCAAGGTCGCTGGTCTGCACGACCCGATTTAGGTAAACGAGTCTGACCCACGAGAGGTAGAGGACGATGATAGAGAGCACTAAAAAAATACGAGTATGAATAACAGTTTTATAAAATGGTGCTCGACCTACCCAACCAGGGTATCAGATACGCAGCAGTAACGTGACTATGTCTCACCCTCGAGACCTGCCTCTACCTATGGATCACGTCCTAGAGGGCTCAAGAAAACAATGAAAGTGTGAGTTGGCCGAAAATAAAGTATATTTCAAATCCGTTTATAATACATAGTAAAAATACTGTTTTACCCCTCCGTTTCAAATCATGCATGCATTTGAGTCAAAACGTACATATATAATAAAACTAAAACATATCACATATCATCGATCATATATCATATCATCACACATAATAATATAATAACAATGTATCCACCATAATCGTATTTCACCGTATATCCTAACCCTGACATCCCAGATGTCGGACATCCCTGACATCTAATAAGGTCATGGTCCTAAGGCTACTTGTGCCACCCGGAGTCTCAATCCCGAGTCCTATCCCCGAACCCAGTCCGAGTATGACATCGCAGATGCCTGACATCCCAGATGTCTAATACTAGCAATCCTGCTCCTGAGTCACCCTACTCTCCAGTCGCTCCGTAGCATGACCCCTCACAGGCAATGCGCTATGACCACTCCAGGGTAACAATAAGTGGAGGAGACAGTAATCCATATGGTCAATATATCCGGTACAATAGTATGAACCTGTGACATCCTGTTATGATTTCACAACTCACATAATAACCAGATGATTCTCATGCCCAACATCATGTAATACATATATACATAATCCATAAACGAGACCCAACATAATCCACACAGAATCACATAATAGTATAAGAAAAATAGTTATGCATACAATCAGTTTAGAAACCAAAAGACCCACTCACAGTACTATCCTGCTGCTTAATCAATGTCTAAACCTGTCCTGAAGTTATATCACAGTCTCTGACCTGTCCAAACATATCTAAAGATCACTAATGGTCTCTACAAACTTATATCTAAAACCTAGGAACAGTGTCGACCGGGAAACACGTCCCAAACACGCTTTTCGAGGTTATAAACCTCATTTTGACACATCAAATGATCTTCGATTGACTCGAAACCACCACCATTGGATCAGGATCGTCGAAACCATTAAAATGGCACTGGTCCCACAACGTGCCCACACGCGGGTCAATGCTAACATCAGCAAAAGTCAACGCTGACGTCATCTAATAGTGTCAGGTCTGACACGTGTCAGACTGACAGGTACCACGTGTCAGAATGACAAGTGCCACATGTCAGGTACTAGTTGGTCCACGTCACTAACATGTTAGTGACACGTGGCAACCACTAATTGGGCCATGTCACTAACATGTTAGTGCTAACTGTGCACTGTCATGTGACATGTGTCCTTTCCTCATTGGGCCGTGTCGTGATGACGTTAACTGATGATGTCATCGTCCTTTTCCTCTCGACGGGTCTACAAATTGGGTCACACAGACCCGCAACTCGACCCAGTTCCATAATCCATATTTCTCAACCTTTTTCGATGCTATTTCTTCCTACTTGTTCGTCTCATCCTAGCCAAAAGATCTGTAAGATCAAAACTAGGAAAACTATCGAAATTCTACCTGTGAGTCGATGAACAGTAACTTGTAAACTTCCTCCTCCGTTTTCTCTCAACTCCAGCCATTCCTTGATTCGCAAACTAGCCCATTGAGATCCTCTCAGTTCTTGGAACCTGTTAGGGGCCATTAGATCGATCGACACACGTCCTGAAACCAACCTCCATTTTTGAACCAAAGTGAGTGTTCCGGGTTTTACCTTCCCACCGTGATCCGCCATGCACCACCATCGTCTTTCCATGTCTCTCTAGTCTTAGTCACTCTCCCAGTCTCACAATAAGCAAAACAGATGATATGGTGTTTATGGGGTGGAGTTTTTGGTGTTCACGGGTTAGAGAGAAATTGTGAGTTAATGAAGATGATAATAGGTGAAAATGAGGTAAAATGAGGAAGATGGAACCCTAAGCTGATCCAAGTGCATGGGGAAACCCACCAATCCAAGGGTCCCACCAGATTGTCCTTATCCCATTAGAATCAACCAAGTGTGAGATTCATGGGTTTCATGAATAGCGCCATTTTTGCATCCCTGACCATAACTTTCCCGTCTGGATTCCGATTTCGGCGTGCTGCCTGTCTACGAACTCGTCACGTCCCGATCTACGTCACGGTCATAGGTTATGGTCCAAAATATAGTTCGAGTCAAAAGTCAAGAAATCCCCCCAACTAGGGGCAAAATGGTCATTTTACATTAAAATTCCAACTTTACCAATCCCCCCAACCACAGGTCGACCATGTGTCACTGTCAGTGCCCAGTCATCACTGATGTCAGGACCCGTCCCAAATATCACCTCGATACCCAGGACGAACCCTGCTCCCGTCTGACAATCACACTTAAAGTACCAAAATAACCTCAAGACAACTATAAGCATAACTAACAGACAAGGGAGAAATGTAATACAACCGTAATTCAGAGCATAGTTTATACAAAACAGGCACAAAATCCTACTGTGCTAATCTCGCAACGGAAGAACGTCGTAAGCTCTATGCCTCGGTTCCTGCCTCAACGTTCACCCCAGCGCTATCACCACGACCTGGAGGGTAAGTTAAAACCAAAAAGTGTGAGTGGACTACACAAATAAAAGGTTAAAACACGATTGTTTTAAAGAAAACAATAAGGTTTTTCCCTCCGTTTTAAAATATGCATGCCTAACTAAGTATCAGAAAACCACAATATAAAACAGTATGATAAATAAGCTAAGGTCATATCATGAGACCAAGTCCGAAATTATCAAAATCCGATCAAACCTGCTGGGTCTATCCGAGTCTTTAAACTCAACCAGGCCTCAAATGTAATCTGAGTCTTTAAACTCCCGAGTCTTTAAACTCAATAGGCCTACGGGGGTAATATCATGAATATCCGAGTCTTTAAACTCCCGATTCTTTAAACTCCTGATTCTTTAAACTCACTCCGGGCCCGTCCCCCGTCAATCAGAATCCGGGTCTTTAAACCCAATATCTAGATCCAGCAAATCCAATCCAAAACCAATTTAATATCAATTCTAAATTCATATGCAAACCCGAATCCGAAATCCCCGGTTCGAAGCCCTTTCGGCGTTCAGAACCGTCATTCCGAACCCAAATCCAGAAATCCACGCAATCCAGTTTAAACCAAAACCGGGTTTACCAAAATCATGTCTCAGAATTCATTTATAACCATCAGAACACAATTAGAAATTGAAATCTCCAAGGATAGCATCAAAATCAGAAATCCAACTTTTTCTCGAAAAACGTGCAAAAACTCGAAAATGTCTCGAAAAACGTGCAACCATAGAAATCACATATAATTATCATCAACAAGCATTTAAAACATACTTTAAGCCAAAAACATAACTAAAACTAGCTAGGCATGCTCATGAGAAAAGAAAGAGTCCACTCACAAATCCGAAAGTGTCAATCGCGCTCCGTGCGCTCTTCGACCGTCTCAGGCGTCTCTTGTCCTGTCAATAAGCATCAAATAGGGTCACAAATACGTCAAATATACTAACCCTAATTTCCCCAATTTTTCGGGAATTTATTCGTAAATTAAACTTAGACCCTAAACCGTCCGGATTCCCGAACTATCCCGTAACCTCGTCCGATTAACCCGAAAATTACACCAATAGATTCCTTATGACATTTAGAACCAGAACCATGTTGGACAATTGTTCAGAATCATCCCCACGCGCCCCCACACGCCGCCCAAAGTGGTTGCGCGTGGGCCTCACGCGCCTGCTACAGTGCATCTTCAACCTCGAGTCACTCGGTTCAACTGTGTTGAACCGGCGTGACCGGTTCTCCTCCGTTCCTCCACCATTCTTCCTCATTTCAAATCCATTTGCTTCGTCCAGTCCCCTGCAACCAAAACCAGTCCTAAAATCCAGAAATCACGGCCTAAAACCCCTCGTCTTTGTCTTCGAAAAACACTGCCCGTGAGCCCTGTTTTGGCCGCCGGCCACCCAGGTCCTCCCCCGTCACCGCACCACACTCAAACGACTCCTGGGACCTTCAGGAGTCTCACCCAACTCACAGCATCCCTCGACTCTAGCCCAAAGTCCACGATTATTGAAAACAAGCAAACGGGAAAACAAGGGATTCGATGCTTACCTTCGAGTCGTCCACCGCCGTTTGCACCGCCGTGTACCACGGTGTCCAATGAGTCCCCTGCCGTCGTCCTAGCCTCTTATTAGCTTGGTTTGCACCACAACACGGCAGAACCACCACCACGGTCCCACGGCTCCTCTGTTTTCTCAGAACCTCAGCCTCATCACCGCCGTGTCTCCGTGCACGATCTCACTCCCAAAACTCGATCACCAGCTCCCTCTCTTCTCTTTGTCACTCTCAAAATTCACAGAGCCCTCACCCACGCACAGAATCGATCACCGTTTCTCAATTCTTCACTCTCTGTTTCTCTGTGTCGAAGCCCAAATGCACGGTTCAAATTTCAACGATTTGTGGCCGTGTGTATAATTAACACCCTAGAAGCCTCTAGTGTTAGTCCACGTGTCCACATTCCCATGGACCTCAGTGCAAAATATCCAAGCCCACTCAGCCACTTGGGTTTATCCGATTGGCCCTAAAGACAAAAAGACCAAATTGCCCCTAGGTTTAAAAATTACCTTTTTACCCTCAAACTTTCCAGACCCGTAACTATTTCGTTCGACGTCGGATGACAGCGTGCCGCCTGTCGTTGTATTCAGGACGTCGAGACCTATCCAACGGTCCTCAGTCTACGTGAAAATCACAAGTCCACTAAAAAGTCAACATTTTCCTTAAATAGTCAATATTACGATAACGCCCTCAATCTTCCGAACGTCATAACTTTTTCTCCGATTGTCCAAATCGGACATGCCACCTGTCTGCGGACTCGTGACGTCCTATACTACGTCACGGTCAATGGTCAACACTCATCCAACCTATAAATCAAAAAGTCAACTTTTCACACACTATTCACAAGGGCAAAATTGTCTTTTTATACAAATCTTTTACAAAATTACATTTATACCCTTCCCAAAGGTACGGGTTGTTACAATAGACATGTCAATGACATGGACCAATCAGATGGTTCCACGTGTCACTGACATGTCACCTGCTAACGTTATCTTACCTCGTCACCTCTGACAACCTCTGAAACCTTGCCACATGGAACCAACCAAAATTGGCCATGTGGCCTGACATGATGACGTGGGCTGCCACGTCATCATTGTCTTCCTCTAACCGGATAGACCCACGACTCTGTAACTGGTCAGTCGACCCGAATCACGACCTAGTCCTATCTTCTTTTAAACTCAACCAAAATCCACCATTCTTTTTCCATTCTACTCGTCTCGCACCCTAGAATTGACCCATGGCCTTAAAATATGAAGATCGTACCTGGAATTTCTTGACCAAGCTCGAACCTTCACGTCCAACGTTCGAACCAATCTCAGAGCTAGTCGAGGCGTTCATTTTGTCCCTTTTTCGTTCCTACAAACTCGTATCACCTTGTAGAACAAGAAGAGGGTCTCAGAATAGTGTAACAACGTCCAAAATCGAAGACCCGAATTCCAATCTATACGGTTCACGGGTTTTACCTTTCCTGAGTTCTAGGTAGCCCCTCTGCGGTGTCACCGTCCTCCACCAACTCTCTGTCTCTTAGCCTCACTCTGGGCTCTTCACAGCAGAAAAAAAAATGAAGAAGAAGATGGAGCAAATGAGGTGGGGTGTGGGTTTCGGGTTTGTTAATCAAAGGGGATGAAAGATGCATGAATAAGGGATAAGGACCAATAGAGTGAGTGACACTTGTCACTCATTCTATGGTCCAGTTTTAAATATTTAGGGTCCCACAACTAAACAACAAAGTCAACTCTTCTCGAAATACGTGCAACCATAAAATCTAATTAACCTGTTCTAGACTCGTAAAATCATCTTACGACGTCCAATTTCGACGTGCCACCATTCTACATAATCGTATTCCCTTGATCTACGTAATGGACCTCCATTAAAGTCCAAATAACCTCTCGGGTCAAAAGTCAAAATTTTTCTTCGAAAGGAAAAATTGTCATTTTGCTCGATAATTTCCTAATAATTCCATAATTTTCGGGTCAGGATGTTACAATTCTACCCCCTTAAAGAGGTTCATCTGCGAAATTCACACTAATCGAATCCAAATGGTGGGAAAACAATCTTGCCTCTAACCTGAGGCACCCACGTGTCCACCTAAATGTCCAACATCCATCCACGGTATACATAAAAAAAAAAACAAATTTCACCCAACGTCAACTACAATCCAACGACCAATGCTGAAACTCTGCTCATCCTCAACAACCGTATCCGACAAGTGAGTGATCGAACTGTCACTGGAATTCCAAAACTCAACTCTCAAGCCTTGCTCGAGGCATCGACACTCGTTGACCTCACCTGCTACCCACGCAGGTGCACTTAAAACCCAGTCTAACATCTCTGCTCTCACTGAGCAATTACCATTCCTCTGCCACTAGACGGTCTTCAATCGTTAACCATAACCCGACAAACTATTGTGACTAGCCGGTAACTCATTGGCTCCAATGTTTCTATCTGAGTTCCTTACCAAAATCGAACTCGAACTAGAGTCCTCTTACGGTACCTCGTCTCGCCCATAGACCAACTATGTAATCCTGACTCCTCTTGAGTCCCAAACTGGCATCTCACTCATCTAGTGTATCTCGACCACATCGAATACTTACTCTATCTGAGGTAATAATGAATTAGTTTTACTAGGGTTCCTCTTGCCAACCATGGCTCTGAGCTCTAAGCTCGCACAATAATTTAACCCTATAAAGCCCATCTTCTGTCGAGCACAATATTCGATGCATGGTCTTAGTATCTCAATGAAAAGTTAACATCGGATCCAATCTGATTGTCGTATGACTATCATGCCAATCATGGCCCAACACTGGCCCTGTTTGTTCGATCCTAGATCTGAACAGATCGCATCGTAATACTTGAAATCTACTTCGAGTTCTCCTAGTCACTTGACCAACACTTGAGACATGTCCAACACGTACTCTCCGAGAAATCCAGAGACAAACCGACCAGCTCACTAACCAATCCAAGTTCCCAGTTAACCTTCAGGGTTGACCAACCTACGTCTACCAAAGCCTACCATGCCTGAGCGAAAAATATTGTCGGTTACTTTCCATTACCCCCATTCTGATGATGTGAAAGGTCAAATCCTGAAACTGTGCTATAAACCACTTATGTTTCATAGGAACACTATCCATTAACACTCCACAATCATCTACCATTAGCATAATCCCTCAATATGGGGCTACAATATGGAAGGTAGATGAGTGGTACGCAAAAGAGATAATGAGCCTGCAAACAATCTACTCGAGGTATCAGTTACTGTATTCGCTTTTCCTGAATGATACTCGAATGTACCGTCATCGCCTGTCAATCAGCTCCAGCTGTCTCCTCTACCTCGAGTGAAACTCCCTCGGAGTACCAACATATGAGGCTCGGGTGATCTATAAAAATCATGTACGTCTCCCCAGGAGATAATGAGTCCAACTTTGATATACCTGTGCCACCACAGCAAACTCCCAGTCCTAGGTAAAATAGTTCATCTCACGACATTTCAACCGCCCAGCTGCATAAGAAAAAACCTTCACATGCAGGACAAATGCTCAAACTAACCCAATTTGACTCCCTCCCGAGTCAACTGTGTCAACGGGCTGCAATCACTGAGGATTCCTCTACTCAATGCACGAAAGACTCAACCAATTCGAGAGACTCCAAATCTGAGTTACCGTGGTTGGTTAACGCTAATCTCAATCATCTCGATCCACTGAGGATCCATACTAGTCCTTTCAGTAGAAATAACGTGACCCATAATACCAACACGGGTCCACCAACACTGATACCCACTCAACTTGGTATTTCGTTGCTTCCCTGAGGGTATTCAATACAAGGCTTCGGTATTCCACATGTTCCTTCGCACTTCTTGCATACATCATGATAGTATCCGCAACCCAATGTCCAAAGCGATCTAAACACTTTTGGAAGACTCGGTGTATCAAGTCCATCAATATCGTTGGGGTATTAATCAACCCAAAAAGTTCAAAACTCAAAATGTCGATACCGAGTCCGAAACGGTTATAGGAATATCTAATTCCATGATCCTCAACTGAGGACATTAGTGTTCGTCTAACACAAATGTGAATAAAAATCCATACTACTCATATCAGCGTCATACAACACCAACTACCCTCTGCTCCTTAATTCATTCAAATTTGGCTCATAGCCTAGGTATCTGGCCCATAAATGACCTCCGAAACTAAGAGGAAATGCAACTGCGTTGTCAGCATACCAAGAAGGCCTTTCCAAAGAAATAGAAAAAGAGAAGTCTCATTCACCAACCAATAATATCTGTTGATAACTACTATAGTGATCCTCCTATGATTGTACCACTCCTCAAATCAGCTCAACTTTTACAAGCCTATGCATCCATGAAATCTAGAGGTGACGAATAAATGACGAATGTTCACTAAGAACTTCCACAAAAAACATTACTTGTTATGCACTAGCACACTGTTCAACTACCGCTAGTCAATCCGAAATCTCAGGGTGCGATCCACCTTTCGCACAAACGACGCTAGGGTTCCCCAAGGGTAAATCATAAGTAAAATGAACCCCAAATCCTCTAAATCTTGCAGTTGAACACTCAATTCTCTCACTCTGTTGGTACCATCCGACACGGTGGTTGAGTACCCGAAACCTCATCCTGAGGTGGTAACCATGTATGTCCTCCGAAAACGCACCTAGGGACTCCTGCACAACCGATATCTCCCCAATTTGATGAGATATCCAAAAACATCGTAACACGTGCCCAATATCCTTAATAGCCTTTTTTTGTAGTATCTTCTTGGCCTCCAAGCCGTATGTCCCGAAAGAAGTATCATTTGGTCCCACCAAAAGACCAACCATGACAAATTAGGACTACCAAATACAATTGGTTCCTCTAACACTCAACAGAGGAGTAACGGGTAGCCCACCAATCCATCCCTAGGATCACATCCAAATCACAAATATTTAGGGAATCCAATCTTCCTTACAGTCCAAACCTTCTACTAAAACCGAATAGGAGATCCAATCAAAGCACCAATCAGAGTACTGATACCAATGTCCCAACCCCGTGGGATCCGCTCCCAGTCAACAAAGGGATAATACTTTTGGAGGTATAGTGTCGGGGTCTGTATTCCACCAACACTCGTGGATACTCGCCAAGGCAAGACAAATACCGGTCTCTGCTCCAAGTGTAGTGCGTGTGTCTAGTAGTTCCACAGGACTCGAATGATAACTTTAATCTCAACCAGCTCTCTCAGGATCCTCTCTGTCTCGTTCATTGACCAATACAACTCGCAAGTCTGCCACTCAACGAATCAAAGTTAGAAGCATCCCTCTACAAGGCTCTCTGGCAAATGCATCATCTAGACGCCCTCGACGTCGGCTATAATCATCTAATCGTTGCTGGGATTCCGTAAAACTCATATCCATTTGAGATGCCATATTCGACAGAGTTCGGAATGTGGTGAATCTTCCAGCTATCACCAACACTCGAGTCTTACTCCAAAGGCCCAACGTAAACAGACGATGCCTCATTTCCTTAATCGCTGTCGCATCTAGTGCAAACAGTGCCAAATCTAGAAATCTCTGCTCATACTGAGCAACAATCATATACCTCTACACTGAATGGTGAAACTCTACCTCTCAGGCTTCCCGATACAACTGGGGGCGAATATGACGTATGAAATGTTCCTTGAACGTCGCCCAAGTCTCAGTAGTCATATCTAAATTCGTAACTAGCTATGTCTGCCACCAACCCTGTGTAGACCAATCTAAGAAGCACTCTGTTATCAAAACCATACGTTCATGAGTGCAACCCATCACCCGTACCATCCTCTCCAACTGTGTAATCCACTGATCAGCGACTCCGGGACCCGATCCACAAGTATCACTTTCCTGATAATTTCATTCAACCTTTCTCGAATAAGGGTCATTAACAACCCATGCTGCTCCTAGCAGCACATCCATCCCGATCGACCATCGGTCATCACTCCAAATAATCACTACCCAAGGATCCAATTAACCAGTAAGTCCACGACCCCAAGACGTTGGGCCCACATGAAAATCGGCCCTCCTCGGGGTCCAACCCCGCTAAAAATACGGAATCCAATGCCTAACATAACAAATCCAAGGTCTTTTCCCACTTAACTTTTCTCGCTTTTCCTATCCTTATCCTCGCTACCAAGCTAATGACAGGGCTATCGTCGCGGAGGCATCACGTCCAAAATGAAACTACCATGCACACCTAGTGCATAATCCCACAGAGAGCAACCTAGTGCTCTGATACCAAATTGACAGAACCCTCTCTGTAATTCCTTTCGATTAGCATGGGAGGACCTGCTCCCGTCTGACACGACCATGTACAATGACCTTAATACCCTCAGGATTAAATAAATATCCTAACTACGGGTCGGACTAGGGATACTAACACATACTAACCAGAATAATCAGAGTACGCACTCACCGTGATGCCTCAGCCTTCACACAGCCTGCATCCGCGATCAACCTGGAGGGTGCCAAAACCAATCAAAAGTGTGAATGGACAAAAATTAAAGCTTTGGAAAACCATTTTCCAACATATACATTTACACCCTCCGTTTTATAAAACATGCATGCTTAGTTAAATAAACTATTGTGCTAAAAAATCGCAATCAATAAATAAATTATAAACCGTAGGTCCAACCCAAAATCATATAAAAACACAAAGACCTGTTGGCCCACATTTTACTGAAATCACTGACTCTTAGCCATTTTGAAAACATTTGCACAAATCGCAATTATTAAATTTCAAACCTAATCTTGCTGTTCCAACCAGCCTCATGTGAAACCTCGTCATGTTGGTCCAACCAGCTGCTAGTCCAACTAGCATCCCATGTACACTACCGATAGGAGAGTACGGGTCCTACAGGGTCCAACCTCGTCGATACGTGTGGAGTCCAACCCCGATTACGTCCAAGCCCGTCTCTGGGAATCCACGGAGTCCAACTCTTGATATAGCGATCCAATCGCTTGAGGTTAACTAATCAACCAACCAATATCCAGATCAACATATATTTTATCACACGGGTACTAGCCCAAAAAACTTATCACATGGGCACAATCCAGAAATAGTTATCACACATGCACCAGCTCAAAACCATTGACTCTAGGGCACTATGCCCAAATTTCGGTTTTCCAAAACTATGATAAAATCAATAACTAGAAATCATAGCTATAATATACTCAAACACTTCATTATCCAATACACATAACCATAACATATATTTAATCATGCATCAGAATTATGAAAGAAAATGTCCACTCACAGTATCGTCGCGCGCTTAAATCACGAGCCATAAGCAAATCCGAAGCCTTAGGGACGTCCGAGTCTGTCCAAATCACACACGAGGGCCACTAAAAATCCATATAAGTCCATACAATAACCCCTCAAAAACCCCGAAACCAAAAATACATCTTGAACACGCTTCCCTAGGAGAAAAACCTCCAAAACACTAACTCGACGATGTTCGATCGACCCGAAACCACCGCCGTTGCATTAAGAACATTGAACCTTTCAAACAAGATCGAATTGACCTTGAAATTTGTGTCTATGCACCCACATACTCAGGTCAAAGTTTAGTCAATGTTGGTCAACGCTGACGTCACTGCTAACGTCAGCCCTAGCTGACATCACTGCTAACGCCACTTACTGATGTCAACTTGACATCTGAAAATTGACAACTTCTAACAACCTGCCATTTGGCACCTCCTGATTGGTGCAACATGTAACGACCCGTCCCGAATATCGGGATTAATTATTAACTAATTATGGTTTAGAATGACTAATCTAGGATTAGTTGAGTGAGATCGGACGAAATGTGCAAAATGATCGTTTTGCCCATAGAATGGGCAAATTGCTGACTTTTGGATCGGGCGGTCAAATGGACTTTGACAGATGACCGTGACGTAGTTCAGGACGTCACGAGTTCATAGACAGGTGGCACGTCTGATTCCGACGTTCGAGGAAGAAGTTATGACGTTCGGAAGTCGAGGGGTATTTTGGTAATTTGGTTGAAAAGGGGCCAAATGTTGACTTTTGACCCGGGAGGTCCAACGGTGAAGGGCCAAGGACCGTTACAAAGATCGATTCGATACGAATCCGAAGGTTCGACGATGAAGTTGTGGTCACGGGAGCGAAATCGATTAACCGAACGAACCGGGATTTCGATTAAACTATTATTAAAATATTGAATAGTGATCAGTGTTGGTGGACACTTGGATGAGTGACAAGTGACAAGTGTCACTTATCCCTTGATTGAGGCTCTAATTTGTGGAACATGTTTCCCTTCGTTTTTAATCATCATCCTTCATCATTCTCATTCATCATCGATCAAACATTCTTCTTCTCTGTTCTTCGAACCGTGAGCAAACACAAGGGAGAGCTGAGAGGAGTTTAAGTTGAGTGTGGTGGTGTGAGCACCGTGGACGGCGGTGGTGACCGGAAAACAAAACCCGTGAACATACACACCCATGGCTCGGCACTTTGAACAACACACATCACCACTATATCTGTATCCATGAGGTCGTCTGGAGGACTGTTAGAGACTGAGAGTTCGTGGACGACACGACGGTGAGCTGGGCACGGCGGGGACGATGGCGGCGAAAAGTAAAACAGAGGAGTTCATAAAAATTCAAAAATGAAAGATTGTTTTTGGTGGGCTATGGATCGCATTGGAGGAGCGGATGGAGCCCCTGAAGTCAAGAGGACCATGGTGGTGGCCACGGCTGAGCTCAGGACGGCAATGTGAGTAAAAACCCGATAGGACCTTTTACGGTTCAAAAATGGCAGCTTGAGGTTTAGTGCATTTTGTTCGATTATGTTGATCGGTAGTTGTCTCTGAAGGTTCCAGGAACCGAGTGAGCGCAAAACCGAGATGAAAGGTGGCTAGGATCGTGTAGGCACAACGGTTGTTGGTTGTCCGATCTGTTCGAGATTGGAGAGGTAGGGACAATTAGGATCGAAAATGATTGGATATTCACTGAGAACCGGTCGGGTCGGTTCAGCGGTTCTACTGAATCGGTTTGAACCAGTGAACCAGGTTCACCAGAGCATGACGATGAACAGTACCAAGTGCGTGGGGGCGCGTGAAGGGTATTTTGGGGAAACTTCCAACATGACTTTTAATCTATTCGATTTAAAGAACACTTTGGGATTGGTTTCGTGTCGATCGGACACCGTTTCCATATTGTTCGGGACGTCCGAAGGTTTTGAATCGAGTTTAAAAATAGTTAAAAATTTGAGAAAATTATGGGGCTTTGATAGGAGGTTAATGAAGAGGTTAGTGACCCTCTAATGTGATTTGGACAGGTTTGGAAGTCCCGATGATAATGGTATGGCCCGCGAAGGCCTATGGCACGCGTATCGAGGCACATCGTTGGACGGTCTGTGAGTGGACTTTGGTTTTATAAATACTATGCATGCTTACATGTGTTATATGTTTCATATACGTGATTTCCATAATGATGATTGTGATTATTGATTTTGGGTATGTTGCACGTATTTTGAAATATTTTTCGTATTGCACGTATATCGAGGCTGACAATTTTATTGTGGTTTTACGTGCTTGTAGTTTCATGAATAATGTGATGAAATGGTTTTTCGGTTGGATTTGTGTTTATGGATTTGGGCAGTGGTCCACTTGGTTTTGTATTTATAGATTTGATATTCTACAGTTTTGGGCTGAGTTCCCACACTTGGTTTTGAGTTACGGTTTTTGGGCTAAGGCCCTAATGGCTTGTTGAGTAAATGTTTTGATTACTGGTTTTCGAGGCATGCATATATTTTATTGAAGGGCATAAATGTCTTTGTGAAATGTGTTTATGAACTTAATGATTTTCGTCCACTCACAGCTTTTGTTGTTTTTAATGCCCTTTAGGTTGATTACGGAAGCGACTGCAACAGAGATCGGTACATCGCATACTTCCTCCATCGATCCTTGCGCACTCTAGAAGCCCCGTTTGGGAAGTGGCATCAGGTTATCCCTTGTCTGATACTTCGTGTCAGACGGGAGCATAGCACATCCCACGGTAATCCCGGGGGGATTGGGATGGGTCGTGTCAAATTGGTATTAGAGCAGGTTTGCTCTTTTTGTTCACGCAGGTCGAGGGTGTGATGTTTCTTTGGACTGTAGTTCATTGTCAACCTGATAGATAGTTTTTGGGTTTGAATAGTGGATAGCGTATGATTGGCCCGATACGCCGTGCGTTAACGTGGTTCGACCCAAGTGGGGTTGACGAACTGGTAATGTGGGACCGTCGGTTCGGTCATGTGATATTAGATTGTTGTTCTGCTGGGCGCAGCTGGGTTCGAGGAACCACATGTGAGTAATGGTCTAAAATGAGAACCCTAGTGGTGATTGCTAGTGTGAGGGATGTTGGTACATCGGAGTTAGCCGATGACCTTAGTGGTGGAACCCACGTTGAGTTGATGGTAAGATTGGATTTGACGTCTTTACGATGTCAGGACTGCGGGGTTGGTCAGGTTGTGGATTATACTGCAAAGGATAGTTGGGTTCCTCTGAACCATATGGTGTGATTGTGGAACCCTAGTATATGATGGATTGAAAAGGTGAACCTTAGTTATGATTAGTGGATGAGAACTTGTACTGTGAAGAGCAGCTGAGGTCATGGATGACCATGTGGAGGACTCTAGTGAGTCTATTCAGAACTATGGGATTCGATCCACGGATACGGTTATGGGATAAGGTATGGAATCCTGAGTTGGACCGAATAATAGTGTGATGTGTGGATACGGATCTCGATAGCGATGACTGTTGGTCGACAGTTATGTGGACATGACTGGCTATCAAGGGTATTTGGTGTGGTTGTAGTAGTTGAGAATCAGGGGACGTTCATGGAACGTTCATTATCCTGATGTGGATTGTCAGAATGGTGGTACCCATAGTTATGGGGTACGAGTAGAGGTACGGGATCGTCGCTTGGTATGAGCGGAGATCCAGGGTTATCAGAGTTGCACACGGTGTGCTAGTGTGGATGTCTGTATGCTGGTGCTGATGTTGGTACTTTTGTGCTGATACTAGTGTTGATGATAGTGTGTTTGTGCTGGTACTAGCGTTGGTGCTAGTGTCGGTGATTGTGCTGACGGTGAGCCACGAGTTGGGATGTGACTCCATCATGATGGACATATGTTCAGTATTTGAGATTCAGTAGTGGTTCAGTGATGGACTGGATGAGATCCAACGGAGATTGTGATGTGTTGGGATAAGTCCCAACAATGATGAGATGACAAGTGATGAGTGGATAAAAAGGTATGATTGAGACTTGAGGAAACTTGGGATGACGTCCCCTACGTCATGAGAATTAGTGGATTTGGGGAGTTGTTGTCAACTCCGAGTTGGTGTGATTGTATGTTTCTAATTTCCCCAGAAAGTACCAGGAAATTATTGAAATTGGAAAAGACGAGGAAAATCATTGGTGGTATAGATGTGGGATTTTGTGATTGTGAATAACTTGGAAAACTGAGTGTTGAACCTGTAAAGGTTGGGATGTGAGAACGAAATAGTAATGAATTACGTCATTTTGTATGTGCATAAATGGTTATGAACGGACATGAGATCTAAGTAATGGATTGATTGCGGACACGTGGTTGTCCAAGTGAGTTGAGGATGTGGGAAGTCCAGTGGTTGGACTTAACATCTCGTTGGAAGCATGTCTGTTTCCAACGTGGTTGGAACTTCAGATTCGAGGAGATTTGTGATTGAGTAGACGAGAGGAGTGCTCGTTTCCGCATCGGTGATTGGTATTCTAAAGTCATTGGGGGTGACTTCTTATTTCCTGCCCGTGGCAGACGTTGATTGTGGTTACCAGTACGTTGAGTGTGTATTGGTTGGTGGACTCATGATTGGCTTTGGGTCATTGGACACAAGGAGTTGAGTTTAATTCTACATTTGGGTAGTGAAAATCGAGGTCATCATTCCACCTAGGGAAATTTGACGAAGGATTCAGAGAGGGTGTTAGACCCTACCATCAAATTCCAGGTGGATTGCTAGCTACGTGAGCATATGTGGATTCTAGGTGGATCTGGATTGTGATGTTGTGGACATTGGGCAATGTGACGATCTAGGATCGTGATGTTACCGGTCGAGTGACGTGGTGATGGTTTTGAATTGTGATATTGTTGATCAGGTTAAGTGAAAAGCTTATTACCCTGTCTTAAATATTTGGATATGGGAATGGTTGGATTGAACTTCCTTTCGAAGTTAATCCGGTATGAGACGGTACTCGAGCTAGTTGGAATGTTTTTGAATTGATTCGAGGATTTGACTTGTGAATGAGTGGATATCCAACAGGGTCAAATTGGTCGGTCTTGGATACGTGAATGATGAGATTGGCTTCTTTCCGACGTCAATCGAATGTGGTACGAAAATCGTTTGAGCGAGTATCCGATAGATTCCGAGTTGGTGCGTCTCGGTAGACATGAGTGAGATTAGATGCTGTTTTGGCATGATTGGATACGCCTTGGTGGGTGTGCTTAGATTGGTACATTTTGGATGTACGTACTTTGTATGTTGTACGAGGATCGATACTGGATAGGCTGATTGGTACCTAGTGACGGTACATGGGAGGTACCAGTGATGTATGGATGAACGTGTTGGTAATCGGCTTAGTTCTGATACCATTGGATTTGGTTATGAGTGTGAACTGGACATTGAATACTATGCACTGGACAGGGTGATTTGATGAATTCAGTGATTGTCTGAGCAGGTGCTCTTAGCCATGGATGGCTAGTGAAACCCTAATGTTGAGATGTGTGATCACTGCTAGACTGGTGTTCAATATGTTTCAGTTACACCACCTGATTGAGTGAGTTTTTGGTATCCATATACTCAGGATGAGTGAGTTGGTAGTTAGTGTAACTACAAGTTGCTTTGCGTGATGTTATCACGCCGTGACTTTACCAGCGTCTTGGATCGCTGAGGGAGTTGACAGTTGTGGACACTGAGGTTGATATATGTCGCAGGATTAATCTTTCCTTGCGAGGTGAGATCATGTTGTTGATCATATGCTACATTAAGGGAGTTGTAGTACAAAGTGATGTCACTGATTGGTTGATGATTGGAGCTTTACTAGGTTGGTAAAGCTTAGTGGTAACAATTTGGCTGGTAGTGTCAGCGTGGAATGACAAGTGAGATTTGGTGACTCCCTATGGGAGCAGATGGTAGGATGTTTTAGTGATTGAAAGGAACCGTCAAGCTGAAGGAGTCAGCTTAATGGTGAAATTGTCAAGCGATTTTATCGCGGATCAGGTGATCAGTTTCACTCGAGGTAGTCGAGTGTTTTCGATACGACGTGAGACTGTGATAGGACGTCTGAGTGCAGACGAGTTTTGTGTTGGTTAGTAGGAGTACAAGTGTACATGTGTGGAGAGGCCAAATTTGTTTTCCACGAGGTGGATGTGGAATAAGGATAGTTGGAATTTCGAGAACGAAATTATTTAAGGGGGGAAGATTGTAACGACCCATCCCGAATATGGGGATTAATTATTAATTAATTATGTTTTAAAATGACTAATCTAGGATTAGTTGAGTGAGATCAGACGAAATGTGCAAAATGACCGTTTTGCCTCTAGATGTTGACTTTTTGATCGAGCGGTCAAATAGACTTTGACAGATGACCGTGACGTAGTTCAAGACGTCACGAGTTCATAGACAGGTGGCACATCCGATTCCGACGTTTGACTAAGAAGTCATGACGTTCGGAAGTCGAGGGATATTTTGGTAATTTGGTTGAAAAGGGGTCAAATGTTGACTTTTGACCCGGGAGGTCCAATAGCGAAGGGCCAAGGACCGTTACGAAGATCGAATCGATACGAATCCGTAGACGGGCGGCACGCCGAAATCGGAGGTTCGACGGTGAAGTTCTGGTCACGGGAGCGAAATCGATTAACCGAACGAACCGGGATTTCGATTAAAATATTATTAAACTATTAAATAGTGATCAGTGTTGGTGGACACTTGGATGAGTGACAAGTGTCACTCATCCCTTGATTGAGGCCCTAATTTATGGAACATGTTTCCCTTAATCCGTTTTTAATCATCATCCTTCATCATTCTCATTCATCATCGATCAAACATTCTTCTTCTCTGTTCTTTGAACCGTTTGGAAACACAAGGGAGAGTTGAGAGGAGTTTAAGTTGAGTGTGGTGGTGTGAGCACCGTGGACGGCGGTGGTGACCGGCAAACAAAACCCGTGAACATAGACACCCACGACTCGAAACTTTGAACAACACACATTACCACCATATCTGTATCCATGAGGCCGTCTGGAGGACTTTGAGAGACTGAGAGTTCGTGGACGACACGACGGTGAGCTGGGCACGACAGGGACGACAGCAGCGAAAAGAAAAACAGAGGAGTTCATAAAAATTCAAAAATGAAAGATTGTTTTTGGTGGGCCATGGATCGCACTGGAGGAGCGGATGGAGCCCCTGAAGTCAAGAGGACCATGGTGGTGGCCACGGCTGAGCTTAGGACGGCAAGGTGAGTAAAAACCCGATAGGACCTTTTACGGTTCAAAAATGGAAGCTTGAGGTTTAGTGCATTTTGTTCGATCATGTTGATCGTTAGTTGTCTCTGAAGGTTCCAGGAACCGAGTGAGCGCAAAACCGAGATGAAAGGTGGCTAGGATCGTGCAGGCACGACGGTTGTTGGTTGTCCGGTCTGTTCGAGATCGGAGAGGTAACCTTCTGAACTTAAAATTCCGTTTTAAGTTATGGATCAATTGGAAATCGTAAGACAAAGATGTAGGGACAATTAGGATCGAAAATGGTTGGATATTGAATGAGAACCGGCCGGGTCGGTTCAGCGGTTCTACTGAACCGGTTCGAACCAGTGAACCGGGTTCACCAGAGCTTGACGATGAACAGTACCCAGCGCGTGAAGGGTATTTTGGGGAAACTTCCAACATGACTTTTAATCTATTCGATGTAACGAACACTTTGGGATTGGTTTCGTTTCGATCGGACAACGTTTCGATATTATTCGGGACGTCCGAAGGTTTTGAATCGAGTTTAAAAATAGTTAAAAATTTGAGAAAATTACGGGGCTTTGATAGGAGGTTAATGAAGAGGTTAGTGACCCTCTAATGTGATTTGGATAGGTTTGGAAGTCCCGATGATAATGGTATGGCCCACGAAGGCCTATGGCACGCGTATCGAGGCGCATCGTTGGACGGTCTGTGAGTGGTCTTTGGTTTTATAAATACTATGCATGCTTAAATGTGTTATATGTTTCATATACGTGATTTCCATAATGATGATTGTGATTATTGATTTCGGGTATGTTGCACGTATTTTGAGATATTTTCCGTATTGCACGTATATCGAGGGTGACAATTTTATTGTGGTTTTACGTGCTTGTAGTGTGACGCCCCGGAAATTCGAAACATGAAAATTTGGAAAAATTTGAAGAAAATGACGATTTTGCCCCTGGAATTGGGCAGAATGTTGACTTTTTGATCGGGACATGTTTTGGACTTTTCGGAAATACTGTTGGATAGGTCTCGTGACGCTGAATCCGTAGACAGGCGGCATGCGTCAATCGGAGTCCGAACGCGAAAGTTATGGGTCTAGAATGACGAGGGGCATTTTGATAATTTGTTGTGACAAGGGTAAAATGGTAATTTTCTGCAGTTGGGATTATTGTATGAATTAAATTAGCTGATTCACTTAATTTGGGTGTGGATTGACCAGGGGGTGACACTTGTCACCATTAGAGGAAGATTAGTGGCTAAATGCCTAATACATACAAATGCACCCGCCCACCGTCCCGTGTTGATTTCGATCAAATTGATCGGTGAATAAGGCTAGGAGATGCAACCTGAGACGGGAAGAGGAACTAAGATAGAAAACGAGTGGAATTGAGGGGAGAATTGAGGAAAAACAGAACCCTAACCCGAGACACCGAAGAGTGAAAAATTGAAGAACAATTGAT
The DNA here is from genome assembly GCA_032719365.1 of Prinsepia uniflora. NCBI lineage: Eukaryota > Viridiplantae > Streptophyta > Magnoliopsida > Rosales > Rosaceae > Prinsepia > Prinsepia uniflora. Next base: position 29,080,775 of record CM064863.1, read on the forward strand.
AGTCGAATTGGACTATACGGATCATAATTGTTGAAATTGAAGTTGATTTAAGCTTCTCAAGGTTAAGGCGAGTTGAACCCCCTCAGAAATTGAGAGAATTGAGGTCGTTTTGCTGTAGAACCGAAGGGGTGACGGCTTCGGTTTTTCTAGATTGAGTCGAGCACCAGGGAGGCTTGAGGGAAGAAATTGAAATTGGAAACGCATTCAGGAGACTTCTATGAAGCTTTTGCCTCAATCAATTTGAAGAAATCGATGGATAATGAACGGAACAGATGTTGAAGTTTCAACAAGAACACTTGATGTTTGATCGAAGGGATTGAGGTACTGACACTGGTAAGTAACATTGCAGACCTTAAATTAGAGATTAAACGATACTGTTAGAAGCTTGAATTGTAAGAAATGATGCAGAATTGATGGAATTTGGAACGGGTTGCATCGCGGGTCAAATGACCCGTTTACCAGTCATTCGGGTCCAGAAGACAACAGTGATGGGTACTGTAGCAGGCGTGTGGCACCCACGCGCAGCCACTCACGGCGGCGCGTGGGGGCGCGTGAGGGGGAATCCCGAGGTGAGTTCAACATGAAACTTGTCCTATTTAATGTAACGAACATTTTTTGTGTTGGTTGCGAGTCGATCGGACGCCGTCTCGATAATGTTTCGAGGGTCCGAAGGTTTATGTTACATATTAAATTAATATTAAATTCCCAGAAAATTACGAGAAATTAGTATGATGTAAATTGAGTCCTTAGTGACCTTGAATAATGATTGTGGACAGGATTCGGGATTCCTGGAAAATGTCGGAAATTACGAAAACGCGTGCAGCTCGGAAAGCGAGCGGTTTGGACGGTGTGTGAGTGGACGTTGTTTTCTACATTGATATGCATGCATAGTTAAATGTTTTATATGATTTATGGCATGATTTGAATTGCAATGATTTGATATGATTATTTTGAGATTTAATGATTATTTTAATTGGTGCTTCGGGCACGTTTTTCGAGAAAATATGAAATGACTGTTTTGGGCGAAGGTCCGAGATTTGTGATTGGTTTTGGCTTGGATTATGGGTTGGAAAATTGATTTAATGGATTTGTGATGTTTTCGGATATGATTTTACGGATTTGCGTGTATTGAATTATTTAATGATTTGACGGATTGACGAGAAATGAGATTTGGGCATGTGGACCCGTGATAATGGTTTTGACATGGTTTTGATACTTGATTTGAAATAATGCTTTTGATTGTGTATTGATGTTTGATGACTCCAGATGTGTAATTCCTGGAGGGACTCCAGATGCGTAATTCCTGGAGGGACCGGATGTGTAATTCCCGGTGAGGCTGGATGTGTAATTCCCAGCATTGGATGACGACTCTGGATGTGTAATTCCCAAAGGATCCTCGGATGTGTAATTCCCGAGTTATATGCTTTATTATATGGTGAACTGATTTTATAAAATGATTTAGATGATTCATGTGTTTTATCCTATGCATGCATGATTTGTAAAACTGGAGGGTAAACTGATGTGTTTTGAGAAATGTTTTTCAAATGATATTATTTTGTCCACTCACACCTTTGTTTTTGATGACCCTCCAGGCCGTGGCACAACGTTCGGGGCTGATCTAGAGGCGGAGGCATGAGCGGCAGTTATCCCTTGTCTGATAGGTGCTGAAGGCTAGTTCCGGGACTTCAGTTGACTTGTCAGACAGGAGCAGGACCGGGCACGGTTATCGAGGTCCAGTTGGGACGGGTCCTGTCATGTAGTTTCATGAATAATGTGATGAAATGGTATTTCGGTTGGATTTGTGTTTATGGATTTGGGCAGTGGTCCACTTGGTTTTGTATTTATAGATTTGGTATTCTACAGTTTTGGGCTGAGTTCCCACACTTGGTTTTGAGTTACGGTTTTTGGGCTAAGGCCCTAATGGCTTGTTGAGTAAATGTTTTGATTACTGGTTTTCGAGGCATGCATATGTTTTAATGAAGGGCATAAATGTCTTTGTGAAATGTGTTTATGAACTTAATGATTTTCGTCCACTCACAGCTTTTGTAGTTTTTAATGCCCTTCAGGTTGATTACGGAAGCGACTGCAGCAGAGATCGGTACATCGTATACCTCTTCCGTCGATCCTTGCGCACTCTGGAAGCCCCGTTTGGGCAGTGGCATCAGGTTATCCCTTGTCTGATACTTCGTGTCAGATGAGAGCATGGCACATTCCACGGTAATCCCAGGGGGATTGGGATGGGTCGTGTCACCACATGTCATTATCTGACATGTGCCACATGTCACTATCTGACATGTGCCACATGTCACTATCTGACATGTGCCACATGTCACATGCTGACGTTATCTTACCACGTTAGCTCTGACAGCCTCTAACACCTCGCCGTGTGGCACCAACCAGACTTGGTCACGTGGCCTGACATGATGATGTGGACTGCCACGTCATCATCGTCTTCCTCTATCCAGGTCGACCTGCGACTCTGTAACGGGTTAGTCGACCCGAATCACGACCCGGTCATATCTTCGTCTAAACTCAACCAAAATCCACCATTATTTTCCATTCTACTTGTCTCGCCCCCAGAAATCGACCCAAAACATCTTTCTCACATACCTTGAGTGCAAATACAAACCCTATACATATTGAGTGGAAATCATGAGTTCTTGTCTTGTGAATTGATTCATACTTATTTTATTCATGTTGAGATATATTTCACCAAGTTTACTCAATGTCTTACTTGTCAATGCATTTTGTTATGATGCATTATCTTTTGAATTCCATAGCTATTTAGCTTCTTAGTGTAAATCTTTAAGGCTATACTTATGTTGATACAATTTGAGACAAATGGTTGAGGGCTTAGTAGTTTTTTCTTTTAAAGAAAAAAAATTAAAAAATATGAGTTTAAAAGCCTTAGTTTGTTTTCGTATTTTCTAGGGACTGAAAAAGTCTAAGTGTGAGGGTATTTGATAAGCCTTGAATTAAGCATCATGTTACACCCTTTATGCTTATCTTTTAAAGTTTAAATACAAAAAAGTTGGAGAAAATAATCCATTTTGTGAGAAATGACTAGAATTAGATAAAGCACATAATTATAAGAATTTAGGAAAAAGAATCACCCAAATCAGAGTTATATTGAAAAAGTTACGATTGAATAAAAGGAGGCCACCAAAAAGAGCTAGGGATTTCGGTGGAGAGCTATCGAAGCCCACAAAAACAGCCCGGAACCAGTTCGGTGGGCGCCTTTTGATTTTTTTAAACCAACGTCGGCACGTGTGTACCGAAGGCTGCAACACCAGATCGGCGCGCGTGCACCGAATTGTTCTAGCCATGCTTCAGCACGCTTACCGAACCATCTTCCAAGCTTTCGGCTGACGCCTACCGAACGCCTCTTTCCAGCCTCCTTGCGCGTTGACTTTACATTGACCACCGAAAATCCTTCCAATTTTCGGTGGGCTTCCACCGAACCTAGCCCTGTTAAATTCCAGCAACTATTTTCCATTTTTTTTTTGGTGGAAAATTGACCAATTGAAAGTTTGGATTTGTTTCCTTCTTATCTAGGAAACCTTTTTAATTAGAATTTTTATTACCTTTATCCTTTAGGGCTTTAATTTAATTAGTTTAATCATTTTTTAAGGATATTGTGAACTTCTATTTATTTGAGGATTAATGTTATCCTATAAATAAAGAGGCTTAGGTTATTTGTAAGGGGTCGCTCATTATTTGTACCAAAACTCTGCAAAAACCAAATCTTCCTTTCCTTTAAGACCGAATTGGACATATAAGGCGAATTCCTGAGTGTCTCACCAAAGAGTGCCGAACCACCTAACATCTATAGGGCGAATTTCCGAGGATTCAAAGCGTAACTCTACCCCTTTACCTCGTAATTTTCTCTTTGCATTGGAATATCGTACTTATGGATTGATTCTTAATATTATTATGGTTTTATATTCTATTTTTATTTCATTAATCTTCCATGTGTTCTAATATCTTAGTTTTTGTAATGATGGTATGTTGTGCTTAATGCTTGATTATATATAGGGCGAATTCCCAAGTCTAGATCATTGAAAGTGTATAGGGCGAATTCTCGAGCACGTACTTGAGATAGTATGCTTGTATTTCGTAGAACTAAGATTATGGAATTTCATAGATTTTGGAATTGGCATAATTTATGAATGAGTTAGGTTTAAAAATGAGTTGACCATGTAAATAATAGATTAGGTTAGTTTAGATTAGTTAATCACATAGGATAATAGAAATAATCAACTACCCCCTAATTAATTAAGCAAACGATAATCATGTGTAGGTACCCTCAATCCCCGGTAAAAAACGATCCCTATTTATCAATGCTACAATCTACAAAAAACTGGTTTTAATTTGCATATGTTTTTATTAAGTGTTGAGTGTGACTCTGTGTTTACTTTAATACTTAATTTTAGCGTATCAATGAGGTCTCTCTGAGCGGAAATGATCAAACTCCGGAAGAACAATGCGGTTATCGAGAGCAAAAATCATATATGGGGAGATCAACATTAAAGCACTCTCGCTATACTCCAAACCATTCGAGATGAAGAGCTAAAAGAACAAGTAGCAGCTACCGAACGTGTAACAACCCATCCCAAATTCCTAGATTAGATTAGTGACTAATCACGATTAGTGAGGCTAATCCGTGATTAGTTGGGCGAAATCGGACGAACGATGCAAAATGACCGTTTTGCCCCTAGGCATGGGCAAAACGTTGATTTTTCATTCGGGCGATCAAATGGACTTTGACCGATGACCGTGGCGTAGTTCGTGACGTCACGAGTTCATAGACAGGTGGCACGTTCAATTCCGACGTTCGAGGAGGACGTTATGACGTTCGGAAGTTTAGGGGCGTTTTGGTAATTATGGTTAAAAAGGGGCAAATGTTGACTTTTTGATCGAGAGGTCCGATGGCCGAGGGCCGAGGATCGTTACGTAGATCGGGACGATACAAATCCATAGACAGGCGGCATGCTGGAATTGGACTTCGAACGGGGAATTTATAGGTCACAAAAGTTCGATTTCACTATGCACGTACTTCGAGACGGTGATGATTTGGCAAAATCTGATTGGGCTAGATATTTTCAGTGGGCCCCACTGATGAGTGACAAGTGTCACTCATCCCATTGGTGCAAACCCCTAAATTGTGGATCTAAGTAAATTAAATAATATTATAATTATTATTATATAATTAATCCTAACCACACTAAATCCTATCCATCCATTTCACTTAATCCCTCAAATCCTAGCCATTCAATTAATCCTCTCTTCTCTCATCAGCCATCACTATCTTTTCTTTTCTTCTTCAAACCCGCACCCCCCACCATTTTCTTCATCCTCCATTTTCAAACACAACAAACAAACACCTCACCACCTTCCTTAAATCGTGTCTAACGATGGTGGCCCAAGAAGTGAACTTGAAGAGGGAGATGAGACGAGCACGGTGGTGCTATTGGTTTGAACGGAGGGCCACGGCGGTGGCCACGGCGGGGGAAAGTCGAAACCGTGAGGTAATGGTTTCAAAAATATGTTTTCGGGTTTTAAGGAGTTTGGGTGATTTTCATTAATTGGAAAAGGTTTTTGGAGGTTATAGGAACCATTTAAGATCATAAAGGGAAGCTAAGACGGCCGGGAAGGGCGGTGGACGGCGGAGGAAACCGCCACCACCATGGTCGATCGGAAGGTACGGTTTTTTGATGGTTTTCTTCGGTTTTTTAATGTCTAAAAGGTAGGAAATGAATGTAGGAAGGTATTAGGATCAAAATAAGATGAAATGGACCTAAAATGACCCTGAACCGGTCCAAGAACCAGAGAAAACCGGTTCAACACAGTGCTGTGAACAGTGAACCGGTTCAGCTGGAGGTTAGGGATGATGAACAGTATTTTGGACCTTCTAGGGGTGTGTGGGCCATAATTTGGGAAAGTGTTCAGCATATGAAATCTTCTATTCGATGTAACGAAGATTTTGGGACTGGTCTCGCATCAATCGGACATCGATTCGATAGGTTTCGGGCTGTCCGAATGTTTAGGGTCGGTTTAAAAATAGTTAAAAGTATGGAAAAATTACGGGGCTTTAATGGGAGGTTAATTAAGTAGTTAGTAACCTTCTATTAAAATTTGAACAGGTTTGGGAGTCCCGATGATAGTGATTGGCTCGGGAGAGCCTATGACACGCAAATCGAGGCGGCAGCTCGGATGGTCTGTGAGTGGACCTTATTTTCTAAATTGGTGCATGCATAAATGTTTATTATATGTTTTAAATACTTGTTTGTGATGCCATGAGTGCATTTGGATGTGTGGTTATGTATAGGCACGTATTTCGAGGTTTCGGCCCTATACGGTGCCTATACGGGTCTGTATTTCTTTATTGGTCTAAATGAAATGGTTTTGGATTTCTAAAAGGATAAACTCGGGTATGAGACCCATTTGGTTTGGTCTCGGGCATATGACGCTATTTACGACCTTCAGGTCTAAATCGTGGTCGCGACGGGTGCTATGTGCACGGCGATCGACGATACGACGCTCGCCTCCGGATTGGGATGTGTTCCTTCCGGAGAGGTCACAATGCACGATTCGTGGTCGGGAAGCCTGGGGAGGCTTGAATTCGGAGTGTTGACAGTTCAGGATATCGATCGGTGATGAGTGCACCATGATCTTGTGGTGGTCGCGTCGGTTGATTCGCTCACGGTGACATACCAGGATTGAGGGCGGTCCTGGATGGATGGTTGCACGCATCACTACGATCGGAGTCATGACTGACCCTTAGATATCGGGCACGGTGCCCAGCTGATGTCATATGTTCGGGCACGAGACCCAGTTACTTTACGGTTTATCATTTCGGGTCAGGGACCCTAGATGGATTTCCAAGTTCATTACGGTTTATGGGAACCGGCAAGAACTTTGGAAAGGCCATTGTGTTTCATGACGGTTTATGGGAACCGGCATGAACCCTTGTCAGGTCATTATGGTACATGAAGATTTATGGGAACCGGCATGAACCCTTGTCAGGTCATTATGGTACATGAAGATTTATGGGAACCGGCATGAACCCTTGTTATGGATGTTATGGATCATGACGGTTCAGGGGAACCAGGCATGAATGTTTATGTTATGTATATATATGTTCATCTACCTTCCTTTACTTGTTCTATTATCTCCTCCGGGGAGGGTCGTTGGCCTAGGTTGACCCCGGAGTAGTCACGGAGCACTGATTGAGTGGGAGTCGCCCCAGTTGGGTTCCTTACTCTCAGGAAGGCTGGTTACTATAACTTCGGGTAAGGTCAGTGGTATGCCGACATTGACTTTGACTTTGAGAAGACTTGGGTTTGAGACCCCGGGTAGCACGCGCGTAGCTTTGGAAACCGTGACAGGATTGGTTGTGTGAATTATATGTATATATGATGTATGCTATATGATATGATATATGAGGTGTGTTTACACAGGTTTTGGGAAGTGGCCCGTACGGTTGGTTTCTTATGATTTGGGCTGAGACCCTTATGGATTTGGGCAGCGGCCCGTATGGTCGTTTTCATTATGGTTCTTTCAATCTTGGTTTTGGGCTTAGTTCCCACATATGGTTTCTTTAGTTAAACGGTTTTCGAATGCATGCATGCTTTTTAGTAAAGGGTACAAATATCTTCTTATGAAATGTTTTTATAAACTCTTGTTTTGTCCACTCACAACTTTTAATGTGTTGACTGCCCTTCAGGTTGACATCGGATGTGGATTGTAGCAGAGACCGAGATATCACATGCCTCCTCCGGATCCCGGCATACTCTGATAGCCCGAGAGGGCAAAGATCGGAAATATCCCTTGTTTGACACTTCGTGTCAGACGGGAGCAGGGTCATCCCGCGTTAATCCCGGGGGGATTGGGATGGGTCCTGTCAGAACGAGCACTAACTGCCAATACCAAACGGGAGCCACGCTGCCTCGAACCATCATGATTGTAGCTATTTGAAATAATACTCATCCACCATGCCGATGGGGCTAAACCTTAGGAACACAAATCTTCCATGATGCTCGTGAATTACTTGATAGAAGACCACTTTTGATTTAGACCAATTGGCTTACCTATCTGAAAAATAATCCCAAGATTGCAGAACAACCTCATTTCCTCTTCCTATCTTAGGGAGGACGTGCTCTATCAGGGTCTACCTTGATGAGAGCAGAGCGTTAGAAAGGTCCAGCACAGCAGGTGGAAGATCAAATTCCACGAGTAAATTCACACCTTTTGGAAAATGTAGCTGACTCACCACTACCATGTCTAAAAAAAGATCAAGAATAGTTGAACAACTAGGAAGGAGCACTATCAATATGAGTCGCTAACCCATTTCCAAATGGATCAGAACACAATCCAAACCCCTAAAGTTTGAGGATGTCGTTCAGGAACTCCTCTAACGAGTCCGTGAACTGGAGGCTGACAAGCAGATGATCAATTCTCCAACAAAAATCAAGGCTAACATTAGTCCCTTCATGGATTACATTCTACGATACGTACATGAGACAGAGGTCAAACCCCTCAAAATCATATCATACACTAGAAAAGGGAGATCCGATACTACACATGAACAATTATCAGTCTTTCGTTGCTTTCAAAAACCTCTCCGACGAGTTATAATGCTTCAGCTCCACCCTCACAGAAGATCTACTCAACTGGTTCTTGTTAATAAGTTTTCAGAAAACAAAAATTGAGGGGTTAAAACCTGTTTTATAATTCGGTATTTTACACTGAAATAATTACTCGGTCCACTTACCTTTTTATTTTTTTACTCCTCAGGTTCCGGTGGTACTTCACATTCTTCGAGGAATTTATTGTTGATGCTCTAATATTAACACCAGTAGTTGGAGTGATGCAATGGAAATTGGAATAATTCAGGTAGTTACTTAAACTGTTGATCATCATTAGTGCACTATACTCAATACTTTCGCTACCACGGTGAAATACTAATTGGTTTTTACTAATTACGCTTCATACGATCTCTTAAAACACAACATATTATTTTATTGGTTTTCGTCATATGAACGTCACCATTCAGATGTCAGCTATCCTGCCTCGATCTTTGTGAACTTTCCAGATCGGGGTGTATCATTCACAAATTCACATTGATTTGCACGTTCATCTTTATCTTCATTTTTATCTTCATCTGAGTATCTTGTGTAGTTGGGTAATATTGAGTAGAGGCGGAGGTAGAGATTTGGGTAGAGAGATTTGAGTAGTAGTGTGGACTAACTTAATTTTTTAATTTATATATTTGGGGGAAAAGTAGATATTAAAACCAAAACCTAAAACCTATATTTAGTTCAATATATAAAAAGTGGTTATTAATAGTTAAATTCTATGAGAATGGATCACTTGTGTTATGACAATTTCTCAAAAGAAAAAAGAATATTTTGTTAAGTTATTTAGTGAATCTAATTTTGATTTTCGTTAGTAGTAAATCTTTTGATTCCCAATAATAGTGACTGATAAATCTTTTAATTGTGATTGGGGCAAGCTGAAACTCGTATGAATCTTTCTGGCTTCTAGGAGAGGAGTGAACTTTTGTTCGTGATTCATTCGGTTCAAACTGGAGGAAAAAGAAACAACAAAAGAAAAGACTACACATATATAAAATTTCGTCTGTCACATAATTAATTCAGGTGTAAAGTGAAAATGGAGAGAAATTATAAGTTAAATCCAATATATAAATAATAATAAAATAATTAAACAGTTGGAATAAATTAAATATCAGTATCAGGCATGCATCAGTGAGCTAGGTTCCAACTGATGCGTATACATTTTATTTTAGTTAATCCAAAATGAAGCGCTACACAATAATTTACATAAGAGTTTGATTTTGCATGTAAATTAAATATTGTCTGGATATGGATCTGCACATTATTAAAATAATTAAAAAGAAGTATTGTAGATTTGCATCTGGCTCAAAATGTGCTCAAAGTTATCAGTAGATTTTTCAATGGGGTGAGAATGCATGCCTTCGTAAGTCGTCACAACAACTCCTTCATCTTTGGTTAACCTCTGAACTTGCTTTTTCACATTGCAACCCTGATGAGTGCACCGATAGTAGCTTCTGCACTCAACCAATTCAAATTCAAATACAAATTAAACAATTAGACAAATACGTACTTAATTAAGTCTAATAGATAATATATAGGCCGGTGAGTTATGCCTTATAGAGTGATGATTCGCTAGGTAATATATGTAGAAATTAACTTGAAGGGTGTATATATAGACCAGTTCCTTAATTCCGTTGAAAATATCAATTACACCAAAGGACATCGGACATTTCACATTTCGATCCTAAGAAAATAAAGCTCGAGTTTTCTTAATCATGAGTTGATATAAATATATCTCTTAAATTACTCATTCGTATTACTTCATGCCTCTCTTAATTAGTACTTTAGGAAGATATTTATTATTAAAGCAGGCAATTTTTCACCAACTATGCATGCATGGTTTAATATTTTTAATTTCCACACAATATTTGTTGATGGTCTAGTTGGATTATATTGAACATGCATGGGGAGTGATTGAAAACTAAAAATGAGAAGATACACAGACGCGACTGACCTTGGGAATTTGTTGTTCTTCACTGCCTTTTGACCATACTTCCTCCATCTATATCCATCATCAAGAATATCAACTTGGCTCCTGGTTTGAAAGGCATATCTTGGCTTTCTTATTTTCTTATCTCCCTTCTTTATTATGCCCCCCCTCACACCATTTTCAGGTCCCCCAAAGCTTTTGCTGTCAGAATTATTGTTTGAGGCCTCCATCTCCGACATGAGCCCCAAAAACCCATTCGAGGATGACTTGCTACTAGCTTGCTGGATCATTCGATGTCGATCATGACCGGTATTGTCGATATAGGCATGAGCCGCAGGGTTCCCCATGTTCAATGACAAGGAAGAAGCAGGATGATGATGATGAGTTGCTGTCGATGAAAAAAAAAATGTTGGGTAAGTTTCCATCGGAGAGAGAAGATATAGAGAGAAAGAGAGAGGTAGTCTTATTACTCTTATTATTAGGTAGTGATAAGATTGATTAATTTATAAATTCATATATGACATGGTTTTGGGTTGGCTAATTTAGTAATTTTTTGTGGTTTATATAAAGGTAGGGTTTAAAGAGATGGAGGCGGCTAGCTAGTCCGTTGGCTATGAGCACGAATGAGATTCGTTTGTCCTATGTTTGATGTCGTGAAGGGCACGTAATAATGGATATTAGTTAATTAAAAAAAATGGCCATTTCCACAAAGACAATTTCATCAAATCTACGAAGGATCAATATATAAATATATATATTGTGGAACCCAAAATCACCGGAAAAATGTGGAGCTGCCACGTGACCCATAATTCTCAAAATGACCAAATTGCCCTTGGCAATAATACTTGTAAGCCCAAGCACCGGACATGGCCCAAACCAGAATGACATGTGGAAGCCTCTCCACCCTCGATTTGTATAACACGTGTTAGCATGCAAATTGATGAGCATTTGTCCCACATTGAAACTATGGAAATTGAACATCTCACTCACCCCTATATAAGAGGTAAATTGATGAGCATTTGTCCCACATCGAAACTATGGAAATTGAACATCTCACTCACCCCTATATAAGAGGTAAATTGATGAGCATTTGTCCCACATCGAAACTATGGAAATTGAACATCTCACTCACCCCTATAAATAGCAAGGCACATTTTATTTCCAAGATAAGTTGATTCTTCGCTTCGAAGTATATCCTTTTCCTCTCTCAAAGCTAACTTAGGCATCGGAGTGTTCTTGGTCGAACAACCCCCCGGGTAAATCGATCGAGACAACGATAGCTAATTGTTTGCTGTTTGCAGGAATTGTGAGAACTTTTTGCGGCGGGTTCGATTTCTGCTTCAACAATTGGTGCTTTCATTGAGAGCTATTGAGTTATACTCAGAAGAAGCTCTCTCATTTGTTCATCGTTCATCTTTCTTCGTTCGTCGTTCATCGACATTGTTCGAAGATTTTGAACGTTGTTCATCACTCATCAAGAATTTGTTCATCGTTCATCTTTCTTCGTTCGTCGTTTATCGACATTGTTCGAAGATTTTGAACGTTGTTCATCACCCATCAAGAATTCGTTCATCGTTCATCTTTCTTCGTTCGTCGTTCATCGACATTGTTCGAAGATTTTGAACATTGTTCATCGTTCATCTCTCTTCGTTCGTCGTTCATCGACATTGTTCGAAGATTCTGAACGTTGTTTAAATTACCCATCAACAGCTTTCCAAATTCAAAATTCTTCGAATCGGCATGGCTAAGGCTCGTCGATCCGCTCAGTCAGCCGGAGAAGGTATTTCTGCCTCAACAGCTCAGACGAGGAATGAAGCTCACATAGAAACTCCGGAGAAGCGCCCAGCTCAACTCAGGCGCGTGTCTATGGAAGCGCCCCTTGAGACACTCGAAGGGAGGCCAACCTTCAGTTTTGGAGCATTCCCCTCTCCAGCTAACCAAGTACCCGCGCTAGGGGAAGGAACTTCGACTTTACAACAAGTGAATGAGAGGTTGATGGGAAATGCATCACGACATGATCGACCCACAACAAACATGGTCCTAAAGGACTTTCTGGACGGATGTCATGACATCTCAGGGAGAAGTCGTCACCAACCTCCCCAAGACAATTTGGCGCAGCAAGTTGAAGGGTTAAGCAAACAAATTCAACTTCAGTCAGAGCTCTTGCAGCAACTCCTAGCAGGGAGACCAATCCAGGAGCGGGACGGACGATCCACGTCACGTGGCCGACAAGAGAATGCCCAGAGACGACCTAGGAAAGAGCAGGCCCGCTGCCAAACTATGTCACAAGATACTTCGCTGGGAAACTCTGGAGAAGAAAGTCACGCTCATCAAGCAAAAATCCCACAACGCCTAAAGCCGTTAGTACGTGAACGGCTAGGAGGTAGGACTGGGGCAACTTCATGGGCAGAGCATTCACAGCACTCACGTGGGGGCAGGGGGCAACTTCGAGCTCAAAACAAAAACCCAAAACGATCTGCCCACGACAGTAAAAGGGGAGAAGCTCAAGGAGTTTCTCAACAATTAGCAAAAGATGACTCATCGGCTCAGCAAGGAGCATTGCGGGCTAATGATATTCAAAAAATGCTGGACATGCACCTTCGTGCTCAACAGGGTGGCGATCTAGAAGACGATCTACGTCGCCAAATACAGCTCTCTACGCCCTTCATAAGGGATATTGAGGAGGAGCCATTCCCCCAGAGGTTCGCAACACCAAACTTCACTCCATTCAAAGGATCCTCCGACCCAGTAAAACACATAGATTATTACCGAGGAGTCATGATCCCCCACAGGTCTAACGATGCGCTCATGTGCAAAGTTTTTCAAGCTTCCCTTCGAGGCCAAGCCGTGACTTGGTTCAATCATCTCCCCCCGAGGTCGATTGAGTCCTTTGAAGAGTTGGCTTTGACATTTGTGAAGGAATACGCACAACTTCGGACAATCGAGGTGAAAGATGACCATCTTTTCTCTATCCAAAAGCGAGAAAAAGACACTCTGCGACAATACATACGGAGATTTTGTGAGGAAAAGTCTCGCATTATCAGCTGTAATGACCTTGTTGCGACAATGGCATTCAAACAAGGACTCCCTCGAGACAGCCAGCTTTACGGGGACATCGTCATGAGCAATGCGCGAAGTTTTTCCAAAATACTTTCGCTAGCAGAGCGACATGCAAGTTGGGAGGACGAGAAGAGCGCTGCTCATACTCATGACCACGCCGGGACTAGCGAAGGGGCCTCCAATGAGGATGAACCTCATGAAAAGTCTGCGACTGGAAAGCTCAACAAGCGAAAGGCCGGGCAACAGTCCCAAACGCCAGTTATGGGGAAGCCTAACTTACAGCTATCTTTACCAGCCCATCAGATCCACAATGAAATTAAGAACAAACCATGGTTTAAAAGGCCGGAGCCAGTCAAAGGCAATCAAGAGAATGCTGATAAGACCAAATGGTGCGCCTATCATTAATGTTATGGTCACAATATCAGCACATGTATATCTTTCGAAAGATATCTTCGAAATCTCCTGAGGGAGGGGCATTGTACAGACTACATCAAAACTGTAAATCACATGGAAAACAAAGGGCCAAACGAACCAGCTTCAAAGGTGATCCGCATCAACTAGACTGTCAACATTAGAGAGACATAAAATTCTATGGAGCTTTTCAATTTTGCTTTTCAAGTTGTCTTCTAAATTCAAGTATCAATGAAATGAGATCGACAAATTGATTTGTTCACCATGTACAATTTTCAAAGCTTATTCTCTCTAGTGTAAAAAGCCTTCGCCATGCGAAGCACCTAAGCCTTCGTCATCGAAGCATCCAAGCCTCCGTCATCGAAACATTAAGCCTTCGCCCTGCGAAGCATCTAAGCCTTCGCCCTGCGAAGCATCTAAGCCTTTGCCCTGCGAAGCATCTAAGCCTTTGCCCTGCGAAGCATCTAAGCCTTCGCCCTGCGAAGCATCTAAGCCTTCGCCATGCGAAGCACCTAAGCCTTCGTCATCGAAGCATCCAAGCCTTCGTCATCGAAGCATCCAAGCCTTCGCCCTGCGAAGCATTCAAGCCTTTGTCATCGAAACATCAAAGCCTTCTGAGTCCTGCAAATTTCTGCGCAGCAAGGAGAGCTCATCTCGAGCGGTATCTCGCTCATTTTCTATCAGCATCCTCTCCGCACGGCTCCTCTCCAACTCGCCCACCTTGGCTTCCGATGTGAAATTAAGACCTTAAGTTTTCTTAAGTTATCGTAATATCACATCAACAACATAATCTTCAATTTCTGCGGCCCTTCAAAATAGCACATACGCAGGACCGGAACGGAAAGGTTAGGAAAGAAGTTGCTCGGTATGCTTTTTGGTTAGGAAAGAAGTTGCTCGGCATGCTTTCTTCTCCCAAGAACCAATAAGTCCTTGTTTATCGTCCTTCTTCTGAACAATGGTCTCCTTCGAGCACAGTGGAACGCACAACCACTCCTTGATCGGGATGTCTGAAAGCCTCGCGCCATTCATGGAGAAAGCAGCCGGCTCATGTCCCGGAACTCTGGAAGAACATCTGTCGCCAAGCTCCACGAGAACGTCGTTTGGAAAGGAATTTTGATTGCAAGCCTTCCACTTCATGAGGACTTCAGGCTTCTCAAAATCCATATCTTTCCCTCGGAATGGACTTAGGCCACGAAAACCGCCACGCTCCCACAGGACAAATTTGCTGGGTCTCTCGGCATCTTGACGCATGGCGAGCATGTATGTGGTACTAGCAAGAGTCACAGTAGGTGTGATCCTGCCTACCGATGCTCACTAGTCACGTCCGCAAGTGCACTCAGTCACCACCAAGTCCCCGTCGACTGTTCGGCCAAACTCCGTCCACGACGTGACATCGTGAGAGTATAAGGAACGATTTTACAAGATCGATTTGATAAATCCTTACCTCCAGCTAGTAGAACTCAAGCTCAATTTTTCGAGGATTTTGAAGCTTCTGTTCTTGCTCGATACGGCCTCAATCCTCCCCGTTTTTGATTTGGATCGGTTCGAATTAGTCCCAGGAGACTTAATCCAGCCTCAATTTTGATCCTCAAGACTCACGAATTCGAATTCGAATTTTCACCACAAATTTCCAAAATTTCGAAAATCTGCAAAACCAGCGACCCTCTGTCCTTCGTGTTTGTTTTGCTCCAATTCAGACTCTCTAATCTCTCATTCTCACAATCGAATTGCTCTGCTATTTAACAAAATCAAGGTTTGGACAAAATGATTGAGTTTTCCCTAATTAAGGGTTTAGGGTCCCTAAAATCCTTGATTTCCTCCATGTTGTCTAAACAAAGCAGCAAGAATCATTGGTAGGTAGCATGAGTCAGCGTCCACCGTTCGCTTGTCTCAAAAAGACCGTTTTGCCCTTCGCTTCCAAAATTACGAAAATGCCCCTCGCCTTCGTAGACACATAACCTTCGCATCCGATCTCCGATTTCGGCATGCCACCTGTCTATGGATTCGTATCAACTCGACCTACGTAACGGTCTCTGGCCCTCGTCCTTTGGACCCCCCCGGTTCAAAAGACAACATTTTGCCCATGCTTGGGGGTAAAATGGTCATTTTGCACATTATGTCCGATTCACACCACTAAACCCAGAATAGTCATTCTAAAACTAAAAATGGACTTTTTACCTTTATAACCAGGGGCAAAATCGTCAAATAAACACTGAATCGATTCTTGAACCCAACGGTAACTGGTAACCCGGTAATATAAGACTCCAAACAATGTACATCCCTCCGGATTCCCTGAATACCGAATCAATGTGGGGGCATTTGTGGAACCCAAAATCACCGGAAAAATGTGGAGCTGCCACGTGACCCATAATTCTCAAAATGACCAAATTGCCCTTGGCAATAATACTTGTAAGCCCAAGCACCGGACATGGCCCAAACCAGAATGACATGTGGAAGCCTCTCCACCCTCGATTTGTATAACACGTGTTAGCATGCAAATTGATGAGCATTTGTCCCACATTGAAACTATGGAAATTGAACATCTCACTCACCCCTATATAAGAGGTAAATTGATGAGCATTTGTCCCACATCGAAACTATGGAAATTGAACATCTCACTCACCCCTATATAAGAGGTAAATTGATGAGCATTTGTCCCACATCGAAACTATGGAAATTGAACATCTCACTCACCCCTATAAATAGCAAGGCACATTTTATTTCCAAGATAAGTTGATTCTTCGCTTCGAAGTATATCCTTTTCCTCTCTCAAAGCTAACTTAGGCATCGGAGTGTTCTTGGTCGAACAACCCCCCGGGTAAATCGATCGAGACAACGATAGCTAATTGTTTGCTGTTTGCAGGAATTGTGAGAACTTTTCGCGGCGGGTTCGATTTCTGCTTCAACATATATATATATGTGTGGTTTCTTTAGGCTTCATGATTAAGGGTGATGGAAATATAACCCCTATTACTAATTTGATTAATTAATAATTAATCATGGTTTAGTTGGTTGGTTTTGACCAGTTAACCTACATTTCGTACGGGCATATTTTTCTTTGAAATTTGAAACTTACATATGTACACTGTTGTCATTAATTTGCATGTATTTTAACAACTACTTATAGCTGTGTTACCTATAAATCATCATGCCTATTCACATGTTAATGAAATAGACCAAGAGCTTTACTACCATGCATGGTACTACACCACATGCATAATTAATAATGGAGGCGCTTCATTAATCTCATAGCTCACAAGTCAATATAACAATATTAATATGGACAAATGCACACAAATAACTAAAAAAATCCACATCATTAAAGTTATACAAAAATATTATAAGCAAAACTCACAAAACTCAAAACAACTAAAATTATAATAGTAATTATGATCATAAACGAAATATCTCTACCAAAAGAAAAAGTCACCCATGTAAAATTCAGCACATATATATAGTCTTGACGAATTTATAAAATAAGTGACTGATTTCACAAATTTAAAATTTAATTATAAGTGTAATTTATTTAATTAAAATTTAATTGTCATTTACAAAAGTGATGAAAGGCCCCATGGGGGGGCGAGGAGACAAGGGCATGCGTGTAGTTTATAAGGTGCCTGGTATTTTTCTTCAGTCAGAGATTTGTTAATATTTAGATGGACGCGAGAATTTTCTTCAGTTTTCCATATATGTTTCTAATTACATGAATTTGTGTCTGTTATTGAGCAAACAACGTAGAGTAGGGAATATATAGAGATAATATATTCAATGGATGTGGAAAAGTGTGAAAAGCCAAACTCTTTGTTGTCCACTCGGTTTGACTAATTAAAATGCAGCAGCAGCGGCAGCAGCGGCAGCAGCAGACAGAGAGAAAACGAATTAGATCATCTGATCGAGTTAACCTTTATTTATATATTATTTGAAATCAGAACAACAAACGTATAATTAAATATAACTCTGTTTCTATTGGCTTGAATCAACTGTTGAGACGATGAATTGCAATTCGTATTATCTAAAAATGAGTACGTAATCATCAATTATTAACTTTTTTGGGTCTAATTTATCATCAATATTTCAGTTGTCATGCATTGAATTGAAGGGAGAAAATGTCAAGATGGCGTGGAGATAGAAATGGACACGTGGGTTTGAATTACTAGATATATTCTTTGGCAAATGGCAAATTGGCAACAAAAAGGAAACCTCAAGGAAGGTCACAGGCGCAGCCAATGATATTGGCTATGGCAGGCTAAGAGTGATTTAATTAATTTAAGGTTGTATATTAACGGTTGGTGCTTGGTGCTTGGTGCTTGGTGCTCACTAACCCACCTGTCCGAAGAACTATTCAATTGATCAAAAAACTCTACCTACTGTTCTCATCAAATGATGTTGGTGAAGCAGTGAATTATATATATTGAGATTTAATCACATTATTTATAAAAAATAAATTTGATATTTTTTGTATAACGAGAAATTTTACTAAATTATAATAATATTATATGGTTAAAAAATAATAAAATTTGGATGAATTATCACTTTCAATTTTTGTTTTTGGCAATATTATTTACATCCCACTTTTAAAGAAATCTTTTCTCATAATTTTTTAAACATAAGGAATTTTTCATATATATATATACACGTGTCTTCACCTGTATTTTTCATTGATTTTCTGAACCATCATTTAATATAATCTGTCAATATATTTAACAAAATTAAAAAATTATTTAATTATTTATTTTCTAAATCATTGAAGTTTATTTTTCTAGAATGATACAAGTGCATTGTTGGATTTCAGAATTTAGGGGCAAGGTTTCGATACTTCATACCATTAAATGATATAAACATTCAACAATTAAGGGGAGATGAGTTAGACAAATAAACAGAAAGATAGAAAAATAGAGACATTGAATAATTTAAATGTTCATACCATTTAATGCAACTCAATATCAAAGCCAATGGCGAGTCTGGGTGCACTGGCCTCGTGGAAGAAGATAATAAAGTTTTCATTTATTTAAAACACAGATACGACAGCGTATTGCAATTTCGTTTCTTTTCTGCCAACTGTTTACGTGGCATGGAGGAGAGTCCAATTGAACACCTTTTCAACAAAAGTAGATCAACCTTGTAGGCGCAAGGAAGAAAATTAATTCTTCATCTTGACCAAATAATAAAGAAAGAGAAAATTAAATAAAAGTTCTTAAGAGATAAAAGCTTATATAGAGAATGAATAATATAAAATGTTCACCATTGTCATGAATATATCCCCATTCACATTCTTCTTATATTAACAAAAATAACTTTCCTTTAAAAAATAATAAAATAATTATTTATTTTATAGTTCTTTGAAAGCATTATTATTTTTGTCCAATTTGAAAAAAAGATAACTAATTATAGCACTCCATATTTTACTTTATACATTCTAATTTTTTCTTTTTTTGTTTAATATTTCTCTCTATTTTTTTTTTATCTGTCCTGGTTTCAGTTTTGCCCTTTAGCTAGTTTTGAAAAGAAAAAAAAAAGAAGAATAAGAAGAAGAAGAATATTTTCAAGAATTAACAATGTTGAAAGCTGTAAAAAAGAACAAAAACAAGCCACCTCTGGCCCTGCAATTCCCACCGATCTCCATCTTATTCTTTCTCGATCTTCTTCTTCGATCTATTTAGCATCCAATTTTGTTCTGCTCTGAATTTTCTCCTTCAATCTATAATATTGTCTTTTTGTTTTTTTTTTTGACATACTCTCGCTTCATTCATTCAAAGGGGGGTGGATAGAATTAGGCAACTTGCGTATATGAAACTAGCTATTGGATGATCGAGAGAGAAAGCGGGGTTGGGTTGTTTGTTGCTACCAAAATTAAGATGAATTAATAATCCGGCATCAAGCGACCCTGCAGATAGGCATCAGTTAATTAAGCAAACTAATAATAAGCTATTGGTAAGTTAGCTACCTAGCTACCAGCCAAAACCGGCCCATACTTATTACTTAATAGGAGGGTGCCAATATTGTAATATTATTATGATTAGATATACATATGGAGGACGTCCACCCTAATTCATAGACATTAATATTGGAGGGATTAGTGAGCCTTTAATTAACGTCCAGGGCTACCTACATGATCACATATATGCACCCTTCACGTACAGACTACACTACTACTGCGTTTGTGTTTTTTCATTTAATTGCTGCATGCCTTCCTCAGGTTAGGTACATATATATAGGTTTAGGCAAGGTTACTTGATTAACTGGGTAAATTAATTAGGTATATAGATAGCCCCTCCACCCCTGACCCCTCCCCTAACTAAATTTCTAAATTAGGGTTTTAGGGCAATACATTTATAAAATTCTTTCTTGCATGAGCTCGACCAGTCCCTACATTTTCAAATTTTATGTACGTTGCACAGAGAAATAATTAGAGACGGTGTACAAATGGCGTAATTTTTTTTTTTGTTGATTAGCAGGATGTAGAAAAATTTAGTTTTACCAACATCTATATATATAGGTGTAGACATATATGTGTGTACACGTCTACACCTATATATATATATATATATATCTTTTCAAACCATGCACAGAATTAATATATATTATATTATATTATATACCAGAGTATGAACTACTTATCTAGCATGATAAAAAAATTAATTAATTATCTAGAATATATATATATATCTCGACGATATCAAGAAGCGTCAATTAATTAGATGGTCCTAAAATTTGGTGAATTTTGCACTAAAGCCAACCACCTAGATAAATACAATGAGTTAGATGTGTTCAGGACAAAAATGGAATGACGAAATTAATAATTCAATTTATATGAATTCTTCATAAATATGATCATTAAATCAGGACCTACAAAAAAATAAATAAAGGTTAATTGCAATATTATTTTTTAAAATGAATACAAATAATTGTAATTTCATAGTCAGAACCGTTCATTCTCTAAATTATTATGTCAAGATTATCTCTGTAAAACATAAATAAGATTAGAGAGGTCATTTAGAACAAAGATTGCTCGATGAAAGTGACATAATCGTCAAGAAATTTATGGCACGAAAAAAAAAGATTTCGTGCGGCAAATGTCCTAATATTACCCGATGAAAAAATCGTGCTCGTCGGGTAACAATGTAAAACCCAATGAATATTTAAGATATTATTCATCTGGTAACACTAAACTTTGACCAACCTTACCCGACAGAGTAATTTTTCGGGTATCGTTTGATGCCAAGATTTGACGGGAAGGAAATCGTTGGCGCCAATATTGTTACTCTTACCCAACGTATCATTAATTTTTCCCAACAAACCCCTTCGTCTGGCAAAAGTCTATTAGCATTTAACACAGCAGACCCATGTTACATCCCGTATAAAAAATTAGAAACCAAAAATACAAAATTACCAAACTACCTCACGGGTGTTGTTGGGCCTCGTTACCGTTACGTGTGTAGGGTTGATGTGTTTGTTTGACTAGTCCAAATTGATCCCTTATGCCTATGCTAGCCCAGCCCAAAATTGGGAAGCCCAAGTAGTAGCTTTGAACCCAAAATCTTCGTGAGGGACACTTGTACGACATGTGGTTGGGGTAGGCACACGCACACCACGTGTTCGTATGCGAGATGCTCTGAGAAAAAGATCAAAGGCGTGGAAGTTTGTGACAGGACCCATCCCAATCCACCATAATTATCGTGGGATGTGTCTGCTCCCGTCTGACACCACGTGCTAGACAAGAGATAAAATCGTAACCCGCTTGGGGTTATTCAGAGTGCGCAGTGACTTGTGGAGGACGCAGCGACATGTGATGTCTCAGTCTCTACTACAACCCGTATCCGCGATCAAACTGAAGGGTGCCAAAAACAACAAAACGTGTAATGGACAAAAATAAGTATTTATTTAAAACCATTTTTCCAAATATAGCTTTCACCCTCAGTTTTATAAAGCATGCATGCATAATCAATAAAACCATTGCTTTCCAAATAAAACAGTAGCATAGGGAAACATATAAAAACAAATGTTTTCTTTTCAAACCAACATATGTGAAAACATCTGGACACAGTCAATCAGTCAAAAACCTCGGGACCCATTCTCCTATCCGACATCGGTCTCAAACCGTCATATCATATCATCATATCAATCACGATATCCATGCAACACAAGAAAATAAGACCGCTCAGATTTGAGCACGTCGCCGTGAACATATCATCACCCGACGTTCCACATATCATCATGAACATATCAACGATCGATCTCATATAACATCAGAACTCCTGAGTCGAGCCCCCTTCGGCTGCACGACAATAGGCAGTGCATCGTGACCTCTCCGGGAGCAACACATCCGCAACTCGGAGGCGAGCTTTATCTCCAAGGTCTTTTTCGGGGAAACATATTCGCAACCGGAGGGCCTTCTCATAATCACTGAGAATGGTCAAAATAAAAACAGTGGAAACATTTTCATAAACTATTGTGTCTAAAAAAAATAGTTTGATTACATAGGGTCTCAGCCCAAAACACAGTTTCCACAAAATCTCATAAAATAGTGTCCAGTTCCCATTTCACAAAACTCAAAATCATTTCACTATTCCAATCTCTACTCAAAAGCATTTCCAATAGGGTCACAAGCCAAAAACATGGTTTCATAAACCTGAAAACCATCAATGCAATCATGCATTCAATTTGACTATAAATCCAGTCAAAATCAATATCCAGCTAAGTCACAAGCCCAAAATCATATCTCAAAATCATCACAATAGGGCCCTTGGCCCGACACATGATTTTCAGTACATATGGACTCACTCCCGAAGTCCATTATCTTTTCAACAGGGTCACAAGCCCGATATCTTTTTCCAATCCGAAAATCATTTATTCAAATCACTGTTCAAATTCTTGTTTGACTATACTCTGAGTCAAACCTTAAATCAACTGGATCTCAAGCCCGAAATATCGATTTTACTCATTCCCGTGAAATCATTTCAAACCACTAAGCAAATCCTCGATTTCAAGTATCTCCGTAAAATCATTCAAAATCTATAATTTCAAACTTGATCTCAAGCCCGAAATAGCGATTTCACGCATCTCCGTGAAATCTTTCAGAAACCGACATTCCAAGTCCACAAAGCATTTTATTTTCAAATTATGATCAAATCAACATAATATGCACACTAGGCATTTCAAACCATAATCATATAAAAATCAAAACATATATGCATGCATCATTTTATAAACCAAAGTCCACTCACACACGGTCCACGCTGCACGCTCCAAAACTCGAGCCGTTAGCCATTCCGAAGCTAATCCACAGTCTCCGGGACGTCCGGACCTGTCCAAATCATACTCAAGGGTCACTATCCATCGATACATGTCCTAATCATAAAATCTCAAAACTCCTGAAACAGTCAACGTGTCCCGAACAAGTATCCCAAGGATGAAAACCTCCAAATGACCTATCAAAAGATCTCTGATCGATATGAAACCAGCACCATTAGATTTAGATCGTCGAAACCTTTTAAACATGACTAGTTTCACCTTGAAATTCCCGCCCACGCGCCCTCACGCGTTGGTTAAAGCTGATCAATCGCTGGTCAACGACGATCAACAAATGACGTCATCATGACACGTGGCACTCACGGATTGGTGTCACGTGTCTTGCCACATGTCCCTAACACATCTAATAGTTCTCTAACACACAGCCATGTGACACCACCCTATTGGTACACGTGTTCTGACAGTGCTGATTGGACTTGCCACTTCAGCTGCAACGTAGGCCTAACAAGTCCTGACACCCTGCCACGCGGCACCACCCGATTGGTTCATGTGGTTTGACATGTTAACGTGGACCTGACATGTCAGCTACTAACCGGGCCTGATAGCCTGCCATGTGGTATCACCTATTTTTCCACGTGGACTGACAGGTCTGACAAGAAGATGATGTGGACTTCCACGTCATCATCGTCAACCTCTGGTTGGGTCGACCTGTTTCTCTGTAATGGGTCAACTAACCCGGCCATATCTCACTCATTTCTCAACTATTTCAACCCAGTTTTCTTCCTACATGCTCGTAATGAACCCATAAAGGGATTTATGGACTCAAAATCACCAAACAAGGCCTAGAAATTACCTGTCAGGCTTGATGCAATTCGGCCAAACTTCCAACTGGATTTCCAGGCGATCCCAGCCACCAAACCCTTCCTTTCTGGTCCCTGTGAGGTCGTACAGTCCCTGGGAATCATTCCCAATCATTAAAACATCCCAATAATCTGATAGAACTAGTCCCAAATCCCCTGGATTATCGTGGGACGTGCCTGCTCCCGTTTGACACCGCGGGTCAGACCAAGGATAAACTCGTCACTCGCTCGGGGTCCATCAGAGTACACTAAGATTGGTGGTGGCATGTGATGTCTCGATCTCTGATATAGCCCGCATTCAGTATCAACCTTCAGGGTATTAAAATCATAAAAAGCTATGAGTGGACAAAACAAACGGCTTATAAAATCATTTATACTGAAAATCACATTTATACCCTTCATGTTAAAGCATGCATGCATTCGAAAACCATTTTTCAATCCATTTAAATCATTAGGGCCTCGACCCAACCCCATAAAACAAAGTATATGGGAATTCAGCCCAAAACCAATCATGTGGGACTTAGCCCAAAACTAATCAGGTGGGTCTCAGTCCAAAACCAAATCCATAGGGACTCCGCCCAAATCAAGTCACGTGGGTCTCATCCCAAATCCAATACACGTGGGTCTCAGCCAAAAACCAATCATAGAATACGAGGTCTCAGTCCCAAACTGATCTCCGTAAAATCTCATACATATACACACACATATATATATAATCCATCCTCGACATCTCATATGCCCAATCAAGAACCCGTCACAATATATCTACAGTATGCATACTACTCGGGTTTCATCTCCGATTCTACTCCCAGGATCTACGACGTCTGGGAGGGCCTTTCACTGGACCCTATCTGAGGCTATCTCATATCTCTGACTCCTGGGATGTGCTCTCTCTTGGAGTCACTCATCCCAGGCAGTGTATCGTGACACTCCAGGATCATCGACGTCTGGAGGAGAGTACTCATACGGGAGGGTATATACATATAAGTGAAAACATTCATTTCTTTCAAATCATAGTTCAACTGGGTCTCATACCCGACATCTCAACAGGATTCCTCGAATCCAATTCAAATCCAAATCTCACAGAGACTCAAGCCCAAATTCATATCTTGAACCACAACTGGGACTCAAGCCCGATATCACAATTCAACGAGGCCTCAAGCCCAATTTCACAATCAACTGGGCCTTATGCCCGATATCATAATCAACTGGGCCTCAAGCCAGATACCATAAATCAACGAGGCCTCAAGCCCGATATCACAAATCAATTGGCCCTCAACCCCGATACTAAAATCAACTAGGCCTTCTCATTAAATCAAATGGACTCCAAGTCCGATGGTTGCCAATCAAATGGATCTCATGCCTGATTCCATATTTCTAATTCCAAAACCTTTCCATTAAACCATTATAGAAATACTAGCACGTATAAGCACCATATAAAACACTAAATCTCGAAATACGTGCAAATACGTAAATAACAAATACCACAAACATATGCACTCATGGCATCTCAAATCATGCTTATAAACACATATCAAACATTTATTCATGTATCGATTCATAAAACAAAGTCCACTCACAGACTGTCACGACCCATCCCAATCCCCCCGGGATTAAGATGGGAGGTGCCATGCTCCCGTCTGACACGAAGTGTCAGACAATGGATAATTCAAACCTTCAGCCTGACTAGCTTCCAGAGCGCGCCAGGATCTGGTGGAGGAGTGTGATTTCTCGGTCTCAGCTACAATCCTCATCCGTGATTAACCTGAAAGGCATTAAAAACAACAAAAGCTGTAAGTGGACGAAAAGCAATAAATTCATAAAAACAGATTTCATAAAAAGGTTTATGCTCTTCACTAAAGAGCATGCATGCATACGAAAATCATTTATCAAACCATATATTCAAATAACCATTATTAGGGTCTCAGCCCAAATTCTGCAAATCCAATTCATACGGGCCCCTGCCCAAAACCATTAAGCACATATCCGTAAACACATTAGCCATATGTGGGAACTCAGCCCAAAACCGTAAATCCGTGTATGTGGGTCATTGCCCAAATCCATTTACTATTAACAAAACACAATTTCACAAATCCAAGAAATCATGTTCACAAAATATCATATAACCAATCTTGTCACGGTTTCCAAAGCTACGCGAGTGCTACCTGGGGTCTCAAATCCCAAGTCTCCCCATGGTCCACCCAAGTCAATGTCCGCAGATCAATAACCCTCCCTGGGGGTTATAATGATAGGACCGCCCCCAAAAGGGGCATTGATAACCGTGCCCGGTCCTGCTCCCGTCTGGCAAGTCGACTGAAGTTCCCAAATTACCCTCAATACTTACCAAACCAAGGATGGCCACACACGTACTCACTCATGCCTCCACCTCTCGATCAGCCTCGATCAACGCACCACGACCTGGAGGGTCAATAAAAACACAAAAGGTGTGAGTAGACAAAAATAAATCAGTTTATAAAACAGTTATAAAAATACATTTCTACCCTCCACGTAAAACCAATGCATGCATTCAAAAAAATAATTTCGCAATCCGTTACATTTTCAACACAAGAAAACCGTGTATGAAAATCAAAATCATTTTTTCCTTTTCTTAACCTTTGGGTCTTAGCCCTTAATCATAAACACAGGGCCTCAGCCCAAAATCATGAATCAATTCCAAGTACACAATATAATTGAAAATCCATCAAACCACATAAACCGGGCCACTGCCCAACACATCCGAAACATCAGCAATCAACAGTAATTCACAAGTCAAACCATCTGCTGGATATCATGTGCGTCCGAGTCTTTAAACTCAAAACCATGCGCATAATCAGGCCTTCCCGGGACATCAACGAGTTTTTAAACTCAGAACATAATCAATAGGCCTCCGGGGGGGGGGGGGGGGGTATCATACCGAGTCTTTAAACTCAAAATAGTAACTGAGTCTTTAAACTCATCAAGGGCCCTCCCCCGTCATCAATTAACCGAGTCTTTAAACTCAAAACGTGTTCTAGCAATAGCACCGGGTCTTTAAACCCAAAACCATTTGTAAATCACAACAATCCAGGATCCATCGTGATCCAAATTCCAAATCCAATCCGAAATCACATTTTGTCATAACAGGACTCATGTCCAAATTTCACATTCAAATCCCCAATCATATCCGTCTTCCATTCCCGAATTCGAATTCGCAATAACGATTTCGTAAGCTGGCATCCGGAACCGTCATTCCGAACCCAAACCAGAAATCCATTTTCAAACTTCCGAAAACTGAAATCTCGTTCATCAAAATTACTTTTACGCCCTGGGCATCAAACCCGAAATCACCTTTTTCAAAATCAATTTTAAGAAAAACTCAAATCCCAAGGTCAAAACGTCAAAACCATAATCAAATCACCAAAATCACGGTCAAACCACAACATACTCGAAATCTCGTAAAACGTGCAAATTCGTGTCATTCTCGAAATACGTGTCAAAACCGTAAATCATACTCACAATCATAATCGAAACATCCTTAAAACATCATATGCACAAATCATGTAAAATCATTCATCAAAACATCACCAAGGCATAAGAAAAACCCTAGTCTCGAAATACGTGTAATTACGTATGACATATCAAAATAAGTATAAATGCGAAAATCGTAATTATCACAAGTCATAATCATAATCATTAAAATCATAGAAACATTTATGCATGAATTAAACTTTAGAAAGAAAAGTCCATTCACACACCGTCCATAACGCTCGTTTTCGCGCCGCACGCGTTTCTGTAATTTCTGGCATTTTCCAGAAATCTCGAATCCTGTCCGAAATCATTCTTAAGTGTTACTAAGGACCCAAATAACATCATACTAATTTCCCATAATTTTTCGGGAATTAAACGTTAGTTAAAAACGTAACATAAACCTTCGGACCCTCGAAACAACATCGAGACGGTGTCCGATTAATTCGAAATCAACGCTAAAATGTTCGTTACATTGTATAGGACAAAATTCGTGTTGAACTTACCTCGAGATTCGGGCCCACGCGCCCTCACGCGCCTACTACAGTGCCTGTACAGTCGTCTTCCTCACACGACCAGCCTGTAAACGGGTCTGCGACCTGCGTGCTCGACCCTATTAAATTCCTGCGACAATCAACTTGTTTTCTTCAATTGAACCCTCAACTAGCATCGTAAAGAACTTAATTAAAGGTCTGTAACATCCATTTCAAACATAACGGCCTAAAATCAACTCAATTGAATTCAAGTTCTAATCAAGGTTCAACGTCCCAGTTCATCACACAGTCACTGATTCCTTCAATTGATTAGTTAGGAAGCATCGTAGACTCACTTTAAAGATGATTTTGCAATCAATTTCACAAGAACTTACCTCCCATTACACGAACATAAACTCGCGATTTCTGGACTTTCGTCAAGTCTGTTCATGGCTCCACAAGCTTCGAACTTCGAATTTCTTGACTTGGATCGACTAATGAAGGTCCCAGAAAGCATAATCTGACCTTAATTAGACTTGGACTGGCCTAAAACTGAATTTTCGAATTTGAATTTACACAAGGATGGTTTCGGGTTCTGTGTGTAATTTCACTCAGTCCCCCACTTTTCCTCTCCAGTTTCCTCTCTCTGTTTCTCTCCTTCCCTCTCAGAATGTTACGAAGCCACTTCACTCAATTAATCCAATGTAACCTGTGCTCTGTTTGTTTTTCAATTCAAAACCAACACCCAGTTTCAAGTCCCAATTCCACCACAGTCACAACTGAACAACTCGTGCTTTGCCTCTGCCTCTGTCCCCTCACCCAGTTCCTCTCAAAATGGTATTGGGAACTCGATCAAGCATGGGGAACCAGCCTCTGTTTTTCCCAGTTTCAATGGAACCAGCACTGTTCACTGTGCCAAACAACATATTTTAAACTTCCCACCATTACACATTGCCACTGATCTAGCCTCCCTTAGTGACAATTGTCACTTAATGTGTTAAAAAATTTAGTCAAATAACCCACCACGGCTGTTTCAAACTTCATCAGTCAATTTACCATTTTGCCCTCACCTTGACAATTTACCAAAATGCCCTTCACGCTTCTAGACCCGTAACTTGGTCATCCGAACTCCGATTGACGCGTGCCAACTGTCTATGGATTCGGCGTCTCGAGGCCTACCCAACAGTCCTCGGCTTGTGTGAAAATTAGTTGTCAATCAAAAATTCAACATTTTCCCCCTTTTCGTCCGAATTACGAAAATGCCCTTGAACTTTTGAACGTCATAACTTCTTCCCTGATCGTCGAAATTCGACGTGCCACCTGTCTATGAAATCGTGACGTCCTGAACTACGTCACAATCATCGGTCAAAGTCTGTTTGACCGCCCGAGCAAAAAGTCAAACATTCACCCATTACCTAGGGGCAAAATCGTCATTTTCTTCAAATTTTCCAAATTTCCCTTTTTTGAACGTCCGGGTCATTACATATAATCCATATATGCCTTCTTGAGAGTAAGGTACCCCACGTGGGCGACTTCACTCAGTTAGTGCTCCGTGACTATTCCGGGGTCCACCCAAGCCAACAACCCTCCCTGGAGGAGACAATCCATAAATACAAGGATGGTATATGAAAAACCATTTCAAAATCATTCTCAAAACCTTTCAAACCTTTCAAAAGATCCATGCTCGGTCCCCATAAACCGTCATGAAACCAGAAATCTATGTTTCCAAATCCTAATTCATTTAGGGTCTCCGAACCCGAAACCACATTTGTAAACCATAAAGGGGACTCATGCCCGATATCATAATTAATTGGGCCTTAAGCCCGATCATGTAAACTAACTGGCCCTCAAGCTCGATTTCATAAACCAACTAGGCCTCGAGCTCGATTTCGTAAACCAGCTGGGCCTCCAGCCCGATGCTTTATTAAATCAAATGGACTCTAAGTCCGAGAGTTCATAAATCAAATGGGTTTCATGCCCGATTCCATATTTCCAATTTGAAAACGATCCACGAACCAATTGGGCCTCTGACCCGATAACGTAACTAAATGGACTTCAATTTCGGGGGTTTCTAAAACAAATGGGTCTCGTGCCCGAGTTTACCTTTTCCAAATCCAAAACTATTTCATTAAACCATTACCAAAACCATATGCACGTATAACCACAACGTAAAACCATAAACCTCGATATAAGTGCAAATACGTAAATCACCTCGAAATACGTGCAATCATGTAAATCACCAATCCATAATCATCATGATAGAAATCATATCAATAAAACATATAAAACATTTATGCATGAATTATAGTTTAGAAATCAAGGTCCACTCATAGACCGTCCTAACTCCCGCCTCGATATGCGTGTTAATACATCTTCCAGGGCTAATCATTGTCACCAGGACTCTCAAACCTGTCCAAATCATACTAGAGGGTTACCAACTACCTCATTAACCTCTCATTAAGGCCCCGTAATTTTTCCGAATTTTTAACTATTTTTAAACTTAATCCTAAACCTTCAGACATCCCGAACTATATCGAAACGATGTCCGATTGAAACGAATCCAGTCCCAAAATGTTCGTTACATCAAATAGACTAAAAGTCATGTTGACAACATCCCCAAAATACCGCCTACACGCCCTCATGTATCAGAGCCAAACCCTAACCGGAAGTGTGCCAGCGAGGACGCGGGGCCCCAAGAGGGGTAGATTGTAAGACCCGGTCTTGGAAGCAAGAACTGTAACGACCCGTCCCGAATTCCGGGATTAGTTTAGTGACTAATCTCGATTAGTGAGGTTGAACGGTGCTTAGTAGGGCGGAATCGGACAAAATGTGCAAAATGACCGTTTTGCCCCTGGTCGTGGGCAAAATGTTGACTTTTTGATCGGGCGGTCAAATGGACTTTGACCGATGACCGTGACGTAGTTCGGGACGTCACGAGTTCATAGACAGGTGGCACGTTTGATTCCGACATTCGTAGAGAAAGTTATGGTGTTCGGAAGTTGAGGGGTATTTTGGTAATTTGGCATGTTTGGGGCCAAATGTTGACGTTTTGACCGGGAGGTCCGATGGACGAGGGCCAAGGACCGTTACGTAGGTATCGTCGATACGAATCCAATGACAGGTGGCATGCCGAAATCGGAGATTCGACGACGAAGTTATGGTCAAGGAAACGAACTAACGAACCAAGGCTCGGATTAAAATAATAATATAATGATGAATAGTGACCGTTGACTGTGCACATCCAGATGAGTGACAAGTGTCACCCATCCCTTGTTTCCAGCTCCTTGTTTCCCTCCAAACATCATCATTACTACATCATCATCATCTAATCCACTATTTCCCCTAATTTTCTCCTCTTTGTCTTCAAACCGTGCACAAATATTGGGGGAATTAGATTGGGGAGATTTGGCTCCCTTCTTCTGCTGTTCTTGAGAGAAAATGTGAGACTAAGATGATTGAATTAACGGGGAAACACGAGGGATTGAGTGTAGGTTGAATTTTGGATTTTGGATTTCGGGAAAATTGGGGGGAAAATTTGAATTGGAGGATTTGAGCCGTGAGGATCGAATTGGTGATTATTTCGAGCTTCCTGGGATCACAACGATCATAATTGTCGAAGAAACGAGATGAATTGGTGCTGTTTTGGCTCTGATCACACTTGGTGACAGAGGAGGAAAATCGAGTTTGAGTCGTGGAGTTGGAGGCTTCGATGGACGGAATTGAGGTGGGGAAACTACTTCTCATGATCCCACGATGCTTCTGGGTTCTTCAATTGAAGGAAAACGGCTGTGGTTGACGGACTTCCATGGTTGCATAGTGTACGGATGTTCGAGCTCGAGTCGTGACAATTGAGCACAGGATTGAAGCAATTGAGTTGGGGGAAATGCTTAACGGAGTCCATGGAAGCTTCTGGTTGAATCAATTTAAGGAAATCAATTGGAATTGAAGGAGTTCCATGATTGCACAGTAACCGGGTGTTCTTCGTGGATCATCGTTGAATCGTGGAATTGTAGGTAATGTTTTGTGTAATCAACGTTACAGAACCTTAATTTAACTTATAAAGAAACTAACTGAATGATCAATTGGAAGATTTAGGGTCGAATTGATAGGATTGGAACTGGGTCGTCTCGCGGGTAAACTGGACCGTTTACCAGACAAACGGGTTGGGCTGATGACACTGTAGCAGGCGCGTGGGTTTCACGCGCAGCCACTCACGGCGGCGCGTGACGGCGCGTGGGCACGAATCTCGAGGTGAGGTCAACATGACTTCTGTCCTATTTAATGTAACGGACATTTTGGAATTAGTTTTGTGTCGATCGGACACTGTCTCGATATTGTTCGGGATGTCCGAAGGTTTTAAATTAAGTTTAAAAATAAGTAAAAATTCGAGAAAATTACGGGACTTTGATAGGATGTAAATGTTGAGGTTAGTGACCCTCTAATGTGATTTGGACAGGATTGGGAGTCCCGGTGATAGTGGTGTGGCCCGGGAGGGCCGGTGGCACGCGTATCGAGGCATACCGTTAAAACGGTCTATGAGTGGACTTTGGTTTTATAAATCCTATGCATGCTTAAATGTGTTATATGGTTTATATACATGATTTCTATGATGGTATTTGTGAGTATTGATTTCGGGTATGTTGCACGTATTTCGAGGTGTTTTCCGTATTTCACGTGTATCGGGATTAACGGTTTAATTGTGGTTTTACGTGCTTGTGGTTAAATAAATAATATGATAAAACGGTTTTTATATTGGAAAGATGAATTCGGGCTTGAGGCCCACTTGTTTTAGAAATCTCGGACTTGGAGTCCAGTTGATATGAAATCGGGCTGTGGGCCCAGTTGGTTTATAAGTCGGGCTGCGGGCCCAGTTGGTTTATAAATTGGGCCGTGGGCCCAGTGGTTCATAAAGTCGGGCATGAGTCCCAGTTGGATTAAAATGATGATTTCGGGTCAGGGGCCCTATATTTAATAAATGTGGTTTCGGGTCAGGGACCCTAAATGGAGATGTGTTGTTTTATGGAAAATTCGGGCAGGGCCCATTGTGATGTTGTGAAATGAATTAATAAAAACTGTTTTCCATATACCATCTTAATACAAGGATATATGATGGTCTCCTCCAGATGTCTAGGACACTGGGGAAGTCACGGTGCATTGCCTGCGAAGGGTCACCATACGGAGCAGCCGGACCGTATGATGACTCAGGAGCAGGATTGCTATGATTGACGTCAGGGACGTCAGACATCAGGGAGGTCAGATATATGGACCCGGAGAGACCCCGGGCAGCACGCGTAGCTTATAAAACCGTGAGATATGACGTCAGGGACGTCTAGCATCAGGGATGCTAGTGATGGTAATGGTAAAATACGAATTAATGAAATGGCTTTCCGGGTGGATTTATGATTGTGTGATTTTAATGAATTGATGTTCATTTATGGTCGTGGGTGGTGACCCACATGGTTGTTTATGTATAGTTATGGTATTTCACAGTTTTGGGGTGAGTTCCCATACTTGGTTTTTGGTTAACGGTTTTTGGGCTAAGGCCCTAATGGCTCAGTTGAGCAAACGTTTTGGTTACTGGTTTTTGTGGCATGCATACGTTTTTATTGGAGGGCATAAATGTCTTATAAATGTGTTTAATAAACTTATTGGTTTTGTCCACTCACAGCTTTTGGTTTTAATGCCCTTCAGGTTGATCACGGATGCGATTGCAGTAGAGACTGGGACATTGCACACCTCCTCCATCGATCCTTGCGCACTCTGGATGCCCCGTTTGGGCAGTGGCTCTTGGTCATCCTTTGTCTGACACCCCTTGTTGGACGGGAGCAGGGCACATTCCATGGTAATCCCGGGGGGATTGGGATGGGTCCTGTCAACTTGGTATCAGTGCATGGTTGCTCTATTTGTGCGCGCAGGTCAAGGGTGTGATGTCTCTTTGGGCTGCAATTCGTTATCAACCTGATATATAGTTTTTGGGTTTGGATAGTGGATGGAGTATGATTGGCCCGATACGCCGTGCGTTAATGTGATTCGACCCAAGTGGGGTTGATTGTGATGAACTGGTATTGTGGGACCGACGGTTCGGTCATGTAATATTAAATTGTTGTGCTGCTAGGTGCAGCCAGGTTCGGGGAACCTTATTGAGTAATGGTTTTAAAAATGTGAACCCTTGTGGTGGTTTCTAGTGTGAGGGATGTTGGTTCATCGGAGTTGGCCGATGACCTAGTGGTGGAACCCACGTTGATGGGATGGTAGGATTGGATTTGACGTCTATTCGATGTCTAGACCGTGGGGTCGGTCAGGTTGTGGATTTTTTATTACGGGAAGTGGTTGGGTTCGGTTGAACCATAGGGTGTGATTGTGGAACTCTAGTATTAAAAAGGTAAACCTTAATTGTGACTGGTGGATGAGAACTTGTGCTGCGACGAGCGGCTGAGGTCATGGATGACCATGTGGATGGCTCAGGTGAGTCTAGGCAGAACTATGGGATTCGATCTACGGATACGGTTCTGAGATAAATTATGGAATCCCGTGTTGGATCGGGTATTAGTGTAAGGTATGGATGCGGATCTCGATAGCAATGATAGTTAGTCGGTAGTCATATGGAGATGACTGGCTATCGAGGGTAATTAGTGTGGTTATAATACTTGGGGATCAGGGGACGTTCAGGGAACGTTCATTTTCCTGATGTGGATTGTCAGAGTAGTGGTACCCATAGTCGTGCGGTACGGGATCGTCGTTCAGTATGAACGGAGATCCAGGATTGTCGTATTTGCACACGGTGTGCAAGTACGAATGTTTGTGGGTTGGTACTTTTGTGCTGATGCTAGTATGGATGCCTGTGTGCGGATACTAGTGTTGTTGATAGTGTGTTGGTGCTGGTACTAGCGCTGGTGCTAGTGTCGGTAAGTGTGTTGACGATGAGCCACAAGTTGGGGTGTGACTCCGTCATGATGAACTTATGTCCGGTCTTCGAGATTCGGTAGTGGTTGAGTGATGGACTGGATGGGATCCAGTTAAGATTGTGATGTGTTGGGATAAGTCCCAATAGTGGTGAGATAACCAGTGGTGAGTGGATTAAAAAGGTATAATTGAGAACTTGGGAAACCGAAGTGTTGAACCTGTAAAGGTTGGGATGTACGAACGGGACAATAACGGATTGATTGTGGACACGGGGTTGTCCAAGTGAATTGAGGAGGTAGGAAGTCTAGTGGTTAGACTTGACGTTTTGTTGGGAGCGTGTCTGTTTCCAACATGGTTGGAACCTTAGTGTCGAGGAGAGTTGTAATTGGGGAACGAGAGTGGTGTTCGTTTTTGGTGATTGGTATTCCGAAGTCATTGGGGTTGACTTCTTGTTTTCTGCCCTGGCAGACGTTGAGTGTAGTTACGAGTACGTTGAGCGTGTATTGGTTGGTGAGCCCATGTGTGTTGTGGGGTCACCAGGGAGGAGCTACGTATTCGAAATTAGGTAAACGAGATTTCTCATTTTCTGCTTGGTGGCAGAGGATGTTGTGAGTGCAACGAGTTTTGTTTGCATCCACGTAGGATGAGTTTTGGCGTCATTGTGTTGGATCATCCTTGATTTTTCCTAGGTGGAATGACAATGATCGATACGAACTTGGGTATGTGAGTCGAAATGACGGGATTGAACTTCTTTCGAAGTGGGGCCCGTAGGGTATTCTACTCGGGTGAGTAGGTTATCAAGGTAGTTGAATTTTGTCAACCTTAGACGTGTGGAGGTTGGATTGGCTTCCCTATGAAGTCAATTGGAGGTATCAAACGGGTAACCGATAGGTTCGGTTTTGGTGTGTCTTGGTAAATGTGAACGAGATTTCGGGATTTGGAATCGAATTTCTGGGTGACAATTCAGGATTCGATTTTGGAACTTGAAAGTATATTTCTGGATTTGGGTACGGAATGATTATTCCAAATGCTAGCTTACGGAATAATGATTTCGGATTTGGATTTGGATATGAATTAAAATGTGATGTCTGGGCTTGGATCCGGGATTTCTTACGAAATTACGGATTCAGATTCGGAATTAGAAATAGATGATGGGTGGAGTTTCATTTTGTCTCATGCTGGATTGGGCAAATGGTGCTCCATTGTTGAAACGTGTTTGGCTATGACCTAGGTGGTTGTAGTTTGGTCATTAGATAGATGTGTGTACACCGTACATGGTTCGAGGTACAATACCTTGTAGACTTGTGATGTCTAGTTACGGTATACGGGATATACCCGAGGTGTGTCGGTGAACGTGTTGGTAGTCGGATTGGTTCCGATACCATGGGATTGGTTGTGGACCGGACATTACTATGCAATGGGTCATGGTATTTCCGATGAGTCTAATTACACACAGATCGTGTGAAAGGTCGGTAAATGTTTACTAAGTTAAGTACGTTGGTGGCATGTGTAGCCACGAGTGAGTCTAGTGTCAGTTTTCGACTGACAACAACTGTGTGGTGACAGATTGTCAGGATGTGTCAACATAGATTGTTGAGTGGGGTCAGCTGACTCCTAGTGGTAGTGGGAAAGGAACCGTCGAGTTGTTGCGTCAACGAGAGGGTTGATTTGACAAGTGGTGTCAAATTCGAAACAAGTAGTTTCAGTCATCTGACGGGGTCGAATGTAGTCGTTGCGTTTTGAGTACTAGTGGTACGTTTGGGTGTAGACAAGTTTTGTCTAATTAGTTGGTGTACGGGTGTACACGTGTTGCGTGGTCGATTCCACTTTCCACGGGGTGTTTGTGGAGTCAGGGTAGTCGAGTTTCGAGAGCGAAACTAATTAAGGAGGGAAGAACGTTTGAGTTTAGAGCGGTTGGAATTTCGAGGACGAAATTTATTAAGGAGGGAAGATTGTAACGACCTGTCCCGAATTCCGGGATTAGTTTAGTGACTAATCTCGATTAGTGAGGTTGAACGGTGCTTAGTAGGGCGGAATCGGACAAAATGTGCAAAATGACCGTTTTGCCCCTGGTCGTGGGCAAAATGTTGACTTTTTGATCGGGCGGTCAAATGGACTTTGACCGATGACCGTGACGTAGTTCGGGACGTCACGAGTTCATAGACAGGTGGCACGTTCGATTCCGACATTCGTAGAGAAAGTTATGGTGTTCGGAAGTTGAGGGGTATTTTGGTAATTTGGCATGTTTGGGGACAAATGTTGACTTTTTGACCGGGAGGTCCGATGGACGAGGGCCAAGGACCGTTACGTAGGTATCGTTGATACGAATCCAATGACAGGCGGCATGCCGAAATCGGAGATTCGACGACGACGTTATGGTCAAGGAAACGAACTAACGAACCGTGGCTCGGATTAAAATAATAATATAATAATGAATAGTGACCGTTGACTGTGCACATCCGGATGAGTGACAAGTGTCACCCATCCCTTGTTTCCAGCTCCTTGTTTCCCTCCAAACATCATCATTACTACATCATCATCATCTAATCCACCATTTCCCCTAATTTTCTCCTCTTTGTCTTCAAACCGTGCACAAATATTGGGGGAATCAGATTGGGGAGATTTGGCTCCCTTCTTCTGCTGTTCTTGAGAGAAAATGTGAGACTAAGATGATTGAATTAACAGGGAAACACGAGGGATTGAGTGTGGGTTGAATTTTGGATTTTTGATTTCGGAAAAATTGGGGGGAAAATTCGAATTGGAGGATTTGAGCCGTGAAGATCGAATTGGTGATTACTTCGAGCTTCCTGGGATCACAACGATCATAATTGTCGAATAAACGAGATGAATTGGTGCTATTTTGGCTCTGATCACACTTGGTGACAGAGGAGGAAAATCGAGTTTGAGTCGTGGAGTTGGAGGCTTCGATGGACGGAATTGAGGTGGGAAAACTACTTCTCATGATCCCACGATGCTTCTGGGTTCGTCAATTGAAGGAAAACGGCTGTGGTTGACGGACTTCCATGGTTGCACAGTGTACGGATGTTTGAGCTCGAGTCGTGACGATTGAGCGCAGGATTGAAGCAATTGAGTTGGGGGAAATGCTTAACGGAGTCCATGGAAGCTTCTGGTTGAATCAATTTAAGGAAATCAATTGGAATTGAAGGAGTTCCATGATTGCACAGTAACCGGGTGTTCTTCGTGGATCATCGTTGAATCGTGGAATTGTAGGTAATGTTTTGTGTAATCAACGTTACAGAACCTTAATTTAACTTATAAAGAAACTAACTGAATAATCAATTGGAAGATTTAGGATCGAATTGATAGGATTGGAACCGGGTCGTCTCGCGGGTAAACTGGACCGTTTACGAGACAAACGGGTTGGGCTGGTGACACTGTAGCAGGCGCGTGGATTTCACGCGAAGCCACTCACGGCGGCGCGTGACGGCGCGTGGGCACGAATCTCGAGGTGAGGTCAACATGACTTCTGTCCTATTTAATGTAACAGACATTTTGGAATTGGTTTCGTGTCGATCGGACACCGTCTCGATATTGTTCGGGATGTCCGAAGGTTTTAAATTAAGTTTAAAAATAAGTAAAAATTCGGAAAAATTACGGGACTTTGATAGGATGTAAATGTTGAGGTTAGTGACCCTCTAATGTGATTTGGACAGGATTGGGAGTCCCGGTGATAGTGGTGTGGCCTGGGAGGGCCGGTGGCACGCGTATCGAGGCATACCGTTAAAACGGTCTGTGAGTGGACTTTGGTTTTATAAATACTATGCATGCTTAAATGTGTTATATGGTTTATATACATGATTTCTATGATGGTATTTGTGAGTATTGATTTCGGGTATGTTGCACGTATTTCGAGGTGTTTTCCGTATTTCACGTGTATCGGGATTAACAGTTTAATTGTGGTTTTACGTGCTTGTGGTTAAATAAATAATATGATAAAACGGTTTTTATATTGGAAAGATGAATTCGGGCTTGAGGCCCACTTGTTTTAGAAATCTCGGACTTGGAGTCCAGTTGATATGAAATCGGGCTGCGGGCCCAGTTGGTTTATAAGTCGGGCTGCGGGCCCAGTTGGTTTATAAATCGGGCCGTGGGCCCAGTGGTTCATAAAGTCGGGCATGAGTCCCAGTTGGATTAAAATGATGATTTCGGGTCAGGGGCCCTATATTTAATAAATGTGGTTTCGGGTCAGGGACCCCTAATGGAGATGTGTTGTTTTATGGAAAATTCGGGCAGGGCCCATTGTGATGTTGTGAAATGAATTAATAAAAACTGTTTTCCATATACCATCTTGATACAAGGATATATTATGGTCTCCTCCAGATGTCTAGGACACTGGGGAAGTCACGGTGCATTGCCTGCAAAGGGTCACCATACGGAGCAGCCGGACCGTATGATGACTCAGGAGCAGGATTGCTATGATTGACGTCAGGGACGTCAGACATCAGGGAGGTCAGATATATGGACCCAGAGAGACCCCGGGCAGCACGCGTAGCTTATAAAACCGTGAGATATGACGTCAGGGACGTCTAGCATCAGGGATGCTGGTGATGGTAATGGTAAAATACGAATTAATGAAATGACTTTCCGGGTGGATTTATGATTGTGTGATTTTAATGAATTGATGTTCATTTATGGTCGTGGGTGGTGACCCACATGGTTGTTTATGTATAGTTATGGTATTTCACAGTTTTGGGCTGAGTTCCCATACTTTGTTTTTGGTTAACGGTTTTTGGGCTAAGGCCCTAATGGCTCGGTTGAGCAAACGTTTTGGTTACTGGTTTTTGTGGCATGCATACGTTTTTATTGGAGGGCATAAATGTCTTATAAATGTGTTTAATAAACTTATTGGTTTTGTCCACTCACAGCTTTTGGTTTTAATGCCCTTCAGGTTGATCACGGATGCGATTGCAGCAGAGACTGGGACATTGCACACCTCCTCCATCGATCCTTGCCTACTCTGGATGCCCCGTTTGGGCAGTGGCTCTTGGTCATCCTTTATCTTACACCCCTTGTTGGACGGGAGCAGGGCACATTCCATGGTAATCCCGGGGGGATTGGGATGGGTCCTGTCAAGAACGGTGAGCTAGACCCGTGAGCTTGAGAAGCAAGAACGGTGAGCAAGACCCGTGAGCTTGGAAAGGTAAGATCGGTGAACGATCCCACATCGCTCGGGGAGGGAAAGGTGAAGTACCTTATATGTGTGGACACGTATCTATCTAACATAAGGCCTTTTGGGAGCTTAGTGGCTTTGGGGGAGATTGGAACCCTAAAGTTAAGCGAGTTAAGGCTGGTGCAATCCCATGATGGGTGACCTACTGGGAAGTTGCACGTGAGCTCCCGAAAATAATACGGTGAGGGTTGAGCCCAAAGTGGACAATATTGTGTTAGATGGACCGAGTCATGACATCACGCGCCGCCGCAAGCGGCTGCGCGTGAAAGCCACTCTCCTGCTACAGTGTCATCGTCTACCTTTCGTAGACCCGGTTCAGACCGATTCTGACCTGCCCGGTCCACCCGAACTGACGTTCCCGATTTTCATTGAATATCCAACCATTTTTCATCCCATTTGATCCTAAAGCTTTTCCTATCCATTTCCAAACGTTCTATAATCCCAAAATTTCAAGAAACACACGAGAATGTACCTCCTCGATCGAAGAATTTCGACGGTCCCTGTAACCTCATTCTGCCGTTGACTTCGGCCATCATTCCCTTCGAAATCGAGTCCCCTGAGTTCGTCTTGATCCCTAGATCACTTCCCAGTCCACCAAATTTTGAAGTAAAAACATACCTCACTGGTTTTTCCTTCGGTCCTTCACCACCGTCCACGACGGTCCTCCTCGATGCCCTCATCATCATCGTCTCTCTTCCCTCTTACATTTCCATTCACATACCACGTACAAATAATGAGGTTTGGAGGGGCTGTAGGGGAATGGGTGTTTGGGTTTTTGAAGAAAAATGAAAGATGGTTAAGTATGATGATAAAAAACAGATAATGAAAGATGATGGATGTGGGAATTATAAAATAATTAAAATAATATTATTTTAATATAAAACAACCTACCAATCATGATTGAGATCCACAATTTGGAGTTAAGGACCAATAGGATGAGTGACACTTGTCACTCATCCATTGGGCCTGAATTAAATATCTGGGCCCACAAGAGTACAAATGTTATCCGTCTCGTAATTCGTACAATAGCTTCCCCGAACTTCCGTGAACCATAACATTCTCGTCGAACGTCCGATTTCCACGTACCGCCTGTCTACGGACTCGTGACGTCCCAAACTGTGTCATGGTCATTAGTCCTCGTACGTTTGACTCCCCGAGTAGAAAGTCAACATTTTGCCCAAGACTAGGGGAAAAACGGTTATTTTACACCGTTCGTCTGATTTCGCTCAACTAATCACCGATTGATCACACTAATCCTCCATTAGTCACTAATCTAATCTCAAAATTCGTGACGGGTCATTACATAGACCGTCCAAGCTGTGCCCCGATATGCGTGCCATGAGCCTCTCCGCACTAATCATCATCTCCGGGGTTTCCAAACCTGTCCAAATCATACTAGAGGATTACTAACTACCTTAATAACCTCTCATTAGAGCCCCCTAATTTTCTGGGATTTTTAACATATTTTAAACTGGATCCTAAACCCTCAGACATCCCGAACTATATCGAAATGATGTCCGATCGACTCGAAACCTATCCCAAAATGTTTATTACATCGAAAGGATGATTGCATGCGTTAAAGTCATCCCCAAGTTCTCCTCTAAGCGCCCCCATGAGCCGTCCAAAGCCCCTACGCGTGGGAGCCATGCGCCCAACACAATCTACTTCAACCTCTCGCAGACTAGCCGGTTCAGACCGGTTCTACAACTCCTATCCACCCGAATCGGCGGAACCAGTTCACCCCTATAACTCCCTCATTTTCAGCCGGTTTTCACCCATTCCAATTCCTACAGCTTCCTCTCCTTATTTCCTATTGGTCTATGTGATCAAAACCATGAAAATGGGTCTAGAATTTACCTGTTTGGAACGAAGAACACGCCCTATTTTTCCTCCTCTGTTTCCTACCGTCTCCGATCACCTCTGCCCCCAATTCCAATCCCTACCATCTTATATGATCACCAGAAATCCATTCCCATCATTAAAATAAACCAACAACCCCTAAAAACCCATGTCCGAATTTCAAACCAAAACCTTACCTTCCTAGTTTCCCGGCTACCCCGCACGTCTGTCCTCGCCGTCAACACCACTATCATCGCCTCACCTCACCCTCTCTTCTTCATTCACGAGCCACCAGTATTAGATGAGGTTTTGGGGGTGGTGAGTGTGGGTTGTACAAATGGGAAGGGTTTCGGGTTTGGTTGAATGAACACAGACAAGAGGATGATATGTGACAGGACCCGTCCCAACTGGACTTTGATAACCGTTCCCGGTCCTGCTCCCATCTGACAAGTCAACTGAAGTCCCGAAACTACCTCTCAGCGCATGTCAGATAAGGGATAACTGCACTGTTTTTTGCTCATGCCTCCACCTTTCAATCAGCCCCGAACGTCGTGCCATGGCCGTCCAAACCGCTCGCTTTTCGAGCTGCACACGTTTCTATAATTTCCGGTACCTTCAGGGAATCGTGAATCCTGTCCAAAATCATTATGAAAGGTCACTAATGACTCAATTAATATCATATGAATTTTCCATAATTTTTCGGGAATTAAATATTAATTTAAAACATAACAAAAACCTTCGGATCCTCGAAGCAATATTGAAACGGTGTCCGATTGACTCGAAACCAACACCAAAATGTTTGTTACATTGAATAGAACAAAAGTCATGTTGACCTCGCCTCGGGAATCATGCCCACGCGCCCTCACTTGCGGCCGTGAGTGGCTACGCGTGAAACTCACGCACCTGCTACAGTGTCACCACCTTCACCCGTTTAACTATAATGGAAACTACAACCTGCGAAGCAACCCGGTTCACTCCTGTCCAATTTCACATCAATTCCTTCAATTGATTCTTCTAATCTCATCTTTGTGACCTTAATTTGAGTTCTGTATCCTTAAATTCATAAAATATAGATTAAAACTACCAATCTCAAATTCGATACCCGTTAAATTCAAAACCCCAATTCGACCAATTCGACTTAAATTGTCCATTCTAATGAATCAGGAAGTTACAAAGGAATCCTATGAACAGAATTTTGGAATCAATTACATCATTTATTACCTTGAATCAATCCAACAAAACCTCAAAATTTCAGAACTGTCGCAAGGCTCATTCTCAGTCAAATCTCCATCAATTTCCTTCCCATTTGATTTGGTTCGAATTGTTTGGCTCCCAGAAGACTTAATATCAACACAATTTCACTTCAATTAGTCCAATACTTGAAAATCGAGATTCAAGTATCCAAAATCTAGTTTTGGGTTTTCCTCTCGGATTTCTGGGTTTTCTTTCAATGTTCTCTCCTCTTTCTTCTC
The DNA here is from genome assembly GCA_032719365.1 of Prinsepia uniflora. Taxonomy (NCBI): domain Eukaryota; kingdom Viridiplantae; phylum Streptophyta; class Magnoliopsida; order Rosales; family Rosaceae; genus Prinsepia; species Prinsepia uniflora. The sequence continues at coordinate 29,124,303 of CM064863.1, forward strand.
GTTTTTCACTCTACAATTCCCCTTTTATTCTTTCTGTTTAGTCTCTACACGTCTGGGATTGAATTGATCAATTATGATCAACAATGGACAATATGGATAGATATAGGTTTATTTTATTTTTACTCTGTATTCTCTACGTTTAGCGGCAACCAGTGACAGGACCCGTCCCAATCCCCACGGGATTAATGCGGGACGACCCTGCTCCCGTCTGACACGGAGTGTCAGACAAGGGATATTTCCGTCCTTAACCCTCTCGGGCCATCAGAGTACGCCAGGATCCGGAGGAGGTATGTGATATCTCGGTCTCTGCTACAGTCTACATCCGTTGTCAACCTGAAGGGCAGTCAAAACATTAAAAGCTGTGAGTGGACAAAACAAGCAGTTTATAAAACCTTTTCCGTAAAGACATTTGTACCCTTCACTAAAAAGCATGCATGCATTCGAAAACCGTTTAACCAAAGAAACCATATGTGGGACTAAGCCCAAAACCATCATGAAATAGACCATACGGGCCACTACCCAAATCCATAAGAAGCCAATAAGGGACTCAGCCCAAAACCATAACCATACTGAAACCAAATACACGAGCCACTGCTCAAATCCTATGCACACCTGTGCACACCACATATCACATATCACATATCATATATCATATATAAGTCACACAACCAATCCTGTCACGGTTTCCAAAGCTACGCGCGTGCTACCCGGGGTCTCAAACCCAAGTCTCTCAGAATCCAAGGTCAATGTCCGTAGACCAATGACCCATCCTGAGGTTATAGTACAAGCCTTCCTGAGAGTAAGGCACCCAACGGGGGCGACTCCCACTCAATCAGTGCTCCGTCACTACTCCGGGGTGCACCCAGGCCAACGACCCTCCCCGGAGGAGATAATAGAAGTAAAGGAAGGTATATGAACATATATATACATAACATAAACATTCATGCCTGGTTCCCCTGAACCGTCATGTTCCATAATAGCCATTATATTCATATACATATAGACAACATCCTCCATGCCCGGTTCCCATAAACCGCCATGTACCACAATGACCTGACAAAGGTTCATGCCGGTTCCCATAAACCGTCATGAACCCGGAAATCCATGTAGGGTCCCTGACCCGAAATAATCAATGTAATACAACTGGGCCTCGTGCCCGAACATATGACATTAGCTGGGCATCGTGCCCGATATCTAAGGGTCCGTCACGACTCCGATCATAGTGATGCGTGCAACCATCCATCCAGGACCGCCCTCAATCCTTGTATGTCACCGTGAACGAATCAACTGACGCGACCACCACAAGATCATGGTGCACTCATCATCGATCGATATCCTGAACTATCAGCACTCCGAAGTCGAGCCTCCCCAGGCTGGCCAACCACGAATCGTGCATCGTGACCTCTCCGGAAGGAACACATCCCAACCCGGAGGCGAGCGTCGTATCGTCGATTGTCGTACACATAGCACCCGTCGCGACCACGATTCATACCCGTAGGTCATCAATAGCGTCATATGCCCGAGACCAAAACAAATGGGTTTCATACCCGAGTTTATCCTTTTGGAAATCCAAAACCTTTTCATTTAAACCATTAAAGAAATACTGACCCGTATAAGTACGGTATAAGGCTGAAACCTCGAAATGCGTGCTTATACGTAACCACAACCAAATGCACCCATGGAATTACCAAACATGTATTAAAACATATAATAAAAATTTATGCATGCACCAATTTAGAAAACAAGGTCCACTCATAGACCGTCCGAGCTGCCGCCTCGATTTGCGTGCCATATGGCTCTCCCGAGCCAATCACCGTCACTGGGACTCCCAAACCTGTCCAAATCGTAATAGAAGGTTACTAACTATTTAATTAATCTCCCACTAAAGCCCCGTAATTTTCCAGTATTTTTAACTATTTTTAAACTAGATCCGAAATCTTTCGATGCCCCGAACATTATCGAGACGGTTTCCGCTCGACACGAAACCAGTTCCAAAATGTTCGTTACATCGAATAGAGTGTTTCACATGTTGAAAAAATCCCCAGATTGTGGGCCACAAGCCCTAGACAGTCCTTGCGCGTGGGCCTCACGCGCTAGGGCACTGTTTATCTTCTTCCTTGAATCAGACCGGTCCGGCAGGTTCGACTGTGCAGTCCGGTCCAGTTGGACCTGCGTGACCGGTCCGGCCCTCTAAACCCTTCATTTTGGTCCATTTTCACTCCAATTCAATCCTATAATTACTATTTTCATGTTTCCTATCAATCCCAATCAACAAACCTAATCAAAACACCCTAAATCCCATGGTTCCATTTTGAACCTCACGGTTCAAATATCTCAAAACTCACCCACGGCTTCCTCGACGTCTAACCACCCTCCAAACCAACATAATAACTTCCTAATATCCTAACAAACTCATCATAATCGTTCAAAAGCAACCATAATGATGAATCGAATTAAAAATGGAAATGCAAACCGAGTTACCTCTCGGGTTTCATGGCTCCACCATCCACGGCGGCATGCCCTTGGCCATCCAGCAACCTCCTCAGTCCTCTCATCACTCCCTGGACTCTCTGTCATGATCATAGGGTAAGGGTTGGATGGGTTTTGGGTTGCACAGAGAAGAGGAAATGAGATTGGGTTTGTTTGGGTTTGAAATGAAGAAATGAAGATGCACGGGGAAGATGCATGAATGAATGAGGTTAGCCAGTGGATGGGTGACAAGTGTCACACATCTATTGGGCCTTCATAAAATATCTGGGCCCCACTAAATTCCAAAACACAATCGTTTCGTAATTCGCGCAATAGTACTTTCGTACTTCCGTGAACCGTAACTTCGCTGTCGAACGTCCGAATTCGACATGACGCCTGTCTACGGATTCGTATCGTCCTGATCTATGTAACGGTCTTTGTCCCTCGGCCATCGGACATCTCGGTCAAAAAGTCAACATTCGCCCATTTTTAACCATAATTACCAAAATGCCCCTAAACTTCCGAACGTCATAACTTCTTCCTCGAACGTCGGAATTGAACGTGCCACCTGTCTATGAACTCGTGACGTCTTAAAGTATGTCACGGTCATCAGTCAAAGTCCATTTGAACCGCCCGAATGAAAAGTCAACGTTTTACCCACGACCAAGGGCAAAATGGTCATTTTGCATCGTTCGTCTGATTTCGCTCAACTAATCACCGATTAACCTCACTAATCGTGATTAGTCACTAATCTAATCCTAAAATTCGGGACGGTCGTTACAACCAATGCCACTAATCCTTTTAATTTCAGTGACATGTGTCACTTGCTAGATAGAATGAGTCACCCAATTGGTTGATTCATCAAATTTCCCAGCCAAATTACCATTTTACCCTTACTAACAAAATGACCAAAATGCCCCTCGCCGTTCGAGACCCACAACTTTTACATCCGACCTCCGATTGACACATGCCGCCTATCTACGGATTCAGCGTCTCGTGACCTACCCAACGGTCATGGCCAAAAGTTCAAAAGGCATCATGAATAAAAAGTCAACTTTCGGCCCCTTAACCAAGGGCAATATGCATGAATGTAGGGTGATAGGTAATGGACGGGTGACACTTTTCACTCATCCGTTGGGCCTGTTTAAAATATTTGGGCCCCACAATAAGAAAAAAGTCCATTTGGCCTCGTAAAACATGCCGTTCCAAATAGTCCCTGAAATCTTCCGTTAACCATAACTTTCCCGTCGAACGTCCATTTTCGACGTGCCGTTCCAAATAGTCCCTGATCACCAGAAAGCCATTCCCATCATTAAAATCAACCAACAACCCCTTAAAACCCATGCTCGAATTTCCAACCAAAACCTTACCTTCGCGGTTTCTCGGCCACCTTGCACGTCTATCCTCGCCGTCAACACCACTATCATCGCCTCACCTCACCCTCTCTTCTTTATTCACGAGCCACCAGTATTAGATGAGGTTTTGGGGGTGGTGAGTGTGGGTTGTGCAAATGGGAAGGGTCTCGGGTTTGGTTGAATGAACACAGACAAGGGGATGATATGTGCAAGGGGAGTGGTTTCGGGTAGGATGAATGAAATAGGAAGGGAGGATAGATGCATGTATGAATGATGAGGAGCAATGGATGAGTGACACTTGTCACTCATCCATTGGGCCTGAACACAAATATTTGGCCCACTAGAAACAAAAGTCCACTTGCCTCGTAATTCGTATAATCGTACCGCAATTCGTTCCAAACCCATAACTTTCCCGTACAATGTCCGATTTTGACGTGCCGCCTGTCTACAAACTCGTATCGTCTCAATCTACGCAATGAATCTTGGCCCATGTGAATTTAACTTCCCAGGTCAAAAGTCAACATTTTCACCCGTTCTATGGGCAAATTCGTAATTTCTCCCCGAACGTCCGAAAATCCTCAACTATTTCCAGATTAGTCTCTCTAATCTCCAATTAATTCAAGATAATCCCATAAATTCGGGACGGGTCGTTACAGTTTGGCTCTACACACCCTCCCTCGATGAACTCATTGAACTTCCGTAGTTATGCATCAAAACTTATATCTCCATTCTCCTTAAACTTCACCATGGTAATGGCAACCACCATTAGACCTCTTTACCCCCAGATTCTTTGCAACTCCATAACCCTCTTGGGTTTTTGAGGGAGGCTAGCCGTAGGGGAAGAAGCCACCATCAATGGTTGAGAAGTTGAAACCAAGGACTGTAGTTAACCCACAATTGTTTCCTCCTCACGACGACTCTGTTGGACTAGTAGCAGGTCGTGAGGACCCCCGCTCCACCATGTACAACCTCATCCCGTTTAGGACCCAAAGTTGACCCGAGTCATTTAAGCTCAAACCAAGTATCATCTTGAACTCTAAAAAACATTTTTGAATTCATCGCATCACGAGGAATCTAACTGTGAGCTTGCATGTGGTTTCCTATGCAAGGGACTTTGACCCGACTTTGACCCGACTTCAACCCGATTGGACTTAAAGGTTTTCCAGGTAACCTTGACAATCGACAACGGGTTGAAGCTCACCAGTTTCTAGAATGAGTTGCGGCAATCGGAATGACAAAACAGAGGCCTCCCCCAACGATTTTACAATCTTAACAAGTAGAATTTGGACTAGGGACTAGGATTTTTGGAGTTTAGGCATCGATTAGTTTAGGTTTGGTGCTTTGCATGCTGAATTTGAGAGAAAATTGAAGAATTTAGGCTTCATCGGATTCTAGGATTTTTTTTGGTGAAAGTCTCATAATTTGGCCACTATGGGCGGTGGTACTGCAGTGGTCCAATCACCTTTTCGGTGAAGCTCTAGGGACGGTGGGTCAATGGTCAGCCGTTAGTAGACTGTTAGTCTTAACCCAGGTAATTTTCAGTTGGGCCACCACGTTAGTGTATTTCCCGCTCAGCTCTGGAATTGTACTTCGACCTCGGTACCGTTAGCCTTAATCTCAGCCATGTCGCGCTGTAACCTTTCTAGCGCTCGAGTTAATTCAGGAGAGTTGTCCCCTCGGTCCCCGACCCCCCTGATGCGAGTGTGACCTTGTAGGCCATGTGGTCTTGCATGCTGTCGAGATGGCAAAGGAAGTGGTGCTCGTCTTGGTAGAGTGGTGGGGAAAGTTAGTTAGAATTCCCATAGACATCGCCAAACTATTGATGCACAAAATGTGTCAACTTATGGGTGAATCCTGCTCAGCCACGTGTCCTTAGACTAACTTGTCAAAAGAAGGTAAACTGGCTGTGATTTAGAGGTAAGCACCGATGTGGTACCCGCTTAAGGATACTCTGATGCACAAGTTAGTGATCAGTCTATATGTATGGAGTGAATGGTGAATAGTAGTTCGTAAAGTAGTTATGAATAGTAAATGCATGTTACTTTTATTGGGAAAGGTGACCCCTTTGTATGGGTGTGAGAGTGATAATAACTATGTTCTTCCGATGTGGGAGAATGAACATTAATTGTGAGGCTGATGCGTGTCCTGATGATGGAAGGAGATGATCTGTCCACGTGTCAATGCTGGTCAGCCCTTACTAGGATTTGTTTATTAGTATGGGCTTGGGCCTCTTGAGCTTCATAAGTGTGTGTTGGGCTAGAGGTATTGAGCCCAAATGAGTCTAGATTGATATGGTATCAGCAAATATAAAAAAAAAAAATCACTTTTGCTCGACGAGTATTTAAAATGTTACTCGACGAATATTATTATTTCGAAGGATTGCTACCGAACAATTTTCTAACTGTTCAAATGTTACCCAACAAATATTATACTTTCCATGGAGTACCACCGAACATTTTTGTAACTGGTCAACTGTTACCCAACGAACATTTAATTATTACCTGACGAATATTAGCTTTTTGGTAGGTGGCCGCCGAACCGTTCCACATGCATGTGGCCAGACAAGCGTGATTGTTTTATCGGGCGTAGTGCGTTGACTAAATGTTACCTGACGAATGTACATCGGCGATCGCTGCTTCGGGTAAAAACTCATGTTACCCGACAATGGTCATTCATTCGTCATTAAAAGCTCTAGCCCGACAACGACGGCTCGACGACGGGTTGCCAGATGGTGGCTCGTCGTGTTTTGTGTTACTCGACGATTTTCAGTTGTTACTCAATGAAACTTTTTCGATAGGTACATGCTGGTTTCTTATAGTAGGTTATTCATATGTATCATACAAATTAATAATTTTGCTAAGAATTAAGATTCTCGTGGTGAGCGGTCTATTTTGTTAATGTATATGAATGACTAAACAACATCAAATCTAGTTGATTTTTTTACAAATCAGATAATACTGACATGGTGATTTAGAGAATAAATAGTTCTGATTATAATATAGGTATAAAGACAAATCAATAAATAAAAATGGTGATATAAGGATGTATTATTAAGGTAGGATGTAAGCATTATCTGGTTGGAATAGACCGAGTTCTAAAATTCTAGATAATTTATTTAATTTCTATTAGATGGTGATTAGAGGTTACATATATCAACATCAGTTGGACAAAATAGGATTCAAAACGTTAATTTCATGGCAGGACCAAAGATTGAAATATCGATATCGACGGATATATCGCTAGTTAAATTTATGGATATCTCGCCCTATATATCGGTATCGGTATCGATATCATTTATGGTCAACAAAAATAATGGAAATTTGGTCTAAAAGTTGGAAATTTAGAATGAAATTTTGGGAAAAAACTTAAGTACCTAATAATTGTTATATATGACTAATAAAAATTATAAAATGACTTTGATATAATAAATATATAATGAATAATATGATATAATAGGGTTCTACTGATGACTAATAATATAAAATCTTAAACATAAATATAAATTGAAATGAATTACTATAATTGAATGTTAATATAGTTAAAATCATACAAATAAGCATAATAATGGAGTTTACATTTATATAATAATTTAGAAAATCAAGGATTTTTTATTTACATAATAATTTAGACAATTGGACATTAATTAGTGATATTTATGTGCCGCTGGCCCAAATTACCTTGTCGCCGAAATTTACTGATATTTTCATTAATGGTAATAATAATAATAATAATAATAATAATATATGTTGATAATAAAAATAATAATACAAATTTGAGCACTAAATATGAATAAATAATAATAATAATAATAGACATCATAATAATACTAATAATAATATACTGATATTTAATAAAAAAAAAACAAATTTTTTTGTCAAATGAAAAAAGAATTATAAAATTTATAATGTACTAATATTTAATGCAATAATAATAATAATAATAATAATAATAATAACAATTAATAAATTACTAAAAAGAGAATAGAAAAGATCAGATTTAACCAAAACATCAAAACAGTGTGTTTCAATAGTATAATATTTTGGTGTGTTTCATTAATCAAAACGGTGTGTTTGATGTTTTGGTGGGTTTTATATTTGCCTTCGATTATAATTAGCTTGGCCACATTCTCTCTCTCTCCCCGAAAAGACTTCTTCTTCCTCAGTCATTTTCTATGCCCAGCAAAACTAGCAGACGCCAATATCATGGCCAAAATCTAGCCTTTGCGATCGAATTGCACCATAAGACCAACCCCAAATGAATTGCCCAGACAAGACGAGGAGAGCCCAGCCATCCTTTGCTAACGCCAGCACCAGAATTGCACAGATTGAAGCTCGAAGCCACGTCGACGGTTAGTAAATTTCGAAAAAAATTGGTGGATTTCAGTGAAAATCGTCGATGTACTTCGATATTTTACGAAACCATGGAAATTGGGGGAAGAAATTATTTATATGCCGACGGTCCAAATTTCCGATAAATAGTTCGAAATATCGGAGAAACTACCGATATTTCAATCCATGGGCAGGACTCTAACACTTCCCTATCAAAATAAATTTTGTATTAAATAAATTATAGATATCATGTAACGACCCGAACCGAGAATAATAATATTTTAATGTAAAAAGACTATTTTGCCCCTGAAGGGGGGAAACTTTGACTTTTGACCCGGGAAATAATTTGGACTTTGACCCATGACTATGACGTAGGTCGGGACATCACGAATCCGTAGACAAGCGGCACGCCAAAATCGGAGTTCGTATGAGGAAGTTATGGTCAAGGAAGCGTTTTAGCGGAATTTACGAACCGAGAACAACGGAATAAAATTTTAATTTATTACGGGAATCCGTGCCAAACTAATATTTAAATCAAACCAGTGGATGAGTGACAAGTGTCACCCATCCAAGCCCATACTATTCCAATAAAGCAACCTTACACCATTTACCTATTTTATATTCATTTAATTTTCCCTCCATCAACCCTAGCCGTTGGATCTCTGCCCAAATGAATCCCAGCCCTTCATCCTATCTGCTTTTTCTCCATCATGCACGATCATCTCTGTCTGTTTTCTCTCAAACACACACAAACACATCCATCCCCCCTAACTCGTGCACCTTCTTCCCATTTTCTCTCCATCCAAACACACAAACCAGCCGCCCTCATCGCACCAGACGACCACCCACAGCACCACCATCATCTGCTCATCATCACCCTGCATCACCGGCGACCACCACCCCATTTCCCCCGCCTGAAAATCCCGTGCAAAACACAGACCCGAAACGCTAAGGAATCGGGTCCAGGAAGCAAACCGTGACATCCACACCACCTCGACGCAGGGGAAGCTCTAGTCTACACCGTGAGGACCCCAGGAGCGTAACTGGACGACTGCGAAGCCTGCGTCGGTGACACGGCGGCGATAAGGCCGAAAACCCGAAAGCCCCGTTTTGATCCCCTGTTTCGAACCAACCTATTTTGATGCTAGGAAATCGATTATTTGGTGATAGGAATGTCCTAGGGTGAGAGACGAGCTGTTTGAAATCGGTTTGGACGACGGAGACGGCGTGGATCGCCGGAGACGACGATCGGACTTTGACCGTGAGTTCAGCGACGGACTGGTGAGTTTCTTCTAGTTTTCTTCCTATTTTGAGGTTGTAGAACCATAGAACAGACCTAGACGACCCTATAGGGATGAACCTCGTCGAAAATGGTGGCCGGAATTGTACGGTGGAATCGGGTCAAGCCATGGGTCGACGGCGACCCGGTTCTAGTCAAACGGGCTGACCCGGTACTATAGCATGATGACGTCATCATGCTGACGTAACTTTTGACGTCATGATGACGTCATCCTGTCAGATGTTGTCAGACCAGGGACCAATTAGAACATGCCACGTGTCACCTGACAAGTGTCAGTGATGACGTCATGCTGACGTCAGCATGACGGCACTGCTGACGTCAGTAGTACTGTAGCAGCGTTGACCAGGCGCGTGGGGGCGCATGTGAACAGTGATTTTGGTGGGGCCGGTACCATTTTCAAGGTTTCGACGATACGGATCCAATGGAGGTAGTTTCGTGTCGATCGGAGATCGTTAGATTAGTCAAAATTGGGTTTGAAGCACCAGGAATAGTGCCCGGGATGCGATTTTGAGGCGGATCTGTTCTAGGGTCTTGGTATTGATGTTATAGGGTCCTTAAGTAACCCTCAGGTATAAAAATACAGGTTTTAGAGATCGTTGAGCAGCAAGGACCGAGTGTGAGTGGGCTGTTTGATTTATAAAAGGCTTGCATGCATAAACTGTTTTACTGTTTCCACTTATGATTTCGATGAGTCTTATATGAACTGTTTATATATGCTATTACAATGTTTTGGGCATGAGACCCGTCTGGATTATATGTGGATTTTGTTTGGGATGTCCGGGGGGACATAGGGTAAACTATACTGTTATTGTACTGTATTTTCCTACCTGTGTATATTGTCTCCTCTAGGGAGGGTCGTTGGCCTGGGTGGACCCTGGAGTAGTCACGGGGCCCTGACTGAGTGGAGTTGACCCCCGTTGGGCTACTTACTCTCAGGAAGGCATGTTTATATACCTCGGGCAGTGACCGGGATACCGGGAGCTGATGTACGTAGAGAGTCTCGGGTGTGAGACCCTAAGTGGCAACGCGTAGCCTTAGAACCGTGACATCATTTGGGTTGGGTTTTACAGTGCACTGATATGTTAGTTTCTCCTTTCGATTATTACTGTGGTTTTATGGTTATGATTTCATTATAATATTATATTTTCACTGCATGCAAGATTTGGAAAACGGAGGGGTAAAACCTTATGATTCTTTATTATTAAATTGATTTATAAACTGTTATTTTTTGCCCACTCACCCTTGTTTTACTGACCCCTCCAGACCCTGACACAGAAATAGAGGAGGAGGACCCGGAGGAGGAGGCAGAGGTTTAGTTTGCTTAGCTGTGCACCTGTACACCCACTTGTGGGTAGGTTGAGCACCGAATAAATGTACTCTGACTATTGTGCTCACGTGTTGTATTTTACTTTCCCTTGTCTGACAGTATCGCTTTAAACACTGTGGTAGTACGTTATCTATCTATTTAAGTATTCCATTTTTATTTAAGGGTAATTTTGGTATGTTTAGAGTCATTGTCAGACGGGAGCGGGGCACGTCCCCGGGTGGTCCCAGTGGGATTGGGACGGGTCCTGTCATATCACCATTGCATTTGCACGTACGTGAAATTATTTCGTCATAAAAATTGAAAACGAGTAAGTTATAAGAATGGTTGCCTTTTATTTGTTTGTCTTTTCAAACTAAAAATCAAGCAGGTACGTGTTGATAGGCCGGCCATGACCTAGGGCTGCAAGGGCGACTGCCCTAGGCCCACGAACAAGAAGGGCCCACAATTTTTATGCGAAAAAACTAAGAAAATATTTAAATTTTTGAAAAATATTTAAATTCAATTTGAATAAATATTTTATTAAAAAATTGGACTCATATTCTTGAAATATTGTAAGAGTTATTCTTATTAATATAGAGTTATCTAGTTTGTCTTATAAAGTTATTAAGACTAACTCTAAATTTTTTGATAAAATTTCACTATTTCTTAAAAATATAATATTGTAAAATGATTATATTTTCTATGTATGATTAATGTGCTTAAATTCTTGAATTTTTTTGGTATATTGCTAGGAGGATGTAAAAAAAATTAAAAATTTTATTAACTTTATGTATAAATATAGATTATAAGGACACTTTCATAATTTTTTCCCTACGCCTCCAATTTATTGGACCGCCGTGCGTGTTAGATGGATCTAAGTGGTTAGTTAATTAGGCGCTACATCATTTGTAAGAATTGATCAGAGGAGTAGCCCTCCAGCTCAAGCACCAAATATCACAAGAGTGTTACTATAGAAGGTTTTCTTAGGATGAGATGTGTACTCATTTTCAATGGATAATATTTAGTTGCATAGCTCAATAAATAGTATTTGCATCTCATTTTAAACTGATCTTATCGAATTATTCATATATATTATAATCAAAATTATTCAATTTTTAAATCATTAATTCAAAATCATACATAGAAAATAAAAATAAAACCAAATATAAGATATCATTTAGTCATTAACTTATATCAATGAATCGATGATTCATAATAAATATCTTAATTGTTACCACTTTTTATTTTCTTGATAGCCATGAATGGTGCCCTAAATCACTTAAAATATTATTAATTTTTTAACATAAAATGATATGAAAATTAATAATAAATTAGAGAATAAACCTATTATAATATACACAGAGATAAATAAAAAGAAAAACAATGAGTTCTTTTTGTTGTTGGAAACAATGAGTTCTTCTGGAGTGCTTAATTGTCCACGATAATTTCATTCTAAGGTATATAGTGAATTGCATAAAATTTCAATCCGGAAAATAAATTAATTAATTAACAACTACATATAAAAAAAATTGTACGTTTTTAGATAAATAAGAATATATATACCTACTTAACTTTCAAATTAATACAGGGTCTAATCATAATTATAACATATATATATATATATATATATATATATATATATATCATCGGGTCAAAAAATTGACGCATATATTTGTCGCAAGGCTTCATCAACGGTCGTCATGGCCTACGCATCAAGAGATGCAATCTGATGCTCTATGATGTTTACGCGACTCTAGACAAATAATAATTATTCTTTTACTTCTTGTAAATTAATCCTACGTACGAGTTAAATTTGGGAGGTGATAATGTGATATGATTAAACAAATAATTGAACTAGGTTCGCATTTGACCAAACGAAAAATTAAAAGGTTATGCACGATATGATAAAATAAATGAGTTGAGATCGCATATCGGTGTGCTGAAAAACAAGGTTTTACATGACAAAATAGCATAATATAAGCAAAAAATAAAATATGTAGCAGAAAATAAGCACAAAATAAAATATGTATCACACAATAATAACTACAAAAAACAAGGTTTTACATGACAAAATAGCATCGTCGGGTAAGATATAAAAATCATCGAGTAAATTAAAACTCGACGAGCCATTTTCGTGTAGCACGTCATCGAGCCGTTGCTGTCGGGTTAGACCTTTTAACGACAAATGAACGTCAATCATCAGGTGACATTAATTTTACCCGAAACTGTTTTTGTCGGTGACACGTTGTCGGATAACACTGGGTCAAAGCACTATGCTCGATGTAAATATCACATTGGTCGGGTCACATTCATGCTTAATGGTTCGCGCGGTCACCCACCGAAACGATAATATTTGTCGGGTCAAAGTGCAAAACTCGTCAGGTAACAAATTGAACAGTAAGGAAATTTTTTCAGTAGATATCCACCGAATCAAAACATTCGTCGAGTAATATTTATGGCATCGTCAGTTAACATTTGAACAGTAAGAAAAAAATCCTTCGGTAGCTATCCACCAAAAGGTCAACATTTGTCGGGTAACATTATAAACATTCGTCGGGCAGAATTTAATAATTTTTTTATATTAATATTTTTTATATTATTTAATTAAATATGAAAAATAAATAAAATTCAAATATGGAATTACGAAATATATATTTATAAAATTTAAATTATTGTTTTTAACAATTTTACAATGAAATAAAATAAAATAAACGGTTATTGGGAAGGAGCGGGCCGGGGGGGGGGGGGGGGGGGGGGGGGGGTTGGGGTGGGGGTGGGGTTGGGGCTAGTCGAGGTGGTGAGGCTGTTTGGATGGAGCAGGTTGTTGCTTAGGGGGCTACGTCGTGATCTCGTTCTTTTGAGCTTGAAGGCTCACATTTTTGGCCCTCAGCTCTTTGGTCTTGATTTGAAAGGCGGTATAATTGTACCTTAGCTCCCAGTACTCCTCGGGATTGATGCCCTTAGAAGAAGCATCAAAGCTAGTTGAGATATCTTTTCCAGCCCTTTGCCGCCACCCCGAGTGATCTTTTTTGGACGTCGAACCAACTGTCACTCCAGAATCGCCCTCGATTGCTCAGGATCTGGCAGCTGCTCCGCCAAAGGTGTGTTTGTCTGTTGCTGGGTCAACTCCTCTTGGGTATGCTGGACGTCTGCCAACATTCCCACCTACAAAAACGAAACACATTTATTAGTTTTCCAATAAAATAAAAATAATTAAAAAATTAATATGATAGATCCCACTCTGATACATAAGAATAGTACACTCGGCCCTGCACCCGTCTGATAGAAACCTTGTCAGATAAGGCATAAACTCAAATCCCGCTAGTTCATGCCTCCACCTCTCAAGCTTCGATTTATGTGCGTTTGGATAAACCCAAGGTGGCTGCGCGTGGGCCTCACGCACCACAGTACTGTTCATTGTCTCTATCCTTTGGCCGAGCTGATTTCCTGCAAATCGGGTCGCCTAACCTGCGACATTAACCTGTTTCAAACTACGCCTTTTTTCAATAGTTTCTCGTGTTTTAAGCATTAATTCTCATCTAATCAAGTCCAGAGGTCTATTAACAGGACCCGCCCCAATCCCCCGGGCACCACAAGGGGACGTGCCCTGCTCCCGTCTGACACCCGAACCAACATTCCAAATTTAACCTTAAAAAGTTCAAATGCATAAATATCTGAAATAAATTTATACATACAATCCGAATTCAAAAGATGTCAGACAAGAGATAATGTCCAAAATACAAATTCCGAGCACGACTCTAAGTTATCCTGCGGGTTAACCTACCCAAAAGGGGTTCAGGTGCACAGTGTAGATCTATGCCTCAGCCTCAGGATCCTCTTCTACCTCAGTAGCACGACCTGGAGGGGTCACTAAAACATTAAGGGTGAGTGGGCCGAAACTCAAAGTTTATAAAACAGTTTAATAATTAAAACATATACTTTTACCCCTCCTTTTTCCAAACATGCATGCATTAGTATTTAAAACCATAAAATCATATAAGATATCACAAGTCATATAATAAAACCATAAATATAACCACAGTCACTGCACTATACACTCCAATCCTGACATCCCAGATGTCCGACGTCCCTGACGTCCAATAAAGTCACAGTCCCAAGGCTACGCGTGCCACTCGGGGTCTCAATCCCGAGTTTAATCCCCTAACCCAGTCAGGGTAAGGAAACCCAGATGCCTAGCGTCCCAGACGCACGACGTCTCAGACGTCTAATCATAGCAATCCTACTCCTGAGTCATCCTACGGTATGGTCCCTCCGTAGAATGACCCATCGCAGGCAATGAGCCGTGACCGCTCCGAGGTACCACGTCCGAAGGAGATAGTATCTCACGGGTGGATCTATACAGTGTAGTACCAAAGATAGTCATCGATATCCACATGCATATATATATATATATATATATATATATATATATGTATATATAAAATTCAAAACAGTACTTAAAATCCACCAGACGGGTATCAAGCCCAAACATCGTAAATCATGCCATAACCATAATTTCGAGATAATCGAAACCATTACTTGATTCCAGCATGTATATATATATATAAAAGTGAAAACGGTTATGCATGCAATGTCAGGACCCACCTCGGTTCCACCCCGAAATCCGAGGTAAATCCTGCTCCCGTCTGATACCCCGACACAAAAACCAAGGTAACTCACAATAAACCACCAAATTACATGCCAGACGCAGGAGAAAAGTTTAAACATCCCGAAGTCACACGTATGTACAGAGCATAGTACCAAAATACAAAGGAAAGAAAACCGATAACCAAGATACACGCACAACGGAAAATGTAAAGGACTCCGGGGTCACTCTCGAGTATTCTATGCCTCCGACCCTGCCTCAATGTCAACCCCCGCACTAGCTTCACGACCTGGAGGGCAATTTAAAACAGAAGATGTGAGTGGACCATAAATAATAA
This sequence comes from Prinsepia uniflora, assembly GCA_032719365.1. Classification (NCBI taxonomy): domain Eukaryota; kingdom Viridiplantae; phylum Streptophyta; class Magnoliopsida; order Rosales; family Rosaceae; genus Prinsepia; species Prinsepia uniflora. The sequence continues at coordinate 29,140,004 of CM064863.1, forward strand.
AATACTTTCCGAAAACCATTTCATAATAAAACCAGGGTTTTAGCCCTCCGTTTTGAAAACACACATGCATAACCCATTTACTGAAATCAGTCATAAATCACATAAAGATTGTCATAAAAACAGAATTGAAAGTAATTATCGAAATCACATCATAACCATCATAAAACCATATTATAAAACTTAAGTTTCAACCAATCATTATCCGATCAAACTTGCTGGACCTATCTGAGTCTTTAAACTCCCGAGTCTTTAAACTCAATCCAGGACTCAATAATATCCGAGTCTTTAAACTCCCGAGTCTTTAAACTCAACAGGCCTACGGGGGAAATATCAATATATCCGAGTCTTTAAACTCCCGAGTCTTTAAACTCAATCCGGGTCTTTAAATCCAATCCGGGCCCGTCCCCCGTTAATTATAATCCGGGTCTTTAAACCCAATAACCAGATCCAGAAAATCCAATCCAAAACCATTTGAAAAACCATTTCTAAATCCAGATCCAAACCCGAATCCGAAATCACCGGTCTGAAGCCCTTCCGGGGTCCAGAACCGTCATTCCGAACCCAAATCCGGAATTCCACTTTTCAACTTTAAAACCAAATCTCGTTACCGAAATCCGATTCTAAAACCGAAAGCCCTTGATTATCAAATCACGTCTCAAATCCATTTATAATTATTGAAAATCACTTATCGTTTGAAAACCTCAAATCATGGCATCATAATCAGAATTTTAAACTCCCTCGTAAAACGTGCTGAAAACCGTATTTCCTCGAAAACCATGCCATTTCATAAAGTAGATATAAAGCATTCAATAATCATGAAATCATAATGAAAACCATAAAACAAGTAATTAAAAGCAGTTCTGCATGCTCGAGTTTAGAGAAGGGGTCCACTCACAGTCACCGGCACGTCACTCGCGCCCTGTACGTCCTGTACGTTCCTCAGCTTCCTCGGGAACAGCTTCCTCGGGAAGTCCCGATCCTGTCACAAGTCACCAAAGTATGTTACTAATACTTCTACCAAAACTCTCCTAATTTTCCCCAAAAATCCCCGGGTCCTAAGCGTAATAAACCGGAACCCTAAACCTCTAACCTCGCAGAACTACTTCGAATCGACGTCCGATTAACCCGAAACTAATTCCATTAGACTCGTTATAACTCCTGGACCAAAAAATATGTTGGCCGTTTTCCCAAGAACCGCCGCACGCACCCCCACGCGCTGCCCAAAGTCGCAGCGCGTGGGCCTCACGCGCCTGCACACGATCACTGTTCATCATCGTCTACCTGGACGAACCGGTCTGAACCGGCGCACCCGGTTCTCCGCCGTTCCTGCACCGTTTCGACTCCTTTCTTCACCATCCTCACCGTCCAGTCCTAAGCAACCTATTCCCCTCACTCTAACACCTCGACACAGCCCTTACATCGTCGTCCCTAACTCGAAACAAATCCCGATCAGTCCCCTGTTTTTCCTCCCGGCCAACCAACTACTCCCCCGTCACGGCAACCACCGTAGACAACTCCTAGGACCTCACTGAGTCACACACAACTAACCAAATCCCTCGACTCGTACTCAAAACCCACGACTTCCCGTTTGAAATTCACGGCAAAACAGAGCAAGTTAACGGGGATGAGGAATTACCTGCAGCCGTCCACCACCGTGCTCGCCGCCGCGTTCCCTGGAGTCCACAAAGCCGTCTCAGCTTCTTCTCGAGTCTAATTGGAGCAACACACGGCCACACCACCACCAACTTCCTCAGCTCTCTCAGTTTTCTGGTTTTTCCCCGTGAGCTCACCCTTCCTCCTCACTCACTCACGATCACACAACCCCTCCAATTCACTCCTCAACTCTCCCTAAATCTCTGTTCACTCTCACCAGCTCACAACACTCACACTTTCCCGGCCATCGATCGATTTCCTCTCAGGCTCACTCTGTCTCTGTTTTCTCGAATGCATGGTTAAAAGCCCAAATAATTGGAACCGTGTAAAATCCTGGAATCCACTAGACCCTTGCCACATGTCACAATCCCCTCATCTCTCTCACAAATATCTCAATCTCCACTATACACTTGGCCTTATTAGATTGGCCCAAATCCCAAGACACAGAAAGACCAAAATGCCCCTCACTTCTGACTTAAATTATGATTATACCCTTACCGTTTTAGACTCGTAACTAATTCGTCCGACGTCCGATGAACACGTGCCGCTTGTCGTTGAATTCAGGACGACGAGATCTACCTAACGGTCCTGGGTCAAAGTGTGAAAACCCAATCGTACAAAAAGTCAACTCTTTCCTCCTAGTTTAACCAAATTACGGTTATGCCCTTAATCTTCCGAACATTATAACTTCCTGCTCGGATGTCGGGATCGGGCATGCCCCCTGTCTACGGATTCATGACATCCCAAACTACGTCACCGTCACCGGTCAATACTCAGTTGACCACCCGAACTAAAAGTCAACTATTTGCCCAACCTAGGGGTAAAATCGTCATTCTACGCTAACGGTCCTATCGTAACCAACTAACCATCGATTAAGCTCACTTATCCCATCTTAATCACTATCACTATCTTAACCCTAATCACTATCGTCATTCTACGCTAACGGTCCTATCGTAACCAACTATCCCGCCCGAACACGCTTCCCGAGGCAACCGGCCCTATTCTGACTAACTTAACGATCCCCAATCGACTCGATTATTAAACTCAAAATGTTCAAAATACTGAAAGGATGAAAAGTCTAGTTGACCGTGACCGGAGATGAGGCTTCACGCGCCTTCACGCGCCGCCCAAAGTGGCTGCGCGTGAAAGCCACGCGCCTGACACTGTAGCTACAGTGTCGTCTCCTTCACCTGTACATCTGATAAACGGGTCCTCAACCCGCGACTCGACCCGGCTAATTAACCACCAATTCCCACTCGATTTCCTTCGTTTTTAAACCTAAGATCTTCCTTAACCATTTAATTGGAGTTCTGAGTCATTAATTCATCTCAACAGGTCCTAAAACAACCCTTCGACCCGTGATCAACCAAACGAATCGACCACCATAACTCACTGGTTTCCATCCCATTTTCAAATTAACTTAACAAGAAGTTTACTAGGACCAATCTGAACCAAAATACACAAACAATTGAACAATCACTCACCTGGAAGTCATCGTCCTCAACTCTGAAATTTCTCAGAACGAGAGGCTTCAGTTCCTAGCCAAACAGGGATCGATTCCCTTCGAATTTGATGTGGTTGAGTTCCAAATGGTCCCAGAAGGCTAGACCAATCCTTGGTTTCGACCAACTAGCCTCTCAAATTAAAAAACGATTTTCCCTCCAAAACAACCCAATTTTCTTCCCGTCTGTTTTTCTCTCAAGTGTTCGACCTTCCCTCTTCAGCAAATGACCCCTCTCACAACCCAACACTCAGCTAATCAAACTGTGTAGCTAGCAACCCGTGGGAAACACTCTCAGACCCACTGAACTCTGTTCCCCGCAAGCTTGTAAACATAGATTTTAAATGGTGCCCGTGGCCTGTGCTTGGTTCAGTCCTCACACTGTGCTCTCCACTACCTCAAAACGATTAAACAAACACCCTGTACCAGCCACGACCAGGTTAAACAACTTGTTTGCTCAGAACCACCAAGCACGGTGTGCAGACTCTGTTTCCCACGGCTGCAAACAGTAACCCGTGCAAAAATTACCATTTTTCCCTCCTGTTCAAAAATTACCAAAATGCCTTTCACTTCCTAGACTCGTAACTCAACCGTCCGATGTCCGTTTTTAGCGTGCCGCTTGTCTATGGACTCAGGGCATCGAGACCTAACCAACGGTCCTCGAGTCGTGTGAAAATCAGTTGTCAATCAAAAAGTTAACATTTTCCTCTCTTTCGTCCAAATTATGAAAATGCCCTTGGACTTCCGAACGCCATAACTTTTTTCCCGATCGTCGGAAATGGACGTGCCACCTGTTTATGGACTCGTGACGTCCCGAACTACGTCACAGTCATAGGTCAATGTCCGTTTGACCTACCCATCAAAAAGTGAACAATTTGACCATACTATTCATAGGGGTAAAAACGTCATTTCATTCATTATTGTACAATTTTACATTTCTCGAATTTCCGGGGCGTTACATCTATGGCATCAAAACTAAGGAAAACACGTTAAAAGTCAGGGGTTCATACCTCGACCCACGACCATGAATATCAGCTTTTGCCCACAACGATCCAACAGGCAAACTATCTCTGTTGCACTCAAAACGATCCCAGAGACTCCATGAAGGCCTTAGGGTGCTTGCTAGACGTTCATCAAGCCTCAAACCCAAATTCCAAATTTTGAACCATAGTAGTTTCAGGTTTCTTGTAACGACTCGTCCCGGAAATTGGGATTAGATCAGTTGTTAATGACGGATTAGTGAAGTTAATCAGTGATTAGTTGGATGCGTTCGGATGGACGGTGCAAAATGACGATTTTGCCCCTAGAATGGGCAAAAATGTTGACTTTTCATTCGGTCGGTCAAATAGACTCTGACCGATGACAGTGACGTAGTTCGGGACGTCACAAGTTCATAGACAGGTGGCACGTCTGATTCCGACATCCGAGGAAAAATTTATGATGCTCGGAAGTTCAAGGGTACTTTGGTAATTTGGTTAAAAAATGGTAATTTGTTGACTTTTCGTTCGACATGGACTTTTCACGCATTTCGAGGATCGTTAGGAAGGTCTCGATTTCTAAGTACAATGACAGGCGGCACACCATCATTGGAATTCGGACGAATTATTTATGAATCTAAATGCACGAGGGGTAAAATGGTAATTTTGCAAGGCAGGGCTAAAATGGTCATTTGGTGGCATGGTGGCATGGGGATCTGTGGAGGCCAGAACCAGAGGAGGACGATTGGTGCTTGATCGACTAACAGGAAGGTAAGAAAAACGCCCTAAGTTCTTGATTTTGGTAGTTAGATCGTTTTATTAGAGGGGGACGAAACTACTGGATAAAAAAGGGTTCAAAATCGGGCTAAAAATAGAGGGAACCGTGGACGCCAGTTCAAATGAATCGACTGAACATTGGACCGAACCGAACCCGATTCGCGCAAGGAATGAGATGAACAGTAGACAGTGCGTGGCTCCCACGCGCAGGCCCTTTGGGCGGCGCGTGAGGACGCGTGACACTGTTCACGGGGAAGTTGTCAACACGACTTTTTATCGTATTGATGTAACGAACATTTTAAGATTGGTTTTGAGTTGATCGGACATCGTCTCGATAGCTTTTGGGATGTTCGAATGTTTTAGGCCTCAGTTAAAAATAGTTAAAAATTTGGGAAAATTACGGGGACTTGGTAGAAGCTTAATGAAGTAGTTTGTGACCTTATTATGGGATTTGGACAGGTTCAGGGAAGCCGGTGATAGTGGATGGGCTGGGAACGGCATATGTGCACGAGTATCGAGGCAGCGGCGAAATGGTCTATGAGTGGACTTTGCTTTCTAACTTATGATGCATGCATATATGTTTTTATATGTTTTCTATACGTGATTCTATGATTTGATTTATGATCTTGATGGTTTACGATTTTGTACAGTTTTCGAGATATTTACGGAATAGCGCGTTTTACGAGATTTCGATTAATCTTGTGATTTGATCATGGTTTTAATGATTTGACTTCGGGATTTGAAATATGATTTGATTTCAATGATTTGAAATGGATTTCGAAAAAAGTGATTTCGGGCTTGGAGCCCTATTTCTGAGATTTCGATAAACGAGCTTTCGGTTTTGAAACTGGATTTCGGAAATGAGATTTCGGAATTGGTTTTGAGACTTGGAAAGGAAATCTGTATTTGGGTTCGGAATGATGGTTCCGGATGCTAGCTTACGGAATCATTGTTGCGAATTCAGAGAAGGATTTCCCATGGTTTTTGAATGAAAAATGGTTTTGGGTTTAAAGACCCGGAAAAAGAAAAGATAAACCGCTGGATCTGGTTTTGAGTTTAAAGACTCGGTTGATTGACCGGGGGAGGGCCCTGGAGTGATATGTTTTGAGTTTAAAGACTCGGTTATGATACCCCCGGAGGCCTGTGATTGTGTTTTGAGTTTAAAGACTCGTTGATATCCGGGGAAGGCCTGATTATTGCGCACGGTTTTGAGTTTAAAGACTCGGGCGCACTTGAGATCCAGCAAACTCGCATGATTGATGTTTTTCACTGGTTTTCAGATGTTTTGGGCAGTAGCCCGGATGAATTGGTTTTGATGAGTTTTGGGATTGAGTTCCCGTACTTTAAAGTTGATTTATGGATTTTGGGCTGAGGCCCTGGATTTTAAATGACAGGATTTGATTAATGGTTTTCATTAATGGTTTTGGATATGAAATGGTTTCATGTCATGAATTGTATATGCATGCATTGGTTTTTGCGTGGAGGGTAAAATGTCTTCCTGATAACTATTTTCTGAAATTACTATTTATTTTTTACACTCACAGTCTTTTCATGTTTTCGATACCCTCCAGGTTGTAGCGGTGCGGGTTGTTGCGGTGCGGATTGTTGGTCGAAAGAGACTAAGAAATCAAACACGTGATCCACAATAGATTATGCGCGCTCTGGGAAGTCTGAAAGTTTTGAGCGGTTCAGTCCAGAATCCTTTGTCCGACTTACGTGTCACATGGAGGTTGGACGTCAGTTTAGCCTTCGTGTCACTCATAGGTTAGACGAGAGCATGACTTAGCCCTTAATCCCAGGGAATTGAGGGAGGGTCGTGTCATTTCTACTTTTCCGGGCTTGTTCCATCCCCAGAACACGACTACATGGTCCGTTTCCCCCCCTCAGAAAGTGCTCTCATCTTCCTTTCGCTTTTTATCTTCTTCCCTCCATCATCTTTCCTCTCTCCCCCTGATTTTCTTTCACGGTGGGAGTCTTGGAGGTTTTCAACTCCTCCTCCTCCTCACCCCACACCAGCACACACACACACACACACACATACACAGATGAGGGAAAAAATTAGAACCTTCTAGAGTGGGACACTTGTCCAATTCCAATTAGTTCACATTGACCAATGACCAAATTTCCTTTAATTTAAAAATTACCAAAATGCCCCTACGGTTCATGAACCGTAACGACCTCACACTGTCTCTGATTTTGACGTACCGCCTGTTGACGTACTTGGGAGGTCGAGACCTACGTAAAGGCATTTTCTGAATCACCAAAACGCCTCTATAAAAAGTTAACATTTTGACCTTAATTAAAGTCGACCCTTTCACTTTGACAAAAAAGTCAACCTTTGACTTCCATGGGCAAAATAGTCCATTTCATCCCACTTTTTCGATTCTACCCTCGTCAAAGGTCCGGGTTGTTACATTGGGTCTTGTCAACTTGGTATCAGAGCTAGGATTCTAAATAGTGTTGTTGATTTCATGCCTCCGAGATGCGAGCCTCGTGCACGGCCTGGTGATGAGATGAGTAGACGAGCCCAGAATAGTTGTAGGACTGTTAGTGGTTCTGGGTTGTGAAGTTAAATTTTGAATATTATATGTTTGTATGTATTGTGTGTAGTGGATGATGTGTCAGTTTCAAGATGGTTGTTGCTTGTGTGTTTCAGATGAAATGATTCAATTTGATTGACTATTGATGTATACGTATTCTCGATATTCATGTATTGTATTGTATTGTGAACTGTATGTGAGCCATAGCTCTGTGTGTTCGATTGGAATTTTCGATTAGAAGTGGGTTATGGATTTTCTTTGATTGCGAATTTCGAGGATGAAATTCTTTTAAGGAAGGTAGATTGTAACGTCCCGGACCTTTATAATTGGAATTGACTATTTTACCCCTAGGTCAAAGAGTTGACTTTTTTTATCAAAGTAAAAATGTTGACTTTTTGACTATGACGATTTTTGGAGATCCCGAAAATGACGTTAAGAAGGTCTCAGTCTCTTGAGTACATAGACATATGGCATGCCAAAATCGGAGCTCGGAAGAATTGGTTACGGGTCTAAAACCATTAAGGGAATTTTGGTAATTAGTAAGTTAAGGGTATTTTGGTCTTTCTCTATGAGATTTTTTTCTAGTGGTCTAATTGGACAGGGACAAGTGTCCTTTATCTCGTTGGGGTGTGTGCCACCGCTTTCTGTATGCTGAGTATATGTGAGTATATGTTGTTGTGTGTTCATGGACCGAGAAGAAAAAAAAGAAGGAAATGACTGGAAGAAAAAGCAGGGGTTGGGAAGAGATGAGAGTGAGATATGAGGGATTTTTTGAAACAAAAAAGGAAGGAAGAGGGATGACAAGACCCATCCCTAATCCCTCAAGATTAACGTGGGATGACCTACTCCCATTTGACACCACGTGTCAGACCAAAGATACTACCTTGACCCACTCGAGGTTTCCTGAGTATGCAGCTTCATGTGATACCTCAGTATCTACTACAGCCCGCATCCGCGATCAACCTGGAAGGTGCCAAACTAAATACAAGTGTGAGTATACAAAAATAAACAGTTTGGAAAACCAATTTCCGAAAACATCATTTAACCCTCTGTTTTATAAAGCATGCATGCATAAACAATTGAACCATTTCTTTCAAGTAAAATAGTAACATATGAAAACAAATACTTTCATCGCAAAATCAACTCGTGTGAAAATATCTGTACACAAAGCAATAAATAAAAAATGCGACCCATTCTCATATCCCACATCTTTCTCATACCAACATATCATCGGCATCAACCACGATATCCAAGCAACGCGTGCAATCAAGCTACAGTCCAGCTCACGTCCGTAAACATATCAACGACTGATCTCATACATCATAAGTACTCCTATGTCGAGCCTTCCATGACTGTTCAACAATAGGCTGTACAATAGGCAGTGTATCGTGACCTCTCTAGAGGGGACACAACGCATCTAGGAGGCGAGCAACATATCATAGGGTCCTCTCCGGGGAAACACATTCACAACTGGGGGCCCTCTTTGGAAAACACATTCCTACCAGAGTCATATCAATCATCACGGAGAATGGTCATAGTAAAAACAGTGGAAACACATTTTCATAAACGATTATATCACAAATCAAATTAGTTGTTTTTCATAGGGTCTCCCCCAAAACACAGTTTCCACTAACATCGTAAAAACAGTGTCTAGTCCTCAATTCATGATGCTCAAAATCATTTCATTATTCAAATCACTGCTCAAACCAATATATAAATCCTTATGCAATTCATCATTTAATGCTATATGCAAACCTTGCATGTCAAGCCATGCTCATAAAATCATTAAAACATATATACATGCATCATTTATAAATTAAAGTCCACTCACACATGGTCCATCCTGCGTGCTCAAAACCCTCGCCGTAAGCCAGTCTGAAGCATCCGAAACCACTTGACATGTCAAAGTCACACTCGGGGGTCACTAAAAATTTATACAAGTTCATAAGTAAACACCCCCTAAAGCCCGGTACAGTAAACGTGTCCTGAACAAGCTTCCTGAGGAGAAAAACCTTCAAAACACCAACTAGACGATCTCTGATCAACCTGAAATCACCACCATTGGATTCAGAATATTGAAACCTTTCAAACAAGATTTTTTTGACCTCGATCAACGCATTCATGCGCCAGTCAAATTTCGATCAACGCTGGTCAACGCCAGTCAATGCTGACATCAGCTGCTGACGTCATCTACTGACGTCAACCCTAGCAAATATCACTACTGATGTCAGCCTGACATCTGACAGCTGATAGCTCTGACAGCCTGGCATGTGGCACCCCTAACTGATGCCACGTGTCATCTTCTGACATATGCCACGTGGCCCTGATGACATCACTACTGATGTCACTACCACGTCAACTCTGACAACTCTTTAACATGTTACCACATGGCACCACCCCCTGGTCCATGTGGTCTGACAGTGCTGACGTGGCACTACCACATCAATGTTGGCTCATCCTGACACCTCGCCATGTGTCACTGCCTGGATGGCCACGTGGCTTGACAAGATGATGTGGACTACCACGTCATCCCTTCAACCTCCAGTCGAGTCGACCCGTTTCACTGTAACGGGTCATTCGACCCACAAACTCGACCTGGGCCTATCTTCACCTACACTTAAACAAAATCCACCATTATTTTAACATTCTACTCGTCTCTTACCCAGAAATTGATCTACGATCATAAAATCGAGGAAAAATTCCTGAAATTACCTAGTCAGGCTCGAACCTTCACAACCATTTTTCCACCTCATCCCTAGGACTGTTCGAGCTACCATTTCTTCCCTTTTTTTATTCTTGGAACCTCGTATGAACTCAGAGAACACGTCCATGGCATCAAAACGAGACCCAAACATCCAAAAATCACAATTCCAAAATCCAACCTAAATGGGTTTTCGAGTTTACCTTTCTCTGGGTTTCTCAGGCCAGCCGCCGCGACCCCTCGCCTCTTTGTCATCTCTGTCAGTCTCTCCCTCACTCTCAGTCTCTCCCAACTAGCACCAGGTGCTGAGGCAATGAACGAAAAATGGTGGGGGTGAGGGTTTCAGGTTGTTTGAAATAAAAGGGAATGGAGATGCATGAATGTGGGTTGTGGACCAAAGGATGGGTGACACTTGTCACTCATATATTGGTCAAGAATAGATATTTTAGGCCCACAACAAACTAACAAAAGTCAACTTGCGTCGTAAAATGTGCCGTTGTAAAATCCAACTTCCCGTATAATGTCCAAATTCGACGTGCCGCCTGTCTATGTACTCGTAATCCCTCGATCTACGTAATGGACCTCGATCTATGAGAAATTGATATCCCGGTCAAAAGTTAACATTTCTTCCCTTCTAAGGGAAAAATCCTCGTTTCACATCAACTAATCCTGATTATTCTTGATAATCCTCAATTAATCCTTAATTAACCTCGATAATCACAAAATTTCAGGATGGGTCGTTACAATCTAGCCTCCTTAAATAATTTCATCCCCGAAATTCACACTGACCCAATCCAACTATGGAAAACCATCCTGCCTCTAACCTGATGACTACGCACACATCCAACATCTATCCACAGTAGGCATACCGAAATCAAACGTCACTCGACGTTAACTACGATCCAACAGTCAATTATGAATCTCGGTACATTCTCCGTGACCGTAACCAAAACGTGAGTGATCAAATTATCACTTGAATCTTAACTGCTCAATTCCCAACTCTCACTCAAGGTATCGGTATTCGTCGACCTCACCTGTCATCGACGCAGATGCACTCAGAACCCAATCTGACAATTCTTTGCTCCCTTCTGAGTAATTACAAGTCCTCTGTCAGTAGACGGTCTCCCACCATCAATCATAACTACGATGAACCGTCGTGTCAAGATGGTAACTCATTGGCTCCAGTTTTTCCATTCAAGTTCCTTATACACATCTGACTCGCACCAGTGTCCACTTATAGTACCTCGTATCACTCAGCAACCAACGATGTGATCCTGACTCCTCTCGAGTCTCAAACTGGCATCTCACTCATCTTGAGTGTATCTGGACCCCATCGAATACTTGGTATGGTGAGATAATCACAACTCATTTTTCTAGGGTTCCTCTGGCCAACCATGGTCCTGAGCTCCAAGCTCGCACAATAGTTGAACCCTCTAAAGCCATTATACAGTAGCGTACAGTATTCGATACCCAGTCTTAGTTTTCAATGAATAGTCAACATCGGATCCAATCCGATTACCATACTGTGTCCATCTCGAATTTAATTTGATGATCGTACCACATTAATCAGAGTGATCAACACTCAACAATTACACCATCTAACATGCACTACTCACAGGTGCACACACATTAAAACATTCATATCGACACTACTAATAGGCATGCTCAAGGACTGCACTTACGCAACATCCGAGCTACGTTTAGGGACTAAACACGCACCATCCAGACACGTACCAGTATCCACAATCAAGTCCACACACCACATGAATCTTTGATCTAATATGTCTATCATATGGCTACCATGCCCATCTTGATCCAACATTGGAACCTGTCTGTCCGATCTCCACTCTAGATAGATCGTATACAAATACACAAGGTCCTTACTGAGTTCTCAATTTTACTTGACCAACTCCCAAGACAATCCAACTAGTTCACTAACCAATCCAATTTCTTGGTTAACTCCAAATGTCAACCGACTTACACCTACCAAGACGTACCAATCCTACCTGAAAAGTCTTTCCGGTTACCTACCTCAACCCCCATCCTGATGATGCTAAGGATCAGATCTTGAAGCTGTGTTGTAAACCTCTAATCCAGCAATATAGGTCTCATGGGAACACTGCCCAACAACACTCCACAGTCATCTACCTCCAAAAATCGTCGCATACCAAATAAATTTGACTCCCTTCCGAGTCAATCTCGCCAACGGCTGCAATCATGGGGAAAATCCTCCGCTAAATGCCCGTGATACTCAACTAGTCTGAGAGACTCCAAATCGAGATTGCCGTGCTGGTTGTTGTTAATCCCAAACCATCTCGATCCTCTGAGGATCCACACTAGCCCTCTCAATGGACGTAAAATGACCCGTAATACCAACAGAGGTTCACTGACACTGATACTCACACAACGTTAGGTGACACAAAGCATTTTTCGCTCCTCAACTCATTCAAATTTAGCCCATAACCCAGGTTTCAAGTTCTTAAACAACCTTTAAAACTAAGAGAAATTGCAACCATGTTGCAAGCATACCTAGAAGTCCTTATCAAAGAAGCAGAAAATAAGAATTCTCATTCACCAACCAATAATATCAGTTGATAGCTACAGTAGAAAATCCATTTTATTTCGCACGATTGTAGCACTCCTCAAACCAGCTCAAATTTTACAAGCTTATACATCCATGAATTCCAGAGGTGGCGAATAAACGAACAAGTTCACTAGGCACTCTATGGTAAAGTATACTCGTTCCACTCCAACTCCCTATCCAGCTGCCTTGTCAAACCTAACTCTCAAGGTTCCATCCAATTACAAACAAAGAACACTAGGGCTCCCCAAAGTGACATTCCATGTCAAATGAACCCCAAATCCACTAAATCCTGTATCTGGACTCTCAATGATCTCAACTCTATAGGTACCTTCCGACAAGGTGGTTGCAAAATGGGGTTACGTACTCGGGAAACCTCTCTTATATGTGGCAACCATGTAAATCCTTGGTTCCTCAAACACTCAAAAGAGGTGTAACAGGTATCCACCAATCCATCAGGAACATCACAACAAGTCATATGTGTCATGGAAAAATAATCTGTCTTTTGTCACGCCTTCTATGTAAATCCAATAGGTGATTCCATCACCGCACCAGTCGAAGTATTGACTCGCATGTCCAAACCCAATGGGATAAGCTTCTAAACACAACTGTAATTCTTCTTCGAAGAAAAGAGTGTGTGGGTATAAACTCCGTCAACACTCGTAAATTCCGTCCAAAGATAGCTAGGGTACTGGTCACCAATAGAGGCATACCCCGTGGCTCCAGTAAACCAACCGAACTAGGAAAATACTGAAATCTTACTGAGCCACTCTGGATCCTCTCTGGCCCACTCATCGACCACTGTAATCGTACGATTTCCACTCAAAGACTCGGAGCTAGAAGCATTCCTCTTCCAATCTCCCTAGAAAATACATCCTCTAGATGTACTCAACGTCAACCGGAACTGTCTGATTGCAACTAGATTCCATCAAACTCATCTCCATCTGAGATGCCACACCAACACTTGAGTCTCACTTCCAAGACCCGACACAAGCCGACGTAGCCTTACTGCCTCAAACGCCACCAAAACATGAGCATACCATGACAAATTCACAAGCCTCTACTCGTACTGAGCTACCATCACATCTCCTGCTCATGTAAGAGGAACTCTGCCTCCCTTGTTTCTCGATAAGACTGGGGAGAGAATGATGTAAGAAATATTCCTTGGACATCGCCCAAATCTCGGTAGTCTCATCCAAATCCGTAATTAGCAATGTCTGCCACCAACCCTATGCAGGCCAATCCAAGAAGCACTATACTATCAGAACCATACGCTCAAGACTAACAGAACCATGTGCTTAAGAGGGAAACCAAAATCCGTACAACCCGCTACAAGCGTAAGATCCACTTATCTATCACCTCGTGACCTGATCCATAAGTACACGTTGCGGGTACTATTGTTCCATTGTTCCTGATCCAGGGTCGTCTACACCCTTGCTACTAGGAACAACACATCCAAACTGGTCAACCATCGATCACAACTTCGAAAAGTCACCATATTGCGATCTAATCCACCTGTAACTCCACAACCCTAAGCCGCTGGGCCTACAAGAAACTCGGCCTTTCTCGGGATTCAAACCCCTGAAACTCGGCATCTAATGCCTAATCGAACCAATGGGTTGGTTCTTCCCGTTAAACTTGCTTATCCTTAACCTCACTATCAGGTTGATGACGGGGCTGTTGTCATAGAGGCATCACATCTGAAGCAAAAATATCGTGCACCCTCAGTGCATGACACTACAAGAGCAACTCAGTTCTCTGATACCAAGCTGAGAGGAACCATCCCTAATCCCACAAGATTAATGGGATGACATGCTCCTGTCTGACACCACGTGTCAGACCAGGGATACTACCATGACCCACTCGAGGTTTCCAGAGTATGTAGTTTCATGTGATTCCTGGGTCTCTACTACAGCTCGTATCTGCGATCAACCTGGAGAGTGCCAAAAAAAAAAGTATGAGTGGGCAAAAATAAATAGTTTGGAAAACCAATTTCCAAAAACAAAATTTAACCCTCCGTTTTATAAAGCATGGATGCATAAACAATTAAACCATTTCCTTTAAGTAAAACAGTAACATATGAAAACAAATGCTTTCATCGCAAAATCAACACATGTGAAAATATCAGGTCACAAAGCAATAAATAAAAAATGTGACCCATTCTCATATCTCTTATCTGTCTCATAGCATCTTATCATCATCATCAGTCCCGATATCCAAGCAATGCGTGCAATCAAGCTCCAGGACAGCTCATGTCCGAGCACGTCACCGTGAACAAATCTACGACCGACGTTTATATCATCGTGAACATATCAACGATCGATCCTATATATCATAAGCACTCCCGAGTCGAGCCTCCCAATCTTCTCGGTAACAGACAGTGCATCGTGTGACAGGACCCACCCCCAATCCCCCGGGATTAAGGGCTAAACTGACGTCCAACCTCCCGTCTAACTTAAGCATGACACGAAGGCTAAACTGACGTCCAACCTCCATGTGACACATAAATCGGATAAGAGATTCTAGATCCGATCGTCCCAAACGCTTCCGGACTTCCTAGAGTGTGCAGAATCTACTGTGGATCTCATATGTGATGTCTGCATCCTTCTTGACCAACAGCCCAAACCGCTGCAACCTGGAGGGTATTGAAAATATGAAAAGACTGTGAGTGGACAAAAATAAATAATAATGTAGAAAACAGTTCAGAGAAATTACATTTTTACACTCCAAGAAAAACCGATGCATGCATATCAATGTTACAAAATCAGATCATATCAAGTTCATATCACAACCCACCAATGAAAACCATTATTGGAAAACCCGAATCAAATAAGTTATTCAAATCCAGGGTCTCAGCCCAAAATCACAGATCAAATCCGTTATTCAAATCTCAAGGTACAGGAACTCTGTCCCAAAACTCATCAAATCCAAATCATTCGGGCCACTGCCCAAAACATCTGAAAACCAGTGAAAAACCAATGAAAATATCAATCATGCATATTTTCTGGATCTCAAGTGCGCACGAGTTTTTAAACTCAAAACCATGCGCATAATCAGGCCTTCCCGGGATATCAACGAGTCTTTAAACTCAAAACACAATCACAGGCCTCGGGGGGTATCATATCTGAGTCTTTAAACTCAAAACATATACTGAGTCTTTAAACTCAAAACATAACAATCTAGGGCCCTCCCCCCGTCAATCAACCGAGTCTTTAAACTCAAAACCAGATCCAGCAATTTTTCTTTTCTTTTCCGGGTCTTTAAACCCAAAACCGTTTTTCAATCAACAGTGAAAACCACAGAAAATCTATCTCCGAATTCGCAACAATGATTCCGTAAGCCGGCATCCGGAACCACTGTCCTGAACCCAAATCCAGATTTACTTTCAAGTTTCAAAACCAAATCCGAAACCTTGTTTCCGAAATCCAGTTTCAAAACCGAAAGCTCGTTTAACGAAATCGCATGAACAGGGCTTCAACCCAAAATCACTTTTTCGAAATCCATTTCCAATCATAGAAATCAAATCATATTCCAAATCCCAAAATCAAACCATTAAAACCATGATCAAATCACAAGATCAATCGAAATCTCGTAAAACGCGCAATTCTATAAACATCTCGAAAATCGTGGCAAAATCGAAAATCATCAAGATCATAATCAAATCATAGAATCACGTATAGAAAACCTATAAAAACATATATGCATGCATCATAAGTTAGAAAGAAAAGTCCACTCACAGACCATTTCCGCTGCAGCCTCGAAACGTGCGAACTTATACTTTCTCGGCTAATCCACTGTCCTCGGCTTTCCCAAACCTGTCCAAATCCCAATATAAGGTCACTAACTACTTCATAAAGCTTATACTCAAGCCCCATAATTTTCCCCAATTTTTAACTATTTTTAATCGAGGCTTAAAACCTTCGGACATCCCGAAAACTATCGAGCCGATGTTCGATCAACTCGAAACCAATCCCAAAATGTTCGTTACACCAAATACTTTAAAAGTCGTGTTGGAACCATCCTCAAAAGCTGTGTCACATGCCCTCACCCGCCGCCTGAAGTGGCTGCGCGTGGGAGCTACGCGCCCAGCACAGTCATCTTCAACCTTGCTTCGACCCGGCCTAGGCCGGTCCGATCCCGGCCGAACCGGCGTAAGCAGTTCAACCATCCAATTCGTTCAGTTTTGAGCCATTTTTAATTCTAATTGATGCTATAGTTTCCTCTAAGTGTCTATGATTGTTCTACATGATCAAAACATAAGCTTTCTATCTAAATCATACCTCATAAAATGGAAGAACTGTCTTCAATGTCCGTTCTCCGTGTTCTTGCACCTCCGGTCGTCTCAGACCTTTTTCCCAGGCTTAAAAAGTTCCTATCAACACCCAAAAACCTCCTGGAATAACCAATTCCACAGAAAACCAACGAAACACGACTTTCCATTTTCAAACTGCAACTTACCTCCCACGGGTTTCTCGGCCACCGTCCACGGCCAACCTCAGTTCCAAGCTTCCTAGCTTCCTGACCACCTCAGAAACCTTACTCAATCAATCAATTCGAACCGCAACCCCTAAATCAAAGTTCCTGATTTTGAATTGCAACCAAGGGACTCACGGGTTTTTCCCGATTTCTTCACTGCCACACACCGCCGTGGGCAGTCGTGGTCACCACCATGTTCCTCTCATCTTCCTATCTCACTTTGCTTCACAAACCACGGGCAACTGAGGCCATTTGAACTGTTGAATTGCACTCAGACTCACGGCCACACTCATCCTCTGTTTTCCACCCGTGTACATGACATAACCTATTTTGAACAAACATTAAGGCGGTTGTATAATCATCTACCACCGTCCAGACCCTGCCAGGTGTCCAAACCCTGGTGGTCACCCCTTTCAAATGCAGCCAAGTGTCCCACTCTTATTGGGCACACATCCCTATGTACAGAAAGTAGCATAATGCCCTTAGATGGCAAATTACCATTTTGCCCTTCGTAATCCCTTACCAGGTAACTCTATTTCCCGAACTCCAAATGGCACAAGCCGCCTGTCGTTGGAATCAGGGACTCGAGACCTTCCTAACGGTCCTCGAAATATGTGAAAGTGACTTGTCGTCCAAAAAGTCAACCATTTTCCCCTATTCCACCAAAATTACCAAATTGCCCTTGAACTTCCGAACGTCATAACTTTTCCCTTGGATGTCAGAATCGGACGTGCCACCTGTCTATCAACTAGTGACGTCCTGAACTACGTCACGGTCATCGGTCAATGTCCTTTTAACCGCCTGATCAAAAAGTCAACATTTTGCCCATTCCCGGGGCAAAATCATCTTTCGGCACCGTCCGTCCGAAAATGTCAAACTAATCACCGATTAACTTCACTAATCCGTTATTAGTCACTAAACTAATCCCAATTTCTGGAACGGGTCATTACATCTTGACTTCTCTAGGGGGACACAGTGCATCTCAGAGGCGAGTAACATATCATAAGGTCTTCTCCGATAAAATACATTCACAACTGGAGGCCCTCTCCGGGGAAACACATTCCTACTGGAGTCATATCAATTATCATAGAGAATGGTCATAGTAAAAACAATGGAAACACATTTTCATAAACGATTGTATCTCAAATAAAATCAATTGTTTTGCATAGGGTCTCCGCCCAAAATACAGTTTCCACAAACATCGTAAAAGCAATGTCCAGTCCTCAATTCACGATACTCAAAATCATTTAATTATTCAAATCATTGCTCAAACTAATATATTCATCTTTATGCAACTCATCATTCAAAGCTATATGCAAACCTTGAATTTCAAACCATGCTCATAAAATCATTAAAACATATATGCATGCATCATTTATAAATCAAATTCCACTCACACACGGTCCATCCTGCGCGCTCAAAACCCGTGCCGTAAGCCAATCTGAAGCCTCCAGAACCACTTGACCTGACAAAGTCATACTCAGGGGTCACTAACAATCTAAACAAGTTCATACATAAACACCCCCCTAAACCCCGGTATAGTAAACGTGTCTTGAACACGGTTCCCGAGGAGAAAACCCTTCAAAAAACCAACTAGACGATCTCCGATCGACTTGAAACCACCACCATTGGATCAGAACGTCGAAACCTTTCGGAAAAGATTAATTTGACCTCAAAATTAATGTCCACGTGCCCTCACGTGCAAGTCAAAGTTCGGTCAACGCTGGCCAATGCTGACGTTAGCTGCTACGTCATCGCTGATGCCCCTGCTGACGTCACCTACTGATGTACCTGCTAACGTCACTGTTGACGTTAGCCTGACATCTGACAACTAACAACTCTGATAGCCTACCACGTGGCACCCCCTAACTAGTGCCATGTGTCCCCTTCTCACACATACCACGTGGCACTGATGACGTCACTGTTGTTGTCAGCTGTTGACGTCATCCATGACACATCATTGCCATGTCAACTCTAACAACGCTGACAACTTTTTGGCACATTACCACGTGGCATGACCTTACTGGTCCACGTGGTATAACAGTGCTGACGTTGTATTTACACATCGATACTGACTCAGCCTGACACCTCGCCACGTGTCATCGTCTGGTTGGCCATGTGGCTTGAAAAGATGACGTGGACTACCACGTCATTACCTTAAACCTCCAGTCGAGTCGACCCGTTTCACTGTAACTGTCAGGACCCAGCCCGATTATCGCCCAGATAACCGAGGTGAACCCTGCTCCCGTCTGAGAACCCAACACAAAAGACCGAAACAACCTCACGTAAACCCACAAATTACATTGCCAGACAAGGGAGAATTCAAAGTCCAACAAGTCAACAGCTATACAGAGCATAGTACAAAACAAGGTAAACAAAATCCTACTAAAGTACACGCACAACGGAATTTCTGAAAACGCTCCGAGTTAAACTCCGGGATAACTCTGAGATGACTATATGCCTCCGACTCTGCCTCAACGTCAACCCCAGCGCTCGCACCACGACCTAGTGGGCAATTAAAAACCAGAAGGTGTGAGTGGACTAGAAATAAAAAGAGTTTCAAAAATAATTTAATAAACAAACCAGAGTTTTGGCCCTCCGTTTTGAAAACAGGCATGCATAACCCAATGTCTGAAAACATTTATAAAAGCACATAATCATTATCACGGAAACAGTATCATAAAACATAAAATACCAAAGTCATCATCCGATCAAACTTGCTGGATCTATCCGAGTTTGTAGAATCCAATCTTTAAACTCAATCCGGGTCTTTAAACTCCTAGTCTTTAAATATAATCCTAGTCTTTAAACTCCCGAGTCTTTAAACTCCTGAGTCTTTAAACTCAATCCGGGTCTTTAAACCCAATCTGGGCCCGTCCCCCGTCAAACATAATCCGGGTCTTTAAATCGAATAACCAGATCAAGCAAATCCAATCCAAAACCGTTTGAAAACCATTTCTAAATCCATATCCAAACCCGAATCCGAAACCACTGGTCCGAAGCAATTCCGGCATCCAGAACCGTCATTTCGAACCCAAATCCGGAAATCCCCTTTTCAACTTTAAAACCAAATCTCGCTTTCCGAAATCCGATTCTAAAACCGAAAACCTTGATTATCAAATCATGTTCCAAAATCCATTTATACTCATTAAAAACCAATTATAGATTGAAACCTCAAAAGCATAGCATCAAAAGTATAAGCAGAATCTTTCTCAAAAAACGTGCCAAATAAAAGCATAAGTAGAATCTTTCTCGTAAAACATGCCAAATACGTAAATTCCTCGAAAATCGTGTCATTTCATACTCACTCACCAGCCTTCCTCTGATCACACTCACACACTCAAGAACTCACACACTCCCTGCAATTCGATCGATCTCTCCACTCAAATTCAGTCTCTATTTTCCCCTCACAAACACGACTCAGCCTTTAATTTTGCACCGTGCAACCTTGTAGAATCCACTAGACACAGGGCACGTGTCCAAATCCTGTGGTCCCAAACTCAAAATATCCAAGTAGCACTGCACACTTGTCCCAATCTGATTTGCACAATTCCCAATGTGCAAAAAGACCAAAATGCCCTTGTTAGCCCAAATTACGATTTTACCCTTCGCCGTTCTAGACCTATTTCTCACTCGTCCTACGTCCGATGAAGGCATGCCGCCTGTCGTTGTACTCAGGATGACGAGATCTACCTAACGGTCCTCGGTCTACGTATAAAAACCTTGTCATGCAAAAAGTCAATTTTTTTCCCTTCCTTTAACCAAATTACGAAGGTGCCCTCAACCTTCCGAACATCATAACTTCCTCCTCGGATGTCGGAATCGGGCGTGCCACCTGTCTACGGACTCGTGACGTCCCGAACTACGTCACGGTCATTGGTCAATGTCCAATTGACCGCCCAAACTAAAAGTCAACATTTTGCCCATTCTAGGTGCAAAATCGTCATTCTGCGCTAAAAGTCCAAACGTAACCAACTAACCACCGATTTAACTTCCCTAATCTATTACTAATCACTTTGTTAACCTTGACTCCCGGGACGGGTCGTTACAGTAACGGGTTATTCGACCTGCAAACTCGACCCAATCCTATCTTCTTCTACACTTAACCAGAATCCACAATTCTTTTTCTATTCTACTTGTCTCTCACCTAGAAATCGATCTACGATTATAAAATCAATGAAAAAGTCTTGAAATTACCTGGTCATGCTTGAACCTTCACGACCAGTTTTCCACCTAGTTCCTAGGACTATTCCAGCTGCCATTTCATCCTTTTTTCATTCCTAGAACCTCGTACGAACTCAGAGAACACATCCATGGAATCAAAACGAGACCCAAATGTTCAAAAATCAAAATTCCAAAATTCAACCTAAACGGGTTTTCGGCTTTACCTTTCTCTAGGTTTCTTAGGCCAGCTGCTACGGCTCCTTCCTTCTTCGTCGTCTCTATCAGCCTCTCCCTCACTCTCAGTCTCTCTCAACCAGCACCAGGTGTTGTGGAAATGAAGGAAAAATGGTGGGGTGAGGGTTTCGAGTTGTTCGAAATAAAAGGGAAGGGAGATGCATGAATGTGGGTTGTGGACCAAAGGATTGGTGACACTTGTCACTTCCAGAACTACATATTTGGGGCCCACTAAAAAACAAATAAAAGTCAACTTGCCTGGTAAAATGTGCCGATGTAAAATCCAATCGAACATTCTATGACCCGTAAATTTCTCGTATGACGTCCAAATTCGACGTGCCACCTGTCTACATAATCGTAATCCCTCGATCTACGTAATGGATTTTAGTCCACGAGCAACTGACCTCCCGGGTCAAAATTCAACATTTGTCCTTTCTAAGGACAAAATCGTCGTTTCACCTCGACAAATCCCGATTAGTCTTGATAATCCTTAATTAACCTCGATAATCATGAAATTTTCAAACGGGTTATTACAAGGGAGGTTTCAGACTTAGACCATGAGAGAGAGATGGAAAACCCGAAAGGGTGGTTCGGGTTTGAAAGTGTTCGACCTAGTTTTGACTCGGAACTTGGGAAACAAGTTCAGAGGGGCCATCCCTGAGTTCCAGAGGCCTCAACAAGGCGGTGGGTTGAGATTTTGGATGCCTGAATTATCCAAACAGCATGCAGGAAGCTAGCCGTGAGTTCTTCAGTTGATCGAGCAAATTTTATGGTGAGTTTTCATGTTTTGATCACTTAGATCTCATCCTAAGTTAGAGTAGAGTGATTTGATTGACACATAACTAAAAATAGTTAAGAAATGCGAGTTCTAGGATCGGGTCAGGTCGCCGAGTCGGGCAACTTGAAAAAGGGGGAAGTCAGGTAACAGGGATGATGAATAGTGCTTTGGACTGTTATAGCGCATGGCTCCCACTGACACGACTTATCCCCAATCCCCCAGGATTAAGGGCTAAGCCATGCTCCTGTATAACTTACGTGCGTCATGAAGGCTAAACCGAAGTCCAACCTACACGTAACATGTAAGCCGGACAAGAGATTCCCAAGCGAACCGTCCAAAAATTTCCGAACTTCCCAGAGCGCGCAGAATCTACTGTGGATCGCGTGTGTGATGTCTCCGTCTTTTTAACAACATCCTGCACTGCATCAAACTTGGAGGGTATCGAAAACATAAAAGACTGTGAATGGACAAAAATAAAGGATAACTATAGAAAACAGTTTATAAGAAAGACATTTATACCCTCCATTTAAAAAACCAATGCATGCATATGAAAACCTTTTCATAAAATCATTTCATATCCAAAAGAAGAAAACAATCAATGAAAACCGGAATCCTTTCTTTTTCTCAAATCCATAACTCAAATCTAGGGTCTCAGCCCAAAATCATAAATCCTAATCAAAGTACGGGAACTCAGCCCAAAAATCATTAAATCCAAATCATCGGAGCCACAGCCCAAAACATCTGAAAACCAGTGAAAAACCAAAGTAAAGTATCAATCAATCAAGTTGTTATATCTCAAGCGCGCCGAGTCTTTAAACTCAAAACACATGTGCATAATCAGGCCTTCCCGGGATATCAACGAGTCTTTAAACTCAAAACACAATCAACAGGCCTCGGGGGATATCACAATAACCGAGTCTTTAAACTCAAAACTTATCAATCCAGGGCCCTCCTCCGTCATCAATCAACCGATTCTTTAAACTCAAAACCAAATCTAGCTATATCCTGGTCTTTAAACCCAAAACCAAGTAAAAATCATAGAAAATCCATATCCGAATTCGCAATCATGATTCCGTAAGCTAGCATCAAGAATCATCATTCCGAACTCAAATCCAGAAATTCACTTTCAAGTTCCAAAACTGAATCCAAATCATTTTTCCGAAATTTGATTCCAAAATCGAAATCAAGTTTACCGAAATCACCTGAACAGGGCTTCAAGCCCGAAATCACTTTTCCAAAATCCAATATAAATCATTGAAAGCAAATCATAATTTAAATCCCAAAATCATCTTATCGAAATCATGATCAAATTATAGCATAAAAGCATAATCTCGTAAAACGAGCAATTCCGTAAATATCTCGAAATACGTGCAAAACCGTAAATCATCAAGATCATATCATAACCATAGAATCACATATAGAAAAAATATAAAACATTTATGCATGCATCATAAGTTTGAAAACAAAGTGCACTCATAGACCATCCGCGTCGCCGCCTCGATACGCGTGCAATTACGCTTTCCTGGCTAATCCACTATCACCAGCTTTTCTGAACCTATCCAAATCCCATAATAAGGTCACTTACTTCTTCACAATGTTTATACTTAAGTCCCGTAATTTTCCAAAATTTTTAACTATTTTTAAATGAGCCCTAAAATCTTCGGACATCCCGAAACATATCGAGACGATGTCTGATCGACTCGAAACTAGTGCCAAATTGTTCGTTACATCGATTACATTATTTCACCTGTTGAACACTTCCCCATCAAAGGCACCACGCGCCCTCAAGCGCCGCCCAAAAGGGCTGCGCGTGGGAGCCATGCGGCTTATTGTTCATCTCCTTCAACCTCTCTCTGGACCGGTTCAGACCGATTCGAATCGGCCCGGTCCAACCAAACCGGCGAGGACGGTTCAACACCATTTTTCATCCCTTTCAATCCTATTTCAATCTTGTCCATTCCTAAATGCTGGTCTCAACCTTTCCAATCAATTTAGAACCCATAACCAAGAACTTGTCATCTAGAATTTACCTCTGAAACTCGAAGGATGAACAGGCCATGTCCTCCATCATGTTCTTTCTGCTTTCAGCCACCCCCTGTCGTGGTTTCAGTCCCTATCCATCCCTTGTAACCTCCAAATCGTAGTCCAAATTACAGAATCAATCAAAAGCGTCTAAAACTACAAACACCATTTTTCGAATTTAAACAAAAGCTCACGGGTTTCTTAGCTTACCTTCCTCCTCTGCCGTCGTGACCACCACCTGTGGCTTCCACTCTCATCGTCCTAACTTCTCCTTTCCTTTCTATTCTATTCAGAAACCATGAGCAGAACATGTCGTTTGAGAGGTTTGGATGGGTTGGGCTTCACGATCACACATGGTCTCTGTTTTTCTCGGGCTTTGGGCCACCGTCCACTGCAGCTCCCGGTGATCATGGCACGGCGATTGTCTCAACTCCCTCTCCATATCTAGTTCATAATTTATGGGTCAGGAGATTACTTTGAGGAAGGTTTAGGTTCAATATCTCCATCTCTGTTTCCTCTGTTTTCGCTCTCACCCGTGTCACTAATTATCCTTCCATTTTTAAAATCGTGTGAGGTGGCAGGGAGGGTTCCACAAGCCTCCAAATAGGGCCAAGTGTCCAATTTTCTATGGGCAACATTTCCAAGAACAACCAAGTGTCCAAATCCAACTGGGCACAGAACCCAATGCATCAAAATGACCAAAATGCCCCTGCATTCACAAATTACCATTTTACCCCTCATGTTCCTAGACACATAACTCTATCGTCCGAACTCCAATTAACGCATGCCGCCTGTCGTTGTATTCAGGGGATCGAGACCTACCTAACAGTCCTTGAACTTCGTGAAAAGGCCATGTTGTATGAGAAATCAACAAATTGCCCCTTTTAACCAAATTACCAAAATACCCCCAATCTTTCGAACATCATAACTTTTTTCTCGAATGCCGGAATCGGACGTGCCACCTGTCTATGAACTCGTGACTTCCCGAACTACGTCACAGTCATCAGCCCACCTGTCAATGTGGTTTTTGGGTGTCCAAAGGTTTAGGGTGAATTTTGGCAGGAAGTGACATTCCTAGAAGTTACAAAAAAAGGTGCAAAGTAGAGTTCGGCGTTACAAAAGTGTGTGAGTGGACTTTCTTTTTCATAAAATATTATGCATGCATATTTATGAGTTTTAAATCTCTTTCTACGTGGTTTGATGGTGATTGAGTGATTGGAAAATTTATTGGATTTTTTGGTGATTTATGAATATTTAATTAATATTTTATTGCACATTTTTCGAGAATTTCTATAAATTTTGTTTTGGTTTTCGATTCGAATGTGATTTTTAATTGAATATGAATTATGATGTGTGATAACGTGAATTGGTATATTTATGGTTTTCATATGATTTCTAGACGGTTTTTACGAAAATAGCATTGATGGTACAAGTTGTGATGATTGTTGATTGGATGTGAGTCTCAGATGTCGATTCTGGGGCTCCAAATCCTGAGACTGGTGTTGTGTTGGCAACTCAGATGTCGAACCAGGGGCTCCGAATCTAGAGTCAATTTTCACTCGGACGTCAAGTCGGGGGCTCCAAATCCCGATTGACTATGTGATAGCCCACCGGTAGTGCCCTTGTGATGTGATGCTTGATGATGTACTTGTGCTTGTGCTTCGAGGATGGTTTGAATGTGATTGATTGTGTATGAGTATTGTGATGACGTTGAGTTGACTACATGTGAATCATATGGTGATATTAGATATGAATTGATTGCGTATTGTTGATGTGATGCCTTGTGATGTTTGTTGTCGTTATGCTTATTGGTAGGTGAGTCTCGAACGTCGAGCAGAACTCCTTCCCTGAGACTGACATGACTTGGACATCGAGTTGGGCTACTTTCCTAAGTCGGGTCCTGTTTGATCCTGAAATGACCAACTCGATGAGACCCGCTGGGGGTTCTAGGACCAGCCGCGTGGTGTCTCGGGCCCGGGGGCGTTGTGGTTCGGCAGGGATCCTGCAAAACTAGATACCTGTGTGGTGTCGGCCGAAGGGGCTCCGAAGCCTAAGTTAGTATCTGAATGCCGAGCGGCAAGTAAATACAGTGCTCTGGATCGGTTCTGAGTGTCTTACCTTTGTGAAGGGTTTCGGGGTATTTATAGTAGCCATAACTGCGGTAGGTGGGCTACTGCTACGGGAGCAGGTGGTGCTTTGTGGCTGAGAGCCGTCTGACAAGCCCTGGACATCCGGAAGAGGTGCCAGCTGGAGTCCCAACCTGCCTCCGTCAGGGAGTTGGTGTGGCAGAGTTGGTTAGGTGATTGTCGTAGCCAGCTGTTGTCTGTTCACTGTCAGGTGCCGAATGGCGGGTCTGCAGTATGGTGCAGATCGGCGGACCGTGGGTCGTGAGGGTGCTGATCAGGCGATCGGTCGGCGGCCTTCCTGTCCTGGTGGGACCTGTGCTAGGGTGGTCGGTCGATATGGTATCAACATAAGTCCCCTAAGTTTTTGACTGAGGTGGGGTTCCTCGGTCGAGGACTTGAGATGACGGCCGGTGCCTGTCAACCGACCAGGGCGCTGCGCCCGGTATCCCTAGTAGCCCCCTAAGTCGTGGAGCGAGGAAGTGCACCGTATGTCTGATGTGAAAGGAGTCCCCGTTGCCGAGGTCCGCAAGCTGCCCACCGTAAAGACCGAAAGATCGTGGAGAGGCGGCCGTGGGGAATGGCGGGGAGACGTCGGTGGTTGTGTGCTTGCCGACGAAGAGAGGAGGCGTGCCGTCGGGAAAGATGCCGAGAGGCTCCGGTCGGCAGGCGGTATGGATGCATACCGGTAGCGATGTACGTATGTAGTTGAGAATGTACGATACGGATGGGTATACAGTACAAGGTATTCATAGCCGAAAGGTGGCCGTATCGGCCTGGCGACCGTCAGATCGGAAGCGCGCATCTCGAGGCGGGCCAGGGCATCTGTGGAATAACTGCAAGTGCCGACTGAATTGGAGACTGCCGAGCCAAAAGAAGGCACGTGAGACCAATTCGACCGAGCAAAATTTTGAAAGGTATAATCTCTGCCATTCGGCATCTCTGCTCAGCATGTGTTCCGTAGCGTAGGTGCTTAGTTGTAGCTTCTTTTCTTTTGGTAATTTGTAGATGTTAGAGTCAGAGTCAAACAGTGGATCTGGGGTTAGGTCCCCTCAAGCTTTTAGCGGGGAAACACCGTCCAGTTCGGCAGACGACGTGCCGAGCGGGCGCAGTGGGTCAACGTCTACTAGTGGGTCCACTAGTAGCACCTCGTCATCCAGCAGTGGTGACAGCCTGGATGAGGCTCTCAGGTTACCGCGGAAGGAGGTGAGGCAGCAGGGCGGGTGCAGCACATCGGGTGCCGATCGGCCAAGTGAGAGGAGGACGTCTCCCCGTACTCCCCCCGTCGCCACCGTCGATTCCGAAGCTGAAGGTAGCGGTACGGAGACGAGCTCGCCGATGGAACTAGATGCCGACAGCGTCGTAAAGGTGGAGTACACCGTGGACTACGAGATGAACACCATTCGGCAGTCCAACTTGGACCGGTTCCGGGAGCTATACAACGTGCCGGCGGAGATTGAGTTGACGGTACCCCCGCACAGCAAGAGGCCGAGTAGTCCTCCTGAAGGGTCGACGCTGTTTTACGTCGATTACTTTGAACATGGAGTGAGGCTGCCTCTGCACCCGTGGCTTCAGGACATGATGGTGAGGGCGAACCTAGCCCTAGGGCAGCTGAACGCCAACGGCTGGATCATCCTGATCAGCCTGTATACGGCGTTCCGACTGGCGGGACTGCCGGAGCCGACCTGGGGGCAATTGTGCGCCCTGTACCGCTTCAAGAGGCAGACCTACGGGTCGGGGTGGTACCAGATGGAGTGCCTGCACAAGAGTGCATGGGGTGCGTTCATCACGGATGTGTCGACGTCGCAGAAGAGCTGGAGGCATCGGTTCTGCTGGGTATCGGGGCCGTGGGAGGGGGACGTCAGTGGGGTCCGCTCGAGGATTCCCAGCTACTTCCAGTCTGGAGGTTGTTGGTCTACCGTTCGGCTAGTAGTCATAAGGCGTCAATTGTGGGTACCGAGGCGGAGACTGATGGTGTTTGTTGTGTGTGCAGGTCCGTCCAAGGCAACGGTAACAGCGGAGGATTGGGAGGCGTGCAACCTGGTGCGGGAGAAGCTGTCCGACCTGGAACGCAGCCAGTGCGTCCTGAAGTTGCCGTCGAACCTGCTTGCCGTGGGTCTCATCTCGCCACCTGGTAAGCAAGTAGTGTTAAAGTTATAGTCTGTAGGCATGACGGGGCACTAACAGTTTGTTTTGCAGTGCACCCCCAAGTTGAACAAGTCGCTCAGAAGAAGATGAGTGAGGCGGTGGCGAAGCACGACTCGGCTGCCGAGGGAAAGGGCAAGGAGCCGGAGGTAACCCCCCAACAGCCGCGGAGGCAAAAGACCGTGGCAGTGAAGCCCAGGGGTACCAGCCGAGAGGAGCCCCCGTCGGGGTCCAGTTTGGGCGTCCAGCCAAATGGGCCGCCAAAGCCGACGAGGCCTGATCCGTGGCAGGGTGCTGAGCAGGTGAAGAGTCCCGTCTGGGGACTGAAGCGGCCCCTCATCGGCGGGCTGGACCAAGCCCGGAAGCGCTAGAGGAAGCTGAAGGCGGCGCGGCTTAGGCAGTCTCCTCCGGCGGCAGGGGTGTTGGAGGGAGAGGGCTCCGACTGCCGACGCAAGAGGGAGGCGGCCCTCAAGGCTCCCGAGTCACCGATGGAAAAGGCCAAGGAGGCCAGGGTGGAGATGCCGCCGCTGGCCAAGGAAAGGGTGCCGAACAGCGTACCCGGCATTGCTGCCGTCTTCATGGATCCCGTGGAGACGGGGGAGGTTGTTCGGTTAGCAAGGCCCGGGGAGGCGTGGGTGCCGGTCACACAGCAGGTGCACAGGTCATTGGCGCCGGTTGTCAATGCCTTTGTGCTCGGCTCCCAGGTGACGCCGGCAGAGATTGAGCAGATCGGCACCGGCTCCCACCCGGGTCGGTTCGCGGCCCTTCACGCCGAGCAAGCCCATGTGAGTATTTGTGTGAGTTAGCTTTTTGTTTTTGTTTGTGTATTTAGTGGATATATGTTTTCTGACAAGTGTGCATGGTTCGGCAGTGCTTTGGGCAGACCTACGTGGCCCTGCAGAAAGCCTCTCGGCGTATGCAGAGGCTGGAGGCCGAGCAGGCAGCCGCGCGGCAGAGGGAGGAGAAGCTGCGTGCGCGGGAAACGGAGGGGTATGCTGCTCGGCGCCGTGTGGCTGAGCTGGAGGCGGAGCTCCAACGGGAGAGGTCCCGAGCGGGGTATCGCCGAACGGGAGGAGACGGCACACGCGTTCTCCCTGCAGCTGAATGAGCAAGAAAAGATCCTGGGGGAGCTGCAGTGAGAAGTGGAGAGGTTGAAGGGCCTGCTCGCTGCCGACCGGCAGAAGACCCTGGAGGATTTTATGGTCGACCCGGTGTATGCCAATCATCTTGACCTGGCCTTAGCTGAAGTGGAAGATGATTGCGTGTAGCGGGTGCTGTACTTCAACCTAGGCGTCACCCTCAACTTCCCATGGCTGGATGAGCCCACGGCGCTGACCAAGACGTTCGCCCTAGAGGGGCAGGACCCTGAAGTCGGTCCGGCGGCGGGTGAAGGGGAGGTGCCGAGCGCTGGCGGGGTGGATGTCGTTGCGTCGTCCTCTGGGAAGGACCGAGCGGGGGAGGAGGAGGTGGAGGTGGTGGTCGTTTGAGGCCGAGGGCCGTGTAGATTGCTTTTTGTATGTTCATTTTTGTTTCCTTCTTGTAATCCGGGGGATGCCCCGTGTAGCATGTAGCTCGGTAGGTAAAGTAGGTGCCGTGTGGGTCACCGGGAGTGCCGATCGGCAATAGTAGTGGATAGGCTACTTGTAGTTGAGGACTAGACTAACACTTAGATAAATGAAAGAACCTTTTGCCGGAAAGGCAAGTTCGACTGGAGATAGCCAAGTCGAATTACAGCAAAGCGTAAAGCAACGTACATGGGGTGTGTTTTTAATTATAAAAGAACTTGAGATGATCCGCATGCCACGGGTGTGTAAGCGACCGTTCATCCGTAGTTTGGAGCTCATAAGTGCCTGGACGACAAATTCGAGTGACCAGGTAGGGGCCCTCCCACGTGGGCCCGAGGGTCCCATCAGCACTCTCCTTAGTGGCCAGGCTAACCTTGCGAAGGACTAAATCACCGACCTGGAAACTGCGTCTGTGAACGCGAGAGTTGTAGTAGTGAGCGATTCGCTGTTTGTGCGCCATGTTGCAGAGATTGGCTTGTTCACGGCTTTCCTCAATGAAGTTGAGATTTTGTGTGAGGAGCTCCGCATTCTCGTGTGGATCATAGGATAGTACTCGATAAGAGGACTCCCCAATTTCCACGGGTATGACAGCTTCGGTCCCGAAAGTCAAGGCAAAGGGCGTCTCCTGTGTGGATGTTCGATAGGATGTCCGATATGACCAGAGAACATCAGATAGGAGGTCGGACCATTGGCCCTTCGGGGTGTCATGAAGTCGAGCCTTGAGATTGTGCTTGATGAGCTTGTTTACGGCTTCCACCTGTCCGTTAGCCTGTGGATGTGCCACCGAGGCGAAGCAGAGCTGGATGCCATAGATGTCGCAAAAGTGTCGGAAACGGATAGAATCGAACTGAGTGCCATTGTCTGTGACGATCGTGTGTGGGATACCAAAGCGACAGATGATGTTCTGGTAAACAAAGCTCTCGACCTGGGCGGCCGTGATTGTTTTTAGGGGCTTTGCTTCTGCCCACTTAGTGAAATAGTCCACCGCAACGATTGCGTGTTCGACGCCGCCCTTTCCTCGTGGCATGGGGCCTATGAGGTCCAGTCCCCATTGAGAGAAGGGCCAGGGACTCAGCATGGGAGTGAGGCGCTCAGCAGGAGAATGAGGTACAGGGGCGCACCGTTGGCATGGGACGCACCGTTGAGTGATGGCCATAGAGTCGGCGCACATTGTGGGCCAATAGTAGCCCTGCCGAAAGGCTTTATGTGCTAGGGACCTGGGTCCGGAGTGGTTACCGCAGATTCCCTGGTGAATTTCTCGGAGCACCGCCATGCCCCTGTCCGTAGGGAGGCACTTGAGGAGGGGGGTGTCGAATCCCCGTCGGTATAAGTGGCCATGCGCCATGGTGTATAGTGCGGACTGGCGTTGGATGCGTCGGGCCTCGTTGCGGTTGGGCGGGTGTTCGGCCATGGTGAGGTACCGGACAATGGGGTCCATCCAAGAGGCTTCCTGTGTTGCGACCAGGACTGGTTGCTCGTTTGTGCTCGGGGATGCCAAAAATTCGACGGGAACACGGCGGCCTATCTTGTCGTCGATGGAGGAGGCTAGGCGGGCCAGGGCATCGGCGTGGCTGTTTTCCGACCGTGGTATTGGAATGACCTCGTAGCCGCGGAAGTGGCGGAGTAGGGACCGCACTTTTGCCAAGTATCGGGTCATGGAGGCGTCCTTGCCATCATAGAGGTTGTTGATCTGTCGGACGACGAGCTGGGAGTCGCTGTAAACCTGCAGCTGTTGTGCTTGGAGGTCGGTGGCCAACCGGAGGCCAGCAAGGAGGGCTTCGTACTCGGCTTCGTTGTTGGAAGCCTGGAACCCAAAACGCAACGCGTACTCCAGCCGTTCCTGGGCAAGTGTGCAGAGTACGAGGCCGGCGCCAGAGCTAGTGTGGAAGGAGGATCCGTCCACGTAGAGAGTTCAAATTGGTTGGGCGGGGTCCAAGTTGGACGGGTTTGACGACTCGCGGATAGGAGCGGCTGGTGCCGCAATGTTGGGATCCAGAGTGTCGGGCATGTGCTGCGTTGTGTTGTAAGTGAATTCAGAAAGGAAGTCGGCGATGACCTGCCCTTTGACAGCTCCGTATCCACCCCGGGTTGCGGCTGCGAGACGGCGGAGAGGTCGCGCGGGTCCTCGGGGGGACCCGCCTGTATTTGTTCAAGGAGCTCGAAGTCGACAGGGTCGGCCTCGTAAGCAGCCTCGGCGACGGCCATGGTTTCTCGCTTGTCGCATGGGTTGAGCTTTGTCAGGGCGGTCTGATAGCAGGAGCGGGCAGATTGTTGATTACCGTGGACTTGGCCAGTGCCCATGATGGTCGGAAACTTCATGAGAAGGGCCCGAGTAGAGATGACGGCGCTGAGCTGGTTGAGGAGTCCCCTACCCAAAATGACGTTATAAGCGGTGGGGCAATCGACCACCAGGAATGTAGTGATGGCCGTGGCGATCTTAGGCGCGCTCCCCAGGGAGATAGGCAGGGAGATGGTGCCGAGGGGCATGACAGAATCGCCCGAGAAGCTGAGTAGCGGAGAACTAGCGCGGGTGAGGCTTGTGGAATTGATGCCCAACTGGTTGAAAGTGTCCATGAAGAGGACGTTCACAGAGCTACTTGTGTCCACCAGGATCCGCCCAACATCGAAATTGGCGATCTGAGCGCGGATGATCAACGGGTCATCGTGGGGAAAGATAACTCCCTGCTCCTCTTCCTCGGAGAAAGTGATGGGCGTCCATCCTGCCCGGGCGACCTTGGCCGCGCGTCCATCCGTGATGTTGAATATTTGGTGGTTGGATGTCGTGGCGCGCAAGAAGTTCTTCTTGGCCCGATTGGAGGTGCAGGAGGAAGAGATGGTGGGGCCCCTGCTGATCGTGTTGATCTGTGGCAGTCCCGGTCCGGGGCGTGCGTGTTGGAGGAACTGGTTGATCTTCCCCTCCCTTAAGAGTGCTTCCACAATGTCGCGGAAGGCCACGCACTCGTCAATGGTATGGCCATTGAACTTGTGGTACTGGCAGTACAAGTTGGATTGGACGCCCGGGCGGGGGCCGGGCGATCGTGCCCGTGGCTTGGGGATTGTGTCCTCGATGCTCATCAAGACGTTCTCGAGGGAGGTGTTCAGGATTGAATAGGTTTCGTACTTTGAGGTGGGCCCCGTATGGGGTTTGCCTGCTTGGTGGTGGCCCGATCCTTACCCCTTGTTGTGGTACCTGTCCCTCCCACGATGGTCATTGTTGTACGTCCCCTTCCGCTTACCGGAGTGTGAGTCAGATCGGTGATCCGTATGTGCGTTATTGGTCGGCGGAGGTGACCGTGCCTGCCGGTTGCTGGGAGGCGGAGGGCGCGCGCTATTCACGTCAGGTCGGGATGCGACCTGGGGAGAGTTGAAGTGCTCCGCCTTGGCGTATATTGCCGCTTGCCGCATGAGCTCATTGTAATCGTCCCAACCATGGGTGAAGGCATGGTACTTGAAGGTGGACTCCCGCAGCCCGTTGCGGAAAGCGCGGTAGGCGGCCTTGTCGTCAGTCTCGTGGCACTTGGAGTATTCCAGGCTGAAACGAGCGGCGTACTGGCGTAGGGCCTCACTATCTCCCTGTCGGAGGGTTCCCAGGTCCTCGGTTGTGAGCAGTCGATCCGTCTGGATCATGAACTGGTTCAGGAAGACCGTGTGTAGGCGGTCGAATGAGTCGATAGACTGTGGTTCCAGGCAATAGAACCAATTGAGCGCGGCCCCGGTGAGGGTGGAGCTGAAAATTAAGCACTGCGCCTCGTCGGAGATATTTCTGAAGGCGAGCGCTGAGTTGTAGTTATTGATATGGGTGTCTGGGTCGCCTTGTCCGTCATACAAGGCAATCTTCAAGGGTTTGACCTCTATTTCATGGCGGTACCGCATGATGCGGTCCGTGAAGGGACCAATGTTGGCCCGGGGTCGGGGTAGTGTCCCAGCTTTGGGTCTGGCGGCCTCCAGTTCCCGCACGCGCTGGAGGAGTTCCCGAACCACCTCGTTTGATTGGTCGGGTCGATCTGCCCCACTCGGGCGGTCGTCGACAGGATGGTTTGCGCTGCCGCCTCTGGGCTTCGTGGGTTGCACCGGTCGCCGCCCGGACGAGGCCGTGGTTGAGCTGGCGTTGTCTTCCGGCTGGTGCCTGCCGACCGGCGTGGAAGGACTGCCTGGGGGCTAGACGGAGAGCCGCGGAGGCTGTGCAGGTCGGCGTGCCGACCCGGACCTTGACCGGGCGCCCTGGGATAGGACGGGCAGAGGTGGTTGTGCCTGAATGCGGGGGTCGTGGGTAGGGTAAGTCAGACGGTTGGCCGGGGTCTGCGTCTGTCTCCTGTCGAGCAGCTCGCGGGCGTCACTGTATATCTGTGTTCCCGAGGGGCCAGGCATGTCGGTCTGGTGGAAGAGTAGGCGACCGGACGCCTCCGGTCGGCAGATGTCACCGATCTCGAGCCGGCTGGCATCGAACTCTGGCCGACAGAACGCAGCGGCTAAGGCCCGTTTGGTTGCCTCCCGCTGCTCCTCCAGTTCCTCGCGTGTAGACTGCAAGATGGCCAGGGTGCTTCCATGCTGTTCCCCCCACACGTGATTCCTGCTCTCGATGGCAGCGTTGCTCTTCCTGATTTCGGCAACCTCCGACCAGAGGGTCCTCAGCATCTCCAGCACGTCATCGGAAGGTAGGCTGGCTCGGGTTCGGCCGCGATCTCCCTGGGGGGTGTTGTTGAGCTCACCGTCATCCCGTTCGGTCGACATTGTTCGTCAGCGGAGGGTCGAGCAAGGGTATGTGAGTTAGTGGGTGTTTATTTCTTTTCCCACAGACGGCGCCAATTGTTTGATCCTGAAATGACCAACTCGATGAGACCCGCTGGGGGTTCTAGGACCAGCCGCGTGGTGTCTCGGGCCCGCCGGGGGCGTTGTGGTTCGACAG
Organism: Prinsepia uniflora; assembly: GCA_032719365.1. Classification (NCBI taxonomy): domain Eukaryota; kingdom Viridiplantae; phylum Streptophyta; class Magnoliopsida; order Rosales; family Rosaceae; genus Prinsepia; species Prinsepia uniflora. Next base: position 29,175,147 of record CM064863.1, read on the forward strand.
GGATCCTGCAAAACTAGACACCGGTGTGGTGTCGGCCGAAGGGGCTCCGATGCCTAAGTTAGTATCTGAATGCGGAGCGGCAAGTAAATACAGTGCTCTGGATCGGTTCTGAGTGTCTTCCCTTTGTGAAGGGTTTCGGGGTATTTATAGTAGCCATAACTGCGGTAGGTGGGCTACTGTTACGGAAGCAGGTGGTGCTTTGTGGCTGAGAGCCGTCTGACAAGCCCTGGACATCCGGAAGAGGCGCCAGCTGGAGTCCCAACCTGCCTCCGTCAGGGAGTTGGTGTGGCAGAGTTGGTTAGGTGACTGTCGCAGCCAGCTGTTGTCTGTTCACTGTCAGGTGCCGAATGGCGGGTCTGCAGTATGGTGCCGATCAGCGGACCGTGGGTCGTGAGGGTGCCGATCAGGCGATCGGTCGGCGGCCTTCCTGTCCTGGTGGGACCTGTGCTAGGGTGGTCGGTCGATATGGTATCAACAGGTCCTTACTTGGACGTCGAGGTGGGCTCCTTTCCTAGGTGGTGTACCTACCGGTAACATATTGTTTTGAAGATTGATATGTCGAGTTTTTGTTGATGGTTGTGATCTTGTGTGATGGTTATATCAGTTTACTGAGGTCTTATACGGTTTGATATTTCTGTTGATTTCAGAACTCTTTTCACGTATGTCAAAGATTATAAAATGAGTTTTGTTTTAATCGAAGTGAAAGGATTTTCATATGCATGCATAGTTTTGGAAAACAGAGGGTAAAGATGGATGTTTTCAAATCATGTTTTAAACTATTTCTTTTTGTCCACTCACAAATTTTCTGGTTTTTTGACCCTCCAGGATCGTTGCATAGGAATCGATGCTCGGAAGGCTGAGTCATGAACTAGCAGGACTTACATATATCCCTTGTTTGGCAAGTTCAAGAGTAATGTTGGTACTTTGAGTTAATTCCGATGGGAGCAGGGCCAGGAAACACTTTTCGTGGTGCCTTGGGGGTTGGGTCCTATTACAGGCTCGATGTTTGAGACTCACATCCAATCTACACAGTCACAATCATACAAAATACTAGTCTCAGGATTCGGAGCCCCTATCTCCATATCTGAGACTAAGCAAACAACCAAAAAACATCGTCACATATAACCAACCCAAGCTCAATTTACAGTCAACATCACAATACACACCATCAATATCGAGATACACATACTCATATCATATCTCAATGCCACCTCTCAAGTCCACAATCGAATCCTCGGAAATAAGCCCAAAACATAATCAACATCATTCTCGTAAAACGTGCCATTAACATTCTTTCCTTAAAACCCATTCAGAAATCATATAAAAATCATAAATATTCCAAATCACGTTATTTCATGTCATAATCCACATTCAGTTAAAAACCACATTTGAAACGGTGTTGAAAACATAATTTACTGAAACCTCGTAAAATGTGCAATAAAATATTCGTAAACTTATCGAAATTCATGTAAAATCCCAAGCATTCCAATATCATTTAAATCACATAGACACACATTTAAATCATGTAAATATACATGCATAATATTTTAAGGAAGAAATTCTACTCACACACTACCCATATAACCGAATCTCGCTTTGCACGTATTTCCATAATTTTTGAAAATCTTAGAACCCAAAATCGTTACCCAAATCTCCTAATTTTGGGCCATGATGTGTTCTTCGAAACTGGGTGGTCTCGACGTCTAAAACCACGTCCTCAAAGCTTTTTAAGGTTGTAGAGCCTCTAGGACGACATCTCTGAACTTGTTTCCGACGATCCTAGTCAAAAACTGGGTCGGGCAATTTCAAACCCAAAAGTTTCTTCTCGGGTCACCATCAATCTTCTCCCTCTCAGTCCAAGTTCAGTCCATCCCTTTCCTTCTGACTTGCTTCAACTTTTTCTCATTCTCCTTTCATCTCTCCTCTGTTTCTCTCTTTTCTGTTTCTCCCTTTTTTCCTTGGTTTCTTTTCTTCCTTCTTTCATATTTTTTTCCTTTCTCCGCTGAACTACACTAACACACACAACACTTAAACATATACACCCAAGGTCGGTTGCACACAAACATAAGGGATAAGAGACAGGTGTCACACCCCCATTCAGCAACCAAAAATATCTCACAAGTTTAATTACCAAAATGTCTTTCAATACCAAATTACCATATTACCCCTACGTAGTTTAGACTCGGAACGTAACCATCTGATCTCCGTTTCCGGCATGCCACTTGTCAATGTACACAGGAGGCCGACACCTTTCTAACGACGTCTTTGGCATTGCCAAAAACCATCCCCGATAAAAAATTTAACATTTCCACCTTGGTCAAAAAGTCAACCTTTTGACTTTAGGGGCAAAATGGTCATTTTCATCCAACTTTTTCAATTTTACCTATGAAGAAAATCTGGGTCATTACAAAATATATCTGTTTAAACTTACGTGAATTGCATTAGTCTGCGGGTTGCCTCGGCCGGCGTACACTTCTCCCCAAGCATACACCTTCGGGAAACGTGACCCAACGTTGCGCCATTTCTCATGCCTGGCTGCAAGGGGACGTGATCCTCCGTGGTGGTTCAGCGTCCCCTTTCACCGACTTCGCCTGTTGGCCTCCGATTTTTTCTATTCATTAGTAAATTTAATTAAATTTGGTAATGAAAATATACGATTAAAAAATTGAACAAGTTAATAAAGTGAAATTACGATATACTCTGGCGTCACAAAGTGCGCATAGATCCAGTCCCACCTGATCTTTTGAGCACCTCCAGTTCCTGTGGAAGATTGATAAGAGCTACCTCCAGGGTAGGCCAGCTCAACCACCAGTCATGGAGCTCGTACTTCCACTTGGGGTACAGTAGCTGTCAGTGCTGCCTCATGTATTTCATGAGGCTCGCATTCTCAATGTCATACTGAAGCTTGACCTGCAATAAATTATTAAAATAAGAAAAATCATTAAAAATAATTAAAATCATTAAAATCACAAAATAATTTTAAAAATAACCAAAAAGGCACCCCAACAGAGGGTTAGCTACTCCAGGGATTGCCTCCGGAACGTATTTCCCATCATGAGACAATGAGTGCAAAGAATGACACCCATATCATGCACCATCAAGCAATGGACCTTGATGGGTACTAAATGGAGCTTATCAGCGTAAATGATCTCGATCCTGGTATTCATCGACAAGAAAATCCATTGGGATGACCTCACCCGGCTGATCCCCTGCACGTATACACTTCTCCCCACAAATTCGGTTAACATTAGTAAGAAAAATTAGCAAAAAACTAAATAAAAAAATATTTTAAATAAAATTAATCACCAACTCACCTTTATGGATCATTTCGGCTGGATCCGGTTCATCCCCATCAAACTGCTCCTCCAAGGGCTCGGGATCAGTACAACGTTACCCTCGTTTCTTTGAATGCGGCCGACAAGCAGACGAGGTACCAGGTCATATATGGTCCTCAATGGGAAAAGACGGGATTGGCTGGACTACTGGTGTGTGAGATGCTGGTGGAGGGGTTGCATTCACCACTGGCGTGTCAGGTACCAGTGCAGGGCCTCCATCCACCCTAGGCGTGTTTGGCACCAACGAGCTTGTGACATTCGCTGGTTCCTCAGCCAAAATTGGCAAAACGCGAGGTTGAGACCTCAAAGTAATCAGTGTAGGTACCGACATCTACAAAAAAAAATTGTAATCAATAATCAATCAATATTTAATTAATAATCAATTAATCCATAATCAAAAATCAATAATAATTAATAACTAATAAATAATAATAATAATAATAATAATAATAATTAATAATTAATAATATTCAATAGCAATCCATTAATCCAGAATCAACCATAATCCATAATTCATAATCCACAATCAATTATTCCATTGCCAAAATCAATTATTCCAAAATTTATAATCCATAATCAACCATATTCCATATTTCACAAATAACCAAAATCTAGAAGTTCAATCACAAATAATCCACCAAAATATATTATACAAATATATAAATATATAATCACAACTAATCACAAATCATCCATATTATATAAATATATATATAAACTAACAAACATATTAAATTAAGTAATTAAATAATATATATGTATATATATATAGAGGAAGTGGCTACGCCTGCAGTGGCGGCGGTGACTACTTGCGGTATACAAAAAGTTGTTTAGTATACAATTGTTTTTAGGAACTTATAAATAAAAGGTTTGATTTACATGCTTAGAAAACCAACATGGAAATAGTTTTTTGTCCATTTCTGTCCAATTAGATGGATACTCGGCTTTCATCAATTCTTAGTACTGCTCGTGAAAAGTCCACACTTCGTCACAGTTGTTTAGTATGAACTAATGAGCCAAATCCATATCCCGATTGGTGAATGGCTCCGAGATTGGACCATTGCCAAAAGGTCATGGAGGTTGGGCAAATACAGATAGGGTCTCCAGTTGTTGCCACCGTCGTCGTTACGCGGGGCCATATTGACATAAGTCTCTACATTCTGAAGGTACATTGCACAAAAAGTGAGCGACTCTTTTGCAATGTACGCCTCCGCTATAAAGCCTTCAGAATGTGTCTTGTTGCAGATATACCGTTTATATATACCTAACATTCTAAAATAAAATATACATTATGAATCACAATTTTGAACGACAAGAAGGAAATAGTAGCAAAAATAGGAATTAGTCATACCTCTCGATTGGGTACATCCAACGATAATGCACTAGGCCAGCTAGCTTTGCCTCATCTAGCAAATGTAAAAAAAGGTGCACCGTTATATAAAAAAAAAAAAAATTGGATATATTTGCTCTAGCCTAGACATGATGTAGAAAATATCCTCATTTATTACTTCGAGGTCCACCTTTACCAATGACATGGCACATAATATGAGGAACAATTGAGACAAATAAACTAGCATCTCAACAACACCGGGCTCTAAGTACGATCGAATGCTAATTGGCATGAGTCGTTGTAGCAAAAGATGATAGTCATGACTCTTCATACAAGATAAAGTGTCACTGCTCGTGCTAACATTTCGGGATATATTACCGGCATACCCATAGAGAAATTTCACACCTTACAACCACTTTTAGAATTTTTTCTTATTTTTCAGGGTAAATGTATAACTTGGATGAGCCATGACGTATTTGCCATTGATGACTTTCAGCCACAAATTAGGGTGAATCCCCATTTCTTGCTTACTTAGCCGAGTTTTTTTTTTTAAATCTTTTGACTTGCCTTCAATAGGTAAAGTAGTTCCCACAACACGCTCAACAACATTCTTCTCTATGTGCATATGGTTTGCGATGTGTCTGATTTTAAATTTCAACCTATATCGCAATCGGAAGAATATGTATACTGTTCAATTTTGGATCTCGTGTGACAAAGTCATGTATATTGTTCAATTTAGACAATATCTTATAACTGAACCTTTCTCGAGGTCGAGCCTGTAACTCTGATTCACCATCAAATGAGTGTGAATGTGTATGCCATCGGGGATCCCAAGGCAAAAACCTTCTTATACCTAAGTAGTATACCTTCGACGCATGCCAAAATGATGTTGTGTCTAGACCGCATACAGGAGTCGCAAGATAACCCTTGGTGCTCCACCCTGCCAACATGTCGCAACCCAGAAAATTATTAGTTGTCCACGTTACGGCTTCTCGTAAGATAACCCTTGGTGCTCCACCCTGCCAACGTGTTGCAAGATAACCCTTGATGATTCACCGTCAAACTTGTCGTATGTATCACCGTCAAACTTGTCGTATGTATCACCGTCAAACTTGTCGTATGTACGTACACTATTTTCGACATATCTACGAGCTCATCAATTAATGACCACAAATAAATATTGATGGAATTACTTGGGGACTTAGGACCCGGTATCGAAGTACTGAGGATTGTGAATTCTTTCTTCATGCATCTCCAAGGCGGTAGGTTACACGGAACCATAACCAATAGCCATGTACTATACGATTTTGCAAAACCTCCGAAGGGATTAAAACCATCAATAGCAAGCCTTAATCTAACTTTTCTTGGCTTAGCAATGAAATCAGGATACATCTTATCGAATTCCTTCCAAGTTTTTCCATTGTTCGAATGCCTCAATGTATCATCATCAATGCTCTAATCTTTGTGTAACCTCATTACACTTGATGTGTGGGACGACATGTAGAATCTTCATAACCTTCGTTTCAGTGGAAAATAATGCAGCACCTTATTCAAAATCATTTTTTTTAAACCTAAGCTCATTACACTTGGGACATTTATCAAGATGCTCGAATTCATTATAAAATAATGCACAATTGTTCTTGCATGCATGGATTTTGACATACCCTAAACTGAGACCGTTAACAACTTCTTTGAGTTATAATGAGCTTTAGGGAGACGATTTTCTTCAGGGAGCATTCGAATTAAGATGTCCATAATGTGATAAAAATGCTTGTTTGTTTAATTATACCCAACTTTCATGTGCATTATCTCCACAACTGCCCCAGAACCAAAAACGTTTTACAACCCAGATGTAATTCACGCTGAACTTCTTTCAACAATCTCTCGTAATGGAGTTCAGAATCTTTAGGTTGAAACCTGGGTACTTCGCCATTCATATCATCTGATACCGGGAATCATCTGTTAATATCTTAATGAATTGATCATTATCACATCACTCATCCGAAGTACTTTATTCCCGATGGGGCCTAAGAACCGAAGATTTTGATTCAGTAAATATTTCTTTTGTCATCACACACGATCCACGGTGTCTTCTGCGCACTCTGGGAAGCTGGACGTTGTTTTTGGACCGCTAACCTGAAATCTCTTGTCTGGCTTGCGTGTTACATGGGGGATTAAAGGGGTGTTTAGCCTTTGTGTCGCATGTGGGTTAGACAGGAGCATGGCTTATCCCTTAATCCAGGGGGATTGGGGATGGGTCGTGTCATCTTTACCATGATATATCCGATTAGTGTAGTTGGGTACAATCAGATTTTGATCCAAATGATACCGGACCTTATTTAACGGCATCCAAGTGCAGTTATTACATTTAAGGCACATACATATTATACATCTCTCATCAATGCAATGATTACGTGCAAACTCAATGAAGCTGTTGATCCCATCCATATAATGATCCGCAGATCTATCAAACAACTGCATCCTGTTTCTGTCTATTATACCTGCTTTCATAAAATGTAGTCAATGTAAGTAATTGAGTTAACATTGTCTCCTAATGGCCCGACAAGTGAATATCAAAAACCACTCGTCTTCTTATTACTCCGGCTTTATGGGTCTATCTTATTCGAGGGTGCACATTCTATACTGTTCGGTTTACAATCTACGAGCCAAAAGTTATAATCAGTGGAAATTTCAATAGCATCTCTGTACAGTTCTCCAAATGCTCGACGTAGATATTATAAAGAAATATCTAGTATGCATTAAGAGAACATTGTAGGATGCAAATAGACCAAATTTTCCACAGTCAAAACCTGACCTCGTGGACCACGAACTATACAACACATAGTTGCACACCCCCAAACTGTTTGAATAAATGGACAATTTAAGAGTCAGTCAATCAACTCGATTCACTAACTCTCAAACGGGTCAAAGATTGTTCCTTCAATATAATTATATGAAGTTAATCAACTCGATTAACTTCCCAGAAATTGTTATGAAATATAAACATATTTCAAACCATCGAAATATATGAAAAAATATATATTGTCAACAATTTTCTGTTTTCCTAATTTCCTAATATATTTTCCTAATTTTCAAATTTCCTAACATATTTTCTAATTTCTTAATTTCCTAACATATTTTCTACTTCTTTAATTTCCTAACATATTTTCCTAATTCATAACATAGTTTCTATTTTTCTAATTTTCTAACATATTTTCTAATTTTCTAATTTCCTAACATATTTTCTAATTTTCTAATTTCCTATCACATTTTGTATTTCCTAATTCATAACATATTTTCCTAATAAATCTACTAATTTCCTACACTATTTTTACACAAATAACCAACAATTTCAACACATTTTTCAAAATAAAAATAATTTCAAAATCTCCAAAATTAAATACATGACTTTTGTATTGATGATAGATGGAGTGATGAGGAGATGAATTAATGTTGGTGGATAATTTGGGAGTTAATGAAGAGAGGATTTGAGAGAGAGGGAGAGAGAGAGAGAGAGAGAGAGAGAGAGAGAGAGCAACAAAATGGAAAAAAAAAAAGGTGGGGAGGAGGAAGAGTGAATCAGTTGTGTTAAATGCTGATAGAATTTTTCCCACTGAAGTTATTTGTTTGACAATGTTTAATGATTTGTCGGGTAAGGCTAAAATATTAGCACCAAAAATATTTCCTTCCTGTCAAATACCATACCCGATGAATAACTTCGTCAAGTAATGTTTGTCAACATATGATTTTACCCAATGTATAATATCTTACATATTCATTGGGTTTTGTTACCCGTCGAGCACTTTTTTTCATCGTGTAACATAACGACATTTAGCGCGGGAAGTCTTTTTCTTCCCGCCATAATATTACCTGACAATACAACCATATTCGCCGGGCAAAAATTGATTTAACGATAAAAATGTACTCATCGAGCAAAAGTTGGTCGGACCTCAAAAATTTTCTTGTAGTGAATATAGTAATGAATACGAACACAAAATGGACAAGACATTCCCACATAATTATTTACTTATTTCAAAACAGAAGTCTTTATTAAGAAATTAGGTTAATGCGCGAATGAACTAACAAAAATCTTAACCATTTTTTAATCTCTAAGTTTCATCCTAGTAGATTTAAAATTGAATATTAAAATTATAAACTTTTCATTTCAAATTAACCACCCGAGACCGAGAGGCTCAGTATATTTGTGCTCGGCACTCACTCTCGATATAGGCCATAAAAACTTCTTGTACGATTGTATGATCTCTTTGTTTTTGTATTGACCAGTACCCAAAGAAGTTAACCTCATTTTACTCCCTAAAAAATTGATACTTATGGAACCTAAAATCATCCAAAAATTGTGGAGATGCCATATGACCCATAATTTAAATAATGTCCATATTGCCTCTAGTAATGATATTAACAGCTCACAAACACCCACACATTGAATAATATATTTGCCAGCGAAATGCATTATTTAATCGGGTTAAAAGCCTCAATAATAATAAATGTTCTTCATAAGAATTAATTATTATTATTATTAATCAATTATTAAATAATATCTTTTATCAAAAATAATTATTTATTAATTACAAATTCAATTGGTCAATCATAACACTGCGTGACCCCAATGTTTTTCTATAAATAGCGGAGCTCATTTCACTATCAAGATAATTCGATCTTTATTGTTAAAGCTCTTTTTGAATTCTCTCTTTCAAAGCTAACTTAAGTATTACAGCGTTCTTGGTTGAAGAAACTCCCGGGGCTTCAACCATTAACCTTGATTGCTTATTGCTTGTTGTTTGTAGGGATCAAGAGGTCATTTTCAAGTACAAATAATTTATGCTTCAACAATTGACGCTTTCATTGAGATAAGAATTGAGAAATACTCAAGAAGCGCTCTCCAGTTCATAAACTTCTTTCATCATTCATCGACTTTATTTGTTGTTCTTGAATTTCGTTCGTCGTTCTTCATAAACTTCTTTCATCGTTCATCGACTTTATTCGTTGTTTTTGAACTTCGTTCGACGTTCTTGAAGATTCATTCATCATTTATTGACTTTATACGTTGTTCTTGAACTTTGTTCATTATTCAGTTTATTCTTCGATCATGGCAAGAACACGATGATCTACTTGTTCATCCAAAGCTGATGCTTCCATCTCTGCAGCACAAGCTTAAAGCGGAGCGCCCACTGGAAAACAAAATAAATCACTAAGTCATCCCCGTTGTGTGACGATACAAGCAATAATCGGGTCACAATGACCAACTCCTGCTATTAGCTTTGGAACCTTTCTGATCTTCTCAACTCATGTGCCGTCACCACCAACATCAAAACTTTTCAAGCAAACAAATAGGAAATTCGCGGGGGAAAGCTTCCAGGAAAACCCTGAATCAACCCCATAAAGTTAAACGAGAGGAAATCATGACATAGGCTAGCAACGCCGGAGCACAAGGCATAGGTCTCGGCGTGATAAATGTCATACGCACATACCACAACACTTATTTCCTCAAAACGATATGTCCAAGCAAGTCAAAAGGCTAAGTAACCGAGTACAAATGTAGTCAAAACTTTTACAACAACATCTGGTAGAGCGAGGTTCAACTCAAACTAGTGGGAGCCTTATTGCACCTCAGAGAAGCCAAGATGACATTCCAAGGCGTCGTGGCAAAGAAACCGTTCAATGTAGTACAATGTCTTAAGATACATCTCTACGTGAATCTAGTGAATAAAGTCATATTGACGAGGCAATGAGTCAACAACATTCAAGACAATCAGCGACATGTAGCATCCCAAGATGCTCACATCGGCATGAGGCACACTAGCTATCGTAGTTAGGAGGATGAGCGTACTCACCAACACGCTCTCGGAACTTGGAACTAAAGTCCTAGGAGGTCAACGACGTTTGGCTCGAAATGGCTCCATACCTTACCGAGGGACACTCCAAACTAATGATGTCCAAAAGATGTTGGATTAACGCCTCTGAAAAATTCAGAAAGATAGTGATATAAAAGATTATCTACATCGCCAAATCCAATCATCTTCAACTTCACCTTTCGTGAGGGACATCAAAGAAGAACTGTTTCCTCAACGGTTTGTAACGCAGAACTTTAATCAATACAAGGGGACTTCTGACCCGGTGGAGTATATTGACTATTATCGAGGAGTAGACATAATGATGCACTTATGTGCACTTATGTGCGTCCTGACAACTTCGCACTGTCGAAGTGAAGGATGACTATATTTTTACGATAAAAAAGAGGTTGAAAGAGACCATACGTCAATACATTCATAGATATTGCGATGAAAAATATCGTAATGTTGGATGCAGTGATCTAGTTGCGGCAATGACATTCAAGTAAGGGCTTCCCTAGGATAGCCAACTTTATGGAGACATTGTTATGAACAATGCCCACAGCATCACCAAAATACTCTCCTTCGCAGAGTAATATGTGTAACACCCCGGATATTCGAGAGAATAAAATGACAATTTTGCCCTCGAAAGTCAAAGAGTTGACTTTGATCAAAAGTCAAAATATTGATTTTTGATCGAGACATCTCTTGGGAATTTCTAGCATACCATCACAAAGGTCTCAGTGTCCTAAGTCCATTGACAAGTAGCACGTTGAAATTTGAGGTCATATGAGTTTGATACAGACTAAACCGTCAAGGGGCATTTTAATAATTTTGGTTCAAATGGGCATTTTGCTAACTTCACATTGGGACTTCTAGATTCTTCTAGCACCGTCCCTCTCCCTTATCTCTCAGCCTTCCACCAACTTCCCTCCAAGTATTTGAAAAAGAGAGGAGGAGAGACTGATGGAGTCTGGTGAAAGAAAGAAGGAGAATTAGCACGAAATTGAAGGAAACCAGTAAAGTCCATTTTGGGGTTTCCCAGTTTAAGTTGGGGACCACACAAACAATTGGTCCTAGTGCTTTCTTAAGGGACTTAAGATCTTGCGGTGGCAATTTGGGATGGATTTAAAGCCTAGGAAGGCTGTGTCCATAAGTTTGACACTATGGCTGAAACGTACAACGTAAGTGCCACATGTTCTAAGGTGATTCTTGTAGTTTTAAGACCACAAAGGTCTTCATTAGTTATAGGCAAGTTGATTTGATGAATTAAGAAAGAGAATTGGACGTAAATCAAATGAGATAAAACCGAGTCAGAACGCCAAGTCAGACGATCAGTATTACAGGACCCGCGAGAAGTTGATGGCAACCTCTGCACAGGCGCGTGAGGCACACACTCAAACGCTGTCCTCAACCTCTGACATTGCGAGCAGGCGCATCGGCCAGAATCTAGGAACATAGTTAACAAGAAAATTGTTCCTTTTTTTTCTTCAGAGTTCAATGGTTCAAAATTTGAGTCAATTGGACATCATATGAAGAAGTTATGCTCGTCCAAAGCTTTAAGTGTTCTAATTTCATCTTCTTAATCAAGGAATTTGGAATAATTAAAGATAATTTGGTTATTAACGGAAATTTGATTAGTTAAAGGTTCTTGGAAGTAAATGGTATTCATTGTATATATATTGTGATGAATTACAGGTGGAGGTATTGTATGATTATGTTGATACCTAATAATTATTATTATATGTATAATGTTAGCATGGTGATTTATCCTTCAATTTGAATTAGTAAAACAATTGGAGATGCCTTGATTGTTATATAATTATAATGTATAATGTATATAATTAGGAAAGAGAAAGAATAAGCAATTAACTTGTATTTTACTTTTATATTTAATTGAAGTATATGGTCATAGTGTTGTATTTGTATATTAATAGTGTTATCAGAAGTTTGGATTAATTAGAAATCTGAAGTTTTCGCCGCTTGACGGGGTTAGTGGGTTGGATGTGGGCAGTGACCCCGTAAGGGTGGTGTCGGACTGGAGCAGGACCGGTTTAGTCTTCACAAAATTCGAGGATGGGTCGTGTCAACAAACGTGCTAGAGGAAAAGAAGAATGCTACGTATGCCCCAGATTAAGACGGGATGAGTGCGAAAGCCTCCAAATCTTCATCACCATGCAAAGAAGGTATCAAAAAGTAATTTCCATATGGAGGGTCCAAAAAGCGCACGATGGATCGAACTTCCAATGCGTCAGCCATTGGGAAGCCTATCTTGAAATTCTCAGTACCTGATTTATAATGAGGTCAAAGACAAGGCATGGTTTAAAAGCTCTAGGTCCAGTCAAAGGTGATCATGAGAAGGCTGATAAAGCAAAGTAGTGTGCCTATCATGAATGTTATGCGCACAATATCAGTACATGCATAGCTTTTGAGAGATATCTCCAAAATCTCATGAAGGAAGAGCCTTGTACTAGGTACATCAATAAGAAGACTCCAGATTATCTCGAGAGCAAAGGTCCTAATGAGCCTGCATCAAAAGTGATTCGCATCAACTAAATGTATGTCAATGAAATTGATCCTGACATCGCTTGCCATAAGCTGCATATCAATCCGAACTTCGAGAGACATAAAAGCCTAGGAAAGTTTCAATTTAATTTTTGATGATGTTTTCTAAATTAAATTACTTTGTATTTGAATTATCAATAAAACTGTCAAATTATTCTCAATTTATACAGACACATTTGAACATCATATGTAATTTGCGATCCTTCCTCCGGGAAGCACTAAAAGCCTTCTATTAGGAAGCACATCAAACCTTTCACTTGAAAGAGTTCAAGTCTTCCTTCAAGAAGCAACTAATAATTTTTTCAAGAATCAAAATCCTTTGCCCTGCGAAGTATCTAAGCCTTCGTTCATGCGAAGTATCTAAACCTTTGCCCTACGAAGTACCTAAACCTTCGCCTTGCGAAGCATCCAAGCCTTCATCATGCGAAGCATCTAAACCTTCGCCCGACGAAGTATCAAATCCTTTATCCTACAAAGTATCTAAACCTTCACCCTGTAAAGTTTCCAAGCCTTCGCCACGTGAAGCATCTAAACCTTTGCCCTGCGAAGTATCTAAACTTTCGCCATGCAAAATATCTAAGCCCTCCTCCTGGAAGCACCACCAACCTTTTTCCTTGAAGAATTTTTAAGCCTTCCTCTTGGAAGCAATAAATGCTTTAAAAAAAATCACATCAAGTTTTCTTTTCAGAAGCAAAAGTCCTTCCTTGAAGACAACAACGCAAAAAGTTTGCTTTCTTCTCAAAGGCGAAGTAAGCTAGAACCCTAATATTGAATACATATGGCTACAACAAGGGCATTTAGAAAATAAACAAGTTTAGCAGTTGATTCGAATGAATAACAAATTTTGAGACAGTAACCTAAAAATTGAATTTTAAAGTTATAAATCAATGTTGTTTTCATTTATCAATTTGAAAAGTAGTTGGAAAATCACATATCAATGTTGTTTTCATTTCCCAGGATACAACGATCGGCTTCTTGTGGAAATATCACTTCAATCCACAAAAATAGCAAACTCAAACTGTGTTTAAACTCGCTCTTGAAATATTCTAAAACTGTATGTTTTCTAGACCTAATATTCAATCTCTACAAATGTATTGAATGATTGAATATTTGTTTTGAATGAATGAAATGAATTGTGGGAAACTCTATTTATAGATGTGTTAACATCTCTTCATAAGAGACACATATCTTAATAAAAGATACATCTATTAAATAAAGTATACATCTTTTAATAAGGAACACATCTCTTAATAAAAGACAAATCTCTTAATAAAAGACGCATCTCTTAATACAAGACACATCTTTTAATAAAAGACACATCCATTTTCATAAGAGACATTGTATGTAGCCATTGGACTTTTAATATGTACCTCTTCATGAAATTCCATACGCCCCTTCTACCAAATGTTACCAAACCATATGGCACTTTAATTCAAATAATATATATAAATATATTTTATTCAATTTTCTAATCTAAATATTAATTTTATACAAATTAACATTCATCTAGAAAATTATGAATTAATTATTAGGGTCAAACCCTAATTTTTAAGGTATAATGGTCCAATGATTATGTCCTTTTAATTTCCATTTACATTATTAGGAATTAACTCTTTACTTTCCTAACAATTCCCCACATGAATGGAAATTAGCCTGAAAATGCAAATGTACAATAATGCAGAAGCTTGAGAGAGTTTAATCAAAAAGATACCACATCAGGATAGGTAGCTTTTGGCCTTGAACCTTCCGTAGTGAAATAAGATCGGATTTACTAGCTATCTAGTGAACACGATGTTTTGAACTGCACAACCGTTTATGTAAACCAAGACAATCTTAGTCACATAATACCCTTTCTAACACGTTTGGTTCTATGTTGTGTCCTTCCGACCATGGACACTCCAGGTATTCGTCAATGATTTAGAGAATTCAGCCTTAAAATTCTCATAGAAACGACCTCATTTCGCATTGATATAAGGTGTATTCTTATTAAGAGTATTCTGCTATACCCTACTTAGATTTCTAAGTCATAGCAATCATTAAAAGCTGATCTTACCCTCACACGATGTAGGCAGCATTGCCTCATAATAGGAATAGGCAAAAGGAATATCCCCACAATGCTCATGTTTCAGTTATACATAATTTAGTTGTCCCTTTTGAACCTAGATCTTGGGATCTTCAAACAATTAGGTTGGGTGTCCATCATGCAAACTATTAAGAAATAGGCTTTAGCCCCATTCCCCTCGATGATTTATAAACTTACTCTCATGTCAAAACTTTTGTAAACGGATCCGCTAAATTTTCTTTTGACTTTATATATCAATGGTAATAATACCACTTGAGAGCAGTTTCCTAATGGTATTATGTCTTCGACGTATGTGTCGAGACTTACCATTATACATAATATTTTGTGCCCTTCCAATAGCCGATTGACTATCACAATGTACATACAAAGTAGACACAGGCTTCGGCCAATTTGGAATATCTTCTAAGAAATTATGAAGCCACACGGCTTCTTCTGCAGTTTTATCTAAAGCGATAAATTCATATTCCATAATGGATCTGGCTATGCATGTTTACTTAGTCGATTTCCAAGAGACCGCTGCACCACCTAAGGTAAAGACATATCCACTTGTGCAGTTAGAGTCTTTCTCATTTGATATCTAGTTCGCATCTGTATAGCCTTCTAAAACATATGGATATCTTGTGTAGTGCAGTCCATAATTCTTGGTATAGTTTAAATACCCAAGAACTCTGACTATAGCTTTCCAATGATCCTTTCCATGATTACTTGTAAATCTACTCAACTTATTAACTGAGTAAGCCAAGTCAGGGCGAGTGCAATTCGTGACATACATCAAACTGCCAATTATACGTACATATTCAACTTGTGATATGCCTTGACTAGTATTTTTAGTTAGATGAAAGTTACTTTCTTATGGAGTTTTTATTGGATTATTATCATACTTTCCAAACTTGGCAAGTATTTTCTCAATGTAATGAGATTGAGACAATATTAATCCAGCAGGAGTCCTCAAAATTTTAATTCCTAAAATAACATCTGCAACTCCCATATCTTTCATATCAAACTTATTGATCAACATTCTCTTGGTAGATTTAATCATATCATTATTACTACCAATAATGAGCATGTCATCTACATAAAGACATACAATGACATAATCATTCGGTGTGATTTTTATGTAGACACATTTATCATACTCATTAATTTTGAATCCATTTGACATCATTGCATTGTCAAATTTTATATGACATTGCTTTGGTGCTTGCTTTAATGACTGGACCCATCCCAATCCCCCCGGGATTAGTGCGGGATGACCCTGCTCCCGTCTGACACGAAGTGTCAGACAAGGGATATTTTCGTCCTTTGCCCTCCCGGGCTATCAGAGTACGCTAGGATCCGGAGGAGGCATGTGATATCTCGGTCCCTGCTACAGTCCACATCCGATGTCAACCTGAAGGGCAGTCAAAACATTAAAAACTGTGAGTGGACAAAACAAGAGTTTATAAAAACATTTAATAAGGAAGACATTTGTACCCTCCACTAAAAAGCATGCATGCATTCGAAAACCATTTATCCAAAACAACCATATGTGAGACTAAGCCCAAAGCAGATATAAACTAAGGTCGAAAGGACCACAATAAAAACGACCATACGGGCCACTGCCCAAATCCTGTGCACACCTGTACACACCACATATCATATATCATATATCCATCACATACATATATATAAGTCACACAACCAATCCTGTCACGGTATCCAAAGCCACGCGCGCGCTACCCGGGTCTCAATCCGAGTCATCTCAAAGTCAAGGTCAATGTCCGTAGACCACTGACCCTACCCGAGGTAATAGTAATCATAGCCTTCCTGAGAGTAAGGAACCCAACTGGGGGTGACTCCACTCAGTCGGTGCTCCGTGACTACTCCGGGGTCCACCCAGGCCAACGACCCTCCCCGGAGGAGATAGTAGAACATGTAAAGGAAGGTAGACGAACATATATATACATAACATAAACATTCATGACCGGTTCCCCTGAACCGTCATGAATCCATAATATCCATAATCAGGTAACATGCCGGTTCCCATAAACCGTCATGTACCGTAATACCGGCATGTACCGTAATAACATAACCGAGGTAACATGCCGGTTCCCATAAACCGTCATGTACCGTAATAACCAACAAGGGTTCATGCCGGTTCCCATAAACCGTCATGAACCTGGGAATCCATTTAAGGTTCCCTGACCTGAAATCAAAACCGTAAAGTGATTGGGTCTCGTACCCGAACATAGGACATCAGTTGGGCACCGTGCCCGATATCTGAGGTCATATGCCCGAGACAAAACCAAATGGGTCTCATACCCGAGTTTATCCTTTTGAAATCCAAATCCAGTTCATTTAAATCAATAAAGACATACAGACCCGTATAAGCACCGTATAAGGCCGAAACCTTGAAATACGTGCTTATACGTAACCACATACAAATGCACCCATGGCATCATCAAACAAGTAATAAAACATATAATAAACATTTATGCATGCACCAATTTAGAAAACAAGGTCCACTCACAGACCGTCCGAGCTGCCGCCTCGATTTGCATGCCATACGGCTCCCCGAGCCGATCACCGTCACCGGGACTCCCAAACCTGTCCAAATCGTAATAGAAGGTTACTAACTACTTAATTAACCTCCCACTAAAGCCCCGTAATTTTCCCGTATTTTTTAACTATTTTTAATCCCGAACCTAAACCTTCCGATGCCCCGAAACATATCGAGACGGTGTCCGATCGACACGAAACTAGTCCCAAAATGTTCGTTACATCGAATAGATGATTTCGTATGTTGGAACCTTCCCCAGATTCCCTGCCACGCGCCCTCACGCACCGCCTGAAGTGGCTGCGCGTGGGCTTCACGCGCCAGCTACAGTACCCGCTGACGTCATCGCTGACGTCAGCATGACGTCATCTGACAGCTGTCAGGTCTGACATGTTAGACTCTGATAGGTGCCACGTGTCAAGCTCCCATTGGTCCACGTCACTGTGCTGTCAGTGCCACGTGGCAGTCTGACATGTGCCACGTGTCATCACGGCACTGGTCCACGTCAGTGCCACGTGTCAGCCTCTGATTGGGCCACGTCACTGACATGTCAGTGCTGACTGTGCACTGACATGTGACACGTGTCGCACTCCTATTGGCCCATTTTCTGACATGTCAGCTGACATTGTCAGATCTGACAAGGCTGACGTCATCGCTGATATGATGACGTCAGCAGGATGACGTCACTTGTCATCCCTGCCCTCCCGCGGGTCGACCCGAACGTCTGCAACCGGGTCGCCGTGACCCGCGGCTTGACCCGGCCGGTTCTCCCAGCTCCGGCCACCAAAACACTCCCCGTTTGTCCCATTCTCTTCGTCTCAACCCAAACTACAGTCCTATGACCTTAAAATGTAAGAAAAGCATCGAAAACACGTACCTTCAATCCAGCCATGGCGGCCGTGACTTCCTCCGCCGTTCACGGCCGTTCCAGGCCTTCCTAACCCTCGAATCCAATCCCAATAGACTCCTAGGGTCCCTAGAAACCATTCCTAATCTTTAGAAATCATCGAAAACCCCTCAAACTAAAAATCCAAATTTTGAGTAAAATGTACCTCACGGGTTTTCGGGTTCCCCCGCCGTGGTCCGCCGCCGTGAGTCCTCGCCGTCGCGTCCTCATCATCACGGTCCCTCCTCACGTCACACATAAGATGAAAAATGATGAGATGTGGTGGTATATGTATGGTGTGGTGTTTGAAAATGGAGGATGAAGAAAATGAAGAAAAATGGGATAATGGGTTTCGGGTGGTAAGGAACAAAGAAGAAGAGGATGGCTGATGAGAGAAGGAGAGATTGATGGTGAGGATTGATAGTTAGTTGGTAATGGATGGTTAGGATTAATAGTTGTTAGGTTTAATTATAAAATAATTAAAATAATAATATTTAATTATTTAGATCCACATTTTGGGGGATCAAAGCAATGGGATGAGTGACACTTGTCACTCATCCATGGGGCCCACCAAAATATCCACCCAATCAGATTTCGCCGAAAGGTCCCCGTCTCGAAGTTCGTGCATAGTGAAATCGAACTTCCGTGACCCATAACTCTCCCGTTCGAAGTCCGATTTCAGTGTGCCGCCTGCCTATGTATTCGTATCGTCCTTATCTACGTAACGGTCTTCGGCCCTCGGCCATCGGACCTCCCGGTCAAAAAGTCAACATTTGACCTCCTATTCACCCAAATTACCAAAATGCCCCTAAACTTCCGAACGTCATAACTTCCTCCTCGAATGTCGGAATTGAACGTGCCACCTGTCTATGAACTCGTGACGTCACGAACTACGTCACGGTCATCGGTCAAAGTCCATTTGACCGCCCGATTAAAAAGTCAACGTTTTGCCACCCTCAAGGGCAAAACGGTCATTTCGCATCGCTCGTCCGATTTCGCTCTACTAATCACGGATTAGCCTCACTAATCGTGATTAGTCACTAATCTAATCTAGGAATTTGGGACGGGTCGTTACAACCTTCCCTCCTTAATTAATTTCGTCCCCGAAATTCCAACCGACCTAATCTAACCGTTCTTCCCTCCTTAATTAGTTTCGTTCTTGAAACTCCACTATCCTGATTCCACAACCACCTCGTGGAAAGTAGAATCGACCGCAAAACACGTGTACACTAGTACACCCACTAGTCAACATGAACCTCGTTTGTAACTAGACGTACCACTAACGCTCTCGTCATATCGACTACATTCGACCACGTCGAATGACAGAAGTCGTACGCTCCGAATTGATCCCACTTGTCAGATCTACCGTTTCGCTGACACAACCAACTAGACGGTTCCTTGCTCAACCACTAACTATCCTGACGTCTGCTCCCACTGGGAGTCATCAGACCTCACACCATGATCCACGCTGACACCTCCTACAAATTGTCACCACTTGACAGTCGTCAATCGAAATCTGTCACTATACTCACTCGTGGTTACACTAATCCAATGGTTTCGGAACTAAGCCGACTACCAACACGCTCACCAACGGACTACGAGTATAACCTATATACCGTCACTAGGCACCACAAGTCTGCCCAGTGTCGTACCTCGAGCTACGTACAAGGTACAGACGTCTATCCATCAACCTAACTACAACCACCTAGGTCATAGCCAAACACGTTTCTACTATAGAGTCCATTTGTCCAATCCAGTATTAGACAAATCGAAACTCCGACCCATTATTTATTTCCAAATCCGAATCTGAATCCGCAATTTCGTAAGAAATCCCAAATCCAAATCTAGAAATCATATCCATAATCATGTCCAAATTCGAATCCAAAATCATTATTCCGTAAGCTAGCATTTGGAATAACTATTCCGAACCCAAATCTATAAAAGAAAATCTACAGTCAAGCTCTAGAATCAAATCCTGAATCGTCACCCAGAATCCGATTCCAAAACCCAAATCTAGAAATCCTCTTTCAAGTTCCAAAATCAAATCCTGAATCGTCATCCAGAAATCCGATTCCAAAACCTGAAATATCGTTCACGTCTACCGAGACGTACCAAAACCAAACCTATCGGTTACCCACTCAACCGATTACCACCATACGATCGATTGACTTCATAGGGAAGTCAATCCCAACATCAACACAACACTAGGTCAGACAAAATCCGACCTCGTCAGACACCTACTCATCGGACAACTACTCAGGCGAGTAATAAGCCATATGGGATTTACCTCGAAAAGAAGTTCAGTCCCAACATGCTCCACTCAACATCCAAGTAAGAATAATAACTCTCCACCTATCTGGATATCCAAATCATGATCCAGATCCAACACTACGTCAAACGACTATAGACGTCACGATCGAGACTGTGGGTCCTCCCCAATCACCTCGTATCGATCCTTGGCATTCCACTGCGGAAAACCAAGAATGATCGAATAATCCATCCTACGTGAATGCAAACAACACTCGCTGCACTCACCACGTCATGTAACCTAACATCGTCTGCCACCAAGTAAAAAAAAATGAGGAATCTCAGTCACCTAACTTCGATATACTCATCTCCTCCTGATGGTCCAGAACAAATCCCGGGTCCACCAACCAATACACAATCAGTGTACTAGAGGCAACCAACAACATCTATATCATCTACATCATCTACCACCCTCTCGCGATTTCGAAGTTCCAACAAGATTGGAAACAACATACCTGGACATCAACCACGTGTCCCCTAACCACTTCACAGATACCGAACATATACGTATCTCGATGGAGTCACATCTCGATTCGTAACTCACCGTCACCACAATCACCGGCACCAGCACCAACACTAGTACCAGTATCAACACTATCACCTATCAGCATCAACACACCGGGTGCAAATCTGACAACCCTGGATCTCCACTCATACCGAGCGACGATCCCGTACTTATACTCATATTGGAGAAACTCTGCCTCCCTCGTACCCAACAACTCTGGGTACAGTCACCTAGACATCTCATACGAGATAAGGAAACGTCCCCTGAACGTCCCCGATTCCCAACAACCGTAACTACAACCACTCTGTATCCCACTCAGGGATTCCATCGACAAGTACCAAGCCTGGTAACTCGTCCAACTAATCACTAACCAGTCACAACTCGACTAAACCAAATGTCGTCTACCAGGTCGCCCAAGACCTTAGTTGCACCAAACCACAACCGTGTAGCACGACAACCAACTAAGTCTAACTGATAAGTACAACCCCGACTGCGAAGTGCAGTTCCAACACAAGCTGACATGACTAGACCGACTAACGAACCCAAATATGAATAGTCGTCAAAGTCACACCACTCTCCAACTCACATTTCCGAACCAGACAACCTAATGTAGGGTTCCACAATCACATCTAGGGTCAATATGAACCAACTATAAGCTACCAACTGCAGAAAGCAGTAAAATAAACAACCTGACCGACTCCGCGGTCTTGACATCGTAAAGACGTAAATCCAACTAGGATTCCTTGAATCCGACTGCTAACTACCGACTGTAGTAAATCCATCTAACTCAACCATATCCGAACATCGGATGGTCATAATTCCCAACCAGTCGTCGGAACCGATCCTACGACATCGTGAAAGACGATCCCAACTAACCGTCTCACGATCACACTCCAGAATACGAACACGTTAATCCCTTTGTAGGGTCCCACACTGCCAACCTTGACAGAACTATGGAAACCCCGGCATCGAATGCCGAACCAAGGTATGCCAATCCTACTAACTATCGTACCGGCACCCCGACAATCAGGTTGACCATGAACTGCAGCCCCTTGAGATATCACATCCTCGACCTGCGTAAGGAGTAGTACGCAAAACACGCTCTGGAATTCAGAGTAACATGAGCAACCATGCTCTGATAAGCATCCTACGAGCAATACTATGCTTTGATACCACGTTGACAGGACCCATCCCAATCCCCCCGGGATTAGTGCGGGATGACCCTGCTCCCGTCTGACACGAAGTGTCAGACAAGGGATATTTTCGTCCTTTGCCCTCCCGGGCTATCAGAGTACGCCAGGATCCGGAGGAGGCATGTGATATCTCGGTCCCTGCTACAGTCCACATCCGATGTCAACCTGAAGGGCAGTCAAAACATTAAAAACTGTGAGTGGACAACACAAGAGTTTATAAAAACATTTAATAAGGAAGACATTTGTACCCTCCACTAAAAAGCATGCATGCATTCGAAAACCATTTATCCAAAACAACCATATGTGAGACTAAGCCCAAAGCAGATATAAACTAAGGTCGAAAGGACCACAATAAAAATGACCATACGGGCCACTGCCCAAATCCTGTGCACACCTGTACACACCACATATCATATATCATATATCCATCACATACATATATATAAGTCACACAACCAATCCTGTCACGGTATCCAAAGCCACGCGCGCGCTACCCGGGTCTCAATCCGAGTCATCTCAAAGTCAAGGTCAATGTCCGTAGACCACTGACCCTACCCGAGGTAATAGTAATCATAGCCTTCCTAAGAGTAAGGAACCCAACTGGGGGTGACTCCACTCAGTCGGTGCTCCGTGACTACTCCGGGGTCCACCCAGGCCAATGACCCTCCCCGGAGGAGATAGTAGAACATGTAAAGGAAGGTAGACGAACATATATATACATAACATAAACATTCATGACCGGTTCCCCTGAACCGTCATGAATCCATAATATCCATAATCAGGTAACATGCCGGTTCCCATAAACCGTCATGTACCGTAATAACATAACCGAGGTAACATGCCGGTTCCCATAAACCGTCATGTACCGTAATAACCAACAAGGGTTCATGCCGGTTCCCATAAACCATCATGAACCTGGGAATCCATTTAAGGTTCCCTGACCTGAAATCAAAACCGTAAAGTGATTGGGTCTCGTACCCGAACATAGGACATCAGTTTGGCACCGTGCCCGATATCTGAGGTCATATGCCCGAGACAAAACCAAATGGGTCTCATACCCGAGTTTATCCTTTTGAAATCCAAATCCAGTTCATTTAAATCAATAAAGACATACAGACCCATATAAGCACCGTATAAGGCCGAAACCTCGAAATACGTGCTTATACGTAACCACATACAAATGCACCCATGGCATCATCAAACAAGTAATAAAACATATAATAAACATTTATGCATGCACCAATTTAGAAAACAAGGTCCACTCACAGACCGTCCGAGCTGCCACCTCGATTTGCGTGCCATACGGCTCCCCGAGCCGATCACCGTCACCGGGACTCCCAAACCTGTCCAAATCGTAATAGAAGGTTACTAACTACTTAATTAACCTCCCACTAAAGCCCCGTAATTTTCCCGTATTTTTTAACTATTTTTAATCCCGAACCTAAACCTTCCGATGCCCCGAAACATATCGAGACGGTGTCCGATCGACACGAAACTAGTCCCAAAATGTTCGTTACATCGAATAGATGATTTCGTATGTTGGAACCTTCCCTAGATTCCCTGCCACGCGCCCTCACGCGCCGCCTGAAGTGGCTGCTCGTGGGCTTCACGCGCCAGCTACAGTACCCGCTGACGTCATCGCTGACGTCAGCATGATGTCATCTGACAGCTGTCAGGTCTGACATGTTAGACTCTGATAGGTGCCACGTGTCAAGCTCCCATTGGTCCACGTCACTGTGCTGTCAGTGCCACGTGGCAGTCTGACATGTGCCACGTGTCATCACGGCACTGGTCCACGTCAGTGCCACGTGTCAGCCTCTGATTGGGCCACGTCACTGACATGTCAGTGCTGACTGTGCACTGACATGTGACACGTGTCGCACTCCTATTGGCCCATTTTCTGACATGTCAGCTGACATTGTCAGATCTGACAAGGCTGACGTCATCGCTGACATGATGACGTCAGCAGGATGACGTCACTTGTCATCCATGCCCTCCCGCGGGTCGACCCGAACGTCTGCAACCGGGTCGCCGTGACCCGCGGCTTGACCCGGCCGGTTCTCCCAGCTCCGGCCACCAAAACACTCCCCGTTTGTCCCATTCTCTTCGTCTCAACCCAAACTACAATCCTATGACCTTAAAATGTAAGAAAAGCATCGAAAACACATACCTTCAATCCATCCATGGCGGCCGTGACTTCCTCCGCCGTTCACAGCCGTTCCAGGCCTTCCTAACCCTCGAATCCAATCCCAATAGACTCCTAGGGTCCCTAGAAACCATTCCTAATCTTTAGAAATCATCGAAAACCCCTCAAACTAAAAATCCAAATTTTGAGTAAAATGTACCTCACGGGTTTTCGGGTTCCCCCGCCGTGGTCCGCCGCCGTGAGTCCTCGCCGTCGCGTCCTCATCATCACGGTCCCTCCTCACGTCACACATAAGATGAAAAATGATGAGATGTGGTGGTATGTGTATGGTGTGGTGTTTGAAAATGGAGGATGAAGAAAATGAAGAAAAATGGGATAATGGGTTTCGGGTGGTAAGGAACAAAGAAGAAGAGGATGGCTGATGAGAGAAGGAGAGATTGATGGTGAGGATTGATAGTTAGTTGGTAATGGATGGTTAGGATTAATAGTTGTTAGGTTTAATTATAAAATAATTAAAATAATAATATTTAATTATTTAGATCCACATTTTGGGGGATCAAAGCAATGGGATGAGTGACACTTGTCACTCATCCATGGGGCCCACCAAAATATCCACCCAATCAGATTTCGCCGAAAGGTCCCCGTCTCGAAGTTCGTGCATAGTGAAATCGAACTTCCGTGACCCATAACTCTCCCGTTCGAAGTCCGATTTCAGTGTGCCGCCTGCCTATGTATTCGTATCGTCCTTATCTACGTAACGGTCTTCGGCCCTCGGCCATCGGACCTCCCGGTCAAAAAGTCAACATTTGACCTCCTATTCACCCAAATTACCAAAATGCCCCTAAACTTCCGAACGTCATAACTTCCTCCTCGAATGTCGGAATTGAACGTGCCACCTGTCTATGAACTCGTGACGTCACGAACTACGTCACGGTCATCGGTCAAAGTCCATTTGACCGCCCGATTAAAAAGTCAACATTTTGCCTCCCTCAAGGGCAAAACGGTCATTTCGCATCGCTCGTCCGATTTCGCTCTACTAATCACGGATTAGCCTCACTAATCGTGATTAGTCACTAATCTAATCTAGGAATTTGGGACAGGTCGTTACATTTAAGCTTTACAGAGACTTAACAAGCCTACATACTTTCTTCTCTTGTCTAGAAACAATGAATCCTTTCGGTTGTTCCATGTAAATCTCCTCTTCTAAATCACCATTTAGAAAGGCCGTTTTAACATCCATTTGATGTATTTCAAGATTATGCAAAGCAGCTATTGCAATTAACATTCCAATGGATGTTATTCTCGTAACTGTTGAGTACGTATCAAAATAGTCTAAGCCTTCTTTTTGCTTATAACCTTTGAAAACAAGTCTCGCCTTATACTTATCTATGGATCCATCAGCTTACATCTTCCATTTAAAAATCCATTTATAAGCCAAAGGTTTATTTTCAGGAGGAAGATCCACTAATTCCCAAGTATGGTTTAGTAGAATGGAATCCACTTCAGCATTAATAGCCTTTTTCCAAAAAGGAGTTTCATGGGATGAAATTGCTTCTTTGTAGGTTTGAGGCTCATTTTCCAACAAATATGTTAAAAAATCTGGACCAAACGACTTAGAAATTTTTGCCCTTTTACTTCGTCTAAGTTCAGCCTCATTTTCAAGTCCTTTAGATCCTTGTTCTGGTTGATCTTGAGGATTCTCAAGATTACTGCTATCATAAGTTCTTTTATGAGAACTTTGTTCATGTGCATCTTTCCAAGAAAACACATTCTCAAAAAATGTTGCATTCCTTGATTCAAAAATTGTATTCACATGTACATCATTGTTATCTGACTTATGTAAAAGGAATCGATATGCACTACTATTAGAAGCAAACCAATTAATACACAATCAATGGTTTTTGGGTCATATTTTAACCCTTTTAGGATCTGGCACCGCTACCTTAGCAAGACACCCCCAAACTTTGAGATATTTATAAGAAGGTCTTTGACCTTTCCGTAACTCATATGGTGTTTTTTCTAACTTCTTATGAAGTAATTTATTGAGAATATAATTTGCAGAAAGCAAAACTTCTCCCCACAAATTTTGGGTAGCTCCAGAACTTATCAACACAACATTCATCATTTCTTTCAATGTTCGGTTTTTGCGTTTAGCAATACCATTTTGTTGAGGTGAATAAGGAGCAGTAGTTTGGTGAATAATCTCATGTTGAGCACAAAACTCTGCAAAAGGTGTAACATATTCACCTCCCTGGTCGCTTCTTAAAACCTTAATCTTTCTGCTAAGTTGATTCTCAACTTCATTCTTATAATGTTGAAACATTACTAAGGCTTCATCTTTGCTTCTAAGCAAATATACATGGAAATATCTTGTGCAGTCATAGATAAAAATAATAAAATACTTTTTACCACCTCTGGTTTGCACATACTTTAAATCACATATATCACTGTGAATTAATTGTAAAGGTTTTGTATTCTTTTCTATAGAATAACAAGATGTTCTAGTTTTTTTGGCTTCAACACAAGTTTCATGTAAGGACCCGTCCCGAAAGTTAGGATTAGTGAGGTGATTAGTGGTGGATTAACTGGGTTAATCGGTGTTTAGTTGGTGACTTTTGGACTTTGGGCGTAGAAGGACGATTTTGCCCCTAGTTGGGAAAAATGTTGACTTTTAGTTCAGGCGGTCAATTGGATATTGACCGATGACCGTGACGTAGTTCGGGACGTCATGAGTACATAGACAGGTGGCACGCCCGATTCCGACATCCGAGGAGGAAGTTATGATGTTCGGAAGGTTGAGGGCATTACCGTACTTTGGTTAAAATAGGGGGGAAAAGTTGACTTTTTGCTAGACTTGTCGTTTTCACATAGACCGAGGACCGTTAGGTAGATCTCGTCGTCCTGAGTTCAACGACAGGCGGCATGCTTTCATCGGACATCGAACAGTTAAGATATAGGTCTAGAACGGTGAGGGGCAAAATGGTGATTTTCCATAGGAGAATTTTGGTCTTTTGGTTCATTGGGATTTAGGCCAATCTGATAAGGCCAAGTGTACAGGAGTGATTGGGATATTTTTCGGTTTGGACCACAGGATTGTGGACACGTGGGGTGTGTGTAGTGGCTTCTAGGTTGCACGGGTAAAAACTTAACTGTGTGTGTGTGTTAGTTGTGTTCGAAGAGGGAGAAACAGAGTGAGGTTTGAGAGGGAAATTGATCGGGTTCTGGGTGAGTGTGTGAGTGCTTGAGTGTGTGAGTGTGATTAGGGGAAGGCTGAGAGTGCAAGGAAGGTGGTGAGAGGAATTGAGAAGTCGAGTGAGTGTGTGAGGAGGGTGTGAGTTTCTCAGGAAAACACAGAGGGAGTTTGGTGGGGTGCTGTCGGGTTTTGATCAAAATGGTCGAGTGGTGGTGTTCAGAGGATGGAGAAGGACTTGAGGAGTTGAGGGGACACCTAGGGACACGGCGGAGCCACGGCGGTGAGCGGCAGGTGAGGTAATTTCAAATTCCTCTATTTTCCGCTTTGTTTCAATTTGAAAGTCGTGAAGTTAGGGGCTGAGTCGAGGTGTTTGGTGAGTGCTAGTCGACTCAGTAGGTTCCTAGGGAGCTTCTGGTTGTGAAGCCGTGACGGGGGGAAGGACGGGTGGCCGGATTTAGAAACAGGGCTTTTGTCTGAGTTTTGTTCGAGCTTAGGGAGGTGAGTTTTAGGTTTTAATGTCGAGTTTTTAGGATTGGAATTAGTGGCTAGGATGAGGACGAAGCTATTGGTGGAAAAAAGAAGGAAAATGGTGGAGGAAGGATGGAGAACCGGGAACGCCGGTTCAAACCGGTCGACCCATCGAAGAAGACGATGAACAGTGACTGTGTGCAGGCGCGTGAGGCCCACGCGCAGCCACTTTGGGCGGCGCGTGGGGGTGCGTGGGGAGGATTCCGGCGAACCTTCCAACATAGTTTTTGGTCTAATCGTTGTAACGAGTCTTTTGGGACAAGTTTTGGGACGATCGGACGTTGTTTCGAGTTAGTTCTACGAGGTTGAAGGTTTAGGGTCTCGGTTAGTTACGTTCGAAGTTCGGGAAAATTGGGGAAAAATAGGAGGAACTTAGTGGACGTGTTAGTGACTCACTTTGGTGACTTGTGACAGGATCGGGAATCCCCGAGGAGGTCGAGGAACGTACAGGAAGTTCGGGACGCGAGTGACGTGCCCGGTAACTGTGAGTGGACTTCTTCCTTATAACTGAGCATGCATAACTGCTTTTAATTACTTGATTTATGGTTTTATATGTGATTTCATGATTATTGATTATGCTATAACTGTTTTACATTATTGCACGTTTTTCGAGGAAATAACGTATTTGGCACGTTTTACGAGAAAGGCTTGATTTCTGATTATGATGCCATGGTTTTGGGATTTCAAACGATAAATGGTTTTCAATGATTATAAATGGATTTGAGACATGATTTGTTGATCAAGGTTTTCCGTTTTGGAATTGGATTTCGGAAAGCGAGATTTGGTTTTGAAGTTGAAAAGTGGATGTCCGGATTTGGGTTCGGAATGACGGTTCTGGATGCCGGAAGGGCTTCGGGCAGTGATATCGGATTCGGGTTTGGATATGGATTTAGAAATGGTTTTTAAACGGTTTTGGATTGGATTTGCTGGATCTGGTTATTGGGTTTAAAGACCCGGATTATGATTGATGGGGGACGGGCCCGGATTGGGTTTAAAGACCCGGATTGAGTTTAAAGACTCAGGAGTTTAAAGACTCGGATATATTGATATTTCCCCCGTAGGCCTGTTGAGTTGAAAGACTCGGATTATATTGAGGCCTAGATTGAGTTTAAAGACTCGGATAGATCCAGCAGGTTTGATCGGATGATTATATTGGTATCTTATGTTTTACTACTAATGTTTTATAACGTTATCATAATGTGATTTATAACTGTTTTCAGAAATTGGGTTATGCATGCATGTTTTCAAAACGGCGGGATAAACCCCGGTTTGTTTATGAAATGGTTTCTGAAACTTTTATTCTTTATGGTCCACTCACACTTTCTGGTTTTTAATTGCCCTCCAGGTCATGGAGCTAGCGCGGGGGTTGACGTTGAGGCATCGTAGGAGGCATAGAGTACACGAGCGTTGTCCCGGAGTAGTTTCAGTTTTCGTTGTGCGTACAGTTTTGCTTTACTTTGTTGTGTACTATGCTCTGTATAACGGTTGACTCTTGGATGTTTTAAATTCTCCTTCGTCTGACAGTGTAATTTGTGGTTTTGGTGAGGTTTTCGGTCTTTTGTGTTGGGTTGTCAGACGGGAGCAGGGTTCACCTCGGTTATCGGGGTGATAATCGGGGTGGGTCCTGTCATTTCACACTTGCGATTTGCATCAATATTAAACTTAGGTAGTAAATCATGTTAACTAATCGACGTATAGCATCATAATTAACATGTCCTAATCTACCAATCCAAACTTTTGGGGACTCAATAATATAAGCAGAACGAACTGTGTTATTAATATTAATAAAAGGTACAACAGTCGTTACATTCATCTTGAAAAAAAAAACCGTTATTCAGGTACCCTTTCCCCACATACATCCCATTCTTCGTAAGTATAAATTTATCAGACTTAAAGACCAATTTGAATCCACTCTTACTTAACAGAGATCCAGAAACCAGGTTCTTTCAGATGTCAGGCACATGTAGCACTTCATTCAAAGGTAGCTCCTTCCCAGAAGTCATCTTAAGGATCACCATTCCTTGACCTTCAACCTTGGAAGCGCGCAAATTTCCAATAAATAGTTTCTCCCCTTGGGTAACTTCACGATAGGTTGTGAACATCTTCATATCTGAGCAGATGTGGCGTGTAGCTTCAGTGTCTATCCACCATTCCTTGGTACTGCTTACCAAGTTCACTTTAGAGATCACAGCCGAGAGATTAAACTCAAATAGATCTTTTGAGATCTTATCCTCCTCGGTTATGTGAACTTCTGTGGTATTGCCCTTAATCTTTTTAGACCGACAGTTTGCTGCCCTATGGCCAGGCTTATTCATTTAAAGCACTTGCCTTTGAACTCTCCAATTTTCTTTGAGTTCGATTGAGTAGCTCCATGCTTCCTCTTTTTCTTGTTATTTGGCCTATCCTCCACATCGTGTGCCTTAGACACCATGGAATTTCTAGTGGTGTTCTTTTCAGAACCACAGTTGTCTTCCTCAATTCTCAGCTTCACGATCAAATCCTCAAGTCCCATCTCTTTGCGCTTATGCTTGAGATAATTCTTGAAGTCTTTCCAATTAGGTGACAATTTTTCAATTACAGTAGCCGCTTGGAAAGTCTCACTTAGAACCATGTTCTCCGCCTCAATTTCATGGAGAATAAGTTGGAGTTATTGGACTTTATTGATAACCATCTTAGAGTCTACCATCTTGTAGTCAAGAAACCGACCGACCACGAATTTCTTCATGCCACCATCTTCGATCTTGTATTTCTTGTCAAGCAACTCCCATAGGGCCTTAGAAGTTTTGATTGGACTATATACATTGTATAGAGAATTGTCCAATCCATTGAGGATATAGTTCTTGCATAGGAAGTCTGAATGATGTCATGCATCTGCAGCAGCCACTGCTTCTATAGTAGAACTAGTGATAGGACCCGTCCCAATCCCCCTAGATTATCGTGGGACGTGCTTGCTCCTGTTTGACACCGCGTGTCAGACCAGAGATAAACTCGTCACTCGCTCGAGATCCATCAGAGTACACCAGGATTGGCGGTGGCATGTGATCTCTCGATCTCTGCTACAGCCCGCATCTGCGATCAACTTGAAGGGTATTAAAACCATAAAAGCTGTGAGTGGACAAAAATAAATAATTCATAAACTTCATTTATCGAAAAGACATTTATACCCTTCACATAAAAGCATTCATGCATCATAAAACAGTTATTTCAAATACTTTCTCGGAAGCAAGATGTATTGCTTCCCAAATCAAAACACGGTGAAAAATGCTTTTCAGTTGAAGCCATCATCTTAGTGGGTTCTCAGCCCAAAATTAAATCATATAGGGTGGCAGCCCAAAACCAAAATCAAGGAAAACCAGAACAGAACCTCAGCCCAAATCATAGAACACGAGGGAACACATCCCGTGGGAACTCATCCTAATTTCAGTCACGATTCTAATCCTAGCACATATGCATAAAGCTCAAGACTACTCACAATCCTAGCATGTCGCCATGAACACATCACTCACCACGACTGTAAGACCCATGTCCTGGAGGGAAAGGTGAACGATCCCACATTCCTGCGAGGGCGGAATAGTCTGGGAAGGGAATTGTGGTGTGCCTTAAAGGTGTAGGCACACACCTATCTAGCACGAGGCCTTTTGGGATCTCAGTGGCTTTGGGTTGGGGGGGGGGGATTGGAACCCCAAAGTTAAGCGAGTTGAGGTTGGTGCAATTCCATGATGGGTGATCCCCTGGGAAGTTGCACCATGAGCTCCAAAAAACAAAACCGTGAGGGCAAGGGCAAGGAGGCCCAAAGCAGACAATATCATGCTAGATGAGTCGGGTCCTGACCGAGGAGGGTCGGGTCCTTACAGAATGGTATCAAAGCCAAACCCCGACCGGAAAGTGTGCCAGCGAGGACGCTGGGCCCTAAGGAGGGTGGATTGTAAGACCCGTTTCCTAAAGGAAACGATGAACGATCCCACATTCCTGCGAGGGGGGAATGGTCTGGGAAAGGAATGGTGGTGTGCCTTAAAGGTGTAGGCACACACCTATCTAGCACGCGGCCTTTTGGGAGATCAATGGCTTAGGAGGGGATTGGAACCCCAAAGTTAAGCGAGTTAAGGTTGGTGCAATTCCATGATGGGTGACCCATTGGGAAGTTGCACCGTGAGCTCCCGAAAACACAACCGTGAGGGCAAGGGAAAGGAGGCCCAAAGCGAAAAATATCGTGCTAGATGAGTCGTGTCCTGACCGAGGAGGGTCGGGTCCTGAAAACGACCGTCTCTAGACCATCGCGAACACATCGCCGATCGATCTCAGAGGATACCATCTGCACTCTTAAGTCGAGCCTCCCTCGGTCATTGCTTCCCGCGGCTTGTAAGACCCGTGTCCTGAACGGAATGGTGAACAATCCCACATTCCTGCGAGGGGGAATGGTTTGGGAGAGGATGGTGGTGTGCCTTAAAGGTGTAGGCACACACCTATCTAGCACTAGGCCTTTTGGGAGCTCAAGTGGCTTTGGGGGGGGATTGGAACCCCAAAGTTAAGTGAGTTGAGGCTGGTGCAATTCCATGATGGGTGACCCCCTGGGAAGTTTCACCATGAGCTCTAGAAAACAAAACGGTGAGGGCTCAGCCCAAAGCGGACAATATGGTGCTAGATGGGTCGGGTCGTGACAGAATGGTATCAGAGCCAGACCCCGATCGGGAAGTGTGCCAGCGAGGATGCTGGGCCCTATGGGGGGTGGATTGTAAGACCCGTGTCCTGGAGGGAACAGTGAACAATCCCACATTCCTGCGAGGGGGAATGGTTGGGGAGAGGATGGTGGTGTGCCTTAAAGGTGTAAGCCCACACCTATCTAGCACTAGGCCTTTTGGGAGCTCAAGTGGCAAAACCGTGAGGGCGAGGCCCAAAGCGAACAATATGGTGCTAGATGAGTCGGGTCCTGACCGAGGAGGGTTGGGTCCTGACACGGCTACTCGACAACAAGCAGTGCATTGTGACCTCTCTGGAAGGAACACATCTGTAGTCCGGAGGCGAGCGTCACCATTATCAATGGGGCCTCAAGCACGAAACATCACCAAATGAGTCACATCCCGAAAACCAGTGTCCTACGACACTTCATATCCTAGGATTCCTCGAATCCTATAAAATCCACAACTGGGTCTCATGCTCAAAATATCTTTCATAAAACTCATAATTGGGTCACAACCCGACTTATCTCACATTTGACTATACTCTAAGTCAAACCGCAAATCAACTGGGTCATACGCCCGGAAGATATTTCCAAACCTGAAAACCAATTCTCATCTCCAAAACACTTTCAAATCATCGTACAGCTGGGACTCATGCCCAAATCTAGATTTCACGCATCATAGTTAAATCCTCCAAAACCGTAAATCAATTTCCTGGTTTTACGCTTCTCCATGAAATCTTCATAATAACATAAAGCACAAGCACGTAGTACACTCGGTCGAAGCCAAACATCATATAAAATAGAAATCTCGAACTACGTGTAATAACTCGTTTTCCTCCAAAAATACCAAACAATTCATATTCAAATCACATGCACTCATGGCATCTCAAAACATGTTTATAAACACATATAAAACATTTATGCATGCATGCATCATATTCATAAAATAGGGTCCACTCATAGACCATCCAAGCTGCACCTCGATACGCGTGCCATAAGCCTCTCTGGCTAATCCAACCTCTCCAGATAGTCTGGATCTGTCCAAAACATACTCAAAGGTTACTATCAACCTATTCAAGTCCTAATCAAGAACCCCCAACATTCCCAAAAAAGTCAACGTGTCCCGGACACGCTTCCCTAGAATTTGAACCTCATTTTAACCAACCTAACAATCTCCAATCAACTCGAAACCACCACTATTGGATTTGAATCGTCAAATTTTTAAAATGGTCCTAGTCTTACCTTGAAATACGTGCCCAAGCGCCCCCACACCCTGGTCAAAGTGACTGGTCAACACTAATGTCAGCAAAGTCAACGCTGACGTCAGTGGTCGACGGTCAAAGTGAT
This sequence comes from Prinsepia uniflora, assembly GCA_032719365.1. Taxonomy (NCBI): domain Eukaryota; kingdom Viridiplantae; phylum Streptophyta; class Magnoliopsida; order Rosales; family Rosaceae; genus Prinsepia; species Prinsepia uniflora. Next base: position 29,209,628 of record CM064863.1, read on the forward strand.
GTCAGTAGTGACATCATCACTGACATCTGACACTGACACGTGTTAATCTCACATGTTAGACCTGACATGGTGACGTCATCATCCTTTTCCTCTGTCCAGGTCGATCCATTTTTCGAAATCGGGTCGCGTAGACCTGCAACCTTGACCAAGTTTCGAAACCTCCATTTCTCAGCCGATTTTGATCCCATTGATCCCTACCAGTTTGTCTCAACCTACCCAAATGATCTATGGGTTCAAAATCATAAAATAAGGCCTAGAATTTACCTGTGCAATTCGATCCTCACGGCCCAATTTTCTAACGAACCGTCTCGAATTTTCGGATTAGATTAGTGGCTTATGAAGAAGTAGTGAGTTTAATCGGTGATTAGTTGAGTAATTTCGGACGGACAGTGCCAAATGACCGTTTTGCCCTTGAAATTGGGCAAACTTTTGACTTTTGACTCAAGCGATCAAACGGACTTTGGCCAATGACTGTGACGTACTTCGGGACGTCACTAGTTCGTAGATAGGCAACACGTTCGATTCTGACATTCAACGAAGAAGTTATGAGGCTCGGAAGTTGAGGGGCATTTTGGTAATTTTGTGTAAAGGGTATTTTGGTCATTTGTTTGCATTGGGATTTGTGCCTAATCAGACAAGGACACTTGTCCCTTGTCTGGAAGGCTATGGAAGCCTCATTCATCGCCTCAAAATGGTTTTAAAAAAAGATGAAGATGTTTGAAATGGTGGTCGGTGGCCGAGAAGGAGAAAATCAGGGGAAACCCATGAAACCATCTATACAAACCCCTTCGATCTTCATTATCTGTTAGTGATGTGTGAAGGAAAATGAAATGAGGAGTTGAGACCATGCTAGTGGTGGCCACGTCGGAGCTCGCGACGAACAGTAAGGTGATTTCCAGCGAAAAGTTCTGTTTTAAGTCGAAAATGGCAATTTGTGATTTTGTGCCTAATGATCAATATGGTTAATTGGGAAAGGTTCTGGACATTATGATGAGTCTGATGGACTTGAAATCATAGTTGGATGTGGCCGGGATCGTGAGAATACGACGGTGGAAGGATGGCCAGTTTATGTTCGATCAGGAAGGTAATTTCCAGACCAGAATTTCATGTTTTGAGTAGCTAGCTCGATTGTAACCACTGAGACGAAGCTATAGGAACTAATAGACTTGAAAATGGGTTAGGAATGGTAGAGAACTGATCACGTCGGTTTGATTGGATCGGATTTGCAGAGGACCGAACCGAACCGGGTTCAGCGAGAGGTTGAAGATGAACTGGAGCCAGCGCGTGACTCCCACGCGCAGTGCCTTTGGGCGGTGCATGGGGACACATCGGGCAGATCTGGGAGAATTGTTCAACATGTGTTTTGATATTTTCGATGTAACGAACATTTTGGGATTGGTTTCGAGTCGATCGGATATCGTTTCGATATAGTTCGGGATGTCCGAAGGTTTAGGATCGTGTTTAAATACGTTTAAAAATCCACGAAAATTACGGGGACTTAATGAGAGGTTATTGAAGTATTTAGTGACCCTAGATTGTGATTTGGACAGGTTCGGAAAGTCCGGTGATGGTGGATTAATCGGGAAAGGCCTATTGCACGCGTATCGAGACGGCAACGAGGATGGTCTGTGAGTGAACTTTGCTTTCTAAATTTTAATGCATGCATAACTGTTTTATATGTTTTTGATATATGATTTCTATGCTTATGATTGCGAAATTTATGATTTCCGTATTTACACGTATTTCGATGTGATTTACGTAATTACACGTATTTCGAGAATATGATTTTATGCTATGATTTGATGATGATTTTGATGGATGATTTTATACTGTTTATACGTATTGTGTTTTGTTAATTATTTGATGATATGATATTGGATTTTAATGTGAATTCAGACATGAGACCCATTTCGATAAAATATGATTTCGGATTTCGGTTTAAATGTGATTTTGGATGGATATCTGGATTTGGATTCTGGTTTCGAAATGATGATTTCGAATATGGATTTGGAAATGGATTTATGGATTTGGATTTGATAAAATGGTTTTGAATTGGATTTGCTAGATCTTGATTTGGGTTTAAAGACCCGGTGATTGATTGTGACGGGGGAGGGCCCTATATGTGATTTGAGTTTAAAGGCCCGTGAGTTTAAAGACTCGGTTATTGATTTCCCCCAAGGCCTGTTATTGAGTTTAAAGACTCATGAGTTTAAAGACTCGTTGATTACCCGGGAAGGCCTGACTGAGTTTAAAGCCTCGGATTGATATTGAGTTTAAAGACTAGTTGATATGAGATCCAGCAAGTTCGATTGATTGATGGAAATATGTTTCGGATTTATGTGATATCATGATGGTTTTCAAATGATTTTCAGATGGTTTTGGACAATGGCTCAGATGATTGGATTTATAGTTTTATACGTGATTTGGATATTGGATTTTTGGGCTGAGTTCCCGTATATGGTTTTGATTATGGTTTTGGGCTAAGGTCCGGGATTTGAGAAAAAGAAATTATTTCTCGTTTTCATAAACAGTTTTCTTATGTTGAAAATGAAATGGTTTTCGAATGCATGCATTGGTTTTTACGTTGAGGGCATAAATGTCTTTCTGATAAAATATGTTTTATGAACTTATTTATTTTTGTCCACTCACAGTCTTTTCTGGTTTTCAATGCCCTTCATGTTGATGCAGATGCGGGCTATTGATGACACTGAGACATCACATACGATCCACGGTGGTTTCTACGCACTCTGGGAAGCCAGAAGTTGTTTTTGGACCGTTGACCTAGGATCCCTTATCTAGTATACGTGTCACATGCACGTTGGACGGGTGTCTGGCCTTCGTGTCGCACGTGGGTTAGACGGGAGCATGGCACATCCCTTAATCCAGGGGGGATTGGGGATGGGTCGTGTCCAATTTCCAATCTCCGTCCAGGGCAGTTCCTCTAATGACCCATCCCGAATTAGCGGGAATAATTAAGAATTAATGACGGATTAGCGAGACTAATCAAGGATTATACGAGGATTAACGGACGAGTAAGGTGAAATGACGATTTTGCCCCTAGAATGGGCAAATCGTCGACTTTTCGTTCAGGCGATCAAATGGACTTTGGTTGATGACTGTGACGTAGTTCGGGACGTCATGAGTTCATAGACAGGTGGCACGCCCGATTCCGACATTCGTGGAAGAAGTTAGGACGATTGGAAGTTCGGGGGCATTTTGGTAATTTAGTTGAAAGAAGGCCAATAGTTGACTTTTGACCCAGGAGGTCCGATGGCTGAGGGCCGAGGACCGTTACGTAGATCGGGACGATACGAATCTGTAGACAGGAGGTACGTCAAATTTGGGCGTTCGACGGAGAAGTTACGGTTCACGGAAGTTCGAAAGTACTATTGCGCGTTCTACGAGACGAGGGACTTTTGGAATTAAGTGGGGCCCATATATTTCTATGCTGCCCAATGGATGAGTGACAAGTGTCACCCATCCACTGGCCAACCCCTTTTCATTCATGCATATCCTTCCCTTGCTCTTCATCGATCATTTTCTCCTTTTCCAAACAAACCCGATCTCCCATCCAACCCCGAATCCAAACCCTTACCCTATGATCATGGTTGTGAGACCCTGAGAGTGAAAGGAGTGCTGGTTGATGGAGGTGGCTGGCAAGAGGCAACGCCGCCGTGGACGGCGGCCATGAACTAGAGAAGGTACTCGGTTTGCCCTTTTTCTTTTGAATTTTGATTTGTGACGTTAAGGATGGTTTTAGGTGTTTGTAATGGATTTAATGGGTTGCTTAGGGTGTTTAGAGAAGGTTGTGATGGTGTTTTGACGGCTGAGAAGCCATGAGAGGAAAATGGAAAACCTGAACCGTGGGGTTCAAATAAAACCATTGGGATTTTAAAGGTTTTTCTTAGGTTTAATGATTGGAAATGGTAGAAAACATCAAAATAGGAAGATTGGGATTGAAAATGAGAAGATTGGATGAAAAATGAAGGAGGAAAATGGTCGAACTGGTCATGCCGGTCCAACTGGACCGGACTGCACAGGAACCCGGTTTGGACCGGTTCGATCGCTGAGGAAGAAGGTGAACAGTCCGGAGCGTGAGGCCCACGCGCAGGACCTTCCTTGGACGGGTGCGAGCATGTGGCAGAGAATTTGGGGAATTTTTCAACATGCCAAATCATCTATTCGATGTAACGAACATTTTGGGACTGGTTTCATGTCAATCGGACATCGTTTCGATGTAGTTCGGGCTGTCCAATGGTTTAGGTTTGCGTTTAAAAATAGTTAGAAAATCGAGAAAATTATGGGACTTCAATGAGAGGTTAATGAGGCTATTAGTAACCTTCTATTACGATTTGGATAGATTCGGGAATCCCGGAGGTGACGTTTGGCCCGGGAAGACGTTTTGGCATGCGTATCGAGGCGCGACTTCGGACGGTCTGTGAGTGGACTTGTTTTATGAATTCGATGCATGCATAAATGTTTTATAAGTGTTTTAATATATGTTTTGTGATTCCATGAGTGCATTTGATTGTGGTAACTTAGGATCGACATATTTGCATGTTTTTCGAGGTTTTCGGCTTTATGTCGTACCTTTACATACTGCGTTTTCAATGATGGTTTGATGAATGGATTTTGGATTTAGAAATAGAAAATTGGGCACGAGTCCCATTTGATTTACGAACTCTGGGACTTGGAGTCCATTTGATTTGACGAGAAATCGGACCGAGGGTCCATTTGAGTTATACGATCGGAGCGAGGGTCCCGTTAGTTTACGAGTTCGGGCTTGAGGCCCATTTGACTGTAGTATCGAGCTTGAGGCCCTGTTGGTTGTGAAATCGGACTTGAGGTCCCGTTGGTATATGGTTTTGGGCTTAGGGCCCAGTTAGCTGTGGTATCGGGCTTAAGGCCCTGTTGTTTGTAACATCGGGCTTGAGTCCCAGTTCAGTTTGTAAAATGAGAATTTGGGTATGAAACCCTGTTGAAATGTGGATTTAGGTCGAGGCCTGTGAAATGGATTTGAATCGGATTCGAGGAATCCTATTTAGATGAATCGGGTATAAAACCCAGTTGAAATGTGTTTTGAGAAAGAAAGAAATTATTTTGGATAATGTATATGAACCCTCCATATGATTTATATGGTCTCCTCCAAACGTCGACCTGGAGAGTCACGATCCACAGACCAGAGTGGGTATCCCCATAGGGATCCCGTTCCAAGAGTGGGAGTTATGATTTATGTTGTGGTCCCGGACCAAATTCCGGAGAGATTTGTGGACTAGATCCGGAGATAGAGCTCGGACTAGATCTAGAAATTGAGCCTCCTAGATGGAGAATTCCTGGGAGAAGACTCGGAGTGAGACCCCGAGTAGTGTGCACACTAGTATAGAGATGATATCGTGACATATATCGGGGATGTGTTCCCTAGGGGCTGTGTGCCCCGAGTTGGCAGCTTCTCGGAAATGCCGCGGATGGGTTATACGTATATTGATACGTATGTGGTTTACAGAAAGAGATTTGAGGGCGGAGACCCTGTGTTCCATGTTTTAGAAAGTGATTTGGGGCGGAGACCCCGTATTTTATGTTTTAGTATTTCACAGAGAATGGTTTTGGGCTGAGTTCCCACATGTATTGTTTTATGGTTTTAAGGTTGTGATTTCGGGTTAGGGACCCAAATGGATTTATGGGTCATGACGGTTTATGGGAACCGGGCATGAACCCTTCAATGATTTTGAGAATATGTTTGATAAATGAAATGGTTTTATGAACGTTTTGATAAACGGTTTTTCGAATGCAAGCATATGCTTTTAGTGAAGGACATAAATATCTTTATGCGAAAATGTTTTTATTAAAATATTATTTTGTCCACTCACGACTTTTGATGTTTTAATGCCCTTCAGGTTGATCGCGGATGCGGGCTGTAGTAGAGACGAGACATCACACTCCTCCTCCTACGATCCTGGAGTACTCTAGAAGCCCCGGTGAGGGCTAGAGTTGGAATTTTCCCTGGTTTGACACTTCGTGTTAGATGGGATCAGGCGCGTCCCACGTTAATCCCGGGGGATTTGGGACGGGTCCTGACAGTTCTACCGTCCTCCGCTGTCCCAAACCCATCCCTACCAGCTCGTATAAGCTCCAAAGACCCAACCAAATCATTAAAATCCTCCCACAACGTCCCAAAACGGATTTCAAATTTTTGAAATAAAAAGGGGGTTTCGGGTTACCTGTTTCCCGTGATTCCTCTGTGGTCCACGGCCTCTCTCCGTCGCCTCTATGCCGTCGCCTATGGTCCTCTTTCAATCTCAGTCCCTCTCAACAGTAAAGGAAGGATTGATGGTGTGGAGTGGGTGGATTTTGGGTTACGGGTGTAGGAAGAAAATAGGAAGGGAGAGCAGATGCATGTATGTGTGTTGGTGAGCAATGGATGCGTGACACTTGTCACTCATCCATTGGGTCTACTCAAAAATATATGGGCCCCACATGGGACAAAAGTCGCTCGTCTCGTAAAATGTGCAATAGTACCTCGAACCTTCCATGACTCGTAACTTTCCCATCAAATGTCCAATTTCGACGTGTCACCTGTCTACGGACACGTATCGACTTGATATACGTAATGGTCCTTGGTCTTCGTGCATTGGACCTCCCGGGTTAAAAGTTAGCTTTTTACTCTCGTCTAGGTGCAAAATCATAATTTCACCATGAACGTCTGAAAATCCTCGACTAATCCCCGATTAGCCTCGCTAATCCTCAATTTAATCTTAATTAATCCCAAAAATTTGGGACGGGTCATTACAACTAGTTGTAAGAGCATCTTCCTTCAAGAACTTGGCCAAATTAAGAGTGGTCGAATAGAACAACATCTTTTGTTGCCACCTCTTTAATTCCGTTCCATTGAACTTTTCTAGTTTCTCTCGATAAGAAGCGGAAATAGGGATCACCACAAGTAGGGCATGAGCCACACGATTTCCCTTATCATTACTAGTACCATCATTACCAGTAACATCATAACTTGTAATATTATCCATCATTTTTCCTTCAGTAAAAAGGAAAAACACACAATTCAATATAAATAAAATAAAACTAAGGACCAAAGAATTTAAATATTCTCAAAATCAAATATAACAATTACCAAATAAAAACAAATTTCTTCTTAAGATTGTTGGTAAAAATATTGATAATTGCTATATTCACATAAATATGAAAATAAAACAACTTCTATAATCGAATAAATGAATTGCAAAGGAAATGAATAAGAGACACTTTACAACGTATGATCGAGTCTAGTACTTGGTTCTATTTCCTTAAGACGAAATTGCCTCCTCACTGGTGCAGAAGGATTCTACTTGGCAAACGTCTCATAGGATACAACGATCAGTTTCTTGTGGAAGCAACACTTCAATTCACAAAAATAGCGAACTCAAACTGTATTTAAACTCTCTCTTGAAATATTCTAAAACTCTATGTTTTCTAGACCTAATATTCAATCTCCACAAATGTATTGAATGATTGAATATTTGTTTTGAATGAATGAAATGAATTGTGGGCAACTCTATTTATAGATGTGTTAACATCTCTTCATAAGAGACACATTTATTAATAAGAAATACATCTATTAAATAAAATATACATCTTTTAATAAGGAACACATATCTTCATAAGAGACTCATCTTTTAATAAAAGACACATCATTTTCATTAGAGACATTGTATGTAGTCATTGGACTTTTAATATGTACCTCTTCATGAAATTTCATATGCACCTTCTACCAAAGGTTACCAAAGTATATGGCACTTTAATTCAAATAATATATATAAATATATTTTATTCAATTTTCTAATCTAAATATTAATTTTATACAAATTAACGTTCATTCAGAAAATTATGAATTAATTATTAGGGTCAAACCTAATTTTAAAGGTATAATGGTCCAACAATTATGTCCTTTTAATTTTCATTCACATTATTAGGAATTAACTCTTTAATTTTCTAACATTGCAATATATGTCGGGTTAAAAATTTGACTAGATTTGTGTATTGTACATGTGCATATAGAATCGAAAAATCGAAATCATACCGTTTCATATTATACCATGCTGAAAAAATATCGAAAAGTTAAACCGCTAGAATATTAGTATTGTACCAAAATTGAATCGATTAGATTCGATACGACTTCGGTATTGAGGTTTTGGAAAATCGTTCCGTACCTATACCGAACTAAATAAGATAATTACAATAATAGAATAAAGATTAAAATTCCGATCGAGAGCAACAACTGTTAAAAGAAAAAATTATCAATATGCTGGCTACGGAAAATAGAAAGAAGAAGAAGAAGAAGCAGCTGCAAAGGACTAAACACAAATGACACAATCAAAATTTTCGTGAAATAAAAATAGTCCATGTATACTACACATTTTGAGGGACCAGTACTTATACATAATATACAAGAAAAATCACAATTTGAAGCTATTGCAAGCAACCAATATCAAGTCAAACGTAATGGTTGAATTAATTTCCTGACTCATCCATCCAAAATCAAGTTCATAGATTTCACGGTAGTGCAATCCACAATAACATCCCCCCAAGTTTATGCAACAAATGGTTAAGGAGATAAATTACTAGCAAGTGTTCTTTTTTTGATGAATATGAAACTTATCTAAAGACCAATCAGATTCACATGTGTAACTATCACAGAATGCATACTACACAGAAGCAGAAACACAAAACAACTTCACAATTCATATTCATAAGTGTTAAGATATATAATGCACCAATATCGAACAATTACACGAAGGGAAGCAGAAGGGAAGCAGAAGGGAAGCAGAATGGAATTTCGCTTCTTAGTTCAATTTACAATTCAGATTCATAAGTATTAATTGACAGATTGAGTGTGTTTATGAATGCTATATGGCAGATTTGTTAAACTTCATATGGTGTGCTTTGTTGAACTTTGTATGGAAAAAATTTCATAAACAAGTTGATGATGAAAGATTTTTAGTGTTTTGTGGAACCCAGAATCACCCGAAAATTGTGGAATTGTCACGTGGCCCATAATTCCTGAAATGACCAAATTGCCCCTGGCAATAAAACAAATGACTTATACAAATGACTTATGGACACCCACACATTAAATAATCTATTTACCAGTTAAATACGTTATTTAATCGGGTTAAAAGTCTCCGTAATGTTGATATTCTCCCTGAGAGTTAATTGTCATTATTCTTAATAACGGACAATTAAATATTGATATTAAATCACAATAATTATCATTATTATCATAATGAGCTATTATTATAATTATTAAATAATATATTCAATTAATAATATATTATTTATTAATTACAAATTCAACCGACCAATCAGAACGCTCCGAGGCTCTCAAGGTTTTCCTATAAATAGCGGAGCTCATTTCACTTTCCAGGTAATTCTGTTCAACGCTACTTAAGCTCTTGAGATTTCTCTTTCGAAACTAACTTAAGCATTGGAGCGTTCTTGGTCGAACACCCCCCGAGTCTCGATCATTGAACGAACGATAGCTTACTGTTTTGCTTGTTTGCAAGAATCCTTGAGTCTTTTGAGTTTAAAGGACGAATTCTGCTTCAACAATTGGTGCTTTCATTGAGAACTTGAAGATATTCAAGAAGAAGCTCTCACGATTGTTCATCGTTCATCCTATTTCGATCATCGTTCTTAACGTTGATTCGAAGATCTTGAACGTGTTCATCGTTCGACAAATTTCCATTCAAGATTCGTTGATCAAGCATGGCTAGGGTTCGACGATCGTTTCGTTCAGCTGGAGAAGGTGCTTCTGCCTCAACTGCTCAGACGAGGAATGAGGCTCGCATAGAGACACCGGAGGAGCGTCCAATTCGACCCAGGAGGGTGTCCATAGAAGCACCCATGGAGACGCTAGGAGGGAGGTCAACCTTCAGCTTCGGTGCATTCTCCTCACCAGCTAACCAAGTGCCCGCGCTAGGGGAAAGAACTTCAGCTTTGCAACAGGCAGGCGGGCAGTTGATGGGAAGTGCTTCACGACGTGATCAACCCACAAAAAATATGGACCTAAGGGACTTTCTAGATGGGCGACACGACGTCTCAGGGAGAAGTCACCACCAACCTCCCCAAGACAACTTGGCACAGCAAGTTGAAAGGTTAAGCAGCCAAGTTCAACTTTAATCAGAGCTCTTGCAGCGACCCCTGGCAGAAGGACCAGTCCAAGAGCCAGACAGACATTCCACGTCACGAGGAAGACAAGAGAGTACTCCAAGGCGACCTGGGAAAGAACCGGTCCGCTGCCAAACAATGTCACGAGACACTTCACTAAGCGACTCCGGTGAAGAAAGTCAGGCCCGCCGAGCAAAGAGCCCACAACGCCACAGGCCATCAGTACATGAGCCGCTAGGAAGTAGGATTGGGGCAACTTCACGGGTAGAACGCTCACAGTGCTCACATGGGAGTAGGGGCAACCTCAGGCTCAACACAAAGACCCAAGACGATCTGCCCATGGCGGTGAGAGGGAAGATGAAGCCTACTCCCCTGCACAGTCTCGGAGATCAAGGGGAGAAGCTCAAGGAGGTTCTCGGCGATTAGCACGAAATGACTCACCGCCTCAGCAAGGAGCGTTGCGGGCTAATGATGTTCAAAGAATGTTGGACAAGCACCTTCGTGCTCAACGAGATGGCGATCTAGAGGACGATCTACGTCGCCAGATACAGCTAACCACGCCCTTTGTAAGGGATATTGAGGAGGATCCATTCCCTCAAAGGTTTGTAACGCCAAACTTCAATCCATTCAAAGGAGCCTCCAACCCGGTAAAGCACATAGATTATTACCGGGGAGTCATGGTCCCTCACAGGCATAACGATGCGCTCATGTGCAAAGTTTTTCAAGCTTCTCTTCAAGGCCAAGCCATGACTTGGTTCAATCATCTCCCTCGGAGGTCGATTGCATCCTTTGAAGAGTTGGCTCTAGCATTTGTGAAGGAATACGCACAACTTCGGACAATCGAGGTGAAGGATGACCATCTTTTCTCTGTTCGAAAGAGAGCAAAAGAAACTCTACGACAGTACATACGAAGATTTTGCGAGGAGAAGTCTCGGATTGTCGGCTGTAGCGACCTTGTTGCGGCAATGGCATTTAAACAAGGACTTCATCGGGATAGCCAGCTTTACGTGGACATCGTCATGAGCAATGCGCGAAGTCTCACCAAAATGCTTTTGCTAGCAGAGCGACATGCAAGCTGGGAGGACGAGAAGAACGCCACTCATACTCATGACCATGTTGGGGCTAGTGAAAAAGTCTCCAATAAAGATGAGTCTCATGGAAAGTTTGCAGATGGAAAGTCCAACAAGCGCAAGGCGGGACAACCCTCCAAAACACCAGCTATGGGGAAGCCTAACTTGCAGCTGTCTTTGCCAGTCCATCAGATCCACAATGAAATTAAGGACAAACCATGGTTCAAGAAGCCGGAGCCAGTCAAAGGTGATCAAGAAAAGGCCGATAGGACGAAGTGGTGTGCCTACCATGAATGCTATGGGCACAACATTGGAAAATGCATATCTTTCGAGAGATATCTCCGAAATCTCATCAAAGAAGGACATTACACTGAGTATGTCAAAGGGAAGGCAGTGGATCGACCCGTTGACAAAGGACCGAAGGAGCCTGCAACAAAGATGATTCGCATCAATACCATCATAGCCGAATCGGAGTTGCTAGGAACCACCTCCAAGCAGAAGAAAAGAAAGATCCGAGATGCACTGGCCGTCTCTCAGGTCTCCTATGTTTCCACCCCCGGGGTGGCCAAAGACCTTGTCGTTGGTTTCTCTTTGAAGGACAAGGTAGGACTTGACTGGCTGCATGACGATGCTTTAGTCGTGTCAATCCAGATCGCTCATGCTCAAGTTGATCGGATTCACGTTGATGAAGGGAGCCCAGTAAATATCCTCAGCCTGGATGCAGTGTGCAAAATGGGGTTAGAAAGCCTCACAACAAAAAGGGATGTCCCCCTCTGAGGTTTCAATGCGTCGACCAACATGATCGTAGGCACTCTCCAGCTAGATGTACATTCTGATCCTGTAGTCACGTCCCAGACTTTCTACATCATGGAAGAGTACTCTCCATACAATGGAATTTTGGGAAGGCCATGGCTTCACAAGATCCTTGCAACCACGTCAAGCCTTTACCAGAAGATTCAGTTCCCTATTCCCGGTGGTGGAATCGGGGAGATTAAAGGCGATCAGGCGATGGCTAGGCAGTACCTTACTGAAGGGCTAAAGGAGGTTAAGGAGGCAGAGTTTGTTCCCCAGGCAGGATCATCCACTGGGGGCAAGCTTTCTTCTTCGTCTCCCAAATAGCAACTAATCACGGGTCAAGATCCAGACATTCATGAGGAACCACCAACTCCGGAAAGATGGCAGTTGGAGGATGACGTCACCTTCATCCAACTTGACCCTAAATATCCTGAGCGAGAAGCCCGCATTGGTGCTCGGTTGAGTGACACGGAAAAAGAAGAACTCATAGCTTTCCTGAGTGAGGAGAAAAAAGTTTTTTCTTGGTCTCCGTCTGACATGCCGGGGATTGATCCCACCATCACTTGCCACAAGCTGCACGTCAATCCCAACCACAAGCTGGTCAAGCAGAAAAGACGTAATTTTTCCCCCGGGAAAATTGCTATCATTCAGGAGGAGATTGACAAGTTACTCGTTGCTGGATCCATTGAAGAAGTTCCGCAATCTGAATGGCTTGCAAACGTCGTACTTGTCAAGAAAAAGGAGGCAGGACGATGGAGAGTTTGTGTTGATTACACCGATCTCAATCTTGCGTGCCCAAAGGATAACTATCCTCTACCCAGGATCGATCTCTTAGTGGACTCAACTGCAGGAAATGAGCTCCTAAGCTTCCTGGATGCATACTCGGGCTATAATCAAATTTCCATGTATGAAAAAGACAAGGACAAAACTACCTTCGTCTTCGACCGAGGTGTGTACTGCTACAAGGTCATGCCATTTGGCCTCAAGAATGAGGGTGCAACGTACCAGAGACTCGTTAATCGGATGTTCAAAGATCTCATTGGCAAAACCATGGAGGTCTATGTGGATGACATCATGGTCAAAGGAGAAAGACGAGGGGATCATATCACCAACTTGCGAGAGACCTTCAACTTGCTGAAGAAGTACAAAATGAAGCTCAACCCTCTAAAGTGTACATTCGGGGTATCAGCAGGGAAGTTCTTGGGATACCTTGTGACTCAGCTTGGGATCGAAGCAAATCCAAAGCAAATCAAGGCAATTCTCGAGATGAAGTCCCCATCAAGTCTGAAGGAGATTCAAAGTCTCACTGGATGAGCAGCAGCATTGAACAGGTTCCTATCCAAGTCAACTGACCGGTGCCGACCTTTCTTCCAAGTAGTAAAGAAGGCATCCAGAGATAAGTGGGATGAAGGTTGTGAGAAAGCATTTCATGATCTCAAGGCCTACTTGACGTCTCCACCGCTGCTATCAAAACCCAAAGATAACGAGGACATGTTTCTGTATCTGGGGGGTCTCTGATGTTGCTGTAAGCTCTGCACTTATCCGGGAAGAGAATGGGATTCAACTGCCTGTGTTCTACACATCCAAAGCCCTTCTTGATGCTGAGACACAATATCCGAAATTTGAAAAGCTGATTCTCGCATTACTAGTTACCACAAAGAAGTTGAGGCCTTACTTTCAAGCTCATCAGGTAATCGTCATGACAGAATATCCACTCCGTTCATTACTTCATGCACCTGATGCATCGACACCGGTATTGAAATGGGTCATAGTGTTGAGTCAACATGATTTGCTCTATCGTCCACGAACAGCTGTCAAAGGCCAAGCCTTAGCGGATTTTGTTGTGGAGTTCACAATAGCATCAATGGAAGGAAGCAATGTCAATAAGTTCGGCAATGCCCCCAGGGCCGTCGAAACTTCCTTGTCACGAGCTCATGGCGACACTTCCTCTTCTCTGCAACCCTCAACTTCCAATCATCTATGGAAGCTCTTTGTTGATGGTTCCTCGAACCAGAAGGGGGCAGGAGCAGGGATTGTCCTTATCACTCCTGATGGCTCAATAATGGAGCAGGCAGTACAGTTTGGATTCAAAGCCTCTAACAATGAAGCGGAGTATGCATCTTTGATTTGTGGGCTCACACTTGCCAAGGAGTTGGGAGTCAAAAAACTTTCTATTCATTCGGATTCACAGCTGATCACTAACCAATCGATCGGTGAATATGCTGCTCGTGATGCACGGATGCTCAGATATAATAACAAGGTCCATGAAATGCTTGCTTTTTTCTCGATTTTCACTTTTCATCAACTTCCACGAGCTGAAAATACACAAGCAGATGCGTTGGCCAATCTAGCATCATCACTTGACTTTCGTTTCAAGCGCTCAATCCTGATTGAGTATCTCGAGCAAAGGAGTATTGAAGTGAAGGAGATTGAAGTAAGACAAATTGATTCATCTCCAAGCTGGCAAGATCCTTTTATCAACTACCTAGAGCATGGAACATTGCCTGATGAACGATTAGAAGCCCGCAAAGTCCAGATGAAGGCTGCACGATACTATGTTGACAAGGGCCGACTCTTTCGAAAGAGCTTCACAAGGCCGAACTTGCTATGTTTGAGGCATCTGGAAACGTTGAAAGTCTTAGCTGAAATTCATGAAGGACATTGTGGAAATCACTCTGGTGGAAGATCGCTTGCTCAAAAGACGCTTAGTGCTGGATTTTACTGGCCAACTCTGCACCAGGACGCCTTGCAATATGCCCAAAAATGCGACAAATGCCAAAGGTTCAAACCTAATCAATTGGCCCCACCGGAGGAGTTGCATGCACAGACGAGCCCTTGGCCATTCATGCAATGGGGAATTGACATCGTTGGACCACTCCCAAGCACTCCAGTTCCAAGCAAGAAATATTTGATTGTTGCCACTGACTACTTCACCAAATGGGTGGAGGCAAAAGCCTTGGCTACCATAACTCAGGCTGATGTTCAAAAATTCATCTGGAGCCAGATCATCTGCCGATTTGGACTTCCCAAAGTCATTCTAACAGATAATGGAACTCAGTTCACTGGTGCCATAATCAACGAGTTCTTTGAGTCTTGGAAGATCAAGCATTTCACTTCAACTGCGTACTACCCCTAGGGTAATGGCTAGACAGAAGCTTCAAACAAGACTATCCTCAACTGTATCAAGAAACGACTCGATGATAAGAAAGGCTTGTGGGAGGAAGAGTTGGATGGCACGCTCTGGGCTTACCGCACCACTCCACGTCGTGCAACAGGAGAGTCTCCATTCACCCTTTCATATGGCACTAACGCAGTCATTCCTCCACATGTTGTTATTCCAGCGCCTTTTACCGAGCTTGATGACCCGGCAGTCAACTCCATCGCTCTAAGAACTTCGCTTGATCTCAGCGAGGAATTAAGAGAGCAAGTGGTGAAGCGCATCTCCAGCTACCAGCAGCAAGTGAGGAGTTCCTACAACAAGAAGGCCCGACTCCGACACTTTCTCCCAGGTGACCTTGTTCTCAAGAAAAAGTTTGCAACACCCAATCGTCCAGGGTCTCAAAAACTCAAGTCCCCATGGGAAGGACCCTACCGAGTCTATCAAGTAGGCGGAAAGGGAAGCTACACCTTAGAGACAATGGATGGAAAGTTAGTGAGTGGTTCCATGAACGCTCATCACCTCCGAAAAATATTATGTATAATGCAAACTAGAGCTCAAAAGCTAAGCTAGTCTTTGTTTTGTGCCAAATATAGACTTTATTTTCAAGAATAATGTATTTAGACTTATCGATAAAGCTATCAGGTCATTCCTAGTTCACATATGTGTTATTGAACTTACAACAAGGTTCTTAAAGCCTTCCTCCGGGAAGCACTCAAGCCTTCCTCTTAGGAAGCACCCAAAGCCTTCCTCTTGGAAGCACCCTAAGTCTTCCTCATGGAAGCACTTCAAGCCTTCTCTTAAGAAGCACAAGCCCTTCCTTGAAGGCAACACCAATGCAAATGCTAACAAAGTTAGTTAAACCCCAACATTGAACGCCCATGGCTACAACGGGGGGCATTTGATGAACAAATAAGTTTGGGATACATCAAATAGTTGAAAAATTTTGACAAAGAGCCGGGAGGACAAAATTCATCATAAATATTATTTTCATTTATTTATTCGAGGAATGGCTGGCTAATCACATCTCGATTGCTCAAACCAGTTATTCAATATAAAAATGAAAATGCAATAATCAACATACATATGTAAATAAACTATGGATGCAAGTCTTCACAGCCCATGGTTCTTCGAAACTCTGCCCACTCTTCTGCGGAAAGTAGGGAAATGTAATCAAAAAGTGACTCATCGGTTTCAGGAACATTAACTTTCTTAGCCTCGTCCACAGGCTCAGGTCCAGCCTCGGGCTCTACTTCTACTTCAAGCCCTTGTTCTTTGGTAGTGATCTCGCTCCGGCTCTCCATACCCAACTTTTGCACTTCACTTTCCTTGAAGTACAAAGTTGTGGGGGCATGTGGTGGTAACGAGCAATCAACTTTCAGATTTGATATTTCAGCTTCCAAGAGTTTGACTTTCTCTTCCGACTCATGCAAGCGCCCACGCAGTAAAGCAGACTCGTTAAGGGCAGTGTCTCATTCACTCTCTACCAACAGTTTTTCTGCATGACTTGTCTCCAGCTCGAGCATTTTGTTCTCTAATTATCGAATTTTCCCCACCAAGGCATTGTTGTTTCGTCTGGAATGGTCGCGACCCTCTCGAAGGCAAATGCACTCCGTTTTCATTTGTTTGTTCTCTTCTTCCAGCCCTCTTGTCCACGGAGTATGTCAACCAGCTTGTGGGCCCCCGCCTTTGCGATCCTGAGGTCTCTAGCAACTTTATCATACGCAGCCTGTGGCACAACCTTCGTCATTTCTGCAATCTCAGGAGCAGCCTCTGTATCCACGACCCTAGAAGTTGGTTGTGCTCTTTCCACTAGACGTTCTCAACCATCATCCCGAAGAGCTTCAATCATTTCAGGGGAAGTAGAGACAACCTTCAGCTTCTTGGAAGGGTCCGCCGCTTGCTCTGAAGGACCACCTGAGGCTCTACGTTTGCTGGATAATCCTGCAGGACTAGCTTGGCGAGGTGTGGAGTTTAGGACATCTTGTGAATGCATTTCGAGACCTGATTTCCTTTTTGGGGGTGCACCAAGTCCTTCTCTATGGTTCTTCTTCTGGATGACAGCCCTCTTCAGACGAAGCGGAGCACTTAACCACTCTTTGACTATGCTAGCAGGAAGTCTTCCGTCATCAGCATCTCTGGATGGACAAAGCAGCTAGCTCATCTCATGAAACTCAGGAGGAATCTTCAGAGCTCTGTCAATCTTTGTAAGGTCGGGATGGCTCTCGAAATCTGAGTACAGTTCATCGCGGGTACGGAAGCGAGATGCAATCCTCACATTTCCACTGCAGTTGCGATCCCATGTGCCACCCACCTCAAAGCAGCTCTGCCTGTATGCCCCGTCGATAAATACAGTGTTCACGAACAATTCGACTTTGGGGACGACTTGTGTGAGACTTCCACCGGAAAGCCCATCATGCGCTATGGTGTAGCAGTGCCAGAATTCCTCGTCTGTGAGCTCCAGTTTGAAAAACTCGTTCAACTTCTCAAAACACATTACGTGTCTGTAAGAGTCAACATCCAGTTGAACAAGTGAGCAGCCCATCTGACTAAGAATCCTGGAGAAAAACTTTGAAAACGGGAATTTGAATCCCCAGCTGACGATCAAAGGGTGGAACTTGGTCCATCTGTTGGACTTCAAATTTCTTCCTCTGCTATTCTTGGGAGCCTTCTGGGAGGAACATCTGTCGCAAAGCTCTGCAAGTACCCCTTCTGGAAACGCATGTTTGTAGCGGATCTTCCACGCCTGGAAATCTTTGGGTCCTTCAAAGTCCTTGACCTTCCCCCGGAATGGAATTTGATTACGCGAGCCACCCTGCTCCCACAAAGCAAGCCTGCTAGGTCTCTCCAGAAGTGCACCTTGACGCATCTTGAAACTAACGCCTTGAACAAATCAAAAGTTCACCGTTCGAATCGTTGCCAACGGATGTCCCGAATCCTCGAAATGAGTAACAACGTCCACCTATAATAAAGGGACGATATTATTAATTCCTGAAAAACTATATACCAAATATATACGTACTAGACTATATACGCAAAATAATTGTTCGAAATACGAATGCAATTATCAGGCACATTAATAATATTAATATATTAAATACACATTTTAATATATTAATATATTTATATAAATTAAATATATGTATATACAAAATACGTATGTTATCATTAAACACATTAATAATATTAATATATTTATTAAATATACACATTTTAATAAGTTAACGTAAATTAAATATACACATATTTAAAATACGTATGTTATTATCAAATATTATTAAACACATTAATAATATTAATATATTAAATACTCATTTTAATAAGTTAACGTAAAATAAATATACGCATATTTAAAATACATATGTTATTATTGAACATTATTAAACACATTAATAATATAAATATACTAAAAATACGTTTTAGAATATTAATGTGTTTAAATTAAATATATGTACATGTACCTGCAAAAAAAATTAATCAGTCTCAATATATATATATATATATAACTATTCTCCAATTGCATCAATCATCATTTCTAATGTTGATGAAAAAATATATATATTATATATATGAAGTCAAGCTACCAATACTCATACAAAAAGACAAAGCAAAGCAACAATGGCATATTAAATATATAAATATATAAATATGTGTTGAGTGCAACAATTGTAAGTAAAAACGCAGGGGACATCGTCATGCACTAGGCTACCCGCCAACGGCCAGTCAACATGTGTCCCTTCTGAGCATACCAACACTGCAGCCAGGACTTTTTTGGTTTCTCACTCTCCCCACTGCTCCTTGTCACCGAAAACCAGATTTAAAAACACACAAAATAAATGAACACAAGAGAGAGAATCTACCTCACAATTTTTTCTGAAGACGAGGGCGAGCAACTTCAAACCTACCAGCAGCCCGCTTTTTTTCCTCTCACTCAATCAGACGGAAAGACTAGGTGGGTTTTTTCTTTGACTCTCCCGGCTGACACAAATCCGTTAAGTAAGAAAAAAATGAGAAAAACGGTGGAATAAAATTAATCACTTTTTAAGGGGATTAAATGTCATTCATGAGGCTTAATTCCTCAAAGAAGTTTTCCTTTTTTATGACTCATGTCAGAGGCTTGCGTCAAGAGGAAAAAAGAGTAAAAGAACAAAGTTTCCTTTTCTGTGATCCACCTCAAACTTAAGCAATATTAATCTAGTCTTGAGCACAGAAATTTATTCTCGGACACCAAACAAAAACCCAAATGCAAAGCCCAAGCTTTTTCGAACACCAAGCCCAATGAAACTTCTTGAGCATATTCCAAAGTTTGTACATCCCTTAAGACTCCCTGAGCTCCTAAGCGATGTGGGGGTATTTGTGGAACCCAGAATCACCTGAAAATTGTGGAGCTGCCACGTGGCCCATAATTCCTGAAATGGCCAAATTGCCCCTGGCAATAAAACAAATGACTTATGGACACCCACACATTAAATAATCTATTTACCAATTAAATACGTTATTTAATCGGGTTAAAAGTCTCCGTAATGTTGATATTCTCCCTGAGAGTTAATTGTCATTATTCTTAATAACGGACAATTAAATATTGATATTAAATCACAATAATTATCATTATTATCATAATGAGCTATTATTATAATTATTAAATAATATATTCAATTAATAATATATTATTTATTAATTACAAATTCAACCGACCAATCAGAACGCTCCGAGGCTCTCAAGGTTTTCCTATAAATAGCGGAGCTCATTTCACTTTCCAGGTAATTCTGTTCAACGCTACTTAAACTCTTGAGATTTCTCTTTCGAAGCTGACTTAAGCATTAGAGCGTTCTTGGTCGAACACCCCCCGGGTCTCGATCATTGAACGAACGATAGCTTACTGTTTTGCTTGTTTGCAGGGATCCTTGAGTCTTTTGAGTTTAAAGGACGAATTCTGCTTCAACATGTTTTTGAATCATTTTTTCACAATTCAAGAAAATTTAGGATTAAAATTGAAATCAAACCGAAACTATACTAAATGCAATTAGTACGGTACAATCCATTATCAATTTCATATTGTAAAATATCGAACTGTACCGAATCAGTTCCGATATCATCCTTATACCGAACTAAACCAAACCGTGCACAAGACTATAAAATATCCATAAATACAAATAAACTTCATCAACGATATGATTTATAATAATACAAGTCTTAAAGTCTTAAATCACCATGTTCACTTAAATTCACGTAATAATAATAAAAAAAAAACAAGTTTTTTTTTAAGAGGAAAAAATACAAGTAAAGTAAAAAACTCCTTACGCTTCCCCCAACGGTTAGAAATCAAAAATCATAATTTTGGCAATCAATAATCGATTTGCCACTTGTATATAATTTGTAAAATTCTTCATTAAATATGCAAAGGTCGAAGCTGATGACATCTTGTTTGGGAACCTGGGATCAATGGGTCTTTCTCGGCCCTTCCCTTATGGAATAGCATTCGTTTGAGCTCTCTGAATATCCCTTGGGCCCATCTTGTCTAGTTCCCTCAAGCCATTCCCCGAGTTAGTTTTGTGTTGTGGTTGGCCTTGTCCTCGCGGCTTTCCACTCTTGATCGCATTTGTATCTACTCAATGAGGACTTCACCAGTTTGTGTTTTCTGTGGCATGGCATTAGAGAGCCATGACCACCTGTTATTTGAATGCTCTTTTGGTGAAGGGATTTAGAGAGCCTTAATGGCTAATTGTGGTGTTTCTTGGCTGCAGCTTCCTTGGAGTTCTCTTATTGCGTTGTTAGCTTGCTCCTGGCGTGGTAAGTCTCTAGTTATGGTTGTGCGCAAGATTACTTTTGGTTGTTGTGTTTATGGTATTTGGAAGGAGCGGAATGCTCAGTTGTTTGTGGGTTGTCCCAGTAGTCCCTCGGCTGTGTTATTGTCTATTTCTAATATGATTAGGGATTGTCTTTATTCTCTAAATTTTCCTGCCACTAGAGCGAATTCTTTTGTTTCCTTGAATTTGAATATTTCCATGTAGTTGGTGCCTGTTTGGCTCCTGGGTTGCTGGTCCTTCCAGTTTGTCTTCTGACTTTTGTCTTTTTCTTTAATATACTTTGATTTATCAAAAAAAAAAAAAAAGACATACACAGAATCAATAAATGAAACGCCCCTTTGGCCAAAAAAAAAACGCCCCCATACCATCAAAATCAAATTAATTAAATCAATAAATAATCTGCTTGCCAAAAAAACAAACAAATTAAATAAAACAAACAATTTAAATAAAAAAAATAAAAGAAAAAGGTAAAAGGTAAAAATATTCTCTGAACTTCTGATCCAGAAAGCAGAACGACCAATTATAAAAACTTCAACGCTTTGTCTCACTTCACACTCACCTAAACAAAAACCTTTCATCGAACAATCAGAAATTTTTCCAACAAATGATGGCTTAATCTAAATCCAAAACTCCATTGGTAAGAAGCTCGCTGAAGCAACCGAAGCCAAAGGCGATTTCTTCTACGCCACAACAATTTGTCAACAGAGTCTGTATAATTGTCTAATCTTATATATTTCTCTTCCAATTTTGTCCACTTCGTCTTGGACGGCAATCAGATTGTTCAACCATGGATTCTTCGGTGAAATCGTTCTTGTTAGACGCTCGAGCTTCCGCTAACTCATTCTTGTCCGACTACGAGCCTCTGGTTCTGGTTTCTGCTCCTATTTTCGCGCTCTTTTTTGCTTCCATGCTTCAATCGGCTCTAACTTGCCTGCAAGAGAAGGGACTCAAAGCCACTCTCCTAGGGTTCTTGATGAGCTTCATCAAGTAAGCTTCCCGTACTATGCTCATTCTGTAATTTGTTTCAAAATTTTAAGATTTCCTCTTTTTAGTTATTGAGCTTTGTTTGATTTTGTAAATTGCAGGTTGGTTCCTGGCGTGAAGAGTTACATCGACGCTGAAAAGCAAAAGGTAAGCCTTTGTATTAAAGCTTTCATCTTTGATTCAATTTTTGTCTTTTTATTTTCTGTTGTTAAATATATTATCTATTGGCGACTGTTCGTTTGTTTATGGCGCCAATTTGATGCATTTTAGTACTTTTGGTCAATAAATGAACTGAGAAGGAATGAGAGAAGAGGGGTTTCAGTGTTAGACTGTGACTGAAAGTGCCACATAGACTTTAGCTTTTTTATTTTCGTTAAGTATGGACTTTTGTATTTTCTTGTCTCGAGCTAAATGAGCATTCGATGCAGTTTGTTCAGAGGCTGGTGTACAGTTTTAAGGGTTCTATAGGTTTATATGAATGAAAATGTAATAACGGTCTGAATTGGTTCCTGTACCTTCAGTTCTTAACTGCCTACATCTGCTTATTTAACTTTTCATCTTATGTTGGTAACAGTTGTGTAAATTTTTGGATGGACAAGCAGGTTGTGGATAAGTTACAGTCTGGTGGTAAATCTGTAAGCGAAAGTTGGAGAACTGAATTGCCTAGCGCAGGGTTGGGAATGGCAGTTATAGACCAAATGAAAAATGAAAAAAGAAAAGATGCAGCTTGGCAAGGCAAATGCTCTGGTGCTGTGTACGTCTGCAATTTTTATTACGAAAACTAGCGTTGAACTGTATAGAATTTTAGTTGCGGGACATCCTGAGATGGTGTTATATATGACCACAGGCCATTGATCACATGGTTGAGTCAATGTGATCAATGGTGCGAGTCTCTGTTGAAGGGTATTGTGTATGTTTTCTATGCACCAGTGAAACACCCTCATGTATGTGCTTTAGTATAATACATTAGTATAGATTGTATTACTTCTGTGCTTGAGTTTGGTTGTTTCTCGGTTGTTGTTTGCAGCTACATTGGCGGAAGTGAAATGGACGGACACTTTTCTCTAATTAATGAGGCATGCGCAATGTAAGCAAAATCTTTTATATCTATGACATCCACAATTTCTGTCACTTGTCTTCTTGCTTTTTTTACTTGGGTGTTAAACTTCTTTTTCTTAGAATGTGGTGCATAAACAGTGTATGCCAGGTGTAGTTACGGGTACACTGAAAATAATTATACAAGTATCTGCATCTAATGTTTCCTGTTATATTTTATGGTTTGGGTTATGATAAACAATTGAATTTTGAATTCCTTTTAGATCCCTTCAACCCCTGCCTAAAAGAAAAAGAAAAAGTAATTTTAGTACTGAAGCTTCTAAAAACTGGGCAAATTTAGTGATTTTCATATAAGCAATTGAGTTTGTACTGGCCTTATGATTCAACTTGTTTGAAAGTCTAAGCTCTGCTAAGATACTTGATTTACATTCAGACTATTGTGGTTATGTGTGTCCATTTATGTCCGTATAAGCAATTTTGTACTGGCCTTATGTCTCATAGCTAGGGTACCATATGTATCGTATCTGATAAGATCCTTCCTCTCCAATCTCCACCCATTCCCATATATTCATGTTTTACATCTTGGCTGAGCCGCTTGTTTGGATTTGGCTTTCAGGTTTGCGCATACTAATCCGTTGCATATGGATGTATTCCAGAGTGTGGTAAGATTTGAATCAGAAGTGGTTACAATGACTGCTACAATGCTTGCAAGTAAAAAAAAGTCGTCTGGAGGACAAATATGTGGAAACATGACATCTGGAGGAACTGAAAGTATATTATTAGCTGTGAAAACATCCCGAGATTATATGAAAACCAGGAAGGGGATTAAAAAACCTGAAATGTACGTCATGATACACTTTTTTATACTTTGGTTTATCATATCAGAGTTATTTATATAACTGGTTCATTTCTAAGTGCAGGATAATACCTGATTCTGCTCACTCCGCATACGACAAGGCTGCACAATATTTTAACATCAAGCTCTGGCGTGTACCTGTAAATAAAGAATTTCAAGCGGATGTGAAAGCAATTAGAAGATATATTAATAGAAACACCATTATGGTATGCAATTAATGTGTCGATTTTTTATTTTTCCTAACTTAAAAGTTCTCTGTTTACTGGTTATATTGACCCGTAGAATTTTTTTTTGATGCTGCAGATTGTTGGATCTGCACCTGGTTTCCCTCATGGGATTATTGATCCTATTGAGGTATGTTTTCTAGAGTGGGTGTTCAAGGATAATTTTGGGAGATCATGTTATCTTCGCTTTAGTGGTGTTCTCTTAGATGAAGAACTTTAAATGAGAAAATATGGGAACTTCTTTTGCAGGAGCTTGGTCAATTGGCTTCTAGTTTTGACATCTGTCTCCATGTTGATCTGTGCCTTGGTGGCTTCGTATTGCCCTTTGCTAGTAAGCTTGGGTATGTATGGGTTGATTCTGCTAGCAAAAGTTGTTTCTAATATTGGCTATTGATTTGACTGTCATATTGGTTCTGCTACTGTTAGACTATTAGTGAGCTTGAGTATGTATGTCACTGTTGGGAGAATGCTCCTCTAATTTACAAGTTTTAAGAATTTCTTGCATACCAGAAGTTAATACGTTAAGCCTTGATGGTAGATTGCTGCTAACTTGAGTAAGTTGAAGTTTTCTTATCACATGAAATTGTTTTTTTTCTTTTACTTTATGGTGATTAAGTGAAAGTGCTGAGTTAGTGTTGCACGTGATAGTCTTAGTTATTTTTTTTCAGTTAAATGATTCAGAGCTATTGGTAGCTGTAGTTTACTTTGTGTAGGTTGACAGTAGGAGAGTTTTTGGTAGAAAATAGTTGTTAGGTGTTCACAGTTTCTATAGTATCCACAGTTTCTATAGTATCCACAGTTCATCTTTTCAGATTAATTGCTGATGCAATTGTGTCCAGTATGTCATTTATTTGTCTATTGTAACCTTTTGTTTTCAGGTATCCAATTCCACCCTTTGATTTTTCAGTCAAAGGAGTGACATCAATTTCAGCAGATGTGCATAAATATGGGTTGGCTCCTAAAGGAACAAGTATAGTTCTGTACAGAAACCATGAGATTAGAAAGGTTATTTATTGATATTGGTCAGGTTCTCAGAAAGCATTGGTTTACATTTGGATATAGCCTTCCTAATGTGCTTTTCTTTTCATGTCATATGGTTCTTCGGAATGCTTGGCTTTATGGGTTTCTATTTTCATCTCAGCATCAATTTGTTGCTGGTAAGTTTTCATCAGAAAACAATTAATATCTTGTCGGTCAACTGAAATTTTCATGTGTTTTTTCCTTGAGTAATGTTCACTCAAGTATGCAAGAGAAGCTATTTTCTGAGTTTCATATTCAAAAACCAGTGTTTAAACTGAAACTTTTATATTTGTCCTGCCTGACTAAAAGAGGAAGAGGGTGTATAAGCAGAATAATAAATTTATTGATTGCTGGAATTAATCTATATACTTTCATACGCGAATCTCTGCTGGTTTTTGTGGTTTGAAATTTTTTCTTATGGTCCTTTACATCCATCTTGTTTTTATATCCATGGTGCAGTTACTGAGTGGTCAGGAGGGCTATATGTGTCCCCAACCATGGCCGGAAGCAGGCCTGGTGGTTTAATTGCTGGGGCTTGGTCTGCTATGATGTCTTTGGGGGAGGAAGGTAGGAATTATAGCCAGACATTTCTTCTAATTTACATATTTGATCAGGTTCTTGGCTTGTGGCTGATTATGTTCTATTAATATTATGCAGGGTACTTGGAAAACACAAAAAAGATCATGGAAATATCAAAAAGACTTCAAAAAGGGTAATTGCTTTCCTGTCTTTCTTCTGAAAATGGTGTCGTATTTGTTCAGTTACTTTTGTTTTCCTTTGGTGATTGGAAGCACGGGTATCGATCATTTGATGGTATGATCCTTTTGTGTGCAGGATAGAGGAAATTCCTGAGTTGTTTATCATTGGAAGGCCAGATATGACTGTTGTGGCATGGGGAGCTCATGTTGTTGACATATTTGAAGTCAACGATATCATGACATCTAAAGGCTGGCATTTGAATGCATTGCAAAGACCTAACAGGTAGGTTATGTGTGTGTGCGCCTGCTAATTTTCCCTGTGATCTTGAAAGACAATGTTCTGCAAAAAGTTATCCAGCAGTAACGGCAATTAGGTTATCTAATACATGTGAAATTATTACTTTTGTTTAACATATTCGGCTCAGCATTCATATCTGCGTGACACTTCAACATGTACCCGTTATTGATGACTTTCTCCGAGATCTTAGTGAAGCTGTGAAAACTGTAAGTGGCTTTAAGCTGAAAACACCAAATATCTCTTCAATTTCATCACATCCTTCGATTGTGAGTCTCAAAACCCATTTATGCGTATATTATATTTATCAAATGTGACATTGTTCAGGTAAAAGAAAACCCAGGTCCAATAAGCGGAGGGCTAGCTCCGATTTATGGTGCTGCAGGGAGGATGCCGGATAGAGGTATGGTTCAAGAGTTGTTAGTAAATTACATGGATGGCACATGCTGAGGCTACTCGCGCTGACCAAAATTGTTTCCCATACATTTGTGTTGTCCCAGAATTCTTTGGTCCAGTTGTGAGAAAAATGATACCAAAACAAAAACAAGTTGGAAAGAAAAATGTACACATTCATTTGATTTTTCTCTAATATTACTTGAATTCATACCTCCAGTTTGATTGAAGGATTTATTTCTTAATCCGCTGATGCATAATATTGTGAAAACCCATCCAGCTCATTTCAATAGCAGGATTTTGATATTTTTAATAATAATTGAAAATTTCGGTTCACCACAAAATTAAAGTAGTTTTTACTTTTTACCCCACGGGGAGGGTGGGGGTGGCTTATTACATTCCAATAGATCAAGGGTGAAAAGCTTAAAGGCCAAAATAAACGAACGGTTATTTTTGGCACCGTATGAACATTTGCAGCAAGGGAAACGGAACGGAAGCGCATCGCCCGTGCGCCTCTCTCCGGTGACCCGGAACTGGTTTAACTTCAAGTTGAAGTTAAAGGCATCGATTTATTCACCACCGTCAGCTTCGCTCGGTAACAACCACAAAGTAGCGGCAGAAGCGCAGAACCGTAAATTTCTGTTTATTAATCCAGATGATGAATGATAGTATGATACAAAAGCAAATTACAGATCACGGGTTTAAAATTACATTTGAAAAATTTCTGATAGTTGTTTGAAACATGATCACCAGCCAACAAAACAAAGTACGTGATCTTCATATTTTACATTCATTGATTATAAGAGGACTCACTGCCCTCTTCCATTTATTTTTTTCTTACTAGAATTTTACTTTCCCATTTACCAAGCATCACAGTTAAGAAAACCCAGCTTCAGCCTTCTCCTTTTCACAGCTCCAACACCAAGTCTACAGTAAAACACAACACAACTGAATTAGATTATTGATGGCATCTCTATCTATATTATTATTATCTTTTATCTCTATTATTATAAAAGGAAGATGGTGGCTTGATGAAGCTTTTTTCCCCTCCTATATGCCCCTTACCTAACAACATAAAAGTGTTTGATGAATGAACTCCATTTCCAATTAAAAAAAAAACAAAAAACATAGAATTGTTTAATCAAATATCGGGTACATTAGTAATCTCACCTTTTGGTGGTTAACCCCCACTTCCTATTTCCCACTAAAATATAATATACATGAATTTATAAAATAAAATATTTTTTTTATAGACTTGAAATAAAGGAATTCAAGTCACGCAAAAATTTAATTAAAGTCGTATTATCTTTTTGTTCCTTCCCAAAAAAAATCATATTATCTCAACTTACTTTTTAAATAATGTGTTTTGAGTTATTTGAATTCCAATAGGATAAGGTCTCCATCCATTTCATTGGTTAAATTTCTACATTATGGCCTATGATGCTGGTAGTATGCCGAGCCTACAAAAATGAGGGATCTAACATTGGGAAGAAGGTTTTAAGTAAGGATTGAAATATTGATATTGATGGATATATAGCAAGTCAAATTTACAGATATTTCGTTCTAAATATCGATATCGATATTATTTACGGTAAACAAAAATGATGGAAATTCGGTCTAAAAGTTTGAAATTTGGAATGAAATTTTGTGAAAAACTTAAGTACCCAATGATGATTATATAGGACTAATAAAAACTATAAAATGACTATGATATAATAAATATATGATGAATAATATTATACAATAGAGTTCTGCCGATAACTAATAATATAAAAATTTAAATATAAACATAAATTGAAGTGAATTACTATAATTGAATGTTAATATAATTAAAAAAATAACAATAAGCATAAAAAATTTGAATGGAAGAAAAATTATAAAATGAGTAAATATATGTAAAATTGGAAAAAATGATGAAAATAGAGTCAATCTTTGTTCAAAAATTGGAAAAGATTGATATATATAAAATTGAAAAAAAAAATGACAAATATCGTTGAAAGAAAATATGGAAAAAACGGAAAAAAAAAAAACCTTTAGCACCATGCGTGCACCTGGGGTTGAACCCAGGTTGCCTACAAATTAATAAGGGGCAAGCACAACCCACAACCAACTGAGCTAAACAAGCTCAATTAAAAATATAGGCAACCCACTAATATATAAAGTATACTAACTAACTTAAAACAGTCATCTCCTATCTCCAGCGGGTCTGCGATTCGGGTTTTTTGACCCGCGAGGCATGACCCGACTGGAACTCTATGATTTTCCGTCTGATTTTCATGAAATTTGGCTCTATCTCGATCGTTTTAATGAAATAAGGAGATTGATGAGCTTAAAATAAGGGAAAATGTCGATATTTCGTTCAATTTCTTCCCCTTCTCTCTCTCTCTCTCTCTCTCTCTCTCTTACATGCCGCCGGTTAAATTTTTCGACATATCGACCGATATATTGGTGATATTTTCATCACTGGTTTTAAGCATGGCTCATGAAATGAGAACCTCACAATTTTGTTATTCATGATAGGACTCATTTTAAGAACGCTTTGATAAATGTGTTAGGTTATTTTCCCATTGACAAATAAATTGAAATTTCAAAAATACCCTTAATAATTGGTAGACAAGGAATAAAAATATTAGCCCCAGTGTCTGTGCAACAATAGTATGTGCAAGCAACTCAATCCCGAGCTTTGTGCTTCTCTGACATCCCAGGAATTGTCTGGCCATGATTCGATAGGAGGAAGGTCGAGAGTCTGACCATAGCTCAGACTTCCTAATCTGGTGAATCATGCGCCCAACTCTTTGAGATTTCCACTAGTTTTAATCATATGAGCCATATGAAGCTAGTGATAACCTTAGTTTCTAGCTCCCACGTTCAACGCGAAGTATGAAATTTCATGGAACATGGTTTGGGTCGTTCCTAGTGACCTAAATGATCCTCTATGTTCTCTAGTCTCCGAGGGGAAACTCTTCATTTCTCTCATCTATTCCTCTCCTTGTGTCTCCTGAGAATCCTTAAGGAAGGATTGTTCTTCCTTTCCCCCCCGAACCGTGAGTGTCTTTCCTCCTCTACTTTTCATCTTCGTTTTAACTTAAAACCAACAAGGCATGGGTTATGTTGTTTACTCTTATACATCCTAAGGCAGCGTGTGCCACCCCCAAAGTGATCCTACCCAAATACTTGGTGACTGACCCAAAAGTAACTCAAGTGAAATTATGAACACGCCCCTATTTTTCCAAATTACCAAAATCCCCTTATGAATTTAGACCCGTAAAACATCCCTCCTATCTACCGATTCGGAGCTCCATGGCCTACGTAATGGTCCTAGTTAAACGTGCAAAAAGTTCTCCATTTACAAAGTCAACTTTGACCTTCAATTAGCAACGAAGGTAAAATAGTCAATTTCCTTTTCAAATTCCCAAAATTATAATTTTCGAATTTTCGGGTCGTTATAATCTACCCTCCTTAAAGAATTTTGTCCTCGAAACTCAAACACGCCCATTAACAATTGTGGATACTGAGCCCGCATCAGTGCCTCAGGCTCCTACTTGAGCCCTAATTCGATATCCTCCATGTTAACTGATATCTCGGCTCTTCAGCTCTAACCGAGTCCTCAGTATATCGACTCCCTCCGAGCCTTAAATCAATATCCTTACTTTTCCTGGATCTTTTCATGATACCCATAATCTATTACACCTCCAACATGCATAGCCACCAAGAAGAATATAGCTAAAAGTACCATATCCTATAGAGGACGCCTCACCACACCGAATACTCGATCCAACTGAGTAACCCCCACTCATTTGTCTCATCCGGGTCCAACTTACCCGTAAATTATGTGACCTTAGCCTCTAAGATTGCTCAATATCAGAACCCATATAAGTTCTCCTATACTAGAGCGCAGTATCCAATGTTCAACCCAAGTGATCCAAGGTCTGTCACATCCCTAGATCCATCCTAGGATCACATTTACTTCTTATTCTCGTCTTCATTATCAGGCCGTGCACGGGGCTCATGCATAACACCCCGAATATTAGAAAAAAATGAAAAATGACAATTTTTCCGATAAAAGTCAGAGTTGACTTTTTGACAAAAAGATAAAATGTTGACTTTTTTATCGGGACATCATCTAGAAACTTTGAAAAGACTGTTATGAAGGTCTCGGTCTCCTGAGCATATAGATAGGCGACACACCAAAATCAGAGTTTGGAAAAGTTCGTTATGGTTCAAAAAATGGTTAGGGGTATTATGGTAATTTTTGTCATTTTAGGAATAAGGGCATTTTGGTGATTTCAAAGAAGCCCAAAATTTTCTCTTTCATTCCTTCCACCAACTTACATATGCATATATATATGCCTTAAACCCACCAAATGCATGTGTGACCACCGAATGCCTTAAACCCACACTTCACACACACATATATATATATATATGTGTGTGAAGTGTGGGTTTAAGGTATATATATATATGTGTGTGAAGTGTGGGTTTAAGGCATTCGGTGGTCACACATGCATTCGGTGGTATGTGACCAAAAGGAACGGAAAACATATACAACGAAATCGTGAGGGAGATCGAGGGAAAATAGGGAACCAGCAGAAAAAAAAAAAAAAAAAGAAGATGGGAGGTGAGTCTAATAAGACGAATCCCCACAGGGTCACTGTGATGAAAAGTTAAACCCCATATCCGAACACCTACCTTGAACTCGAGAAGAAAAATATGGGTTTGGGTACAAAGCTGGTGTTTTGACGTGGGAATTGGGAAGTTAAGCTCACTGATCAATTTTGCGTGATCAGGCGAGGAAGACTTAGACGTAGAGTCACAGCGGGGGAAGTGTTGGAAGCTGTGGTTGAAGTGGAAGCAATCGAACCGTGCTTAGAGGTGAGTTTTTCTTGGATTTAAATTCATAGATCTCTTTCTAGAAGTCGTATGATGAATGTGGAAATTGAAAACATGAAAAAAAAAAATGGAGAAATGATGGATTTTTAGTCGGGTCAAAGTTGCGGGTCGCTCGCGACCCGGTTGCAGGAAATTGGGTTGAGTAAAGGATGAAGATGAACAATGGTGGTGCGTGGCCACCACACGTAGAGAGAAGGGACAGCGCGTGTGGGTGCGTCTGACCTTATATCTCCATGCGATCAACACGAAAGTTGTTCCTTAGGACATTTTGAGTCTAATGCTTCAAGTTTGGGATTAATTGAACATCGTATGAGATACTTATGATGGTCCAAAGTTTATGTTCTATATGAAATCCTTAATAAATCCTAAATTATTGAAAAATTGATCTTAGTGTTATAAAAGATGGAATGGGATGAATATAATTTAGGTTTGGTGTTAAATGTATGATTCTATGTTCGTGCTAAAATTCAAGGTTAATCTCAAGGAAATTATGAAGCAAACGTAATGCTAATTTGGGAACTAATGTGTGTGTACAAGCTTATTTACTATAGTGATATGTTATGGTGATTATGATTATGGACCAAGGATGTGTAATTATGTTCTATGCACATCTATAATATTAAATCCCTAATTTTTGCCAAGAATTTGATTATAAGTATATTTGGGTAACTATATGTTTATAAGCAAAGCTTGTTAAACCATTATGTTACTTGGAAAATAACACATTATAATGTTGAATGTGAATAGGAATACTTATGAGAGAAATTAAGGTAATTAGTTGTGTGTATAAGGATGATTAATCTAAGTTGACGTTTGGATATTAATAGTTCCCAATGGGAAACTATTGTGGATTTTTTATGGTTTGCCGAGGTGATTATACGATTACAAGTTATCTTAATAATTCGAGGATGTGGTAAATACCTAAATTTACTAATGAACATGATCGGAATAATGAATGCCACTATTTTTAGGGGTTAGTAAGTAGGTTGGACGTGAGCGGTAACCCCGTAAGGTGGAATTAAGTTGTTTTATTTAATGAAGATTTGAACTAGATTAAAACTATAAGATCCCTTGTCTGACAAAAGGTTGTCATACGGGAGCAGCACCGGTCCAGCTTTCAGGATAATTAGGGACAGGTCCCATCACCACGTCTTGGGGGCATTTCATTCAAACATCAGCACTAGTCAGTACTAGAAAACCTTGCACACCAAGTGTGTAGTCTACGATTAACCTAGTGTTCTGATATCGAATTGACCTGATTCGTTTCGAGAACGCTTTGATAATCATACGAAGTCCTGCTCTTGACTGACAAGTAAACCGAAATTCTAAAAAATACCCTTAACACATGTCAGACAAAGGATAACCATACTAATGTCCTGCTCATGTATTTATCTCAATATCAACCCCAGTGTCTATGCAACGACAGTCTATCTAAGCATTTCAATCCTGAGTTGTGTGCTCGTATGAAATCTTAGAAGCTGTCTGGCCGTGATTCCATAGGAGGAAGCTCGAGAGTCCGACCATGGCTTAGGCTTCCTGTTTTGGTGAATCCTGTATCCAAATCTTCGATATTTTCATTGGTTTTGATCACGCGAGCCCTAGGAAGCTAGTGGTAACCTTAGTTTCTTGCTCCCACGTCCAATGCGGAGTATGAAATTTCATGGAGCACGGTTTGGGTCGTTCCTAGTGCCCTTACTCATCGTCTATGTTCTCTAGTCCCCAAGAGGAAACTCTTCCTTTCTCTCTTCTCTTCCTCTCCCTATGTCTCTAGAGAATACTCAAGGAGGGATTGTTCTTCCTTTTCCCCCCGAACCGTGAGTGTTTTTCCTCCTTCCCTTTTTATCTTCGGTTTTCCACAAAACCAACATGACATGGGCTGTGCTGTCCACTCCCAGCCGTCCTAAGGTGGCAAGTGTCAGCTCCATAGTGATCCTACCCAAATACTTGGTGACTAACCCAAAAGTAACTCTAGTGAAAATACAAACACACTCATATTTTGCCAAATTACCAAAATGCCCTTATGAATTTAGACCCGTAACTTAACCGTAAGGGTTCCGATTTCAACATGTCACTTGTCTACAGATTCGGAATTCCAAGACCTACGTAATAGTCCAAGGTAAACATGCAAAAATTTCTCTATTTACAAAGTCAACTTTGACCTTCAATTAGCAATAAGGGTAAAATAGTCAATTTTCTTTTCAAATTTCTTGAATTACATGTTCCGAATTTTTGGGTTATTATATTCAGGTAGATGAAATCTTATAATTTTTTCAATTTATTTCTTACAAAAGTACATGCCGAATAAAATATTTATGTTTCAAAAGTATATATGATTCCTCTTCAGTAAGGGTGGGTACGGTGCGGTTCGATACAGATATTGACAATATCCAAATCCAAACCATTAAAATCTTAACGGTTCGATACAGTTTGGATTTTCTAAAATTAGAAATAAAACCGTTTCGATCCAAACTGTTACTAACTGTTCAGTTTGGATTGAAATGGTTTAAAACCGTTAAGGAATAAAAAAAATAAGGATACAAAAAAAAAATCAATACTCAATACTCAAAACTTTATATATTAAGTTTGCTAAGTATTGTATTGTAAATATTATCACTATACTAAGATTTATCAAACAAACAAACTATTTAATAATATTTAATTATATTCTTATATGAGTATACATATACTTATATGTGTATATTTAGATATCCTTTTATTTTTATTATTTTTATTTTGTATTAATAATAAATTTTAAAATTAATAAAAATTAATATATCCCTTTAACGGTCCGGTTGAATTTAACAGATTTCTAAAATGAAAATCCAAATCCAAACCGTTACTAGTAACGGTTTGGATTCTCAAACCGTTTGACTTTTATCCGGTCAGACCTAAACTGTTGGATAAATAACGGTTTGAGACGGATTGGTTAGCAATTTTAATGGATTTGTACCCACCCCTACTCTTCAGGTTAACAAATTTATATTTTCTAAGTACATATGCGATTACCAACTAAAGTACATAAGTTTTTACCTATGATTATGGATTGGTTATATAGCAGGTAAATTACAAAATGTATATATATGTTTTTATACCTGGGCTAAAATCAGCTTTCTTATTATTTTCTGTCATGAATTATGAGCTGGTATTGCTCCTTAGAGTGAGATAAGGAGGGTCGTACGTAAAAGGATTCATTGGATGGCCACGTAGAAGTTATGTAAGCATAAATGCTTAGGGGAAATGAGGTTCAAAGTACACTTTGAAACTTTTAATCAGCCGATGGTTGCAAAACCAGTAGGGCGGTTACTGGAGAAACCTGGGTTCTTGTTGCTGTCTGTTGGAGGCTCGTTGAAACATCAAGATTTTTTAGGATGCATGGATTTCTAGGTATCTGAAGGGTAAGCCGCGGTTTACTAGCAATCTGCCTATGAATGCAAGTTGACACTTATGAATAACCATGGAGGATGGAATGCAGAGTTGATTACTCAATATGGTGATAGGGCACTTAGCTTTGAAGAAGGCCAAGTCACACTGTTCTCAAAGCAACTATCTAGGCTCAATTTACCAAATAAAATCAAACTATTTTCCTGGAAGGCATGTCAAACTATTCTTCCTACAGCTCTAAACCTTCAACAATGGAAACTGATTCGCTCTTTCCTGTGCTTAAGGTGTGGGAGGGATACTGAAATAGTGGTTCACGTTGCCCGGGGGAGCAAGAGGAGTAAGAAAATGTGGGAGCAGCTGCAGTGATCCTTCGGATTTGACCACCAATAGATTCACTGATCTTATTCAAAAGGCTGCAACTGAATCGGGTAGGGATTTTAGTTAAGAAACTGATGTAGGGCTGTTCGGAATCATGGAATCAAAGTAATAGGGCTCTTGATGATCAACCAATGTTATTTTATTTTAATTTAGTGTGAAAATTTCTAGTAAAAAAATAATTATACTTTGATGATATAATTCTTCCCAAAAAAAAAGTATCAAATTTTATACCTCAAAATCACTTTTTCAAAACTCAATCATATTATATAAAACTCAATATTACTATGCAAAACTCTGTTACGTAACTCCATATAATTCCGTTATTAACTTTATAAAAGGTTAATAAAAATCAATAAATCTATAAAATTCAATCATTTCAAAAGACTCTGTAATTATCTATATAAATTTAAATTCAAGCACCTCTTAATTTTAATTCAAGCGCTTTGTATTGAGCAGTTATTTGATTTGTTTCGAATGCTGGAGAGTGGGCACACTTTTTCCTTGATGGGATTTTCCCCAACGACGGGTTTTATGTCAAGGTTTTAACAAGGCGTGTTGTTTATTCTATTGGTGTAACTGTGTTTCCATTCAAAGAAAGTTCTCATGAGTTTAAAAATAAAAAATAAATGGACTAAATTTTTAAATGATAGCTTAAACTTTTGGACCAATATATAATTGCCTCAAACTCAAAGATACTCTTAGCTAATATATATATATTTTTTTTCAAGAAAAGGTAGATAATTAATAAATGAGGACTAAATAATTAAAAAAAAATATCTAATTTAATAAAAAAAAAAGTAAGTAAAATTTTGGAAAAAAAAAATAAATCCAAAAAAAATAAATAGTAAGTAAAATAAAACGAATAAAATTAAAACTAAAAAATATTTGCATGGTTATGATCAAGTACTGAGAGTAAAAGATGTAACTCCCAAGGAATCGGCCACTACTCTAAATATAGTGAGAACTCTTATTCATTAGAGCATCGGGGCTAGTTCGTGTTATATGATTTCTTGAAATGTGTTAATTAAATTAAAAAAAAAATTAAACGAAATGCAATAACAAGGGCTTTAGATAATAAATAATATAGTAATTATGAAAAACTTGACAACCGAGGAGAAAACTGTTTGAAATTAAAGTTAGTCCGGGAAAGTGACAATTGCCCTACAAGTTTAGGAGGAAACAGAATATCCTTGATTGATTTTATACGTGCTCATGAACACATGGAAGGGAAGTCAGGGCTTTGAATAATTTTAGTAAAGGCAGGACATGAATAATGAGAATAATTCCGATTTTGCGTTACTATATATAAGTAGTGCATGGTGTACTTACAGTCTGCATCTGTTTTGATCCAGTGCTCCTTGTTCTCGTTTGAATCCATGGAGCTAAGCGCGAATTGTGGCGGGTTTGATTGGCTCTTGTATCGCTGCATGCTCTGATTCGAATACGAAGAGAAGCCCTGTTGAGGATATAGCATGATGTCTTCATCTGGGAGGTCCTGATCTCCATTGCTGTAAGCTCCGTCACTGCTTGTTTTCTTCTTGTTTTCGTTCTTTTGGTACTTGCTGGTTTTTTGCTCAGCCATGGAGGTCTCAGGGTGAACTTTTCTGTGAAACATTTGAAGGATCTACAAGCCGCATAACCGTAGCCATAGCCATTATAACATACGCATTTTGTTTGTAATCAAATTGAATCATCTCAATGCATGTGAAATGTTCGATACAATGACGATGAGAACAAAGTATTTGTTTTGTTAGAGGTACCTTGTTGAGTTTTGTTTCTGCTGAGGCCTGATCAGTAGGCCCACCGGAATTGCGATAAGAAGCAAGAAGCATTGTTTTCTTGAGCTTCTTTTTCATCAAGTGCATGGCAGACTTATCAGCTTCCTTCTCTACCCGCTTCTCCTCCTTGCTCAATTTCGCTCCAGAAATCTCCTCTGCTAATTTAGTCCTTTGAAACAGCTCGCCAAGAGATGTCCTATGTTCCTTCTTTGCCATTGTTTTTGTTTCTGACATTTCATATGCTGATCCAAAAAGATATCCCTGGAGTGGGCACACTGTAGTTCCATTAATCCCATTGCTCTCTGGCCCTTCCAATGGCTTTCCACTCAGTGTAATGGTGCTCCCATGGCTACTTCTCCCATTGCTAACATGGCTGTTTCGTCCAGATGAATCGTTGCAACTTTCATCCTTAGCTGAATCAGCTACCAGCTCTTTTTCCAATTCATCATTGATGAGCTTCAATTCATTCTCTGTGACCTCTGTCTCTTTTTCAGTTATGTTGTCCACAGAGATTGCAAGTGTTGGAGTTGATGGTTCGGTGATGAGTTGCTCAGAGCCAAGGGTACCAATTGCCAAAAAACCATGGAAGAGCTCAGATGCCTCAGCAGAAGATTCATCTTCACAGTATTCTTCTTCAGCCCTGGCTGCTTCTAGACCATTGAAAGATTTACGAAGGTACTGGTCTCTCTGCGACTGTTTGAAGGGCTTTGTGCCACAATTTGGCTTTGAATAGTACTGCTGATCATCGGCTGATGGCTGCCCTGAAAGACATGCACAAGAATTTTCTGACACAAGAAAAGAATGTAAGGAAATTGGATGACATTGAGGCTAAGCAAGAAAACACATTCTACCACTTCAGATCGGTATGAATGATGAATGTCCCTCTTTCTGATATGATCTTATGTTTAATACAATAAGGTAGCCGTTACACTTTTGGTTCCTAAATGTTTGCCTATATATATATATATAGTATATGTATTTCATGTAATTTGTTTTGGGGCTGTTTTGTTCCGGTCATAGTAAAGCATACAATGGGGGTGTTTGTCTTTCACAGACTAATTTCTATTATTAGGCAGACTAAGTTTTAGTTGCACTCGTGCGCCGTGTTTTGGGGAGTGAAATGATTATCTGGTTGATTTACAGAGTTCCTGTGTACCATTAGAACTCAAAACTGATGTTTTTGATTATCTGGTTTATTTACCATTTTTCTGTGTATCATTAGAACTCAAAAAGTGATGTTTTTGGAATCTCATTTTGTGTCGATTGGTCAATAAAGGCCGTGTAACACTTGGCTTTGATGGCTATTTTTAAGGTGAAATAGTATAGTCGGAGAAATGCAAAAAAGAAAGATCTATGCAGCACTACATATGTCACTTACCGATGACAAAACCTTTAAATGGGTCATTGCTATTCTGCCGTAACTTTCGATGCATCCAACCTAGTAACTGCAATTTTGGCATGCAAAATTAACTTGCAGATTATTTGACACAGTTTAAATCCTAAAGATAAAGAGGGAAAATATGCCTTTTTTCTTTTCTCCCTTACCTTCATCTTGTGACCCGCTTTCAGAAAACTTGTGCTATGATCCAATTCTTTTGCTAAGAGCTTCTCTTGATTGCTAGTCTTTATAATTATTTATGAATAACATGTTGAATGCTACCTGCAAGCCTCAATGCCCTGAAGAGAAGGTGGGCAGAAGGAACACATAGATAGTTACAAACTTGGGCTGGCTACGGTTTGTCAAGATCAAATCAAGTGGCCAAATGGCATGTGGGTCCAGAAACCTCAACAAAGTCAGGTACATATGTTTATTGTGTGAGATTAATCGTAGAGTTTATGTTTTATAATCATTTTCTGAATAATTCAGCACTAGCCACTTTATCTTTCAGTATATTTTTGCTTGGTTTTCTGGATATGGTGTTCTGCGGGGCAATTGTGCACGTCCTGTTTAAAAAAAAAAAAATTGCTCATGTAAAAATCAGGTGTACTATGTTACAATCGGGCTACTACATTGACATGTTCATGCACATGTCTTCAATATAGGATAAAGTATTTTTCATTTTGTTATTATACCTGTTGGGAACTCTAAGATTGAACAGTAGGGGAAATATTTTGTCGGATCTCAATGGAGTCAAATATATAATTCGGCAATTAAGTTGTTCTTCTTCTTCTTTATGAATGTGGTCATAGAAATTAGTATTTCTCCTCTTGGTAGAGAGGTCCATCCTGGAGAAGTTCTTGTGTCTGGTCGGCCCATCCTATACAAAAACAAACACAAAGGGCTGCGACCAAAATAGGAGGGGGCCGGGGTGGGTGCTTTTTGTGTGTAGGCTAGCGGCCACATCTGCATGAAAGTGCTTAGCTGAGAAACACTAATAACCTGTAATTGCATTTAAAGAAACATTTTCATAATTGGTGTTAATTGTACACTTACAATGTTGAGTCTTTTTTTTTCCATATGCTGTTGAGGCTTTTTTTTTTTTTTTCCTTCTGCTGTTTGCAGTTGATTTAATCCTGCCGAAGCAATTGGATATATGTCGTTGAACTCTTAGCAATTCCGTTATTCTCTCATGTTTTGAGGATATCAGCTTAGTTTTCTTCAATGGGATATTGGTGATTCCATGCAGGCCTGACACCCATGTCTTCCACTGCTGTCATGTTTACTTGTTTGGCAGTCCTAGCGGACCTAGCCTTCTTGTAAAACTACAGTTTGGCAGTCCTAGCCGGCATCACACCGGTGCTCCTTCACTCTTCCGAAGATTGAGCTCAGTGAGTCAAATCGAAGCGGTCCAATTTTGGCATCAACAAAAAGAAAAGTTGCTGCGTCAAGTCATTTATCACTTCAATAGTCCTGCATATTTCTAAGATGGTAAGGTTGCCATGCCAATATTTTATCAATTTGCTCTCCCTCATTATCGACCATTCTATGCTCATGAACTTATACGACTATCATTGTCATCAGAAACGTGTTTTGTCCTGGAAAAGCATCATGACCATCTGGGATATGAATAACAAGGAGGTGATAAAAGCGAAAGGGTTTGTGAGCTTAGAGACAAAGGTGACATTAATAGATGTGCCCTTGATGGGAACTGAGAAAAACATGATTCATGCAATTTTTAGTAATAAATGAGGTAAAAATTTACTCAAGTACACCATAATTTAATTGAACAATTGAGATGTCATTATAGAAGAAATTGTTTGTGTGTAAACGACGGATGCTAAATTGGTCTATGACATTTTCTGTGGTCTGTGACAACATGAACAAACTTAGTAGGGATAAGATAATCTCTTGAGCCTAAGTATTGCTAGCAACTAATTGAATTCCTGCCAGAAATATCTTTGTCTAGTCTCTAACAATTGCACTAGAAAGCTAAGGAAAAAGCTTATTAAGACAGGACTTGATTGATTAAGCACCAGCCTTCTTATCAGGATGTTCTTATTAATTTCTTAGTAATTTCAGTAATTCAATGACTTGATGAAAAGTCTAAGAAATATTTGACATTGATTGAAGGAGGGAGTGGATATCAATCGTAATAATTGTGTGTTACTGTCACATTGGCAGCCTCCCTGTGTTTTTTTTTTCCATCTACATGGTATGGTTGAGATTCCACCGTACCATGGCTGATAAGATTTTGCAAATAGGAGGAGACATGACCGCATCCATCGGCCGCTGTTGATCAAGACGGCCGAATCTTGCTTTATATAATAATATTTCTCATAATGATTTCCTCATGTATCTGTTAATACACAGAAAGAACCATAACAATTTAGGTTCATGCATAAAGCTGGATAGGATAAGACTTATGTGCTTGTTTTCTTCAACAGAACTATACCCCTTTTTACTTTTCATGATTCGAAATTTTTGTTGCTCGTTAATATTTGAACTCACAACCTCATCCGAACTTCCTTCGGATTATTAATTAAGAATTTGGGATCATGTTACTTGTGCAGGTGTAAACAATTCTATATATCATCTGTAATGACCGGTCACACAAAGCAAATACGATATGCTCTGGAAAATGAAGGTTTGCAGATCCATGGTTTGGAAAAGCTGAGATTGTCAAAGCAAAAGGGCCCTATGTGAACTTCTCCTTTTGGGAAGCCTACATGAAGCTAAAATACGAAGTGGTGGAGAATTTTCAAGAAGTATCATGAGGGCAATCAGCTCTCAGGGAGACAGTCCAAGGTACGCACACCATCCCCATACCCACTTTAATTAATCTTTTTAATCATTTATTCGATCTCAATGTGGGACTCTGATATAAAAAGCCATCGCATTATAATACATTCACTGTGGTTGTTATGGGGACGGCGTCGTTTGTCTCTATGCCTTCACCTCTTTCCCACCTAGTCTTCTATTATCGGGGTTCTTAGGTCAAACTGACGCTGATCATATATTTACTATTTATCTCTATTAACATGAAGATAGATACTGGGATATATATATATATATATAATTCATATAAATTTTGCTTATTTAATTTTTTTCTTCAAACATTAAATAAATTCATATAAATTTTTCTTATTTAATTATTTATAATTCCTGTAGAGAATAATTTTTGAAAATAGATACCGGTAGGAGGCTTGAATTTTATTGAGTCTTTTAAAAAAGTATAAAAATAAGAAATTATATATTAAATCTCGTCTGTAGAAATCTAAAGGGAAAATGCTAGACGAATCGTAAACTTTTTTAAAACATAATTTACACTAAAATTTTGTCTAACTCTATAAAACTCTTCCATTTAAAGAAATCTATAATTTCCAGTAATATTTGAATACAACCAAAATTTTATGAAATGTTGTGAAGGAAATCCGGTAGATGAATGCAGAGTGAATATGGAGAAGCAGGGGGAAAAAAATAAGACGTCTGATTATTATGAGATGGTCTTAGGGTTTACAAGCATTAATTATCCCTTATATAGGGGTGAATAATTAATGAATACAAAAGGACAAAACTACCCTTAGCACCTATTACATAAATAGACATAACTAACGAAACTATTTACAACTCTCCCTTGGATATTTCATGTAATGGTACTGCTTGGATACGCACATATGTGTTGCCTCGTTAAAACCTTGACAGGTAATAAAAACCCTAAGGGACAAAAATAACCCTGGTCGAAGGAAAAAGAGTGCAACGTGCGTATAGGTGATCACATCGGAATCTTCTGAGGTAGCTGATGTCGTCTCTTCTGGAATACGGGTAGATAATCCGTCTTTAAGATAAAATGCATTAGTGTTGCTCCACCAAAACCTTACCCGGTAAACCTAGTGGGAAAAACCCGTGGTTGAAGGAAAAAGATGTGCAAATGCATATGAGTCAAATCATGGCATCTTCAGGATGCATTGTTAGCAGGGTGATCATACCAAAATGTGCCTCATTAAAACCTAGCTAGGTAACAAAACCCAATGGGGCAAAATAACCCTGATCGTAGGACAAAAGAGTACACGATGATCATGTGAATATACTTCGGGATACTCAGTATACTTCTGGATACTTGGTATACTTCAGGATACTCCCCCTGAAAACTACAGATTAGGTAAATCAGCCAGCCTACGTAAACCAATACCTCGCACATGCTGCTGGAATGTGGCCTTTGGTAATGACTTGGTGAACAAGTCTGCATGGTTATCTTGAGATCGTATTGGCTTGATCTCAATCTTCCGATGTTCTTGCTGTTGCTGATTAAAGAAGAACTTCGGTGCAATATGCTTGGTGTTGTCTCCCTTAATGAAACCGGTCTTCATCTGCTCTATGCAGGCATCATTATCTTCGTAGATAACTGTCGGTTCATTATGGGTGGAATTCAGTCCACATGTACTTCGAATATGCCCAGTAATAGCTCTCAACCATATGCATTCACGAACTGTTTCGTGCAGGGCTAAAATCTCGGCATGATTCGAGGACATGGCAACAAGGGTCTGTTTTGTAGACCTCCAAGATATTGCTGTGTTCCCAATAGTAAAGACATAACTGGATTGGGAACGTGCCTTATGTGGGTCTGATAGGTAACTTGCATCAGCATACCCAACGAGGCGTGCATCATTTCGAGGACCAAGGGGGTTTGATTCATTCCTCGATACATAGGGATAGAATAAGCCCATATCCGTTGTACCTCTAAGGTATCGGAAGATGTCTTTTATGCCATTCCAGTGTCGGCGTGTTGGCGCAGAGCTAAATCTAGCTAGCAAGTTCACAGCGAATGAAATGTCTGGTCTAATGCATTGAGCCAAGTACAACAATGCGCCTATTGCACTTAGATATGACACTTCTGGTGTCAATATCTCTTCGTTGTCATCTGCTGGACGAAACGGATCCTTTTTAGGATCTAGACTCCGGACGATCATGGGCGTGCTTGAAGGTTTTGTTTTATCCTCATTAAAGCGTCTCAACATCTTCTGGATGGAATTCGATTGATGGACCAAAATTCCATCTGCACGGTGCTCGAGCTCCAGGCCGAGACAGAAGTGTGTTTTCTCAAGATCCTTCATTTCAAATTCTAACTTCAGGTGCTTAGCGGTTTCTTGGATCTCTTCAAGAGTACCAATCAGATTCATGTCATCGACATAAACTGCCACTATAGTGAACCTGAAACTTGTTTTCTTAATAAACACGCATGGGCATAATTCATTATTTACATATCCCAATCTGATCAAATATTCACTTAGACGGTTATACCACATCCGTCCGGATTGTTTCAATCCGTAAAGTGAACGCCTCAAACGAATGGAGAGCGCGTTCCGTGGTCTAGAACTATTTGAATCAGATAGCTTAAGTCCTTCAGGAACTTTCATATATATCTCTGTATCTAGATCTCCATAGAGATAAGCTGTGACCACATCCAAAAGTTGCATACTCAGTTTTTCGGAAACTACCAAACTGATAAGGTAGCGGAACATTATAATGTCCATTACGGGAGAGTACGTCTCCTCGTAATCAATCCCAGGGCGTTGAGAAAACCCTTGCACCACTAAATGTGCTTTGTATCTCACAATCTCGTTTTTCTCATTACGCTTCCTTACAAATACCCATTTAAAGCCTACAGGTTTAACATGGGGAGGTGTGGGAGCTACAGGTCCAAACACCTTTCTTTTTGTCAAGGAGTCGAGTTCGACCTGGATTGCTTCTTTCCATTTTGGCCAGTC
Source organism: Prinsepia uniflora (assembly GCA_032719365.1). Taxonomy (NCBI): domain Eukaryota; kingdom Viridiplantae; phylum Streptophyta; class Magnoliopsida; order Rosales; family Rosaceae; genus Prinsepia; species Prinsepia uniflora. Next base: position 29,253,711 of record CM064863.1, read on the forward strand.
TTCTCTACGTTGGCATTCATCAACGGAGCGAGGTTCGATATCATCACTAGTTATTATTTCAGTAGCTACTGCGAATACAAATATATCATCGATGATAATATCATTTCGATTCTATATCTCATTTAAGCATGCATAGTTTACCGATATCTCTCTATTCTCGGGAATGGGTTAAGACGTTGAGGCGTCCCCCAACGTCGTCTCTTCTAAGACAGACCCATAATCCGGAATTATCTCATGAGATGGATCGGATGATATAGTGATATCTAAGGGATTCAATTGTGCCAAATTTGTCCTCTTCCGGGGATAAGAATCCTTCGAACCTATTGGTCTACCTCGCTTCTGGGCAGGGACATATGACTGGTTAGCCGCCATGACCTTACTTTGTCCTTCTGGGACGACCCGTCCATCTGGGACGGCGCGTCCGACGGGGACGTCTATCCTTGCAGGCACGTTTGCAGCAGGTATATGTGATCTCGTCACTTTAGCTAGATCAGAGAAAGCATCTGGCATATTATTAGCTACACTCTGTAGATCTAGAATTCTCCGCACTTCATTCTCACTTTGTGCGGTTCGGGGATCAAGATGAGACATAGTGGAGACAGTCCACGTCAATTCACGTCGTTCTTAAGGAACGTTAGCGTTCTTATCTCCCCCTAACGGCGGGAAGACTGTCTCATCGAAGTAACAATCCGCAAAACGAGCGGTAAAGAGATCGCCTGTCAAGGGCTCTAAATAACGTATAATGGAGGGGGATTCATAGCCGACATAGATACCCCTCAGGCATTGAGGTCCCATTTTTGTACGTTGTGGCGGCGCAATTGGCACGTAAACGGCGCACCCAAACACGCGTAAGTGCGAAACATCAGGTTCGTACCCAGTTATCAACTGTAACGCGGAATAGGGTTGGGTGGCAGTGGGCCTTAACCGGACCAACATAGCTGTATGCAAGATTGCATAGCCCCACGCAGAAATTGGTAGCTTGGTGCGCATAACCAAAGTCCGTGCAATCATTGGTAATCGTTTAATGAATGCTTCTACGAGACCATTTTGGGTGTGAACATGTGCAACTGGATGTTCAATATCAATTCCAAGGGACATGCAATAATCATCGAAAGATTTCGATGTAAACTCCCCGGCATTATCAAGTCTAATGGACTTTATTGGATAATCCGAATGGTGGGCCCTTAATTTAATGATTTGGGCAAGGAGTTTAGCAAACGCAGCATTGCGTGTGGACAATAGGGTCACGTGTGACCACCTCGTCGATGTATCAACCAAAACCATGAAATATTTAAATGGTCCACATGGTGGTTGGATGGGTCCACAAATATCCCTTTGTATTCTGTACAAGAAAGGGACAGAGTCTTTATCGATCTTTGCATATGATGGTCTAGTGTTCAATTTTCCCATGGAGCAAGCTTTGGCATAGTGTGTCACTAAACACTAGGTCCTTATTTGTAAGGGGATGCCCGTGTGATGTATTGAGGATACGGCGCATCATACCTTGACCGGGGTGCCCCAATCGGTCATTCCATAATAATAAGTTGCTGGGGTTAGGTAGCTTTCGGCTAGCTATGTGGTTTGCCTCAATGGTTCTAATAGTGGTCATGTAGAGTCCACTCCTGAGGCATTTCAATTTCTCCAATGTACGCTTCCGGCCATACAAGTTGGATGTTATGCAAAGATATTCCACGTTCTTTTCTTTTGTGGTTTCAACATGATAATTATTAGCTCGAATATCCTTAAAACACAATAACGTTCTGCTGGAACGTGGGGAGTATAAGGCTTCATCAATGGTAAATACGGTACCATTGGACAACATAAATTGGGCTCTTCCGGAGCCTTCAATCAAGTTTGATTTGCTAGAAATAGTTAAGACCGGGGTGTGGTTAGGCAGTAAGTTTGTGAAAGATATCCTATCACGGAGGATAGTGTGCGTAGTAGCACTGTCGGCTAGACAACAAACTTCACCATTTGACATGCCTAACCATCAATATAACTAAAGTAATCAACAATCACATGTATTAAAAAAATGAATAAATAGATTGAATAATATTCGAGAAAATAATAAAATAAGTCCAAAATAAAATGAATCACCAAACAATGTCCAGAAATAGTAATGGAAGAAATAAAAAAAAACAATATGCATAAAAAAAGGGCACAAATGCCGATCATATCCATGGGTATGTAAATAACTCAATCCTCATTTTGTCCAGCTGCAGTCTGGAAATCGGCAATGGCAAGGGTGGTATCAGCGGGGACTGGTCCTACAACAAAATTAGCCTCTCGAGTATCACGTCTAGCATGGTACTGGGCAATAGTTTGAGTTGATGCACGACAGGTGCGGGACCAGTGATCACGACCTCCACATTTATAGCATAGGTTTGGTGGGTTTTGATTCTGGTGGCGACGGGCCGGGCAGGGTTTCTCTCGTTTTGAGCATGCGGACCAGGATGAGCGTGATATCCACCACGTGGACCTAGCCCACGGTTACCACGGCCACGTGGGGCATGGTAATCTTGGGCTCGATCATAAGGGTGTCCACCACGTCGATTACCACGACCACGAGGGGCATGGTAACCATGTACACGGTCATAGGGGTGTGTACCATGTGTTGGACGATTACGTCCTCCACCTCTACCACGTCCCCTATTTCTCCCCCCACGGTTGGCATCGCGAGGTGCAACAGCGTTTGCTTCAGCCAAAGGTGCTGCACTAGTGCCCACAGGTCGGGATGGATCATTCTTCATTAGTAAAATGTTGTTCTTTTCAGCGAGCAACAAAGTAGTGATCAACTCCGCGAACCTGGTAAACTTCCGCTGTCGGTATTGTTGCTGCAGGACAATACACGAGGCCGGAAATGTGGAGAAAGTCTTCTCATGTAGGTCAGTTTCAGTGAGTTCCTCCCCACAATACTTGAGAAGAGACCGAATACGGTATATCTCAAAGTTATATTCGTTTACAGATTTGAAATCCTGAAAACGAATATTATGCCAGTCATGTCTTGCTTCAGGCAAGAATATATCCTTCTGGTGATCGAAACGATCAGCCAGTGAAACCCATAAAGCTCTCGGGTCCTCTTGACCCAGGTATTCACGCTGCAGTGCGCGATCCATATGCCTCCGAATGAGGATCATCGCATCCGCCTTCTGATGCTCAGAAGCCACATTGTCTTCTTGGATGGTTGATCGGATTCTCTTGGCAGTGAGATGAAGCTTCACATCTTCCGTCCACTGGTAGTAGTTTCTTCCGGAAACTTCCAGTGCGTCAAAATCCAGTTTGTTGAGATGTGCCATGCTCTACAAAGATTAATGAATAGGATTAGTGCTTTGGGAAAAATGTATCCATAAGCAACTGATTAGAACTTCAGGTTCTATAACATGGTATGATAATTTAGAATATCAATGAAGGAAACTGCAGGTTCCTTTCATTTACAAGTGGTCTATGACATTGGTAAATAACGTCTAAATAATTAAATAAACAAGGTACAATATGCATAAATATAAATAAATGTTATTTTGATCCTTGATTGAGGAGTATTGCAATGCTTCAGGCATGCATGAGTGTATGTTTTAGACCCAAGGAGTACAAAAGAGGATTCTGTCTTTTTTTTTTTTGGTCGGAGCCGAGCCGGTCGCCGGAGCTGAGCTGAGCCGGTCGCTGGCGGAGCCAAGCCGCCAGTCCGGGCCAAGCCGAGCCGCCAGGGAGGCCAAGCTGAGCCGACTGGGCCGGCGAAGCCGCGCTGTGCATCGGCGCTGGGCCTGCGCCTGCGCTGAGGCCGTCTGGGCCGAAGGGGGCTGAGCCCAAGTTCCGGGTTTTGGGGCCTGCCGGGTTTGTTTTTCTTTTGTTTTGCTTTTTTTTCTTTCAGCTGGGCCATCAGGGCCAGATAAAATGTTCGGGTCTGCAGGTGTTTTGTTTTTGGGCTATCATCTTCTGGGCTTCCCTTTTTTTTTCGGCTGGCCTTCAGGGCCATGGTTTTTTTTTTCTCTTTTTCTTTTTTTTCTGCTAGGCCTTTAAGGCTCAGAAAATACATTTTTTCTTCTGTTTGAGAGGCCTTTAGGGCTCATAATTACTATAACCCTACACTTTACATAAATGGTTAAACCATAATCGCACCATTTAATATTAATGGTTCTTGTAATTGCGATTAACTATAATTGTGTGGTTAATTGTGTGGATAACCACCGTTTTTTTGTCCATCCTTAGGAATTTTGATTATCCTTAAAAATATAAAGAATAAACTACATAAAAATACTCAAGATATAAGGTTGATGTCAAAAGGTATCACAATTATAAAAATGGATTTTTTGTATCTAAATTATACTGGCAATTTCAAAATAGTACATCTCTCACAAATTCTATTCAAATCTCAATTAACTATCTACGTGACCACTCAAGATCCGACATGTCAAAATTTGGATGGGCATTTTGAGAATAATAATAAAATGGAGCCTGAGCTCCTTCTTATTCGTCATTCTTTGAAAATTCCCAAATTATGCCCTAATTTTTCAAATCGAACAAGCCCCATGACGAAGACAAAGGAGCTTTGTTTTTGTTTACTTCCTCCAATGGTGATGACATAAGCAGCTTTGTCTACTTCCTCCAATGGGGTCTGCATAAGCACTTTGTCTTCTTTCTTCAACGGTGATGGTATAAGCGGTTTCGTCTTCTTCCTCAAATGAAGATGGCATAAGCAGCTTTGTCTTCATCTTCATATTTGTCCTCTTCCCTATGTGAACTTGAAGTTGAAAGTCCGAAATAGAAAAAGGTAAGATGGAATTTGAAGTCCTCATTCCACACTATAGCAAAAAATCGAAATTGATGATAAGTCTGATATATGACAATTTAGGGAGAAGATTCTGGGGTTATGATGGTTATGAGGTACATTCATTTTCGATCTTTATTGGTACATTCATTTTTTTATCTTTATTGGTAATTGGGCTTTAGAGGAATCAAAGAAGAGGTGCAGTTGGTGGCTGTAATTTTTTTCAATGGTGTAACCCAAAGTTGAACGAGAAATCTCCTGGTCCAATTTCAGGTCTGTTAAAGAAATTAAAGTTGAAAAATAATGAAATTGTGATTTTGAAGAAGGAGATTAAAGTTGAAGCAAAGAGGGCGAGATGTTTGATGTTTTTAATTAATTTTTCATATATGTTGGTAGTATTGTTTATACGAATGGTAATTGATGATTTGGAGGGAAATGATAGGATTTTGGCTAGTAAGCGTGTTAATCTAGCTCTTGAGATTTAATTGTATTATACAATTGGTCTTCAAGATTGTAACATGAATAGTGTAATGTAGAACATCTTTTAATCATGAGCGCCTTTGAGTTTTTGTAATATATGATGCGCATCTTTCCCTGCTTACAAGCTTCCTTCCTAACTGACGTCCCACTGAACTGGACCATCTTCTAAGTCCAAATCTCTGTGTACTCCGGGTCTCTGCCCGAACTTTCAATCAATAAGTGAAATTGACACGACCCATCCAAGTCCATAAGTCTAGTAAACATACCAATCCATAAATTCATGACCCATCAGTATTTGACCCTATCCCAATCTTGGGCATCCCAGGTGCCAAACATTCCTCAGTCAAGGGTCAGCCGTGTCAAAAACCATAGTTATATTTCAACATTTACGGCTCATCTCGAGCCCTGATACATTACCATGACTCATCTCGAGTCCTAACCAATATCCTAACTCACTTTGAGTCCCATTTTCCTGTCTCGACTTCTCTCGAGTCTAATCTTGACTCCTTTTGAGTCCAATCTCATAACAATCATCCATGCCATCATTGGCATACCCGGTCACCGAGCAATTGCTGCTGGTGAACCACATCTTATACGACCCATAAGGCCTCAGGGATATCCCATCATATTCTAGACTCATTAAACACACATTCCACTTAAGGAATCCACTGAGAATCATCTTATTTCGGGTCCAATCTGCCCAATTGTGCTACATTTCTAGCCTCTGGGCTCATTCATTATGGGGACCCACACAAATCCGTGTTTAACAGTTAGTAGTTCACAGTGTACACTGATTAACATCTGACCCCTAATCCAGGGTCAATCTCATTCTGAGATCAATCACGGGGTCTCATATACCCTCGTATACTCGTCTCACTACCAGGTCGCGCATGAGGCTTACGTTTCGGAGGCATGACGTGACAACATAATCAGCAATCTAGTGCTCTGATACCAATTTGACAGGACCCGTCCCCAAAGGACATAGATAACCATGCATGGTCTTGCTCCCATCTGACAAGTCAACTGAAGTTCCGAAATTACCCTCATCACTTGCCAAACAAGGGATAACCGCACTTGTGCCCACTCATGCCTCCACCTCCAGATCAGCCTCGATCATCGCGACACGACCTGGAGGGTCAAAAAAACAGAAAATGTGTGAGTGGACAAAACAAAGTTTTAGAAATACATTTATCAAAATACATTCTTACCCTACGGTTTCACAAACATGCATGCATATCATAAAACATGAGTAATAGCGTGAAATCAATCAAGTATGAACAGTGGACCGATAAAATCAAAACATGTTTTCCCATGGTCCACATTTTCTCTGAAACTCATGTTCATCAAATCAGTTCATGATATAAAGTATCTGGACACAAATATCAATAAATCACAAATATCACCCATCCTCAATATCCAATCTCAATATCCAAGTAACCGTCACGATATCAATGCTACCCGTGCAAACTCGGGAGTCTCACGTCCGAGTACATCCCCAGGATCTACAACGTCTAGAGGATATCATCATAATATCCCACTCCTGAGATTGAGCCTCCCTCGGAGCTACTCATCTCCAAAAAGTGGATCGTAACTACTCCAGGATCTACGATGTCTGGAGGAGACTATCAAATCACAGAGGATGGTATATGTGGAACAGTCACCAAATCCAGTAATCTCATTTTAAAACCATTCATGTCTCAAATCAAATAAAAAACATTTCAACAGGGCCTATGCCCGCAACATAGCTTTGACAAAGCAAGTTCCACAAATTCATCATAAAACAGTGTCCATAATTCACTTTATAAATCAAAATCATCAATTTAATCATATTCACATGTGACTCTAAATCCGAGTCAAAATCAATATCCAATTGGGTCTCAAGCTCAAAATATCATTTTCACGCAAATCCGTGCAATCACAACCTCAGTTGCCGATTTCACATAAATCCATAAAGTATATCCAAAAAGAAATACAAACCCATCAAATCAATCCCTGACTCATAATCCGAGTCAAAACCAATCTTAAATCCCGGGTCTTCGCCCAAAACAACAATTTCATAGTTTTCTCGAAAATCGTGCTAAAAACAATATAATAATCCAGAAAATCGATAAATCATCATATCGAAACATTAATCATGCCAAATCATTTCATAAAGCATTTAAAACATATATACATGCATTATGGGTAGAAAACAAAAGTCCACTCATACACCGTCCATATCGCTCGTTTTTCTAGCTGCACGTTTTTTCGTAAATTTCGGAAATCACCATTCCTGTCCAAAATCATTATCGAGGGTCACTAACACTTCAATATACCTCATATAATTTTCCCCAATTTTTTTGGGATTTAAATACGTATTTTAAACGTATATTAAAACTTCGGATACACAGAACACTATCGAAACGGTATCCGATTTCCTCGAAACCAGTGCCAAAATGTTCGTTACATTAAAAGGAACAAGTTTCATGTGGAACTTACCTCGGGAATCAAGCCCACGCGCCCTCACGCGTCGCCACAAGCGGCTGCGCGTGGGAGCCACACATTGCTACAGTACTTGGTACTATTCATCGTCTCTGCCCATTTTCCTGCAATTCGATGCGTTAGCCCACGACACGACCTGTTTCAATCCTGTCCAATTTCAAGTCAATTTCTTAAATCAATTCATCCATTAACATGTTTTGGAGCTTCCTTAAGGATCTGTATCCTTGGTTTCATGAAATCGAGCCCCAAATCAATCGATTCGAAGTGAATACCCGATGAGTTCTTAATCGGGTTCCACCCAATTTCAAGCCATTTTCTTAAATTAATCACACTGGAAGTATCATATCTTCATTCTAAACATGAATTCAAATTCAATTGAGTCCATCTTACCTTTAATTATTCAAACTCAGCCATGGGATTTCAGAACCGTCGCCAGTCGTGTTCTTGCTCATTCTGTGTCAATTCTTCTCGAATTTACGGTGGTTCCAATCATAAAGGTCCCATAAGGCTTAATCAAGGTTCACTTGAAGTTCTCCTGGCCTTTAAATGAAAATTCGAATTTGTTTGGGATATGAGAGATCCACGGCTCAAAGGTTTCGGGTTTAGGGGTTAAGCTCATTGTTCTCTTCTCAATTCTTTCCTGGTGCCTCATACTCTATTCCTCTCTATTTGGTTTTGTTTTTTCTTCCTTCCATCCAATTGATCGATCACAAGAATTTTCTCAGGCCCTGTTTTTCAAACACCCACACACACGATTTGTTTCTCAGTTTTTTAAACCTCCACACTACCCAATCATACTTGCACGATCACTTAAGCCATTAATTGAGCTATTAGAGTGACAATGCCACTGCTTTGGCTAGGTGAATCATCACTCAGGGCTGAATCACCCAATTACCCGTCCAATTCACCTTGGTGCCTCCAAATTACCATTTTGCCCCTACATCACATAATTACCAAAATGCCCTTCATGTATCGAGACCCGTAACTTTGTCATCCGAACTCCGATTGACGCATGCCACCTGTATACGAATTCAGCGTTTCGAGACCTATGCAATGGTACTTACGAAAAGTCCAAATAAGGTCCCGGTCAAAAAGTCAACTTTCAGCCCTTATAACCAGGGGCAAAATCGTCATTTCCTTCAAATTTTCCAAATTTTCCTGTTTCGAATTTCCGGGTCGTTACATTGTTACACCATTATTTGCAAATTTTATCATATCTACTTCAATAATATTTATCGTGAAGCCAAGCTAACCAAGATGGGACACTCTTCGACTACGTCGAGACAATGAGCCAGGTCGCTTCCCCAAGGCTTAGAAATTTCTCCCTCTAGGTGACTTCTTTCTTTTTATCTAATAAATAAGACATTTTTTTAATATAATTATTTTTGGATATAATGATATTAGGAGTGGGTGATTACATATATAAACATTGGATTTCGATATCCCCATTTATGAAATTCAAACTCAAAATCTTACATTAGTATCTTTCATAATTGCATGACTTTCTCAATTCATAACTTATGGGTTTAAAATAAGTAAATATATGGGGTTTAAAATAAGTAAATATATGGAAAATTTGTCAGTTTTGTTTGCATAATGTTAAGCTACAACAAGTAGGAAGTGGGAAGTATTAGGGTGTGAGTGGTCTTGACTCCTGAGCAGACTCCTCTGGCAACTGTAATTTGTTTGTCGTTGTTAAAGGCAACAAAATGCAGCCATAGAATTGTCACTAAACTCTGCACAACAAATTAATTATTCCTGTCTTCCTTTCACATATCCAAATATCGAATACGACCCATTATCCATATGTTTATCTGTCTAAGTCTTAACTTGTTCAACTCGTTTCTCCAATTTCATCTAACAAATAAAACTCCTCCATTTTACACACAAATTATATTGAGTTTGATAACATATAAATAGGCTTCGGCATTGGGCCGGGCCGGGCAAGTCCGGCCCAAATTTTTTGGGCTTGAGCCGGGCCGGGTCAGGCTTATTAAATAATTTTTAAATTTGCGGGCCGGGCCGGGCGGACTTAATGACATAAAAAAGAGCCCACAGGCTTTTATCGGGCCGGGTTTATATCGGGCTTTTCGGGTCGGGCCTATTAAGCCCACTTGGATCGGGCTTACGTGGGCTTTTGCAATAAATTATGTCTCAAATTTTAAAATTACAAAAAAATATTAATAATGAAAAAAAATACACAAGTGTGCAAAAATGTGGTCTCGTTAAAATAAAATATTCAAAAGGTCCAAAAACGTTGGGCTTATTAAGTAGGTGGATGAGTGGTTAGGGTTTGTATTGAGTATTGGATATTGAGTATTGAGTATTGGGTTTTTAAAAATAAATTAGGTGGACTTGGGGCTGAGATTTGGGGTTTGGGTTGAAATATTAGTATTAAGAATGGGTTGAATATTAATTTTTAAATAATAAATATTTTATATTTTCGGGCTTATGGGCCGGGTTTATTACGGGCGGGTCGGGTTGGATTTATCGGGTTTTATCGGGCTCGGGCCTATCGAGCCTATCGGGTTTGAACATCATAAGCTTAAGCCCAACCCGCTAACTCTCGGGCCAAGTTGGTCCACAACCCATAGCGGATCGGGCCGGGCTTCTGTCTATCGGGCATATCGGGCCCCATAAGCCCATAGACTTTTGGGCCAAATGGTGATGCCTACATACAAAAAGCCCTTCATTCATTTCTAATTTTGTTGTAAATTGTAATAACCAAATAACATTTTGATATTTCTTTTTAGCAGGGTAAAACTAATTTCATTTAAAGATAAAAGATGGACTTGCTGTAAAGATAAAAGTGCAAATATTATCACGAGACCACAATAGAGACCCTAGGTAAAAAGACAAGACTGCACACGGTTGTCGATTGGTGCTACAAAATGATGGAAGGGCATTTTGGGATTTCTATTGGTTTGCAGGGCTAGCCTAGAAGGATAGGGCATCTAGTCCCAAGTTGCAATTTGCATAAGGCAGCGCATTAAGAAGAAAATGGATGCATCATCACGCGTAGGAAACACAGGATTATAGCCCAAAGGAATCGAAAGAACGCATAGAAAATCGCATTAGCCCGTAAGATATCCCTTTCATGCATCACCGTCCTAATCTTATAACTAAATGGTAGGAAAAAATATAATCTCACTAAAGAATATGCAGAGGTTTTTGGAAATAGTGTCTTCTCCACCAACGTAGAAAGCTATTAAGCTTGGTTTGTAAGGAAAAATAAATAAGTAAAACTCAAGATAAAGACATTTTCCGTGGAAAAATAAATGAAGATTTAACTTGAAAAATAAATAAATTGAAAAATAAACATTTTCATCGAGAGATGCTAGGAAAGTAAGGAGCAGGCGATTCGAACACAGAAATAACCCCCCCCCCCCCCCCCCCCCCCCCCCCCCCCCCCCCCAAAAAAAAATATCATAACTTGGTTTCTTTCTCTTGTTGGGCTCGAAAGATTGAAGAAATAAAAAAACAAAATATTTATCATTTTTCTTTTTTGGGCAGCTACACATTCGGACTCCAAAGGTTCCACAAACGAGAATTAAACAGCCCCAACACGTCCGGCAGCACTTTCCGAGCCAAACCTCTGTGGCTGCTCGCCGCGGCGGCCGCTGCCCGTACGCTCACCGCTATATTATCCACCGTCTCCGGTGGCTCGACGTTAACTTCCAAACCCAAATCTTCCACTTTCTCATTGTACACTTCGACGTCATCAGCTTTTTCAGGCGAGCCAACCACGAAGATGTCGTCCTCGGGCAAAATAATAGATCTCTCAAGAATCTCAAATGAAGCTGGAGCTTTCTCTTCAAGAAAGACGTCATTTTGGGCAGAAGCATCGGCGGTTTTAGCGGGGTCACGGCAGCCCAGCTTGTCCCTTCTCTTTCCTCTGCCAGGGTTCTTCTTGGGCATCTCTCCGTGGGCCAAGTGGTCTTCGAATGCTTCGATGGCTTGGTGGATGAGCTCGCGGTTGGGAGAAGAGTCCCATTTGAACCAGTAGTTTCTGTAGCAGTCGAAGCAGTCGCAATCGAACATTGGTGGCTGATGGGTAATGGCGGCGGTGGACTTATTATTTGGACCTTTCTTGGAAGATTTCTTCTTGGGGCCTTGGGCTGGGATTGAAGAAGACACGTTGAGGGTTGTTTTCATGGACCGGGTTATGAGGTAAGCCAATACCTCGCGGTCCTCAAGAGACAGGACCGAGGCCAGAGCGAGTGGAAGAAGCTGAAGCACAGAAAGAACAAACCCATCTGGTAGCAGAGGAGGCGGAGGAGGAAGAGGGGGAAGGGTGGACTTTGCCTTTGTTCTTTATCTTCATGGTTGCGTATGAGGTGTTTGATGTTTTGCCGCAGAGAATAGAGTGGTGACTGGTGAATGGCTAGAGGATTTGGAAAGGTGAAAACTTTAGAGAAAGAGAAGGGAGAGCAGTCGGTGTAGGGTTTTTATTTGTTTATATATTTTGCGGGGTTTGAAAATGAGGGTGGGCTGTCAAAAAACAGGACAGTGCTCACAGCAGCGGAGCAGAGAGAGGACACCGTTCCTTGTTTTTTCAGGTTTAGGAGCCATTTAGTTTTTAAACACGCGCTTTAGCGCGTTCCGTAGGCTTGTTCTTTTTAGTAAAAACCATTGTCTATAGGGGCTGGACACATGGAACCAAAATACCGAAATCGTACCGTTTCAGATCAAACTATACCGAAAAAAAATCGAATAGTAAAATCGTTGTATGATTGGTACGGTACCGAAACCGTACCGATATAATTCGGTACGGTTTCAGTATCGATATTTAAAAAACCGTCCCGTACCGATACGTACCGAATTAGAATATTTTTTTAATAATTAAATTTATTTCTTATTGGTTTATTAGGCCTTCTTCAGAGTTGATATGACTATACATGTCTTTATTTAGCTTCTAAGAGTTGATATCTTCAACTTAGTGCAACTTTTTCAATACATATTTGAAAACTTAAGTCCTTCATAAATGTAGTTTTGTTTTTTCTTTAGTCTTTTCTTTGCTTTATAATAACAAACAAAATTTTGGCTCAAAACCGAAACCATACCGAAACCGTACCGAACTTAATTGGTACGGGACGATCTGGTTTCACTTTCAAAATATTGAATACCGAACCGTACCGTACCGTACCGATTAAAATTAAATGGTATGGTTCTGGTATCGATCAATTTTGTACCATACCGAACCGTGCTCACCCCTAATTCTCTGTGTAATGGTTGTTAAAAAAAGGTTTTTACTTGATGACATCATTCCATCTCAGTTTTTTTTTGTAGACTAAGTTTTTTTCAGTTAACTTCTTCAATATAATTTCTTTCATCTCGTCATCCATTTTCATTAAATCATCTTTCATTTCTATTATATATGCTAATTTTTACAAATGTGCCAAAATTATCTATTAAAATATAAATAATACATCAAGAGATATTAATTTAGTAAATATTTGTATTAAATATTTTTTTTGAATGGTGAGAAAAAAATAGAAAAATTAAGAGTAAATCATTATTACACCTTTAAAAAAATTATTAAAACCTTTAATGCTTATATATTAAATAAAATAAAATCTTATTTCAAACTTTTTTTTATTCAAAAGTCCCTAAACAAAATTTGTAAGCAATAAATTTCATATTTACCCTTTTATATCTAAAAAAAATGTGTGAGTTATTGAAAATTTCTTTGAACAATTAAAAATAAAATTGTCTTTTTTTATCCTCTTTGCCCCATGTGCCCCTTAATATTTGATTTCTTTGGCATTTTGGGCCCTTTAATATATTATGTATATAATAAATATTATATATATAGTAATCCGTATTGTCTGTGGTTCAACAATAAGGCTTATATTTTTTTTTGGGGGGGGGGGGGGGGGGGGGTTGAGATGGTGGTGGAAAATTGTACGATATAAGGTTTAATTCTTGAAATTTGGCACAAAATTCAAGAATTAAACCCTAAACTATACGAAATTAACCAAATTATTTAATATCGGAAGATAAAGAATTTTTAAATTTAAAATTTAAAATTCAAAAGTATTTTTGAAGATTTATTGCTTTTAATTATATTACTTTAAGTTAGATTAGATACTCATATTACTTTAAAATAATCAAGTGAAAAAAAATTATAAATAGGAGTAATATTTTCATAATCCTCATATAATCTTATAATAAAAAATAAAAGACAAAAGTAATGTTAAAATCATGATAGATTTTGGTAAGTGTTTTTTAGATTGTTGTTGGACTAGTTTGCAATTGAATGACATTAGTTGTAATTTATATAAAAAACTATGGTCTATTTTAAATTGTATAATCTTTTGACTAGTCAAATGATCTATGAGTTTAATTTTTCTATGTGCAATTTTTATATAAACTTATATGTTAATAAGGACCTATGAGTTAATTGCCCAAAAATTAAATTAAAACAAATGTTTTTGGTTTCATCATCAACTCTCAATTTCATTTCACATCCACCCATATTGGAAATACATACTGTTGATGTAAAAATGAACCAACTTAGACTCGTCTCACTGGACACCTTTGACTGCTCTTCTCATGGTAGGTAGACTTACGTGGGGAGAAGATAGAAGCAAAGGGACACTGGTGTAGTGTCAACCTAACAGTCTATGATGCTTAAATAAGATTAAGTGTGGAGGGTACTATAATAATTTAGGCACCGTAATGACAAGATTGTCATTACCTTTTAGAGGGGGTTACCCTTGTATTTATAGTAGCATTAAATGTTGTTGTTGGTGTTTGTCGATGTGGGATAAATGTCATTGCCTTTAGGAGCTGACAAGTGCCTTAGCGTGTTCCTCATCAATATTTTTGACATGTTAACGTGATGAGGTTAGCCTCTTGTTGAGTGGTCAGGGTGACTGAATGTGATGCCTGACCGATTAGTGGGGTAGGCCGATCAGGTATGATCGATCTATGTTTTACTAACCTTATTGTTGGTGGTCAGGATGGTTGAACGGAGGACTTGGGCAACCAAATGTGATCGGATAGCCCTGATCAGTTTGATCATGGTTTCATATGTTTTGTCAGCTGAAGGGCTGGGAATCCTAAGGCAGGACATTCGGCTTCTATTCAGGCCGATCAGAATAGGTATGAGCAGAAATCCCCCAAGTCGTTGACTGAGGTAGATTTCCTCGATCGAGGGCTTGTGGCCTTTGTAGGTGTACACTATGCCAGTCCCCAGTCCCAAGCCCTTGGTTGAGGAGTGATGCCAAGGGGAATTTGATTAGTCGTTCATATATGGACCTTCGCACGATGAGGTGGCCGATCAGCCTAGAAATGTCCATGGACCGACCGTGACAGGTCCCACCCCCAATCCCCCGGGATTAAGGGCTAAGTCCTGCTCCCGTCTAACTTACGCATGACACGTAGCCTAAACCGATGTTCAACTTCGTGTGACACGTAAGTTGGACAAGGGATTCTCAAGCCGACCGTAAAAAAGCTCCTGGACTTCCCAGAGTGTGCAAAATCTATTGTGGATCACACGTGTGATGTCTCTGTCTCTCTCAACTGACAGCCGCACCTCAACAACCTGGAAGGTATCGAAAACACAAAAAGACTATGAGTGGACAAAAATAAAGTATAAGTTTAAAAACAGTTCATAAAACAAGTACATTTATACCCTCATTTAAAAAAAAACAAATGCATGCATATCAAAAACCACATCACAAAACCATTTTATTTTCAAGTTATTCAAACCATTCAAGAAAACCGAACTCATTGTTTTTTCTCAAATCTCGGGCCTTAGCCCAAAACCATCAAAAATCATTTCATCCGGGCATAGCCCAAAACATCGGAAAACCTTTATTGAAAACCATTATCATCAAAACTCAGTGAAATCCAACACATTTGAAACCACATATCCATCCATCGAACCTGCTGGATCTATCCGAGTCTTTAAACTCAATCCAGGCGTCAATATAATCCGAGTCTTTAAACTCAATAGGCTTATGAGGGAAATATCAATATCCGAGTCTTTAACTCCCGAGTCTTTAAACTCAATCCGGGACTTTAAACGAATCCGGGTCCGCCCCCGTTATAATCATATCCAAGTCTTTAAACCCAATAACCAGATCCAGCAAATCCAATCCAAATCCAGTATCCATTTTCGAATATGAATCCGCAATCTCATCAGGATCCCGGATCCAGACCCAGAACTCATATCCATAACCGTTTCCAAATCCGAGTCCGAAACCATCATTGCGTAAGCTGGCATCTAGAATAACCATTCCAAACCAAACCCGGAATTCCACTTTCAAGTTCTCAACCAATCTAGAATCGTCATCCTGGAATCCGATTCAAAACCCGAAACACGTTTTCTCAAAACACTTTTCTGAACTGGGCTTCAAGCCCGAAATCACTTTTCCGAAATCCAATTCAAATCCTTGAAATCAAATCATATTTCATATCCCAAAATCAAATCACAAGATAAATCGAAAACTCGAAAAACATGCAAATACGCCAATTTCTCAAAATACGTGCAATACCGTAAATCATCAAACCAAATCATAGAATCACATATAGAAAACATATAAAAACATATATGCATGCATCAAGAGTTAGAAAGCAAAGTCCACTCACAGACCATTAGTGTTGCCGCCTCGATATGCGTGCACTTATGCTTTCCTGACTACTCCGATATCACCGGCTTTCCCGAACCTGTCCAAATCCCTCAATAACGTCACTAACTACTTCATTAAGCTCCTACTTAAGCCCCGTAATTTTCCCGAATTTTTAACTATTTTTAACCGAGCCCTAAAACCTTCGGACATCCCGAAACATATCGAGACTATGTCTGATTGACTCGAAACCAGTGCCAAAATGTTCGTTACATTGAATACTTTAAAAGTCGTGTTGGAAGATTCCCCAAACTACCCTTCACGCGCCCCCACGCGCTGGAACTTCCTGCGCGTGAATAGTGTCACCATCTTCCTCTCGCAGACCCGGTTCAGACCGGTTTGAACAGTCCGGTTCGACCAAACCGGCGTGGGCGGTTTTGTGTCCATTTTCAGTCCAAATTTAATCCTTTTCCTTCCCTTAATTTCGTCCTTGTATTCCTACTTGGTTCCTATACTCAAACCATAAACTTAAGGTCAGATTATATACCTCCATGATCGAGTACAATCGTCGTTGTTCCTCCTCTCTGTACTCGTGCTTCCCGGCCACCATTTCCCTTAGTTTTAAGCTTGTTCAGTCCTTTAAGTCCTTCAGAACCTCACCCAATCAATAATTATGAGTAAAGACATGTAAAACTGAGATTACCATTTTTTATTTCATAAAATAAAATCCACGACAAACTTACCCCATCGCCGCTGTCGTCACTGGCTGTGGCCACTATCAGCATCCCCTCAACTTCTTCTCCATCTTTCCTTCACAAACCATCAGCAATTGATGAGGTTTGCAGGTGAGTCGAGTGTCACAGTCCCCTCACGATCTCCTCTGTTTTCCAAGATTTCTGTGCCGCCGTCCACGACAACCGTCGTAGCAGCACCACCGCAGCCCTCCCTTGCCTTCTCCATTCACCGGTGCTCATCCAGGTTGAGGGCTTCAATGGGATCAGTTAGCACGATCACTCTGTCCCTGTTTTCTCTGTGCTTTTTCATTCCACACACCGTGCACAAAACGATTTTTTTCTGTTTAAACATAACATGAGGCGGCAAGGAGGTTCCACAGACCTCTAGAGTTAGGCCAGGTGTCGTTTTTCCTGGTGAACAAAATGATTCAAAAATAGCCAAGTGTCCCCTGAGCATTGGGCACTAATTCCAAGGCCAGCCGATTGACCAAAATGCCCTTGAGGTAAAAATTACCAAAATACCCTCGCGCATTTAGACCCTTAACTATATCGTCCGAACTCCCATGACATCGTGCCGCCTGTCGTTGTACTCAGGGAATCGAGACCTATCTAACTGTCCTTGAAATACGTGAAAAGTCCTTGTCGTTTGAAAAGTCAACCAAATTGCCCCTATTCCACAATTACCAAATTGCCCTTGAACTTCCGAACGTCATAACTTCCTCATCGGATGTCAGAATCGGATGTGCCACCTGTCTATGAACTCGTGACGCCCCAAACTACGTCAGGATCATAGGTCAAAGTCCATTTGACTGCCTGAACAAAAAGTCAATATTTTTGCCCATTCTAGTGGCAAAACCGTCATTTTGCACCGTCCCTCCGAAATCGTCCAACTAAGTACTGATTAACCTTACTAATCTTTCATTAACAACTAATCTAATCTCGATTCCCAGGACGGGTCGTTAAAGACTGAGGATCACTTGGAGCCAAGGTTAGTGTATGACAAGACCCGTCCCCGAGGGACATAGATAACCGTGCCCGGTCCTGCTCCCGTTTGACAAGTCAACTGAAGTTCCGAAATACCCTTCAGGACTTGCCAAACAAGAGATAACTGCACCTGTGCCCACTCATACCTTCACTTCTCTTATAGCCTCGATCAACGCGCCACGACTTGGAGGGTCAATAAAACAGAAAAGGGTGTGAGTGGACAAAACAAACTTTTATAAATACATTACCAAAATACATTCTTACCCTCTAGTTTTCACAAACATGCAGGCATATCATAAACATGAGTAATAGTGTGAAATCAATCAAGTATGAATAGTGGACCGATAAAATCAAAACATGTTTCTAAACTCCATGTCCACATTTTTTTGAAACTCATGTTCATCAAAATCAATTCAAGTTTCCATAAAACCGCGGGACTTATTTCCATATCCAATCTCATATAGTCACGTTTATCCCTGCAACGCGTGCAAATCAAATAGGCTCAAGGACCGCTCAAAATCTGAGCATCTGTCGCTGTGAATACCTCACCAGCCAACAATCCAGATCATCGTGAACACATCACTGACTGATCTCCATATAATCCAACACCTCTGGTCTGAGTCGAGCCTCCCTCGGCTGCACGACAACAGACCTTGCTACGTGACCTCTTCGGGGTAAACACTTCCATCCCGAAGGCGAGCGTTATCTCCAGGGTGCACTCCGGGGAAAAAACATATTTCCATCCAAAAGCCCTAAATATCCGCAACGTATCACCATTATGAAAACCAGTGAAAAACAGTTGTGTTGAAAACCAAAATCATTTACACAGGGTCTCAGCCCCAAAATATAGTTTCCTCAAATCCGGAAAACCAAAGTCCCGATTTACTTTATAAATCCGAAAATCATCAATATCATCATGTAATCACATGGAAATACAAATCCAATCAAAATCACAATTACATTGGGTCTCAAGGCCAAAATATCATTTTCACACAAATTCGTGCAACCGTAAACCGAGTTGCCATTTTCATGTAAAACCATAAAATATGTCCATAAAACATCAAATCAATTCCTGACTCATAACCCGAGTCAAAACATCATTTTCAATCCCTGACTCATAACCCGAGTCAAACATCATTTTCAATCCCGGGCCTACGCCCAAAACATCACTTTCATAATTTCCCAAAAATCGTCCAAAAATAATATAATAATCCAGAAAATCGAGAAATCATCGGATTGAAACATCAATCATGCCAAATCATATAATAAAGCATTTAAATCATATATGCATGCAACACTGTTAGAAAACAAAGTCCACTCACACACACGATCCACATCGCTCGCTTTCCAAGCTGCACGTTTTTTCGTAATTTCTGGAAATCGTAATTCCTATCCAAAATCATTAACGAGGATCACTAACATCTCAATATACCTCATATAATTTTCCCCAATTTTTTTGAGAGTTAAATACGTATTTTAAACGTATAATAAAACTTCGGATACTCAGAACACTATCCAAACGAAAACCGATTTCCTCGAAACCAGTGTCAAAATGTTTGTTACATTAAATGAGACAAAAGTTATGTTGAACTCACCTTGAGATTCGTTCCCACGCGCCGTCACGTGCCGCCGTAAGTGGCTGTGCGTGAAACCCACGCTCTTGCTACAGTACCTTCGTCCCAACCCGTTTCTCTGTGATTCGGGTCCTGCAACCCGCGAGATGACCCAATATGTTCTCTATCAATTCGACATCAAATCTTTCAATTGAACATTCAAATAACTTCGTTTTAAGTCCAATTAAAGTTCTGTAAACTTAATTGCACCAATCCTTACCTTAATCCTTCAATTCGAAGATGAATGTTCGAAGAACACCTGGATACTGTTCACCCTTCGAATTTCATCAATCCCACTTAATTTCCTTCAATTGATCCACCCAAAAGCTTCAGTGGAATAATATAAACTCATTTCCCAATCCAATTTCATCGTTTGATCGCTCCATGATCACGACTGAACCTTCGAATTTGCTTACTGTCGTCTTGTTCGTTCAGAGCCAATTGGTCACAATTTGCTTCGTTCTTTAGATGATTCTGATCGTGGCAATCCCAGAAAGCTTAACTCAAGCTCAATTTCGATCCTTAGAGCTCATAGCTCAAAATTCGAATTTTCCCTCCAATGTTCCAAAATTCGATTTCTGGTTTCACAACTCTCTCTCTGTCCCCGTGTTTTCCTTTCAATCTCAGTCACCTAATTCCCTCGAAATTCCTCTCAATTTTTCCCTCTCAAGAACGGCTATGGAAGGAAGCCAATTCTCTCAATTTTCTCTCATGCTCTGCTTCCATGGTTGTTCCCGGTTCGAAGGAAACAGAAGATGACTAATGTTGCTGATTAAGAATGAAAAATGATAATTAAGTATAATGGAGAATGATTAAAGATGATAAGGCATAATGATGATGTTTCACAAGAAACATGGAGCATAATTTAGGCCTCAAAACAAGGGATGGGTGACACTTTTCACTCATCCAAGTGTTCACAAACACTAATCACTATTCACTATTTTAATAATATTTTAATCGAAATCCCAGTTCGTTCCGTTAATCGATTTCACTCTCGGGACCACAACTTCGTCGTCGAACCTCCAATTTTGGCGTGCAGCCTGTCTATGGATTCATATCGACTCGATCTACGTAACGGTCCTTGGCCCTCGTCCATTGGACCTCCCAGGTCAAAAGTCAACATTTCGCCTTTACCTTTCAAAATTACCAAAATACCCCTCGACTTCCGAACGTCATAACTTCTTCCTCGAATGTCGGAATCGGACATGCCACCTGTCTATCAACTCTTGACGTCCCAAACTACTTCATAGTCATCGGTCAAAGTACATTTGACCGCCCGAATTAAAAAGTTAATATTTTACCCACGCCTAGGGGCAAAACGGTCATTTTGCACATTTCGTCCGATTCACTCAACTAGTCCTAGATTAATCATTCTAAACCATAATTAATTAATATTTAATCCCGATATTCGGGACGGATTGTTACAGTGCATGTCACCTTGCTCGTCCAACTTGCATGGACTCTCGCACAATAAAGTGGTCGATCGGCTTGTGAATGTTCATGTACCGACCAAGAACCACTAGAAGCCAAGGTTAGTGTATGTCACCTTGCTTGGCCAACTTGTGTGGACCATTGCACGAGAAAGTGGCCGATCAGCCTAGGAATGACCATGAACCAACCGAGGACCACTTGGAGTTAAGGTGAGTGTATGTCACCTTGCTCAACCAACTTGTGTGGACCCTCGAACGATGAGATGTTCGATCGGTCTAGATATGACCATGGACCGACCGAGAACCACTTGGAACTAAGATGAGCATATGTCACCTTGCTCAGCCAACTTGCATGGACCCTCGCACGATGAGGTGAGTGTGCAGTTAATGCGTGTGCAATCAATACGTGACCTTTCCACTAACCGAGATAGTGTGCGTGATTAGTGCACGACGTTTGGGCTAGCTGAGTGGATTGTCAACAACTATTTTTAACCATGTTTACTTTTTGAAAAAGTGTAAAATGGAGTGAAGTGTTTCACTTTTCACTTTATGCACTATGAGAAGTCTTGAGAGAGTGATTGCAAGTGATTTTTGCTAACCACAAGGCGATTTGCGGTTTGCTTTTGCGGTAGTGCAAACGACCAACTTCTGAGAAAAAAACAAGGTAATTTGAAATTTTCTCTTGTTTTTCAATTGGTAGTGGTGCTTGAGAAAAAAATTGCATGAACTGGTCATGAATCTTCATTTTATGTTGTCTTGATCGGCTAGGTATCGTAGGTGTTGCATCTTGTATGTTTCCCTTCTTAGGAGTTTTTCTTTTGAATTTGTAGATGACTTCTGAAGATTCTCAAGGCATGGACAATTGGTTTGGGAATGCCTTTGAGGGTGAATCAGGGGCCAGCTCGGCCGAGTCAGATTCAAGTTTGAGGAGTAATGACTCGGCCTTTACTTCCAGTTCATCTTAGCCATAGGTGGATTTGAGGTCGAAGGCTGAAGCAGATCAGGATCTGCAAGATGAGCACGATAGATCTTTTGAGCAGATGCTAAGTAGGTCTATCTCGGCCGTTGGAGAGGCTGAGCAGCTCTTGGTGGATGTTGAGTCGTCAACCTGACCATCATTTTCGAGGGTATCCTGGTAGGATATGTAAGACCCGTGTTTTGAGAAGAACAATGAACAATCCCACATCGCTCGAGGAGGGAAATATGAATTGCCTTATATGTGTGGGCACGTATATATCTAGCATGAGGCTTTTTGGCAGCTCACTAGCTTTGGATTCCTTGGGAACTCTAAAGTTAAGCGAGTTTGGGCTAGTGCAATCCCAAAATGGATGACCTACTGAGAAGTTGCACGTGAGGGCTGGGCCCAAAGCGGACAATATCGTGCTAGATGGGTCGGGTCGTGACAGAATGATATCAGAGCTGAACCCCAACTGGAAGTGTGCCAGCAAGGACGCTAGGCCCCAAGAAGGGGGGGGGTGTGAATTGTAAGATCCGTGCCTTAAGAAAAACGGTGAACAATCCACATCGCTCGGGAGGGAAAGGTGAAGTGCCTTATATGTGTGGGCACGTATATATCTAGTACAAGGCTTTTGGGGAGCTCACTGGCTTTGGATGACAGGACCGCCCCCGAAGGGACATTGATAACCGTGCCCGGTCCTGCTCCCATCTGGAAAGTCGACTGAAGTTCCCAAATTACCCTCAGTACTTGCCAAACAAGGGATAGCCACACACGTACTCACTCATGTCTCCTCCTCTCGATCAGCCTCTATCAACGCGCCACGACCTGGAAGGTCAATAAAAACACAAAAGGTGTGAGTGGACGAAAATGAATCAGTTCATAAAACAGGTTATAGAAATACATTTCTACCCTCCATGTAAAACCAATGCATGCATTCGAAAATCATTTACAAACCATCTCATTTCCAATATAAGAAAAACGTGTATGAAAATCAAAATCATTTCCCTTTCTTTAACCTTCGGGTCTTAGCCCGCAATCATAAACACGGGGCCTCATCCCAAAATCATAAATCAAATCCAAGTACACAACATAATCCAAGATCCATTAAACCATATAAA
This sequence comes from Prinsepia uniflora, assembly GCA_032719365.1. Lineage (NCBI taxonomy): Eukaryota > Viridiplantae > Streptophyta > Magnoliopsida > Rosales > Rosaceae > Prinsepia > Prinsepia uniflora. The sequence continues at coordinate 29,276,850 of CM064863.1, forward strand.
CCGGGCCATTGCCCAACACATCCGAAAACATCGAAAATCAACAATAATTCATAAGTCAAATCAATCTGCTGGATCTCAAGCGCGCCCCAGTCTTTAAACTCAAAACCATGCGCATAATCAGGCCTTCCTGGGATATCAATGAGTCTTTAAACTCAGAGCATAATCAATAGGCCTCGGGGGATATCACAATAACCGAGTCTTTATACTCCGAGTCTTTGAACTCAATCCGGATCTTTAAACCCAATCCGGGCCCATCCCCGTCATATCTCATCTAGGTCTTTAAACCCAAAAGATCATCCAGAAATAGTACCGGTTCTTTAAACCCAAAACCATTTATAAATCACAACAAATCCAGAATCCATCGTAAACCAATTTCCCAAGTCAAATCTGAGATCACACTTAATCGAAATGGAACTCGTGTCCTAATTTCACATTAAAATCCCAATCATATTCGTCATCCATTCCCGAATTCGAATTCGCAATAATGATTCCGTAAGCTAGCATCCGGAAACATCATCCCGAACCCAAATCCGGAAATCCACCTTCAAGTTTCCGAAACCCGAAATCTCGTTCATCAAAGCCACTTTCATGAACTGGGCATCAAGCCCGAAATCACCTTTTCCAAAATCCGTTTTAAATCTTTGAAACCAAATCATATTTCAAATCCCAAAGTTAAAGCATCACAACCATGATCAAATCACAAAATACTCGAAATCTCGTAAAACGCGCAAATCTGTGAAACTCTCGAAATCCGTGTCAACACCGTAATTCATACTCACAATCATAATCAAAACATCCTTAAATCATAATACGCACAAATCATGTAAAATTGATCATCAAACCATCATCAAGGCATAAGAGAAACCATAGTCTCGAAATACGTGCAGTTACATATTGCATACCAAAATACGTATAAATATGAAAATCGTAATTATCACAAGTCATAATCAGAATAATAGAAATCATAGAAACATTTATGCATGCATTAAATTTTGAAAGCAAAGTCCACTCACACACCGTCCATAACGTTCGTTTTCGCGCTGCACGTGTTTCCGTAATTTCCGACATTTTCGAGATATCTCGAATCCTGTCCGAAATCATTCCTCAATGTCACTAAGGACTCAAATAATAACATACTAATTTCTCATAATTTTTTGGGAATTAAATATTAATTAAAAATGTAACAGAAATCTTTGGACCCTCGAAACAATGTCGAAACGGCGTCCGATTAACTCGAAACTAGTGCTAAAATGTTCGTTACATTGGATAGGACAAAAGTCATGTTGACCTCACCTCGGGAATCAGGACCACGTAACCTCACGTACCGCTGCAAGCGGCTGCGCGTGAGTCCACGCGCCTGCTACAGTAGAAGCTACAGTCGTCTTCCTCACCCGACTAGCCTGCAATCGGGTGCAGTTGGCCCGCGACTTGACCCGGCTGAGTTCCTGTCAATTCCAACTCAATTTTGTCAATTCAGTCAGCCACTAAGATCACCATGTGTCTAATTAGGGTTCTGTGACCTCAACTACGTAAGAACTCATCTTAATCCAGACGATTCGAAGTCGAACTTCGAAGAACAGGTGAACATTGTTCATTCATCAATCTCGACCAATTTCGATTGTTTTCTTGAAATTGGTTCACTCAGAAGCTTCATAGGGTTCGTATAAGCTTGTTTCTCATGACAATTTCTCCCTTAAACCCCTCCAAATTCACGACTCAAGCTCGATTTTCTTCTCGGTCACCAGGTCCATTCAGAGCCACAAACAACAGCAATTCTCAACCCTCTTGTACTGGATCGACTTGAATTGATCCCAGGGAGCTAAATGAAACCTCAATCTGCCTTAGGCTGGCCTAAAACTTCGAATTGAAATCTCACTCTCTCTAGAACCCGTTTCGGATTTTTGAACTCTCCTCTCACCATTTTCAACACTTTTCTTCCTCTCTCCGTCTCAAAACTCTGCTCTCCCTCTCTTCATTCTGTTTCAGCCCTTCTTTGCTCTCAATTGATAGTGGGGAAGGTCGATTAAACCAAGTTTATCGAGCTCTGTTTTTCTTTTCCATTTCCAGCATCATCCACGAGCTTCAATTTCCAATTCCCTGACCGTGCACCTGTCCCAAACACACTAACACACTGTGCACTTCCACCTCTGTCTCTGTTCCCTCACTCAAAGGTATAAACAAATCAAACCATGCACACACTCATGCCCAAACTCTGTTTTTCAATTTCAAGCATCAGCACAGCACCTGTTTCCCGCACACACCACCCGTGCTCTGCTCAACCCACTCAAGGCAAAAACAATTCACCCGTGGCTTCAAATTCCAATTCAACACACTCCCTTGTGCCACTAATCCATCCCTTTTTAGTGACAATTGTCACTTAACCAGTTAAACTAACCACCACGGCTGTTTCAAATTTCAACAGTCAAATTACCATTTTGCCCTTAATTTGGCAATTTACCAAAATGCCCTTCACGCTTCTAAACCCGTAACTTGGCCATCCGAACTCCGATTGACACGTACCGCCTATCTACGGATTCAACGTCTCGATACCTACCCAATGGTCCTCGACTTACGTGCAAAGTCCATGTCATTTGACAAGTCAACAAATTGCCCATTTTTAACCAAATTACCGAATTACCCTTGAACTTCTGAACATCATAACTTTCTCTTCGAATGTCGGAATCGGACGTGCCACCTGTCTATGAACTCGTGACGTCCCGAACTATGTCACAAACATCGGTCAAAGTCCGTTTGAACGCTCGAACAAAAAGTCAACCATTCGCCGAATTTCCAAGGGCAAAATCGTCATTTTCTTCAAATTTTCCAAATTTTCCTTTTCCGAAAGTCCGGGTCGTTACATTGGATTCCTTGGGAACTCCAAAGTTAAGTGAGTTTAGACTAGTGTCGAATTCCGGGATTAGATTAGTAACTAATGAAGGATTAGTGGGATTAATCGGTGATTAGTTGAGCGGAATCGGACGGACGATGTTAAATGACCGTTTTGCCCTTGAAATTAGGCAAAAAGTTGACTTTCGACCCGGGAGGTCTGACGTACTAGGACCAATGAGCATAACGTAGATCGGGACGTCATGAGTCCGTAAACAGGCAACACGTCAAAATTGGACGTCGAATGGAGAAGTTATGGTCACGGAATCGAAATCGAGAATTTACGTCTCGGGATTCGAATTAAATATTAAATAAATCTGATTGGGAGATTAGTTAATTGTGGGGCTCTTGGATGAGTGACAAGTGTCACTCATCCCATTGGTGGCTTTCCCCAAAAAGTGGATCCAATGAAATAAAATACTTTTTTATTTAAGTTTTATTATTTTAATTATTTCCCTCTCATTTCTCTCTCTCTTCCCCCCTACTCAGCCTTCATCTTCTTCTTTTCTCTCCAACAAACACACATATACAATCACACAAACGACCCTTAATCCTTAACCAATGAAGTTGGACCTTGAACGAAGGTAAGAGAGTGAAGGGAGGCAAGTCGAATGATGACAACGACGAGGGGCGTCGTGCACGGTGGCCGGAGAACTCGAAAACGGTACGTTTTGTTTCAAAAATTGAAGGTTGGATTTTATGGGTTATTGGTTAAATTGATGGACTGGGCTATGATCTAGGGACTTAGACGAGTCGATTGGGACCGGTTACGAGGATTGTGGTGGCTGGAGTCGACGGCAGAACGCACTTGCAGGTGGTAGTTACTGTTCCTTTTCGAACAGGTACGATCTCGACATTGTTTCACGATTTTGAGGTTGTATAACTGTAGACGAACACGTAGGTGAAAACCCCGTCGAGAATGGTGGCCGAAATTGGGAGAACCGGCTAGGTCGGTCTGTCGGGTTGGTTGAACCGGACTGAACCAGTGAACCTGGTTCACCAAAGGGTGAAGGTGACACTGTTCACTGGCGCGCGAGGCCCACGTGCAGCGCCTTTGGGGGACGTGTGGGGGCGCATGAGGGGTCTTTTGGGGATGACTTCAACATGTGAAATAATCTATTCAATGTAACGAACATTTTGAGACTGGTTTCGTGTCGATCGGACATCGTTTTGATATAGTTTGGGATGTCCGAAGGTTTAGGATCGAGTTTAAAAATAGTTAAAAATTCGGGAAAATTACAAGACTTCAATGAGAGGTTAATAAGGTAGTTAATAACCCTCTAGTGTGATTTGGACATGTTTGGGAGTCCTGGTGACGGTGATTAGCCTGGGAAGGCTTATGGCTCGCATATCAAGGCGGTAGCTAGGACGGTCTGTGGGTGGACCTTGATTTCTAAACTGTGATGCATGCATAAATGTTTTATATGTTTTACATATGTGATTTCTATAATGATGATTGGGATATTGATGATTTACATAATTACACGTATATCGAGGTGATTTACGTATTTGCACGTATATCGAGGTTTGTGGTTTTGCAACGATTATACGTACTTATGGTTTCAGTGATGGTTTAATGAATTAATTTTGGATTTGAAAATATGGAATCGGGCATGATACCCATTTGATTTACGAACTCTCAGACTTGGAGTCCATTTGATTTACTAAGGCATTAGCTAGAGGCCCAGTTGGTTTACGAAATCGGGTTCGAGGCCTAGTTGGTTTACGAAATTGGGCTTGAGGCCCAGTTGGTTTACATGATCGGACTTGAGGCCCAATTGGTTATGATATCGGGCATGAGTCCCCTTTATGGTTTATAAATGTGATTTCGGGTTCGGAGACCCTAAATGACACGACCCATCCCAATCCCCCCGGGATTACCATGGAATGTGACGTGCTCCCGTCTGACAAGAGGCGCCAGACAAGGGATAACCGATTGCCATTGCCCAAAAGGGCTTCCAGAGTGCGTAAGGATCGATGGAGGAGGTGTGCGATGCTCAAGTCTCTGCTGCAGTCGTATCCGGAATCAACCTGAAGGGCATTGAAAACAAAAGCTGTGAGTGGACGAAAATAAACAAGTCTGTTTAAAACATTTATAAGACATTTATACCCCTCAGTAAAATCATATGCATGCACCAAAACCAATAATCCCATATTTATTTAGAAATAACCATTAGGGCCTTAGCCCGGAAACCAAAGCATAGTTTCAATTTCCAAAAGTGAATCCAAGAGTTATTTCGTAAATCCAGTAATATGAACCATAAGGCATATAAACCATAACCATTATTTTAGCCACTGCACTATACACTCCAATCCGACATCCCTGATGTCTGACGTCCCTGACGTCAATAAGGTCACAATCACAAGGCTACGCGTGCCACTCGGGTCTCAATTTCCGAGTTCAATCCCCGAACCCCGTTCGGGTACAGCATCCCCGATGCTTAGCGTCATAGACGCTGGACGTACTAGACGTCCGTGACCTCTCCGGGGTACCTCATCCGGAGGAGACAATATAATATGGAAGGATCTATACAGTGCAGTACCAAATACATTTTATAGATATCCACATGCAAAACATATAGGTATACATAGATAAAATCCGAACCATTCGTTACGTTTCATCAAACGGGTCTCATGCCCAAATACCGTGAAACGTGCCATAACCGAAATATCATCAAAACCATTTATAGATTCCAGCATGTGAACATATATAAAATGTAAACCAGAAAACATTTATTCAATTCCATTTTAGGGTCCCCGACCCGCAATCACATGTAGAAATCAACTGGGCCCCTGGCCCGATTTCACAAGTTAACTGGGCCCCTGGCCCGATCCACATGTTAACTGGGCCCCTGGCCCGATTTCATAGTTCAACTGGGCCCCTGGCCCGATTTTACATTATTCAAGTTCGTAACCGTTTCATGAAATCATATCCAACCACATTTATGGAAATCGGTGAAAATCCAGAAAATCTCGGTTTACGTGCAAATACGTAATTCACCTCGAAATGCGTGAAATCATTTTAAATTCACCGATATCCAAAGTAAATCATTTAATCATAATTATAACAATCATAAAACAGTTATGCATGCATCGAATTTATGAAACCAATGTCCACTCACAGACCGTTTAACCGAGCGCCTCGATACGCGTGCCATAGGCCTTCCCGGGCCACCTCACTATCACCGGGACTCCCAATCCTGTTCAAATCAATTTAGAGGATCACTAACCTCATCATTAACATCCTATCCAAGTCCCGTAATTTTCCCGAATTTTTAAGTATTTTTAAACTGGATTTAAAACCTTCGGACATCCCGAACAATATCGAGACGGTGTCCGATCGACACGAAACCAATCCCAAAATGTTCGTTACAATGTATAGGATAAAAGTCATGTTGGAAGTTTCTCAGAATTACCTCACACGCGCCCCCACGCGCCGGTTGAACTCCCTGCGCGTGAAACCCACGCGCCGGGTACTGTTCACCGTCGTTCAACCCGAACGACTGGTAAACGGGTCGCCGTGACCCGCGGGCCAACCCGATCGGTTCTCCGTCGATACTGGACCATTTTGGACGGGGTTTTCACCTACATGACCGTCTGAGTTAAACTAGGAGTTCTATGGAAACAAACACAAGGAATAACGTCAAAATCCTTACCTTTCCGATCGAGAAGCTCACGGCCAACCCACCGTCGACTGCACTCAGCTCCGACCACCATTCTCGATGAAAACGGTCCCACTAGACTCGTCTCATCCTCTGAGTCATCCTCCCGTTTACTAGATCGAACGAAAAACAGTAAAACTCATCCTGCCATTTTTGACCCAAGAATCGAACTCACGGGTTTAGGCTCCCTTCGCCGCCGTGGTCACCACCGTGGCCACCGAAACGTCTAGTTCGATCCCAGAACTCCGTCCACCCCTCAAGCACGGTCAAAACACCGGTCTCCATCGACTTCCAAATTTGAGTTTTTCGGCCTCCCCTGTTTTTCCCCTCCGTCGCCGCCCAGCCGTCTCCCGTCGTCTCCCACCGTGCCCAGCTCCCAACAGGGCTCACACAGTCCCCTGCACGGCCCAAGGTTATAGAAATGGTGGTGGTGTGCAATGTGAGCCGTGCACATTGCTCACGGGTTTGAGAGAAATGGGAGTGGGAGGATGCAGGCTGATTCAACAAAAGAGAAAGGAAAAAAAAAAAAGAAATGAACGGCCCAGATTGAATCTCACCAATGAGATTAAGGGTCCAGATCAAAAGATGAAAATAAGTGGGAAATTCTTTATATTATTTAAATCCTATATTTTAAACAATCTGACCAACCAGATCTGATCCCAATAATTAAAGATTAGTGGTCCACGTGTCCCACTCAGAATTCCAGGCCAATCAGAAAACGCCACGTGTCCACGCCTCGTAATGCGTGCATAACGAAACCAAACTTCCGTGACCCATAACTTCGTCGTCGAATCTCCGATTTCGGCGTGCCGCCTGTCGTTGGATTCGCATCGACGAAACCTACGTAACGGTCCTTGGCCCTCGGCCATCGGACATCCCGGTCAAAAAGTCAACATTTCCCCTTATATCGTCCAAATTACGAAAATGCCCCTGGACTTCCGTACATCATAACTTTCACCACGAACGTCGGAATCGAACGTGCCACCTGTCTATGAACTCGTGACGTCCCGAACTACGTCACGGTCATCGGTCAAAGTCCATTTGACCATCCGAAATAAAAGTCAACGTTTTGCCCACACCCAGGGGCAAAAAGGTCATTTTGCACAATTCGTCCGAAATCGCCCAACTAATCCCAGATTAGTAAATCACAATTAAATATTATTAAATCCCGATATTCGGGACGGGTCGTTACAACCTTCCCTCCTTAAAGAATTTCGTCCTCGAAATTACCAATAACCTTATTCCACAACCACCTTGTGGAAAACAATTCGACCACACATCTGTGTACACTTGTACACCCACATACTGGGACAACACCAGTCTCGTTTGTACCCAGACATCCCATCACAGTCATACGTCACAACAACAACACCCGACCACCGCGAGTGGAAATGATCACCTGATCCGCGATAAAATCGCTTAACCATTTAGCTGACTCCTTCAGCTAGACGGTTCCCTTCCATTATCAATAAATCCTTACATTTGCTCCCCTTGGGAGTCACCAAATCTCATTTGTCAGTCCATGCTGACACCATCAGTCAAACTGTCATCACAAAACTTTACCACCCTGATAAAGCCCCAACCATCTGTCTATCCGTGACAACACCACGTACTACATCACTCTCGATGTAGCGCAAGATCAACCACATGATCTCAATTCGCAGGGCAAGCCCATCCTGCGACATAAATAAATCTCAATGTCCATAATCGCCGACTCCCTCAGCGAACCAAGACGCTGGAAAATATAACGGCGTAGTAGCATCACGCAAGGCTACTCGTGGTTACTCTAACCACCAACTCACTCATCCCGAGTGTACGTATACCGCCAACTTACTCAATCAAGTGGTGTAACTGGAACACATTGAATACCAGCCCAGCAGTGACACACATCTCAATACTAGGGTTCCATAAGCCAACCATGGCTAAGAGCACCTGCTCATACAATCACTGAACCCTGACAAAATCACCCTGCCCAGCGCACAGTATCCAATGTCCAGTCCACAATATAGCCAAACAAATGATATCAGAACCAATCCGATTACCAACACATTAGTTACACACCACTGGTACATCCCATGTACCGCCATTAGGCACCACTCAGCCTAACCAGTATCAATCCTCGTACAACGTACCCTGTACGTACCTCAATCCATCAATCTGACTATAGCCACCCGGGTCATAGCCAAACACGTTCTAGTAATGGAGTACATTTGCTCAAACCAACATGAGACAAAACGAACTCCACCCGTCATCTAGTTCCAATTCCGAATCCGAATCCGCAATTTCGTAAGAAATTCCGAATCCAAACCCAAACATCACATTTTTAACCCATTTCCAAATCCGAATCCGAAATCATTATTCCGTAAGCTAGCATTGGAATAATCATTCCGCACCCAAATCCAGTAATCCATTTTCGAGCTTCGCAATCGAATCCTGAATCGTCACCCAGAAATTCGATTCCAAAACCCAAAATCTCGTTTACGTCCATCAAGACGTAACATAACCGACCCTATCGGTTACCCGCTCAATACTCGATTGACTTCATAGGGAAGCCAATCCCAATATCCACACGTCAAAGGTTGACGAGATCCGACCACATCGGAAACCTACTCAACCGAGTAACAAGCCATATGGACTTCACTCCGAATAGAAGTTCTGTCCCGTCATTTACGACTCACATACCAAGGTAAGAGTGATAAACTCTCCACCCATCTGGATCATCAAGATCACAATCCATGTCCATCGCTACGTCACCCGACAAGCAACATCACGATCCTAGATCGTCACATCGACCAAAGTCGATAACATCACAAATCAGATCCACCTAGGATCCACACATGCTCACATAGCTAACAGTCCATCCGAAAGCTGATCGTAGGGTCTTACACCCTCAATTGAATCCTTCGCCAAATTTCCCTTGGTGGAAAGATGACCTCGCATTTCACCACCAAATCCAAAATCATACACAACTGCTTGTGTCCAATGACCCAAGGCCAAACCTGGGTCCACCTACCAATACACGCTCAACGTACTGGTAGCAACAATCATCGTCTGCCACGGCAGGAAAATATGAAGTCAACCCCAATGACTTCGGAATACCAATCACCGATGTGGAAACGAGCACTCCTCTCGTCTCCCAATCACAACTCTCCCCGAAACGGGAGTTCCAACCACGTTGGAAACAGACATGCTCCCAATGAGATGTCAAGTCCAACCACTGGACTGCCCATGTCCATACCTTATTTGGACCACCACGTGTCCAAGATCGATTCATTACTCGGACCTCACGTCCGTCAATAATCATGTATGCACACACCCCGATTCCGAACGGAATATCCACAACTCTGCCTGGATGTGCATACCATACTGCCTTCGTCTCACATCTCAACCTAAACAGGTTCAATCCTCAGGTTCCAAGTGATTCACAATCACAAAATCCCACATCAATACCACGAATGGTTTCCTCGACTTTTCCAATTTCAATAATTTCCTTGTACTTCCTGGGGATATAAGTAGTACACAAACTTACCAATCTCGGAGTTGACCACAACTCCCCAAGTCCACCAACTCGCATGATATAGGGAACATCGTCCCTAGATTCCCCAAATTTTCAATCATACCTTTTGGTCCATTCATCACTTGTCATCATATATCTGTTAGGACCTATCCCAACACGACACAACCTCCACTGGATCCCATCCAGTCCAAGACTCAACCACCACTGAGTCGCATATACCAATCATCGGTCCATTATGACAGAGTCACACCCCAACTGGTGGCTCATTGTCAACACAATTTCTGACACCAGCACCAGCGCTAGTACCAGCACCATCGCACCATCATCAACACTAGTATCAGCACACAGGCATCCACACCAGTATTGGCAGAACGGTATCACCATACCAACATCCATACATAGCACACGAACACCCATGCTAGCACACGAACATCCATGCTAGCACACTGTGTGCAAAGTTGTTACCCTGGATCTCCGTTCATTACGAACGACGATCCCGTAACAGCACTCGTACCCCACGACTATGGGTACCTCCAATTTTTGCCATCGGCACATCAGGATAATGAACGTTCCCTGAACGTCCCCAAGTATTAAAACCACACTAACTACCCTCGATAGCCAGTTATCTCGACACAACTGTCGACCAACAGTCATCGTTGTCAAGATCCGTAACCACACCTCACACTGATATTCGATCCAACGCGGGATTCCATATTCTATCTCATAACCGCATCCGTGGATCGAATCCCATAATCCAGACTAGACTCACTAGAGTCATCCACATGGTCATCCATGACCTCAGCCGCTCGTCGCAGCACAAGTTCTCACTTAAGGTTCACCTTTCGGTCCATCAATTACAAGTTAGGGTTCCAAAATCACACCCTAGGGTTCCACCGAACCCAACTGCCCTCCGCAGTAGAATCCACATCCCGACCGATCCCGCGGTCCTGACATCGTATAGACGTCCAATCCAATCCAATCGTCAACTCAACGTGGGTTCCATCGTGGGTTCCACCACGAAGGTCATCGGCTAACTCCGATGCACCAACACCCCGAACATTAGCCAACACTACTAGGGTCCAAAACTTAGACCAATACTCAACTGAGTTTCGCATTCCCAAACCATTATTCAATTGGGGTTCCCTGAACCCAGTTGTGCCCAGTGGCACAACAATCCATCATCACATGACCGAACCGACGGTCCCACATTACCAGTTAATCGTATACAACCCCACCTGGGTTGAATCGCAACCATGCACGGCGTATCGGGCCAAACACACCCAATTCACCATACAAACCCAAAACTATCTATCAGGTTGACAACGGAACAGCAGCCCAAAGAGACATCACACCCTCGTCCTTCGCGCACAAAAGAGCAAAACCTGCTCTGATACCACTTGACACGACCCATCCCAATCCCCCCGGGATTACCATGGAATGTGACGTGCTCCCGTCTGACAAGAGGCGCCAGACAAGGGATAACCGATTGCCATTGCCCAAAAGGGCTTCCAGAGTGCGTAAGGATCGATGGAGGAGGTGTGCGATGCTCAAGTCTCTGCTGCAGTCGTATCCGGAATCAACCTGAAGGGCATTGAAAACAAAAGCTGTGAGTGGACGAAAATAAACAAGTCTGTTTAAAACATTTATAAGACATTTATACCCCTCAGTAAAATCATATGCATGCACCAAAACCAATAATCCCATATTTATTTAGAAATAACCATTAGGGCCTTAGCCCGGAAACCAAAGCATAGTTTCAATTTCCAAAAGTGAATCCAAGAGTTATTTCGTAAATCCAGTAATATGAACCATAAGGCATATAAACCATAACCATTATTTTAGCCACTGCACTATACACTCCAATCCGACATCCCTGATGTCTGACGTCCCTGACGTCAATAAGGTCACAATCACAAGGCTACGCGTGCCACTCGGGTCTCAATTTCCGAGTTCAATCCCCGAACCCCGTTCGGGTACAGCATCCCCGATGCTTAGCGTCATAGACGCTGGACGTACTAGACGTCCGTGACCTCTCCGGGGTACCTCATCCGGAGGAGACAATATAATATGGAAGGATCTATACAGTGCAGTACCAAATACATTTTATAGATATCCACATGCAAAACATATAGGTATACATAGATAAAATCCGAACCATTCGTTACGTTTCATCAAACGGGTCTCATGCCCAAATACCGTGAAACGTGCCATAACCGAAATATCATCAAAACCATTTATAGATTCCAGCATGTGAACATATATAAAATGTAAACCAGAAAACATTTATTCAATTCCATTTTAGGGTCCCCGACCCGCAATCACATGTAGAAATCAACTGGGCCCCTGGCCCGATTTCACAAGTTAACTGGGCCCCTGGCCCGATCCACATGTTAACTGGGCCCCTGGCCCGATTTCATAGTTCAACTGGGCCCCTGGCCCGATTTTACATTATTCAAGTTCGTAACCGTTTCATGAAATCATATCCAACCACATTTATGGAAATCGGTGAAAATCCAGAAAATCTCGGTTTACGTGCAAATACGTAATTCACCTCGAAATGCGTGAAATCATTTTAAATTCACCGATATCCAAAGTAAATCATTTAATCATAATTATAACAATCATAAAACAGTTATGCATGCATCGAATTTATGAAACCAATGTCCACTCACAGACCGTTTAACCGAGCGCCTCGATACGCGTGCCATAGGCCTTCCCGGGCCACCTCACTATCACCGGGACTCCCAATCCTGTTCAAATCAATTTAGAGGATCACTAACCTCATCATTAACATCCTATCCAAGTCCCGTAATTTTCCCGAATTTTTAAGTATTTTTAAACTGGATTTAAAACCTTCGGACATCCCGAACAATATCGAGACGGTGTCCGATCGACACGAAACCAATCCCAAAATGTTCGTTACAATGTATAGGATAAAAGTCATGTTGGAAGTTTCTCAGAATTACCTCACACGCGCCCCCACGCGCCGGTTGAACTCCCTGCGCGTGAAACCCACGCGCCGGGTACTGTTCACCGTCGTTCAACCCGAACGACTGGTAAACGGGTCGCCGTGACCCGCGGGCCAACCCGATCGGTTCTCCGTCGATACTGGACCATTTTGGACGGGGTTTTCACCTACATGACCGTCTGAGTTAAACTAGGAGTTCTATGGAAACAAACACAAGGAATAACGTCAAAATCCTTACCTCTCCGATCGAGAAGCTCACGGCCAACCCACCGTCGACTGCACTCAGCTCCGACCACCATTCTCGATGAAAACGGTCCCACTAGACTCGTCTCATCCTCTGAGTCATCCTCCCGTTTACTAGATCGAACGAAAAACAGTAAAACTCATCCTGCCATTTTTGACCCAAGAATCGAACTCACGGGTTTAGGCTCCCTTCGCCGCCGTGGTCACCACCGTGGCCACCGAAACGTCTAGTTCGATCCCAGAACTCCGTCCACCCCTCAAGCACGGTCAAAACACCGGTCTCCATCGACTTCCAAATTTGAGTTTTTCGGCCTCCCCTGTTTTTCCCCTCCGTCGCCGCCCAGCCGTCTCCCGTCGTCTCCCACCGTGCCCAGCTCCCAACAGGGCTCACACAGTCCCCTGCACGGCCCAAGGTTATAGAAATGGTGGTGGTGTGCAATGTGAGCCGTGCACATTGCTCACGGGTTTGAGAGAAATGGGAGTGGGAGGATGCAGGCTGATTCAACAAAAGAGAAAGGAAAAAAAAAAAAAGAAATGAACGGCCCAGATTGAATCTCACCAATGAGATTAAGGGTCCAGATCAAAAGATGAAAATAAGTGGGAAATTCTTTATATTATTTAAATCCTATATTTTAAACAATCTGACCAACCAGATCTGATCCCAATAATTAAAGATTAGTGGTCCACGTGTCCCACTCAGAATTCCAGGCCAATCAGAAAACGCCACGTGTCCACGCCTCGTAATGCGTGCATAACGAAACCAAACTTCCGTGACCCATAACTTCGTCGTCGAATCTCCGATTTCGGCGTGCCGCCTGTCGTTGGATTCGCATCGACGAAACCTACGTAACGGTCCTTGGCCCTCGGCCATCGGACATCCCGGTCAAAAAGTCAACATTTCCCCTTATATCGTCCAAATTACGAAAATGCCCCTGGACTTCCGTACATCATAACTTTCACCACGAACGTCGGAATCGAACGTGCCACCTGTCTATGAACTCGTGACGTCCCGAACTACGTCACGGTCATCGGTCAAAGTCCATTTGACCATCCGAAATAAAAGTCAACGTTTTGCCCACACCCAGGGGCAAAACGGTCATTTTGCACAATTCGTCCGAAATCGCCCAACTAATCCCAGATTAGTAAATCACAATTAAATATTATTAAATCCCGATATTCGGGACGGGTCGTTACACTAAATGGATTTTGATTTGGAAACATGGATTTCTGGTTTCATGACGGTTTATGGGGACCAGCATGGATCTTTTGATAGGTTTGAAAGGTTTTGAGAATGATTACGAAATGGTTTTTCATATACCGTCCTTTTATTATGGATTGTCTCCTCTAGGGAGGGTTGTTGGCCTGGGTTGACCTCGGAGTAGTCACGGAGCACTAATTGAGTGGAGTCGCCCCATGGGGTACCTTACTCTCAGGAAGGCATTTATGTATTATAACCCCTAGAGAGGGTCATTTATTTGCGAACATTGACTTGGGTGGACCCTGGGGAGACTTGGGATTTGAGACCCTAGGTAGCACGCATGTGGGTTTGGAAACCGTGACAGCATTGGTTATATGATATTTGGTGAACATAGTTTATTGGATTTATAAAGGGTAATTGGATTTCAGAAATGATATTTATATGTTTTATGAATTTGGGCAGTGACCCACGTGGATCTTGATTTACGGATTTTTGTATCCTATGTTTTTGGGCTGAGTTCCCACATATGTTTGGATTTACGGTTTCGGGCTAAGGCCCAGGATTCGAGAAGAGGGGAAATGGTTTCTGGTTTTCCAAAATGGTTTTTATTACATGGGAAATGAATTGGTTTTCGAATGCATGCATGCTTTTTAGTGAAGGGCATAAATGTCTTTATGAAATGTGTTTTATTAAACTGTTTATTTTCGTCCACTCACAGCTTTTAATGATTTTTAATGCCCTTCCGGTTGATCACGAGTGCGGGCTATAATAGAGACCGAGACATCATACTCCTCTACTGTCAGGGCCCACCCCTAATCCCTCATGATTAGGGACTAAACCCTGCTCTCGTCTGACTTAGGCATGACACGAATTCCAGACTGACATCGAACCCCCATACGACACGTAAGTCGGACCAGGGATTCTCGAATCCAGCCATCCGAATTACTGTGGATCGCGGGTGTGCTGTCTCCGTCTCTCTCGACCAACAGCCCGCACTGCAACAACCAAAGGTCACCAATCCAGCCGCACAATTCCAAACGCAACCCAACTGACCAAAGGTCACCAATCCATCTGATCAACCTCCAAACGCCATCCGGCCCAACCGACCACCATCAATCGGCCTCCTCGGCCTACGTATCTCACTAACTCAACGAGCTACTCTCAGGCCCCTCAGGCCGACCAACCTACTCATCCGTAGCTCACCGGCTACCTTCCAGGTTACTTCTGCTAGCGTATCTCCAACCCTATGGTCCATCCATCAAGTAACACCAATACCTTCCGGCCCTAAGCCGACATACGTCTTACCTCGCACCGCGTATCGAGCGACTAGCACCCTCAAACGCTGCTATCCAACCACCTCAAACGTTCTATGACAATCCTATCCAGGTTGCTGTCGGGCTGTTCCGCGTCGAGACATCACATCCACAGTAGCATCACACCACCCAAGTCGACTAACCAACGATTCTGGGAACCAAACCTCGCGCAGAACACCCAAAACCTCGCTCTGATACCAATTGTCAGGGTCCACCCCTAATCCCCTAGGATTAGGGACTAAACCCTGCTCCCGTCTGACTTACGCATGACACGAATGCCAGACTGACGTCTAACCCTAATGTGACACGTAAGTCGGACCAGGGATTCTCGAATCCAGCCATCCGAACTACTGTGGATCGCGGGTGTGATGTCTCCGTCTCTCTCGACCAACAGCCCGCACTGTAACAACCTGGAGGGTATCGAAAACACGAAAAGATTGTGAGTGGACAAAAATAAATTATAATTTAGAAAACAGTTCAATAAAATAATGACATTTATACCCTCCACGCAAAAACCAATGCATGCATATCAATTTAAGTTATGAAACCACTCAAATCAAAAACCATCCACGAAACCATTTGAAAACCCGTATCATACAGGCCTCAGCCTCAAATCATAATTCAATCTCAAATCCGAGAACTCAGTCCCAAAACTCGTCAAATCTACTTCATCCGGGCCATTGTCCAAAACATCAGAAAACCAGTGAAAAACATCAATCATACAAGTTTACTAGATCTCAAGTGCGCCCCAGTCTTTAAACTCAAAACACAATGCGCAAATAGCCAGGCCTTCCCGAGATATCCGAGTCTTTAAACTCAAAACACAATCACAGGTCTCAGGGGGTATCATATCCGAGTCTTTAAACTCAAAACCATACCGAGTGTTTAAACTAAAAGCATCAATCCAGGGCCCTCCCCCTGTCAATCAATCCGAGTCTTTAAACTCAAAACAAGATCCAGTGGGTTTCTCTTTTTCCGGGTCTTTAAACCCAAAACCATTTTCCAATCAATAGAGAAAACCACAGAAAATCTATCTCGAAGTCGCAACAATAATTCCGTAAGCCGTCATCCGGAACCATTATCCCGAACCCAAATCCAGACTTCCTTTCCAAACCTCGAAAACCAAATCCAAAACATCCTTTCTGAAATCACAAGAGCTGGGCTCCAAGCCCGAAATCACTTTTCCGAAATCCATTTCAAATCCTTGAAATCAAATCACATTTCAAATCCCGAAATAAAACCATTAAAACCATGATCAAATCACAAGAACGTTCGAAATATCGTAAAACGTGAAATTCCGTAACATACCTCGAAAAACGTGCACAACCGAAAACCATCAAGATCATAAAGTAAATCATAGAATCACCTATGAAAACATATTAAAACATATATGCATGCATCAAGAGTTAGAAATCAAAGTCCACTCACAGACCATTTTGACGTCGCCTCGATACACGCGCACTTACGCCGTCCCCGGCCATTCCGTTGTCCTCAGCTTTCCCGAACCTGTCCAAAGCCCTTAACGAGGTTACTAACTACTTCACAAAAGTCCTACTCAAATCCCATAATTTTCCCGAACTTCTAAGCGTACTTTAAACGGGACCCTAAACCTTCGATCCCGCAGAACTAACCCTAAACAACGTCCGATCGTCCCGAAACTTGTCCCAAAAGATTCGTTACAACGAGTAAACTAAAAACCTAGTTGGAAGTTTTCCCAGAAACCACCGCGAGTGCCTCCACGCGCCGCCCAAAGTGGCTGCGCGTGGGCCTCACGCGCCTGGACACAGAGTCATCTTACATCTCCGTCTAACTGGTCCAGACCGACTCAGTCAAACCGAACCGGCGTGACCGGTTCTCCGCTATCCGTTAGCCGTTTCTGCTCCTTTTTCCACCAGTAGCTTCGTCCATTTCCTAGTAATCGATTCCCTTACTTAGAACACAACAACACGACCTCGAAACCACCTCCCTCAAGCTCGAATAAAACCCGTCCAAAACCTTGTTTCAGCTCTCAGCCCAGCGTGCAATCCCCCGTCACGGTTTCGAACCCTAGAGCTTCCTAGGAACCTACTGACCCTAACTAGCACTTTCAGACCCTTCGACTCAGTCCCAAAAGCCATGACTTTCAGTTTGAAATTAAACGGAAAAACATAGCATATAGAGAAAATCGAGCAATTACCTGCGCTCAATCCACCACCGTGAGCTCCGCCGTGCCTAACCTGTCAAGCACAACTCCACCGTCCTCTGAGCACCACCACCAAACTCCTTCTATGTTCTCTGATTTTCCCACTCACCGCACACACCCACTCAACCTTCCAAACGTCCCCAGACACTCCCTTCCTCTCAAACACTTCTGGTCACACTCACTCACTCTTAAGAACTCACGCTCTCTCTGCAATATGATCAATTCCTCCCTCAATCTCACTCTTTGTTTTCTCCCTCGTGCACGACTCAAAGAACACGGCCCACTTTTAATTTTGCCCGTGCAACTTGTAGAAGCCTCTAGCCAACTGCCACATGTCACAATCCTGTGGTCCAAATCCAAAAATATCCAATCCCTCCTGTACACTTGTCCTCATCTCCTTTCCACAAATCCCAAGGCACCAAAAAGACCAAAATGCCCCAGTGAGTCAAAATTACCATTTTGCCCTTCGCCGTTCTAGACCCGTAACTTACTCGACCTACGTCCGATGAAAGCATGCCGCCTGTCATTGAACTCAGGACGACGAGATCTACCTAACGGTCCTCGGTCTACGTGGAAAAACTCTGTCGTGTGAAAAGTCAACTTTTCCCCTTCTTTCAACCAAATTATGGTAAGGCCCTCAACCTTCCGAACATCATAACTTCCTCCTTGGATGTCGGAATCGGGCGTGCCACCTGTCTAAGGACTCGTGACGTCCCAAACTACGTCACAGACATCGGTTAATGCCCAATTGACCGCCCGAACTCAGTCAACATTTTGCCCAAACTAAGGGAAAAATCGTCATTCTGCGCCTAATGTCCAAAGTAACCAACTAACCACCAATTAACTCAGTTAATTCGTCGCTAATCACTTCGCTAATCCCGACTCCCGGGACGGGTCTTTACAATCTACCCTCCTTAAAAGAATTTCGTCCTGAAATTACACAGCTCGTAACCCACACCTGGGTCTCCTACTCGGTGGTCAACTCTTACCCAACAACAACTGCTCTAAGTACGCCACAACACTCCTGTTATTAGTTCGACACTTCTGACACTCTCTCAAGTAAAACGTACCTCCGTCCGGTACTACTCACTAGAACTTCATGGTGCACGCAAGGGAAACTCTACGAGCATAAAGAAACAAAGATATTTTAAAATAACTCATTTAAGCGTACCCAATAGAGTCCATAGAGTACATCCTCACCTACAACCACCTACGCCCTCTGAGAACGAACTCAAGTCCTCCCCAGACTCCCGGTCTCGTGGTCGATAGGAAATCCTAAGGTAACTCAACCACTACCCACTCACTACTTCACCATCACGTCTCTCGACTCCTCCGACCACCCTGTCGGAATAAATCAACAAAGTCCTAAAGGCACTCCTAGATTGTGGGTTCTCTTCAATAACCTATCGATCAGTTATAGTCACTTATTTCTCCTTCCCTTCCGTAACGGAACTCACCATGGTCCCCAACCATGCCATCACAACAACTTAATCCATCTTAATACCCTCTCCTAACACTCCCTACGCTCAGCGTCACCAAGTACTTCTCTACTTCGGAACACAACACAAGTTAAGGAGGGTTTACAAATCCTGGAATTTCAACCAAGAGTTTTCCAACTCATCATCACTAGCCGTAGGCGATCCTCAACTTCTACCGATCACTACCTCGCTTTGAGTATGAATCCTCGTCCAGAGTCATCCACCAGGCAACCACTACCTCGGCTGTACCTAGCAGCAGCATTTTCGATCCAGCCGTAAGTTGGCCCAAACCACAAGGACTACGATACCACAAACCCCAACTCACGGTTTCCCTCAGGTACACAATCCAGTAATCCCACGGGGTTTCTCAAATCAACCCTGTCGTCCAGGTTATTCACACCCTCAACTGCCACTGGTTAACTACAACCTTACCACTCGGGTCGTCACACCCGTCTACGACCATTACTAGGGGGAACAATCCCTCGAGTCTCACAGTAGTTCCTGACCCTGCCATCAAGGCATCCGGCTACTCGTAGCCGCACAATTCCAAACGCAACCTAACTGACCAAAAGTCACCAATCCATCTGATCAACCTCCAAACGCCATCTGGCCCAACCGGCCACCATCAATCGGCCTCCTCGGCCTACGTATCTTACTAACTCAACGAGCTACTCTCAGGCCCCTCAGGCCGACCAACCTACTCATCCGTAGCTCACCGGCTACCTTCCAGGTTACTTCTGCAAGCGTATCTCCGACCATATGGTCCATCCATCAAGCAACACCAATACCTTCCGGCCCTAAGCCGACATACGTCTTACCTCGCACCACGTATCGAGCGACAAGCACCCTCAAACTCTGCTATCCAACCACCTCAAACGTACTATCACTATCGTATCCAGGTTGTTGTCGGGTTGTTCCGCGTCGAGACATCACATCCACAGTAGCATCACACTACCCAAGTCGACTAACCAACGATTCTGGGAACCAAACCTCTCGCAGAACACCCAAAACCTCACTCTTATACCAATTTTCAGGGCCCACCCCTAATCCCCCAGGATTAGGGACTAAACCCTGCTCCCGTCTAACTTACGCATGACACGAATGCCAGACTGGCGTCTAACCCCCATATGACACGTAAGTCGGACCAGGGATTCTCGAATCCAGCCATCTGAACTACTGTGGATCGCGGGTGTGATGTCTCCGTCTCTTTCGACCAACAGCCCGCACTGCAACAACCTGGAGGGTATCGAAAACACGAAAAGACTGTGAGTCGACAAAAATAAATTATAATTTAGAAAAAAGTTCAATAAAACAATGACATTTATACCCTCCACGTAAAAACCAATGCATGCATATCAATTTAAGTCATGAAACCACTCAAATCAAAAACCATCCACGAAACCATTTGAAAACCCGTATCATACAGGCCTCAGCCTCAAATCACAATTCAATCTCAAATCCGAGAACTCAGTCCCAAAACTCGTCAAATCTACTTCATCCGGGCCATTTCCCAAAACATCAAAAAACCAGTGAAAAACAACAATCATACAAGTTTACTGGATCTCATGTGCGCCAGAGTCTTTAAACTCAAAACACAATGCGCAAATAGCCAGGCCTTCCCGGGATATCCGAGTCTTTAAACTCAAAACACAATCACAGGCCTCAGGTGGTATCATATCGGTATCATATCCGAGTCTTTAAACTCAAAACCATACCGAGTCTTTAAACTCAAAACATCAATCCAGGGCCTTCCCCCCGTCAATCAATCCGAGTCTTTAAACTCAAAACCAGATCCAGTGGGTTTCTCTTTTTCCGGGTCTTTAAACCCAAAACCATTTTCCAATCAACAGTGAAAACCATAGAAAATCTATCTCGAAGTCGCAACAATGATTCCGTAAGCCGGCATCCGGAACCATTGTCCCGAACCCAAATCCGGACTTCCTTTCCAAACCTCGAAAACCAAATCCAAAACATCCTTTCTGAAATCACAAGAGCTGGGCTCCAAGCCCGAAATCACTTTTCCGAAATCCATTTCAAATCCTTGAAATCAAATCACATTTCAAATCCCAAAATCAAACCATTAAAACCATGATCAAATCACAAGAACGTTCGAAATATCGTAAAACGTGAAATTTCGTAACATACCTCGAAAAACGTGCACAACCGAAAACCATCAAGATCATGAAGTAAATCATAGAATCACCTATGAAAACATATTAAAACATATATGTATGCATCAAGAGTTAGAAAGAAAAATCCACTCATAGACCATTCCGACGTCGCCTCGATACGCGCGCACTTACGCCGTCTCCGGCCATTCCGCTGTCCTCGGCTTTCCCGAACCTGTCCAAAGCCCATAACGAGGTTACTAACTACTTCAAAAAGTCCTACTCAAATCCCATAATTTTCCCGAACTTCTAAGCGTACTTTAAATGGGACCCTAAACCTTCGATCCCGCAGAATGAATCCGAAACAAAGTTCGATCGTCCCGAAACTTGTCCCAAAAGATTCGTTACAACGAGTAGACTAAAATCCTAGTTGGAAGTTTTCCCAGAAACCACCGCACACGCCTCCACGCGCCTGCCCACAGAGTCATCTTCAACCTCCGTCTAACCGGTCCAGACCTGCTCAGTCAAACTGAACCGGTGTGACCTGTTCTTCGCTGTCCGTCAGCCGTTTCTGCTCCTTTTTCCACCTGTAGCTTCGTCCCTTTCCTAGTAATTCTGCGCCTAATGTCCAAAGTAACCAACTAACCACCGATTAATTCAGTTAACATGTCGCTAATCACTTCGCTAATCTCGACTCCCGGGTCGGGTCGTTACATCTACCAGATCCTAGCGAGCTCTGGAAGCAGGTCGGGCTGAAAGTTTTGCATTATTCCTTGTTTGACACTTCGTGTCAGACGGGAGCATGGCACATCCCGTGTTATTCCCCGGGGGATTGTGATGGGTCGTGACATGAGGTCTTTTGGGAGCTCACTGACTTTGGATTTCTTGCAAGCTCCAAAATTAAGCGAGTTTGGACTGGTGCAATCTCAAGATGGGTGACTTATTGGGAAGTTGCACGTAAGTTCCCAGAAAACAAAACTGTGAGGGTTGGGCTCAAAGCGGACAATATCGTGTTAAATGGGTTGGGTTGTGACAGGATCTCCTTCTGCCCCCACCCCTCCCCCCCCCCCCCCCCCCCCCAAAGAAAAGGTAAAGGGAAGATGAAGGCTAAGGCCGATGAGGGGGCAAGTTTGAGGCCAAGTGTCGTTGAGATTGACGTCGAAAGGGCATTTAAGGAGGTTACCCTGGGGAGGTCCGAGTATGAAATTGACTGGAAGGTGAGCACGATCGGCTGGGATGATGTGCTGACCTTCAAGGAGGTCTTCCACATTCTAGATCTGGTTGGTTGCCTAGAAGGACATGCCAAGTAACCCTCCAACACCCTAGACGACCTTTCACTTAGATGTATTAAGTCATGGTGTAACGTTGTCATTACATACGCGGCTCTAGGAGATGGTGGCGATTGTGGGGTTAGCCCTCGGTCAAATCAATCCCAATTGTTGGATTATGCTGACCAAGGTGTATACGACCTTCAAGCTGGGGTCACTTGAACTGCATTTACAAGTTTTTTCGGGATAAGGCCAGCTGGGTGTATGCATAAGCTAAAGCTAGGAAAGCCAGAAGGCCATTCATCTGGAATATGCCGATCTCCCAAAAAGCTTGGAAGCATCGATTTGTCTTCGTATCTGGAAATTGGGAAGGTACCCAGCAGACTAAAAGGAATACGCGGATACCAAGAACCTATCAATCCAAAGGTGTGGCCATGGGCCTTTATTTTTTGTCCGTCTGTCTAGGTTAATTAGGTAGTCGTTCTTTGCTTTGTATGACACAGCCCGATCTGAAATGTCCATAAGGATACGAAAATCGAGGCGTGCTGGCTGACATCTAGACGGTAACGTCTAGATGACGAAACCCATTTAATTTAAAACATTGTGCTTTGAGGAGGTTAGCTGAAACCTAACCGGTGAAAATCAATTACATTTCACCCAACAACGTAAGTATAGAGCATAGACGACCACTGATGATCATAGAAATACACACTACCTGTAATTACCCGATTATTCCATCATGTCACTCCAAACCCGAGAGTGAGTGTCAGAGTAGCAACCACACCTCTACTGTAACAACCTGAACCTTATTTACTTTGTAATTTCAGAAATTTAATGTAAAATGATCATTTTGCCCACGGAAAGGGAGAATTGTTAACATTTGATATGAGACATTTTTTGGACTTTGACTAATGATCGTTATGTAGATCGGGACGTCACAAGTCGGTAGACAGGCAACACGTCGAATTCGAACATTCGAAGGGAAAGTTTTGGGTCACGGAAACAGAATGGCACTATTTATGATTTCTGAGATTTGAATTAATTGCTTAAATCTGATTGGTTGAAAATATCTTGTGGGACCCCTTGGATGAGTGACAAGTGTCACTCATCCCATTAGTGCATTTCCCCATAGTTTTGGATCTGATTAGGGTTCAATGTATCATCTTACACCATTTCATTATCTTCTTCATTACTCTCTAAAATCGAAACAAACACAAAAACCATAACCTCATCTCTATTTCTCCATCATCTCTTTCGTTCATTCGTGAGACTGAGTGTGTGAAGGTGAGAAGGACTTGAGGGAGGGCTGGGTGAGGTTGTGCATGGCGGAGCCACGACGAGGAGGTAAAACCCAAAACCGTACTTTTGGCCCAAAAATGGAAGTTGGGTTTTCGACGTTTGCTTATCAATTTGATAGACCCTAATGCATTCTAGGAACCATGGTGATCTTAGTGGGTTGGTTTTCGAAGAAAGAGGTGGCCGGAATTGAGAGAAAACGGAGGAGGAAGTTTACATGCTACTATTCATCGATTCACAGGTATGATTTAGTTCATTTTTTATGTTTTTGACCACTTAGATCTGTTTCTAGGGTTGAGACGAGTGCATAAGAAGAAACCAGATAAAAAATGGTTTAGAGATGAGCATTTTAGAACCGGGTCGAGTCGCGGGTCTAGGCGACCCGATACAGAGGACCCGTCAAGAGGTTCGGGGTGATGACATCATCAGCTGATGTCATCAAATTTTAGACCGTCAGCCCAGATGTCCCAAAAGGAATTCGACACGTGTCATATGTCAGTACCCAGTCAGCACTAACATGTCAGTGACGTGGCCCAATCAGAGGTTGCCACATGTCAGTGACGTGGACCAACCTGATGCTGACAAGTGGCACCTGTCAGATGACGTCAAGCTGACGTCAGTAGTGACGTTAGGCTGACGTTAGCAGTGACGTCAGTGTTGATTTTGACCGTTGACCTGACGTCATCATTGATGTTTTGCTGATGTTAGCGTTGACTTTGACTTTGACCCTCGCGTGGGGACCCGTGGGCGCGAATCTTGAGGTGTGACCAGTGCTATTTTAAAGGTTTCAACGTTTCGAATCCAATGGTGGTGATTTTAGATCGATCGGAGATCATTTGATAGGTCAAATTGAGGTTTTTAGCCTAGTGAAGCGTGTTCGGGACATGTTGACTTTTTTGGGAGTTTTGGGGGTTTATGTTTGGGACTTGTATAGATGGTTAGTGACCTTTGGGTGTGATTTGGACAGATCCGGATGACCCGGAGAGGTTGGTTAGCCCGGCTAAAGCTTGCGGCCTAACTTACAGGCACATCAAGTACGGTCTGTGAGTAGACATTTGCTTTCTAAGTATTCTAAGTATGATGCATGCATAACTATTTTATATGTTTTAAATACATGAGTTGAGATTCCTTGAGTGCATATGATTTTGGTATTTGGTATTTATGTCTTTACACGTATTTCGAAGTTTATGGTTTTATAATGGATTTATATATGCTTGTGTTTTCAATAATGGATTAATGATAAATGATTTCGAATTTGGGATTATGTAATCGGGCTTGAGACCCATTTAATTTATGATTTCTCGGGGTTGAAGTCCATTTGATTTAATAAGATATCGGGATTGAGGTGGGGTTGATTTTACAGTATCGAGCTTGAAGCCCAGTTGGTTATGGTATTGGGCTTGACTCCCATTTGTGGTTTATGAAATGTGATTTCGGGTTTGGAGACCCTAATGAGATTTGGATTGGAAATGGTTTTGGAAATGGGATTTGTAGAAATGGTTTACGGACATTATATCTCGGGCTGAGACCCTGTTAAAATGGATTTGATTTCGGTTTTCAAACTATACCATCCTATGTGTTGACTACTCTCCAAGTGTCAGGGACACTGGAGTAGTCACAGAGTATTGCCTGAGAGGAGCCGTTCTACGTGAAAGACCGTAGAGAGGTCCAGGATCAAAATTGCTAGAGGTTAAAACCTCCGCCCCCCTAAGGAAGGTCATTGACCTGGGTGGACCTTGAGGAGACTCGGCTTGAGATCAAAGGGCACACGTAGCCTTATGATAGTGACATCTGGGGTGTCAGGCATCTGGAAAGTCAAAGATGGATTAATTATATTTAATTGGACTGGTTATACGGTATTTTGTGGATTTGGGCAAATACCCACGTGTTTTTGGTTTGGGGCAGAGAACCCTTATGTTTTACTAGTTTTGGGCTGAGTTCCCACTTGGATTATGGATTTATGGTTTTGTGCTATGATCCTAATGATTTGAGTAAGAAAATGGTTTTGCTTGAGAAGAATTTTTCACTGAGTTTGGGTTTGGAAAACCTACGATTTGATTTACAACAAATGATTGAGTTAATTAGTTTTCGAATTCATGTATGTTTTTTAGTGAAGGTTATAAATGCCTTTTTGATGAAATGTGTTTTTATTAAATTATTTATTTCGTTCACTCACAGCTTTTCGTGGTTTTTAATATCCTTCAGGTTGATCGCGGATGCGGGCTATAACAGAGATCGAGACATCACATGCCACCACAGATCCTGACATACTCTGGACGACCCCTAGTGGGTTTAGGTTTGGTTTATCCCTTGTTTGGCACGTGGTGTCAGATGGGAGCATGGCACATCCCACGTTAATCCCTGGGGGATTGAGATGGGTCTTGTCATCGACGAAGTACGTGCGCACCAACGAGACCTGACGGGTTAATAAACAAGGGTGAATGGACCCAGGAATTTATTTTAGTCTAAAACCACAATTAATAAAACACATTTTAACCCCTCGATTTATCAAAAATCCCAAAACAGTTATATCATGCTTGCACGTAATATGAGAGATGATAATAGTAATTTAATAATAATTTTAAAACACATCCAGATGAGTCATGTAGAATCATAAATAAGTCACAGTAACAACCCACTAAACACTTACTCTTGAGTCACTCATCAAAACTGGGTATCTTGCTCGCGTACCACGACCACATGAAGGACTGTGTTCAATGCATCGTCACCTCGAGTTCCATATAGCTCAAGGACAAGACTAGAGCTTTTTAACTAGTATAACGAGCATCACGAGTGAACAATCACATGGAGGACTGATCAATGCCCATACATACGAGTACTAGATATCAGTGATTCCTAAATGGGTTCTAACATCTCTATCTTATCGATGCCCTGGGGACTAATATGCAAATGAAACAAGTGACTCAACTAAGTTCATACTATGCATAACCATTATGTCATAACACAACTAGTACATCCAAGTAAGCATCATAAATCACATATCTCAATCATACCCCACAAGTAGCTCATATAGTATATAAAACCGTCATCAAAATTGTTTAATGACACAAAAAACGTGTCACCTATTATATTTAAGGATGCTTAAAAAACATTTCGATAGATAAATAAGTGTCATTAATTCATTTTAAGGACACATAATAGGTGTCATTAAATAATTTATTAGTGTCTTTGCATTGTCTTAACATTACATAGAGTTATAAAGACATGGAAATAAAGAGTTATCTTTATAAAACAGAACTAAAGGGTAGAAGATAACTTGAACATGAACATTGTATTAAAGATTTTACCTAGATGGCTAGGCTAACAGCGCATGGCCCTTGAAAGTTTGTTGCATTCATTTGATACCGACATCTTGGGGTACCAAAAAACCCGTTTTTTCTGTAGAGCAGGTGATACCCCAGGCTTTTTGGAATGCCTAAGAATAATCGCTTGTAGAGGAATAAATATCAACAGTTACGGTAGAAGCTAGCTCGAGTTCATGATTTTCTGGGGTTTAAAAATGGCAAAGTTCAGACATATTCTAAAGTTGTGACGGGGTATGTACTTTTCAAAATAAGTTAATTGGAGATGAAAAAATTTTAAATACACTTGGTTTAGTTTTTCAAAAAAAATGAATTGCAGTTGAATGGAAAAAAAAAGTTGAAATATACAACTAGGTATGCTCCCCTGACTATCATCAGAAACTCCACCTTCAACTGCACCAAAGCTATCCACGTTAACAAGAACTTTGCTACCCCGTTCATATGTACATGAAGGGCTGCCGAAGTGGTCCACTTCTTTGTCTTCCTCAATGTCAAAGCTTTCAAGCTCATTATGTATGCCAATGTTGTCATATACCATATTTCCTGCAACTCTACAAAAACTGCCAAGTGCCAACAGCATGCCAAGAAAGGAAACGATGAGAAATTTATCATGTTTGTCTTCTCTGCTGATTTTCAAGATTGATTGATGATTTGTATAATTTCAATGAACAATGGGTTATAATTTATATGTGTAAATTAGTTTAAGAAATGAAGGTTTCTGGGCTACATGGCTTGGCTTGAAAGTATATGAAGATGTTACATTTTCTACAAGCCCATACTGTAAGCAAGGGAAAAATTTTGTTCTTTGCTTTATTCTTAAATCAGTTAATAAAAATGCACTAGTAATAGTTTTCATGGATTGAGACTGTTACATCTCTTTCAAGCAAAAGGAGAGTAACAAATTAATCTGTAAGGAGGTGCTTACATTGTTGTTTATAGAATTAAAGAAACCTAGTGGAACCATACCATCCATCAATTTAAACTACCCTGCATTTTTTTGTAAGTCAAAATTGAATTAAGGAGGGGCAAGCCCAAATAGCCAACCCAGAAAATCTCAGCAAGTATGGGCAGTAAAGATAAAAAAAGCCCCAAAAAGCCAACCTCGAAAATCTGGGCAGCAAAGACAGGTGCCAAGAGCCAAACAGAGATAAAAACCAGAAGCCAAGCAAGAAGAAACAAGAAATCTTCCCAGAGCAATAACTTAACTAACTACCCTGAATTTTTTCCTGATAAATAACTATCATATTGAACTCAAATGTACTTCACTGAAAATTTCAAATCCCATTATAAGTTCTGGTCCCAGACACAACCAATTTCCATTAATTTCAAGAGTTATCCTAAAATTAGTATTGAATCCTTGAGACCCCTGACAATTATCAAACAAATGAATAAAACTAAAACAATTCTAAAATAAATACTAACAAATAAATAAGAAAAGAGTACAGCGGTTCAAACCCTAAATTAATTAATGGGTAATAAGCAACAACGCAGATTTTGAAAAATTGGAAAACAAAACTACCTCTTCCACAGCTAGAATGAAGGAAGATCGCTCTGAATCATGAAGATTGATGCCAATGATGAACTAGGTTTCTCGGTTGATGTCGATGGTGGACAAGGTTTCTCGGTGAGTTGAGTCGGTAGGGCAGACGTTATGCTGTTCCTCTTTTCTTCTGATTCCATGTAGAGATAGGGTTTTTACGTCTTCCGCTTTTCTTCAAGATTTTTACACTCTTCGTTTTTTTTTTTATTCTGATTCCATGTAAAGATAGAATTGTCTTGCTTGCTATATTTTTTCGGAGAGGCGTTGTTCTCTTTTTATCAATTATGTGCAAATTTAATAGGGCGTCATCTATTAGCTATTTTTAACTGGAGAATCATGAAAGATTTGTAATGTCATTTATTTTAAGAGAGTGTCATTTCAATTCTAAATAGAGTGTCATATATTAGCTATTTTACTAGTGGATATAAATGTCATGAAAAATCCAAACCAAAGGTCAATTTTTAACCAACGAGGACAACATTGTTAATTCCTAAATTAATTTATGAAATTGTCCCAATATCTCAAGCAAGCCGTTACATATGTATACTTGCAGTAGATGAAACCCCGTATTCTTTTTCAAGAAACACTTTCTGATTCTTCATTCTACACAAGGATGAAAATATCGATATCGACGGATATATCGCTCGCCGAATTTACGGATATCTCGCCCCAAATATCGATATCGATATCGATATCGTTTACGGTCAACAAAAATGACGGAAATTGGATCCAAATGACGGAAATTTGGAATGAAACTTTGGCAAACACTTAAGTACCCAATAATGGTTATATAGGACTAATAAAAACTATAAAATGACTTTGATATGATAAATATATGATGAATCATATGATAGAATATAGATCTGCCGACCACTAACAGTATAAAATCTTAAAGATAAACTTAAATTAAAACATAATTTCATTGATAATATTGCATTAACAATATTGTACACATTGAACTTGATAAAAAACAAGTAGAGTGTCGACCAGCTTGAAAATTAGATTGGTCTTGAATCTCTTGATCTACCAAGACACAAAAGTTTTGCCAACTGATGCTATTTGACCAAAAGGAAATGTATTGTTGGACATAGTATTCGTATATCTCCTTTGAATGGCCTACTTTTCCTCCATAGATAGGGTAGTTCGGATTTACCCAACTAACTTCTCCATAATCTTCATGTGACATTTGAGGGAGATGGTTGTATAACAGGGGGTGACGATATGGACCATAAGCATATGGATCATTTGAGTTGTTACTAGGATCGGTGCCTAAACTCATTGACTCAAAACTAATTGCCATGGAATCCTCAGAAGATGGGTTTCCATAACCTTCATATATGTTTCGTGTCCGAGTGTAATCTTTTCCGACACCACCGATTCCTACTCTTCCTTCTCTACACCCATGATCATAATCTTGTGTGGCATGAGTGAAATCCGCCTCTTCAGTAAATGGGCTCAAGGGTGCATATGTATCGGTTACATGTTCATTTCCCCCGTCATCATCCCCTCCGTCATCCTTGTCTTCATCGTTTGTCTCAACATCATCTCCTCCATCATCATCATCATCATCATCATCATCTTGAGATTTATTTTGATGAAGTCCCTTACTAGTAGCATCAGCTCGTAAGTCACGTCTACCGGTAGAACCAAGCATTGATCTCTCCCATGAAGACATTGACAGCTCACTTCCTACGTCATCACTCCCCACTTCTTCAGATAGCACTCTATCGACATTAACACCGTGTTCACTAGCAAGATGTGCTACTCGAGGGTCAGGCCTTCCACTATCATCATCCAAGTGAGCTGGCATAATCCATGCTTGAAGTGGATCAGCCTCATTACCTTCCACATGTTGGCCTGCAATTTCCAACAGGTCAACGTAGTCTTCTTCCACAACTTTACCGGCTTCGGCTTCTTCATCTCTTAACTTGAGTTTCATGTTGTAATAACAGAAAACAAGTTGTTCTAACTTAGAATATGCGAGACGATTTCGTTGCTTTGTATGAATTAAAGCAAATGTACTCCAATTTCTCTCACATGCCGAAGATGATGCTGTTTGTGATAATATACGAACAACAATTTGTTGCAAGCTGGGAGAAGCTTGGCCATATAGTTCCCACCACTCAGCTGTCAATATCAAGTTTAATGTAAGAGGCATTATAAAGTGCTAAGTCATAGAATATCAAGTTAAATGCAAGTAATATACCTGGGGGCATTTTCGTTCGTGATTGTACAGCCATAGGTGAACGAAATGTTTTCCGACCATCTCTAAAGTTGATCAACTACATTAAGGCTGATGTTAATATAATGCCATAGATGTACAGATTCGAAATAACTCATCAAGATTCAAAATAACTCATCAAGATTCATATATGGTAGTGAACTTACGTCTACTCCAAAATTTTGTAAACCCACTTGTCCATTTGGATTTAGTTTGAGGAATACTTGTTGAACTGATTGGACAAGGAAGGAGTCATGCCCAATACCTGCTTGATATTGATATCGGGGATTCAAGTAATAAGCTGCAAATCATGAATGAACTTTGCTTAGTAAACAACAATAAAATAAAATATTAACAAGTTCAATAAGATAGAAATATACCAGCAGCATGTAAATGATGTACTAATGTTTTTTCCCATCGCTCCTGTATGATTTTAAGAACCCACTTCTTCCCTTTAAGACGGGTTATCTTTTCTTTCATTCGATTGAACATATCATACAGGATTGGCATTGTTGGGGCTACCTCTGTATCAACAATTCGGAGGATGCAATATAATGGTTCATATATTGATTGCATCATCTCCAAGGACTCCCAGAATCTTTGGTCGAGGATATGAGCCTCAACCCTCTTGCCTTCCACTTTCCTACTCAATGGGCTACCATGCCATTGATCACTGGTAAACAACCTTCTAAGGCCAACTTTATGCTTAACTATACTGTTTATACAAATATAGTTGGTTGCGAACCGAGTTGCGCCAGGACGAACCAAGTCTCCTTGACAGAATTCATGCATCTGAGCAAGTAACCATAGATGATTATAAATGTAGTTAGTTACCTGCCTAGCATTTTTTATGATGAGCGCCATTGTCTCATTCTTCCCAATATCTTCAAATATTAGGTCGATACAATGGGCTGCACAAGGAGTCCAATAGAGTGGATAAGTCTTCATCAGTTCTTTTCCAGCCTTTTTGAAGTTCGACCCATTATCAGTAACGATCTGTACAACATTTTGTACTCCAACCTCCTGAACAACTTCCTTCAACAAATTTCCTATGTACACATAGTCTTTATGAAATTTGGAAGAATCAACTGACCTGAGAAATACAGTTGAACCCTTACTATATACCATGAAGTTAATTATGGATAACTTCGTTGGACCGGTCCAACCATCGCACATGATGGTACATCCATAAGTTTCCCAGTGTCGCTTTTGTTGCTCCACATATGCCGTCATTTCTTCATACTCCATAGGAAGATATTTATTTTTCACTTCATATGGAGAAGGAGTGGACACGCCTTCACCTGCAAACCAAAACATAAGTTACCATTTAATGCTATTTCATAAGCTAAATAAACATGTATCATAAATAAATAAATTTATTAAATACCTGCTCGTTGGGCTTCAATGATCATATTCTTAAAATGATGAGAGTTGGCTTTATTTGGAGCCACGCCTTCATATATAAAAAATTTGCTTATGTATCGACCCAACTTCTCTTTAGTCCCTTTCCACATCGATTTTACAGTCTTCTGTTGACTTCGTGCGGTTTTGTAGAGTTTTGGTTCGGGAGGAATTGAAAATGGATCACGCAAACTTTGTGATCGACGCATCTGTTGCGGTGGTTGACGACTGCTACTGCCTCCTTGAGCACCACGCATGGACCCAACTCCATAATTGTCGACACTTCGCCGTGCCTCATCTATCGATGCATTTACAGCAAAGTGATATGCTGCTCTCTCAGATCTATGCACATCTGGTGGATAAGCGAATCCATCATCATCCTCTTCATCATCACTATCGTTAATCTGAATGCTTTGTTGAGTGTCCAGTGGATCTCCTCTCAAGCCAGCTCGTATATTCTCCCCAATCATATTCTTAGTCTGTTTAGCAGTATCTTTACTTTTGATCCATGCTCTGACCTCATCCCTAATAGCTTTAGGTACGTCTTTGCATTTTTGAACATTTTTTTCGGATCAAAACCTGCTAAATGAAACTTTAATCGCGTTATGCCTCCACTCTGAAATTGAGGTTGACAAAACGAACATATAGCACCGTTTTTATTTCCAGGAATTGCAATGGCATATTTCCATGCTGGGTCAACTCGTCCAGGTCTTGGGCGGCTATCACTTGCACTTCCACTAGCCATTTTATGAAATCTAAGATACATGAAAAATAATGAGAATTTGATAATGACAAATAATAATAATAATGAAAATACAAATAATAATAAAATTATTTCAATTAGAACATATATTATAAGTTAGACTTTGATGATGATAAAAAATTAAGGAACAAACACACACATATTCATAATTTTAATATATATTCTAAAATAAAACATATATTAAAAATTAAAACAAATATTACCAAATATATGAATTATCCCATATTTCATATTAAAACATACATTACTAAAATAGATTTTAGTAATAAATGATAAATTTATTAATAATAAATGATTACCAAATATATTACCAAATATATGAATTAAGCCATATTATTTGCATGAAAAATACTTAGAATTTGATAATGACAATTAATAATAATAAAAACACAAATAATAATAAAATTATTTCAATTAGAACATATATTCTAAGTTAGATTTTGATGATGATAAAAAATTAAGCAGCAAAAATACATATATTCATAATTTTAATATATGTTCTAAAATAAAACATATATTAAAAATTAAAACAAATATTACCAAATATATGAATTACCTCATATTTTATATTAAAATATACATTACTAAAACATATTTTCAGTAATAAATGATCAATTTAGTATTAATAAATGATTACTAAATATATTACCAAATATATGAATTAAGCTATATTATTTGCATGAAAAATAATTAGAATTTGATAATGACAAATAATAATAATAAAAAAACACAAATAATAATAAAATTATTTCAATTAGAACATATATTCTAAGTTAGATTTTGATGATGATAAAAAATTAAGCAGCAAAAATACATATATTCATAATTTTAATATATGTTCTAAAATAAAACATATATTAAAAATTAAAACAAATATTACCAAATATATGAATTACCTCATATTTTATATTAAAATATACATTACTAAAACATATTTTCAGTAATAAATGATCAATTTAGTATTAATAAATGATTACCAAATATATTACCAAATATATGAATTAAGCCATACTATTTACCTAATAATAAATTTTGAATTTTGAATTTTTGAATTTTGTTAAAAAACAAGTTTAAGGCTTATTGTTTACCTAATACCAAATATATGAATATATGAATTTGACAATATTTATGATATTAGGTAAATAATTATTTATTTGACAAATATTTATACCAAATAATAAATGATATATGTAATTAAAACATGATATTGTCAAATATTTGTCAAATATATATTCTAAAAAGATATGTAATTAAAAAACAAATGATTATACCCAAATAATTATTTAAATAAATATTTGAAAAATAATTAAATAATATATGTAATTAAAAAAAAAAGGTAAGAAATGAAATGAACGAAACGCAGCGTTTCGTTCCATTTCTTAATTAATCAACGAATTGGGCTGTCTCACTCTCAGTCTTCTCGAAGGCTTGAGAATGTGCGAGGCTTTCTTTGGGGAAATCGATCAATCAATCGTGAGGGTGAGGGTCGTGAGTGAGGGTCAGGGGCGGCGTGAGGGTGAGGGTCAGGGGCGGCGTGAGGACCGACTTCAATGGAGGTTCGAGCGACGGACGACGGGACGAGACGAGACAAGTCCAGAGGTGGTTCGTTCGAGGGAGGTTCGACCGTTCGAGATCCCTGGCGACGGTGGTGAGGACTGACGAAAGGGGTTTCGAGTTCGACCGTTCGAGACTTCGAGCAGAAGTGGTTGCCTGAGACTTGGGTCGACTGTTCGAGGTTCTTGCGAAATCACAAGCCCCTATTTATGCTCTGCCCCAAATCGAACGAGGTGAGTCCGTGAATTCCCTTTTTTTTTGTTTTCTTCCCAATTGTTCGTCCGTGAATGTTTGAATTATTGGATGGGTCCGTGAATGTTTGAATTATTGTACGATTGGAAAGTCGATTCTCTGTTCAATCCGTGCTCTTCATTTGCATGTTTGATTTCGGTGGCTTCCTTTCGATTTTCGTTAACTTGTTCGGTTGTTTGCTCCTTCGGCCCAAAATCGACGATATCGAACAATATCGTCGAATATCGCCGATATTCGACGATATTGTTCGATATCGTCGATTTTGGGGGAAGAAACAGGTTCACCCCTCCGTATATGCCGGTGGCCGGAATTAGCGATATATCGTCCGATATATCGCCGATTCCGGCGATATTTTCATCAGTGATTCTACATCATAGGCTACAAAGGCAGGTAAGATGAGTAAAATTCCTTTGGTTTCACTTATTTTTTTTCCTATGTTATACAACTCGGTTCATTGGTCTTGTGGATGCAATGTTTAGCCAAAAGTTAAGGTACTATTGTAATTTGAATTCTGAAACATTCAAGTTCAATGTGCTGAGTCATAGTTATGACATTATTGATTTTAAAAAAAAATCCTTAATGCTGCAGAGCGATGCCACTGTAGATGTGCTAAAGTCGAACAAAATTAGATAAACATTCAAATATACCATGGGACCAAAGGTATCCGTTACTGTCGAGAGTATAATTGGTTACCTAGAATGCTGAAACTTTTGATAGGCGGTTGATCATCACCTTCTATCCCCTCGCGTGGTTCTGTATTGCAGTTCGTTTGAATAAGAAAGGTGTATCCGTTTACACCTATTGTCATTCTGTGACCGCCCTGCCCCAATCTGTATTTTGTCACAGAGGAAGCTAGCACCCCCCCGTTCACTTGTAGTTTATGGGTAAAATAGTCATTTGAGCACCTGCAGCATGGATAAGGACAAATGTACGACCGACCAAAAGTACCATGGGAGGCGTCAATTGAGGTGGAGATAGGGATTGGAGGATGTGAGGACTCTCTCCTCTATCATTGCTCTAGGCCGGTCCATTAAGTTGCCATGACTGTGTTGTCTTGTTCTTGTGTCTACCTATTTAGTAATTATGCAAATGGTACTAGGTTATGATATTAACCCCAATTTCATTATGTTAAGAGATAAATAAATCTTATAATTTCCCAACATGAAAAAAAAATTAAAATTATTTATTTAATTTGCAATATCAAACCTTAAAAAGTTTATATAAATGTTATGATTTTAAAATACACTCTAAATTTTGAAATAAAATAATAATTAAGTTCGAAACACATGTATATTGTTAGACTTCAACGTATCTATTGAAGCCAAACTCATAATAGTAAAATCCGAAAAAAAAATATTTAGAATAATTATTTAAATAATTTTAATCCATATAATATAGAAAAAAAATTAAAGCAGTTTAATATACGTGCATCGTAGTTATGAAAACAAATTCTCACTCACAGACTGACCAATCGAGCTCAGTTCTAAGCTGTACACTCCTCCAAAGTCCCTGGGGCGATATTTCCTATCAAAAGTAATAGCTGGAGGTCACTAACATTATACATAAAGCCGTATTCAACCCCCCAAAATCGTAGGGTAACATACGCATCCTAAACCTAAGCATTGTCACTTCGGAAACCTAGAAGTACCCAAAAACGAGGTCTGATTGACTTGAAACCAACACATTAGATATGTATCGTCGAGAGCTTAAAAATAAGCACCACTTTGGACCATGGGACACCTTCACGCGCCGCCATGTACCGGTGGAAGGCTGGTGACCATCCCCAAGCTCTGGAGAATATTCATTCCTAACGGAATATTCCATCTGGGAATATTCTATTAACCTTATAGAATATTTCATCACCAGGGGAATATTTTGTCATCGGTGGAACATTTGATCGCCCGAATTATTACCATAAAAGATAGCCGGTGTCGCCATCTTGTTCACCGGAACCTCGCCAGAAAATTTCAATTTTGGCCTAAATTTCAAACCTTCATAACTTTCTTGATCCTAAGAACTCAAATCCAAACCTCGCCATCTTCTTCCTTTGCGATTTCAGGCTACTTTGTAGTCTTTTACTTTGATGGCTAATATGTTCTTGATCCTAGGGAGGAAAGGAACATGATTAGTGCAACCAAAACATATAGTGGCCTCAAGTCAAAATCCACAATCTTGGGTATTCTTTGGGTTTCACGTTTGGGAGAAAGAAGAGAAAGTGAGGTGTGGTGTTGGGTGTCAAAAAGGCCAAAATAAAAAGATAAGGGAGAAGAAATATGATTATCTTCCTAAAATTTCTCGAACACCAAAAGACCAAAGTGCAACTCAAGTTTTTAGAATCGTAACTTCCTTGTAAAAAACCTGTTTAACGTGTGCCGCTTGTCTATATAAACCAAATTCGGTGACCTAAGTAAGGATCCTAGGCAAACTTGCAACAAGTTCTCCTGTAAAAAAGTCAAAGCCCATGCATTAAAAATACAAATAGTGGCAATATAGTCATTTTACTTTATGAATCTAAAATTCGGGTCATTACAATCTACCCCATATAAAGAATTTGGTCCCTGAAATTCAAACATGTCCCTCGAACAACTGTGGATACTGTGTTAGCAATAGTTCCTCGAGATACCACGTGGTCTCTTCCAGGTCATTATTCCTCCATTGAACGAACACCAAGGGCAATAGTCATCAGACACAGGTCTTTGTCTGTTCGATCGAAGATCTGTACAGGCTAACAGGACCTGACCTTAAAAACACCTCGATAGTCACACTCGGACCTTTCTCCCATTTGACAAGTAACCCAAAATACCAAAAACGCCCCTAAAACTCGTTAGACAAGGGATATGTACTCATCTCTAGTTCACGCCTCCGCCTCTTGAACAACCTCGATTTTCGTGTAGTGACCCTAGAGGGTTTAAACCAAGAAATCGTGTGAGTGGAAGAAAGTAAATATTAAAAAAATCGTTAGAAAAAATAAGTAATTCCCTCTAATTGTAAAACTATGCATGCATACCAAAAATCTTTAAATCTCAAATCTACAACAAAAGTTAAGAACCTCGAAATACGAGCCAATAATGGAAAACTAATCATTATTCGTCATACTAACTCACATACGAAATACACAAACATTACAGTAACAATAACCAATCACATTGGACATAACCACTCGGGGATACATCATCTGAGAGTCCACTCAGGGATACAGTATCTGAGTGCCAATCACATATATCACATTGCACTACTAGTAGGCCAACCACTCAGAAATACTGCATCCGAGCGGCCGCTCAGGGATACACATCTGAGCGTCACCACATAACCCAACTACTTAGGGATACAACGTCTGAGTGGCCGTCTAGGGATATAGTATCTAGACACAATCCAACAATCCAAGGAAGGTTTTTCAAAACACCACAAGCCACACACATCCAGAAATCACGCAGTCATATCACATATCAATTTCATAATCAAATCCACGTCCCACACCGACTTGCACACCTTTCCATCATTCTGCAAACTTTTCTCGCCTATCATAATTCACTTTTAGGGTCATTAATCATCCAAAATAACTCCCCCTTTAATCCCTTAATTTTTTGGGATTTTTAAACGAACATAAAACAACCTTTAAACCTTTGGATACTCAAAATTTCCCAAAGACGATATATGATCGCCTCGAAAATTATACTGTTGCACTCATAACTTTGGTTACATCAAAAACCGTGTTGACCACATTTTGAGATGGAGCATCATGCGCCCTCACGCGCCCAGAACCTTCATTGAATGTGAGATCCACACACAATACTATTCACCTTCTTCAAGCTCTATCGGGTCGACCCACGAGTCTTCGTGCAAGACCTGACCCGGGAAACCCAACATGGTCCCAAATCGACCATCTTTCATTACTTTTCCTTCCTTTTTTGACAAAAACCTTCTAATCCACCCCAAGAGTGGATCTGTGATCATAGAACATGGTAAATAAGACTGAAAGATGAGAACTCATACCTGCTTGTTTTGGCCAAAACTCAACCTTTGTCCCAGAGTGTTTCATTTATCTTAATTCTTTGTTCTTAAGCTTAAACTAACCTCATAGCCTCCACGAAGATAATAGGAAACTTGTTACCAAGTTTCCCAGCCTCAAACGAAAGCCCAAACTAAGATCCCCAACCTTATGGTTTTGGGTTCTAGGGTTAAAACACTTCCTTTCTTTCCTTCCACTGCTATTTCTTCATTTCATTAGTTCTTTCTTCTTCTATTTCCTTATTTTTCATTCCCAGAATCTCTCCCTCATCTACATGGTTTCTCCCTTTCGGCGATCACCTTTCATGGTGTCTGGCCATGTTCCACTGAAAAAAATACCAAAAACTAGCGCGCACACACACACACACACACACACACACACACACACACACACACACACACACACACACACACACACACACACACACACACACACACACACACACACACACACACACACACACACATCAATAGGTAAAGTGGTAAGTCGGTGGAAGGAGAAAAAATCAGGCCTTCTACACACTAGACACTTGTCAACATCCAACAATATCTCTTTGTAAAATGATCAATTTTCTAACGACCCGGAAATTCGAAAAAGGAAAATTTGGAAAAAGTTGAAGCAAATGACGATTTTACCCCTGAAATTGGGCGCACGGTTGACTTTTGGTTTGAACGGTTAAATGGACTTTGATCGATGACCGTGACGTAGTTCGGGACGTCACGAGTTCTTAGACAGGTGGCACGTACAATTTCGACATTCGAGGAGAAAGTTATGATGTTCGGAAGTTTAAGGGTAATTTGGTAAATTGGTTAAAAAGGGGCCATTTGTTTACTGTTTGATTGGGGCCGTGTTTGGACTTTCCGTAAGTACTGTTGGGTACGTCTCGAGACGCTGAATTCGTAGACAGGCGGCATGCGTCAATCGGGGTTCAGATGAAAAAGTTATGGGCTTGAGAAAGTGAAGGGCAATTTGGTAATTTGTCAAAGAGGGGTAAAATGGTAATTTGACTAGGTTTTGATGAGTTGTACGGATGTGATGGATGATTCAGCCAATTTGGTGGGTCGGTTAACTTCTTGAGTGATATCTGTCACAATTAGATGTGGATTAGTGGCTAAATGATGATGATGCAAGTATGATGGGCGGTGAGGATTTAACTTGAGAGAACAAATAAGTCGTGCAGGTGTGTGTGTGTGTGTGTGTGTGTGTGTGTGTGTGTGTGTGTGTGTGTGTGTGAAGAACAAAAACAGAGCAGAGAACCATTCATTCAAATCTCCCTGTCTAATTGAGCTTTGTGAGGGATAGAAAGATATGAGATTGAAGGAAGAAAACGAGAAAAATTGAAAGCAAATGGGATGGAAATTGTGACAGAAAAACCTTGGAACCCGAGACCCAAACCCTTCAAACTTTTGAAATGAACAAAAAATCGAATTTGAATTTCTAGGCTCTGAAACTCTAAATTGAGATTGTTTTAAGCTTTCTGGGATTGCCACGATCAGGACCACCTTAAGAACGAAGGAAATTAGTGACCATTTGACTCTCAACGGACTTGGTAATAGAGAAGGAGTTCGAGGATTGAGTCGTGCAATTGAAGGGTTAGAAGGATGAAATTGAGCTTAGAATTACGTTTATATGGTTCCTGCGAAGCTTATGAGTGGATCAATTGCACAAATTCGATTGAAATTGATGAAGTTCAAAGATGAACAGTATTCGGTGTTCTTCACATAGTCGAGATTGATTCGACTGGATTGAGGTAAGAGTTGATGTAATTTGGTTTACATAACTTAAATTAGGTTTATGATGATGCAATTAGCTTAATCAATTGAAGGAATTAACTGGAAATGGACAGGATTCCAACCGGGTTAACACGCGGGCTAAAGGACCCGTTTTACAGGAATCCGAGTGAAGATGGAACTGTAGCAGCGCGTGGACTCACGCACAGCCACTTGCGGCGGCGCGTGGTTGCGCGTGAGTGGGAATCCCGAGGTGAGTCCAACATGACTTTTATCCTATTTAATGTAACGAACATTTTGACACTGATTTCGAGGAAATCGGACACCGTTTCAATATTCTTTCGAGGGTCCGAAGGTTTATGTTACATTGAGCCAGCCTCAACTCGCTTAACTTTGGGGTTCCAATCCCCACCAAAACCACTAAGCTCCCAAAAGGCCTAGTGTTAGATAGATATGCGCCCACACATATAAGTTACTTCACCTTTCCCTCCCCGAGCGATGTGAGATCGTTCTCCGATCTTACCTTTCCAAGCTCATAGGTCTTGCTCACCGTTCTTGCTTCTCAAGCTCACATGTCTTTCTCACCGTTCTTGCTTCCAAGACCGGGTCTTACAATCCACCCCCCTTGGGGTCCAGCGTTCTCGCTGGCACATTTCCAGTCAAGGTCCGGCTCTGATACCATTATGTCACGACCCGGCCCATCTAACACAATATTGTCCGCTTTGGGCCCAGCCCTCACAGTTTTGTTTTTAGGAGCTCACTTGTAACTTCCCAGTAGGTTACCCATCATGGGATTACACCAGACTCATCACGCTTAACTTTGGGGTTCCAATCCCCCCCAAAGACACTGAGCTCCCAAAAGGCCTTGTGTTAGATAGATATGTGCCCACACATATAAGTTACTTCTCCTTTCCTTCCCCGAGCGATGTGAGATCGTTCACCGATCTTACCTTTCCAAGCTCACGGGTCTTGCTCACCGTTCTTACTTCTTAAGATCACAGGTCTTGCTCACCGTTCTTGCTTCCAAGACCGGGTCTTACACTGTCATGACCCGTCCCATCTAACACAATATTGTCCGCTTTGGGCCCAACCCTCACGGTTTTGTTTTTGGGAGCTCACGTGAAACTTCCAAGTAGGTCACCCATCATGGGATTGCACCAGCCTCAACTCGCTTAAGTTTGGGGCTCCAATTCCCCCCAAAGCCACTGAGCTGCCAAAAGGCCATGTGTTAGATAGATACGTGCCCACACATATAAGTTACTTCACATTTCCCTCCCCGAGAGATGTGAGATCGTTCACCGATCTTACCTTTCCAAGCTCATGGGCCTTGCTCACCGT
The DNA here is from genome assembly GCA_032719365.1 of Prinsepia uniflora. NCBI lineage: Eukaryota > Viridiplantae > Streptophyta > Magnoliopsida > Rosales > Rosaceae > Prinsepia > Prinsepia uniflora. The sequence goes on from CM064863.1 coordinate 29,319,100, forward strand.
TTTTGTTTCTCAAGCTCATAGGTCTTACTCACCGTTCTTGCTTCCAAGATCGGGTCTTACAATCCACCCCCCTTGGGGCACAGCGTCCTCACTAGCACATATTTGACAGGACCCGTCACCAAAGGACATAGATGACTGTGCCCGATCTTACTCCCGTCTGACAAGTCAACTGAAGTTCCGAAATTACCCTCAGCATTTGTCAAATAAGGGATAACCGTACCTGTGCCCACTCATGCCTCCACCTTCCGATCATCCTCGATCATCTTGCCACGACCTAGAGTGTAACAACCCGTACCTTCGGGAAGGGTAAAACTGTAATTTTGTAAAGGTTTGTATATAAAGGACGATTTTGCCCTTGTGAATAGTAGGCTAAAAGTTGACTTTTTGAAGGACTTGTGATTTTCACGTAGACCGAGGACCGTTGGGTAGGTCTCGACGTCCGGAGTTCAACGACAGGCGGCACGCTGTCATCGGACGTCGGACAGGAAAGATACGGGTCTAGAACGTTCGAGGGCAAAACGGTAATTAAGTAATCAGGGGTATTTTGGTCATTTTCTTTCAGCCAATTGGATCAGGACAAGTGGCAGAAGTGGGCTGGGATATTTGTGCTGAGCCCTTGGATGTTGGACACGTGGGGGTGCTGGATTGTTCCAAAGAGTTCTCAAGTGTGCACGGCCACACTTTGCTCAGTTTTGAACCGTGCAAGCCTTCGACAAACGGAGAAAACAGAGAGGAGAGTTTGGAGAGACGGTGATCGATTCAGTGCAAGGGAGAGTGAAGAGTGAGTTGAGAAAAGGACAGTGAGGCAAGGAGGTGCTGGTGATCGCGGTTTGGAGCTGCAACCGTGCACGAAGGCTACACGGTGGACGGCTGGATTTTGAAGAAAACAGAGAAGGCGGTGAACTGTGGTGGCTGTTTTGCCATGTGGTGGATCGATTCAAGCCACTAGGAGACTAAGGAGGCTACGGGGAGTCCAACAAGCACCGTGGTAGGCGGCGGTGCTCACGGCGACGACAGAATCGAAGGGTGAGTTCTTTTCCCCTGTTTTCCCGTGGATTTTAAATTCCAAAGTCGTGAACGTAGGATGAGAATCGAGGGGTTTGGTGAGTTCCGTGGTGTTTAGGGAGGTTCTAGGAGTGGGGTAGAGCGGTCGCCGTGACGGGGGCGTACACGGCGGAGCTCAGTCGACGGAGAGTACTCTGTACTCTGTTTGGCCGTGAGGTTTAAACGCAAAGTCGTGGAGTTGGGCGTTGAGTCGAGGGATTAGGAGGTTAGGGTGAAGTTCAGGAAGGTCCTAGGCGCCGTTTAAGATGAACGCCGTGACGGGGGAGGACCTGGGCGGCCGGTAGCCAAAACAGGGGCTACGGGCCGCCTGTTTTGAGGTCGTGAACGGTGGGTTTCCGGCCGTGATTCTTCCAGGTTAGGACATGGTTAGGTTTCTTAGGATGGGACAAAGAGAATGGGATTGGATTGGACTAGAATGGTGGTCGGATTACAGAGAACCGGTCACGCCGGTTCAACTGTGTTGAACCGGATGACTCGAGGAAGGAGATGCACTGTAGCAGGCGCGTGCGGCCCACGCGCAGCCACTTTGGGCGGCACGTGGAGGCGCGTGGGGAGGAATCCGGCCAAGCTTCCAACATGAGTTTAGTCCTAAATGTTCTAAGGAATCCAATGGTATAGTTTTCGGGTTAATCGGACGGTGTTACGGGATGGTTCGGGAATCCAGACGGTTACGGGTTTAGGATTAAAATATTAGTTAATTCCTAAAAAATTGGGGAAATTAGGATTAGGATCCTTAATGTATTTGTGACCCTATTTGGTGCATTTTGACAGGACGGGAGGCACCCGAGACGGTCGAGGAGCGTACGGAGCGCGACTGACTTGCTTAGATTTGTGAGTGGACTCTTTCCTACTTCCGAGCATGCCTAACTGTTTTTATCAATGTTTTATGATATTATGTGTGTTTTTATGTTTTCCATGATGGTTATGCGTGATTGAAATGTTTGCATGTTTTTCGAGATGTTTCTGGATTTTGCACGTTTTTCGAGGAAAAGCCGGTTTTCAGCTTTTAATGCTATACTTGAGAAATTCAACCTATAAACGTTTTCTAATGATGGTAAATGAGTTATGAAACATGATTTGGGGATTTCCTATGGTTTTTGGTATGAACATAGATTTTCCGGATTTGGGTTCGGAATGTCAGTTCTGAACGCCGGACGGGCTTCGAACTGGGGATTTCGAATTCGAGTTTGGTAATGGCTTTCGGAAGGGTTTTACACTTAAATGGATTGGATTTGCTGGATCTGGATTTGGGTTTAAAGACCCGGATATTATTTGACGGGGGACGGGCCCGGATTGAGTTTAAAGACTCGGATATTTATGATTTTACCCCCATAGGCCTATTGAGTTTAAAGACTCGGGAGTTTAAAGACTCGGATTTATATTTGAGGCCTGGTTGAGTTTAAAGACTCGGATAGGTCCAGCAGGTTTGATCGGAAAAGGTGGTTTAATGCTTGTGCTCTGGTTTCTTATGATGTTTTATAGTGTATCTGTTTCTTATGATGTTTTATAGTGTATCTGTTTCTTATGATGTTTTATAGTGTTTCTGTTTCTTATGATGTTTCATATTATGATTTTCTAATACTTCGTTGGGCATGCCTGTTTTCAAAGCGGAGGGAATAACTTCTTACTTTTCCTTAACTCTGATTTGACGAGAAACTGTTTTGAAACTGCTATTTATTCCTGTCCACTCACACCTTCTGTTTTTTTTTAAAATTCCCTTCCAGGTCGTGGTGATAGCGCTGGGGTGAACGTTGAGGCAGATATCGAGGCATAGAGCTTACGACGTTCTTCCGTTGCGGACTTAGAATTGTAGGACTTTTATGCCCATTTTGTAGAACTATGCTCTGACTTACTATTGTATATATTTACTCCTTCGTCTGATAGTTGTACTTATAGTTGTATTAAGGTTAGCTTTGGTCCTGTAAGTGTGGTTGTCAGATGGGAGCAGGGTTCGTCCCGGGTACCGAGGTGATATTTGGGACGGGTCCTGACAATTGGTATCAGAGCATAGGTTGTGTCGATTTGTGTTGGGTCTAGGTTGTTTTACTAACTCTATGCCTCTTTCAGCGTATGATCGATCATGCCTCCGCGACATGAACCCCCTCCACGACCTGACGATGAAGCGGCGAGAGGGACTGAGAGCGCTTCGATCGAGAGAGCCTAGAGACTTGGGGCTACGAATTTCAGTGGTGGGGCAGACCCCGAGGAAGCTCATCGATGGATCACCCGGCTCGAACGTATTTTTGGGGTGATGCACTGTCCTCCTGAGGATCGGGTTTTGTTAGCTACTTTTCTGTTGGATGGAGCTGCATACGAGTGGTGGTACACGTTGGAACTGTCCGGCTGGGATGCACATACTGTGACATGGGAGACTTTCCGGGAACGGTTTCTTGATCAGTACTATCCCCGTTCTTTCAGGGATGCAAAGGAGGCAGAATTTCTTCACTTGAAGCAAGGGAACTTGACAGTTGCTGAGTATGAGCAGAGATTTCAGATGCTATCCCGATTTGCTCCTGCATTTGTAGCGACCGAGGCGGAGAAGTGTCGTCGGTTTGAGTTGGGCCTCCGAGGAGAGATCAGGGCTATAGTGACAGCTGGCTCTTTTGCTACATTCCGAGAGTTGTCTGATGCTGCTGTCAGGGTGGAGGCCAGTTTACCTGCTAGGCCACAGTACTCGGGCAGTGTTCGGCGCTGAGAGCATTCATTCCCTGGAGCATCGAGTCAGAGTCCCCCGAAACGGGGAAATTTTAGTGGATCGTCATCAGCTGGTGGAGCCCGGTATGGTAGACCAGGTAGTTTCCAGGGCTTTGGTTTTCGAGGAGCTAGGTCACAGCCGACTCCTCAGGCGAGTGCGACTTCAGTTGCTTCTACAGGGAGGTATACCGGTGGACCCGGTAGGGATACTTGCTTCTATTGCGGAGAGCGAGGACACTTCCGGTGGGAGTGCCCATTGTTAGCTCCGGAGGGTGGAGCAGGCAGAGGTGCAGCAGAACCCGGGCGGAGTACGGCTTCAGTATCAGGGGCGGTAGGCCCTAGGGGTGGCGGTGGTGCCACGAGTAGTTCCAGAGGGCGCGGTAGGTCATCGGGACCTCAGGCGCGAGTTTTTGCCATGACTCAGCAGGAAGCCAGGTCGGCACCTGGAGTGGTGACAGGTACACTCACCATACTTGGTCACACTGTTTTTGCTTTGATAGATCCCGGGGCTACCCATTCTTTTGTAGCTCGGAGTTGTAATTTGGTTAAGGAGAGGGAGGTGTCTACTTTGGATTGTGCGTTAGGAGTGAGTACACCTACGAGAGAGGTGTTGGTAGTGACTCAGGTGTTGAGAGAGTGTCCGGTGCTGGTAGGCGAGGTAGAGTTACTGGCGGATTTGTTACTGTTGGATCTCCGGGACTTTGATGTTATTTTGGGTATGGACTGGTTGACGAGACATCATGCTTCTATCGACTGTTTCGATAGGAGAGTGACTTTTCGGAGTCCCGGGTTAGTAGTGACTACGTTTCAGGGGGATCAGCGTGCACTTCCTACTGGAGTTATTTCGGCACTTGAGGCTAGCAAGTTGTTGCGTAAGGGGTGCCAAGGTTACATAGCCCATGTGGTGGATACACGTGCTACGCCAGTGAGGGCGGAGGACATACCAGTGGTACGGGAGTTTCCCGATGTTTTTCCCGAGGAGTTGCCAGGACTACCCCCACACCGAGATCTTGAGTTTACGATTGATCTTCTTCCAGGTACACAACCTATCTCACAGACTCCTTATAGAATGGCACCTGCAGAATTGAGGGAACTTAAGGCCCAGTTGTAAGAGTTGGTCGATATAGGATACATTCGACCGAGTATGTCACCTTGGGGAGCACCTGTTTTGTTTGTCAAGAAAAAGGACGGAGGATTGAGATTGTGTGTGGATTACAGACAACTGAATAAGGTAACTATTCGGAATAAGTATCCCCTACCCCGGATTGACGATTTGTTTGACCAATTGAAGGGAGCCCAGTATTTTTCGAAGATTGATCTTCGCTCCGGTTATCACCAGTTAAGGGTTAAAGAAGAAGATGTACCGAAGACAGCTTTCCGGACCAGGTATGGTCATTATGAGTTCGTTGTGATGCCTTTTGGTTTGACTAATGCCCCAGCAGCTTTTATGGACCTTATGAACCGAGTGTTCCGGCCATACTTGGATCGTTTTGTGATTGTCTTCATTGATGACATTTTGGTGTATTCAAAGAGTGCGAAGGCACATGAGAAACATATGAGAATCGTGCTTAAGACGTTGAGGGAGCATCAGTTGTATGCGAAGCTCAGTAAGTGTCAGTTTTGGTTGACCAGTGTAGGATTTCTGGGTCATGTGATTTCGGCCGAGGGTATCAGCGTGGATCCTCAGAAAGTTGAGGCGATAGCCAATTGGGAACAGCCTAAGACGGTGACGGAGATCCGGAGTTTTCTGGGCTTAGCAGGCTGTTATCGGCGTTTCATTGAGGGCTTTTCTATTCTAGCAGCACCGTTGACGAGGTTGACTTGGAAAGGAGTTCGATTTGAGTGGGACAAGAACTACGAACAGAGTTTCCAGGAGCTTAAAAGGCGGTTGACATCTGCTCCTGTATTAGCCCTTCCAGATGATAGTGGAGAGTTTGAAGTGTACAGTGATGCTTCTTTGCAAGGCTTGGGTTGTGTCTTGATGCAGCATGGGAGAGTGATTGCTTATGCTTCCCGGCAATTGAAACCCCATGAGATGAACTACCCTACACATGATTTGGAACTAGCAGCAGTGGTTCATGCACTGAAGATTTGGCGGCATTACCTGTATGGCGAGAAGTGCAGGATTTTCACGGACCACAAGAGCTTAAAGTATTTGTTCACTCAGAAGGAACTGAATCTGAGACAGCGTCGATGGTTGGAGTTACTTAAGGATTACGACTGTACTATTGAGTATCACCCAGGGAAGGCTAATGTGGTCGCCGATGCTCTGAGCAGGAAGTCGGCTAGTTCTTTGTCACATTTGAGGACGGTACGGTTACCATTGTTGGTTGAGTTCCGCAGGTTGGGAGTAGAGTTGACTGTGGATAATCAGGGAGCACTCCTAGCGAGTTTTCATGTGCGACCTGTTTTGATTGATCAGGTTATTGATGCTCAATTTGAGGACCCTGTTCTGGGCATCATTCGGATTGAGGTCGAGGCTGGAGAGAGACAGGACTTTGAGATCCGCGAGGATGGAGCCTTGGTTAAGGGTGGACGGTTGTGCGTACCGGAGGATGACGCATTGAAGAAAGTGATACTGGATGAGGCTCATTGTTCAGCCTATGCGATGCATCCTGGTGGGACCAAGATGTATCGTACACTTCGAGAGCATTACTGGTGGTCGGGAATGAAACGTGAGATTGCGAAATATGTCAGTAGATGCTTGATCTGTCAGCAGGTGAAAGCCGAGCGGCAAAGACCCTATGGAGCAATGCAACCTTTACCGATCCCCGAGTGGAAATGGGATCACCTGACGATGGATTTTGTGTTCAAGCTTCCGAGAACACCGAAGGGACACAATGGTGTGTGGGTTATTGTGGATCGACTTACGAAGTCTGCTCATTTCTTGCCAGTACGGGAGAACTTCAGGTTGACGCAGTTTGCACAGTTGTTCATAGATGAGATTATTCGGTTACATGGGACTCCAGAGTCGATAGTATCTGACAGAGATCCGAGATTCACTTCCCGATTTTGGCAGAGCTTACAGGAAGCTTTCGGGACTAAGTTGCATTTCAGTACTGCATTTCATCCTCAGACAGATGGACAGTCGGAGCGGACTATTCAGATTCTCGAGGATATGATGCGAGCTTGTGTTTTACAGTTCCAGGGTACGTGGGAGTCTCATTTACCATTGATGGAGTTTGCCTATAATAACAGTTATCAGGAGAGCATTGGGATGGCTCCTTACGAGGCTTTGTACGGGCGGCAGTGTCGGACTCCATTATGTTGGACTGAGGTTGGTGAGCGGAGATTGACTACTTCTGAGCTGGTAGATCTTACACAGGAAAAGGTGGCACTGATCAGGGATCGATTGAAGGCAGCTCAGGACCGCCAGAAGAGTTACGCCGACCGTAGGATTAGAGATTTGGAGTTTGCAGTAGGACACTGGGTTTTCTTGAAGTTATCTCCTTGGAAGGGAATTGTACGGTTTGGCAGACGAGGGAAGTTGAGTCCTCGTTACATTGGACCTTATGAGATCTTGGAACGGATTGGTCCTGTTGCATATCGATTGGCCTTACCAGCAGATTTGGAAAAGGTACATAATGTCTTTCATGTCTCTATGCTTCGGAAGTATATTCGAGATGATTCGCATGTTTTGGGGGCACAACCAGTGGAACTGAGGGAAGACTTGAGTTTCGAAGAGCAGCCTGTTGTGATCTTGGATCGGAAGGATAAGGTTTTACGAAGGAAGACGGTTCCTTTAGTCAAAGTATTGTGGAGAAATCATCAAGTGGAAGAAGCTACTTGGGAACCTGAGGCTTTGATGCGTGAACAGTATCCTTATTTGTTTCACCGAATTTCGGGGACGAAATTCTTTTTTAGGGGGGTAGATTGTAACAACCCGTACCTTCGGGAAGGGTAAAACTGTAATTTTGTAAAGGTTTGTATATAAAGGACGATTTTGCCCTTGTGAATAGTAGGCTAAAAGTTGACTTTTTGAAGGACTTGTGATTTTCACGTAGACCAAGGACCGTTGGGTAGGTCTCGACGTCCTGAGTTCAACGACAGGCGGCACGCTGTCATCGGACGTCGGACGGGAAAGATACGGGTCTAGAACGTTCGAGGGCAAAACGGTAATTAAGTAATCAGGGGTATTTTGGTCATTTTCTTTCAGCCAATTGGATCAGGACAAGTGGCAGAAGTGGGCTGGGATATTTGTACTGAGCCCTTGGATGTTGGACACGTGGTGGTGCTGGATTGTTCCAAAGAGTTCTCAAGTGTGCACGGCCACACTTTGCTCAGTTTTGAACCGTGCAAGCCTTCGACAAACGGAGAAAACAGAGAGGAGAGTTTGGAGAGACGGTGATCGATTCAGTGCAAGGGAGAGTGAAGAGTGAGTTGAGAAAAGGACAGTGAGGCAAGGAGGTGCTGGTGATCGCGGTTTGGAGCTGCAACCGTGCACGGAGGCTACACGGTGGACGGCTGGATTTTGAAGAAAACAGAGAAGGCGGTGAACTGTGGTGGCTGTTGTGCCGTGTGGTGGATCGATTCAAGCCACTAGGAGACTAAGGAGGCTACGGGGAGTCCAACAAGCACCGTGGTAGGCGGCGGTGCTCACGGCGACGACAGAATTGAAGGGTGAGTTCTTTTCCCCTGTTTTCCCGTGGATTTTAAATTCCAAAGTCGTGAACGTAGGATGAGAATCGAGGGGTTTGGTGAGTGCCGTGGTGTTTAGGGAGGTTCTAGGAGTGAGGTAGAGCGGTCGCCGTGACGGGGGCGTACACGGCGGAGCTCAGTCGACGGAGAGTACTCTGTTTGGCCGTGAGGTTCAAACGCAAAGTCGTGGAGTTGGGCGTTGAGTCGAGGGATTAGGAGGTTAGGGTGAAGTTCAGGAAGGTCCTAGGCGTCGTTTAAGATGAACGCCGTGACGGGGGAGGACCTGGGCGGCCGGCAGCCAAAATAGGGGCTACGGGCCGTCTATTTTGAGGTCGTGAACGGTGGGTTTCCGACCGTGATTCTTCCAGGTTAGGACATGGTTAGGTTGCTTAGGATGGGACGAAGAGAATGGGATTGGATTGGACTAGAATGGTGGTCGGATTACAGAGAACCGGTCACGCCGGTTCAACTGTGTTGAACCGGATGACTCGAGGAAGGAGATGCACTGTAGCAGGCGCGTGCGGCCCACGCGCAGCCACTTTGGGCGGCGCGTGGGGAGGAATCCGGCCAAGCTTCCAACATGAGTTTAGTCCTAAATGTTCTAAGGAATCCAATGGTATAGTTTTCGGGTTAATCGGACGGTGTTACGGGATGGTTCGGGAATCCAGTCGGTTACGGGTTTAGGATTAAAATATTAGTTAATTCCCGAAAAATTGGGGAAATTAGGATTAGGATCCTTAATGTATTTGTGACCCTATTTGGTGCATTTTGACAGGACGGGAGGCACCCGAGACGGTCGAGGAGCGCACGGAGCGCGACTGACTTGCTTAGATTTGTGAGTGGACTCTTTCCTACTTCCGAGCATGCCTAACTGTTTTTATCAATGTTTTATGATATTATGTGTGTTTTTATGTTTTCCATGATGGTTATGCGTGATTGAAATGTTTGCATGTTTTTCGAGATGTTTCTGGATTTTGCACGTTTTTCGAGGAAAAGCCGGTTTTCAGCTTTTGATGCTATACTTGAAAAATTCAACCTATAAACGTTTTCTAATGATGGTAAATGAGTTATGAAACATGATTTGGGGATTTCCTATGGTTTTTGGTATGAACATAGATTTTCCGGATTTGGGTTCGGAATGTCAGTTCTGAACGCCGGACGGGCTTCGAACTGGGGATTTCGAATTCGAGTTTGGTAATGGCTTTCAGAAGGGTTTTACACTTAAATGGATTGGATTTTCTGGATCTGGATTTGGGTTTAAAGACCCGGATATTATTTGACGGGGGACGGGCCCGGATTGAGTTTAAAGACTCGGATATTTATGATTTTACCCCCATAGGCCTATTGAGTTTAAAGACTCGGGAGTTTAAAGACTCGGGAGTTTAAAGACTCAGATTTATATTTGAGGCCTGGTTGAGTTTAAAGACTCGGATAGGTTCAGCAGGTTTGATCGGAAAAGGTGGTTTAATGCTTGTGCTCTGGTTTCTTATGATGTTTTATAGTGTATCTGTTTCTTATGATGTTTTATAGTGTATCTGTTTCTTATGATGTTTTATAGTGTTTCTGTTTCTTATGATGTTTCATATTATGATTTTCTAATACTTCGTTGGGCATGCCTGTTTTCAAAGCGGAGGGAATAACTTCTTACTTTTCCTTAACTCTGATTTGACGAGAAACTGTTTTGAAACTGCTATTTATTCCTGTCCACTCACACCTTCTGTTTTTTTTTAAATTCCCCTCCAGGTCGTGGTGATAGCGCTGGGGTGAACGTTGAGGCAGATATCGAGGCATAGTGTCAGGGCCCACCCCTAATCCCCTGGGATTAAGGGCTAAACCCCGCTCCCGTCTAACGTACGCATGACACAAGGGCTAAACAACCGCCTAACCTCCGTGTGACACGTAAGTCGGACAAGGGAGTTCCAAACCAACCACCTTATCAACCTCAAATTTCCCAGAGTGCGCAGAGCCTACTGTGGATTTGGCATGTGATGTCTCCATCTCTCTCAACCGACAGCCCGCACCACAGCAACCTGGAGGGTATCGAAAACACGAAAAGACTGTGAGTGGACAAAAATAAAAGTCAAGTTCAAAACAGTTATCAGAAAACACATACATTTATACCCTCCGTTTTGAAAACCAATGCATGCATATCAATTTTATATCATAAAACCATGTACGAAAACCAAAGCACATTTTAACTTTTTCCACAACCCGGGTCTCAGCCCCAATATCACCAGAAGCCATTATAACCAATAAAAACCATTTCATCCGGGCTACTGCCCATAACATCATCATCAAGTCTCAGTGAAAACCCAAAACACATTTAAAACCACATTCTCATTCATCGAACCTGCTGGATCTATCCGAGTCTTTAAACTCCCGAGTCTTTAAACTCAATCCAGGCCTTAATCATATCCGAGTCTTTAAACTCCCGAGTCTTTAAACTCAAGGCCTACGGGGGAAATCAATATATCCGAGTCTTTAAACTCCCGAGTCTTTAAACTCAATCCGGGTCTTTAAACCCAATCCGGCCGGTCCCCCGTCACATATATCCGGGTCTTTAAACCCAATATCCAGATCCAGCAAATCCAATCCCAAAACCATTTAAAATCATTTTCCATTTCCATATCCAAACCCGAATCCGAAACCACTGGTCTGATGCCCTTCCGGCATCCATAACCGTCATTCCGAATCCAGACCCAGAACTCATTTCCTTCTCATTTTCCGGTCCGAGTCCGCAACCATCATTCCGTAAGCTAGCATCCGGAATAACCATTCCGAACCCAAACCCGAAATCCGCTTCAAGTCCCAAATCGAATTCCGAATCGTCACCCGAAATTCCGATTCCGAAACCCGAAATCTCATTTCCGAAAACACCTTTGAATTGGGCCTCAAGCCCGGAAATACTTTTCAAAATCCTTTACTTTCCTTAAAATCCGACCGTTAAAATCAGGTTTCGTAAAACGTGTAACTGTCATTTTTCTCGAAAAACGTGCACAAACCATAAACTATCACGACCATAAATCAAATCATAGAAGCTAGTATAGCAATCATATAAAACATATATGCATGCATCAAGAGTTTAGGAAGCAAAGTCCACTCACAGACCATTTCAGCGTCGCCTCGATACGTGCGCACTTACGCCGTCCCCGGCCAGTTTGCTATCCTTAGCTTTCCCAAACCTGTCCAAATTCCATAACGAGGTTATTAACTACTTCACGCTACTCATACTAAAACCCCATAGCTTTCCCGAATTCCTAACGTACTTAAAACGGGACCCTAGACCTTTAACTCCACAGAACTACTCCGAAACGACGTCCGAAGAACCCGAAACTTAATCCATTGGATTCGTTATAACATTTAGAACAAAAACGTAGTTGGACACTTCACCGGAAACCGCTGCACGCGCCCCCACGCGCCGCCCAAAGTGGCTGCGCGTGGCCCCACGCGCCAGCTACAGTACCGTCTTCAACCCGTACTGAACCGGCCGTCGCAGGCTGAACCGGCGAGAATCCTTCTCCGCCGTCCGGCCACCGTTCTCCTCTCTTTCTTCACCATTCTCAACGTCCAGACCTACTCTATCCATCCCCATCCTTCAATCACCTCAACACGGCCCCATACTTGTCGACTCAAGCTCGAAACCAGACGGCCCGTAATCCTCTGTTCCACACTCCGGCCACCCAGGTCCTCCCCCGTCACGGTGGCGACACCAGAACACTTCTAGGACCCCACTAAGTCTCACACAACTCACCAAAAACCCCGACTCGTACTTAAAACTCACGACTTTCAAATTGAATCAAAACAGAAAAACAGAGGAATTGAAAATTACCTCTCCTGCCGCTCACCGCCGTGGACTCCGCCGCGTCCCTAGGTATCCACACACCTCCTCCGTCCTCCGCGCACCACCTGCCGCTTCCCTTAATTAAGTACACGACCGCACTACCGCACCTCCACCCCAACTCCTCTCTGTTTCTCTGGTTTTCCCCCGTGAGTTCTCACTTCACACACACATGAGCACTGCATCTCCCAATCTCCTCAACACCACCCTGCACTCTGAACCTCCCTCTGATCACACTCCCCTACTCACAAGCTCACACTTGCCCGGCCGTCGATCGATTTCACCCCTCAGCCTCACTCTCTGTTTTTTCCTCTTCGAAGAACACGGCTGCACATTTTTAAACTACCCGTGCACATTTGTGTAGAAACCACTACACACCCACCACGCGTCACAATCCACTCCACACACTCCCACATGGCCTAATCCCAGCCGTCCATTCCTTTCCTTCTGTGCACAAATCCCAATGTGCCACAATGACCACAATACCCTTCTTTTTAACTCATATTTACGATTTAACCAAAACTTCCTAGACCCGTAACTCTCGCCCCGTAAGTCCGATGAAGACGTGCCGCCTGTCATCGAACTCAGGACGACGGAATCTATCTAACCATCCTAGGTCAACCTACCAAAACTCGATTATTCGAAAAGTCAACTTTTCCCCTTACTTTACCCAAATTACAGTTATGCCCTCGACCTTCCGAACATCACAACTTCCTCCTCGGATGTCGGAATCGGGCGTACCACTTGCCTATGGATTCGTGACGTCCTAAACTACGTCCTGGTCACTGGTCAACACCCATTTGACCACCCGAACTAAAGTCAACATTTTGCCCGAACCAGGGGCAAAATCGTCATTCTACACTTACGGACCTATCGGGACCAACTAACCACCGATTAGCCTCGCTAATCCCACCTTAATCACGCTACTAATCCCGACTCTCGGGACGGGTTGTTACACATAGAGCTTACGACGTTCTTCCGTTGCGGACTTAGAATTGTAGGACTTTTATGCCCATTTTGTAGAACTATGCTCTGACTTACTATTGTATATATTTACTCCTTCGTCTGATAGTTGTACTTATAGTTGTATTAAGGTTATCTTTGGTCCTGTAAGTGTGGTTGTCAGACGGGAGCAGGGTTCGTCCCGGGTACCGAGGTGATATTTGGGACGGGTCCTGACATAGAGGGTCAATAAAATAGAAAATGTGTGAGTGGACGAAACAAAGTTTTAGAAATACATTTATCAAAATACATTCCTACCCTCCAGTTTCACAAACATGCATGAATATCTTAAATCATGAGTAAAATAAATATGGGCACAAACATTTATAAATCACAAATCATTTACAATGAAAACCACGAGACTTATTTCCATATCCAATCTCATATAGTCGCGTTATCCCTTCAACGCGTGCAAATCAATAGGCTCAAGGACCGCTCAAAATCCGAGCATCCGCGACTGTGAACACATCACCAGCCGGCAATCCATATCGTCGTGAATGCATCACTGACCGATCTCCATATAATCCAGCACATCTGATCGGCGTCGAGCCTCCCTCGGCTGCACGAAAAAAGATCGTGCTACGTGACCTCTCTAGGGTACACACATCCATCCCGGAGGCGAGCGTTATCTCCACGGTTCATTCCGGGGAAACATATTCCCAATCGAAAGCCCTAATATCCAGGGTGCACTTCAGGGGAAACATATTCCACCCCGAAAGCCCTAATATCCACAACATATCATCATCATGAAAACCAGTGAAAAACAGTTGCATTTGAAATCAAAACCATTTTCAACACAGGGTCTCAGCCCAAAACATAATTTCCTCAACATCCGTAAAATCAAAGTCCCGATTATTTTCTAAATCCGAAAACCATCAATATCATCATGTAATCCCATGGAAATACCAATCCAATCAAAAACTCATTTCCATTAGGTCTCACGCACAAAATATCACATTCACGCAAATCCGCGTAACCGCAACCTCAGTTGCCATTTTCACATAAATCCACAAAATATATCCACAAAGCATTTCAAATCCATCAAATCAATTTCTCGACTCATAATCCGAGTCAAATTCAATATCAAATCCCGGGCCTTCGCCCAAAATAGCAATTTCATGGTTTTCTCAAAAATCGTACCCAAAACAATATAAAATAATGTAATATTCCCAAAATCCAGAAATCATCATATCGAAACATCAATCATTCCAAATCATTTCAAATCATATGATAAAGCATTTAAAATATATATATGCAGGCATTCAGGGAAGAAAACAAAAGTGCACTCACACACCATCCATAGCGCTTGCTTTCCGAGCTGCACGTTTTTCTGTAAATTCCAGAAGTCACCATTCCTGTCCAAAAACATTATCGTGGGTTACTAACATCTCAATATACTTCCCATAATTTTCCCCAATTTTTCCGGGATTTAAATACGTATTTTAAATGTAACATAAATCTTCGGACCCTCGAAACAATATCGAAACGGTGTCTAATTTCCTCGAAACCAGTGCCAAAATGTTCGTTACATTAAATAGGACAAAAGTCATGTTGAACTCACCTTGGGATTCAAGCCCACGCGCCCTCATGAACCGCCGTGAGTGGCTTCGCGTGAGTCCACACGCCTGCTACAGTAAAGTGCACAGTCGTCGGCCCAACCCATCTGACCAGTAAACGGGTCTAGTTGGCCCGCGTGTTGACCCGGTTGGAATCCTGTCCATTTCTAGTTAATTCCTTCAATTGATTATGCTAATTGCATCGTCATAGACCCAATTTAAGTTCTGTAAACTGAATTGCATCAACTCTTACCTCAATCCAGTCGACTTCGAGTTCGAAATATCGAAGAACATGTAACCACTGTTCATCTTCGAACTTCATCATTTCAATCGAATGCATGAAATTGATTCACTCAGAAGCTTCGCAGGAACCATATAAACGTAATTCCAAGCTCAATTTCATCCTTCTAACCCTTCAATTGCACGAATCAATCCTCGAACTCCTTCTCTGTCACCAAGTCCGTTCAGAGTCAAATGGTCACTAATTTCCTTCGTTCTTGAGGTGGTCCTGATCGTGGCAATCCCAGAAAGCTTAAAACAATCGCAATTCATAGTTTCATGGCCTAGAAATTCAAATTCGATTTTTTGTTCATTTTGGAAGTTCGAAGGTTTTGGATCTCGGGTTCCTGGGTTTTTCTGTCACAATTTCCATCCCCTTTGCTTCTCTAATTCTGTTCTCCCTCTCTCTCAATTTCTCTTTCATTATTCCTCTAACCAATTGATCGGGCAGGGAGATTAAGCACACTGCTCTGTTTTTCTTCACAAGTACACACACACGGTTTGTTCACAATTCACACCGCCTAAGCACGACTTATAAGATTTTTGCCACTAATTCTTCTCTGCCATGTGACAAGTGTCACTTAAAGAACGGCATGAGTGACCAAAACAGCTGCATCATCAGACTTTAGCCCAGCCATTTAACTGCCCAACTCAAATTACCATTTTGCCCTTCTTTGATAATTTACCAAAATTCCCCTCACATGTCTTAGTTCATAACTTTCTCATTCAAACGCCGATTGGCACGTGCCGCCTGTCTACGGATTCAGTGTCTCGAGACCTATCCAACGGTACTTACGGAAAGTCCAAACACGGTCCTAAAAAAAAAGTCAACAAAAGGCCCCTTTTTAACCAATTTACCAAATTACCCTTAAACTTCCGAATATCAAAACTTTCTCCTCAAATGTCGGAATCTGACGTGCACCTGTCTATGAACTCGTGACGTCCCAAACTACGTCACAGTCATCGGTAAAAGTCCGTTTGACCGCTCGAACCAAAAGTCAACCATTCGCCCTATTCTAGGGACAAAATCGTCATTTTCCTTCAAATTTTCCAAATTTTCCTTTTTCGAATTTCCTGATCGTTACAACCTTCCCCCCTTAAGGAATTTCTTCCTCGAAATTCCAATCAGTAGTACCATGATAGTCATATCCATAATCAATCGCATATGTATGTGAACCAGAAACACAATCAATCGCATACCCTTCTGGTTCAACCGAATCGAATATCAGTTCAAATCAAACTTATGGAACCTCAATAATTCAGTCCCCATCACTGGGTCAACAACGACACATATCTCTCTGTAAACCTCTGCCCCATGGGCAGTCATATCCAAGCTTACTCGGGATACGGAGCCTCGCTCAACGTCCGAGTACATACAATCCAAAAAATCACACGAACCAATATCATCATCCCAATCACATGTCATCCACTCATGACATGGTACAATGGCTTAACTCACCACGCATATGTCACCCGACCACCAGGCCAATAACCTCATATGGTCCAATAAATTGGGAACTCATTTCCCTAATTAAGTCAATCACTACATACCCCTTTCCAGGGTCACTAAGCATAATGAATTTAACTTTCCTTCTGTTGTGTTTATCCTCATGGGCCTCACTGATGCCTACATCCTGCCAATAACTGGAATTCAGTACAATCATTCATACGAATCATATCCATTTCTTAACCTCGACTCCAGTAGTCTAAATGATCAAAAATCATGTACCACTCCAACTCTATAGAGTTCTATTAATCACATGATTTCACCTATCCTTATGTTATCAGACATGTCAATTCTTGACCGGCTATCTCATTAGCCTCCCCACGAATGATACCTGACCCGAAAATAAGGTCGTAATCTCAATGTATCCTGACCATCGCCTCATCACACTTTAAGCTTTTCTGTTTATTAATCAATATCAATCTTGATGGTCGATACAATACTCGTACATTCCTTCCCACAGTATGACCTCTGCATACTCGATCCATGGGTCACTATGGTCGAACCTAAATCATGCAAGAAAAGTAAAACTCCTGAGGGTTCAGTTAGCATCGGCAATCCCAGCCCCATGCTACCGAAGCACACCTCACCAAATCCCAAATCTCATAGTGACCTATCACTATGCATACGGAAAGGGTCACATCGAACATAAGTCACGGTTTCTCCACTTGTAATCATTCTATTTCAGTTTTCATTTCCAATAACTCCGACCTCCTTCCGGGTCAATTACTATAACTGGAAACACATTGTAGAGAACCCTTCTACAATCCTCTATGATATTCATCCAATCTCAAAACAACTCATGTTCCCCCGTGATAGTTTCCATTCGCCAATACATCTGTCTCTTCTGGGATACACACTAATCCCGACTGTTCTTATATATTTCACAAACCTACTCTGGTCGACCCGACCTAATACTTATCCAACCATATATTTTTCTCTCTGAGGGCATTCAATACATTTGTCCAGTATATCACACACCCATCTGTACATGTGAGTACACCAATCAATCAGTAATCATGGTACCATACACCATCCAAATATGGTTAGAATACCTGACTCATCATTCACAAACATAACCGGTCCATTTACCCATCCAAAGGCTTCACCATTGGCTCACCTTAGCCATATCAAATCTGAACATCATCTTTTTCTCTGGTACTCATACCCAATAGTCATCATCATATTAGCCTCACTCGATAGGCTCAATAATCACATTTTTCCAACAGAACCACAAATCATTAGCTCATGATAAGGGATACTTGTCCCGTACCGTTACCTCATTAAGTTGTCCATAATCGACATGTAAGCTTAGACCATCATCCCTTTTTCCTTTTTAATACCACTGGGTTCCCCACGGCAACACTGAGCCGAATGAACCTGTGTCTATCAAGTCCTGTACTTGTACCTTTAGTCCTTCCGACTCCATAGGTACCACATACTAAAGTGTTCGAGAAATAGCTCGTATACTCGACATGATCTCTATCATAAACGCAATCTCTCATCCTGGAAAAATCTCAGGAAACATATTCCAAAATATGTACATCATCAGCCATGATTAGGCATCTCATACACTAATCACATATGCCACACATCTGACCGGTGAACTTTGATTACCTCATACCAACAGTCCATCGATTGTGAGCTTCAATATCATTCTAGAGGGTAACATCCTCGAGTCTTCCTGAAATACAACCTCTGGTAACCCTGGACTCCATATATCACTCTCTAATCGACATATGCGATAGAGGTATCGTGAGTCATTAATGAATCCATTCCAAGGATTACATCCAAATCATCCAAGTCCAAGAATCCTGGGTCAGCCACTAGGCGAATAACGCCAGTCATCCCGGGTAACCTCACATCGATAGGTCTACACCCCTTAGGTCTCAACAATTTCACCATATATGTACCAAGGTTACCACATCATTATCATCACTTTTATCATATATCTTTACCAAGATCACCACATAGTATCATCAATTCTATCACATCCGTAGCTCTAGTCGGCTTACCGACTTCCATAACTTAACCAATCACGGACATCCCCATATCCGTCCAATATACAATCTCAAGACATGACCACGAGTAATAGGTATCCAGGTCATCACTCTTGGGGCTACTCAGGCCTCCTGCCAAATAACTGTAACCCTCGGGCATGTGGTCCCAACTGACCATGCCCCTACGGTCCATCACGAGCCTACCAACTTTTCCCTCGCCTATTACATCAACAATCAATACAGGGGCCAATCCCTGCTCCATTGCACCCCGACTGGTGCCATATCACTTTATCAATCGATATACCCAGTTCTTTATGATGTGACCAAACGACTCACAATTATGAACAACACTTATCTTCAACATTTTATCTCCTAATGGACCCAACTGGCGTCCCACTGCACTGGACCATCTCTTAAGTCCAATTCTCTGTGTACTACGGGTCTCTGCCCGAACTTCCAATAATTAAGTGAGATTGACACGACCTGACAGGACCCACCCCGATTATCGCCTCGATAATCGGGAAGCATCCTGCTCCCGTCTGACAATCGAATCCAAAAGACCGGAAAAACCAAATAATATTACATCACACCCATTGTCAGACCAGGGAGATTAAACAAATACATCCGACTGGACATCAAGTCCATAGTTTCACAGAGCGTAATATTACAAAACAGATTAAAGAACGAATCCTACTCTGTGAACTAACTACTCCGCAACGGAAAACTTTATGCCTCTGCCTCTGCCTCGGCGCTAGCCCCCGAACTTGTACCACGACCTGGAGGGTAGTTAAAACAACAAAGTGTGAGTGGACCGAAACAAAGGTTTACAGAAAACAGTCTAAGGAAATCGGGGTTCGCCCTCCAGTTTTACAACACGCATGCATAACCAAATATTCAAAAATCACGTATTAAACCTCTGAAAACTCTTTTTCCGAAACATATGTAAAACGTTACAGGAAAATCATCACAACTCGCGTAAAACAATATAATATTACCAAAACCCAGAATCCGTCATTTGCAACATCATTTACGCAAACCAAGTAAAAAGTGAATCAGTAATCACAATTAAACCGTTGGATCCATCCGAGTCTTTAAACTCAATATCAGGCCTTCCCGGGATATCAACGAGTCTTTAAACTCAAAATATGATCAATAGGCCTCGGGGGTATCACAATAACCGAGTCTTTAAACTCACGAGTCTTTAAACTCATTCCGGGTCTTTAAACCCAAATTTTTCGGGCCCGCCCCCGTCATCAATAAACCGGGTCTTTAAACCCAAAACCAGATCCAACAATCAACCGGGTCTTTAAACCCAAAACCGTTTTTAAACACAATAAACCAGGATTCATCATAATAGAACTTATGTCCGAATTCACAAGCAAATTCCAAAATATGCAATTCCCGAAATCACTTCACAATTATAATCAAAACATCATAAATCCGTAACATGCATAATCATATCCAGATACTTCATCAAAACATCATTCATACATAAGCGAAAACCGTAACCTCGAAATGCGTAAAATACGATGAATATCTCGAAAAGCGTGAAAACACGTAAAACCGAAATATCATATCACCATCATAAAATCATATGTAAAACCATAAGATAAATAAGTAAAATAGTCATGCATGCCCGGTTTAGAAATCAAACAGTCCACTCACGGTTTTAGGACGCGTCAATCGCGCCCCGTGCGCTCCTCAGTAGCTTCGGAAATGTCCGGGCCTGTAAAAACGTACAAGAAGGGTTACAAACATCCTCAAATAGCTCATATGATTTTCCCTAATTTTTCCGGATTTTTCGACGAAATGAACCTTAAGGACCTAACTTCCGAACTCCCGAAATTATCCCGGACGACCCCCGATCGACTCGAATCCTAAAGGTAAAATGTTAATTAGACTGAAGGGAACAAATTCCATGTTGACCGTGATCGGAGATAACATCACACGCGCCGTCACGCGCCGCCCAAAGTGGTTGCGCGTGAAGGCCACGCGCCTAGCTGCATTGCCTTCTTCCTTACCCGAATAGACTGATAAACGGGTCTATTACCCGCGACTCAACCCGACCAGTTCAAGCTCAATTCTCAATCAATTCTTCCCGTTTTCAATCCTATCACCTTCTCTAATCCATTAATTTTAGGTCTGTATTAACGATTAACCTCGACTAACATTAAAACGATCCAACCTAGACTCGAACAGTCGAACTAGTCGACGTTTGGAACTCACCCTACACGGTTCCATTCTCTAATTAACCTCACAGGGAGTATGCTAGGACCTAGACGAACACAGTGGAACAATCAATTGAACTCGCCGTTACCTGGAACTTGTCGTCCTCAACACTGGATTTCCTCTGAAACTGAAACTCAGGTTCCCGGCCAACCAGTCCTCCTCCTCCTTCGATTTTTGCACGGTTGTGCTCGTAATGACCCCAGAAGTCTAACACGGTCCTTGGTTCCGTTCAACAAGCTTCAGGAATTAAATTTGATTTTTTCCTCCAACTGGTTCATCCCTGAACTGGAACTCGGGTTCTTGGGCAATCTGTGCTCAAATCCCTTCAGTTCTTGCACGGTCGAGATTCTGTCACTCCCAGAAAACTCCCTAAGTGTTTAGATTTGTCTCAAGGCCCGTAGAAATCGAATTCTGAGTTTCCCCCCCAAAAAACCCGAAAATGGTTCTTCACGGTTTCTCTCAATCTCTCTCGGTTTCTCGACGGCAGGAAGATGCAAATGAGTCCTCACAACCCAATAGCAATCAGATAATCGATTTCAAACGGTCAGCAACTCGTAGGAGACACTCTGAAGTCTCTGAAAACGGTTACCTGCAAACACAGAAATCATGGCCATTTTTTACTCCTCCCGAGCACGGCAAGCAGTCCCAACCCTCACGCCTTGTTTCCAATATCCTCAGTTCAATTAAACAAATACTCTAATCCGTCCACTATAGGATTTAACAATGAAATCGTGCAGGGCACTCACGGCCACATCGTGGACCTTCGAAAGCTCTGGCGGTAGTGCCCACCTGTAGGCCACCGAGCCAATCCTCTCAGTGATCTCGTAAGGTCCGATGTAACGAGGGCTCAACTTTCCTCGCCTTCCAAATCTCACTACACCTTTCCAAGGGGACAGTTTCAGAAATACCCGATTTCCGACCGCAAACTCAAGATCTCGAATCTGATGGTCCACATAGCTCTTTTGTCTGTCTTGGGCTGCGTTGAACCGATCTCTGATGAGTTTTACCTTCTCCGTTGTCAGTTCCACCAATTCGGATTTAGTCAGCTTCCTTTCACCCACATCCGTCCAACACAACGGGGTTCTGCACTGCCGTCCGTACAAGGCTTCATACGGAGCCATCCCAATGCTCGCCTGATAGCTGTTATTGTAGGCAAATTCCATCAAGGCTAGATGTGATTCCCAAGTGTCCTGAAATTGCAAAACGCAAGCTCGCATCATATCCTCCAGTATCTGGATGGTCCGCTCAGACTGGCCGTCAGTCTGAGGATGAAATGCGGTACTGAAACGAAGTTTCGTCCCAAAAGCCTCCTGTAGACTTTGCCAAAATCGAGAAGTAAACCTCGGGTCTCTGTCAGAAACTATTGATTCTGGAGTACCGTGCAACCGGATGATCTCGTCGATAAATAACTGAGCCAACTGTGTCATCCTGAAGTTCTCTCGCACCGGCAAGAAATGAGCTGATTTCGTAAGCCTGTCGACAATCACCCAAACTCCATCGTGACCTCTGGGTGTCCTAGGAAGTGCAAACACAAAATCCATCGTTAGGTGATCCCATTTCCATTCCGGGATAGGTAGGGGTTGCAAGGCTCTGTAAGGTCGTTGTCTCTCAGCCTTCACTTGCTGGCAAATTAGACACCTGCTGACAAACTCAGCAATCTCCCGTTTCATACCCGGCCACCAGTAGTGTTCCCGCAAGGTACGATACATCTTAGTCCCACCAGGATGCATCGCGTAGGTCGAACTATGAGCCTCGTCCAATATTTCCTTCTTCAATGCCTCAACGTCGGGCACGCACAACCGTCCTTCTTTTAGCAAAGCTCCATCCTCCCTGACTGTGAAATCTAGCCGCTCACCGGCTTCCACTTCAATCCGAAGTACACACGAGACAGGATCTTGAGATTGAGCCTCAACGATCCGATCGATCAAAAGTGGTCTCACATGAAAATTAGCCAGCAAGACACCTTGGCCATCCTAACCCAAATCAATGCTAGTCTTACGGAGTTCAACCAAAAGTGGTAAATGAACCGTCCGTAGATGTGCTACAGAACGCGTTGATTTCCGGCTTAGAGCATCAGCCACAACATTGGCTTTTCCAGGGTGGTACTCAATCGTGCAATCATAATCCTTAATCAGCTCTAGCCACCGTTGTTGCCTCACATTTAACTCCTTCTGAGTGAACAAGTACTTCAGGCTCTTGTGATCCGTGAACATTCTGCAAGTCGCACCATACAAGTGATGTCTCCAAATTTTCAACGCATGCACAACAGCAGCTAACTCCAAGTCGTGCGTAGGATAATTGCGCTCATGCGGCTTCAACTGGCGCGAAGTATAGGCAATCACTTTCCCATGCTGCATTAGCACACATCCCAAACCCTGTAAGGATGCATCACTGTACACCTCGAATTCTCCACTGTCGTCTAAAGGGTCAATATAGGAGCAGATGTCAACCTTTCCTTTAGCTCCCAAAAACTACGCTCACAATCGTCATCCCAGACAAACATGACTCCCTTCCGCGTCAGTCGTGTCAACGGGGCAGCAGTGGTAGAGAAACCCTCTACAAACCTCCTGTAGTACCCAGCCAAACCCAAGAAACTTCTGACTTCAATGATGGTCCTCGGTTGTTCCCACTTCGCCACTGCCTCAATTTTCTGAGAATCCACACTGATCCCGTCAGTTGAGATCACATGCCCTAAGAAACTCACGCTCGTCAACCAAAACTGACACTTGCTGAGCTTCGCATACAACTGGTTTTCCCTCAAGGTACCTAGCACCATCCTTAAGTGCTCCTCGTGTGCTTCCGTACTCCTCGAGTAGACTAGGATATCGTCAATGAACACGATGACAAAGCGATCCAAGTATGGCTGCAACACTCGGTTCATCAAATCCATAAACGCTGCCGGTGCGTTGGTCAATCCAAATGGCATTACAAGGAACTCATAATGACCATATCGGGTCCTAAAGGCTGTCTTCGGTACATCCTCATCTTTAACCCGCAACTGATGATACCCAGAACGAATATCAATTTTGGAGAAGTACTGCGCTCCTCGCAGCTGATCGAACAAATCATCGATCCGAGGCAACGGGTATTTGTTCCTGACTGTTACTTTATTCAGTTGCCTGTAATCGATGCAGAGTCTCAAACTCCCATCCTTTTTCCTCACAAACAACATCGGGGCTCCCCAGGGGGATACACTCGGTCGAATAAATCCCATCTCAAGTAATTCTTGTAACTGCGCCTTCAACTCTTTCAACTCAGCTGGCGCCATACGATACGGAGTCTGAGAGATAGGTTGCGTACCTGGAACCAGATCAATAGTGAACTCGACATCTCGATGCGGTGGAAATCCCGGTAGATCCCCCGGAAAGACATCCGGGAACTCTCGTACTATCGGTATATCCTCCACCCTCAATGGTGCAGCTCGGGAGTCCATCACTTGGGCTAAGTATCCCTGGCACCCCTTCCTCAACAACTTACTTGCCTTCAGGGCTGAAATCACTCCGACAGGAGTTGCTCGTTGTACTCCCTGAAAGGTGGTTTCCGGTAACCCCGGGCTCCGAAAAGTAACCTTCTTATCGACACATTCGATAGAAGCATGATGGAGCGTCAACCAATCCATTCCCAAAATGACATCAAAGTCGTGCAAGTCCAAGAGTATCAAATCTGCTACCAGTCCAATGTCACCTACCATTACGGGACACTCCCGCAACACTTGGTTCACCACAAATACATCTCCTGTGGGTGTACTCACCCCCAAGTCACAGTCCAAGGAGGACACCTCTCTACCCTCCAACAACTCACAGTCCTGTGATATAAATGAATGAGTAGCTCCGGGATCAATTAAAGCACAAACATCATGCCCAAAGATCGTGAGTGTACCTGTCACAACACCAGGTGCTACCCTGGCCTCCTGTTGCGTAACAGCAAAAACTCGGGCCTGTGGTCCAGCTGCTCGCCCACGGCCCCGGTCCCTCTGTCCATTAGCCGCTCCAGCACCACCTCCTCTAGTACTCCCAGTCCCAGAAACTGCAGCTGTGCTCCGTCCCTGGTCTGCTCCACCCCGACCTGCGCCACCACCCTGTGGCAAAGATGGACACTCCCTCCGATAGTGGCCCCGCTCACCATAGAAGAAATAGATAACACTGGAAGCATCTCGAGCAAAACCACCACTCTGCCGTCCTGTGGAAGCAACCGAAGTCGCGCTCGCCTGCGGAGCAGTCTGCGCCCTAGGCGCTCGGAATCCAGGACTCTGATAGTTACCAGGCCTGCCATAACGATCATTGCCTGCAGATGAGGCTCCACCATAACGTCCCTTCTTCGAGGCTCTCTGACCATACGATCCAGGATAAGAACGCTCTCGACGTTGTCCACCACCAGAGTACTGTGAATGTGTCGGGAGACTAGCCTCAACCCGCACTGTGGCATCTGAAAACTCCCTGAGTGTAGTAAAAGCTCCGGCCGTCACAATGGCCCGTATCTCACCCCGTAGGCCAAGCTCAAACCTACGACATTTCTCAGCCTCAGTAGACACAAAGGTAGGAGCAAAATGGGCTAGCATCTGAAACTTCTGCTCATACTAAGCTACCGATATGCTCCCATGTTGGAGCTGCAGAAACTCGGTCTCCCTAGCATCACGGAATGAATGGGGATAATACTGATCCAGAAACCGTTCACGAAAGGTCTCCCAAGTCACTGTACGGGCATCCCAACCCGATAACTCCAGAGTGTACCACCACTCATAAGCAGATCCATCAAGCAAAAAGGTAGCCAATACAACCCGCTCCTCAGGAGGACAGTGCGTCAAAGCAAAAATCCGCTCGAACCGAGAAATCCAACGGTGACCATCCTTGGGATCCGCTCCACCACTAAACACCGTAGCCCCAAGACGCTGGTCTCGCTCGATCGAAGCACTCTCGGCATCACCATCAGGTCGTGGAGGGGGTTCGCGTCGCGGAGGCATGGCCGGCCGTCCTTCTCTGAAAGAGGCATAAGTTAGTACAATAATCGAGGCACACCCGAGTGCCAGACACGAATCGTAAACCTAGGCTCTGATACCAATTGACAGGACCCACCCCGATTATCGCCTCGATAATCGGGAAGCATCCTGCTCCCGTTTGA
Source organism: Prinsepia uniflora (assembly GCA_032719365.1). Lineage (NCBI taxonomy): Eukaryota > Viridiplantae > Streptophyta > Magnoliopsida > Rosales > Rosaceae > Prinsepia > Prinsepia uniflora. The sequence continues at coordinate 29,345,023 of CM064863.1, forward strand.
CAATCGAATCCAAAAGACCGGAAAAACCAAATAATATTACATCACACCCATTGTCAGACCAGGGAGATTAAACAAATACATCCGACTGGACATCAAGTCCATAGTTTCACAGAGCGTAATATTACAAAACAGATTAAAGAACGAATCCTACTCTGTGAACTAACTACTCCGCAACGGAAAACTTTATGCCTCTGCCTCTGCCTCGGCGCTAGCCCCCGAACTTGTACCACGACCTGGAGGGTAGTTAAAACAACAAAGTGTGAGTGGACCGAAACAAAGGTTTACAGAAAACAGTCTAAGGAAATCGGGGTTCGCCCTCCAGTTTTACAACACGCATGCATAACCAAATATTCAAAAATCGCGTATTAAACCTCTGAAAACTCTTTTTCCGAAACACATGTAAAACGTTACAGGAAAACCATCACAACTCGCGTAAAACAATATAATATTACCAAAACCCAGAATCCGTCATTTGCAACATCATTTACGCAAACCAAGTAAAAAGTGAATCAATAATCACAATTAAACCGTTAGATCCATCCGAGTCTTTAAACTCAATATCAGGCCTTCCCGGGATATCAACGAGTCTTTAAGCTCAAAACATGATCAATAGGCCTCGAGGGTATCACAATAACCGAGTCTTTAAACTCACGAGTCTTTAAACTCATTCCGGGTCTTTAAACCCAAATTTTTCGGGCCCGCCCCCGTCATCAATAAACCGGGTCTTTAAACCCAAAACCAGATCCAACAATCAACCGGGTCTTTAAACCCAAAACCGTTTTTAAACACAATAAACCAGGATTCATCATAAACCGTTTTCCAACATCATTCCGAAATCATATATCGTCAAAATAGAACTTATGTCCGAATTCACATGCAAATTCCAAAATATGCAATTCCCGAAATCACTACACAATTATAATCAAAACATCATAAATCCGTAACATGCATAATCATATCCAGATACTTCATCAAAACATCATTCATGCATAAGCGAAAACTGTAACCTCGAAATGCGTGAAATACGATGAATATCTCGAAAAGCGTGAAAACACGTCAAACCGAAATATCATATCACCATCATAAAATCATATGTAAAACCATAAGATAAATAAGTAAAATAGTCATGCATGCCCGGTTTAGAAATCAAAAAGTCCACTCACGGTTTTAGGACACGTCAATCGCGCCCCGTGCGCTCCTCAGTAGCTTCGGAAATGTCCGGGCCTGTAAAAACGTACAAGAAGGGTTACAAACATCCTCAAATAGCTCGTATGATTTTCCCTAATTTTTCCGGATTTTTCGACGAAATAAACCTTAAGGACCTAACTTCCGAACTCCCGAAATTATCCCGGACGACCCCCGATCGACTCGAATCCTAAAGGTAAAATGTTAATTAGACTGAAGGGAACAAATTCCATGTTGACCGTGATCGGAGATAACATCACACGTGCCGTCACGCGCCGCTCAAAGTGGTTGCACGTGAAGGCCACGCGCCTAGCTACAGTGCCTTCTTCCTTACCCGAATAGACTGATAAACGGGTCTATTACCCGCGACTCAACCCGACCAGTTCAAGCTCAATTCTCAATCAATTTTTCCCATTTTCAATCCTATCACCTTCTCTAATCCATTAATTTTAGGTCTGTATTAACGATTAACCTCGACTAACATTAAAACGATCCAACCCAGACTCGAACAGTCGAATTAGTCGACGTCTGGAACTCACCCTACACGGTTCCATTCTCCAATTAACCTCACAGGGAGTATGCTAGGACCTAGATGAACACAGTGGAACAATCAATTGAACTCGCCGTTACCTGGAAGTTGTCATCCTCAACACTGGATTTCCTCTGAAACTGAAACTCAGGTTCCCGGCCAACCAGTCCTCCTCCTCCTTTGATTTTTACACGGTTGTGCTCGTAATGACCCCAGAAGTCTAACACGGTCCTTGGTTCCATTCAACAAGCTTCAGGAATTAAATTTGATTTTTTCCTCCAACTGGTGCATCCCTGAACTGGAACTCGGGTTCTTGGGAAATCTGTGCTCAAATCCCTTCAGTTCTTGCACGGTCGAGATTCTGTCACTCCCAGAAAACTCCCTAAGTGTTTTGATTTGTCTCAAGGCCCGTAGAAATCGAATTCTGAGTTTCCCCCCAAAAAAACCCGAAAATGGTTCTTCACGGTTTCTCTCAATCTCTCTCGGTTTCTCGACGGCAGGAAGATGCAAATGAGTCCTCACAACCCAATAGCAATCAGATAATCGATTTCAAACGGCCAGCAACTCGTGGGAGACACTCTGAAGTCTCTGAAAACGGTTTCCCGCAAACACAGAAACCATGGCCATTTTTAACTCCTCCCGAGCACGGCAAGCAGTCCTATCCCTCACGCCTTGTTTCCAATATCCTCAATTCAATTAAACAAATACTCTGATTCGTCCACTATAGGATTTAACAATGAAATCGTACAGGCACTCACGGCCACACTCTGTTTTTTTCACGGTGATGAATAGTAACCCGTGTGAAAAGACCAAAATGCCCTCAGGAAAATAATTACCAAAATGCCCTCCAAATTCCGTGACCCGTAACTCGGTCACCCGATGTCCGTTTCAAGCGTGCCGCCTGTCATTGTACTCAGGGCGTCGAGACGAACATAACGGTCTTCGAGTCATATGGATATGAATTGTCAAACAAAAAGTCAACTTTTTCCCCTTATAATGTCCAACTTACGATAATGCCCCTAGACTTCCGCACGTCATAACTTTCACCCTGTTCGTCTGAATCGGACGTGCCACTTGTCTATGAATTCGTGACGTCCCGAACTACGTCACGGTCATCACTCAACGTCCGTTCGACCCTCCAATCAAAAAGTCAACAATTTGACCATACGAATCACAAGGGTAAAAACGTCATTTTATTCATTATTTTACAAGTCAACTGAAGTTTCAAAATTACCCTCAGCACTTGCCAAAAAAGGATAACCGTACCTGTGCCCACTCATGCCTCCACCTTCCGATCAACCTCGATCATCGGGCCACGACCTGGAGGGTCAATAAAACAGAAAAGGTATGAGTGGACGAAACAAAGTTTTAGAAATACATTTATCAAAATACATTCCTACCCTCCAGTTTCACAAACATGCATGCATCTCTTAAATCATGAGTAAAATAAATCTGGGCACAAACATTTATAAATCACAAATCATGAACAATGAAAACCACGGGACTCATTTCCATATCCGATCTCATATCCAATCTCATATAGTCACGTTATCCCTGCAACGCGTGCAAATCAATAGGTTCAAGGACTGCACAAAATCCGAGCATCCGCCGCTGCGAACACATCACAAGCCGGCAATTCATATCGTCGTGAACTCATCACCAATCGATCTCCATATAATCCAGCACATCTGATCTATGTCGAGCCTCCCTCGGCTGCACGACAACAGACCGTGCTACGTGACCTCTCCGGGGTACACACATCCATCCCGGAGGCGAGCGTTATCTCCAGGGTTCATTCCGGGGAAACATATTCCCAACTGAAAGTCCTAATATCCAGGGTGCACTTCGCGTAACCGCAACCACAATTGCCATTTTCACATATATCTAGAAAATATATCCACAAAAAATTTCAAATCCATCAAATCAATTTCCCGACTCATAATCCGAGTAAAAACCAATCTCAAATCCCGGGCCTACGCTCAAAACTACAATTTCCTGTTTTTCTCGAAAATCGTGCCCAAAACAATTTAAAATAATGTAATATTCCCCAAATATAGAAATCATCATATCGAAACATCAATCATACCAAATCATTTCAAATCATACGATAAAGCATTTACAACATATATGCATGCATTCAGGGTAGAAAACAAAAGTGCATGCACACACCGTTCATAGCGCTTGCTTTTCGAGCTGCACGTTTTTTCGTAAATTCCAGAAGTCACCATTCCTGTCCAAAAGGATTATCGATGGTTACTAACATCTCAATATACTTCCCATAATTTTCCCCAATTTTTCTGGGATTTAAATAAGTATTTTAAACGTAACATAAACCTTCGGACCCTCGAAACAATATCGAAACGGTGTCCGATTTCCTCGAAACCAGTGCCAAAATGTTCGTTACATTAAATAGGACAAAAATCATGTTGAACTCACCTTGGGATTCAAGCCCACGCGCCCTCATGCACTGCCGTGAGTGGCTGCACATAAGTCCACGCGCCTGCTACAGTAAAGTGCACAGTCGTCGGCCCAACCCGTCTGACCAGTAAACGGATCCAAGTGGCCCGCATGTTGACCCGGTTGGAATCCTGTCCATTTCCAGTTAATTCCTTTAATTGATTAAGCAAGTTTCATCATCATAGACCCAATTTAAGTTATGTAAACCGAATTGCATCAACTCTTACCTCAATCAGTCGACTTCGAGTTCGAAATATCGAGGAACATGTAACCACTGTTCATCTTCGAACTTCATCAATTTCAATCGAATGTGTGAACTTGATTCACTCAGAAGCTTCGCAAGAACCATATAAACGTAATTCCAAGCTCAATTTCATCCTTCTAACCCTTCAATTGCACGAATCAATCCTCGAACTCCTTATCTGTCACCAAGTCCGTTCAGAGTCAAATGGTCACTAATTTCCTTCGTTCTTGAGGTGGTCTTGATCGTGGAAATCCCAGAAAGCTTAAAACAATCTCAATTCAGAGTTTCAGGGCCTAGAAATTCAAATTCGATTTTTTGTTCATTTTGAAAGTTCGAAGGGTTTGGGTCTCGGGTTCCTGGGTTTTTCTGTCACAATTTCCATCCCCTTTGCTTCTCTAATTTTATTCTCCCTCTCTCTCTCTCAATTTCTCTTTCATTATTCCTCTAACCAGTTGATCGGGCAGGGAGATTGAGCACAGTGCTCTGTTTTTCTTCACATGCACACACACACACGGGTTGTTCACAATTCACACCGCCTAAGCACGACTTATCAGATTTTTGCAACTAATTCTTATCTGCCACGTGACAAGTGTCACATAAAGAACGGCATGAGTCACCAAAACAGATTTATCATCTGACTTTAGCCCAGCCATTTAACCGCTGAACTCAAATTACCATTTTACCCTTCTTTGACAATTTACCAAAATGCCTATCACATGTCTTAGCTCATAACTTTCTCATCCGAACCTCGATTAACGCGTGCCGCCTGTCTACGGATTCAGCGTCTCGAGACCTATCCAACGGTACTTACGAAAAGTCCAAACACCGTCCTGATAAAAAATTCAACAAATGGCCCCTTTTTAACCAATTTACCAAATTACCCTTAAACTTCCGAACATCATAACTTTCTCCTCAAATGTCGGAATCTGACGTGCCACCTGTCTATGAACTCGTGACGTCCTAAACTACATCACAGTCATCGATCAAAGTTCGTTTGACATCTCGAACCAAAAGTCAACCGTTCGCCCTATTCTAGGGACAAAATCGTCATTTCCCTCCAAATTTTCCAAATTTTCCTTTTTCGAATTTTCGAGTCGTTACAACAAAAGATATCCAGAAAGCATATCAAATCCATCAAATCGATTTCCCGACTCACAACCCGAGTCAAAACCAGTCTCAAATCCTGGGTGAAGCTTCGCCCAAATCAACAGTATCATGGTTTTCTCGAAAATCGTGCCCAAAGTCATATAAAATAATATAATATTCCCAAAATTCGGAAATCATCACATCGAAACATCAATCATGCCAAATCATTTCAAATCATATCATAAAACATTTAAAACATATATGCACGCATTCAGGGTAGAAAACAAAAGTCCACTCACACACCGTCTATATCGCTCGCTTTCCGAGCTGCACATTTTTCCGTCATTTTTAGAAGTTACCATTCCTATCCAAGATCATTATCGAGGGTCACTAATGACAGGACCCACCCCGATTATCGCCTCGATAATCGGGAAGCATCCTGCTCCCGTCTGACAATCGACCCAAATTACCGGAAAAACCAAATATTTATACAATACACCCATTGTCAGACCAGAGAGATTAACCGAATACAACCGATTGGACATCAAGTCCATAGTTTCACAGAGCCATAATACAAAACAAATTAGAGAACATATCCTACTCTGTGAACTACAACACCTCAACGGGAAAACTTTATGCCTCCGCCCCTGCCTCGGCGCTCGCCCCCGCACTTGTACCACGACCTGGAGGGAATTTAAAACAACAAAGTGTGAGTGGACCGAAACATAAGTTTTACAGGAAAACGGTTTTCCGAAATCGGGTTCGCCCTCCAGTTTTGTAACACGCATGCATAACTAGATATTCGAAAAGAAAACCGCGTATTTAATCATTCGAAAACTCTTTTCCGAAACATGTGTAAAACGTTACAGAAAATCATCACAACTCGAGAAAAATGATATAATATTACCAAAATCCACAAACCGTCGTCTGGAAACATCATTTACGCAAATCAAGTAAAAATGCATCAACAATCACAATTAAACCGTTGGATCCATCCGAGTCTTTAAACTCAATATTAGGCCATCCGGGGATATCAACGAGTCTTTAAACTCAAAACATGATCAATAGGCCTCGGGGGTATCACAATAACCGAGTCTTTAAACTCACGAGTCTTTAAACTCAATCCGGGTCTTTAACCCAATTTACCGGGCCCGCCCCCGTCATCAATTAACCGGGTCTTTAAACCCAAAAAAAAAAATCAGATCCAACAATGCACCGGGTCTTTAAACCCAAAATCATTTATGAGCACAATTCATCATGATCCATTTTCCAAAAATCATACCGAAAACATAACTTATCATAATAGGACTTATGTCCGGATTCGCATGCAATTTCCAAAACATGAATTTCCCGAAGGTCACTTTACCAACATAATCCAACATCATAAATACGAACATGCATAATCATATTCAATTACTTTATCAAAACATCAATCACGCATAGAAGAAAACCGATACCTCAAAAGGCGTGAAATAGGGTAAATATCTCGAAAAGCGTGAAATCACGTAAAACCGAGTAGAATATTTATCAATCATAAGATCATAAATGGAAACACAAAATAGATAGGTAAAATAGTCACGCATGCATAATTTGGAAATCAAATGTCCACTCACGGTTTTCGGGCGCGTCAATCGCGTCCCGCGCGCTCCTCTGTAGCTTCGGATGTGTCCGGGCCTGTAAAAACGTACAAGGAGGGTTACAATTATCCCCAAATAACTCGTATGATTTTCCCTAATTTTTCTGGATTTTTCGCCAAAAATAACTTTAAAGACCTAAACTTCCGGACCCTCGAATTTATCCCGATCGACTCGGACCCTAAAGGTAAAATGTTAATTACACCAAAAGGAAGAAAATCTCAGTTGACCGTGATCAGAAAGGGTCTCACACGCGCCGTCACGCGCCGCCTAAAGTGGCTGCGCGTGTAGGCCACGCGCCTGCTACAGTGACACGCTACAGTGTCACCATCTTCACCCGACTGCTGCTATTCGGGTCTCCAACCCGCGTGTCCAACCCGACCAATTAACCATCCAATCAAACTCAATTGTTCCCATTATTGATCCTAACGTGTTCCATAATCAATTAATTAGAGTTCTAAGTTGTTTGATTACTTCGACACACCCCAAATCGATCAACCCAAACCCGAACAGGCAAACGGGTCGTCACTCAGAACTCACCCAAACCAGTGCCATTATCAAATTAACTTCACCAGCAGCTTAAGGGAACCTAGACGAACCAAAACATCCAACCAATTAAAACCAAACTAACCTGGAAGTCGTCGTCCTCAAGCTCGACAATACTCAGAACCAGGGGCCTCCGTTCTTGGCCAATTTGTGAGTGATGTCCTTCGAAATCGATGTGGTTGGTTTCCTTTTGCTCCCAGAAGACTAGAACGGCCCTTAGTTTAGCTCGAATGTCCCCACGATTTGATCTTCGATTTTTCCCTCCAACTGGTTTTCCCTTCGAACTGGAACTTGGGTTCCTGGGCAAAACAGGCTCCAATCTCTACGACTCTAGCACCGTCGTGTTTCTGTCACTCCCAGAAGTCTCTCTATGTGTTTAGATTTGCCTCAAAGCCCGTAGGAATTGAACTCTGAGTTTTCCCCCCCAAAAACCCGAAACTGTTTTCTCACCGTCTCTCTCAACCTCAGCCCTCACACTGATGCCCAAATGACCCAACTGAGTCCTCTCCTCACTCTCTTACACTGTCAATCGATTCAAACGGCCAGCACCCGTGGGAGACCAACTGAGGTCTCTGAAATCGGTCCCCCGCAAACACAGAAACCATGGCCGTTATTTTATCCCAACTCGTGCTATGGACTCTGATCAGTCTCCCATGTGTGCCTCCCACTGCCTCAAATCCCATAAACAAGTCCACTGATCAATCCACTAAGGCCATAAACAATTTGAACGCACAAAAAACGGCCGTGTGCTCTGTTTTTCACGGTGGTGCTACAGTAACCGTCGTGAAATGACCAAAATGCCCCTCTGTGCAATAATTACCAAATTGCCCTCCAACTTCCGTGACCCGTAACTTGGTCACCCGACGTCCGTTTCACGCGTGCCGCCTGTCGTTGTACTCAGGGCGTCGAGATGAACATAACGGTCTTCGAGTCATATGGATATCAATTGTCAAAAAAAAAGTCAACTTTTGCCCCTTATAACGTCCAATTTACGATAATGCCCCTGGACTTCCGCACGTCATAACTTTCACCCTGTTCGTCCGAATCGGACGTGCCACCTGTCTATGAACTCGTGATGTCTCGAACTACGTCACGGTCATCGGTCAACGTCCGTTCGACCCTCCAATCAAAAAGTCAACAATTGACCATACGAATCACAAGGGTAAAAACGTCATTTTTATTCATTATTTTACAATATTACATTTTTCGAATTTCCAGGGCGTTACAACTAACATCTCAATATACCTCATATAATTTTCCCCAATTTTTTCGGGATGTAAATACGTATTTTCGACGTAACATAAACCTTCGGACCTCGAAACAATATCGAAACGGTATTCGATTTTCTCGAAACTTATGCCAAAATGTTCGTTACATTAAATAGGATAAAAATCATGTTGGACTCACCTTGGGATTCCCACTCACGCACCCCCCATGCGCCGCCGCAAGCGGCTATGCGTGAGTCTACGCGCTTCTACGGTAACTGCTACAGTTACCATCTTCACCCGGATTCCTGTAAAACGGGGTCCTTTAGCCCGCGTGTTGACCCTGTTGGAATCCTGTCCATTTCTAGTTAATTCCTTCAATTGATTAAGCTAATTGCATTGTCATAAACCTAATTTAAGTTTTGTAAACCAAATTACATCAACTCTTGCCTCAATCTAGTCGAATCAATCTCGACTATGTGAAGAACATCGAATACTATTCATCTTCGAACTTCATCAATTTCAATAGAATTCGTGCAATTGATCCACTCAAAAGCTTCGCAGAAACCATATAAGCGTAATTCTAAGCTCAATTTCATCCTTCTAACCCTTCAATTGCACGACTCAATTCTCGAACTCCTTCTCTATTACCAAGTCCGTTGAGAGTCAAATGGTCACTAATTTCCTTCGTTCTTGAGGTGGTCCTGATCGTGGCAATCCCAGAAAGCGTAAAACAATCTCAATTTAGAGTTTTAGAGCCTAGAAATTCAAATTCGATTTTTTGTTCATTTCTAAAGTTTGAAGGGTTTGGGTCTCGGGTTCCTGGGTTTTTCTGTCACAATTTCCATCCCCTTTGCTTTCAATTTTTCTCGTTTTTCTTCCTTAAATCTCATATCTTTCTATCCCTCACAAAGCTCAATCAGACAGGGAGATTTGAATGAATGGTTCTCTGCTCTGTTTTTGTTCTTCACACACACACACACACACACACACACACACACACACACACACACACACACACACACACACACACCTGCAAGACTTATTTGTTCTCTCAAGTTAAATCCTCACCGCCCATCATACATGCATCATCATCATTTAGCTACTAATCCACATCTAATTGTGACAGATGTCACTCAAGAAGTTAACCGACCCATCAAATTGGCTGAATCAGCCATCACAGCCGTACAACTCATCAAAACCCAGTCAAATTACCATTTTACCCCTCTTTGACAAATTACCAAATTGCCTTTCACTTTCTCAAGCCCATAACTTTTTCATCCGAACCCCGATTGACGCATGCCGCCTGTCTACGGATTCAACATCTCGAGACCTACCCAACGGTACTTACGAAAAGTCCAAACACTGTCCCGATCAAAAAGTCAACAAATGACCCCTTTTTAACCAATTTACTAAATTACCCTTAAACTTCCGAACATCATAACTTTCTCCTCGAATCTCGGAATTGGGCGTGCCACCTGTCTATGAACTCGTGACATCCAGAACTACGTCACGGTCATTGGTCAAAGTCCATTTGACCGCTTGAACCAAAAGTCAACCATTCGCCCAATTCTAGGGGCAAAATCGTCATTTCCTTCAACTTTTTCCAAATTTTCCTTTTTCGAATTTCCGGGTCGTTACAACCTTCCCCCCTTAAAGAATTTCGTCCTCGAAATTCCAGTCAGTAGTACCATGATAGTTTTCCCAAGGAATATGTATGTGAACCAGAAACATAATCAATCGCATACCCTTCTGGTTCAACCAAACCGGGTATCAGTCCAAATCAAACTTATGGAACCTCAATAATCCAGTCCCTATCACTGGGTCAACATCGGGACATGTCTCTCTGTAAACCTCTGCCCCACGGGCAGACATATCCATGCCTACTCAAAATACGGAGCCATGCTCAACGTCCGAGTATACACAATCCAGAAATCACGAGTACCAGTACCATCATCCCAATCACATGTCATCCACTCATGACTTGGTCTAGTGGCTTAAATCACCACACACAGGCCACCCAGCCATCAGGCCAATAACCTCGTAAGGTCCAATAAATCGGGAACTCATTCCCCTCATTGGCCTCACTGATGCCTACCTCATGCCAATCACTGGCACTCAGTACGATCATTCATACGATATGACAAATCATATCCATTCCTTAACCTCAGTTCCATTCAACATCATACACCAAGTATGATCCTGTAGTTGGACTCCAGTAGTCCAAATGATCAAGAATCATGCACTACTCCAATCTTATGGAGTTCCATCAATACTAGGATAATACGTATTTACATCCCGGAAAAATTGGGGAAAATTATATGAGGTATTTTGAGATGTTAGTGACCCTCGATAATGATTTTGGATAGAAATGGTGACTTTTGGAAATTACGGAAAAACGTGCAGCTCGGAAAACGAGCGATATGGAAGGTGTGTGAGTGGACTTTTGTTTTCTACCCTAAATGCATGCATATATGTTTTAAATGTTTTATGATATGATTTGAAATGATTTGGCATGATTGATGTTTCGATGTGATGATTTCCAGATTTTGGGAATATTATATTGTTTTATATGACTTTGGGCACGATTTTTGAGAAAACCATGATACTGTTGTTTTGGGAGAAGCTTCGCCCAGTATTTGAGACTAGTTTTGACTCGAGTTATGAGTCGGGAAATTGATTTGATGGATTTGATATGCTTTCTGGATATCTTTTGTGGATTTATGTGAAAATGGCAACTGAGGTTGCGGTTACGCGGATTTGCGTGAAAGATATTTTGGGCGTGAGACCCAATGGAAATGTGATGTTGATTGGATTGATATTTCCATGTGATTACATGATGATATTGATGGTTTTCGGATTTATGAAATAATCGGGACTCTGGTTTTATGGACTATGTTTTGGGCTGAGACCTTGTGATGAAAATGGTTTTGATTTCAAATGCAACTGTTTTTCACTGGTTTTCATGATAATGATATGTTGTGAATATTAGGGCTTTCGGGGTGGAATATGTTTCCCCGATGTGCACCCTGGATATTAGGGCTTCCGGTTGGGAATGTGTTTCCCTGGAATGAACCCTGGGGATAACGCTCGCCTCCGGGATGGATATGTGTACCCCGTAGAGGTCACGTAGCACGGTCTGTTGTCGTGTAACCGAGGGAGGCTCGACTCAGATCAGATGTGCTGGATTATATGGAGATCGGTCGGTGATGGGTTCACGACGATCTGGATTACCGGCTGGTGATGTGTTCACAGCGGCAGATGCTCGGATTTTGAGCGGTCCTTGAGCCTATTTGTGCTTTATGAACGTTTGTGCCCAGATTTACTTTACTCATGATTTATGATATGCATGCATGTTTGCGAAACTGGAGGGTAGGAATGTATTTTAATAAATGTATTTCTAAAGCTTTGTTTTGTCCACTCACACCTGTTGTGTTTTTATTGACCCTCCAGGTCGTGGCGCGATGATCGAGGCTGATCGGGAGGTGAAGGCATGAGTGGGCACAGGTACGATTATCCCTTGTTTGGCAAGTGCTGAAGGCAATTTTGGAACTTCAGTTGACTTGTCAGACGGGAGTAAGACCGGGAACGGTTATCTATGTCCTTCGGGGACGGGTATTGTCAAATTGGTATCAAAGCACTAGGTTGCTGATTCTGTTGCCACGTCATGCCTCCGAAACGTAAGCCTCGTGCGTAACCTGGTAGTGAGACGGGTATACAAGGGTATATGAGACCTCGTGATTGATCTTCGAATGAGATAGACCCTGGATTGGGGGTCAGATGTTAATCCGTGTACACTGTGAGATATTAACGGTTAAACAAGCATTTGTGTGTGTCCCAAGAATGAATGATCCCAGAGGCTAGAGAGGTAGCACGACTAAGCAAATTAGACCCGGGATGAGATTATGCTCAGTAAATTCTTTAAGTGGAATGTGTGTCTAACGAGTTTAGAATGTGATGAGATATCCCTTAGGCGTTAGGGGTCGTATCAGATGTGATTCACCAGCGGAATTTTCTCAGTGATCGGGTATGCCATTGATGGCGTGGATGATTGTTATGAGATTGGACTCAAAAGGAGTTAAGATTGGACTCGAGAGGAGTCGATACAGAAAAATAGGACTCGAAATGAGTCAGGATATTGGTTAGGACTCGGGATTAGTCAGGGTAATGTATTAGGGCTTGGAATGAGCCGTAAAGATTGAAATATTACTATGAGTTTTGACACGGCCGACCCATGTGATTGAGGAATGTTTGGCACCTGGGATGCCAAGGATTGGATAGAATCAAATATCGATAGGTTAAGAATTTATGGATAGGTGTTGTTGAACCCTATTTCTTAGACTTATGGACTTGGATGGGTCGTGCCAATTTCACTTAATGATTGGAAGTTCGGGCATAGACCCGTTGTACACGGAGAATTGGACTTAGGAGATGGTCCAGTACAGTGGGACACAAGTTGGGTCCACTGGGTGATAAAATATTAAGGTTAATTGTTGCTCATCAGTGTGAGTCGTCTGGTCACATCGTAAAGTAAAGGGTATATCGATTGACAAAATGATAGAGGTACCAGTTGGGGTGCAATGAAGCAGGGATTGGCTCCTGCATTGATTGTTGATGTGACATGCGAGGGAAAAGTTGGTGGGCCCACGCTGGATCGTAGGGGGCGTGGTCGGATTGGGACCACATGCCCGAGAATTGCAGTTACTTAGCAGGAGGCCTGAGTAGCCCCTGGAGTGATGATCTAGATACTTATTGACGTATGTATTTGGTAGGTCCCGGGCTATCCACTCTTCCATGTTTTGAGATTGTACATTGGACGGATGTAGAGATGTCCGTGATTGGTTAAGGTATGTAAGTCGGTGAGCCGTTTGGAGCTATGGATGTGATAAACTTGATGATATTTATGTGGTCCCTATGGTAAGGTAAATATATGTGGTGAAATTGATGAGACCTAAGAGGGGTAGACCTATTGATGTGAGGCTACCCAGGATGACAGGTATTATTCGCCCAGTGGCTGACCTAGGGTATTCTTGGACTTGGATGATTTGGATGTAATCCTTGGAATGGATTGATTGATGACTTAGGATACCTCTATCGCGTATGTCGATTAGAGAGTGATATATGGAGTCCAGGATTCCCAGAGATTGTATTTCAGGGGGACTCGTGGATGTTACCCTCTAGAATTATATTGAACCTCACAATCGATTGATTGCTGGTGTGAGGTGATCAAGTTCACTGGTCAGATGTGTTGTATATGTGATTAGTATATGAAGATGCCTAGTCATGGCTAATGATGTAAAGATTTTGGAATATGTTTCCTGAGATTTTGCCAGAATGAGAAATTGAGTTTATGATGGAGATCATGTCGAGTATACGAATTGTTTCTCGGACACTTTGGTATGTGGCACCTACGGAGTCATATGGTATGTGGCACCTACGGAGTCATATGGTATGTGGCACCTACGGAGTCATACGGATTGAAGGTGCGAGTACAGGACTTGATAGACACTGGTTCGTTCGGCCGAGTGTTGCCGTGGGGAAACCAGTGGTGTGAAAAAGGAAAAAGGGATGATGGTCCGAGCTTACATGTCAATTGTGGATAACTTAATAAGGTAATGGCATGGGATAAGTATCCCTTATCATGAGCTAACGATCTGTGGTTATGTTGGAAATATGTGATTGTGAGGCCTCATGAGAGTGGCCAATAGAGTGATGATTAACAATCATGAGTAAAAGAGAACACATGAGTAAAAGAGAAAAATATGCTACCCAGATTTGATGCGGCTAAGGTTAGCCAATGGTCATGCCTTTGGATGGGCAAATGAACCAGTTATGTTTGTGAGTTGATGAGTCAGGTATCCTGACTATCTTTGGTTGGTGTATGGTACCATGATTGATGATTGGTTGGTGTACTTACATGTACAGATGGGCGTGTGATATACTGGATAAATGTATTAAATGCCCTCAGAGAGGAATAGTGTTAGGTATGGTCGACTAGAGTAGGTTTGTGAAACATATACGACGAACAGTCGGGATTAGTGTGAATCCCAGGAGAAACAGATGTATTGGCCAATGGAAATTGCCACAGGAAAATATGAGTTGTTTTAAGATTGGATGGGTACCATAGAGGATTGTAGAGGGGTTCTCTACAATGTATTCCCAGTTATGGTGATTGACTCGGAAGAAGGTCAGAGTTAGTAAAAATGAGAATTGAAATAGAATGATTACATGTGGAGAAACAGTGACCTACGTTCGATGTGACCCTTTATGTGTGCATAGTGATATGTCACTATGCAATTTGGAATTTGGTGAGGTGTGCTTCGGTAGCATAGGGCTGGGATTGCCGATGCTAGCTGAACCCTCAGGAGTTTTATTTTCCCTGCATGATTTGAGATCGACCATAGTGACCATGGATAGAGTATGCAGAGGTCATACCTCTGGGAAGGAATTTTGATTGGATTGATATTTCCATGTGATTACATGATGATATTGATGGTTTTCGGATTTATGAAATAATCGGGACTCTGGTTTTATGAACTATGTTTTGGGCTGAGACCCTGTGATCAAAATGGTTTTGATTTCAAATGCAACTGTTTTTCACTGGTTTTCATGATAATGATATGTTGTGTATATTAGGGCTTTCAGGGTCGAATATGTTTCTCTCGAAGTGCACCTTGGATATTAGGGCTTCCGGTTGGGAATGTGTTTCCCCGGAATGAACCCTGGAGATAACGCTCGCCTCCGGGATGGATGTGTGTACCCCAGATAGGTCACGTAGCACGGTCCGTTGTCGTGTAGCCGAGGGAGGCTCGACTCAGATCAGATGTGCTGGATTATATGGAGATCGGTCGGTGATGGGTTCACGATGATTTGGATTGCCGGCTGGTGATGTGTTCACAACGGCAGATGCTCAGATTTTGAGCGGTCATTGAGCCTATTTGATTTGCACGCGTTGCAGGGATAACGTGACTATATGAGATTGGATATGGAAATGAGTCCCATGGTTTTTAATGCTCATGATTTGTGCTTTATGAACGTTTGTGCCCAGATTTACTTTACTCTTGATTTATGATATGCATGCATGTTTGCGAAACTGATCGGGAGGTGGAGGCATGAGTGGGCACATGTACGGTTATCCCTTGTTTGGCAAGTGCTGAGGGCAATTTCGGAACTTCAGTTGACTTGTCAGACGAGAGTAAGACCGGGCATGGTTATCTATGTCCTTCGGGGATGGGTTCTGTCAAATTTACCCCCAATGCCAAATTTACAAAAATGCCCTAGATCGTTTCAGACCCGTAATAACCTCATTCAACCTCTGATTCCAGTTTATCACCTGTCTACAATTCAAGAGTCCGAGACCTTCTTAATTCTCTTTTCAGAACGTCCAACAAATACCCGGGGGTAAAAAATTCATTATTTGACCTTCTAAGGGTAAAATCATCATTTCCACGTAATTTTTCCAAATTTTAGTTTCCTCGATTTTCTGAGTCGTTACAACCTACCCCCTTAAAAAAAATTCATCCTCGAAATTTAAGTAGCAATGACACCAAAGTAGTACAATCATAAGATCACACTCTTTAACAAGGGTAGTCTAACTAAACCATGTACGTAACTGGGGTATTAACTCAACATCGCTCGAACCATGTTCAGAAAGTGCACTTAATTACATATGGAAAAGTTTAAATCTTACTAAACCTTCCAGGGACTGGTCCCTACTGGCGGGACATAACTGATTATCAACTCAAGCACTAATTACAACACCTAACAATAACCTACATGACCTTGTCCCTCGAATCTCATTCCTCTAAATCTCAGTATTTTAGTCATCACCCAAGGTGAATGTAAACAACAATCATTCACGTTTCAAATCTCGTAACCACGGACTGTAGAACTTGGAACCATATCAATCATAAACCTTCCTCAAGTAAACTGGGCCCCACATTTTCCAAGTCCATAAACGTCAGATCAACACAAATTTCTTAAACACAAATATCAGAAATGCCAAAATTAAAATCAATAAATTAACCATCTAATCCGTAATAAGCAGATACTAATCTTAATAACCAAACCGCATAAAGCACCTTAGAAGTTGTACTAAACATTGTCTGAGTCACATTCAAGCAAGTATCACAAGCATAGCCCATAAGTTAAATCACATCAACCCCATGACCAAGCTGAATCATGTCTCAATTCAGTATCAGTCACGTTATACAACAGCACTTCGCATATGCTAGTATCCGAGTATCAACCGTTTGGAAACTTCCGTATATTCAACTTTATGAGAGAATATATCATTATAACAGTGGACATAATTTCATGGACTAAATCACACAAACATCACAATCAAACTCAACCCTTAATTTACACTTCAAGCCAAGACATTACCGAACCAAAATTAACTCAAGTACCATATTTCTACAAGATTCCACAAAATAATTGTATTCGAACCTCGCAAAACTTAATTAATACTAAGACTTGACTTAACACCAAGATCAAACTTAACCAAAACCTAGGATTGCAACCGTAACTTGAGTTCCTTCCAAACTCCCATTCATTATGTTGGACCATTACCAACAATTTCACTTTCCAACCTTCACTAAAGTTCTCAAGTAAGGCTTCTTTAAAATCGCAATTCCATGGTCCTATCTCGTATCCGAGTCCTAAATAAATATCCAAACCCCTACGCCACTGCCCTTTTTCAAACATAAAATATTTTCATCATTGGGTTCTAGAAAGGTGGTAGAATACATGTTTCTTTAACTCCAAGCTTATAACCAACATTCTGAAATAAAAGCACAAAGCTTCTCCAATTTTTCTTCACTGTTTATCCTTCCCTTTTCCACATCTATGAAACCACATATTACTTTTCGTCACATTTCCCAAATCTAGATAGTTCTCTAAGTTAATCGTCTATATATGGGTAAATAGTAATACGAACATGTAAACTATTTCTAAAACACTTATTTACAATCTACTAGAATCGCCATTAAATCTTTGGATTTTAGTTAAACATAATTAATCCCTCATATATCGAATCCAAATCCAACATCACATAAATCCACACACTACATGCAATTTCATAGTCTCATTGGTCAACCATTCTGTAACGACCCGGAAATTCGAAAAAAAGGAAAATTTGGAAAATTTGAAGGAAATGACGATTTTTCCCCTAGAACTGGGCGAATAGTTGACTTTTGGTTCGAGAGGTCAAACGGACTTTGACCGATAACTGTGACGTAGTTCGGGACGTCATGAGTTCATAGACAGGTGGCACGTCACGAGTACAAGACTTGGTAGATACGGGTTCATTCGGCTCAGTGTTGTCGTGGGGAACCTAGTGGTATTAAAGAGGAAAAAGAGATAATGGTCTGAGCATACATGTCAATTATGGACAACATAATAAGATAATGGTATGGGATAAGTATCCCATATCACGAGTCAATGATTTGTGGTTCTGTTGGGACCATGTGATTATTGGGCCTAATAAGAGTGGCCAACATGGTGATGACTGACAGTAATGAGTAAAAGAGAAAAATATGATGTCCGGATTTAATATGGCTAAGGTTAGCCAATGGTAATGCCTTTGGATGGGAAAATGAACCGGTTATGTTTGTGAGTGATGAGTCAGGTATTCTGACCATATTTGGATGGTGTATGGTACCATGATTGATGACTGATTGGTGTACTATAGGGTTGAATAAGTGTTAGGCCTGGTCAACTAGAGTAGGTTTGTGAAACATATACAACTAACGGTCGGGATTAGTGTGAATCCCAGGAGAAACAGATGTATTGGCTAATGGAAACTGTCATGGGAAAGTATGAGTTGTTTTGAGATTGGATGGATACCACAGAGGATTAGAGAGATGTTCTCTACAATGTGTTACCGGTTCTGGTGATTGACCCGGAAGGAGGTTAGAGTTATTGGAAATGAAACCTGAAATAGAATGATTACAAGTGAATAAATTGTCACTTATATTCCATGCCCTTTCTGTGTGCATAGTGATATGTCACTAAGAGATTTTGGGATTTGTGAGATGTACCTTGGTAGCATGGGGCCGGAATTGCCGATGCTAGCTGAACCCTTAGGAGTTTTGCTTTCCTTGCATGATTTGGGATCGACGATAGTGACCCATGGATCGAGTATGCCGAGGTCTTACCTCTGGGAAGGAATGTACGAGTACTGTATCGACCATCAGGATTTGAATTGATTGATAAACAGAAAGGCTTAATGGCTGAGAAGGCGATGGTGGGGATGCATTGAGATTATGACCGCGTTGTCTGGTCAGGTATCCTTCGCGGGGAGGCTAATAAGATAGCCGATCATGAATTGACATGTTTGATAACGTAAGGATAGGTGAAATCCTGTGATTAATGGAACTCCATAGGATTGGAGTGGTACATGATTTTGATTATTTGGACTACTAGAGTCCAACTGCCAGATCATACTTGGTGTATGATGTAGCTGAAGTCGAGGTTAAGGAATGGATATGATTTGTGATATCGTATGAATGATTGTACTAAAAGCCCGTTATTGGCAGGAGATAGGCATCAGTAAGGCCTATGATGATAAACACAACAGAAGGAAAGGTTCAATTGATGAAATTGAGTGACCCTGGAAAAAGAAGTATGGAGTGATTGACTTAATGAGGGGAATGAGTTCCCAATTTATTGGACCTTATGAGGTTATTAGCCTGGTGGCCTGATGGCCTATGCGTGGTGATTGAAGCCCTTGTACCATGTGATGAGTGGATGACATGTGATTGGAATGATGATACTGATACTTGTGAGTTCTAGATTGTGTATACTCGGACGTTGAGCATTTCGAGTGGATTTGACTGCCTGTGGGGCAGAGATTTACGGAGAGATATGTCCCGATGTTGACCTAGTGACGGGGACTGGATTATCGAGTTTCCATTAGTTTGATTTGAACTGATATTCGGTTTGGTTGAACCAGAAGGGTGCGCGGTTGATTATGATTCTGGTTCACATACATATTCCTCGGGAAAACTATCATGGTACTCCTAATTGGAATTTCGAGGATGAAATTCTTTAAGGGGGGTGGGTTTTAACGACCCGAAAATTCGAAAAAAGGAAAATTTGGAAAATTTTAAGGAAATGACGATTTTACCCCTAGAACTGGGCGAACGGTTGACTTTTGATTCGAGCGGTCAAACAGACTTTGACCGATGACTGTGATGTAGTTCGGGACGTCACGAGTTCATAGACAGGTGGCACGTCCGATTCCGATATTCGAAGGAGAAAGTTATGATGTTCGGATGTTCAAGGGTAATTTGATTAAAAAGGGGCCATTTGTTGACCTTTTGATAGGGACCGTGTTTGGACTTTCCGTGAAGACTGTTGGGTAGGTCTCGAGACGCTGAGTGCGTAGAAAGGCGGCACGCGTCAATCGGAATTCGGATGAAAAAGTTATGAACTAAGGAATGTGAGGGGCAATTTGGTAAATTATGCAAGCAATGGCAAATCTGTCTTTTTGCAAGAGTTGCTGAGTCAATTGCATTAGTGACTCACGTCGTTCTTTATGTGACACATGTCACCTGGAAAAGAAGAATTAGTGGCTTGGTTATTATCTGATATTGGGATTAAATTGTACAAAAATCACGTGTATGCTTCCCTCAAACAAACAAAAAACAGAGCAATAAACCATTCATTCAATCTCTTTGTCTGATTGAGCTTTGTGAGGGATAGAAAGATATGAGATTGAAGAAAGAAAACACGAAGGATAGAGAGAATAACCAAGAATTGATGAACGAAGTGAGGACCCGAATTGATAAACAGAGTGAGATCATGAGTTTGGAGTTGTGGACCTTGAGGACCAGAATTGACCTTGAATTCAGCTTCCTGAGGTCATTTCGAGTCAAACCCAATCAAAAACGAATGACAAGGACGTCGTTTTGACCTAGAACGGACATGGTGGAAAGCGGGAAATCATGAGCATGAGTTGAGTAATTAGGGGTAAGTTTTTGTGAAATTGATTTCCAAATCATCTTTATAATGAGGCTACGATGCTGTCTGACTAATTAATTGAAGGATTCAATGGTTATTTGACGAATTCAGAAAAAGACATGTTTTTGAACCTTGAATTGAGTCGAGATGGTTTGGAGTAATAAAACGTGAAATTGATGTTAGAGATCCATAATTTCAGTTGGTTACGAAGCTATTAGAATGTTCAATTGTTGAAAATGATGTCGAATTGATAGAAAACTAACCTGGTCAATACGCGGGCTAAAGGACCCGTTTTACAAGAATCCGGGCGAGGACGACGATTGTAGCACTTTACTGTGCAGGCGCGTGGTTCCCACGCGCAGCCACTCACGGCAGCGCGTGGGCACGAATCCCGAGGTGAGGTCAACATGAAACTTGTCCCGTTTAATGTAACGAACATTTTGACACTAGTTTCGAGTAAATTAGATATCGTTTTGATAGTGTTCTGAGTATCTTAAGTTTTAATATACGTTTAAAATACGTATTTAAATCCTGAAAAAATTGGGGGAAATTATATGAGGTATATTGAGATGTTAGTGACCTTCGTTATTGATTTTGGACAGGAATGATGACTTCCGAAATTTACGGAAAAAACGTGCAGCTCGGAAAGCGAGCGATATGGACGGTGTGTGAGTGGACTTTCGTTTTCTACCCAGAATGCATGCATATATGTTTTAAATGCTTTATGATATGATTTGAAATGATTTGACATTATTGATGTTTCGATATGATGATTTTCGGATTTTGGGAATATTATATTGTTTGATATTGTTTTGGGCACGATTTTCGAGTAAACCATGATATTGTTGTTTTGGACGAAGGCCAGGGATTTGAGATTGGTTTTGACTCGGATTATGAGTCGGGAAATGATTTGATGGATTTGTAATGGTTTCTGGATATATTTTATGGATTTATGTGAAAATGGCAACTGAGGTTGCGGTTGCGCGGATTTGCCTGAAAATGATATTTGGGCTTGAGACCCAAATGGAAATGTGATTGTGATTGGATTGGTACTTCCATGTGATTACACGATGATATCGATGGTTTTTGGATTTGTGAAATAATCGGGACTCTGGTTTTACGGATGTTGAGGAAACTATGTTTTGGGCTGAGACCCTGTGTTGAAAATGGTTTTGATTTCAAATGCAACTGTTTTTCGTGATGATGATATGTTGTGGATATTAGGGCTTTCGGGGTGGAATATGTTTCCCCCGAAGTGCACCCTGGATATTAGGGCTTTCGATTGGGAATATGTTTCCCCGGAATGAACCGTGGAGATAACGCTCGCCTCCGGGAAACTATGTCCTTCGGGGACGGGTCCTGTCACATTCGCATATTAATCCATATGAAAAGTTGCTCTTACCGATAAGAGTTAGACTAACGTATAAATCTATTTACAATCAATCAGGCCCTATAATAACTTCTTGAGATCCTCAGAAGTTGAAAAATATGAATTCTATCATTAAACGAACCTGAAAGCAATTCAGGGATCATAACCTCTTCCAAATTCCACTTGGATTCCACAACTTAGTTACTTCCCTACTAGCATATCATGATAATTCTTCATCAACTGTATCATCTATCTCTTTAGGGCAGCTTACTAATAGTGTTTCTCGTAAGTACTGATTGTAACGACCCACAAATTCGAAAAAAGGAAAATTTGGAAAAATTTGATGAAAATGACGATTTTGCCCCTAGAATTGGGCAAACGGTTGACTTTTGGTTCGAGCAGTTAAATGGAATTAACCGATGACTGTGACGTAGTTCGAGACGTCACGAGTTCATAGACAGATGGCACATCCGATTCCGACATTCGAGGAGAAAGTTATGATATTCGAAAGTTCAAGGGTAATATGGTAATTTGAGTAAAAGGGGCAATTTGTTGACTTTTCAAACGACATGGACTTTTCACGTAATTCGAAGATCGTTGCGTAGGTCTCGAGATGCTGAGTCCGTAGACAGACGGTATAAGTCAATCGGAGTTCGGACGAACAAGTTACGGTTCTAGAAGTGTGAAGGGCATTTTGGTAAATTGTCAAAGCAGGGACAAAATAGTAATTGGTTAATTGATTCAGAAAAAGGACGGTGATTGGGCTGATTCAGCCAGGTTTATGCCAGATAGTGACATCTGTCACTTTGATGAAGCAATTAGTGGCAAAAGAAAACGTGTGTAGCGGTGGGAGATTTGAAACTACGTGTAGGTGTGTTTGAAATGAAAAACAGAGACAAACAAAGACCCCAACTTAGTTTGATCGACCTCCCCAGCAACCTATTGAGAGAAAAGAAAGACAGGAGAAGGATTTAGAGAGGGAGAATAGAGAATTGAGATTGAGAAAGGAGGAAAAGTGATGAAAATGGTGAAGGGAAAACTCAAAACCCGAAACCTGTTCTTGAGAGACTGAGAATTGAATTTTGAGTTGTAAGCTAGCCCAAGTCAAATTAAGGTCAAATTAAGATTTATGGGACCTTGATTAGTCGAACCCAATCAATAACGAAGGAATTCGGTGATGTCTTGGCCGTGAACGGGAGTCCTCAACCCCTAAAAAATTCGAGGTGGAGTTTAAGTAATTGGAGATAAGGAAGCTAGAAATTCATTTCAAAATTGTCTTTAGAATGAACCTACGCGTCTCCCTAACTAATTAATTGAAGGAATTCCAATCGGGTTGTGTCGCGGGCTAACGGGTTGAAATTGCAGGAAATCGGGTTACAGGGACGAGCACTGTAGCAGCGCGCGAGCTTCACGCGCAGCCACTCACGGCGGCCCGTTGGACCGAATTTCGAGGTTAGTTCAACATGAAACTTGCTCCTTTTATTGTAACGAATATTTTGGCACTAGTTTCGAGGAAATCGGATATCGTTTCGATAGTGTTCAGTGTATCCGAAGTTTTCTTATATGTTTAAAATATGTATTTAAAATTCCGAAAAAATTGGGGAAAATTATATGAGGTATATTGAAGTGTTAGTGACCCTCGATATTGATTTTGGACAGGAATTATGATTTCTACAAATTACGGAAAAACGTGCAGCTCGGAAGTGAGCCATTTGGACGGTGTGTGAGTGGACTTTGTTTTCTAAATGAGAACTGAGAGAGAATGGTTACAAATGGAGAAACTGTTACTTATGTTCGATGTTGACCTTTTCTATGTGTGTAATGAGATATCACTATGAGATTTGGGATTCGGTGAGGTATGTATCGATGCTAGTTGAGATTAGGACCGCATTTTCGGATCAGGTACCATTTGGGAAGAGGATGGGCATGGTTGATAACTTAATGATAGGTGAAATTCTGTTATTGAGGCAACTCCATAGGAGTGGAGTCGCACATGATTTTCAATCATTTGGACTGTTGAGGTCCAACTGCAGGATCACACTTGGTGTATGAGGTTGGATGGAGTTGAGATTAAGGAATGGATATGATTTGCAGTATAGTATGAATGATTGTGCTGAGAGCTTATTAGCAGGAGGTAGATATCAGTGAAACCTGTGATGCTAACCACAATGGAAGAAAAGGTTAAATTCATTATACATAGTGACCATGGGAAAGGGACGTGGTGTGATTGACCTAGCGAGGCGAATGAGTTCTCGATTTATTGGGCCTTATGAGTTTATTGGCCTGGTGACATATGTGTGAGGATTTAACCATTGTACCATGTCACGAGTAGATGACATGTGGTCGGATATGACAGATGCTTGTGTTTCCTGGATTGTGTGGACTCGAAAGTAAGCTAGGCTACGTATTCTGAGTAAGTATATGGTATGACTGCCCATGGGGCAGGAGTTAACAGAAGAATTTTGTCCTGGTGTTGACCAATGATTGAGGCTAGTTATATGATTTCTATTAGCCGGGTGTGACTTATATCTGGTTGAGGTTGATTATGTTTCGAGTTCATCTTAGACGTGTTTCCTTGGAAAAAATATCATGGCACCTACTGATTGGAATTTCGAGGATGAAATTCTTTAAGGGGGGTAGGTTGTAACGACCCGGAAAAAGGAAAAAGGAAAATTTGGAAAAAATTGATGAAAATGACGATTTTGCCCCTGGAATTGGGCAAACGGTTGACTTTTGGTTCGAGCAGTCAAACGGACTTTGACCGATGACTGTGACGTAGTTCGGGACGTCACGAGTTCATAGAGAGGTGGCACGTCCGATTCCGACATTCGAGGAGAAAGTTATGATGTTCGGAAGTTCAAGGGTAATTTGTTAATTTGAGTAAAAAGGGCAATTTGTTGACTTTTCAAACGACATGGACTTTTCATGTAATTCAAAGACCGTTGGGTAGGTCTCGAGACGCTGAGTCCGTAGACAGGCAGCATGCGTCAATCAGAGTTTGGACGATCAAGTTACGGGTCTAGAAGTATGAAAGGCATTTTGGTAAATTGTCAAAGCAGGGGCAAAATAGTAATTGGTTAATTGATTCCGAAAAGGGACGGTGATTGGCCTGATTCAGCCAGGTCTATGCCAGATAGTGACACCTTTCACTTTGATGAAGCAATTAGTGGTAAAAGAAAACGTGTGTAGCGGTGGGAGATTTGAAACTATGTGTAGGTGTGTTTGAAATGAAAAACAGAGACAAACAAAGACCCCAACTTAGTTTGATTGACCTCCCCAGCAACCTATTGAGAGAAAAGAAAGACTGGAGAAGGATTTAGAGAGGGAGAACAGAGAATTGAGATTGAGAAAGGAAGCAAAGTGATGAAAATGGTGAAGGGAAAACTCAAAACCCGAAACCTGTTCTTGAGAGATTGAGAATTGAATTTTGAGTTGTAAGCTAGCCCAAGTCAAATTAAGGTCAGATTCAGAATTCTGGGACCTTGATTAGTCGAACCCAATCAAGAACGAAGGAATTCGGTGATGTCTTGGCCGTGAACGGGAGTCCTCAACCCCTCAAAAATTCTAGGTGGAGTTTAGGTAATTGCAGGTAAGGAAGCTAGAAATTTCATTTCAAACTAGTCTTTAGAATGAACCTACGATGCTCCCTAACTAATTAATTGAAGGAATTCCAACCGGGTTGTGTCGCAGGCTAACGGGTTGAAATTGCAGGAAATCGGGTTACAGGGACGAGCACTGTAGCAGCGAGGAAATCGGGTTACTTGATCCTTTTAATGTAACGAATAGTTTGGCACTAGTTTCGAGGAAATCAGATATCGTTTCGATAGTATTCAGTGTATCCGAAGTTTTCATATATGTTTAAAATACGTATTTAAATCCCGAAAAAATTGGGAAAAGTTATATGAGGTATGTTGAAGTGTTAGTGACCGTCGATAATGATTTTGGACATGAATTATGATTTCTGGAAATTACAGAAAAATGTGGAGCTCGGAAGCGAGCCGTTTGGACGGTGTGTGAGTGAACTTTGTTTTCTAAATTTCAATGCATGCATAATTGTTTTCTATGCTTTATATTTATGATTTCTATGCTTATGCTTATGGAAATTACGATTTTCGTATTTATACGTATTTCAATATGCAATACGTAGTTGCACTTATTTCGAGACTATGGTTTCTCCTATGCTTTGATGATGGTTTAATGGATGATTTTATATGATTTGTGCGTATCATGTTTTGATGATCTTTTGACGATGATTGTGAGTATCATTTATGGTTTTGCAACGTATTTCGAGATTATTACGGCTTTACACGTTTTATGAGATTTCGAGTATGTTGTGATTGGACCATGGTTTTCATGATTGGAAATTGGGATTTGAAATATGATTTGATTTCAAAGATTTAAAACGGATTTCGGGAAAAGGTGATTTCAGGCTTGATGCCCAGTTCATAATAGTGGTTTTGATGAACGAGATTTCGGGTTTCAGAAACTTGAAAGTGGATTTCCGGATTTGGGTTCAAAATGGTTATTCCGGATGCTAGCTTAAGGAATGATGGTTCCGAATTCGGATTGGGAAATGGATGATGGATATGATTTGGGATTTGAACGTGAAATTCAGACATGAGTTCCATTTCGATAAAATGTGATGTCGGATTTGGTTTTGGAATTTGGATTACGATGGATTCTGCATTGGTTGTGAATTACACATGGTTTTGGGTTTAAAGACCTGGTACTATTGCTGGATCATGTTTTGGGTTTAAAGACCCGGTTGATTGATAACGGGGGAGGGCCCTTGATTGATATGTTTTGAGTTTAAAGACTCGGTTATTGAGATATCCCCCGAGGCCTATTGATTGTGTTTTGAGTTTAAAGACTCGTTGATATCCCGGGAAGGCCTAATTATGCACATGGTTTTGAGTTTAAAGACTCGGTCGCACTTGAGATCCAGCAGATTGATTGACTTGTGATTTACTGTTGATTTCCGATGTTTTCGGATATGTTGGGCAATGGCCGTTTATATAACTTGATGGATTTTTGGGTTATGTTCTGTACTTGGATTTTGATTTCTGATTTTGGGCTGAGGCCCCGTATTTATGGTTCCGGGCTAAGGCTCGAGGTTTGAGAAAAGAAAAATTATTTCGGTTTTCACACACCGTTTCTAGTACTGGAAATGAAATGGATTGTGAAATGGTTTTCGAATGCATGCATTGGTTTTACGTGGAGGGTAGAAATGTCTTTTTTTTGTAACATGTTTTATAAACTGATTATTTTTGTCCACTCACACCTTTTGTGTTTTTATTGACCCTCCAGGTCGTGGCGCGAGAATTGCGGCTGATCGAGATGTGGAGGCATGAGTGGGCACTAGTATGGTTATCCCTTGTTTGGTAAGTGCTGAGGGTAATTTGGGAACTTTAGTTGACTTGTCAGACGGGAGCAGGACAGGGCACGGTTATCAATGTCCCTTAGGGGACGGTCCTGTCACTGATACTCCTTAATTGCTACCAAACTACATCATGTAAGTTTAAAACATAGCATTCATAAGTGTTCTACTCAAATTAAGATCTTCTACATAAACTTCCTTTAGAAAATACTTCACAATTCTTAATAAATTTCACCCGGCCTTATTATCTCGAATTTAGGTCCTTTTAGATTCTTTAGGTGAAGATATACCTCAACCCTTTATGGTTCATGAAATCTTACAACACAAGTCATTATCCATGAGGCCATAATCACCATAACACACTTTTAAGCAATCTCTATAGCCCTCAATCTCAATAAATCTAAGCATCGTCCTCGTGGTCACCTTCAGGAACTTCTCACACTCTAGTCAACAAGACAAATAATAGTGTACCTGCACCTCAATGTATGACACAATTCCTTTCGTGACTCAATATCCAATTTGTAAAATATGTGACTTATGGGGTTTTCATTTCCTTCAAATTTCCACAAATCCGAAGGTTTTCTTTCACCCATGTTTTCAACTTCCTCGCCAACAAACAACAACGCTGTAATAA
Organism: Prinsepia uniflora; assembly: GCA_032719365.1. NCBI lineage: Eukaryota > Viridiplantae > Streptophyta > Magnoliopsida > Rosales > Rosaceae > Prinsepia > Prinsepia uniflora. Next base: position 29,373,253 of record CM064863.1, read on the forward strand.
TACATAATTTTCTTGTACTTTTCGGCCAATCCCAAAACCTCTTAACTTTCGTTACGATCTCTTTGCCTCGATCATGAAGGGGATCCATACTTGTTTCATTAATTGGTAATGCATATTTCAGAGAATTGCACTCGTCAATCAAAACTAACAAATATTGGATGTACACACAACAGATCCCCCTATTAGTGTAATGACCCTTATTTCAACTAATTCAAGAATAGTCAAAATACCCTTAAACGATTATCACCAAGAATTCACAATAACCTTATCTCGACTGAAGAATCACTTCCTTTCTCAACTTATAATATCTAGATCACAGTTCGATTTCTAAAAAGTATCTAGCCTTACTCAGTCATTTACCCAAGGCGAGGGTATTTATCTAATCTGTATCACCCTTTTCGGATTGCCTAAAATTAATGCTCAAGCTTACTTATATAATCAACAACGAGAATTACCAGGCCTATAATAGAATCTCAAGTTCCACCCTGAACCCATTTCCAATATTCCAATCGTAACAACATTTCCACATTCCGGCTCTTCTTGAGGTTTAGTTTCCCCAACTCCAACATGCCACTATCTCGACTTATACCCAACCTATTGGAGTTCTAGTTCAACATTCGTAATAGTTTCTTGAAACCTCAAATAGTTATTCTAACCAAGGAAACTCAAAAAGTACAAATATACTTTATCTACAAACCTCAAATAGTTATTCTAACCAAGAAAACAATTCATTGATCACATCTGGATCCATCATAACGACAAATACACTGGTATTCACTACTGAGCTCACTTACTATCTAAACCCACATAACTTTCTCACTATTCAACTTTATTAAGCGAAATCTACTTCCAGCCCTACAAATATCTTGGACTCCACTACTGATCTCACTACCAGGCCGTTCACAAGGCTCGCATCTCGGAGGCATGACAATTGCAGACACAACTCAAACCTAAGCTCTGATACCAAGTTGACAGGACCCGACCCTAAAAGTTACTCAAACTACCGAAAATGCCCCTAACACTCGTCAAACAAGGGATACACGTACTCTTTGCTAGTTCATGCCTCCACCTCTTGAATAGCCTCGATTTTTGTGTAGCGGTCCTAGAGAGTTTAACACCAAGAAATCGTGTGAGTGGAAAAAAAAAAAAGTAAATATTTAAAAAGACATCTTTAGAAAACATAAGTAACTCCCTCTGTTTGTAAAACTATGCATGCATACAAAAAATAGTTAATTCTCAAATCCAGAACACAAGTCATGAACCTCAAAATAAAGGCCAATAATGACAAACTAATCATTATATGTCAAACCAGCTAACTTACGAAATACCAACACATCACAGTAATAATAACCAATCACACTGGACCAACCCATCATCGATGCTCAATACTAATCACCATATCACATAACCACTCGGGGATACAGTATCTGAGGGTCCGCTCAGAGATACATCATATGAGCACCAATCACATATATCACAGTGTGCTACCAGTAGGCCAACCACTTGGGGATACAACATCCGAGTCTTCTCTCAGAGATACATCATCTGAGCGCTAATCACATATATCACAGTGTGCTACCGGTAGGACAACCACTCGGGGATATAACATCCGAGTCACCGCTCAGGGATACAAAATCTGATCGTCGAACCACATAATCCAACCACTCAAGGATACATCGTCTGAGTGGCCGTCTAGGGATACAGCATCTGGACGTAACCCAATAATCCGAGGATGGTTGTTCCCAACACCACAATCCATACACATCCACAAATCATATCATCATATCACATATCAATTTCATAATCAAATCCATGTCTCAGAAACCTGGGCCTATGCCCAACACACAGTTTATAAATCAAACCTCGTAAAACATACCATTAAATAATCCATAAAATCGCCAAACTGATATACAAATCCCCATCAATCAATTATCACCAAAATCATGTAGAAAATTCATATATATTCTAAAACTATTTCCAAAATTCAGTATAAACCGAAAACACAATAGTTGCAAATTCCTCATAAAACGTGCAATAAAAAAACTTCCTTAAAATCACCAAAAATCATCTAAAATTGTACTCAAATCATCATCAAGAAAATCAAATAATAAATCATGTAAATCATGTAAATATGCATGCATAAAAGTTTACGGAAAAGAAGTCCACTAACGTTTGATCTACCTGTTTTGACCCTGACTTGCACGTATTTTCGTAATTCCTGAAATCTTTCCCACCTGTCATAATTCACTTTTAGGGTCATTAGTTATCCCAAATAACTTCCACTTTAATCCCTTAATTTTTCGGGATTTTTAAATGAACCTAAAACATCCCCTAAACCATCGGACAGTCAAAACTGCCCTGAGATGATACTTGATCGCCTCGAAAATTGTACCATTGGACTCGTAACGTCAAGTACATCAAAAAATGTGTTGACCACATTTCGAGATGGAGTATCACGCATCTTCGCATGCCCAGAACCTTCGTTGCATGTGGGATCCACAAGTGACATTGTTCATTGTCTTCAAGCTTTATCAGGCTAGCCCACAGGTCCGCACTTAGGGCCCGACCCGAGCTTCCTTTTTTGACCAAAATCTTATAATTCACCCTAGATTGGATCTACAATCTTAGAACATGGTAAATAAGACTAAAAGATGAGAACTCATATCTACTTGTTTTAGCCAAAACTCAACCTTCGTCCCAGATTGATTCCCTCATCCTAATTCTTTGTTCTCATGCTTAAACTGACAGCATAGCCTCCAGAAAAATAATAGGAAGCTTGTTACCAAGTTTCCTAGCCTCAAACAAAAGCCCGAACTAAGAACCCAAACATGATGGTTTCAGGTTCCAAGGCTGAACATTTCATTTCCTTCCTTCCACTGATATTTCTTCATTTGATTAGTTTTTTCTTCTTCTCTTTTCTTTTCTTTCTTTCCCTGGCTCTCTCCTTCATCTCCCTAGTTTCACTTTTGTCCATCACCTTTCATGGTGTTCTGCCATGTTTCACACAAAAAAAAACCCAAAACCAGCATGTACCTCACAAGGTCTATCCTCTCCATAAACTCACAAAGCCCAATATACTGGGGACCCAAATTCCGGTGTTTACCAAGTTGTACAATTCCTTTCCAAAAAGGGATAAATTTAAGAAAACTCAATCCCCAATATGAAACTCAAGGTCTCCATTCCGACGATCTATATAAATTTCTAAGGATCCTGAGCTGCCTTAACCATTCTCGGGTATTCTTGATCCTTCTTGAGTTATGTCCACAACCTCAAGTATTAGCAATTTCCTCTCGCTCACCTCAGTCCAACAAATATGTATCATTCATTGCCGCCTACTACGATGCCTCAAATGAAACCACCTCGACAATAGATTGAAAACTGTTGTTATGGGCAAATTCTATCAATGCTAGATACGAATCCCGATTTCCCCTAAACTATAGCACAAAGGCCCACATCACTTTCTCCATAATCTGAATGGTCCACTCTAACTGTCCCATCCGTCTAAGGAAGAAAGGTTGTACTAAATGCAATTCCTCCCAAAAGTTCTCTGTAAACTTTAACAAAAACCTCAAAGAATCCTCTGATTCCTGTTTGATACTAAAGATTCTTGGGGATTCCCTGAAAATAGATAATCTCATCCATAACAACTAGTATAGTGGTCCAACCTGAAATCCTCGTGCACTGCCAAGAAATGTATTGATTCTATGAATCCATCCATAATAACCTATAATCCAACATGACCTCTCTACATCCTAGGAAAACTTAAACATAAGATTCCATGGTAAAATAATCCTACAACAATTCCGAGATATGAAGTCGTTGTAGTGCTCCATAAGGTTTATGTTACTCAGCCTTACTTGCTGGCATACCAAATAACCACTATCAAACTCGACTCTCTCTTTTTACAAACCAACGCACCAAAATGGTCTTTGAGAGTACAGTACATCTGAATCCCACCAAAATACATGTCATATGTAAAACTATGCATCACCCCAAAGGTTTTTTTTCCCTATTCTATATCATCTAGCACATAGAACCAGTCTTCAACACCAAGGATATATCAACTATGATTGTATAATCATGTCTGTCCCCAGTTTCTAACTCAAACCTAATAATGCCGAGCATAGGATCCTGGAGCTGTGCCACAACAACTCAATCACAAAAAACATGCCTCACAAGGAAAATTGGTTAATAAGGCTCCCTACACTAGTAGAGAAAACGTTTTAGCCAACGATGAAAATCCGTTGCCTATTCTACCTTTTTACCGTGGTATTGCTCAGCGATGCCTAAAGGGGGGTGTTTTGGCAACGAATTTTCTCAGTTGCCTAAAGTGATTTTTTGCAACGTTATTTAAAATCAAGTGTTGCCTATGGGAGTTTTTCGCAATGGTTTTTAGATAAATCTGATGGATTTCTAAAAATACCATTGCCTAAAGCAGTTTTACGCAACACAATAATTAAAACCCCAATGCCTAAAGTGAGTTTATGCAAAGGTATTTATATAGCACCGATCCCTAAAGTTAGTTTAAGCAATGTTATTGATATAGTACTGATGTCTAAAGTGTGTTTAAGCAACGGTATTTGATTAAATACCGATACCTAAAGGAATTTACGCAATAATATTCATATATTACCGTTGCCTAAAATAGTTTTCTGCAACGGTGTTTATAAATAAGTTTTGCATACAACAATTTTCGCAACGGCTTTTATCCAATACTGAAGTAGGTTTAACCAACGAGTACTTAACAACCATTGCCTATTGCTGTTTTTCGCAACAGGTGTTGTTAACATATACCTTTGCATATAGCAATTTGTCCTGTTTTAACCGCAATATATAATACATATCAAGAATACTACAATACTCCATGAGAAACAAAACTACTCATACATAAATAATTAATCTTATCCATGGAAAAATACAATTGTTAAGATGAACAATATATATATTCCACAAAATCTATGGAAGTATACAATCTAGCCTATTTTTATGTCCTATTCTACCTTAAAGAGAGTTTTGTGTGCTTAACTTTTTTATCATCAGCATCTTTCCTCATCTTTCTTCATCTGCATTGAATAATACAATGTAGAATTAATATTACAATATAGGCAAGCAATTTAATCTCAAGACCCATTAACATGTGGGTATTGTACACATCGAAAAAGGTAACAGCACCCAAAGGGAAGAAGTTTAAAAACAAAATAAAAACTCACTGTTGAAAGTAAGGAAGGGTGGGATTGCTGCCTTGGTTCTTCCAGAATTGTAGAAAAATGAGGAAGAGCGAGCACTATAAATGAGGGATCTTGTAGGCATGTAATTTGACTAAAACTAAATTTGAATGCAGTGTTCCAATACAAACAAATAGCACTATAAAACTAAATTTGAATGCAGTGTTCCAATACAAACAAATAGCACTATAAATTATAAGCAAGAAATTGCACGAGCTGATGTTATAGGAACCAAGATTTTAATCCTAATATTTTATAGGGATCAAGATTTTAGTCCTACCTTTCTCCCTCAAGCCATAAGAAGAGATTGTTTTAATTTCTCAAAACTCTAAACTCCAACTTCAAATATTTCAAAGCAGAATTGCATGAACTCCTCACAAAAAGGTCTCTTAAATGCTGCAATATCGACAAAGATAGTGAGAATTAAACCTAGAAGGAGCAATATCAGAACAATACGTTAGAGATTTCTACACATGCAACAAGTTTAAATAGGATTTTGATAATATATTCAATTTTATAATATATTATATTAGTTTTACTATTCAGTACCTTACTAAGGATAAAGCCAAAAACAAATGCAACAAGTTTAAATAGGTTTCTGATCTTTCTGAGTGTCCCAAAGTACATGGTTATTCTTATATCCAGCTTTTTACCTGATCATGTAATCTAATTTTTAATAAGTTCCAGCAAGGTGTAAAATAATAAAAGAACCAATCAACTGAGGTACTAGTGACATGAAAGGCAAGAGCTTACCAATTCATCCTTGACGTTCCTCACTTCCTTACATGCAAGTTCAATATCTGTTGCAATGAAGAGATGAAGGAGAAAACAAAGAGGAACTTTGGTGGTTGTAATTTGAGCTTTACTCCACCACTTTCCTACCAAAAACCAATAGAGTAAGTTGAATAACCATTTTCACTATGAAGGCCTAAAATCGAAAAGAAAAAACCAGAAATCACACATAGCCAGATCTACAAGCAAGTCATCAATCAAAATGAAAGAATTATTACTTGAAAGATAATACAAAAATGAAAAAATTATTATCATCGCAATCTTTAGTCAACACCCACCACCATACCATAGGCATCAATTAATATCTTAGTAACTTAACATATTTTCAGATGACCACTAACATATCTAAGAGCTGAACACAGAAACCAAACATGGAATAATGGCTAAGGGAATGACAAAAATCCATCAATAAACTATTACGCCTAAGTGAAATCAGCAATAAATTATTATGGCTAAGTGAAATCTTTTCAAAATAACATTCCCAATACTTACTGCAATGAGAAGGGATGAAACTCTATATATAGATGATTTGAGGTATATATATTTTAATGTCGATCAATTGTATCAATGACGTCTTATGCGCGCGAGTGACTTCACCATTTCTCAACAAATGGGGAGCTCACACACATTAAACCATTATTGAAATGAAACATGTTGCTTAAATCCTACAATGCCTGCATTTCCATGTTAGTAGGACTGTTATTATCAGTAGATAATTCAGTAGTAGAGTCATGGTGGTGGTAATTGTTGACTTGTTGTCATCAAAAGATTTCATCTGCTGAATAGGAGGTGGGTTAACGATGTTTATTGGGATCATCGCGTTTTCGGAAAGGCGTCCCTTCATCTCCATGTCTTTCTGGCGCAAGGCACACCAGTGCAAGTAGCAGTGCATCAAGCATGGGTCACACGGCGAGTCCTGCAGTCAACAATACAATTAGGCAATTAGCAATCTTTCCATCATGAAGAATATCTTCCACCACAGGGCATCAATTTGAGAAATGGATAATGAAATAATACCTTAAGATGATACTATTTCTGCAACGATTACCGAGCAAGACCTATATATACCCCAAACATCCACCAAGCAAATAACAAACCCTTGCAAATAAGAAATGAAGTCCTTGGGTTAACACCATGGAAGATTGCAGTTAATGCTGCACAAACGTAATGAAAAATGCATGGTCGGTTTCAAGGGGTGTCGTTTAAGTTTTCACCGTTACGCCCAAACAGAACACGGATGTAAAGAAACACAACACTTGTGAAACAAATTTTAGGAACTAGAGCCTATAACTGACAAACTGTGATAAACGAACTTGGACAGTTCAATTCCAAACTATGAAACCTTTGTTCTGAGCATTCTCTATTTCTGAGAAAATTTCCAAGGGACACGAAGTCCCCAAGAAAAACTACATAAGGAAAATGGTATCTAATCAAATGTAGCCATAAACATCATAGGTTTAACAAATGCATTGCTAGAGTTATACATTTCACAAATCAAGCAAAAAAACCTATTGCGAGCGAGAGCTTGCTCTATATTTCAGAGGCAAGCATAAACTTCGTAATATATCACAAGTAGAATAAATGAAAGCTAGTTGACATATCAACTTACAACTTTCCCGATCATCCGCACAACCGAAGATATCACTTAGCTGAAAAATAACTCATATAAAGAGTATATCACAATAATATTGAAATAAACAAAAAAAATTAAAGAAAACAAAATAATAGACCTAAAATAATGAGAAAATATCAAACAATTTTTTTCCATAAAACAAAAGAAGAATCTATCGCCCTGTGGTTTTGATTGTAGAGGGCGAGATAATGATGGGTCCAACTGAATTGCTCCTCGATGATCGTTGTTCTGCTATCCACTGCCCGTAAAACTCATGCAACAACCTGTTGATGCGAGGATTTGAGAGAATAAACAACGTGATTGAGGATTTGAGGGGGTGATAGTGCGATTGAGGGAGAGATTAATGGACAACTTGAAGTGTACATTGTCGACTTCAAATCCCTCCACCATCGATCTTCATCTTCGCATCTGGGTTGAAGGGTACACCGTCAACTTCAAATCCTTCTGCAATCAATCTTCATCTTCGCATCTAGGGAAAAAGGGTATGCCGCTAATCGATCTTCATCTTTTCATCTGAGGAAATGGTACACCACCAATTGATCTTCATCTTCGCAGCAGAGGATAGATGAGGAGATGGGCATGGGGTCCGAGCGTGAAATGTATTGTAGGTTTCTTTTAAGTAAAAACTTTTTACTTCCTCATTGAGGAGGTGTTAGATCGAACCAAGGACCTGCATAGACTATAGGTAACAATACTAACAACAATTAAAAAAAGTACCTCAGCTGTATCAGTATTAACAATTATATATACTGATATTAAAAGATATTAAAGGCAACTGTACATTATTCCTGATGCTAAAAGATAGTTAAAGGCAACAGTAAGTATGACTAATGATACTATAGTATACATTAGGTAACAGTAAATATATAACATATGCCCAAACTAGTATCTGCAAAGTTTTATAAATTATGTTGCCTATGTACTATTTCCTAAAGCTAAATTTCTTGTAGTGCTACTTATTAAATCCATGCACAACTCATGTGCCCCGGAGTTCCACCAGTAATGGCAAATGACTAGTGTGCAGATGGCCTATAGAACTGTCAGGACCCGTCCCAAATCCCCCAGGATTAAAGCGGGACGTGCCTACTCCCGTCTAAGTGTCAGACCAGGGATAATTCCGACTTTAGCCCACTTGGGGCTTCAGAGAGCTCCAGGATCCGGAGGAGGAGTGTGATGTCTTGGTCTCTACTATAGCCCGCATTCGAGATCAGCCTGAAGGACATTCAAATTAATAAAAGCTGTGAGTGGACAAAACAAAGAATTTATAAAAACATTTTCACAAAAAGACATTTATGCCCTTCACTAAAGCATGCATGCATTCAAAACCATTTTTTCAAAACATTCATTGGGGCCTTGGCCCAAAACCGTGAATCAAAATATATGGGAACTCAGCCCAAAATCAATACAAGTGGGGACTCAGCCCAAATCTGGTACAAGTGGGTCTCAGCCCAAAACCAATGTATGTAGGTCTCAACCCAAAACCGATCCTCGGCATCCCTGATGCCTGACATCCGAGATGTCACAATCAACCTTGTCACGGTTCCAAGCTACGCGTACTACCCGGGGTCTCAAATCTCAAGTCTCCCCAGGGTCCACCCAACTCAATGTTCGCAGATCAATGACCCTCCATGGGGGGAGGTTTTTAACCTTTGGCAATCCCTGCTCCTGAGTCACTATACAGACCGGTCGCTCCATGCAATGACCCCTCACAGGCAATGCCCAATGAGTACTCCATGATACTACGAGACGTCTAGAGGAGACTACCCGCCACTCCAGGATACTACGAAACGTCTCGAAGGCATCCATTCATGAAGATGGTATATACATACACCACAATTGGGACTCACGCCCTATACCACAAATCAACTGGGCCTCAAGCCCGAACTCATGACTTCACTGGGCCTCTAGCCCGATTCACAATTTAACTGGGCCTTAAGCCCGAACTCAAAATCAACTGGGCATCGAGCCCGATATCTCAGGGTTAGTCACGATTCCAATCATAGTAATGCGTGCAACCATCAATCCAGGACTGTCAGGACCCGTCCCAAATATCACCTCGATACCCGGGACGAACCCTGCTCCCGTCTGACAATCACACTTAAAGTACCAAAATAACCTTAATACCACCATAAGCATAACTATCAGACGAAGGAGTAAATATAATACAACTGTCAGCCAGAGCATAGTTCTACAAAATGGGCACAAAATCCTACTATGCTAATCTCGCAAAGGAAGAACGTCGTAAGCTCTATGCCTCGATTCCTACCTCAACGTTCACCCCAACGTTATCACCACGACCTGGAGGGAGAATTTAAAACCAAAAAGTGTGAGTGGACTAGAATAAATAAAAGTTTCAAAACAGTTTATCATCAAATCAGAGTTAAAGAAAACAATAATATTTGTTCCCTCTGTTTTGAAAACATGCATGCCTAACGAATATTCTAAAACCACAACATCAGCGATATAATGTATTTCATAAACCACCATAGTAAAACCACGTCTGATCAAACCTGCTGGGTCTATCTGAGTCTTTAAACTCAACCAGGCCTCAAATGTAATCCGAGTCTTTAAACTCCCGAGTCTTTAAACTCAATAGGCCTATGGGGGTAATATCATAAATATCCGAGTCTTTAAACTCCCGAGTCTTTAAACTCAATCCGGGCCCGTCCCCCATCCATTAGAACATCCGGGTCTTTAAACCCATATCCAGATCCAGCAAATCCAATCCAAATTCAATGTAAAACCATTTCTAAATCCATAGCCAAACTCGAATTCGAAATCCCCGGTTCGAAGCCCTTCCGGCGTTCAGAACCGTCATTCCGAACCCAAATCCGGAAATGCACTTTTTAAACTAAAACCCGCGATTATCAAAAACCATGTTTCATAATCCATTTATCATCATCAGAAAATAACTATAAATTGAAATCCCTAAGTGTGGCATCAAAATCAGAAATCCATCTTTTTCTCGAAAAACGTGCGAAAATCCGAAAATGTCTCGAAAAACATGCAAACATATCAACCACATATAATCACCATCAAAAAGCATAAAAACCATATTTAATATCATAAAACATAAATAAAACAGTTAGGCATGCTCATTGGAAAGAAAGAGTCCACTCACGAATCTGAACGAGTCAATCGCGCTCCGTGCGCTCCTCGACCGTCTCAGGCGTCTCCCGTCCTGTCAATATGCACCAAATAGGGTCACAAGTACATCAAGGATACTAACCCTAATTTCCCCAATTTTTCGAGAATTTATTCATATTTTAATCTTAGACCCTAAACCGTCCGGATTCCCGAACTATCTCAAAACATCGTCCAATTAACGCGAAAATCACACCAATGGATTCCTTAGAACATTTGGAACCAAAACCATGTTGGAAGTTTAGCCGGAATCCTCCCCACGCGCCTCCACGCGCCGCCCAAAGTGGCTGCGCGTGGGCCTCACGCGCCTTCTACAGTGTTTCTTCAACCTCGAGTCACCCGGTTCAACACAGTTGAACCGGCGTGACCGGTTCTCCTCCATTCCGCCACCAATTCAGTTCCTTTCAACTCCATTAGTTCCGTCCAGTCCCCAGCAATCCTCCCATGTCCTAACAATTGAAAATCACGGCCTAAAACTTCACGATTTCCCCCTCGAAAATCATGGCCCGTGGCCCCTGTTTTGGCCGCTGACCACCCAGGTCCTCCCCCGGCACGGCACCACACTCAAACGACTCCTGGGACCTCCAGGAGTCTCACCCTGACCTCCAAATCCCTCGACTCTAGCCCTAAGTCCACGACTTTGGAAAATAAGAAAAACGGGAAAACAGGGGAATCGGGGTATACCTTCGATTCTGTCTCCGCCGTGTGCACCGCCGCGTGCCACGGTGCTCGTTGAGTTCCCTGCTGTCTCCTGAGCCTCCTATTGCCTTGGTTTGAGCCACCACACGGCACAGCCACCGCCACAGTCCACCGTCTCTCTGTTTTTCCCAGAAATTCCAGCCGTCCACCGCCGTGTCTCCGTGCACGATTTCCACTCCAAAACTCGATCACCAACCTCCTCTCTTCTCTCTTTCACTCCCACAACCCACCAGAGTCTCACACACACCCTGAATCAATCACCCACGCTCAAACACTTCCTCTCTGTTTTCTGTTCTCCCAAGCCAAGCACACGGTTCCAATCGATCAATATGTGGTCATGTGTATTGAGATCATCCTAGAACCATCCAACCATCCCCACGTGTCCACCTCTCCATGGTCTCAGTGCAAAATATCCAATCCCACTCAGGACAAGTGGCCTTATCTGATTGGGCTTAAGGGGAAAAAGACTAAAATGCCCCTAGTGTTAAAATTACCTTTTGCCCTCGAACTTTCTAGACCCGTAACTATTTCATCCGACGTCCGATGACAGCGTGCCGCCTGTCGTTGTACTCAGGACGTCGAGACCTATCTAACGGTCCTCGGTCTACGTGAAAATCACAAGTCCACTAAAAAGTCAACATTTTCCTCAATTAGTCAAAATTACGGTAACGCCCTTAATCTTCCGAACATCATAACTTTTTCTCCGATTGTCCGAATCGGACATGCCACCTGTCTACGGACTCGTGACGTCCTAAACTACGTCACGGTCAAGGGTCAACACTCATTCAACCTGTAAATCAAAAAGTCAACTTTCGACGCACTATTTACAAGGGAAAAATCGTCCTTTTATACAAATATTTTACAAAAATTAGATTTATACCCTTCTAGAAGGTACGGGTTGTTACAAGGACCACTCTCAATCCTGGTATGTTCTCGTGAACATATCAACCGCCGCAACCACCTCTAGATCGTGGTGCACACATCAGCGATCGATCTCCTATACCGTCAGCTTTCCGAAGTTGAGCCTCCAGTGGCTGCTTGACAATGGAACATGCATCGTGACCTCTCTGGAAGGAACACATACCAGTCTAGAGGCGAGCGTTGTGTCAACCGTCGCCGTGCACACAACACTTATCGCGACCACAACTCAGACCCGTAAGTCATCAATAGGGCCATATGCCCGAGACAAAACCAAAACCCAATGGGTCTCATGCCCGGTTTTACCTTTTCAAACCCAAATCCATTTCATTAAACTGAAACCACAAACAAGTATAAGCACCGTATAAAACCGAAACCTCAAAATACGTGCAAATACTTAAACTCACACAAATGCACTCATGGAATCAAAAAACATGTATATAAACACATATAAAACATTTATGCATGCATCAATTTAGAAAACAAGGTCCACTCACAGTCCATCTGTGTTGCCGCCTCGATACGCGCGTGATACGCCTCTCCCGGGCCAATCACCGTCTCTGGGGCTCCTAAATCGGTCCAAATCAATTTAGAGGGTTACTAACAACCTCATTAACCACTCCTTGAAGCCCCGTAATTTTCCCGAATTTTTAACTATGTTTAAACTTGATCCTAAACCTTCGGACATCTCGAACTATATCGAAACGATGTCTGATTGACTCGAAACTTATCCCAAAATGTTCGTTACATAGAGTAGATGAAATTACATGTTGGACATTTCCCTAAAAAGGGTCCCACGTGCTGCCACGCGTATCCCAGAGGGGCCTGCGTGTGGGGTTCACGCGCCTGCGCAGTCGTCCCCTACCTCGCGTGAACCCAGTTCTGTTCAACGCCTGTAATTCCGGTCCAGTGCCATAACTCCCTCATTTTCTGTTCATTTCCTTCCATTCCAATCCTAATCTTCTTATCTCATCCTTAGAAACCAATTTGTATAATTATAACTAAGAAAAACTATATAAAACCCCCTAGTTCGATTCCCCCTTCATGGCTCTGTTTTCCAAACTTCCCCCTGGGCTGCTCAGCCACCATCCACCATCCAAAACTATCCCTAACCCTTCCTACAAACCATAAGACACTCTCCAATCAACAAACACAGCCCCTAACGTAAAATTCACAAAATGGAATTTTGAATTCAAAACTCACCTACACGGGTCTGCCTTCCCTCCGTCGTCCACGGAGGTCCTGCCACCCACTCATCATCATTGTCTAATTCTCAGCCTCCCTCTAACTCTCAGTCCCTCAGTCATCACAGTAGGGGGTGATATGGGGTAGTGTTTGTGCGAGATTGGGTTGTTTGGGTCGAATGAATAGATGGGGATGAAAATGGGGTGATATGCATGTATGGGTAAATGGTGGGCAATGGATGAGTAACACTTGTCACTCATCCATTGGGCCTCCCCAAATATTTGGGCCCACTTAATAACAAATGTCATCTGAATCGTAACTTCCCCGTCGAACATCCGATTTCAACGTGCCGCCTGTCTGCAGACTCGTATCGACCCGATCTACGTAACAGTCCTCTGCCCTCGGGCATCGGAACTCCCGGGTTAAAAGTCAACTTTTTACCCGCGTTCGGGTGTAAAATCGTAATTTCACCCTGAACGTCCGTTAATCCTTGGCTAATCCCTGATTAGCCTCACTAATCTGTAATTAGTCTTAATTAATCCTTAAAATTAGGGACGGGTCGTTACAAGAACCTCTAGACTTCCTGCTCCATGCATCCAAAATTAAATTAGATTTACCCATAGTACTCAAAAGTGCAGTCGTAGTTCTTAACCAGCTCTAACCACTGTATCAGTCTTTGTTTCAAATCCTTATAAGTTCAGAAGTACATCGAACTTAAAGGTCGATGAAAATCCTACATGTCTTCCTGTAGGCATCACATCTCCAAATCATCCGGGTATAAACCACTACTCTACTTCTAAGTCATGGGTGTGATAGTTCAACTCCCGCGGAGTGGGGGGGTGGGGGGGGTGGGGGAGAGGATCAATAGCCTGGATGCATAAGCTATAACCTATTCATGCAGCACCAAAACATACTGCAAATCCTACAAAAAGAAAATCATCACGAAAAACCTTGAAAACCCCATCACTATCAAGTAGGCTCAAAACATGAGCAAAAATCAAATTCCAATTAAGTTCCTGAAAGCCCTGCTCACAACTGTCATCCCATACAAACTTGTCTCCCATCTCGGTTAATTGAGTCAAAGGAATAACCATCGTAAAAAAATCATCCATGAATAGTCTGAAGTACCCTCCTAAACCCAAGAAACTCTGTATCTCGGATGATGCCTTTGATTGTCCCCAGTTTGTCACTGCCTAAATCTTCTGCTACTCAACACAATTCCCTTTATCACATACCACAAGTTAATGAAATCCAACACTAGTCAACTGAAATCCACACTCAATAGGAGTAATCTCTGATTCCTTGAAACACGAGCTCTATAAAATTTGGACTCAAGAAGATGGCCTTCTATCTGAACACATGAAAAGGCATAAAAAGTAGTCAAATGATCCATCTCTATGGTCACATCAAATATTGTGAATCAAATAAAAAGTTGAGAGTGTGCTTGGTTTCACCTTCGTTGTAGCTCGAGCCTCTAGTTGAGTAACTACAAGCATACGGGCATATAAGCATGAGGATTGACCACGTTCTCCCTGTCTGACATCGGCCTATTTGGCTCTGCTGGCAGAAGTCTAACTCCCTTCCACCGCACCAGATGTCAAATCTATCCTCTATCCCTAGCATACAGCCTTTCACAATGTACCACTACTGTAGTCGATACATGTAGTCCCTTTGAAAGTCCTTACAAGAAGACAAGTGGCTCTTCTAGACTATGCACTGCCCATCAGTCGACTAAATAGAAGCCTACTAAACTGTACATATATGTATTGCCATAAACCTCTTCGACTAGCTCCAATATTACCACGAGTAACCCCCGAAGAGCCAGAGCTAAGGTTATCTTTCTTTGTGGTTCATCAACCAGAAAGTCCAAAACATATAAACTCCTGGCATCAGATAAAATCTTCAGACTACTGTCTAATTGGCGAAATTAACTCAACTCTAATGGCACTATCCAACACATCTATGAGAAAAGCATAAGACCACACTGTCACTGAAACTCTGATCTCATCTCTTAGGCCCCATGCAAAGCGTCAACACTTGTTAAACCCGTTTGTGACCAACCTAATGTGAATCGGGACAAAGCCTAGAATATCTACTCTTACTAAGAAACTATGATGTCCCCCTGCTAAAGCCGCATAAACTACACCTCTCTAATGTTCTGACAAAGACGAGAATAAAACTACCCCAAGAACACTCCTGTAAAACCTCCCTGGAAACTACGCAGACGTCCCAGCCCGTCATCCCCAGCTTGTGTCACCACTGATATGCAAATTCGTCCAACCATAATGTGTCTAAACACTCCCAATCCTAAAAAAGGGCTACATCTCACCACAACGAATATTCAAACCAGCTGAAACATCCATTAATCCTTCTCTTCCGGGTTCCTCTCACTAGTAAAAATCGTGGCTTCGAGCCTTTAAGTTATTTAAACAAATAACCCTCAGAAATACCCCTCCTCTAGAGCGCAGTATCCAATGCCCGATCCAAGTAACCTAAGGTCAATGCCCTTTCTGAATCCAATCCGATTTCATGTATCTCACTAGTATCTGCCTCGTGGTCAACCCTAAATTGTCAAAGGGGGCCACTTCTTGAAGGTATTCGTCCTATTCCATACCAAAATACTAGGCACATCGAATGTCCAGTCCACGAGAAGTTAACATAGTACTCTGATACCAAATTTACAAGATCCATCCCAAAAATTCCTAGATAACTGTCCTTTGTAACACCCGGAAAATTGAGAAAAATAAAAATGATAATTTTGCCCATATATAGTCAAAATGTTGATATTTTGACTGAAATACCTTCAGAACATTTTTTAGGATCGTTACGAAGGTCTTAAACACCTGAGTACATAATACATAGGCAGGTGGTACGTCGAAAAAAAGGAGTTCGAATAAGTACGTTATGGTTCAAAATAGTATGGGCATTTTGGTCATTTTGGTCATAAGGGTATTTTGGACACTTTGCATGAAAGGCCTAATATACTCTTGAAATTTCTCTAACTTTCTTTATTCCCCCCTCCCTAAACTCTTTCCACCGACGTATCTCCATATATATGTGTGTGTGGGAGGGGGGGGGGGGTGGGGGAGGGGACTGTCTATGGATCATCGGCGAGTCGTGGGAGGAAAAGCCATGAAAGGCCACCGAGAAGGAGACCAGGAAGAAAGAAAGCAAGGAAAGAAGAGGAAAAGGAGAAAGAGAAAAAATGGGAGGAAAGAAGAAGGTAGGAAGGATACTCAATGAAGAAGGATGAAATGGCTATGTGCCCTTAATTTTGGAATATTGGTTTTGAGCGTGGTAACGAAGGTGTAGGTGCTCTAACACCTTTCTGAGGCCCCTGTGGTCAAATAGAAGGAGAAATTAGAAGTTTTGAACGCTTGCAACAGCCTGGGGCAGAGTTAAGCCATGGCCAAACGAAGTGAAGATTAGGTCAAGCATCCAAGTATGGTTTTTCTTGCTTTTGATCATGATGATCTTTTCGTGGGCTAGTGTAGTTGTGAATAGGTGTTTAGAGCGTTCAAATCAACCGTGAAATGACCAAGTTATGGTTGGGTCGAACTCGCAGGTAGGTGACCCGAGTTGCAGACCCGGCTAAGGGTCATGGGTGAGTATCCCTGTGACTGCGTTGTAGTCATGCGTGAAGGCCACTTGTAGGGGCCACGATGGTGCGTGAGGGTGTGTCAGGTGGCGGCTGGTGGTGTGGTCAACACAAAAAATGTTTGTATGTTTAGTCCAAGTCGATTAATATAAGGTTTGAGGAATTTGGACATCGCTTGAGTATTATTTTGAATTTCGGACAATATGTATTTATACAGTAAATGGGAATTAATACGGGAAATTATGGAAATAAAGAAGTAAGACTAAACTAGATATTAGTTAACTAATTATGGAAATTTGAATATGAATAATCAGAGTTTTATAATTGGTTATGTGAAGGTTATGTTTTGATAGAATTATATGATTAACAACCCTTAAGGACGAGTTATGATGAATAGATGAAATTGTGATGCTCATATGTTAATAATGAAAAGATGATGACATGAAGGTGATAATACGACAAACGATGTTATATGTATACATGGTATATGATGTGATGCTATGACTATGATGGTTGATTGAAATATGATTCATTTTATGATATTAAAGGTTTAATTATAATTATATATGAGTATTAATTAATGTTTAACATAATTATGATGAATTTTGTTCTTGGAAATATGAGGATTACAAGAAGGAGGTTTTGGTTATGATATTGGCAGGAATGTTTCATGGCATGGCAATAGTTAAAGTTTAGTGTTTGTTAATATGAATAAGGTTTGGATTAATTAAAATCAGAAGTTTCCGCCACCTAATGGGGTTAGTGGGATGGACGTGGGCGGTAACCTTACAAGGATAAGTTTAATTTGGTTAATTTAATAAGAAAGGAACAAGGATAAATCTGGTGTTGTCCCTTGTCTAAAAAGAACTGTCAGACGGGAGTAGGACTAACCCGATTTTCGAGGAAATTTTAGACGGGTCCTTCCATTATGGGTCCTACTCCCGTCTGACAAATAAATCACAAATATCATAAATACCCTTAACACATGTAAGACAAAAGATAACCTTCCAAATCCCACTCAAACAAACCATGCAGACAATTAGTTACAAACTACCTGTGGAAAACCAAAGCAACTAGAATAATAAAATAAGGGTACGAAACTCAATTTCATAGTTTCCAACGAGAATGTAGTTGTAAGTAAATTCCTCCGCCTCCAGAGTAGCCCCCGATACTAATCAACAACATGAAGGGATTTCAAAACCAATAAAAGCGTGCGTGGATGAAATAAACATTTAAAACACACTTCCCATGGAAACAATATCATTCACCCTCTAATTACAAAACATGCATGCATATAAAGAAAACATCCATATTCAAAATATGAAGACACATGGATTTCATATGTAAACTCAAATCATAAAACGTCCTACAAAATATGAAACACAAACCGTATATAAAAATACATGTAGCCCATATTTCCCTAAAATCTCGTTTATAAAACCATCTAGAAAACCTGAATATAGATATCCGTAATCAAATACGACCAATTCTCAACCTAGGCATGTTAATCAGTTTTTTAGTTCGGTCTGGTTCTCATCCTCAAAACCGTTGAAACCGAAAACCAATCAAATTGGTTTGGTTTTGTTTTTAATCAGTTTTGAACCGGTTTTCATCGATCTCGATAGGGAGTGAACGATCGAGGGAGTGAGCGACTAAGTTCAAGGGAGATCGACTGGGAACCTACCGATTGAGGGAATCGTAATAGAGATCGAGGAAGCTAGAAAGGGATCGATCGATTAAGGGAGGGGGAGAAGGAGATCGAGACTGGAGGGATTGAGGTGGTGAGGGAACGGTGAGGCGGTGAGTAGTGAATCCGTGAGCAGTGAGCGATGAGCCCGTGAATGGTGAGCTAGTCGGAAGGGCAGTGAGGGGAAACTATAACGACCCGTTCCGAATTCCAGGATTAGATTAGTGACTAATCGAGGATTAGTGAGGTTAAACGGTGATTAGTTGAGAGAAATCGGACAGACGGGGTAAAATGACTGTTTTGCCCCTTGGAGTAGGCAAAATGTTAACTTTTGTCCTGAGAGATCCGATGGCCAAGGGCCAAGGACCGTTACGTAGATCGGGTCGATACGAATCCATAGGTAGGCAGCACGTTAAAATCGGACGTCGAACGGAGAAGTTGTGGTCACAGGAGCAAAATCGGGAATTTGCGTCTCGAGATCCGAATAAAAGATTAATTAATTCTGATTGGGTAGATATTTTTGGTGGAACCCTTGGATGAGTGACAAGTGTCACTCATCCCATACTCCCTTTTCCCTAAAATTTGGATCATGCCTCTATTGGTCAATTAAATTATATTATTTTATTCAATTAATCCTAGCCGTCCATCTCTTTCTTAAGATTGAATCTACGCCCTTCTTTCCCTCTCATCTGGTCCATCATCACGATCACGTGTATCTCTCTCTCACTCTCATATTTTCCCACCCGTGAACACACACACACACGGCTCACTATTGTGAAACAAACATACCATAACCCCACTACCCTGCCCTTCTCTGTGTTCGAGTGAGAGACTAAAGGAATGGGTGTGACTGGGAGGCTGTTGGACATCCTGAGACACGACGGGGATCACCGCGGTCCATGGCGGAGGTAAGTTGACCCGTGAACCCGTGAGATTTCAAAATCTGGAAATCATGTTTTGGGTGTTGTTTTGAGCCCCTGTTGATTCTATTATGACCTAGGGACCAAGGAGAATTGATTGGGATTGTTTTCGAAGGCTGGGATGACCGGAATCGGTGGCAGAACTTAGTTGCAGGGACCGTCGACATAGATGGATCAAGGAGGTACTATCTCGTGAGGTTTTTAGCCTTTGAGATTATAAAATAATTAGAAATGATTAGATAAAACTTTAGGAGTTAAAAGAGTTGAAAAACAGATCGAAAATGAAGAAAGCCAGCCGGTCCGATCGAGAACCAACGAACCGGTTCAGACCCGGTTTGCTGGAGGTTGATGGTGACTGTAGCTAGGCGCGTGGCCTTCACGCGCAGCCCCTTTGGGCGGCACGTGGGGACGCGTGAAGCATAATATGGGGGTGGTTACAACATGTGAATTAATCTATTCAATGTAACAAACATTTTGGGACTGGTTTCGTGTCGATCGGACATCGCCTCGATATGTTTCAGGATGTCTGAAGGTTTAGGATCGAGTTTAAAAATAGTAAAATATTCGAGAAAATTACGGGGCTTTAATAGGAGGTTAATGAAGAGGTTAGTAACCCTATAGTGTGGGTTGGATAGGTTTGGAAATCCAGGTGATAGTGATGGGGCCCGGGAGGCCTTATGGCATGCATATCGAGGTGGTAGCGTAGGACGGTATGTGAGTGGACTTCGTTTTCTAAACTGTGATGCATGCATAAATATTTTATATGTTTTACATAAGTGATTTTTATGATGGTGATTGTGGCACTAGTGGTTTATGTGGTTGCACGTATTTCAAGGTAATGCCGTATTTATACGTATTTCGAGGTAGTGCCATATTTATACGTATTTCGAGATTTACGAGTTTATGCTATGGCTATGTGATTGCTAGTTTAATAATGGTTCTATGGCATGATTTTGGTTTTGGAAAGATGAATTCGGGCATGAGACCTATTTGAAATATGTGATCGAGCCAGGGCCTCAATTGGCTTACGAAATCGGGTTGAGACCCTTTTCAGTTATGTGATTGGGTCGGGGGCCTAGTGGTTTACAAAATCGGGCATTAGGCCCAGTTGAGTTTTATAAATGTGATTTCGGGTCTGGGACCCTATGTTTCATAAACGTGATTTCGGGTCGGGGACCCTAAATGGATTGTGATGTTTTATGAGATATTTCGGGCAGGGCCCATTCAGATGTTTTGAAATAACTTTGTAAAACTATTTTCCATAGACCACCTTTATACGAGGATATGTGATGGTCTCCTCTAGGTGTTTGGGACACCGGGGAAGTCACGGTGCATTGCCTACGAGGGGTCATCGGAGTTAAGTTGAGTGAGTTACGGGTCTAAAATGGTAAGGGTAAAATGGTAATTTTGGGTTCAAAGAAAGGTATTTTGGTCTTTTGCACATGGGGATTTGTGCAACAGATGGGGACAAGTGGATCGCTGTGATTTGGGATACTTGTGAGAGGGTTTGAGGATTGTGACATGTGGCAGGGACCTAGTGGTTTCTAGACGGGTTCACGGGTCCAAATAATTGGCGGTTAATCGTGCATTTGAGAACAAAGACAGAGTGAGGCGGTGAGGACATCGATCGATGGCTGGGAAGGTTTGAGTGGTTGTGTAAATTGGTGAGGGAGTGAGTGACCAGAGACTGTGAGAGAGCTAGGGAGAAGGTTGGGAGGTGCAGTGGTCGTGTGTGTGTGAGGTGTGAGCCACGGGAAACCAGAGAAAACAGAGAGGAGTTGAGAGCTTGTGGTGGTGGTGTGGCCGTGTACGGTTTAAGTGAACTCGAAGGGAAGCTGGGGAGGACTCGGTGACCTCCAAGGAGTGCGGCGGTGAGCACGGCGGCGACGACTGCAGGTATTTTCGAAGCCCTGTGTAAGTACTCTGTTTTTCCGTGAATTTCAAATTGAGAATCGTGGGTTTGGAGTGTGAGTCGAGGGTCTTGGTGAGTTGGGTGAGCATGAGTGAAGTCCTAGGAACAGTCTACGGTGGTCGCCGTGACGGGGGAAGGTCTGGGTGGACGGATCGTGAAACAGGGGTTGTTCGGGTTTTTGGTTCGAGCTTGAGTCGACGGATTAGGGATGGTGTTGAGGTGTTTGAGTGAGGGGAATGAAGTCCTTAGGATTGGACGATGAAGCTGGTGAAGAAAGGGAGGAAAAAGGAGACGGGACGGTGGAGAACCGGGTGCCCCGGTTCAGACCGGTTCACTCGAGGTAGACGACAGTGAACAGTACCTCTGTGTGCAGGCGCGTGAGGGCCACGCGCAGCCACTTTGGGCGACGCGTGGGGGCGCGTACGGCGGCGGTTGGGAAAACGGTCAACATGGTTTTTGGTCTAGGTGTTGTGACGAGTCCATTGGAATAGGTTTCGGGTTAATCGGACGTCGTTTGAAGTTAGTTCCGCGAAGGTGAAGGTTTAAGGTTCCGGTTTGATACGTTTAGGACCCGGGGATTTTTGGGGAAAATGAGGTGGACCTTCGTAGTTGTGTTAGTAACGTTCTTGGATGATGGTTGACAGGTTCGGGATGTCCCGAGGAAGCTGAATAACGTACAGGACGTTCGGGATGCGATTGAGGGCTCGGTACTGTGAGTGGACCCCTTCTCTAAACTCGAGCATGCATAACTGCTTTTAATTACTTGTTTTATGGTTTTATATGTGATTTTATGATTTTTGGAATATGCTATGTTGGTTTTACATAATTGCACGTTTTTCGAGGAAGTTACGTATTTGGCACGTTTTACTAGAAAAGGTGGGATTCTGATTTCGATGCCATGATTTGGGGTTTTTAAACGATAAGTGATTTTTAATGATTATAAATGGATTTTGAGACGTGATTTGATAATCAAGGGCTTTCGGTTTTAGAATCGGATTTCGGTAACGAGATTTGGTTTTAAAATTGAAAAGTCTATTTCCGGATTTGGGTTCGGAATGACGGTTCTGGATGCCGGAATGGCTTCGAGCCAGTGATTTCGGATTCGGGTTTGGGTATGGATTTAGAAAAGGTTTTCAAATGGTTTTGATTGGATTTGCTGGATCTGGTTATTGGGTTTAAAGACCCGGATATTGTGAACGGGGGACGGGCCCGGATTGGGTTTAAAGACCCGGATTGAGTTTAAAGACTCGGGAGTTTAAAGACTCGGATAGGTCCAGCAGGTTTGATCGGATGCTTTTGATATGATTTCCATGACTATTTTTATAATGATTCTGTAACTGTTTTAATGGTGATAATTACGTGATTTATACCTGTTTTCAGCAACTGGTTATGCATGTGATTTTAAAACGGAAGGCTAAAACCCTGGTTTTATTTTGCAATGGTTTTCCAAACGTATTTTCTTATTTATGGTCCACTCACACCTTCTGTTTTTAACTTGCCCTCCAGGTTGTGGAGCTAGCGCTGGGTTCTGACGTCGAGGCATTGTCGGAGGCATAGAGTGACCCCGGAGTGTTTAGATTTTCCGTTGTGCGTGTATCTAGTTCATCGGTTTTTCTTTCTTTTGTTTTTGGTAGTATGCTCTGTAAACTTTGACTTCGAGATGTTTAAAGTTTCTCCTGCGTCTGACTGTGTATTTTGGTGGTTTTCGCGAGTTTATTTCGGTTTAGTGTCGGGATGTCAGACGGGAGTAGAATTTACCTCAGTTTTTGGGGTGAAACTGGGGTGGGTCCTGACATGGTCAGCCCGTCATCAACTTGAGAGTAGGATACTAGTTTGGTAGTTTCCGAGATTAAATAGTGAATAATGTGTTATTGGCCCGATACGCCTTGCATTAGTGTGATTCGACCCAAGTGGGGTTGTATATGACAACTGATATTGTGGGACCGTTGGTTCGGTCATATGATGTTATATTATGGTACTGCTGGGAGCAGCTGGATTCAAGGAACCCCATTTGAGTAGTGATCTGGAAATGTGAAACTCAGTCGAGTGATGGTCTGAGAATGTGAACCCTAATGGTGATTGTTGGTATGGGGAATGTTAGTACATGAGTTAGCTGATGACCTTAGTGGTGGAACCCCCGTTGAGTTAATGGTAGGATTGGAGTGACATCCATTCAATGTTAGGACCGCGGGGTCGGTCGGATTGCGGAATTTATTG
Source organism: Prinsepia uniflora (assembly GCA_032719365.1). NCBI lineage: Eukaryota > Viridiplantae > Streptophyta > Magnoliopsida > Rosales > Rosaceae > Prinsepia > Prinsepia uniflora. The sequence continues at coordinate 29,397,183 of CM064863.1, forward strand.
CAGAGAGCAATTGGGTTCAGAAGAACCCTAGAGTGTGACTGATGAATTAGAATTGTGAGTCTGTAGTTGTTGAGGATTAGACGGCTTTCTGAAGTTGGGGTGGTTTGTAGGGTCGAACCCCATATTGTGACTGATGGATTGGAACTTGTACCACAAAGAGCGGCTGAGGTCTTGGATGACCATGTGGATGACTCTAGTGAGTCTATTCGAAACTATAGGGATTGGTTGGCCCGACACGAAATGAAATGATGCGAGTATGATTTTGAGATAAGATATGGAATCTCAGGTTAGATCATATAATAGTGTGATATGTGGATGCGGATCTCGATAGCAATGACTGTTGGTCGACAGTCGTGTGGAGATGACTGGCTATCGAGGGTGATTGATGTAGTGGTGTTAGTTGAGAATCTGGGGACGTTCAGGGAACGTTCATTATCTTGCTGAGGATTGTCAGAATAGTGGTACCCATAGTTGTGGAGTACGAGAGAGGTAGAGTTCCTTTCACCTGAGCGGAGATGCGGGGTTGTTGCTCGGTATGAGTAACGACTCAGGGTTATCTGATTCGTGCACAGGGTGCTAGTGGTTGTGAGGACGATGAGCCACGAGTTGGGATGTGACTCCGTCGTGATGGGCATATATTCGGTATCTGAGATTCGGTAGTGGTTGAGTGATGGGCTGGATGGGATCTAGCAGGGGTTGTGATGTGTTGGGATAAGTCCCAGTAGTTATGAGATCACAAGTGATGAATGGATGAAAGAGGTACGATTGAGACACGAGGAGTTTTTGGCTAATGCAGGGGACGTCATGAGAGTTAGTGAATTCAAGGAGTTGTCGTTAACTCCGAAACTTGTGTGGTTGTGGGTTTCTAGTATCATGAGGAAATACAAAGAATTCATGGAAATTGAAAGAAGACGAAGAGAATCATTGGTAGTGTTGATGTGAGATTGTAAGATTGTGAATAACATGGAAACCCGAGAGTTGAGCATGTAAAGGTTGAGGTAGGAGAACGAGATAGTAAAGAATTAAGTCCTTTTGGATGTGCATGAACGGTGATAAACGGAAAAGAGGTCTGGGTAACAAATTGGTTACGGACACCTGGTTGTCTAAGTGAGTTGAGGATTTGGGAAGTCCAGTGGTTGGAATTTACACCTTGTTGGAAGCATATCTATTTCCAACATGGTTGGAACTTCAGACTCGAGAGCAGTTGTGATTGAGGCGACAAAAGGAGTGCTCGTTTCAACATTGGTGATGAGTATTCTGAAGTCAATCGGGTGACTTCTTATTTTCTACCCATGGCAGATTATGGTTGTTTTTACCAGTACGTTGAACGTGTATTGGTTGGTGGACCCGTGTTGTGTTTTGGGTCCATCAGGAGGAGTTGGGTATTTCAAGGTTAGGTGAATGAGATTTCTCATTTTCTGCTTGGTGGCAGACGATGTTGGGTTACTTGGTGTGGTGGGTGTAGTGAGTTGTGTTTGCACTCACGTATGATGGATGTTGATGTCATCATCTTGAATCATCCTTGATTTTCCTAGGTGGAATGACAAGGATCGAAATGAGAAAATTGGAGAGAACCCACAATTTAGATGTGTTTCGTTTTTGACTGAGTGATTAGATGTGAAAATATTTGAGAAGTGATGTGACTAAGGAAGGATTCAAAGAGGGTGTAAGACCCTACGATCAAATGTCAGGTGAATTGTTAGCTAAGTGAGCATGTGTGGATCCTATGTGGATCAGGATTGTGATGTTGTGGACATTGGGCATTGTGACGATGTAGGATCATGATGTTACCGGTCGGGTGACGAGGTGTTGGATCCGGCTCGTGATCTTGTTGATCAGGTTAGGTGGAGAGTTTATTGCCCTATCGTGAATATTTGAATATGGGAATGTTGGGACTGAAATCTTTTCGAAGTTAATCCGATATGAGACGGTACTTTACTGAGTTGAGATGGTTACGATTTGGATTGGGTAATTGACTTTGTAAATGAGTTAGTATCCGACGGGGTCAGATTTGATCAACCTTAGATGTGTGGATGGTGGTATTGGCTTCCCTATGAAGTCAATCAAATGTAATGTGTTAATCGAATGAGTAGGTAACCGATAGGTTCGGTGTTAGTGCGTCTCAGTAGACGTGGGTGAGATTGGATACCCATTTGGTTTTTATGGGTACGCTTTGGTGGGTGTGAGTCGGAATGAGATATGTTAGATTACGTGATTGAGAGTAGACATATTAATGCTGGTCGGGTGACCATGGGACTCGTGTGAGATGATGAGTTGGAGTTTTGATCCGTCTAGTGTTGGGCTGGACAGATGGACTCCGGAATTGAGACGTGATTGGCTACGAACCATGTAGTGGACTAGTTGGAGGATTGATGTACGTACCCGATACAATGTACGAGGATCGATACTGGATAGGCTGAGTGGTGCCTGGTGATGTTACATAGGATGTATATGTGGTGTGTTGTTGAGCGTGTTGCTAATCGGCTTAGTTCCGATATCATTGGATTGGTTGATGACGTGAACTGGACATTGAATACTATGCACTAGGCAGAGTGATTTTGACGGATTCAGTGATTGTAGGAGTAGGTGCTCAGAGCCGTGGATGGCTAATGGAACCCTAGAGTTGGAATGTATATTACTGCTGGGCAGGTATTCGATGGGGTCCAGTTACATGCAGGTCGAGTGAGATGTTGGTATACGTATACTCAGGTTGAGTGAGTTGGTGGTTGGTGTAACCATGGGTTTTTTTTGCGTGGATCGGCTGCTCTGTGACTCTCACTAATGGCAGCATGGATTATTAGAAAATTTTGGTATGAGGTACCTTGGTGCGACTCTAGAGTGAGTCAGTGTGTGTTGGTGATTCGAATTGTGACCATGGAGCCTGATAGGTTGTTAATTAAGCATTATTTTATATTATTTTATACCCCTTTATACTTGACTTTTAATATTAAAATAATAAGTAATTAGATAAAATAATTTATTTTGTGATATTTTTGTTTAAATAAATAAAGCTTGTAATTTGGAGCATTTTGGCCAAAGAATCGTCCCAATCATAATTATAACGAATAAATTGTGGACGAAATTCGATTGAATTATATATATTAATTATTATTAATTTTGTAAGCCCAATTTCATATGTAATTTGAGCCCATTTCTTTTTGTGCAGCCCAAATCCACTTTAATTTCAAGCCCAAGCAACAGCCCAAGCGCAGGCCCAACAAAACACAGCCCGCGTCACAGCCATTCCGGCTCAGGCCTGCGTCACATCCCTCAACCCAGCCTATCAATGCCGTCGACAGGCGCCTGCCGAGCCACCTTCCTTCCGTTCGGCGCGCGCGTCCCAAATTACCTAGTCTCCCTCAGCTCGCATGCGTCGAACCAGCCAACCGCCTGTCAGCTGCAACCTACTCCACTTTTGCACGTTTGCAACCATTTTTTCAGTCCTTTTTCTGAATTTCTAGCACCAAACCATCCCTAAAATCACCATTCTTCATTATTTCATTTTTATTTATTTTTATTGTAATTTTTATTTATTTGATTTTATTTTTGGTAGCTTTTTCTCCCTATAAATAGGGGTTCAATTCTTGTAACAAGGGTCCCCATTTTGTCCCATTTTGTTTCTCTTTTTAGTTTAGGTTCTTATATTTTCTCTCTAGTTCTTCTTTTCTTTTAGTTCATCTTCTTTATTTTTGTTTTTTATTTCTGAGGACCATTTTAACTTCTTATAGGTTTTCTTATTAATTAGTTTCCTTCTAATTCTTATTCATAATTTATGTTATTTTTATATTATTTCTTAATTTCATTTCTTCTTTACTTTGTTCTTTTGATTTTTCTTTGAGATCTCTTAAACACATTTTTATGCTTTCCTTAAGAAATACCTAGGCCGAGTAATTCCGAAATAATCCTAGAATTTAAGTCCGAATTCTTATGTTTTATCTTCCATCTTCATAAGGTTCCAGCCGCTGTTCGGTGTTCCTTATGAATAACATTCCATTATTTCCATCCACTTTCGGAATCACAAGCTGTTCTTGGGTTCCGAAAGTGTAACTTTATTTCCCTTACTTAAATTCTTGTTATTGTTTCGGTTTACTTATATTTCAATATATGTGTTGTCAAGACCCGTCCCAAATCCCCCGGGATTAACGTGGGACGCACCTGATCCCGTCTGATACGAAGTGTCAGACCAGTGAAAATTCCGTCTCTAGCCCTCAATGGCTTATGAAAGTATGCCAGGATCGTAGGAGGAGGAGTGCGATGTATCGTCACTGCTACAGCCCGCATCCGCGATCAACTTGAAGGGCATTTAAACATGAAAACTGTGAGTGGACAAAATAACATTTTCATTAAAAAACATTTTCACTTTAAGACATTTATGTCCTTCATTAAAAACATATGCATACATTCAAAAACCGTTTATAAAATCGTTCATAAAACCATTTGACAAACATTCTCAAAACCTTTCAAGGGTTCATGCCCGGTTCCCATAAACCGTCATGACCCATAAAAACCTTTCGAGGATTCATGCCGATCCCCATAAACCGTCATGAACCCTAAATCCATTTGCGTCCCCGACCCGAAATCACAATCTTAAAACATGGAATACGGAAATCAAATCATTAGGGACTCAGCACAATACCATTCTCGGTGAAATACCAAAACATACAAACCACTTTCCGAAATATAAAACATGGAACACGGGGTCTCCACTTCCAAATCACTTTCAATAAACCACATACGTATCAATATACGTATAACCCATCCGCGACACATCCGAGAAGATGCCAACTCTAGGCACACAGCCCCTAGGGAACACATCCCCAATATATGTCACGATTAATCATATCTATACTAGTGTGCACACTACCCGGGGGTCTCACTCCGAGTCTTCTCCTAGAAATTCTCCATCTGGGAGGCTCAATCTTCGGACCTAGTTCGATCATCTCTCCAGAATCTGGTCCGGGACCACAACACAAATCGTAACCCCCACTCCTGGAACGGGATCCCTATGGGGATACCCATTCTGGTCTGTGGATTGTGACTCTCCAGGTCGACATCTGGAAGAGACCATATAAATCATATGGAGGGTTCATATTCCTTTTCAAATCTCTTTCCTTCTTTCTCAAAACACATTTCAATTGGGTCTCAGACCCGATTCGTCTCAACAGGATTCCTCGAATCCGATTCAAATCAATTTCATAGGCCCCGGCCTAAATCCACAGTTCAATAGGGTCTCATGCCCGAATTCTTATTTCATAAACCGAACTGGGACTCATGCCCGATGTTACAATCAACTGGACCTCTCACCCGATATCACAATCAATAGGGCCTCAAGCCCGATACTACATTCAAATGGGCCTCCAGCCCGATATTACAACCAAATGGGCCTCATGTCCGGATCATAAATCAACTGGACCCTCGGTCCGACCGTATATCTCAAATGAACCCTCGGTCCGACCGTATATCTCAAATGAACCCTCGGTCCGATTCCTCGTCAAATAAAATGGTCTCCAAGTCTGAGAGTTTCCAAATAAAATGGGTCTCGTGCTCGATTTCATATTTCAAAATCCAATACCAATTTATGAAACCCTCATTGAAAACCTAGCACATATAAGCATCGTATAAAACAGGAAATCTCGAAATACGTGCAAATACGTAAATCCTAGGATACCATAAACAAATGCACTCATGGCATCACAAAATATATTCTAAAAAAATTTTAAAACATTTATGCATGGATCGAATTCATAAAAAAAGTCCACTCACAGATAGTCCGAAGCCGCGCCTCGATACGCGTGCCATAAGCGTCTCCCGCGCCAAACATCACCTCTGGGATTCCCGAACCTGTCAAAATCGTAATAAAAGGTTATTAATTACTTAAATAACCTCTCACTAAAGTCCCGTAATTTTCCGGAATTTCTAACTATTTTTAAAGCCGATCCTAAACCTTCGGACATCCCGAACTATATCGAAACGATGTCCGATTGACACGAAACCAGTTCCAAAATGTTTGTTACATCATATAGATGAAATTAAATTTTGGAACTTTCCCCAAAGGAAGGCTCACGCACCCTCACGCGCCCAATGAAGGTTCTGCACGTGGGCCTCACGCGCCGGACTGTTCATCTTCAACATTGGACGAACCAGCCGGTCCGGTCCAGCGTGTGCAGCCGGCCTAACTGGACCGGCGTGACCCGTCCAGGGTTCTACACTCCTCATTTTTCGTCCAATCTTCTCCTTTTCGATTCCTTTCTTCCTATTTTGATGTTTCCTATTCATTCCAATCATCAAACCTAATCAAAACACCCTAAATCCTCTCCATGCTCATAGGGCCTCACGGCCTCTGTTTTCCTGGCCACCCTCATGGCTTCCTCGGCAGTGAACCACCCTCAAAATCATCTTAAAATCATCCTAGAAACCTAATAATCATCCCACAATCATCCAAAACTAACCATAATGCCAAAATCGAAATAAAAGGGAAAAATGGTCAAACCGAGTACATACCATTTCTCAGCCGTGCACGGCGGCCCAACCGCCTCCTGCCACCGTCCTCAGCATCCTCAGCCTCCCTCTCACTCGCTTGGTTCCTCAGATGTGATCATATGGGGTAAGGGTTTGGATTGGGGTTGGGTGTTTGATCAGTTTGGGTGTGTTTGGTAAGCAAGAACAAAGAACAAGGAAAATGGGTGATATGCATGAATATAAAATGGGTGGCCAGTGGATGGGTGACACTTGTCAGTCATCCATTGGTCCAGTGATAAAATATCTGGCCCCACTTAATTCCAAAAAGGTCCTCATCTCGTAAAATGCGCAATAGTACTTTCGTACTTCCGTGAACAGCAACTTCTTCGTTGAATGTTCGAATTCGACGTGCTGCCTGTCTACGGATTCGTATCGTCCCAATCTACGTAACGATCCTCAGCCCTCGGCCATCGGACCTCCCAGGTCAAAATTCAACTATTTGCTCTTATTCGACCAAATTACCAAAATGCCCTCGAACTTCCGAAAATCATAACTTCTTCCTCGAATGTCGGAATCGAGCATGCCACCTGTCTATGAACTCGTGACGTCCTGAACTACGTCACAGTCATTGGCCAAAGCCCGCTTGACGACCTGAATGAAAAGTCAACGATTCGCCCATTCCAAGGGCAAAATTGTCATTTTGCCTTGCTCGTCCTCTAATCCTCGTCTAATCCCTGATTAGTCTCGCTAATCCATCATTAATTCTTAATTAATCCCGCTAATTAGGGATAGGTCGTCACAATCTTCCCCCCTTAAAGAATTTCATCCTCGAAATTCAAATCGACCCGGCTCCACAACCCAACTGTGGAATCCAACCATGTCCCTCGACTCGGATCGTTGCACCCACACGAGAATACCCGTGTGACTTTACTCATCCGACCCACATGTCATACTCATCGGTACGTACCGTCACCAGAGCCTCCAAAGCCCAAATCTCATCAACAGTGTTCCGATCGTCGACTCGTGAGAGTCATCACGTCGGCTCGTAAGTCTCACTCGAGACCAAATGTCGACACTCGTCGATCTCGCCTGTCACTCACTTTGACAGGTCAGCAATACCAAACTGACATCCAAACGACTTTTCAGTCTAACACTCTGACACTGTCCATCCTATAGTCGTCAGGATGAAATACGCATCCCCACTAAGGGCTATCACATCTAAGCTGGCATCTTGCTCAGCATCCAATCGGACAACATCCTCTAGATCCTGCCATCACAATGAAACGAATGCCACCTTGCCGACTGTACTCCAACTATGTCCATATAGACTCTAAGGAGAGTCCCATCAATCATACCGCTCTGAACTCGTCGGATATCAATCAATCCATTACTATCACAGGCACAACCATCATGACCAGCCAGCAACTCCCGGCTCTACTACGCTTCGCTGCTCTACTCTGATCTCGACTCGCTCTCAAGTCCTCGTATCGTATTTCGTATCACTCAGGGATTTCTGCTGACATCTAGACTCACCTTGAGTCTCCAAACTGTCACTATCAGATCTAATCCGATCGCCACTCATGTCCATCTAGGACTCTATCCAATCTACAACATATTCACATTCTCGGGCACTCTCAAGGACTGCACTCTGGCAACGTCCAACCATATTCTACTGTCCGCACTCAATCATGGTTCGGACCCCAACCGTCTGTCACCAGGCTAACATCCATTCATCACCTCAGACACTCACTCGTCACATCCTGTGACGTTAAATACCATCTGCTCGTCAAGTAAAACAAATTTTACTCACAACCTAGGTGTTCGGTTCTTACACCCTCTTTGAACTCCTAGCTGTCATATCGCTCCTCGTCCTCCCACCTAGGAACAAATCCAAGATAATGACCTCAAAGTTCATCCAATGTCATCCTCCGGCACCTAACACTATCTGCTACAGCGTCACACTCAGTGACCTCCGAATACTCAACTCCAATGTGGAATCAAGCACTCTTCTCATCATCTCAATTACAACTTCTCCTGATTCTGACGTCCCAATCACGTTGGAACCATGTCTCTTTTCTAATACTGAGCTCACTCATCACACGAGCATTTCCTGCGTCCTATAGACAATCGAGTTCCATGTCCCCAACTCCGGAGGTATGGTCAACCGTAGTCTACCAAAACCAATCCGCAATGGACTATCATGTCCACAACTCACTCAGACAACATCCACGTGTCTGTAACCTCCAACTCGCCTATCCGTTTACTACCGTATATGCACATCCAAAAAGATGTCAAGTCATCCTAATCCGATGTACCGCTCAACTGAAGAGTCACAACAGACTCCTGTTGTGATCTGCAGCCAAATCTCTGCATACCACCATCTCTGACCAATCAACCTTCCTGTCATAAGACGTCACTTACGTCATCCACTAATACCTTTTCATCTGATTTCCACCTAGGCATTTCATCCTTTAATGTTACTATTCTCGGGCACACACTCGCGTCCTAAGTCTCGTATCATCAGAGAACTGGTCACCAAACCAAGTACTCCTGATGCCTCGTATTAAGCCACTTGGGATCCTCTCTGTCCCACTTAGTTCCGCCGAACTCACATGCTCACCTCACTGGGCACATCTACTATTCCGTCTACATACCGGTTCGTACGTCCCAACTCTATAGGATCAACTTCAGAACTCAAACTCGTGTAATCCATCTAAGGATATCCAAGGCACCTGTCACAAATCCAGGTATATCTTACTCGTCACAATCACTACACAGAGGTAACGTGGCAAGTGTGCCAACACCCAACATCAGTGTCTCATTCTGCGATTGCACTTAGTCGTAATTGAGTCAAATCCAGAATCTAACCTCGTATTGTGCGTCACTCACACACCTCGTATCATCTTCACGACTGACGAATCCCATCTCCACAATCGCCACGGCAACCTGAGCCTATCCAACTCGATCAGACTCGACCACGTCCATCGATAGCAGCATCTGCCACAACCTCGTGCAGATCAATCTCAGAAACACTCTGCTACCGAAACTCCCAATCCATACTGTAGTCTCACCGCCGGTACCAACCACTCCTCACGCAACATCCACCGATCGGTCCACTTCTGGATCTGATCACAAGTACCACACTCCTGGTAACTTGTCCAATCAATCACCTATTAGGATTATAAAAACCCGGATGCCCCGCGCTGCAGCCCAACCATCCTGACCGATCCCTTGCTCTCGACTCCGAAGAGTCGTCGTACTCCAATACTGGTGCCAAACCAGCCAATAACTACACTCTGAAGATCTCGTCCTCTTGTAACTCTATGGCTCTCAGCCGTTGGCCTCCACAAGAACTGACCGTACTCCGGGTCCAATAGGCTATGTGCGCAATCGCATCCTATTGCGTCACACCACAACTACTCCGAGTATCTCCTGCCAGTCGACATCCAGGAGGGATTTGACACACCGAAACATGGCAACACATGCCAAATAAAATCACACGCTCCTATTCCCAACCGTCGTGACTGTAGTCGTACAGGGTCATCGTGTAGTGGGCGACCCTGACCTCTGACCACCACTGGTATTAATCCGTACATCTTCTAACCGACACGACCCCACCGTTGAGCGGTCACGACTCTCAAGTCGTCATACTGTGTCTACTGATCCACTAGATCCTACTCACCAATAACGCTACGACATTAAGCTATCAGATTCACAAAAATACTGATCCTACTCGGGATCCAACCACAAAACACGTGGCATTCCATGCCAATCGAATCCCAACTATTGTATCACGTGCCAACACCATCTAACTAAGGTTCGATTCTACCAAATCCTTGTACTAATACCCAAACTATCAGGTTGATCACGGGCTGTTACGACTTCAGAGACATCACATCCTCGACCTGCGTGTACTCCATGCTGTGATACCAACTTTGGTATCAGAGTACCATGAGCAAACCCGCTCTGATACCACTTTGGTATCAAAGTACCATGAGTATCACAAGAGCCAACCTGCTCTGATACCACTTAGTCAGGACCCAACCCAAATCCCCCCGGGATTAACGTGGGACGCACCTGATCCCTTCTGACACGAAGTGTTAGACCAGGAAAAATTCCGTCTCTAGCCCTCAACGGCTTATCAGAGTATGCCAAGATCGTAGGAGGAGAAGTGTGATGTCTCGTCTCTGCTACAACCCGCATCCGCGATCAACCTGAAGGGCATTTAAACATGAAAACTGTGAGTGGACAAAATAACATTTTCATTAAAAACATTTTCACTTTAAGACATTTATGTCCTTCATTAAAAGCATATGCATCCATTCAAAAACCGTTTATCAAAACGTTCATAAAACCATTTGTCAAACATTCTCAAAACCTTTCAAGGGTTCATGCCTGGTTCCCATAAACCGTCATGACCCACAAACCGTCATGACCCATAAATACCTTTCGAGGGCTCATGTCGGTCCCCATAAACCGTCATGAACCCTAAATCCATTTGGGTCCCCGACAAGAAATCACAATCTTAAAACATGGAATATGGAAATCAAATCATTAGGGACTCAGCCCAAAACCATTCTCGGTGAAACACCAAAACATACAGAGCACTTTCCGAAATATAAAACATGGAACACGGGGTCTCCGCCCCCAAAATCATTTTCAATAAACCACATACGTATCAATATACGCATAACCCATCTGCGGCACTTCCGAGAAGATGCCAACTCGGGGCACACAGCCCCTAGGGTACACATCCCCGATATATGTCACGATTAATCATATCTATACTATTGTGCACACTACCCGGGGTCTCACTCCGAGTCTTCTCCTAGGAATTCTCCATCTGGGAGGCTCAATCTTCGGACCTAGTCAGATCATCTCTCCGGAATCTAGTCCAGGACCACAAGACACATCGTAACCCCAACTCCTAGAACGGAATCCCTATGGGGTTACCCATTCTGGTATGTGGATCGTGAATCTCCAGGTCGATGTCTGGATAAGACCATATAAATCATAAGGAGGGTTCATATTCATTTTCAAATCTCTTTCTTTCTTTCTTAAAACACATTTCAACTGGGTCTCATACCCGATTCGTCTCAACAGGATTCCTCGAACCCGATTCAAATCAATTTTACAGGCCTTGACCTAAATCCACAGTTCAATAGGGTCTCATACCCGAATTCTCATTTCATAAACCGAACTGGAACTCAAGCCCGATGTTACAATCAACTGGGCCTCTCGCCCGATATCACGACTAACTCGGCCCTAAGCTCGAAACCATAACTTAACGGGACCTCAAGTCGGTTTAACAATAAATAGGGCCTCAAGCCCGATACTACAGTCAAATGGGCCTCCAGTTCGATATTACAACCAAATAGGCCTCATGTCCGGATCATAAATCAACGGGACCCTCGGTCCGACCGTATATCTCAAATGAACCCTCGGTCCGATTCCTCGTCAAATTAAATGGTCTCCAAGTCCGAGAGTTTCCAAATCAAATGGGTCTCTTGCTCGATTTCATATTTCGAAATCCAAAACCAATTTATGAAACCCTCATTGAAAACCTAGCACGTATAACCATCGTATAAAACAAGAAATCTCAAAATACGTGCAAATACAGGTAAATCCTAGGCTACCACAAACAAATACACTCATGGCATCACAAAATATATTCTAAAACAATTATAAAACATTTATACATGCATTGAATTCATAAAACAAGTCCACTCACAGACAGTCCGAAGTCGCGCCTCGATACGCATGCCATAAACGTTTCTCGGGCCAAACATTGCCTCCGGGATTCCCGAACCTGTCCAAATCATAATAAAAGGTTATTAACTACTTAAATAACCTCTCACTAAAGTCTCGTAATTTTCCAGAATTTCTAACTATTTTTAAAGTCGATCCTAAACCTTCGGACGTTCCGAACTATATCGAAACGATGTCTGATTGACACGAAACCAGTCCCAAAATGTTTGTTACATCGAATAGATGAAATTACATGTTGGAACTTTCCCCAAAGGAAGGCTCACGCGCCCTACGTGCCCAATGAAGGTCCTGCGTGTGGGCCTCACGCTCCGGACTGTTCATCTTCAACCTTGGCCGAATTGGCCGGTCCAGTCCAGCTTGTGCAGCCGGTCTAACTGGACTAGCGTGACCGGTCAAGGGTTCTACATTCCTCATTTTTCGTCCAATCTTCTCCTTTTTGATTCCTTTCTTCCTATTTTGATGTTTCCTATCCATTCCAACATCAAACCTAATCAAAACACCCTAAATCCTATCCATGCTCAAAGGGCCTCACGGCCTCTATTTTCCCGGCCACCCACATGGTTTCCTCAGCCGTGAACCACCCTCAATATCATCTTAAAATCATCCTAGAAACCTAATACTCATCCCCCAATAATCCAAAACTAACCATAATGCCCAAATCGAAATAAAAGGGAAAAATGGGCAAACTGAGTACATACCATTTCTCAGCCGTTCACGGCGGCCCAGCCGCCTCCTTCCACCGTCCACAGCATCCTCAGCCCCCCTCTCACTCTCCTGGTTCCTCATATGTGATCATATGGGGTAAGGGTTTGGATTGGGGTTGGGTGTTTGATCGGTTTGGGTGTGTTTGGTAAGCACGAACACAGAACAAGGAAAATGGGAGGATATGCATGAATGTAAAATGGGTGGCCGGTGGATGGGTGACACTTGTCACTCATCCATTGGTCCAGTGACAAATTATCTGGCCCCACTTAATTCCAAAAAGGCTCTCGTCTCGTAAAATGCGCAATAGTACTTTCGTACTTCCGTCAATCGCAACTTCTCCGTCGAACGTCCGAATTCGACGTGCTGCCTGTCTACGGATTCGTATCATCCCGATCTACGTAACGGTCCTTGGGCCTCAGCCATCGGACCTCTCAGGTCAAAAGTCAACTATTTGCTCATATTCAACCAAATTACCAAAATACCCTCGAACATCCGAAAATCATAACTTCTTCCTCAAATGTCGGAATCGAGCATGCCACCTGTCTATGAACTCGTGACGTCCTGAAATACGTCACAGTCATTGGTCAAAGTCCATTTGACCTCCTGAACGAAAAGTCAACGATTCGCCCATTCTAGGGGTAAAATCGTCATTTCGCCCTGCTCGTCCACTAATCCTCGTCTAATCCCTGATTAGTCTCGCTAATCCGTCATTAATTCTTAATTAATCCCGCTAATTCGGGACGGGTCATCACATGTGTTGGTATTTTCTTTCTAACATTTGTAAATGTGAATACAATCTTCGTGTGTTTTACTTTTTGAATTTCATTTACTTCATTTGTTTTAGCGCTTAACCTTCAATTTAACGCTGAGTGTTTATGACCGCTGTTCGGTGTACTTGGCATAGGGTTGAAGAGATTTAAATGTTTTACGCACATTGAAATCAATAACATAAGGTGAATCGTATTATGAGTGTTTATGACCGTTGTTCGGTGCATTTGTAATATTGAAAAACGCATGCATGTATTTGAGATGATTAAGGTAGGATTTCGTGATTGGTTCAGTATGAGCATGATGTTAGAGTGTTGGTAAAAATATATGTTTGAAGAAAATTTCACTTGCACAAAAGTTAAAGTAGAAGTAGAATTGAGTTCTTAATTATTTTTATTTTTTTTTATTATTATATGATTACAATCTTTCAAACCCCTCATTTAATTCTTTATTCTTTTATTCTTTTATTCTTTATTTCATTAATTCATTAATTCATTTATTTTTTTTCTTAAATTCATTTATTCTTTAATTCTTTATTATTTAATTATTTAATTATTTAATTATTTAATTCATTATTCTTTGATTATTCATTATTCTTTTTAACTAACATATTATTAATATTCCCTAATTTCCCCAGTTAAGAGCGATCCCTATTTACCAATACTACATCTACACAAAAATGTTGACTTTTTGATTGACCACTATTTACCATCCCTATTTAACTAACATATTATTAATATTTCCTAATTTCCCCAGTCAAGGGCATTTTCGTAATTTGGACGAAAATAGGGAAAATGTTGACTTTTTGATTGACCACTAATTTTCACACAATTCGAGGACCGTTAGGTAGGTCTCGAGACGCTGAATTCGTAGACAGGCGGCACACATCAATCGGAGTTCGGTTGACCGAGTTACGGGTCTAGAAGCGTGAAGGGCATTTTGGTAAATTTGTGAAGAAGGGAAAAACAGTAATTTTGCATAGGGGCACGGTTTGAAACCGGGAAGCAGGGGCTGAACCACAGTGCTTGGGTGGTTTGTCCAGGGGATTGTTTATTTGTTGGTGGCTTTGGGCGTGAGTGTGTGCAAGCGTGGTGTTTGGGACACTTAAACTATGTGTGGGTGTGCATGAAACAAGTGCACAGTGTGTGGGTTGGTATTTTTAAAACAGTGCTGGTGTTTTTTAGGTGAAAATAAACAGAGACAGTGGAGGCAAGTGCCCAGTATGTGAGATTGTGTGATGATTGGAAACTTAACACAGAGCACGGGCATGTAGTGGGCTGGGAATACGGTGCTAGTGCTTCTGAAAATTGAAAAAAAAAACAAATACTTTGAGCAGGGCGTGATCGACTTTCCCAAGGCCGGATTGAGAGAAATTTTGAACGGGAAAGGGATCAAAGTGGGAAATAGCAGAGTGTTGAGATTGAGAGAGGAAGGAAAGGGAGGAAAATGGGAGAAGAGAGTTCAAAAACCCGAAACCTGCTTTTGTATGAATTCAAATTCGAATTTTCAATTTTAGCCCAGCCCAAGTCCAATTGAGGTGAGATTATGTCTTCTGGAATCCTAATTAGTCGATCCAAATCAAGTATTGCAAGGTTCGAAGCCTGTTGAGCTAAGAACAGACATGGCAGAGCTTGGAAATTCGAAGGATTGAGTCGCCTAATTGGAGGCGTTGGACGATGCAATTGAGCTTTAAAACAAGTTTGTGATAATCATACGAAGCTGTTGGCTGGATCAATTGAAGAAAAACGATGAGGATTGGATGAACTTCAATGATGAACAGTGCACGTCTGTTCTTCGAAGTTTCGACTTCGAATCTCCTGGATTAAGGTAAGTTATCACAGATTTGAGGTCACAGATCCCTAATTAGCTACATGGCGATCCTACTGAATGATTGAATTTATGAAATTAACTTGGAATTGATAGAATCCCAGCCGGGTCACGTCGCGGACCAACGGACCCGTTTATCAGTTAGACGGGTTGGGACGACAGTACAATCACTGGAGCAGGCGTGTGAGTTTCACGCGCAGCCACTCACGGTGGAGCGTGAGGGCGCGTGGTCTCGATTCTCGAGGTGAGTTCAACACGACTTTTGTCCTATACAATGTAACGAACATTTTAGCGTTGATTTCGAATTAATCGGACACCTTTTCGATATTGTTTCGCGGGGTCCGAAGGTTTATTTTACGTTTTTAATTTACATTTAATTTCCAGAAAATTATGGAAAATTAGTATGATGTTATTTGAGTCTTTGGTGACACTAAAGAATGTTTTTCGGACAGGATTCAAGATTCCTGAAAA
The DNA here is from genome assembly GCA_032719365.1 of Prinsepia uniflora. NCBI lineage: Eukaryota > Viridiplantae > Streptophyta > Magnoliopsida > Rosales > Rosaceae > Prinsepia > Prinsepia uniflora. Next base: position 29,413,182 of record CM064863.1, read on the forward strand.
ATGTCGAAAATTACGGAAACGCGTGCAGCGCGAAAACGGGTGTTATGAACGGTGTGTGAGTGGACTTTGCTTTCAAAATTTATTGCATGCATAAATGTTTCTTTGATTTCTATGATTATGATTATGACTTGTGATAATTACGATTTTCGTATTTATACGTATTTTGATATGCAATACGTAACTGCACGTATTTCGAGACTATGATTTCTCTTATGTTTTGATGAGGGTTTGATGAACAATATTACATGATTTGTGCATATGATGTTTTAAGGATGTTTTGACTATGATTGTGAGTATGACTTACGGTGTTGACACGGATTTCGAGATTTTTACCGATTTGTATGTTTTACGAGATTTTGAGTATGTTGTGATTGATCAAGATTTTGATGAATTGAATTTGGGATTTGAAATAAGATTTGTGTTCAAAGATTTAAAATGGATTTTGAAAAAGGTGATTTCGGGCTTGATGCCCAGGGCATAAAAGTAATTTTGATGAACGAGATTCGGATTTCGGAAACTAGAAAGTGAATTTCTGGACTGGGTTCGGAATGGTGGTTCCGAATGCCAGCTTACGGAATCATTATTGCGAATTCGGTTTCTGGAATGGGTGACGGATATGATTGGGGATTTGAATGTGCAATTCGGACATAAGTCCTATTATGAAGAAATGTGATTTCGGAATGGTTTTTAAAATGGATCACGATGGATCCTAGATTGTTGTGATTTACAAATGGTTTTGGGTTTAAAGACCCGGTGCTATTGCTGGATCACGTTTTGAGTTTAAAGACTCGGTTAATTGATGACGGGGGAGGGCCCTTGATGAGTTTAAAGACTCGGCTACTATTTTGAGTTTAAAGACTCGGTATGATACTGTAACACCCCGGAAATTCGAGGATTTCAATATTGTAATTTAATGTGTGATTTGACGCTTTTACCCTTGCGATTAGTATGGTCAAATTGTTGACTTTTTGATTGATGAATTAAACGGACTTTGACCTATGACCGTGACGTAGTTCGGGACGTCACGAGTTCATAGACAGGTGGCACGTCCAATTCGGACGATTAGGGAGAAAGTTATGACTATCGGAAGTTCAGGAGTATTACCGTGATTTGGACATTTGGGGGTGGAAATGTTGACTTTTTGTTTGACAACTAATTTTCAGTTGACTCAATGACCGTTAGGTAGGTCTCGACGTCCTTAGTCCGTAGACAGGCGGCACGCCGAAATCGGACTCCGTACGAGGAAGTTATGGTCAGAGACGTGAAATCGGGAGGTTCGTGTCTCGGTTTGCGTGCCAAATATTTTATTCTGGAAATCTGATTGGAGGACACCTGGTGAGTGAAAAGTGTCACTCACCCATTGGCTAGATTGGATCAGATCCACTATGGGTTTAAATACCATTAAAACCAACTTTTAATTACAGCCATTGATCTGAAACCTCCAGATCTGATCTCAGCCCTTGATCTCATTCCTGAGATTCAATCTGGGCCGTCCATCCATTTCCCTCCATTTCTATATATTTCCTAACCCGACACACTCACGTACTGCCCATTCCAAACCATCACACCACATTGCATCTGACCCTTGCTCTGAGTAACACTGGACTGGACGGGTGAGGCGGCAGACGGCAGGGATCACGGCGGAGGACGGCGGCGAGGTAGGGAAACCGGAAAACCCGAAACGGTTTTAAAACTCAGATTTTGGTAACTCGAACTCCCACGTTTAGTTTTGTGTTAATTTGACCCTAATCAATTCTATGGACTGTTAGGAACCTAGAGGGCCCGTTTTCGTGGTCTGAGGTGGCCTGAACAGAGGACAAACGACGACGGGAACCAGGACTGTGCAATCGAGGTAAGTCTTCGATTCAGTCCTTGTTGATTGATTTTAAATAGGTAGAACCCTTTCTAGGATTAAGACGAACATCTAGGAACAAACCAGAGTAAAAATGGTTGAGTGTGGAAAAAATGGTGACCGGGTCATGATCGCGGGTCTGATCGACCCGAGTTGCAGAAATACGGGTCAACCTGTCTGAGGACAGAGGTGATGACGTGGCACCCTATCAGACTGTCAGGTGACGTGGACCAACCGTGAGCCGACACGTGTCACATGTCAGTGCACAGTCAGCACTGACATGTCAGTGACGTGGACCAGTCACGGACTGCCACGTGTCACTAACATGTCAGTGACGTGGACCAGTGCCGTGCTGACACGTGGCACATGTCAGATCTGACACGTGGCCTGACAGATCAGTGAGGTGGACCAATCGGGTGTTGACACGTGGCACTGTCAGATTCTGACGGGTCAGACCTGACAGCTGTCAGATGACGTCATGCTGACGTCAGCAGTGACGGCAGCGATGATGTCAGCAGGACTGTTCCTGCGTTGACCGATGCGTTGACTGGCGCGTGTGGGCGCGTGTGAACAGTACTTTTGGTGGGACCACCACCATTCTTTAGGTTTCGACGATCTGGATCCAATGGCGGTGGTTTCGGGTCGATCGGAGATCATTAAGTTGGTCAAAATGAGGTTTATTGCATTGGGAAGCTCGTTCAGGCGGCTTTCCCGGGCCGGTTTCGGTCTAGGGTTTCATGGTTAAATGTTTGGGGTTTGTATGGACCCTTACGTATACTTTGGATATGACAGGGATTGTATAATTGTACCAGATCGAGGGTATACGCTCGGTTTTCAGCAGGATTGTACTGTGAGTGGGCCGTTTTCTTAAACCCTTGCGTGCATAAATGTTTTCTGGTTTTATTATGCTTATTCACATGCTGGAATCAATAAATGGTTTTGATGATATTTCGGTTATGGCACGTTTCACGGTATTTGGGCATGAGACCCGTTTGATGAAACGCAACGATCGGTTCGGATTTTACCTACGTATACATATATGTTTTGCATGTGGATATCAATAAAATGTATTTGGTACTGCACTGTATAAATCCTTCCATATTATATTGTCTCCTCCGGATGAGGTACCCCGGAGAGGTCACGGACGTCTAGTACGTCCAGCGTCTATGACGCTAAGCATCGGGGATGCTGTACCCGAACGGGGTTCGGGGATTGAACTCGGAAATTGAGACCCGAGTGGCACGCGTAGCCTTGTGATTGTGACCTTATTGGACGTCAGGGACGTCAGACATCAGGGATGTCGGGATTGGAGTGTATAGTGCAGTGGCTAAAATTTTACTTATGGTTTTATTATATGCCTTATGGTTCATACTATATGATTGATGGTTTTAAATACGGTTGCATGCATGTTTGGAAAACGGAGGGGTAAATTATATGTTTCACTTATCGAATGATTTTATAAACTTGAGTTTCGGTCCACTCACCCTTAATGTTTTTGGTAACCCCTCCAGGTCGTGTTACTGAGGTAGAGGAGGAACCTGAGGCTGAGGTATAGATCTACTTCTGCGTACCTGAACCCCTGTTGGGTGGTGTACCCGCAGGTTTACTATAGAGTCGTGCTCGCAACTTGTAATTTTGGATTTCATCCCTTGTCTGACATTCGTTTAATTCAAATTTGATGTATGACTTTAATTTGGTTATTTATGCATTTGATGTTTTGAGGTTAAAATTGGTATGAATTATTGGCTGTCAGACGGGAGCAGGGCACGTCCCCTTGTGGTCCCTGTGGGATCGGGGCGGGTCCTGTCAGCTTGGTATCAGAGCACTAGGTTGTGGTCAGTACTAGGGTATGGTCAGCATGCTAGGCTAGCGATTAGTACTAGTTACTTTTCGACTTTTAAGAATATTGTTTTCTGATTTATGCCTCTTGACAGTTGGTTATGCCTCCTAGGAGAATTCCTCATACACGAACTGATGAGGATCTGGAAAGGGAGATGGAATGCGCGAGCATTGAAAGGGCTCAACGTTTGGGAGCCACTCCTTTATGCGGGGGATCAAATTCCGAAGATGCTCATGATTGGATCACCAAGTGGGAGAGGATCTTCTCGGTGATGCACTGCCCTCCGGGCGAACGGGTAACTTTGGCGGCCTTCTTGCTGGAAGGAGGAGCCTACCAGTGGTGGCACGGACTCGAAATGTCTGGGTGGGTGTCCATACCACTACTTGGGATGCTTTCCGTTCCAGATTTCTGGACCAATACTACCCGCGATCTTTTCGCGCGGCACGGGAGGCTGAGTTCCTGCGGCTGGAGCAGGGTGATATGTCCATTGCGGACTACGAGCAAACTTTCGGAAAACTATCCCGGTTCGCTGCATCATTCGTGAGCACGGAGGAGGACAAATGTCAAAGGTTTGAGCTTGGACTCCGAGGGGAGATCCGGGCAAGTGTGACTGCTGCTACTCATGCTTCATTGAGAGATTTGGTCGACGCTGCGGTGCGTGTCGAGGCCAGTCTGGCGGCACACCAGACACGACAGCCTTCGGGCGAGGGGCGACGACAGGATCACCCACATCGTGGGCCATCAGGCCAAAAGAACAACAAGGGAGGGGGCTACAGGGGAGCACCCTCATCCTTCAAGGGTCGTGGCTGGTCAGGTCGACGCGGAGGCTCTCAGGGCAGAGGATCAGGATACAACTCTGGCCAGCGCTCATCTTGGAGCGGTGCTTCTGGTGGGCATTCGGACAGGCCAAGGCTAGTAACTTGTTTTGTTTACGGAGAGGAGGGCCACTATGTCTGTGATTTCCCGCAGTTGTCCAAGAACAACGACGCTGGGGGCTCTAGTGTGGTGCAGAGCATGGCTTCCCACACTAATGGAGGTCGCGGTCAGGGAGGTGACCGTGGTGCTGGGCGTGGCGTGCGCGGGCGCGGACGGAACGGAGGGCCGAGGGCCCAAGTGTTTGCAATGACCCAACAGCAGGCGAGGACTGCCCCAGGCGTGGTCACAGGTACACTACATATCTTTAACCTTCTTGTACGTGTATTGATGGATGCGGGGGCTACACATTCTTATATTTCGAAGAGTTGTGCTGGTATGCTTGATTGTGTGGTATCAGTTTTAGATTGCGAAATGGGTGTTGGCACCCCGATGGGTATCGTGTACCTTGTGAATCAGGCGATTCGGAGGTGCCCGGTAAGAATTGAGGATGTGGATTTACCAGCAGACTTATTTATTCTGGATATCCACGACTTCGATATAATCCTAGGGATGGATTGGTTGTCGGAGCACGGATCGCTCATCGACTGCTGTAGCAAGTAAGTGATTCTGCGGAGCCCGGGTTTGCCGGAAGTTATCTTTCAGGGGGAACGTGACGGTTCGCCTCCTGGAGTGATTTCGTCACTTACTGCTACCAAACTTCTACGGAAGGGATGCCAGGCTTATCTGGCGCATGTCGTGTCGGAACAGGTTGATACTCCGGGTATCGACGAGATACCGGTGGTACGTGAGTTTCCGAATGTGTTCCCGGAAGACTTACCTGGATTACCGCCATCGCGGGAGATCGAGTTTACTATTGAACTACTCCCTGGTACCCGACCTATATCCCAGGCACCATACCGGATGGCGCCGGCCGAGTTACGAGAACTCAAGACTCAATTGCAGGAGTTGGTGGATTTGGGATATGTCCGACCAAGTACTTCACCGTGGGGAGCACCGGTGTTGGTCGTAAAAAAGAAGGAGGGAAGTCTCCGTTTATGTATTGACTATCGACAACTCAACAAGGTGACGCTGAGGAACCAGTATCCTCTACCCAAGATCGATGACCTTTTTGACCAGTTGCGGGGAGCTCAGTGCTTCTCGAAAATTGATTTGCGGTCTGGGTATCACCAACTGAGGATTTCGGAGGAGGATATTCCGAAAACTGCTTTTCGAACCCGTTATGGACACTACGAGTTCCTGGTTATGCCTTTTGGGTTGACGAATGCTCCATCAGCATTCATGGATCTGATGAACCGGGTCTTCCGACCCTACTTGGATAAGTTCGTGATTGTGTTCATCGATGATATTTTGGTGTACTCGAGGAGTGCCCGTGCACATGAGGAACATCTACGGTTGGTCTTGGAGAGACTGAGACAAGAACAATTGTACGCCAAACTGAGCAAGTGTCAGTTTTGGCTGAGTAGTATTGGTTTTCTGGGACACGTGATATCGACGGATGGGATTTGCGTGGATCCCCAGAAAACAGAAGCGGTGACCAACTGGGCTAGACCGACAACAGTGACCGAGGTGCGGAGTTTCGTCGGATTAGCAGGTTACTACCGGAGATTCGTGGAGGGTTTCTCCAAAATTGATGCACCATTGACTTGTTTGACTCGGAAAGGAGTGAAGTTTATCTGGGACGAGCAGTGCGGTCGGAGTTTTCAAGAGTTGAAAGATCGATTGACCACTGCACCTTTCCTTGCATTGCCGGACAACAGTGGAGAATTCGTGGTCTTTAGTGACGCTTCACTGCAAGGTCTGGGCTGCGTGTTGATGCAGACTGGCAAGGTTATCGCCTATGCATCCCGGCAGCTGAAGACTCATGAGTTGAACTATCCAACCCATGATTTGGAGTTGGCAGCGATCGTTCATGCTCTAAAAATATGGAGACATTATCTGTTCGGCGCAACGTGTCGGATATACACCGACCACCAGAGTCTTAAATACCTATTCACTCAGAAGGAGCTTAACATGAGACAACAGAGATGGTTGGAGCTACTGAAGGACTATGACTGTACGATCGAGTACCATCCGGGTAAGGCTAATGTGGTGGCGGATGCACTCATCAGGAAGTCAGCGGGATCTATTGCACACCTGGGGATGGTGTATCTTCCCTTGCTGGTGGAACTCCGGAAGGCGGGAGTTATCTTGGGCACAGATGCGCATGGAGCTTTGTTGGCCAGCTTCCATGTACGACCTGTACTGATTGATCGGATTATCGAAGCACAACTTCAGGATCCGATACTCTGTATTTACAGAATTGAGGTCGATGTGGATGGGAGACAGGATTTTACCATCCGGGACGATGGAGCACTTGTGAAATTGGGCCGTTTGTGTGTACCTGCAGTGGCAGAGTTACGGGCCGAGATTCTTGAGGAGGCCCATAGTTCGGCCTATGCTATGCATCCAGGGGGTACCAAGATGTACCGTACCCTCCGGAACCATTATTGGTGGCCAGGAATGAAGAAGGATATTGCCGAGTTCGTGAGCAAATGCTTAACCTGTCAGCAGGTTAAGGCGGAACGGCAGAGACCGTATGGGGCTATGCAGCCACTTCCGATTCCTGAGTGGAAGTGGGATCACATCACCATGGACTTCGTCTTTAAGTTACCGAGGACTCAGAGTGGAGTGGACGGAGTATGGGTGATCGTGGATCGGTTAACCAAATCAGCCCATTTTCTGCCAGTTCAGGAGACCTATAAACCTAACCGACTGGCTCAGTTGTTTGTGAAGGAAATCGTACGATTGCATGGTACGCCGGAATCGATCGTGTCCGATCGTGATCCGCGTTTCACTTCCAGGTTCTGGCGGAGTTTGCAAGCTACTCTGGGAACAACCCTACGTTTCAGTACTGCTTTCCATCCTCAGACCGATGGACAGTCTGAAAGAACCATTCAGACCCTGGAGGACATGATGAGGTCATGTGTACTACAGTTTCAGGACTCTTGGGATACTCATTTGCCATTGATGGAATTCGCTTACAACAACAGCTATCAGGCAAGCATCGGGATGGCACCTTATGAGGCACTGTATGGTCGACAGTGCAGGACACCTATCTGCTGGACGGAGATAGGAGAACGAGCGGCAGTAGGGCCGGAATTGATGGACTTAACCATGGAGACTGTTCGTGTTATCAAGGAGAGATTGAAGGCGGCACAGGACCGCCAGAAGAGTTATGCCGATCGACGGATTTGAGACTTGGAATTTGAAGTGGGAGATTTTGTCTTCCTGAAGTTATCACCGTGGAAGGGGATTATCCGATTTGGTCGACGGGGGAAACTGAGTCCGCGTTTTATCGGACCATATGAGATCGTGGAGAGAATCGGCAGAGTTGCTTACAGATTGGCACTACCTCCAGAACTATCTAGAGTTCACAATGTTTTCCACATATCGATGCTACGGAAGTACGTACATGATGCTTCTCATGTACTTGGGGAACAACCTGTCGAACTACGGGAGGATTTGAGCTTTGATGAACAACCAGTACAGATCTTGGATCGGAAGGACAAGGTACTACGTCGGAAGACGATCCCTCTCGTGAAGATTCTCTGGAGAAACCAGAATGTGGAAGAAGCCACATGGGAGCCTGAGGCTCAAATGCGAGAACAATTTCCTCATTTGTTTCTTTGAAATTTCGGGACGAAATTTCTTAAGGGGGGAAGGTTGTAACACCCCGGAAATTCGAGGATTTCAATATTGTAATTTAATGTGTGATTTAACGCTTTTACCCTTGCGATTAGTATGGCCAAATTGTTGACTTTTTTATTGATGAATTAAACGGACTTTGACCTATGACCGTGACGTAGTTCGGGACGTCACGAGTTCATAGACAGGTGGCACGTCCAATTCGGACGATCAGGGAGAAAGTTATGACTATCGGAAGTTCAGGGGTATTACCGTGATTTGGACATTTGGGGGTGGAAATGTTGACTTTTTGTTTGACATCTAATTTTCAGTTGACTCAAGGACCGTTAGGTAGGTCTCGACGTCCTGAGTCCGTAGACAGGCGGCACGCCGAAATCGGACTCCGTACGAGGAAGTTATGGTCAGAGACGTGAAATCGGGAGGTTCGTGTCTCGGTTTGCGTGCCAAATATTTTATTCTGGAAATCTGATTGGAGGACACCTGGTGAGTGACAACTGTCACTCACCCATTGGCTAGATTGGATTAGATCCACTATGGGTTTAAATACCATTAAAACCAACTTTTAATTCCAGCCATTGATCTGAAACCTCCAGATCTGATCTCAGCCCTTGATCTCATTCCTGAGATTCAATCTGGGCCGTCCATCCATTTCCCTCCATTTCTATATATTTCCTAACCCGACACACTCACGTACTGCCCATTCCAAACCATCACACCACATTGCATCTGACCCTTGCTCTGAGTAACACTGGACTAGACGGGTGAGGCGGCAGACGGCAGGGATCACGGCGGAGGACGGCGGCGAGGTAGGGAAACCGGAAAACCCGAAACGGTTTTAAAACTCAGATTTTGGTAAGTCGAACTCCCACGTTTAGTTTTGTGTTAATTTGACCCTAATCAATTCTATGGACTGTTAGGAACCTAGAGAGCTCGTTTTCGTGGTCTGAGGTGGCCTGAACAGAGGACAAACGGCGACGGGAACCAGGACTGTGCAATCGAGGTAAGTCTTCGATTCAGTCCTTGTTGATTGATTTTAAATAGGTAGAACCCTTTCTGGGATTAAGACAAACGTCTAGGAACAAACCAGAGTGAAAATGGTTGAGTGTGGAAGAAATGGTGACCGGGTCATGATCGCGGGTCTGATCGACCCGAGTTGCAGAAATACGGGTCAACCCGTCCGAGGACAGAGGTGATGACGTGGCACCCTGTCAGACTGTCAGGTGACGTGGACCAACCGTGAGCCGACACGTGTCACATGTCAGTGCACAGTCAGCACTGACATGTCAGTGACGTGGACCAGTTAGGGACTGCCACGTGTCACTGACATGTCAGTGACGTGGACCAGTGCCGTGCTGACACGTGGTACATGTCAGATCTGACACGTGGCCTGACAGATCAGTGAGGTGGACCAATCGGGTGTTGACACGTGGCACTGTCAGAGTCTGACAGGTCAGACCTGACAGCTGTCAGATGACGTCAGCGTGACGTCATGCTGACGTCAGCAGTGACGTCATCGATGATGTCAGCAGGACTGTTCCTGCATTGACCGACGCGTTGACTGGCGCGTGTGGGCGCGTGTGAACAGTACTTTTGGTGGGACCACCACCATTCTTTAGGTTTCGACAATCCGGATCCAATAGCGGTGGTTTCGGGTCGATCGGAGATCATTAAGTTGGTCAAAATGAGGTTTATTGCATTGGGAAGCGTGCTCAGGCGGCTTTCCCGGGCCGGTTTCGATCTAGGGTTTCATGGTTAAATGTTTGGGGTTTGTATGGACCCTTACGTATACTTTGGATATGACAGGGATTGTATAATTGTACCAGATCGAGGGTATACGCTCGGTTTTCAGCAGGATTGTACTGTGAGTGGGCCGTTTTCTTAAACCCTTGCGTGCATAAATGTTTTCTGGTTTTATTATGCTTATTCACATGCTGGAATCAATAAATGGTTTTGATGATATTTCGGTTATGGCACGTTTCACGGTATTTGGGCATGAGACCCGTTTGATGAAACGCAACGATCGGTTCGGATTTTACCTACGTATACATATATGTTTTGCATGTGGATATCAATAAAATGTATTTGGTACTGCACTGTATAAATCCTTCCATATTATATTGTCTCCTCCGGATGAGGTACCCCGGAGAGGTCACGGACGTACAGTACGTCCAGCGTCTATGACGCTAAGAATCGGGGATGCTGTACCCGAACGGGGTTCGGGGATTGAACTCGGAAATTGAGACCCGAGTGGCACGCGTAGCCTTGTGATTGTGACCTTATTGGACGTCAGGGACGTCAGACATCAGGGATGTCGGGATTGGAGTGTATAGTGCAGTGGCTAAAATTTTACTTATGGTTTTATTATATGCCTTATGGTTCATACTATATGATTGATGGTTTTAAATACGGTTGCATGCATGTTTGGAAAACGGAGGGGTAAATTATATGTTTCACTTATCGAATGATTTTATAAACTTGAGTTTCGGTCCACTCACCCTTAATGTTTTTGGTAACCCTTCCAGGTCGTGTTACTGAGGTAGAGGAGGAACCTGAGGCTGAGGCATAGATCTACTTCTGCGTACCTGAACCCCTGTTGGGTGGTGTACCCGCAGGTTTACTATAGAGTCGTGCTCGCAACTTGTAATTTTGGATTTCATCCCTTGTCTGACATTCGTTTAATTCAAATTTGATGTATGACTTTAATTTGGTTATTTATGCATTTGATGTTTTGAGGTTAAAATTGGTATGAATTATTGGGTGTCAGACGGGAGCAGGGCACGTCCCCTTGTGGTCCCTGTGGGATCGGGGCGGGTCCTGTCAGATACCCCCCGAGGCCTATTGATTATGTTCTGAGTTTAAAGACTCGTTGATATCCCGGGAAGGCCTGATTATGCGCATTGTTTTGAGTTTAAAGACTCGGGCGCACTTGAGATCCAGCAGATTGATTGACTTCTGAATTATTGTCGATTTCCGATATTTTCGGATGTGTTGGGCAATGGCCCGGTTTATATGGTTTGATGGATTTGGATTATGTTGTGTACTTGGATTTGATTCATGGTTTTGGGCTGAGGCCCTGTGTTTATGTCTACGGGCTAAGACCCGAAGGTTAAGAAAAGGAAAATGATTTTGATTTTCATACACGGTTTTCTTATGTTGGAAATGAAATGGATTGCGAAATGATTTTCGAATGCATGCATTGGTTTTACGTGGAGGGTAGAAATGTCTTTCTGTAACTGTTTTATAAACTGATTCATTTTTGTCCACTCACACCTTTTGTGTTTTTATTGACCCTCCAGGTCGTGACGCGTTGATCGAGGCTGATCGAGAGGTGGAGGTACGAGTGAGTACGTGTGTGGCTACCCCTGGTTTGTCAAGTACTGAGGGTAATTTGGGAACTTCAGTCGACTTGCCAGACGGGAGCAGGACCAGATACAGTTATCAATGTCCCTTCGGGGGCGGTCCTGTCAATTTATCCATCTTATTTTTGTTCTTATTATTTTTGTTTTTATTTTTATTTTTATATTTGTACTTATTATACTTGTTCATAATGTTTATCTTTATACATGTTCATATTGTACTTGTATATTATTTTTATTTATTTTTATACTTGTTCATAACTTTTATTTTTATGCTTGTTCATAGTTTGATTCTTACAATTGTTCTTATATCATTTGTTTATAATGTTCATATTTTATTTGTTCTTATTATATTTGTTTATGTAAATTTAAAATTTTAATTTATTTGTTCATTTTATACTTATACATACTTGTTCATAATTGACTTTTATTTATGTTTGTTTATAATTCTTATATTTGTCATATTATTCTTGTTCATACTTGTACACAATGTTCCTTCTTTTTACTTATTCATAAGTGCATATTGTACATATTCACTTTTCCTTATTTTTACTTTTATTTATTTTTATTTGTTTTTTTAATTTAAAAAAAAAGATAAAATTCGTAAAAAAAAAATATTCTTTTCTTCATTCATTTATTTATTATATTCCAAAAAAAAATTAATTAATAAAAAATAATTTAATAAGGAAAACCTTTTTCATTACCCTAAATATATATATAAATATATATTCATTTACTTTCCAACTATCTTTAGTTTTAGCTTCATATTAGTGTTAATTCATAAATGTGCATAAATTTTGTTTTTGTTGGTTGTTCATAATTTTTTATTTTTGTTTATGTAAATTCAAACTCTTATTATACTTGTTCATACTTTGTGACTGGGAGGCTATTGGACAGCCTGAGACAAGACGGGGATCACGGTGGAGGTAAGTTAACCCGTAAATCCGTGAGATTTCAAAATCTGGAAATCATGTTTTGGGTGTTGATTTGAGCCCCTGTTGATTCTATTATGACCTAGGGACCAAGGAGACTTGATTGGGATTGTTTTCGAAGGCTGGGACGACCGGAATCGATGGAAGAACTTAGTTGCAGGGACCGTCGACATTGATGCATCAAGGAGGTATTGTCTCGTGCGGTTTTTGGCCTTTTGAGATTATAAAACGATTAGAAATTATTAGATAAAACTTTAGGAGTTAGAAGAGTTGAAAAATAAATCGAAAATGGAGAAAACCGGCTGGTCCAGTCCGGTCTGGTAGAGAACCAACGAACCGGTTTAGACCCAATTTGCTGGAGGTTGATGTTGATTATAGCTAGGCGCGTGGCCTTCACGCGCAACCCCTTTGGGCGGCGCATGGGGACGCGTGAAGCATAATTTAGGGGTGGTTCCAACATGTGAATTAATCAGTTCGATGTAACGAACATTTTGGGACTGGTTTCGTGTCGATCGGACATCGTCTCGATATGTTTCGGGGTGTCTAAAGGTTTAGGATCGAGTTTAAAAATAGTAAAAAATTCGGGAAAATTACGCGGCCTTAATAGGAGGTTAATGAAGAGGTTAGTAACCCTCTAGTGTGGTTTGGATAGGTTTGGAAGTCCCGGTGATAATGATGGGGCCCAGGAGGGCTTATGGCCCGCATATCGAGGAAGCAACGTAGAACGATCTGTGAGTGGACTTCGTTTTCTAAACTGTGATGAATGCATAACTATTTTATAGGTTTTACATACTTGATTTCTATGATGGTGATTGGGGCACTGGTGGTTTATGTGATTGCACGTATTTCAAGGTAATGCCGTATTTATACGTATTTCGAGGTAATATCGTATTTATACGTATTTCGAGATTTACGAGTTTATGCTATGGCTATGTGATTGTTAGTTTAATAATGGTTCTATAGCATGGTTTTAGTTTTGAAAAGATGAATTCGGGTATGAGACCTATTTGAAATATGTGATCAGGCCAGGGGCCCAGTTGGTTTACGAAATCGGGCTGAGACCCTTTTCAGTTATATGATCGGGTCGGGGGCCCAATGGTTTAAAAAATTGGGCATGAGGCCTAGTTGAGTTTTATAAATGGGATTTCGGGTCTGGGACCCTATGTTTCATAAACGTGATTTCGGGTCGAGGACCCTAAATGGATTGTGATGTTTTATGAGATATTTCGGGTAGGGCCCATTGAGATGTTTTGAAATAACTTTGTAAAATTGTTTTCTATATACCTTCTTGATACGAGGATATGTGATGGTCACCTCCTGGTGTCTGGGACACTGGGGAAGTCACGGTACATTGCCTGCGAGGGGTCATTATACGGAGTTACCGGACCGTATAGTGACTCAGGAGAAGGAATGCTATGATTAGACGTCTAGGACGTCAGACATCTGGGATGTCAGGGATATTGATCTGGAGAGACCTCAGGCAGCACACTTTGCTTATTACCGTGAGATATGACTTCTGGGACGTCAAGCGTCTGGGACGTTAGGCATTTGGGATGTCGAGGATGGTTATGTGGCAAATATGGAATATTGGATTCATGAAATAGTATTTCGGTCTTCGTGGATTTGTGGTTATGGATTTGGGCAGTGGTCCGCTTAGTTTTGGATTTACGGATTTTGGTACTCTACGGTTTTGGGCTAAGTTCCCACACTTGATTTTGAGTTACGGTTTTTGGGCTAAGCCCCTAATGGTTGATTTCAGTAAATGTTTTGATTATTGGTTTTCGATGCATGCATACCTTTTAGTGAAGGGCATAAATATCTTTATAAAATGTGTTTTTATAAACTTATTGATTTTCGTCCACTCATAGTTCTGAATGGTTTTAATGTTCTTCAGGTTGATCACGGATGCAGACTGTAGCAGGGACCGAAACATCGCACTCATACACCGTTCCTGGCGCTCTCTGGGAGCCCCGTATAGGCTGAGGTATGTATTATCCCTTGTATGATACTTCGTGTCAGACAGGAGTATGGCACATCCCACGTTAATCCCAGAGGGATTGGGATGGGTCGTGTCAGAAACTGAGGGAGATAGAGATGGAGACTGAGGACTGGAGAGATGGGGTGTGCGACATTGAGATGTCTTTCGGAACTTCGGATAAAGAATGAGGAGACATATGAGAGAGATGAGGAAAGAGGTGAGGAAGAGAGATGAGTCGAGAGCCATGAAAATAAAAACCAGACTGACCGAGAGAGACGAGAGATGATGAGAGGCTTCAGGGTTAAGAGGCTTCACCTTCGACATCGTTGGTTTCGGTGTTTAGGGATTGGGGTTTCTCAGCCTTCGTTAGTATCGAAGACTTGAACGAAGTGAGGAGGATGGGGTCGAGGAGCTTCAAGGTTAAGTGTTTTAGTGCTAGAGCTTCGGGATCGGGCGAGGTTAAGGCCTAAGGGCTTTGGGGTTCATTTATTGGGATAAAGGGGTTATGGGGTTAAGGGCTTAGCGTAAGGGCTTCAGGGTTAAAGGAAGGGCTGTTATTGGGCTAAGGGGAGGGGTTACTAACTGCTAAGGGTTGGGCTTCAGTTTATCGGTTTGGTTTGGGACTGGAAAAGCAAAAACCAAAATCAAATTGATTATGGTTCGGTTCGGTTCATTTTTAAGTTTTAATTCAGTTTTCTTTCGGTTCAATTTTTTATGGTTCGGTTTTGGTTTAGTCCGATTTTTTCATTTGGTTTTTTTTAACTAATTAACAGAGCCACCTCAACCTCCCCCCCCCCCCCCCCCCCCCTTAATCGTTGCTTGTAAGTTAAGTTGGCTGACTGGGAATACACCCCAAGCCGTAGCTTGCTTCATAGGCCATCTGGATGGGAAATCCACTAATTCGTTTCGTTCAGGTTCCTCTCGCTTGTAAAAATCGTGGCTAAAGAACCTTTATAAATACCCTTATCTAAAGCGCATTATCCAACGCCAGACCTAAGTAATCCAAGGTTAGTACCCTTTATGAATCCAATCAGGTTTCAAGTGTCTCACTAGTATCTGTCTCACCCATGCCCTTAGGTTGTCAAAGGGGCTTGCATCTCAAAGGCAATCATCTTATCCAGTAAAAAAATACTAGGCACACCTAGTGTGTGGTCTATAAGAAGTTAACATAGTGCTCTGATACTAAATTGATAGGATCTGTCCTAAAAATTCCTAGATAACCATGCTCGGTCATGTTCCTCTCTAACAAATAAAGCAAAAATTCCCCAAATACCCTTAAAAAATGTCAAACAAGGGATAACCTTCCAAAGTCCCACTCAAACAAACTGTGCAAGTATACAGTTTCAAAATACCAGTGGATAACCAGAGCAATAATAATAATAATAGTACTAAAATAGTAGTAATAATAATAATAATAATAATAATAATAATAATAATAATAATAATAATAATAATAATAATAATAATAATAATAATAATAATAATAATGCAGCCCCCATGAGCTGGTGGAGACATAACCTATAACGCCAGTCGGGGAAATACAGCCCCCACGATTTGGTGGAGTCACACTCCATGATACTAGTTTGGGAAAATACAACCTCAAGATCTGGTGGAGACATATTCCATGATACCATTCTAGGAAAAGGTAATCACAGTATCTCCCAACGATAGTCGAAAGTGGAAAATAATATTTGAGTATCTCCCAACGATAATCGAAAGTGGAAAATAGTTCAAATATTAAAGCTTAAAACCTTGATTTTAAATAAATCCCTCACTCCAAATCCAATTTAAGGCATTAAACTGGGGCCTGAGCCCAAAACACTGTTTTCATAAAAATTCATAAAACATGTGTTTAGAATAATAAGCCGACTAATTATCTCAAATTATGATTGATCAGTTAACAGACAACAACGTTCAGAATAATTATTCAAAACATTTCAATCCATATTGTATAGCAAAAAATTAAAACAGTTTAATATGCATGCATCATAGTTGTGAGAACAAATGTCTACTCACAGACTGTCTAATCGAGTTTAGTCCTGAGCTGTGTGCTCCTCCAAGGTCCTTGGGGTGATATTTCCTGGAAAAAACAATAATCGGAGGTCACTAAAGCTATACATAAACCTGTATTTGAACCCACAAAATTGTAGGGATGACATACACATCATAAACCTAAGCATCGTCACTTCGAACACCTAGAAGTACCCCCAAACAACGTTTGATTGACCTAAAACTGGCGGCATTAGATCTGTATCATCAAAAGCTTGAACATAAGCTCTGTCGTGGACTGTACGATGGCCCCACGTGTTGTCATGAACAGGTGGAAGACTAGTAACCGCCCCCACTCGGTGGAGAATATTCCTTCCTAACGAATCATTCCATAAGGGAATATTCCATCAACCTTAGCAGAATATTTTGTCACCTAGGAATATCTATCACCGCAATTATTGAGGGAAAATATGATCGGAGTTGCTGTCTGATTCACCGAAACCTTACCCCAAAAACTTCATTTTGGCATAAACTTCAAACCTTTATAACTTTCTCAATTCTCAACCAAATCATGCGTTCTAATAATGGAAATTTATCTACTCGACCCTAGGAACTCAAACCCAAACCCAAAATTTTATGAAAGTACCTGGATTGGAAACATGCTCGAAAGTTTTGAATTTTTCTCCCTTCATGATTTCGTGCTATTTTGTGGTCCTTTCCTTCGATGGATACTATGTTCTTGATCGAAGGGAAGAGAGGAACATGATTAGTGCAACCAAAATAGGTAGAATGACCTCAAATTAGAATCCAGAATCTTGGGCATTCTTTGGGTTTCACAGGTGGGAGAAAGAAGAGAGTGTGAGGTGTGGTGTTAGGTGTTAAAAATGCCCAAAATAGAAAGATAAAGGAGAAGAAATCTGATCCTTTTCCTAAAATATTTCAAACACCAAAAGACGAAATTGCCCTTCAAGTTTTTAGAATTGTAACTTCCTTGTATGAAACCCATTTAATGCTTGTCGCTTGTCCACGTACACTATATATTGAAACCTATGTAACAATCCTAAGTATATGTGTAACAAGTTCCCCGAGCCAAAAGTTAAAGTTCATGCATTAAAAACACAAACATGGGCAAAATAGTCATTTTACCTTAATAATTTTTGAATAAAAAATTCAGGTCGTTACAAGTTAACTATATAAAAATATTGGTTGTAAATCAAAAATCTCTAATACCTTATACGGCACATAAGCGTAACCTAAAGGTACATAGGTATTTTTAGAAATAAAAATACAATAAAACCAGTGACAAATATTTAAAAGATTGAACATATCGAAGTTAAATAAAAGGGTATTTATGAATGGAATTAATATGCATTAAAGGTTCCATATTGCTTCCCTATATCTTATCATTTCTATATCCTTCATTTATTGTATCCAACGAACCATGTCCGTCCACCTCTATTTTCCATACGGGTGGGCATGAATCTGTTAAAATCGCTAACTGAATCGCTTCAAACCGTTATTTATCCAACGGTTTAGGTTTGATAGGATAAAAGTCATAAAGTTTGAGAATTCAAACCTCTCTGTTAGTAACGGTTTGGATTTGGATTTTTATTTTGGAAATCCGGGAAATCAAAACCGAACCACTAAGTAATATATTAATTTTTATTCATTTTTAAATCTATTATTAATACAAAATAAAAATAATAAAAATAAAAGGATATATAGATATATCATGATTATTAAATAGTAATGTTTGTTTGATAAATCTTAATATAGTGATAATCTTTGCAATCCAATTTTTAGTAAGCTTAATATATAAAATTTTGAGTATTTATTATTTTTTTTTTGTCTCCTTTTTTTTATCCTTGATTTTTTTTTATATTCCTTAGCGGTTTCAAACTATTTTGATCTGAACTAAACCCTTAGTAACAATTTGGATCGAAACGATTTTATTTCTAACTTTAGAAAATTCAAACCGTTAAAATTTTAACGGTTTGGATTTGGATATTGCCAATATCTTTATCGAACTGCACTGTATAGAGCATATCTGTCAGGACCCGTCCCAAATTCCTCGGGATTAGCGTGGGACGTGTCTGCTCCCGTCTGATCCTTTGTCCAACCGGGGCTATCAGAGGGCGCCGGGATCCGAAGGAGGAATGTGATGTCTCGTCTCTGCTACAGCCCGCATCCGCGATCAACCTGAAGGACATTCAAAACATAAAAGCTGTAAGTGGACAAAACAAATATTTTATAAAAACATTTCATAAAAGACCTTTATGCCCTTCATTAAAACATATGCATGCATTCGAAAACCATTTTTAAGGTTCATGCCCGGTCCCCATAAACCGTCATGAATCATAAAATCATTTGCGCCTTGGCCTGAAATTCGTAAATCAATACATGGGACCTCCGCCCAAACCAAAACTCGTGGGAACTCGTCCCAAATCCAGCTCATATGGGTCTCAGCCCAAAACCAATACGCGTGGGTCTCATCTCAACGTCGTCTCAATGAAAACTCGTACACATATATAACCCATCCTAGGCACTTCCTGAGAAGATGCCAACTCGGGGCACACAGCCCCTAGGGAACACATCCCCGATATATGTCACGATTTCTCTATATATATAAGTATGCATATTACTCTGGGTCTCACTCCGAGTCTTCTCCCAGGAATTCTCCATCTTGGAGACTCTATCTTCGGACCTAGTCCGATCATCTCTCCAGAATCTGGTCTGGGACCACATCATAACGCCCACTCCTAGAACTGGATCCCTATAGGGATACCCACTCTGGTTTGTGGATCGTGACTCTCCAGGTTGACGTTTGGAGGAGACCAATCAATAAGCTCGTAAGAAGGGTATATACATACTAGTATAGAAAACCATAAAACGTGTCAGGAGACGACCCTCCTCGGCCAAGACCCGACTCATCTAGCACGATATTGTCCGCGTTGGGCCTCCTTGCCCTTGCCCTCACAGTTTTGTTTTTGGGAACTCACGGTGCAACTTCCCAGGGGGTCACCCATCATGGAATTGCACCAGCCTCAACTCACTTAACTTTGGAGTTCCAACCAAACCCAAAGCCACTGAGCTCCCAAAAGGCCTCATTTAGATCAAAGTTGCACAGTGGCCCACTTTATCTTACACGATATTGTCCCCTCTAGGCAGGGCGCACCATCACACCCGCAGGGTTTTGTTCCTGAGAGCTCAAGGTGCTACTTCCCAGTGGGTCACCCATCATGGGATTGTACCAGCCTCCACTCGCTTAACTTTGGAGTTCCCCCGGAATCCAAAGCCAGTGAGCTCTCAGAAGGCCTCGCTATCGAGACTCCGCATCCAACGGAATCAAGTGCCCGTACAACTACTAACTATTCTGTATCCCCACTCTGGGATTTCCTCGATAAGTACCAACCCTGGTAACCTGTCCATCCAATCTCTAACTAGTCGTAAGTCGACTCAACCAATGTCGTCTACCAGGTCGCCTATGACTTTAGCTGCACCCACAATCTATCACAGCTAGAGTAGTACGATAACCAACTAGGTCTAACCGATTACTACAACCTCAACAACAGAGTGTAGTCCCATCACTAAAGCTGACATGACTAGACCGACCAACGGTCTCGACTCCGAAAAGTCGTCAAAGTCAAACCACTCACCAACTCACCTTTCCGAACCATACACCCTACCTTAGGGTTCCACGATCACACCTATGGTTCCTCTGAACTTAACTGCAGAAGGCAGAATAATCCACAATCTGACCGACCACGGGGTCCTAACATCGCATGGACGTCAATCCAATCCTACCGTCAGTTCAACTAGAGCTCCTCGAACCCGGCTGCTCCCAACAGCATAACCATCTAACTCCATAAAATCCGACCATCTAATGGTCACAACTCCTAACCAGTTGTCAAAATCGATCCTACGACATCGTGAAAGACGATCCCAACTAACCATCTCATGATCAAAACTCTGAAAAGCTATTACGTTCAACCTTTAGTAGGGTCCTACATTGCCAACCACGACAGACCTATGGCAACCTCGGCATCGAGTGCCGAACCAAAACGATCTACGATTCAATCCTACTAACTATCGTACCGGCATCCTAACTATCAGGTTGATAACTATCACGCCGTGAGTGAGATTTGATGCCAGTTGGCATGAGGGGGTACGCCTTGGTGGGTACGAGTCGGATTGGTACGTATTGGATTACGTGATTAGAAGTAGACGTTGTGTTGATGGTCAGGTGACCATGGACACGAAATGGATGATGGCTTGGAGTTTTGATCAATCTGATGCTGGATTGGACAGATGGACTCCAGAATCGAGACGTGGTTGGCTACGACCTAGGTTGTTGTTGTTGTTGGCGTCGTTGTTTTTGTAGTATGGTTGATGGATGGATGTACGTACCTTGTTCGTTGTTCGAGGTACGATACGGGCAGGTTAGCGGTGCCTAGTGGCGGTATATAGGATATACCAGTGGTACGTTGGTGATCGTGTTGGTAGTCGGCTTAGTTCCGATACCATTTGATTAGTCGAGGACGTGAACTGGATATTAGATATTGTGTGTTGGGTCATAGTGTTTCTGATGGGTCCAGTCATACACAGGTCGAGTGAGATGTTGGTGATTTTATACTCAGGTTGAGTAAGTTGGTGGTTAGTGTAACCACAAGTGAGTATAGTGTCAGTTTTCGACCCGCGACTGTCAAGTGGTGACAGTTTGTCAGATGTGTCAGCATGGATCGTTGTGTGAGGTCTAGTGACTCCCAGTGAGAGCAGGTGTCAGGATAGATTGGGATTGAGAAAGGAACAGTCGAGTTGTTCGTGTCAACGAAATGGTAGAATTGTCAAGTCGTATCAATTCGGAACGTGAGATTACTGTCACTTGACTTGGTCGAGTGTAATCGAGGTGACGTGAGTGTTAGTGGAACGTCTAGATGTGAATAAGTATTGATCTGGTTAGTGCGGGTACTAGTGTACACGTGTGTAAGGTCGAACTGCTTTCCACAAGGTGGATGTGGAATCAGGATAGTTGGAATTTCGAGGACAAAATTAAGTAAGGAGGGAAGGTTGTAACAACCCATCCCGAATTTCGGGATTAGATTAGTGACTAATCATGATTAGTGAGGTTACTCCGTGATTAGTTGAGCGAAATCGTACGGACGGTGCAAAATGACCGTTTTGCCCCTAGTCGTAGGTAAAACATTGACTTTTCGTTCAAGCGGTTAATTGGACTTTGGCCGATGACTGTGACGTAGTTCAGGACGTCACGAGTTCATAGACAGGTGGCACATTCGATTCTGACATTCGAGGGAAAAGATATGACATTCGGAAGTTCATGGGCATTTTGGTAATTTGGTTGAATAGGAGCAAATAGTTGACTTTTTGACCAGGAGGTCCGATGGCCAAGGGCCGAGGACCGTTACGTATATCGGCACAATATGAATCCGTAGACAGGTGGCACGTCGAATTCGGACGTTCGACGACAAAGTTACGGTTCACGGAAGCTTCGGGTCACTATTGCTCTATTTACGAAACGACTTAACTTTTGTTTTAAGTTGGCCTTAGATATTTTAAATTGGCCCAATGGATGAGTGACAAGTGTCACTCATCCATTTCTCATTGCTTCCCATACATGCATCCCTTCCCTTTGTCGTGCAAACCAATCCAACTAAACCCAAAAACTCGATCTCACCATTTCTTCATCTCTGTACAACCCAAACCCTTCCCCTTCACTTGGTTCAACCTGAGATGGAGACAGAGAGGGACCGAGGTCTGGTGGTTAGGTCTACATGAGTCTGTGGCAAGCACTACTATCGAGAGTGGTTGTAGTTACGGTTGTTGGGAATCGGGGACGTTCAAGCGACGTTTCCTTTTCTCTTATGAGTTGTCAGGGTGACTGTGCCCAGAGTTGTTGGGTACGACGGAGACAGAGCTTTTCCAATTAGCGCAGAGACCGGGATATCACATACAACCTCCGGATCTTGGCGTACTCTAAAGGCCCGAGCGGGCTAAAGTCAGAATTTTCCCTTGTCTGACACTCCGTGTCAGACGGGATCAGGGTCGTCCCGCGTTAATCCCGGGGGGATTGGGACGTGTCCTAACAGATGTCACTCATCCCAATGGCCCAAACCCCTAATTTGTGGATCTATCATAATTAAATATTATTATTTTAATTATTTTATAATTAAACATCACCCACCTTCAATCTCCACCATCCATCTCATCTAGTCTCTAAATCTCAACCCTCCATTTCTTCTCCCTCTCTCACCTGAACACTATTATCTTCTTCTCTGTTTTCCCACAACCGAAACACCTCCATTTCTTCCTTTCCATGTTAAGCAAACACACATACCCTCACCACCTTCCCGAAAACATTGTCTGACGTTGGTGACTCATGAAGGGAACTTTGAAGGGGAGATGAGGAGTAGATGGTGGCATTGACGGTGAGGGCCGACACGCACAGTGGCAGGAGAAACCCGAGACGGTAGGTTTTTAGTTTAAAATTCAAGTATCATTTTTTGTTGGTTTTTGATCGAAACTAACGTTTGGGTTATGCTTCTGGGGGTCTGGTGAGGCGAATGAAATTAATTTCGAGGGCTAGGACGGTGAACAGCGGAGGAACTCACCACCACCATGGTCGATATTGAAGGTATGGTTTTCTTCGACTCCTTCTGTGTTTTAATAGCTAGAAAGACTAGGTTTGAGTAAGGGAATCTTTAAGAATCAAAATGGACAAGTTTGGACTAAAAATGGAGGAGATTGGGCCCTGGACCGGTCCAGACTGGTCCGGTCCGATTCAAACCAGCAAACCGGGTTCAGCTGAGGTTAGGGATGAAATGTAGCACTGCGTGTGGGCTTCACGTGCAGCCGCTTGCGGCGGCACATGGAGGCGTGTGGTGGGTCCAATGGGGAAGTGTTCAACATGTCAAATCCTCTATTCGATATAACGAACATTTTGGGACTGGTTTCGTGTCGATCGAACACCGTCTCGATAATGTTCGGGACATCAGAAGATTTAGGTTCGAGATTTAAAACAGTTAAAAATTCGAGAAAATTGCGGGGCTTCAATGATAGGCTAATAAGGTAGTTAGTAACCCTCTAGATTGATTTGGACAGGTTTGGGAGTCTCGGTGACCACGATTAGCCCGGTGAGGCTTACAGCACGCAAACCGAGGCGGCATCTTAGGACGGTATGTGAGTGGACCTTGTTTTCTAAATTGATGCATGCATAAATGTTTATTATATATTTTAATACTTGTTTTGTGATGCCATGAGTGCATTTGTGTGTGGTTACGTATTGGCACATATTTCGAGATTTCAGCATTATACGGTGCCTATACGGGTTTGTGTTTCTACATTGATTTAAATGAAATGGTTTTGGATTTCAAAAGGATAACCTCAGGCATGAGACCCATTTGGTTTTTTCTTGGGCATATGACCCTATTGATAACCTATGGGTCTGAATCGTGCTTGCGGCGGGTGCTATGTGCACGGCGATGGACAATACGACACTCGCCTCCGGACTAGGATGTGTCCCTTCCGGAGAGGTCATGATGCACGATTCGTTGTTTGGCAGCCGAGGGAGGCTCGACTTCAGAGTGCTGACGGTTTAGGATATCGGTCAATGATGGGTGAACCATGATCTTGTGGTGGTCGCATCGGTTGATACGTTCACGACGACATACCAGGATTGAAGGCGGTCCTGGATGGATGGTTGTACGCATCACTACGATCGGAGTCGTGACTAACCCTGAGATATCGGGCACGTTGCCCAGTTGAGTCATGTGTTCGAGTACGAGACCAAGTTACTTTATGTTTATGTTTTCGGGTCGGGGACCCTAAATGGATTTCCAGGTTCATGACGGTTTATAGGGACCGGCATGAACCATTGAAAGGTTTTACGATTCATGACGGTTTATGGGGACCGGCATGAATCCTTGAAAGGTTTTTATGGTTCATGACGGTTTATGGGGACCTGGCATGAATCCTTTGAAAGGTTTTAAGGATGTTTTCTATATATATATATATATTTATATACCTTCCTTTACTTGGATTGTCTCCTCCAGGGAGGGTCGTTGGCCTAGATGGACCCCGGAGTAGTCACAGAGCACTGATTGAGTGGAGTCGCCCCCGTTGGGTTCCTTACTCTCAGAAAGGCTATGGATTATAACCTCAGGGAGGGTCATTGGGGACACTGACCTGGGTGACCCTGAGAGACTTAGGCTTGAGACCCCGGGTAGCATGCGCGTAGCTTTGGAAACCGTGACAGGATTGGTTGTGTGATTTATATGTATATATGATATATGATGTGTGATGTATACAAGTTTTGGGCTAAGCTCCACATGGATTTGGGCAGTGGCCCATATGGTTGGTTCTTTATGGTTCTTTCGGTTATGGTATTAGGCTTAGTTCCCACATATGGTTCTTTTGGTTAAATGGTTTTCGAATGCATGCATGCTTTTTAGTGAAGAGTACAAATGTCTTCTTACGAAATTTTTTTATAAATGATTGTTTTGTCCACTCACAGCTTTTAATGTTTTGACTGCCCTTCAGGTTGATCGCGGATGTGGACTGTAGCAAAGACTGAGATATCACATACCTCATCAGGATGCTGGCGTACTCTGAAGCCCCAGAGGGCTAAGGTTGGAATTTCCCTTGTCATACGGGATCAGGGTCGTCTCGCGTTAATCCCGGAGGGATTGGGATGAGTCCTGACAAAACGGGACTCACACCCAATAGCATAAAGCAACTGGGCCTCCAACCTGAACATAGTACTCAACAGGGCCTCTAACCCGATTTCACAATAATTGGGCATCGAACCCGAACTCAAATCAACTGGACATCGAGCTCGGTAGCTCAGGGTCAGTCACGATCCCGATCATAGCGATGCGTGAAACCATCAATCAAGGACCTCTCTCAATCTTGGTATGTCACCGTGAACACATCACTGCCATGACCATCTCGAGACCATGGTGCACACGTCGCTGATCGACCCCCTAAACCGCCAGCACTCCGAATTCGAGCCTCCAGTGGCTGCTCGACAACGAAACGTGCATCGTGACCTCTCCGGAAGGAACGCATCTCAATCTGGAGGTGAGCGTCACATCGTCCGTCGTTGTACACACAGTACCCGTCGCAACCACGACTCAGACCCGTAGGTCATCAATGGGGTCTCATGCCCGAGTCAAAAAAAAATCCAATTGGGTCTCATGCCTGGTTTTACCTTTTCAAAACCATTTCATTAAAACCGAAAGCATAAGCACGTATAAAACTGAAAACCTCAAAGTACGTGCCCATGCGTAAACACACACACAAAATGCACTCAAGGCATCCCAAAACATATATTAGAACATATATAAAACAATTATGCATGCATCGATTTCAGAAAGAAAGTCCACTCACAGACCGTCAGCGCTGCAGCCTCGATACGCGAGTCGTACGCCTTCCCAGGTCAATCGTCATCTCCGGGGTTCCCAAACCTGTGCAAATCACTTTAGAGGGTTACTAACTACTTAATTAACCCCTCACTAAAGCCTCCTAATTTTTTGGAATTTTTAATTATTTTAAACGCTTTCCGAAACCTTCGTACATCTCAAACTATATCGAAACGATGCCCGATCGACTCGAAACCAGTCACAAAATGTTTGTTACATCGAATAGATAATTTCACTTGCTGGAACCACCTTCAAATTCCTCACCACGCGCTTGCACATGCCTCGAGATGACCCTGCGCGTGGGTCTCATGCGCCACTGCACAGTGGTCGTTTTCTTCCTTCAACCGACCGGTCCGACCGACCAGTTTGGTTTTTCCTGCAACTTGGACCGGCATGACTAGTCCAGCCTCCTACACGGTCCCATTTTCATCATTTCTCTTCCTAATCAACCCTACTCTTCCTAATTCGATCTTAGGAACCTAAACATACGATTAAAACCACCTAAAAACCTCATAAAACCCATGAACCCGAATGCCCCTCACGGTTCAATATTTCCAAAACTTCCCCAGGGCTGGTCAATATTAAAACCACCTAAAAACCTCCTAACATCCTCCTAATAACCCAATAAACCCATTATAATCATTAAAAAGGCCCATAACGTAGGAAATAAAAAATGGAAGTAATCGGTCAAAAACCGATTACCTTGGTTCGAGTTGGCCTCCTTCGTCCACGGCGGCCCTGCCTTGGCCAGCCACCACCTTCCTCAAGTCCTCAGTTCATCCTCTTTGGGTCTCAATCACTATCATAGGGGTTAAGGGTTTGGATTGGATTTGGAATGGTTGATCGGGTTTGAATGAAGAAAACAAAGAAGGTGAACTGATATGCATGAGTTGGTTTGGATGAACAATGGATGGGTGACACTTGTCACTCATCCATTGGGCCTATCCAATAATATATGGGCCCCACTTAAGTCCAAAAGTCTTCAGTCTCGAAAAATGTGCAATAGTGCGTTCGAACTTCCGTGAACCGTAACTTCTCCGTCGAACGTCCGAATTCGATGTGCCACCTGTCTACAGATTCGTATCGTCCCGATCTACGTAACGGTCCTTGGCCCTCGGCCATCAGACCTCCTAGGTCAAAAGTCAATTGTTGACCCCTATTCAACAAAATTACCAAAATGCCCCCGAACTACCGATCGTCATAACTTCTTCCTCGAATGTTAGAATCGGACGTGCCACCTGTGACAGGACTCGTCCCAATTGGACTTTGATAATCGTGTCCGGTCCTCCTCCCGTCTGACAAGTCAACTGAAGTCCTGAAACTACCCTTCAGCACCTGTCAGACAAGGGATAACTGTACTGACTTCCGCTCATGCCTCCACCTCTCGATCAGCCCCGAACAGCGTGCCACGGCTTGGAGGGTTATCAAAACAGGAAAAGTGTGAGTGGACAAAAATAATATCATTTCAAAATAGATCATTTACCCTCCAGTTTATCAAACCATGCATGCATAGAATCAAACATATGAATCATTTCATGAAACCATTTTATCATAAAATAAAGCACATAACTCGGGAAGTACACATCTGAGGGTCCTCTGAGAATTACACATCCAGATTTATCATCCTGCTGGGAATTACACGTCCAGCCCTGCTGGTAATTACACATCCAGCCTCACTGGGAATTAGACATCCGGTCCCTCCGGGAATTACGCATTCGGAGTCCCTCTAGGAATTACACATCCGAAGTCTACCCAGGAATTACACATCTAAAGGCACTGAACATAAATCCAAATCAAAATCTTTATTTCAAAATCATTGTTAAAACCACGTCAAAACCATTTATCACGGGGTCTCAAGCCCAAATCTCATTTTCACGCAAATCCGTACAACCGCAACCTAAGTTGCCATTTTCACATAAATCCATAAAATATATCCAAAAAGCATTACAAATACATCAAATCAATTTCCCGACTCATAATCCGAGTCAAAACTAATCTCAACTCCCGGGCCTTCGCCCAAAACAGCAATTTCACAGTTTTCTTGAAAAACGTGCCCAAAACACTGATTAAAATAATCATTAAATCCAATAAATAATCGTATCAAATCATCAAGCAATCATTGAAAATCAAATCATGCCATAAATCATGTTAAACATTTAACTATGCATGCATAGCAGTTTATAAAACAAACGTCCACTCGCACACCGTCCAAACCGCTCTCTTTCCGAGCTACACGCGTTTCCGTAATTTCTGATATTTTCTAGGAATCTCGAATCCTGTCCAAAATCATTATTAAGGGTTACTAATGACTCAACTAATATCCTATTAATTTCCCATAATTTTTCGGGAATTAATTACGAATTAAAAACGTAACATAAACATTCGGACCCTCGAAACAATATCGAAACGGTGTCCGATTCACTCGAAACCAACGCCAAAATTTTTGTTACATTTCATAGAACAAAAGTCATGTTGACCTCACCTAGGGAATCATGCCTACGAGCCCTCACACGGCGCTGTGAGTAGCTGCATGTGAAACCCACGTGTGTGCAGTGTCGTCTCTCCCACCCATTTATGTAACGCCTCGAAAATCCAAAGTATGTAAAATGATAAAATAATAAGTAAAATGACGTTTTTACCCTTGGAGGGGTGTGGTTAAATGTTGACTTTTTGTTCGGAATACTTTTTGTACATTTTGTGAGGACCATTGTGTAGGTCTCAGGATGCTGAATCCGTAGACAGGTGGCAAGTCGAAACGGAGCTCGAATAAAAAAGTTACGGTTCTGTGAAGTTCAGGGGCAAAATGGTAATTTGTCACGGGAAGGGCAAAATGGTCAAATGATAGATTTTGGCTGAGTCACTAAACTGATATCTCCTGCCTTCAATGGGAGACACTTGGTAGCCTGAGGAAGGGTTGAGTGTCTCACACTGCCCATTTCAAACCGTTTGAAACCTTCACCGTTTAAAACAATTATTCCTACAAAAACAGAGAAATCAACTTCCTTCGATTCAGCTAGAGACCAGTGAGAGACCATTTGAATGTGTTTGAAAAACCTGGAGCAATTGAGAGGTTAGGAGAGAATAGAAACCCGAGAGCCAGAGAGGGAATGAGAAAACCGTATTCGAATATTTGAAAAACAAAGAAAAATTTCAATTGAGAGTTCTAAGCCTCAGGGATCAAAATTGAGATTGGATTCGATCTTCTGAGACCATTTTTAACCAGTACACGACCAAAACGAAGGGAAACGACGTTGTTTTGAGAAAGAACAGAGACTTCAATTTCTGCTCAAAATCGAGCTTGGGTTCGAATAGTTGGAGGTAAGAATTGGTGAAATTGATTATGTAAAACAGTTTAATGCGCTCTCACGATGCTTTCTGTGTAAATTAATTAGGAAACCTGGGACGAATTGAATGAACCCGATCATGAAACCCGTTTGAAGATTTATCGTGGGATGTAAGGATTTCAGTTGTAAATGAAACAATTAAGGTTACAGAACCTAAATTAAGAGAGGTTAGATGAGATTAGGTGAAAGAATGAAAGAAATCGAGGTCGAATTGAGGAAGATTGCACCGGGTCTGATCGTGGGTTCACTACCCGTTTAACAGGGAATCGGGTGAGAGAGACGTACTATAGCAGTACTGGGCACAGCGCGTGAGGGCGCGTGGCTGGGTTTCTGACTTTAGGTCCAACATACTTTTTGATATTTTTGATGATACGAACCTATTGACGTTATTTTTGTGTCAATCGGATATGGATTCGGAGTAGTTTCGATTGTAAGACCCGGTCTTCGAAGCAAGAACGGTGAGCAAGACCCGTGAGCTTGAGAAACAAGAACGGTGAACAAGACTCGTGAGCTTGGAAAGGTAAGATCGGTGAACGATCCCACATCACTCGGGGAAGGAAAGGTGAAGTACCTTATATGTGTGGGCATGTATCTATCTAACACAAGGCCTTTTGGGAGCTCAGTGGCTTTGGGGGGGATTGGAACCCCGAAGTTAAGCGATTTGAGGCTGGTGCAATCCCATGATGGGTGACCTACTGGGAAGTTGCACGTGATCTCCAGAAAACAAAACCGTGAGGGCTGGGCCCAAAGCGGACAATATTGTGTTAGATGGGCCAGGTCGTGACAGAATGGTATCAGAGCCGGACCCTGACCGGAAGTGTGCCAGCGAAGACGCTGGGCCTCAAGGGGGTGGATTGTAAGACCCAGTCTTGGAAGCAAGAACGGTGAGCAAGACCCGTGACCTAGAGAAGCAAGAACGGTGAGCAAGACCCGTGAGCTTGGAAAGGTAAGATCGGTGAACGATCCCACATCGCTCGGGGAGGGAAAGGTGAAGTACCTTATATGTGTGGGAACGTATCTATCTAACACAAGGCTTTTTGGGAGCTCAGTGGCTTTGGGGGGGATTGGAACCCCAAAGTTAAGCGAGTTGAAGCTGGTTCAATCCCATGATGGGTGACCTATTGGGAAATTGCACGCGAGCTCCCGAAAACAAAACCGTGAGGGCTGGGCCCAAAGCGGACAATATTGTGTTAGATGGGCCAGGTCGTGACGGAATGGTATCAGAGCTGGACCCTGACCGGAAGTGTGCCAGCGAAGACGTTGGGCCTCAAAGGGGTGGATTGTAAGACCCAGTCTTGGAAGCAAGAACGGTGAGCAAGACCCGTGACCTAGAGAAGCAAGAACGGTGAGCAAGACCCATGAGCTTGGAAAGGTAAGATCGGTGAACGATCCCACATCGCTCGGGGAGGGAAAGGTGAAGTACCTTATATGTGTGGGAACGTATCTATCTAACACAAGGCCTTTTGGGAGCTCAGTGGCTTTGGGGGGGATTGGAACCCCGAAGTTAAGCTAGTTGAGGCTGGTGCAATCCCATGATGGGTGACCTACTGGGAAATTGCACGTGATCTCCAGAAAACAAAACCGTGAGGGCTGGGCCCAAAGCAGACAATATTGTGTTAGATGGGCCAGGTCGTGACAGAATGGTATCAGAGCCGGACCCTGACCGGAAGTGTGCCAGCGAAGACGCTGGGCCTCAAGGGGGTGGATTGTAAGACCCAGTCTTGGAAGCAAGAACGGTGAGCAAGACCCGTGACCTAGAGAAGCAAGAACGGTGAGCAAGACCCCCGTGACCTAGAGAAGCAAGAACGGTGAGCAAGACCCCCGTGACCTAGAGAAGCAAGAACGGTGAGCAAGACCCGTGAGCTTGGAAAGGTAAGATCGGTGAACGATCCCACATCGCTCGGGGAGGGAAAGGTGAAGTACCTTATATGTGTGGGAACGTATCTATCTAACACAAGGCTTTTTGGGAGCTCAGTGGCTTTGGGGGGATTGGAACCCCAAAGTTAAGCGAGTTGAAGCGGGTGCAATCCCATGATGGGTGACCTATTGGGAAGTTGTACGTGAGCTCCCGAAAACAGAACCGTGAGGGCTGGGCCCAAAGCGGACAATATTGTGTTAGATGGCCCAGGTCGTGACAGAATGGTATTAGAGCTGGACCCTGACCGGAAGTGTTCCAGCGATGACGCTGGGCCCCAAGGGGGGTGGATTGTAAGACCTGGTCTTGGAAGCAAGAACGGTGAGCAAGACCCGTTAACTTGGAAAGGTGGGATCGATGAACGATCCCACATCGCTCGGGGAGGGAAAGGTGAAGTACCTTATATATGTGGGCACATATCTATCTAACATAAGGCCTTTTGGGAGCTCAGTGGCTTTGGAGGGGATTGGAAGCCCAAAGTTAAGCGAGTTGAGACTGGTGCAATCCCATGATGGGTGACCTACTGGGAAGTTGCACGTGAGCTCCCGAAAACAAAACCGTGAGGGCTGGGCCCAAAGCGGACAATATTGTGTTAGATGGGCCAGGTCGTGACAATTTAACTGATAAACGGATCCTGCAACCCACGAGCAGACCCGATTCGATTCCCATCAATTCTGCATCAATTCCTACAATTGAACCGTCCATTTGCATCGTTATTCATCCAATTAAGGTTCTGTAACCTCAATTACATAAACACTTACCTTCATTCCTCAGTTCGATATCGATTTCTCGAAGAACAGTCGAGCTCTGTTCATCCATCGTAGTCCACCAATTCGACCCATTTTCTTTCAATTGATCCAGCCAACAACGTCGTAGGACTATTCTAAGTATATTTCCAACCTCAATTTCATCCTTCAATCCCTCCAATTGCTCGACTCAAGTTCGAAAATCCACAGTCCTTATCCCTTCTGTTCTAGCCCAAAATGACCTTAATTCCCTTCAAGTTTAATTGGGTTCGACTCGGTTTGAGCTCAATAAACTTAATCCACAAATTCAAATTCGACCTTAAGGTTTATCAAGGGTTTTCGGGTTTTTGAGTCTAGGTCCAACTGGGTTAGAAGTTCAGCACTCACCGTTCAATTCCCCTCATTTTCTTCTATGGATATCCCATTTAATCTCTTTGTCCCTGGAGTTAATTCAATTCGTTCATATATCATCATCTCTCAATCAAAACGATTGTGTTGTTATCTTTTTGAATATTCAAACAACCATTTGCCATTAATTCATCCATTAAGGTGACAGATGTCACCATGTGAAAATTCCTCTGATGAGTCATCAAACAGGGAAAAAGACCAATTTGCCCTTCCTTGCATAATTACCAAAATGCCCATAGCCTTCGCAGACCCATAACTTTCACATCCAAAATCCGATTGACGCATGCCGCCTGTCTACAGATTCAGCATCCCGAGACCTATCCAACGGTCCTTTCGAAAAATCCTAACAAGGTCTAGATCAAAAAGTCAACTTTTGCCCCTATAACAAAGGGAAAAATCGTCATTTCCTTCCAATTTTTCGAATTTTTCCTTTTTTGAATTTCCGGGTCGTCACAACCTGTCTATGAACTTGTGACGTCCCGAACTACGTCACAGTCGCCGGCCAAAGTCCATTTGACTGCCTGAACGAAAAGTCAACACTTCGCCCATTCCAGGGGCAAAATCGTCATTTCGCCCTGAATGTCCGTTAAGCCTCGTCTAATCCCCGATTAGTCTCGCTAATCCGTCATTAATCCTTAATTAATCCCGCTAATTCGGGACGGGTCATTACAATATCCTTGTGTCATACCTTATTTATATATTAGAAACTACATAAAAATATTCAAATTATCAAATTCATTTTAATTCGTATCTTAATTATAAAAATTAGATTTTAAATAATTAAATTATCAAAACATAACAATTAGATATTTAGTTTTAGTAATCTGTTAAAAGCCGGGTATATGTCTAAGTGGCACTTGGGGATTTTTTTTTTTTTTAATACTAACAAGGATACTCATGAAGATATAATAAATAATAAAATTTAAATACACAAGGTAGTCAATAAAATATTGAAATAAAAAATAAAATAAAAACTAAAACAAATATTGAATATATACAATAATACTGATTCCTCCACATCTTCATCCCCGACTCCACGATCCACCTCCTTAGCCCTCACGTTGGATGCAAAACCACCACAACCATCGAATGAAACCACAATAGTCTCTAGTGGTAAATCCAAAGCTGAAAGGCGGTCCAGACGAGGTCCAATTTGTGCAATCAGGTAAATCTAAGAAATTGTTATTGGCGATCCAACATGCAGAGGTGGATCAGAATCCATCGATGAAAAGGTAGAGGAGAATCGAAGAAGCAGAGCTAAGAGGTAAATCTATTCGACTTCAATCTCTTAGTTGAAAATGAAACGAGCCTAGTTCGTATGGTGATTTAGATTTAGGTTTTTGTTTCTACTCAGATTCTAGGCGAGATTGATAATCCAAACTGAAATAGGTTCTCAGATTTGAATTATGCTTTCTATCTGTTTGATGAAATGCCTTGAACAAATTTAGTGTTTTCTGGATTTCCTCTTGTGGTCAGAGTTCTCTCTTTGATCCCTTAGTATTTCTTATTAGATTCAATGCATGTATTACAAGAGATATATCAATTACTCTTACATTCCACGCACACACTTATCTTGTGTTTAAGTTAGCATAGTGACAATGACATCTCCTATTCTTGTGGCTCACTCTTACACGTCAAACATTCTTAACAGAATTCCTTCATACACATCTCTCACTCATTCCCCTTTTCCTTCCTGTCACATGTACTCCATGAGTTAACAGCTGGCTCACTACTAAATTAGTTGCAAGTGAGCAACTTACCTTCAAACAGCCCCACCAAAGCGGTTCACTGGAACTACTCTTAGTAAGCCTCTTAGGTAGTAGAACTGTTCCTTAGGTAGAGCCTTGATAAAAATATCAATCAATTGTTCTTCAGACCTGTAATGCTGGATGGAAATCTCTCCATTCTGGATTGCATCCCTGATGTAATGAAATCGTCTGTTGATATGCTTTGTCTTTTAATGAAAGACAAGATTTTTAGCCATGGCAATGGCTGACATATTGTCACACATTAGAGGGGAAGCCTCCACTTGGTCTTCTCCTATATTTCCTAGGACAAACCTCAATAAGACAGCTTGAGTAGTTGCCTCAGAGGCACTCACATACTCAACTTCTACTGTTGAAAGGGCAACACTGTTTTGTTTTACTGACGCCCAAGAGAACACTCCATTTCCCAGTGTGAAAGCATAACCAAATGTGTTTTTCCGGTCATCAATTTATCCTCCTCAATCACTATCACAAAATCCCATAAGAGTAGCAACCTTTCCTTTCTTGTACTCAATCTCATAGTTCAAAGTTCCTTGAACATACATTAGAACTCTCTTAGCTGTCTTAGAGTTTTTCTTAGTAGGATTATGCATAAACCTTGATGTAACGACCCGTCCCGAATTCCAGGATTAGATTAGTGACTAATCATGATTAGTGAGGTTAATCCGTGATTAGTTGGGCGGAATCGAACGAACGATGCAAAATGACAATTTTGCCCCTAGGCGTGGGCAAAATGTTGACTTTCGTTTGGGCAGTCAAATGGACTTTAGACGATGACAGTGACGTAGCTCGTGACGTCATGAGTTCATAGACAAGTGGCACGTTTAATTCCGACATTCGAGGAAGAAGTTATGACATCCGAAGTTTAAGGGCATTTTGGTAATTTTGGTTAAAAGCGTAAAATGTTGACTTTTGGACTAGGATATCTGATGGCCGAGGGCCGAGGACTGTTACGTAGATCAGGACGATACGAATCCGTAGGCAGACGGCACGTCGAATTCGGACGTTCGACGACAAAGTTACGGTTCACGAAAGTTCAAGGTTACTATTGCACGAATTACGAGATTCTAGTAGGCCCAGATATTTAATCCATGCCCAATGGATGAGTGACAAGTGTCACCCATCCACAGGCCACCCATATACATTCTTGCATCGACCATTTCCTTCTTCATTTCAAACTAAACCCGATCTCACCATTTTCTCTCATTTGTGCAACCCAAACCATTCCCCTTCCATTGGATCCAAACTGAGGCTAAGACAGGGGATGACTGAGGATTGAGGGGAGCTTGCTGGATGGCCAGAACCACCGTCCACCGCGGCGTGGAGGAGGCAAACCCGATAGGTACTCGGTTTAGCCTTTTTCCTTTGATTTTTGAATTCTGACGTTAGGCTTGGTTTTTAATGATTACAATGGGATTTTTTAGTCACTTAGGAGGTATAGAGAAGGTTTTAATGGGGTTTAATGGCTGAGACGCCGTGGGGACTAATCGGGAATTTTAGACCGAAAAAAGAATAATCGGTTCAATGGTTTTACTAGGTTTTTTATGTTCTAATTTATATATTTAGCTTCATATGGATGTTAGGAAAATTATAGGATTAATTAGGGCTTGAATCGTACCGAAGTAGGGGAGGAAAACAACCCGAACCGGTCACACCGGTCCAAGCAAACCGGCTGCACAGGAAAACTGGGTTGGGCCGGTTCAGTAGAGCTTGAAGATGAAGCTACAGTACCGTGCGTGGAACCCACGTGCAGTGGCTTCTCGGGGAGCGTGAGGGCGAGTGTCCTACTGTTTGGGAAAGTTTTCAACACGTGAAATCATTTATTCAATGTAACGAATATTGACAGGACCCATCCCAATCCCCCCGGGATTAGTGCGGGATGACCCTGCTCCCGTCTGACACGAAGTGTCAGACAAGGGATATTTCCGACCTTTGCCCTCCCGGGCTATCAGAGTACGCGAGGATCTGGAGGAGG
Organism: Prinsepia uniflora; assembly: GCA_032719365.1. Taxonomy (NCBI): domain Eukaryota; kingdom Viridiplantae; phylum Streptophyta; class Magnoliopsida; order Rosales; family Rosaceae; genus Prinsepia; species Prinsepia uniflora. The sequence goes on from CM064863.1 coordinate 29,449,277, forward strand.
CATGTGATATCTCGGTCCCTGCTACAGTCCACATCCGACGTCAACCTGAAGGGCAGTCAAAACATTAAAAACTGTGAGTGGACAAAACAAAGAGTTTATAAAAACATTTAATAAGGAAGACATTTGTACCCTCCACTAAAAAGCATGCATGTATTCGAAAACCATTTATCCAAAACAACCATATGGGGGACTAAGCCCAAAGCAGATATAAACTAAGGTCGAAAGGACCACAATAAAAACGACCATACGGGCCACTGCCCAAATCCATAAAGGACTCGGCCCCAAACCATAAAGAAACCAAGTACACGAGCCACTGCTCAAATCCTGTGCACACCTGTACACACCACATATCATATATCATATATACATCACATACATATATATAAGTCACACAACCAATCCTGTCACGGTATCCAAAGCTACGCGCGCGCTACCCAGGTCTCAATCCGAGTCTTCTCAAAGCCAAGATCAATGTCCGTAGACCATTGACCCTACCTGAGGTAATAGTAATCATAGCCTTCCTGAGAGTAAGGAACCCAACTGGGGGGTGACTCCACTCAGTCGGTGCTCCGTGACTACTCCGAGGTCCACCCAGGCCAACGACCCTCCCCGGAGGAGATAATAGAAGTAAAGGAAGGTAGACGAACATATATATATATACATAACATAAACATTCATGACCGGTTCCCCTGAACCGTCATGATCCATAACATCCATAATCAGGTAACATGCCGGTTCCCATAAACCGTCATGTACCGTAATAACATAACCAGGTAACATGCCGGTTCCCATAAACCGTCATGTACCGTAATAACCAACAAGGGTTCATGCCGGTTCCCATAAACCGTCATGAACCATGATACCATAACAAGGGTTCATGCCGGTTCCCATAAACCGTCATGAACCTGGGAATCCATTTAAGGTTCCCTGACCTGAAATCAAAACCGTAAAGTGACTGGGTCTCGTACCCGAACATAGGACACCAACTGGGCACCGTGCCCGGAATCTGAGGTCATATGCCCAAGACAAAACCAAATGGGTTTCATACCCGAGTTTAGCCTTTTAGAAATCCAACACCATTTCATTTAAATCAATAAAGAAATACAGACCCGTATAAGCACCGTATAAGGCCGAAACCTCGAAATAGTGCTTATACGTAACCACATAGAAATGCACCCATGGCATCATCAAACAAGTAATAAAACATATAATAAACATTTATACATGCACCAATTTAGAAAACAAGGTCCACTCATAGACCGTCCGAGCTGCCACCTCGATTTTCGTGCCATACGGCTCCCCGAGCCGATCACCGTCACCGGGACTCCCAAACCTGTCCAAATCATAATAGAAGGTTACTAACTACTTAATTAACCTCCTACCAAAGCCCCGTAATTTTCCCGTATTTTTAACTATTTTTAATCCCGAACCTAAACCTTCCGATGCCCCGAAACATATCGAGACGGTGTCCGATCGACACGAAACCAGTCCCAAAATGTTCGTTACATCGAATAGAAGATTTCACATGTTGGAACCTTCCCTAGATTCCCTGCCACGCGCCCTCACGCGCCGTCTGAAGTGGCTGCGCGTGGGCTTCACGCGCCTGCTACAGTACCTGCTGACGTCATCGCTGACGTCAGCATGACGTCATCTGACAGCTGTCAGGTCTGACATGTTAGACTCTGACAGGTGCCACGTGTCATGCTCCCATTGGTCCACGTCACTGTGCTATTAGTGCCACGTGGCAGTCTGACATGTGCCACGTGTCATCACGGCACTGGTCCACGTCAGTGCCACGTGTCAGCCCCTGATTGGGCCACGTCACTGACATGTCAGTGCTGACTGTGCACTGACATGTGACACGTGTCGGCTGATGAGTGGTCCACGTCACCTGACAACCTGACAGGTGCCACGTCAACATGCCACGTCACCACCTTCAACAGCTCGACGGGTCGACCCGAACCCTGCAACCGGGTCGCCGTGACCCGCGACTTGACCCGGCCGGTTCTCCCTGCTCCGGCCACCATTTTTCCTCCCGTTTGTCCCATTCTACTCCTCTCAACCTAACCTAAAGATCCATGGGCTTAAAAACTATGAAACGTGTCGCGATAATTACCTACGGTGCCAAGAACAGTCGCCCAGTTTCCGGCCGTCCTTCTGGGCTGCACCGTCGTCCCCCGCCACTTCATTCGATCCTGTTAGCCTCCTCAAGTCCCCAGAATCACAACCTAATTATTAGTTTCGATTCAAACCCAATAAAACTCAAGTTTCAAATTCAAACCCCAAAAACTACCTTTTCGGGTTTCCTCCCGCCGTGTCCTCCGTCATCTTCAGCCGCCGTGTCCTTTAGTCCTTCATCGTCACATCCTCACCTTATCTCTCTGGTCTCAGTCGCAGATGATGAGGGAGTGTGGGTGTTGGCTGTGTTTTGAAGAAAATGAAGAATATGGGTTAATGGGGTTTTCGGGTTTGTGAGGAAAAGCAGGAAAATGAAATGAAAATGGTGATGGTGCCGTGGAAGAGAAGAGAGGTGATCAGATGAGGGAATGAGAGATGGAGGGTGAGGATTTAAAATGAATTTGGAATGGATGGTTAAGATTAAATGGTGGGTGGGTTTGGTTTATAAAAATAATTAAATAATATTAATTAATTATATAGATCCACATTTTGGGGGATCAAAGCAATGGGATGAGTGACACTTGTCACTCATCCATGGGGCCCACCAAAATATCCACCCAATCAGATTTCGCCGAAATGTCCCCGTCTCGAAGTTCGTGCATAGTGAAATCGAACTTCCGTGACCCATAACTCTCCCGTTCGAAGTCCGATTTCAGTGTGCCGCCTGCCTATGGATTCGTATCGTCCTTATCTACGTAACGGTCTTCGGGCCTCGGCCATCGGACCTCCCGGTCAAAAAGTCAACATTTGACCTCCTATTCACCCAAATTACCAAAATGCCCCTAAACTTCCGAACGTCATAACTTCCTCCTCGAATGTCGGAATTGAACGTGCCACCTGTCTATGAACTCGTGACGTCACGAACTACGTCACGGTCATCGGTCAAAGTCCATTTGACCGCCCGATTAAAAAGTCAACGTTTTGCCACCCTCAAGGGCAAAACGGTCATTTCGCATCGCTCGTCCGATTTCGCTCTACTAATCACAGATTAGCCTCACTAATCGTGATTAGTCACTAATCTAATCATGGAATTTGGTACGGGTCGTTACAACCTTCCCTCCTTAATTAATTTCGTCCTCGAAATTCCAACCGACCTAATCTAACCGTTCTTCCCTCCTTAATTAGTTTCGTTCTCGAAACGCCAACTATTCTGATTCCACATCCACCTCGTGGAAGGTAGAATCGACCTCGAAATACATGTACCCTCGTACACCAACCAACTAGAACAATACTTACTCGTCTGCAACCAGACGTACCACTAACGCTCATGTCGCCTCGTCTACATTCGACCACGTCGAATAGCAGAAGTCGTACGCTCCGAACTGACACCACCTGTCAGTATCAGAGGAGCCCAAGTATCCTATGATCGACCCACTTGTCAAATCTACCCTTTCGCTGACATAAACAACTCTACGGTTCCTTACTCACTCACTAAGATACCCTGACGTCTGCTCCCACTGGGAGTCATCAGACCTCACTCAACGATCCACGCTGACACCTCCGACAGACCGTCACCACTTAACAGTCGTCAGTCGAAAACTAACACTATACTCCCTTGTGGTTATACTAACCACCAATTCACTCAACCGGAGTATATGCATACTAACAAAACACTCGACCTGTGTGTAACTAGACCCATCAGAAATATCATGACCCACTGCACAGTATCCAATGTCCAGTCCACGACCTCAACTAATCTGATGGTATCAGAACCAATCCGACTACCAATACGCTCTCCAACGCACCACCGGTATAACCTATATACCGTCACCAGACATCCCAAGTCTGCCCGGTGTCGTACCTCGAACAACAAACCAGGTACGTACATCTACCCATCAATCAGCCTACAACCACCTAGGTTGTAGTCAATCACGTTTCAATTATGGAGTCCATCTGTCCGATCTAGACAAATCGAAACTCCAACCCATTATCTATTTCCAAATCCGAATCCGAATCCGCAATTTCGTAAGAAATCCCGAATCCGAACCCAGAAGTCGTATCCATATCCATGTTCAAATCCGAATCCGAAATCATCATTCCGTAAACTAGTATTTGGAATAACCATTCCGAACCCAAATCCATAAAAGAAAATCTATAGTCAAGCTCTAGAATCAAATCCTGAATCGTCACCCAGAATCCGATTCCAAAACCCAAATCTAGAAATCCTTTTTCAAGTTCTAAAATCAAATCCTAAATCGTCATCTAGAAATCTGATTCCAAAACTCGAAATATCGTTCGCGTCTACCGAGACGTATCAAAACCAAACCTATCGGTTACCCACTCAACCGATTACCACCATACGATCGATTGACTTCATAGGGAAGTCAATCCCAACATCAACACAACACTAGGTCAGACAAAATCCGACCTCGTCAGACACCTACTCATCGGACAACTACTCAGGCGAGTAATAAGTCATATGGGATTTACCTCGAAAAGAAGTTCAGTCCCATCATGCTTCACTCAACATCCAAGTAAGAGTAATAAACTCTCCACCTATCTGGATACCCAAATCACGATCCAGATCCAACACTACGTCAACCGACCATAGACGTCACGATCGAGGATCGTCTCGCCAACCAAAGTCCTAGACCATTTCCCACATCTTAAATAGATTAGTCTACGACGAGACACGCCGAGACTGTGGGTTACCACTGATTACCTCGTATCGATCCTTGTCATTCCACCAAGGCAAAACAAGAATGATTGAATAATCCATCCTACGTGAATGCAAACAACACTCGATGCACTCACCACGTCAAGTAACCCGACATCGTCTTCCACCAAGTAGAGAATGAGGAATCTCAGTCACCTAACTTCGATATACTCATCTCCTCCTGATGATTCAGAACAGATCCCGGGTCCACCAACCAATACACGATCAGTGTACTAGTGGAAACCAACAACATCTATATCATCAACGTCATCTACCATCATCATTCATGGTAGAATCTGAGAAGTCACCCAAAATGACGTCGAAATACCCGATACCAATGCGGAAAACCCGTATTCCTCTCGTCACCTCAATCGCAAACTCCCGCGATTCCGAAGTTCCAACAAGATTGGAAACAACATACCCGGACATCAACCACGTGTCCCTTAACCACTTTAACCTTAACTGAGGTCCACTCTGGAACCACAGATACCGAACATATGCCCATCTCGTCAGAGCCACATCCCGACTCGTGACTCACCGTCATCACAATCACCCGCACCGACACCAGCACTAGCACTAGCACGAGTACCAGCACCATCACTACCACCTGTCAGCATCAGCACACAAGCATCCTCACTAGCATCAGTACTGACGCTAGCACACCGTGTGCAACACTGACATCCTGGATCTCCGCTCATACCAAGCGACGATCGCGTACCTCTGCTCGTATAGGAGAAACTCTGTCTCCCTCGTACCTGACAACTCTGGGTACAGTCACCCTGACAACTCATGCGAGAAAAGGAAAACGTTCCCCGAACGTCCCCGATCCCCAACAATCGTAACTATAACCACTCTCGGTAGTAGCGCCTGCCCCGCACTCGTGTAGACCTAACTACCAGACATCGCTATATCCAGACTCCGTATCCAACGGAATCAATCGCCCGTACCAACTACTCTGTATCCCACTCAGGGATTCCATCGACAAGTACCAACCCTGGTAACTTGTCCAACAATCTCTATCCTATCGTAACTTGACTAAACCATTGTTGTCTACCAGGTCATCCACGACCTTAGTTGCACCAACCCACAACTGAAGTAGCACGACAACCAACTCGGTCTAACTGATACGTACAACCCTGACTGCGAAGTACAGTCCCAATACAAGCTGACATGGCTAGACCGACTAACGAATCCAAATCCGAATAGTCGTCCAAGTCAAACCACCAGTCAATTCCCATTTCCGAACCATACACATACGGTAGGGTTCCACGATCACACCTAGAGTTCCCCTGAACCCACCTGCGAAAAGCAGTAAAATCAACAATCTGACCGACCCCGCGGTCTTGACATCGTAAAGACGTCAATCCAATCCTACCGTCAATCCAACTGAACAATATTCGACCATCCGATGATCACAATTCCTAACTAGTCATCGGAACCAATCCTACGACATCGTGTAAGACGATCCCAACTAACCATCTCACGATCAAAACGTTAACGTACAGGTACGTCATCCCTTCCGTAGGGTCTCACACTGTCAACCTTGACAGAACTATGGCAACCCCGGCCTCAAATGCCTAACCAAGGCATGCCAATCCTACTAACTATCGTACCGGCACCCCAACAATCAGGTTGACCATGAACTGCAGCCCCTTGAGATATCACATCCTCGACCTGCGTACATACTCCAAGAGCTACACGGTTGCTCGAATAGAGACAACCCCGCTCTGATACCACGTTGACAGGACCCATCCCAATCCCCCCGGGATTAGTACGGTATGACCCTGCTCCCGTCTGACACGAAGTGTCAGACAAGGGATATTTCCGACCTTTGCCCTCCCGGGCTATCAGAGTACGCCAGGATCTGGAGGAGGCATGTGATATCTCGGTCCCTGCTACAGTCCACATCCGATGTCAACCTGAAGGGCAGTCAAAACATTAAAAACTGTGAGTGGACAAAACAAAGAGTTTATAAAAACATTTAATAAGGAAGACATTTGTACCCTCCACTAAAAAGCATGCATGCATTCGAAAACCATTTATCCAAAACAACCATATGTGGGACTAAGCCCAAAGCAGATATAAACTAAGGTCGAAAGGACCACAATAAAAACGACCATACGGGCCACTGCCCAAATCCATAAAGGACTCGGCCCCAAACCATAAAGAAACCAAGTACACGAGCCACTGCTCAAATCCTGTGCACACCTGTACACACCACATATCATATATCATATATACATCACATACATATATATAAGTCACACAACCAATCCTGTCACGGTATCCAAAGCTACGCGCGCGCTACCCAGGTCTCAATCCGAGTCTTCTCAAAGTCAAGATCAATGTCCGTAGACCACTGACCCTACCCGAGGTAATAGTAATCATAGCCTTCCTGAGAGTAAGGAACCCAACTGGGGGGTGACTCCACTCAGTCGGTGCTCTGTGACTACTCCGGGGTCCACCCAGGCCAACGACCCTCCCCGGAGGAGATAATAGAAGTAAAGGAAGGTAGACGAACATATATATATACATAACATAAACATTCATGACCGGTTCCCCTGAACCGTCATGATCCATAACATCCATAATCAGGTAACATGCCGGTTCCCATAAACCGTCATGTACCGTAATAACATAACCAGGTAACATGCCGGTTCCCATAAACCGTCATGTACCGTAATAACCAACAAGGGTTCATGCCGGTTCCCATAAACCGTCATGAACCATGATACCATAACAAGGGTTCATACCGGTTCCCATAAACCGTCATGAACCTGGGAATCCATTTAAGGTTCCCTGACCTGAAATCAAAACCGTAAAGTGACTGGGTCTCGTACCCGAACATAGGACACCAACTGGGCACCGTGCCCGGAATCTGAGGTCATATGCCCGAGACAAAACCAAATGGGTTTCATACCCGAGTTTAGCCTTTTAGAAATCCAACACCATTTCATTTAAATCAATAAAGAAATACAGACCCGTATAAGCACCGTATAAGGCCGAAACCTCGAAATAGTGCTTATACGTAACCACATAGAAATGCACCCATGGCATCATCAAACAAGTAATAAAACATATAATAAACATTTATGCATGCACCAATTTAGAAAACAAGGTCCACTCACAGACCGTCCGAGCTGCCGCCTCGATTTGCGTGCCATACGGCTCCCCGAGCCGATCACCATCACCGGGACTCCCAAACCTGTCCAAATCGTAATAGAAGGTTACTAACTACTTAATTAACCTCCTACCAAAGCCCCGTAATTTTCCCGTATTTTTAACTATTTTTAATCCCGAACCTAAACCTTCCGATGCCCCGAAACATATCGAGACGGTGTCCGATCGACACGAAACCAGTCCCAAAATGTTCGTTACATCGAATAGAAGATTTCACATGTTGGAACCTTCCCCAGATTCCCTGCCACGCGCCCTCACGCGCCGCCTGAAGTGGCTGCGCGTGGGATTCACGCGCCTGCTACAGTACCTGCTGACGTCATCGCTGACGTCAGCATGACGTCATCTGACAACTGTCAGGTCTGACATGTCAGACTCTTACAGGTGCCACGTGTCATGCTCCCATTGGTCCACGTCACTGTGCTATTAGTGCCACGTGGCAGTCTGACATGTGCCACGTGTCATCACGGCATTGGTCCACGTCAGTGCCACGTGTCAGCCCCTAATTGGGCCACGTCACTGACATGTCAGTGCTGACTGTGCACTGACATGTGACACATGTCGGCTGATGAGTGGTCCACGTCACCTGACAACCTGACAGGTGCCACGTCATCATGCCACGTCACCACCTTCAACCGCTCGACGGGTCGACCCGAACCCTGCAACCGGGTCGCCGTGACCCGCGACTTGACCCGGCCGGTTCTCCCTGCTCCGGCCACCATTTTTCCTCCCGTTTGTCCCATTCTACTCCTCTCAACCTAACCTAAAGATCCATGGGCTTAAAAACTATGAAACGGGTCGCGATAATTACCTACGGTGCCAAGAACAGTCGCCCAGTTTCCGGCCGTCCTTCTTGGCTGCACCGTCGTCCCCCGCCACTTCATTCGATCCTGTTAGCCTCCTCAAGTCCCCAGAATCACAACCTAATTATTAGTTTCGATTCAAACCCAATAAAACTCAAGTTTCAAATTCAAACCCCAAAACCTACCTTTTCGGGTTTCCTCCCGCCGTGTCCTCCGTCGTCTTCAGCCGCCGTGTCCTTTAGTCCTTCATCGTCACATCCTCACCTTATCTCTCTAGTCTCAGTCGCAGATGATGAGGGAGTGTGGGTGTTGGCTGTGTTTTGAAGAAAATGAAGAATATGGGTTAATGGGGTTTTCGGGTTTGTGAGGAAAAGCAGGAAAATGAAATGAAACTGGTGATGGTGCCGTGGAAGAGAAGAGAGGTGATCAGATGAGGGAATGAGAGATGGAGGGTGAGGATTTAAAATGAATTTGGAATGGATGGTTAAGATTAAATGGTGGGTGGGTTTGGTTTATAAAAATAATTAAATAATATTAATTAATTATTTAGATCCACATTTTGGGGGATCAAAGCAATGGGATGAGTGACACTTGTCACTCATCCATGGGGCCCACCAAAATATCCACCCAATCAGATTTCGCCGAAATGTCCCCGTCTCGAAGTTCGTGCATAGTGAAATCGAACTTCCGTGACCCATAACTCTCCCGTTCGAAGTCCGATTTCAGTGTGCCGCCTGCCTATGGATTCGTATCGTCCTTATCTACGTAACGGTCTTCGGGCCTCGGCCATCGGACCTCCCGGTCAAAAAGTCAACATTTGACCTCCTATTCACCCAAATTACCAAAATGCCCCTAAACTTCCGAACGTCATAACTTCCTCCTCGAATGTCGGAATTGAACGTGCCACCTGTCTATGAACTCGTGACGTCACGAACTACGTCACGGTCATCGGTCAAAGTCCATTTGACCGCCCGATTAAAAAGTCAACGTTTTGCCACCCTCAAGGGCAAAACGGTCATTTCGCATCGCTCGTCCGATTTCGCTCTACTAATCACGGATTAGCCTCACTAATCGTGATTAGTCACTAATCTAATCATGGAATTTGGGACGGGTCGTTACAAATATTTTGGTACTGGTTTCGTGTCGATCGAACACCGTTTCGATAATGTTCGGGGCATCGGAAGGTTTAGATTCGGGATTTAAACTAGTTAAAAATTTCGGAAAATTACGGGGCTTTAGTGGGAGGTTAATTAAGTAGTTAGTAACCTTCTATTACGATTTGGACAGGTTTGGGAGTCCCGGTGACGGTGATTGGCTCGGGAGAGCCGTATGGCACGCAAACCGAGGTGGCAGCATAGGACGGTCTATGAGTGGACCTTGATTTCTATACTGTGATGCATGTATAAATGTTTTATATGGATTATGAATATGATTATATGATGTTGAATTGGATGATTGTGATTTATATGGTTTCACGCTTTACGAGGCGATTTACGTGCTTGCACGTAAATAGAGGTTTTCCGATTTTGCACTGATTTTTCGTACTTATGGTTTTGGATATGATTTCATGAAATGGTTTTGGATTTGTAAAGGTAAACTCGGGTTTGAAACCCATTTGATCTACGAACTCTCGGACTTTAGGTCCATTTGATTTAAAGAGGCAACGGGTCGGAGGCCAGTTGGTTTACGATTCGGACCAGAGGTCCAGTTCGCATGTGGATTCGGGCCTAGGGCCCACCTATGTGTTACAAATGGTTTTTATGGTTCATGACGGTTTATGGGAACCAGCATGAACCCTTGAAATGGATTTACGGGTCATGACAGTTTATGGGAACCGGCATGAACCCTTGGAAAGGATTTTATGGTTCATGACGGCTTATGGGGGCCGGGCATGAATCCTTGAAAGGTTTAAAGAATGATTTCAAAAGGTTTTTCATATGCCATCCTTTATATATGATTGTCTCCTCCGGGGAGGGTCGTTGGCCTGGGTGGACCCCGGAGTAGTCACGAAGCACTGACTGAGTGGAGTCGCCCCCCAGTTGGGTTCCTTACTCTCAGGATGGGCATGGTTCGTTACCTCCAGGGAGGGTCATTGATCTACGGACATTGACCTAGGTGGACCCTGGAGAGACTTGGGTTTGAGACCCCAGTTAGCACGCGGGTAGCTCTACTGTGACAGGATCGGTGATATGAAATATAATGGATAAACATGATTTCAATTGGTTTGGGAAATTGTGTTTTATGATGATAAATGGATTTGGGCTGAGATCCTGCATATGTTTATTATGTTATGGTTTTCTGTAAATGGTTTGGGCAAGAGCCCGTATGATTATGATTATTTAAACATATGTGATTGGATAAATGGTTTTACTATGCATGCATACTTTTTAGTGAAGGGTATAAATGTCTTTTATAAATGTGTTTTACGAAACTTATTACTTTTTGCCCACTCACAGTCTTTCTGTTTTTAATACCCTTCAGGTTGGATACGATGCGGACTGTAGCAAAGACTGAGATATCACATACCTCCTCCGGATCCTGGCGTACTCTGATAGCCCGGGAGGGCAAAGGTTGGAAATTTCCCTTGTCTGACACTCCGTGTCAGACGGGATGAGGGGCGTTCCTCTTTAATCCCAAGGGGATTGAGGACGGGTCCTGATAGGTGGTATCAGAGCATAGGATTGCTCATAGGATTGCTTATCAGAGTAGGGTTGCTCATGTTACTCTGAATTCCATAATGTATTTTGCGCGATACTCCGTACGCAGGTCGAGGATGTGATATCTCAATGGGCTGCAGTTCGTTATCAACCTGATAGTTAGGATGCCAATACGATAGTTAGTAGGATTGAATCGTGGTTCGTTTTGGTTCCGCACTTGATGCTGGGGTTGCCATAGTTCTGTCGTGGATGACATTGTGGGACCCTATAGAAGGATGAATGTAGCAGTACGTTAGCGTTTTGATCGTGAGACGGTTAGTTGGGATCGTCTTTCACGATGTCGTAGGATCGTTTTGACGACAGTTTGGGGTTGTGACCATTGATGGTCGGATATTGTTGAGTTAACTGGATTTACTGCTCCTGGCAGTTAGCAATCGGATTCGAGGAATCCTAGTGGAACTTATGGTAGGATTGGATTAACATCTTTACGATGTCGGGACCGCGTAGTCGGTCAACTCGTGGATTATACTGCTTTCCGCAGTTGGGTTCAGGGAGACCCTAGAGTGTGGTTGGGGAACCCTACCTTAGGTGTATGGTTCGAAAAAGTGAGTTGGCGAGTGGTTTGACTTGACGACTTTTCAGAGATGAGACCATCGGTTGGTCATGTCATATTTGAACATGTTCGATCATGTTCGATCATGTTCAGTCTAGTCATGTCAGCTTGAGTGAGGGGACTGCGCTCTGTAGTCGAGGTTGTAGTAATCGGTTAGGCTTAGTTGGTTGTCGTGCTACTTTAGCTGTGATGGATTGTTGGTGCAGCTAAGGTCATGGAGGACCTGGTAGACGACATTGGTTGAGTCGAGTTACTACAGGTTAGAGATTGGTTGGACAGGTTACCAGGGTTGGTACTTGTCGATGGAATCCTGGAGTGGGATACAGAGTAATTAGTACGGGCGATTGATTCCGTTGAATGCGGAGTCTCGATTGTGATGTCTGGTGATTAGGTCTGCATGAGTCTGTGGCAGGCATTACGACTGAGAGTGGTCGTAGTTATGGTTGTTTGGAATCTGGGACGTTCGGGGAACGTTTTCCTATTCTCGTATGAGTTGTCATGGTGACTGTACCTAGAGCTGTTGGGTACGAGGAAGGCAGAGTTTCTCCCATTCGAGTAGAGGTGCGGGATCGTCGTTCGGTATGAGCGGAGATCTAGGGTTGTCTGATTTGCACACTTTGTGCTGATGCTGACATGTGGTGTACTGGTACTAGTGCTGGTGTTGGTGCCAGTGATTGTGATGACGGTGAGTCGCGAATCGGGATGTGACTCCGTCCAGATGGGTGTATGTTCGGTATCTGTAGTCCGGGAGTGGATCACGGATAGTGATGGACTGGATTAGATCCATTAGTAGTTAAGATGTGAGGATCAAGTATTATCCTAGGGATTGGCGACTAGTTGGCCAGGATTGGTCAGATATGGTGGCATGCAGAGATTTGACTGCAGATCACAGCAGGAGTCTGTTGTGACTCGTCAGTCGAGCAGTGCATCAGATTATGATGAATTGATATCCTTTTGGATGTACATATACGGTCGAAATCGGATAGATAAGTTAGACTGATCTCGAACATGTGGATGATGTCAGGATGGGCTAAGGACTTGAGAATCCATTCTGGGTTGGTTATGGTTGACTGTGGTTGACCATATCTCCTGAGTTTCGGATAGACTTGTTGTGGAGAAATTGGATTGTGAGAAATGAAATGGGTCATTATAGTAGTTATCGAAAGTCGTTGTTAGACGGAAAGGTCGGAAAAGGACTTCTAGCTCAGGAATAGAAACCATTAAACGTGATTTCGACAGGGTTAGAGCTTCGGAATCGAGAGAGTTTGCGATTAAGGTGACGAGAGGGGTGCAGGTTTTCCGCATTGGTAATGGGTATTTCAAAGGCATTTTGGGTGACTTCTCAGGTTCTGCCATGGCAGGTGATGCATATGTTGCAGATGAGGTATATGATAATTGTGTCACTATTACATTGGTCGTGTATTGGTTGGTGAACTCAGGATTTGTCTTGGGTCATCAAGAGGAGTTGAGTGCATCGAAGTTAGGTGACTGAGATTTCTCATTTTTTGCTTGGTGGCAGACGATGTTGGATTACGTGGCATGGTGAGTGCAGTGAGTTTTGGTTGCATTCACGTAGGATGAGTTTTTGATGTTATTGTATTGGATCATTCTTGATTTTCCTCGATGGAATGACAAGGATCGATACGAGGTAATTGGAGAGAACCCACAGTCTCGGCGTGCCTCGTCGTTGACTAATCTGTTTAGATGTGGGAATTGGTTGAGGAGTGATGTGACTAACGAAGGATTCAGGAGGGTGTAATACCCTATGATCGGATATCAGGTGGATTGTTAACTGAGTGAGATTGTGTGGGTCCACCTAGGATCGTGTTATGGATCAGGATCGTGGTGTTGAGGATATAGGGTATTGTGACGATCTAGGACCGCGATATGGATCTCAATTTTGATGTTGAGGACTTTGGACGTCTTGACGATCGTGGATCGTGACGTCTATAGTCGGTTAACGTAGTGATGGATCTGGATTGTGATCTTGATAATCCAGATAGGTGGAGAGTTTATCGCTCTTACTAGGATGTTTGAGTCGAGGATGTTGGGACTGAACTTCTTTTTGAAGTGAATCCCATACGATATATTACGCCTGAGTAGGTGTCCGATGAGGTCGGATTTTGTCAGCCTTAGAGATGTGTGGATATTGGGATTGACTTCCCTATGAAGTCAATCGAACGTATTGAGGTAATCATTTGAACAGGTAACCGATAGGTTCGGTTTTGGTGCGTCTCGGTAGACGTGAATGAGATTTCGAGTTTTGAAATCGGATTTCTGGGTGACGATTCAGGATTCGATTTTGGAACTTGAAAGTGGATTTATGGATTTGGGTTTGGAATGGTTATTCCAAATGCTAGCTTACGGAATGATGATTTCGGATTCAGATTTGGAAATGGATAATGGGTTGGAGTTTTGTTGTGACTAGTCCTGGATTGGACAGATGGACTCCAGAATTGAAACGTGATTGGCTATGACCTAGGTGGTGTAGTCTGATTGGTGGATAGATGTATGTACCTTGTATGTTGTTATGGTACGACACTAGGCAAGCTAGTGGTTCCTGGTGACGGTATATAGGTTATACCAGTGGTACGTTGGTGAGCATGTTGGTAGTCGGCTTAGTCCCGATACCATTAGATTAGTCAAGAACGTGGACTGAATGTTGGATATTGTGCACTGGGTCATAGTAGTTCTGATGCGTCTAGTTACACATAGGTCGAGTTAGATTATGGTGATTGTATACTCAGGTTAAGTGAGTTGGTGGTTAGTGTAACCACGAGGGAGTATAGTGTCAGTTTTCGACTGACGACTGTCAAGTGGTGACAGTTTGTCGGATGTTTTATGGATCGTTGTGTGAGGTCTGATGATTCCCAGTGGGAGCAGACGTCGGGGTAGATTGGTGATTGAGAAAGAAACCTTTGAGTTGTTTCTGTCAACGAAATGGTAGATTTGACAAGTGGTGTCCATTTGGAACGTATGACTACTGTTATTCGACGTGGTCGAGGGTAGTCGATGTAACGACAATGTTAGTGGTACGTCTGGGTGCAGACGAGTTTTGTTCTGGTTAGTTGGTGTACGAGTGTACACGTTTCATGAGATCGAATTATTTCCACGAGGTGGATGTGGAATCAGAATAGTTGGAGTTTCGAGAACGGAACTAATTAAGGAGGGAAGAATGGTTGGAATTAGGTCGGTTGGAATTTCGAGGATGAAATCAATTAAGGAGGGAACGTTGTAACGACCCGTTCCGAATTCCAGGATTAGATTAGTACCTAATCATGATTAGTGAGGTTAATCCGTGATTAGTTGGGCGGAATCGGACGAACGATGCAAAATGACCGTTTTGCCCCTAGGTGTGGGCAAAACGTTGACTTTTTTTCGAGCGGTCAAATGGACTTTGGCCGATGACCATGACGTAGTTCGTGACGTCACGAGTTCATAGACAAGTGGCACGTTCAATTTTGACATTCGAGGAAGAAGTTATGATGTTCGGAAGTTTATGGGCATTTTGGTAATTTTGATTAAAAGGGTAAAATGTTGACTTTTGGACTAGGATGTCCGATGGCCGAGGGCCGAGGACCGTTACGTAGATCGGGACGATACAAATCCGTAGGAAGGCAGCACGTCGAATTCGGACGTTCGACGACAAAGTTACGGTTCACGAAAGTTCAAGGGAACTATTGCATGAATTACGAGACGAGTTAACTTTTGGATTCTAGTGGGCCCTAGATATTTAATCCCTGCCCAATGGATGAGTGACAAGTGTCACCCATCCACAGGTCACCCATATACATTCATGCATCGACCATTTCCTTCTTCATTTCAAACTAAACCCGATCTCACCATTTTCTCTCATCTGTGCAACCTAAACCATTCCCCTTCCATTGGATCCAAACTGAGGCTGAGACAGGGGATGACTGAGGACTGAGGGGAGCTTGCTGGATGGCCAGAACCACCGTCCACGGCGGCGTGGAGGAGGAAACCCCGAGAGGTACTCGGTTTAGGCTTTTTCCTTTGATTTTTGAATTGTGACGTTAGGCTTGGTTTTTAATGATTACAATGGGTTTTTTGAGTCACTTAGGAGGTATAGGGAAGGTTTGAATGGGGTTTAATGGCTAAGACGCCGTGGGGGCTGATCAGGAATTTTAGACCGAAAAGAGAGTAATCGGTTCAATGGTTTTACTAGGTTTTTTATGTTCTAATTTATATATTTAGCTTCATATGGATGTTAGGAAAATTATAGGATTAAGTAGGGCTTGAATCGGACCGAAATAGGGGAGGAAAACAACCAGGACCGATCACGCCGGTCCAAGCAAACCGGTTGCACAGGAAAACCGGGTTGGGCCGGTTTAACAGAGCTTGAAGATGAAGCTACAGTACCGCGCGTGGAGCCCACGTGCAGTGGCTTCTCGTGGCGCGTGAGGGCGCGTGTCCCACTGTTTGGGAAAGTGTTCAACACGTGAAATCATCTATTCGATGTAACAAACATTTTGGTACTGGTTTCGTGTCGATCGGACACCGTTTCGATAATGTTCGGGGCATCGGAAGGTTTAGGTTCGGGATTTAAAATAGTTAAAAATTCCAAAAAATTACGGGGCTTTAGTAGGAGGTTAATTAAGTAATTAGTAACCTTATATTACGATTTGGACAAGTTTGGGAGTCCCGGTGACGGTGATTGGCTAGAGAGAGCCGTATGGCACGCAAACTGAGGCGGCAGCATAGGACGGTCTGTGAGTGGACCTTGATTTCTAAACTGTGATGCATGCATAAATGTTTTATATGGATTATGAATATGATTCTATGATGTTGAATTGGACGATTGTGATTTATATGGTTTCACGCTTTACGAGGCGATTTACGTGCTTGCACGTAAATCGAGGTTTTCTGGTTTTGCACTGATTTTCCATACTTATGATTTCATGAAATGGTTTTGTATTTAAAAAGGTAAACTCGGGTTCAAAACCCATTTGATCTACAAACTCTCGTACTTGAGGTCCATTTGATTTAACGAGGCATCGGGCCGGAGGCCCAGTTGGTTTACGATTCGGACCGGAGGTCCAGTTTGTATGTGGATTCGGGCCTAGGGCCCAGCTATGTGTTACAAATGGTTTTTATGGTTCATGACGATTTATGGGAACCGGTATGAACCCTTGAAATGGATTTACGGGTCATGACGGTTTATGGCAACCGGCATGAACCCTTGGAAAGGATTTTATGGTTCATGACGGCTTATGGGGGCCGGGCATGAATCCTTGAAAGGTTTAAAGAATGATTTCAAAAGGTTTTTCATATGCCATCCTTTATATATGATTGTCTCCTCCGGGGAGGGTCGTTGGCCTGGGTGGACCTCGGAGTAGTCACGGAGCACTGACTGAGTGGAGTCACCCCCCAGTTGGGTTCCTTATTCTCAGGATAGGCATGGTTCGTTACCTCCAGGGAGGGTCATTGATCTACGGACATTGACCTGGGTGGGCCCTGAGGAGACTTGGGTTTGAGACCCCGGTTAGCACGCGGGTAGCTCTATTTACCGTGATACGTTCGGTGATATGAAATATAATGGATAAACATGATTTCAATTGGTTTGGGAAATTGTGTTTTATGATGATAAATGGATTTGGGCTGAGATCCCACATATGTTTATTATGTTATGGTTTTCTGTAAATGGTTTGGGCAGGAGCCCGTATGATTATGATTATTTAAACATATGTGATTGGATAAATGGTTTTACTATGCATGCATGCTTTTTAGTGAAGGGTATAAAGGTCTTTTATAAATGTGTTTTATGAAACTTATTACTTTTTGTCCACTCACAGTCTTTCTATTTTTAATACCCTTCAGGTTGGATACGATGCGGACTGTAACAGAGACCGAGATATCACATACCTCCTCCGGATCCTGGCGTACTCTGATAGCCCGGGAGGGCAAATGTTGGAAATTTCCGTTGTTTGACACTCCGTGTCAGACGGGATCAGGGGCGTTCCTCGTTAATCCCAAGGGGATTGAGGACGGGTCCTGACACTTGATAACAAGCTTGCTGCATACATGACATATGGTGTTGTATCATTGAGTTAGAGTAGGCTCCCTACTATCTACCTATACAACTGCTCATCTGCAACTTCACTGCCATTATCTTTTTGTAATCTGTCACTTGTAGCAATAGGAATGCTGACAGGTTTGCAATCCTTGAGTCCAAATTTCTCAAGGAGAGTTTAGGCATACTTTCTTTGATGGATAAAGATTCCATCACTAGACTGTAGTATCCCATCTCTAAGAAATGATGTAGTAACCCAAAATCTGTCATTTCATATTTTCCCAGCATATCCTGCTGGAATTCAGCCATAATCATTGTGCTATCTTCTCTGTAAACAATGTAATACACATAAATAGACATAATTAGGGTTCCCTCACCTTGTTTAACCTTTAGGTACAAATTTGGCTCACTAGAAATTTTCTCAAAGCCACAACTCAACAAATTGAAGTTAATCTCCCCATACCAGGCCCTTGGTGCCTGTTTCAAACCATAGAGAGCCATGTTTAGTTTGTAGACTTTGGCTTCACTCCCTTGAACCTCAAAACCTTCAAGCTGATCCACATACACCTCTTCCTCTAGGATTCCATTTAGAAATTATGATTTTACATCAAGCTGAAACAATTCTCACTTTCTCTGTGCTACTAAAGCAACTAGGATTTTTATTGTATCCCGCCTTGCTACTTGTGCAAATGTCTCATTGAAATCAACCCCTGGTTTCTGAGCATACCCTTTTTCTACCAATCTGGCTTTGTGTTTCTGCGCATAACCATCCAGGTTCTGCTACGTTTTATACACCCACTTGACTCCAATCACTCGTTTAGAAGTAGGTCTCTCCATTAGCTCCCAAGTTTCATTCTTTTCTATTAACTGTATCTCAACCTCTATAGCTTTCTTCCAGGCTGAGTCCTTGATTACTTCTCTGAAGTTTTCTAGCTCAATCATGCTCATGTGGCATCTGGCATAGATATCACTGAGAGTTCTCAATTTTACAAGTGTATTGTGTGCATTCTATTATGAGGCACTACTTGGATTAGTGCTTGTTGATGGGCTTAAGTTAGGACTGGAATTACCTCATGTATTTGAGACAAAACTTGGTGTCTCAAGTGCCTGTGGTGCAGGTTCTAGTTTAGGGTGAGTGTTCCCTGAACTAAAACACATAGGAAAAAAACTTTGAATTTCCTCTTGCTTCTCCCAATTCCAGTGTCCCCCTTCATTGAAGATCACAATCCTTGGCACAACAACTTTCTTTCTCTCAAAATTATACACCATGTACCCTTTCTCACGACTCCCATATCAAACAAACATTCCTTTAATGATAAAGTCATCTAGCTTCTGCCTTGTCTGTTTTGGAATGTATAAATAACACAGTGACCCAATCACCTTCAAATGTGACACTCCATGTCTCCTACCTGAGAATTTCTAAAAAGGAATCTTGTCCTGCACAACCTTAGTAGGATATATGTTTAATAAGTACACAGCAGTGTTAACTTCTTCTCCCAAGAACTCAGAGGGCAAGTGCTTGTTGTGAAGCATTGAGTTGGCCATTTCAACTATGGTTTTTTTTTCCTTTCAGCTACTCCATTATGCTGAGGGGAATAGGCAACAATCAATTACCTCTCAATTCCACGTTCCTCAAGATAGTTCTGAAACTCAACTAAAACATATTCTCTTTCTCTGCCACTTCTCAGTTTCTTCACCTTAAAACCACTATGCAGCTCAATCATAGTCCTGAACTTCTTGAACACATTCAGTACCCTAGACTTATGCCTTAGAAAGTATAACTAGCGCATCCTAGAATGATCATCAATGAATGTGAGGAAATAGAGATTTCCTCCTATTGTCTCTGTCTGCATTGGACCACACACATCATTGTGTATGAGCTCCAAATTTGAGGATGCCCTCCAAGCTCCTTCAGTCTCAAAAGGACTGACATGATGCTTCCGTGTAATGCACCCTTTAGGGACCTCCTTATCTCCTTGTAGACTAGGCAGCCATATCACCGTATCTTTTCGTTTGAGCGTCTTTAGGCTTGATAGATTCAAATGTCCAAATCTCTTATGCCATAAGTTTAAACTCTCCTTAGTCATAGCCTTTCTAGCTTTTGGATTTTCTGATTTCCTAGTCTTTAGATTCACATAATCCAGAGATAGCTTAAAACACCTACTACCAGTCATAGGAATTCTAGCAACCCGCTGCTTCATGTTCCTATCTTCATATATTTCTGCATAATTGTTCTCAAACACCAAACTGTAGCCATGCTCCACCATCTGTCCCACACTCAGTAGGTTTTCATCCAAACCAAGTACAAGCATCACTTCTTTGATGTACTTGTCACCTTGATCTGTGTGAACTAGCAGAGAACCTTTCCCGGCTACTTGGACCAGGTCCCCAGTTCCCATTTTCACCTTTACATTCAGACTTTGATCAATATGAGTTAATAAGGACTCATGACCAGTCAAGTGGTTACTGCAGCCACTGTCCAAATACCAAATGACACTATCATTTTCAATAGAAACAGAGTGACATGCATAGAACATGTTCCTTTCTACCTATTTTGCCTATTGTGCAAAGGTAGCAGTCTACTTTCCAGGATATTACTTTGCCATGTGTCTAAACTTGGAGCACTTGAAACATTTAACCTTCCCTCCTTTGTGCATGCATTCTCCTCAATGGCATCTATTGTAATCCTTGCAGAATTCTCTTGTAACCTCTCCCTTTTGATTTCCTGATGGTTTTTCCTGTTTGGTATTTCCTTTAAATTTGCCATTTTTCCAGGACTTGTTTCCTAGTTTGTTCTGAGACTTCCTGCCTTTCCATTTATTAGTCCTAGACTGCCCCTGCGTTTTATTAGAGACAATTATACTTGTAATTCCTTTTTCAACTTCACTTTCAGTGTGCATTTCCAATCTCTGATCAAATGCCTTAATCGAGACATTGATGCTCTCAACACTAATGTGATCTAAATCCCTTGTCTTTTCAAGAATTGAAACAATGGAATCATAATTTTTAGTTAGGCTAATCATAATTTTCTAGGAAAGTCTTTTCTCAGTAGCCTCTTCTACATAAGACTTCATCTGATTAACAATCACTAACAACCTAGATATGTAGGCAGAAAATGATTCATCCTGTTTCATATAAATGTATTCAAAATCCCTTCGTAGAGATTGGAGTTTCACAGTCCTCACCTTGGGATCTCCTCTGAACTCTCTCTTTAGAACTTCTCATGCTTGCTTAGCAATCTCCACATTTGAGATCCTTAGAAAGATTTCCTCAGATACAGCATTCTGAATCAAGTTCAATGCCTTGGCATTCTTGATTAGATTAGCATGACTCACATCTGATTCTATTTCTTCATATTCACTATCATACTCAGTTTCAGGTAGTCCTTGAGTAACAATAGGCCATAGATCACATTCTTTTAATGTTGTTCTCATTTTTATGATCTAAAAATCATAATTAACTCCTATAAACAATGGTATTTTCGGATCTCGTCCAGTACCAGCCATTAGTAACTTGATCGTGAAGAAAACTTCGATTTTACAATGAGATCTTCAGCATAGGTACCGCTTCACATTCATACACCCCAGGCGAGAAGATCAACCTGCTCTGATACCATATTGGCGATCGAACATGCAAAGGTGGATCAGAATCCTTCGATGAACACGTAGAGGAGAATCGAAGAAGCAGAGCTCACAGTAAATCTTTTCGACTTCAATCTCTTAGCTAAAAATGAAACGAGACTAGCTCGTATGGTGATTTAGATTTAGGTTTCTATCTTTACTCATATTCTAGGCAAGATTGATAATCCAAACTGAAATAGGTTCTGGGATTTGAATTATACTCTCTCTATCTGTTTGATGAAATGCCTTGAACAAAATTAGTGTTTTCTGGATTTCCTCTTGAGGTCAAAGTTTTCTCTCTCTGATCCCTCAGTATTTCTCATTAGATTCAATGCATGTATTACAAGAGATATATCAATTACACTTGCACTCCACGCACACTCATCTTGTGATTCAGTTAGCGTAGGAACAATGACATCTCCTATTCTTGTGGCTCACTCTTACACGTCACACAATCCTAACAAAATTCTTTCACGCACATCTCTCACTCATTCCTCTTTCCTTCCTGTCACATGTACTCCGCTAGTTGACAGCTAGCTCACTGCCAAGTTAGTTGCAAGTGAGCAACTTACCTTCCAACAATCGTAGGACGATTCGATTGGAAGACTCAGTTGAGGAAGAAAGAATTTTTGATCGAATCATGGCTGACCGCTGAGCGTCTGAGATTGAACTTGATGCCCTCGACGGAATTCATGCCTCTTGCAAGTTCCCGCACATCCTCCTTTTCACTATTAACAGTCTCCATATTCGGCTTTTTCGGGTCCAAACCCGGTGGTCCTCTCCCGACCCACAAGATTTTCCAGCTGCTTTTCTCCAAACCTGCAACGATTTCCTTCTATTACAATTTCAAGAAGAGGCATATGTTCCCGATGCACAAGAACACGACACTTTGCTCCCCTAGCACGAGCGTAGCCGTCAGCAGTTTGGTCGCCATTGAACTTGCTCCCCTAGCACGAGCGTAGCCATCGACAGTTTGGCCGACATTGAACTTGTTGTAGAAGACGATGAGGTTGAGGCCGAGCTTGGCGATAAGGTGGTCGGAGGATTAAGTTTAGCCATCGACAATACTGTGATAACTGCCTTGATGGAGTTGAATGAGTATAATTGCAGTGGAGAAGAAAGGGTGAACTTATATATGTTTGATTTTGACTTGCTATAGAAAACGTATGGTGACTTATATATGTTAGATGCAGATTCAATTCAACTTCGGAACATATGAAATCCTATAACAATTTTTTTGATTTTTTGGAGAATACAAAAAAGACCTAAGTGTCATAAGAGAATCATGTAATTACAATCTATTAAAATTATAAATAAAATCTTGTAATTACAAATCATACTGAAATGCATTACATTAAAATCATGTAATGTAAATTTATTAAAATCATAATTGAATAAACGAATTCCTAAGGATAGATATCATATTTTGATAAATTTCTTAATACTTTTACGTAGCTTTTCTTATATATTATTATTTATATCAGCTCAGCAAAATATACGTAATTTTTCCTATATACTATCAGCTCAAGTGAAACCCCGAACATCAGCTCAAGTTAGTCTCCCATTGCCGTTTATGATTTTACATCCTATATCATAATTGTGGTTGGCCACTAGACACACTTGGAAATATAAAATGTGCAACTACCGTTGCATTCTATAGTTAAATGAGACGAACATCAAACAAAAGTTTAACAAGGAAAACTTACACGGAAGAAAACCCAATGCATTCTCAGTCGGAGTTCACTCTTTCAAGAGCATAGAGCATAGTGAATTAATAAAAAGTGTTCAGCGAACGGAATCTACATTTTCAGCCATTACTTAAAGATGCAGAGAATTTAGAGCAAAGCTAAAGATTCTACTTAAAAAACAAGTCTAATATATGTAGCAGCGTAGCACGACGACCCAGCGCGAAAACTGAAATTAATCAGTTTTCTTATATGTCACTGCAGTCTCGGATTTATTGGCAGCTGGTTCTGATTTATTAGTAGCTGAAGAGTGCTTGTCCTCTGCCATCTTGGCATGAACTTCATCCCTCTCATGTAAGTACTTCTCAAATGCCCTTGGCAGGAATCGAGGGATCAAAAACGCAAACAAATTGATGGAGAAGTATAGGAAATTCGCTACGGATAGGGTCCTCCCAAACCAAAACCATGCAACATCCTACACAACCACGAGTAATCCAACATAATATCAATTGGTCAAATTAGCTCATAATGAATAAAACAAAAATATCATAACATTGTAAAGTTCTATAACACTAGAAGTCGAGAACAGTCTTGAAACTTCTAAACACAAGTCGACCAGACCAGTAGTAAAAACATGATCTACAATGTAAAATAATCCTAATAAATCTTGGATGAAAATGTTCCTTTCACAGTGTATAATGGGTCGCATCTACTCGCTACACGAACACGAACATTAGTTCCCACGTAATTTTTCTCGCAACACATCAGCGATGTAATTACAATTTACCTTAGCTGGTGCATTGGCGGGTAGGGTTTTGTTAAACCAAACATCATTCATCCAATCAAGGACGACAAAGATTCTCCTGACGGTGTAAAGCATGGGGACCAGAGCTCTAACCGGCGGCGAAAACAGAGACAGCCCACTAATCACATTCTCCGTCAGAATCTGAAACGACAGCAAGAACAAGTGAGGCGTTGCCGACCGGACAGCATGCTCATCGCCCCTTGCGAAGCCACCCAACACATAAGCAAGGGGCAAAAACAGTCCAATTGTCGTGCCCATAATGACGTAGGCCCTGAAAATTCGGCTGCCTTGGAAAATCTCGTGTTGAGAGCCGGAATTGGCCGTGTCATGTGCCGGGAAGGCCAGGCATGACAGGGCAAAGATGTAGGCCGTGGCAAACGCAGGGAAGAACAAGTCGAAAAGCGGGACAAGGCCACTGACTGAGAAGACCATGATGAAAGCCACGAGTTGGAGCTCTATTACGCGTAATGACCCCATTACACCGCCAACAACAGCCTGTTGCTGCTGCTGACGGTGGGGTTTCTCTGTGGGGTTGGAGCCTGGAGTTGTGGTTGTATCAGGATCCGATC
This sequence comes from Prinsepia uniflora, assembly GCA_032719365.1. Lineage (NCBI taxonomy): Eukaryota > Viridiplantae > Streptophyta > Magnoliopsida > Rosales > Rosaceae > Prinsepia > Prinsepia uniflora. The sequence continues at coordinate 29,474,071 of CM064863.1, forward strand.
TAGGACCCATAGCAAGAGATATACCTGACATTTCTCTTTATTTCTTTGTTTTAGATTTTGTTAAGGCGCCCAATTGACTATTGAATCAAACAAACCCAATTGGCTATTGAATCAAACAAACTTCTGAAATAAATTAGCGTGTTTTTGAACCTGCAAAAGAAAAAGAAGAAGCAAATAGAGATGAATTGTCACAAATGCTGTACTATATTAGAAGGGCATGCATGAATAGATATCCTTTAATTTGTTACTATTTTCATTTTTATGAATTAATGAAAGAAATAAATCAACAAATGCATAGAAACATGGATGCTCGAGTCTTTTGAGTTGGTCAAATACATGGGTTGTCAAAGATCACAAGATATAAAATCAACAGGCGCAATTTAAAAAAAAAAAGTACCATGTGCATTATTAAGGATATATATAAGAATCCATCCATACAACATAGAATACATGCAGCATAATTAACCCCATATTTTTGCACATAGAAAGGAACGAACGATTAAATAAAAATGATAAGAGTTTGAGTGGAAAAGAGAGGGAGAGCTTACTCATGAAGATGTGATGATGAGAAGGAGATTAAACAAGAAAATGGATTCAAAACCAGAAGCCTCCGAACGGAAAGGCGAAGCATAAGGAGAGTGTTGAATTTGAAATACCAAGGAGGAGGACAGAACGAGCTCTAGTTGTACGTGTCATTCTTAAAGCATGACACTTGGGAGGATGCCAGCGTGGGACGAAATTTGAGTTACACGTTTCGTATACATGTGCCGTTCAAACTTGGTTGAAATTTTGTTTCTTTTGTACGATGGGCCTAGGGCCCAAAGTAAATCTCACCCTCTCAAAAGGGTCGTGGTCCACGGATGTCTTAAGCTAACTTGTGCTCGTTACATTTGCATTTGGATGAAAAGTTTTTTAATTTTAAAGGGTATACAATTACGTATCTGAAATTGAAGTTTTATATTTATAATTGTTGACGTGACATCTAACCAAGCAACGGGCCTGCCAAAATACTAGACTGGACTAAGGGACAAACCCATCAGAAGACCTCAAAGATCACACAAGGCCCATGCCTCAAAGCCCATCACAATTATGACCTAACCCTAGATAACTCCTACAAATAGGGAGTCTCCTCCCTTATTTTGGGGACTCAACCTCTTCATCCTCTCTACAAACACTATTATCTCTCAAAGGCTCAAAGCTTTATACTTGTACAAATATCATATTATTAATGAGAGGGAGGCAACACCGTGGACGTAGCCCGATTTGGGTGAACCACGTACTTTCTTGTGTCTTGGTGTGCGTGCGTGTCTTTACAGTCTCGTTGGTACAATTTTTTCATCAACAGTTTGGCGCCGTCTGTGGGAATCGATACAAAAGGTTATGTCGGTTTCTTTCCACTTGTTCTGACCTGTTGAAACACCATAGCCAGCCAAACACCAAGAAAACTCAGATTAGCTCAATGCCAAAATAACCTAGAAAATACTTCCTAAAATACCATCTGCCAAAAATCAAAATAACCCATATTGATTCACATACGGTGGCATATATCTTCTTCATTGATGTAGTATTACATCTGCCAAAAAAAATGGGGAAAGTAATAGAGAGCTTGCAAGCAAATGCAACTGATTTCATGGTACATGGGTTCACGACGCCTCCTTTAAACCCTCCTCCGATTCCTCCACTTGTCATTTCGTAGAACCGCAGTTCGACTGCCAAAATATGACCGGCCCAATACCACCTTCATCAAGGACCAGTGACAACCTTTCTCTGATTCCTTGCCCAGATTTAATAGGTTGAATTTCTTGGCGAAGTGGAGGGGGGAGAAGATCAGGTTTGTGGGAGACTCACGAAGTTGCAACCAGTGAGTGTCTTTAGCATGTTTGCTCCATGCATGGGTGCTAAATTCTAAGACCACTTGCATCAAACCAAATGGTTTAACCTCAGTCACATTTAAAAAAACAGAAGAAAAAAGACGCTACAGTGACAACAAAAAATGAGTAGCCATGTGCTGCAGATCGGCTGATATGTGGGGGAGGAAAGAACTGTGGTGTCGCCGCGCCATCAACCATCAACATTGGTGTCACGCTTGCATCCTTCACTCCAGAAAATCCAGTCGGGCTCACCATTTTTCGCCTCATAGATTAGTTGCCAAGTCACCGAGCAGTGGCTCCCATACTCCTATATGTGCTCCCATGCCACCAATCAACCACCTGCGACCATTGTTGTCACACTGCGGCATTGAGCCCGCTCCACAGCCACCGAGCAGCAGTTCTCGTGCTCCCACGAGCACCAGGGGCCTACGACCTCACACCCTCCACAAATTTCTTTGCTCGGAGGCGCGCCGCCGCCGCGATGATGCTACACCCCAGCCTTCATTGTCGAAGGGGGCATCGAAGGAGATAAGTATTTTTTGTTTTATTAATTACTAGTTTGCCATTACAGACTCCTCCTTAGGGTTAAACAAGTGGGCTAAACATAAAAACAAATACTTGGGCCAGGAAAAAATAAAGCAAACACATTTTGGCTCAAAGCCTTACAACCACACACACTTCTATTGGGCACAAAACCAAGTGGGCTACAACCACAACCATTTCGGTTGGGCCGTAATATTACATGTTGGGCTGTTAATTTCAACCTCAAACAAAAAAAAACAATTAGGCCGAAGGCAATTTATGTGGGCTCTTACTTAGGCTAATCTCAAAATAGATTTGGGCTCAGCAATTTATTAATGGGCTGAAAACACAAATTAAGTTTCACTACTTAGAGTGGACTACAAATCAATTTTAGTTATCATTTTCCTACTTATTTGGGCTCACATTTTTAAGGTGTCAAACTTAGGCCTATATTTTTACAATGGGCTAACCTCACATTATAACTGACACATCTAACAAGCCCACATACATAATCTTTATTTTTTTCGTTACAACAATTTCCTTTTACTCCTAAATCAACTATATTAGGAAATTATGCATGCTTAAATTCATACTCTCTACTTATCACTCACGCACGTTGCACTTGACTATTGTGCGACTATTCCCCCAATTACATACTTTTATTTGTGAAATACAAATATATTATTAAATCCTACGAATTTATGGATCGTAAATTTGATTCTTAGTGTTAGAACTTGTCGGATAACTCGATTGTCGACCGTCACAGCACCCGGTCGGTCAACATGCCCCCTATGTTGACTTCTTCTTCAACCTGGTCGACGCCCTACTAGGGATCTTCTCAGCATCCACTTGTTCATGGGTCTACCACCCACATTTATTTGCTCGCACCGAGCTATGCATCTTGATACACCTGAATACAACCAGGTAACACCTCCAATCAGAAAACCCATATGACCGTCATTATTGACGTACACATACATGCCCTCATGCCTTCAGACATACATGTCACTCATACATGACATACATACATGTCACTCATACATGACATATATACATGTCACACATACGTACCCTCGTGCATACCAACATACATGTCCCACATACATGCCCTCGCGCATTTTGACATACACACATGCCCTCGCGCATACTGTCACATATACATGCCCTCGTGCATCCTAACATACATGTCACACATACATGCCCTCGCGCATTTAGACATACATGACATACATACATGTCACACATACATGCCCTCGTGCATCCCGACATACATGTCACTCATAAACACTAATCCATGTCAAGCATACATGAACTCGCACATAAGCTCAATAAATTACCGAGCCGCTCGACACATTACTGAGCATCCATATAAGCTCAACACATTACCGAGCCGCTCGACATATTACTGAGCACCCACATGCGCTCAACACATTATTGAGCACCCATATACGCTCAATATATTACCGAGCCGCTCGACACATTACTGAACACCCACATGCGCTCGACACATTACTGAGCACCCACATGCGCTCAACACATTACCGAGCACCCTCATACGCTCAACACATTCCGAGCCGCTCGACACCTTACCGAGCACCCACCTCAGCTTAACGCATACCGAGTCGCTCATCTACTGAGCCTAATTTCAACGCTACACCTAGCTCACATGCCGAATGACACAAATGTACATCAAAGAATCAATCACAAGCAGTTAGACTCGCACCTGAAGTCATACGCACCGGGGGACTACCAGAGTGCAATCGCAATATTGTCAATCCAGTCAGACAAACAACACACTACAGGGCCTCTTCTCTTCCGCATCCTACCTCGACCGAGGACTTGGGGGACTGATGGTACACCGAGCGGAGCAGTGTAAAAATGAAGAGTTGCTCGATCAGTGCACTTTACTTGAAAGTCCTCAACCGAGGCAGTCCGCCTCAGTTAAGAACTGGGGTACTTGTTGACGTGACATCTGACCAAGCAACGGGCCTGCCAAAATACTAGACTGGACTAAGGGACAAACCCATCAGAAGACCTCAAAGATTACACAAGGCCCATGCCTCAAAGCCCATCACAATTATGACCTAACCCTAGATAACTCCTATAAATAGGGAGCCTCCTCCCTTATTTTGGGGACTCAACCTCTTCATCCTCTCTACAAACACTATTATCTCTCAAAGGCTCAAAGCCTTATACTTGTACAAATATCATATTATTAATGAGAGGGAGGCAACACCGTGGACGTAGCCCGATTTGGGTGAACCACGTACTTTCTTGTGTTTTGGTGTGCGTGCGTGTCTTTACAGTCTCGTTGGTACAATTTTTGCATCAACAATAATTATAAAGAGTTTACAGTGATGTATTTTTTTTTAAATTTAAAGGAATCTTCATTGAGAGATAGAAAGGTAAGAGGTATATTGATTAGGTGCAGTACTCAGGGCCTCGTTAAAATACTCATCATAAAACTCAGCAAGTTCGGAATTAATTTGATGAGAAAAAAATAGTATCCCCCTCCCCCAAAAAAAAAGAAAAAAAAAACCTCAAGGTAACACAAATATTAGTTCTCAATATCCTGCGCTAAAAGTGGTGCTAACTAAGGAGGGAACATAAGCCTCCATTCGGTTTGAACCTGAGTGCGGCGCCCCTTCTAGGCCAAACAGCGAGCAACCTGGTTAGCCGTTGAAGGAACACACACTAGAGATTCCAGAGGAATCTGAAGAACATCTAACAATCCTCGAACTTCACGGACTAAGAGATCCACTGGTGTCCAAAGACGTTGGGTCGCCTTAATAGTTCTAACCACCGCCAGACAATCGGTCTCCACCACCACATCCTAGCCACCCAGCTACTGCACCTGAAGAAGACCCCACATAATTGCCTTAATCTCAATGGTGACCATAGTCCCTCCTAATGCCCCTAGCCTCGAGAATCTGACCAGAAGCACTCCATTCGAATCCCTTAACACTCATCCCACACCACGCTAAAGAGAGTCCTTACAGACCGCAGCATAACAATTAAGTTTCAAAGTCCTCGCCCCCCCCCCCCCCCCCCCCTCTCTCTGATTTGGTCCACTTAGGCTAGCGCTGGAGTGGAGCCTCCACGAAAACCTCTTGTAGCCCTGTAAATTTTGAAAAGGCAGCCATAGCGACTGCGTAAAATTCCTTGGTCTTTTTAATTTGCAAATCATATACTACTTTATTCCTCTAATTACACACATTCTAGTAGATATAAACAAATTGGCCTAATCGAGAGCAGTTTAAGTGGGACAAAGCATAAGCAAAAGGGTCTATGAAAACCCCCGAATTAGGGAATCCCATCAAAGAGAGCTCCATAATCCTCTAAACCCTCTGGCTATGTTTACATCTGTAACGACCCGTCCCGGAAGTCGGAATTAGGGAAGTGATTAGTGAGCTTAATCGGTGGTTAGTTGGGTATTGTTGAATCTTGGACGTAGAATGACGATTTTGCCCCTAGTTTGGGCAAAATGTTGACTTTTAGTTCGGGTTGTCAATTGGGCATTGACCATTGACCGTGACGTAGTTTAGGACGTCACGAGCCCGTAGATAGGTGGCACGTCCGATTTGGACGATCGGAGAAAAAGTTATGGTGTTTCGAAGGTGAAGGGCGTTACCGTAATTTTGGCTAAAAGGAGGAAAATGTTGACTTTTTGTTGGACTTTTGATTTTCATGCGAACCGAGGACCATTAGATAGGTCTCGACGTCCTGAGTACAACGACAGGCGGCACGCTGTCATCGGACGTCAGACGGTTAAGTTGTGGTTCTAGAAAGGTGAAGGGCAAAATGGTAATTTGGACATTTTAGGGGCATTTTGGTCTTTTAACCACCTTGGGAATTGAGCCTAATCAGATAAGGCCACTTGGACAGGGTTATGTGGATAATTGTGACTGTGTCCACAGGGTGTGTGAGACCTGGTACAATCCTAGAGGTTTCTGCCTATTTCTACACGGTTCAAATGTTTTAAAATGGTTGTGCTCGTTCAAAGGGAAAAACAGAGTGACAATGTTGGTGAGGAATTCAAACCCCTAATTGTCCCCAAAATGACGATGCTAGGTGAACAAAAGCGAAGAGTTTTGGACGTGGAACAAGATGGTGGAGCTCTGGGTGCCGTCGTGCACGGCGGCGGTCGGAGGAGGATCAACCCGTAAGCTCCTCTGTTGAGGTTCAAAAAGGTTCGTGATGATTTTTAGTACTGATCGAGTCCAAAGACTGGTAAACATCCCTGGGAAGCCCCTAAGTTGTTTTTCGAGGTCCAGAAAGGTTGGTAAGTGGTACTGGCCGTGAAAGTTAATTTTTTCCAGGTAAAAATGGTGAAGTGCAAATTACAGGCTATTAATTATCTTTTTGCTTTAGGTAAGGACCTGAGGAAGATTTGAAACCGATCACGATTAGAAAAAAGACCTGAGGTAATCGAGGGAGGCCAGAATTAAGGTTGGTTTATGGCCGGTTCGACAAGGCGATGTGGGGAGGTAATTTTAGTCTCCTTTTTCACGATTTCATTGTATGGATTAATTGGAAACGGAAGGACGAAATAGTAAATTAATTAGGAATAAAAACGGATTAAAAATAAAGAGGAATTGGACAAAACCGTTCACACTGGTTCCGCATTGGACCGGGTCGGCCTGGACCGGTTCAGACCCGGTCTGACCAAGGTTGAAGACAGTGAACAGTAGGCGCGTGGCTCCCACGCGCAGCCCCTTTGGATGGCGCGTGAGGGCGCGTGAGGCCCCTTTTGGGGAAGTTTCCAACATGATTTTTATAGTATTCAATGTAACGAACATTTTGGTGCTAGTTTCGAGTCGATCAGACATCGGCTCGATATGTTTCGGGCTGTCCGAAGGTTTTAGGGCTCGGTTTAAAATAGCTAAAAATACGGGAAAATTATGGGGTTTAAGTAGGACCTTTGTGAAGTAGTTAGTGACCTTAGTATGGGATTTGGACAGGTTCAGGAAAGCCGAGCATAGCGAAATGACCAGAAACGGCGTAAGTGCGCGCTTATCGAGGCGACGTCGAAATGGTCTGTGAGTGGACTTTGTTTTCTAACTCTTAATGCATGCATATATGTTTTTATATGTTTTCTATACGTGATTCTATGATTTGATTTACGATTGTGATGGTTTACGGTTTGTGCACGTTTTTCGAGGAAATGACGGTATTTCACGTTTTACGAGATTTTGGAAAGTAATTTCGGGCTTGAAGCCCAGTTCAGAAAAGTGGTTTTGAGAAACGTGATTTCGGGTTTGTGAATCGGAATTCCGGATGACGATTCGGGATTCGATTCGGGACTTGAAAGTGGATTTCGGGTTTGGGTTCGGAATGGTTATTCCAGATGCCGGCTTACAGAATGATGGTTGCGAACTCGGATCTGGAAAGGAGATGGATATGAGATATGGGTTTCGGATTCGGAAATGGAAAAAGGTTTTCAAATGGTTTTAGATTGGATTTGCTGGATCTGGTTATTGGGTTTAAAGACCCGGATTATGATTGACGGGGGACGGGCCCGGATTGGGTTTAAAGACCCGGATTGAGTTTAAAGACTCGGGAGTTTAAAGACTCGGATATTGATATTTTCCCCCGTAGGCCTGTTGAGTTTAAAGACTCGGAGTTTAAAGACTCGGATTATATTGATGCCTGGATTGAGTTTAAAGACTCGGGAGTTTAAAAACTCGGATAGATCCAGCAGGTTCGGTAAATGGAAATATGATATGGTTTTCAAACAAGGTTTTCCGATGTTTTGGGCAGTGGCCCGGATGAAATGTTTTTCGGTGGTTTTGGGCTGAGGCCTGGGATTTGGAAAAAAGAACTTGTGTTCGGTTTTTCTTATATGGTTTGTTTAACCGGAATATTGAATGGTTTTATGACATGGAATTGATATGAATGCATTGGTTTTGAAATAGAGGGTATAAATGTAATTTGTGTTTTCTGTTAACTGCTTTTGAACTTATACTTTATTTTTGTCCACTCACAGTCTTTTTTGTGTTTTCGATACCCTCCAGGTTGTTGCGGTGCAGGCTGTTGGTCGAGAGATACGAAGACATCACACCCGTGATCCACAGTAGTTCGGCATACTCGGGGAAGACTGGTTACCTTTTGGATGTTTGGATCGAGACTCCCTTGTCTGACTTACGTGTCGCACGAAGGTTGGACGTTGGTTTAGCCTTCGTGTCATGCGTATGTTAGACGGGATCAGGATTTAGCCCTTAATCCCGGGGGATTAAGGGTGGGTCCTGACAACATCTCTATAAGGCATGGAAGGCATCCTCCATGCATTTCCCACACTGGCAACAAAGGCTCGAACCTAGCATCTTACGGGCGACCAAATTGTGAGCCGTTGGCAAGATTTCAGAACAGGCCTGCCAACAAAAGATCTTTAGTTTATTTGGGACTCTCAATTTCCACAAGTGCTTTCACATTGTCGCACTCTGTCCACCCGTAGAGCACTCACCCCCATCATCCACATCAACATGACTCGCTGTGAAGGCTAAATGATACATAGATTTTTGTAACAACTCGTCCCGAATTACGAGATTAATTAATAATTAATTGAGGATTATCGTGACTAATCGGGGTTTAGTTCAAGAATCGCGGACGAACGGTGCAAAATGACGATTTTACCCTTGAGATTTGGCAAAATGACGATTTTTCCCTTGAGATTGGGCAAAATGTTGATTTTTGACTCGAACCATATTATGGACTTTGACTAATGACCGTGACGTAGATTGAGATGTCACAAGTTCGTAGATAGACGGCACATCGAAATCGGACGTTCGACGGGAAATTTACGGGTCTAAAATGGAAATCGGAACTACTTACGCAAACTGAGAAATTGGACACGTGGACTGTTTTGACTGGATAAATATCTGTGGGGCACCACCAGATGATTGACAAGTGTCACCCATCTGATTATCCCAAACCCCAAATAATTGGGTTCATCTTTATCCTCTTCTCTGTTTTCCCTTTACCCGTAAACCATGAACAAACACCCAAAACACCACCCAAACACCCTTCAATCCTCATCCTTTGCGTATGGCCTGTGAATGGAAGTGAGAGGGTGAGGGGAGACGAGCTGGACGGTGGCAACGGGATGGACAATTGTGCACGGTGGTCGGAGTTTCGACGGTAAGTATATTTGGGTTCAAAAAGTGGACTTTTAGTTTGCATGCTTATTAACCGTTTTGGTGGGTTGGATGATGATCTAGGGAATGAGACGAACTCAGGGAAGCTGGTTTCGAAGGCCGTCATGATCGGAGTTAGCCGGAATCTGAGTTTGAAGTCACGGTTACTGTTCCCGTTCGAACATGTAAAATCTAGGCTCGATTTCCCAATTTTGAGTTCATAGAGATGTTGCTGGGGATTTGACGATCACATAAGAACAAATTAGGATGAAAACGGGTTGGAATCGAAGGATTTAGGGCCCGGTCAGAGTCGCGGATCTGCGCGACCCGATTGCAAGTATTCGAGTTGACCCGCCCAAGGTTGAAGACGAGATGACATCATCGGATAAAGTCATCATGTCAGACTGACAGGTGTTAGAGGTGGACCAATGGGACAGCGACACATGTCACATGTTAGTGCACAGTCAGCACTAACATGTAAGTGACGTGGCCCAATCACCGGCTACCACGTGTCACTAACATGTTAGTGACGTGGACTAGTGAGCAGTTGACACATGGTATTGTCAGAGTGGTTAGAGATGACATCAACGTTGACTGCTGACGTGAGCGTTGACTTTTTTGGTAGAGTTGACTTTCACGTTGACCACGTGGGTGGGGGCGCGTAGGCATGAATTTTGAGCTGGGACCAGTGTCATTTTAAAAGGTTTCGACGATCTGGATCCAATGGTGGTGGTTTCAGATCGATTGGAAATTGTTAGGTTGGTCAAATCGAGGTTTTGAGCCTCGGAAAGTGTGTTCGGGATGCGTTCCCGGACTGTTACTGTTCATAGGACTTAAGTATGACCTTCTAGAGTCTGTTAGTGACCTTTGGTGTGACTTGGATAGGTCCGAATAGACTTATGGCATGCGTATCGAGACGCAACTAGGACGGTCTATGAGTGGGGATTTTCTTTCTAAAATATGATGCATGCATAACTATTTTATATGTTTTATATATGTGATTTCTATGATTATGATTGTGGTATTTATGATTTACGTATTTGCATGTATTTCGAGGTTTATGCTTTTATATTGTGTTTATACGTGCTGGTATCTCCATGATGGTTTAATTGAATGGTTTTGGATTTGAAAATATGGAATCAGGCATGAGTCCCATTTGTGGTTTGTGGAATGTATTTGTGGAAATGGTTTATGAAAATATACTTCGGGCATGAGACCCAATTATGGATTTACGGTGGTTTATGGAAATGATATTTCGAACATGAGTCCCTTTGAAAAGTTTTGAGATGTTTTAAAATGATTTTATAAAATTTTGTCCATATACCATCCTTATATGTGGATATGTGGATGGTCTCCTCCAGTTGTTTGGGACACTGGGGTAGTCACGGCGCATTGCTTGCGAAGGGTCATTGTACGGAGCGACTGAAACGTATAGTGACTCAGGGACAGGATTGCTATTATTAGATGTCTGGGACGTCAAACATCTAGAATATCATATAGGCTCAGAGAGACCCCAAGCGGCACACGTAGCCTTAGACCGTGACATGACGTCTCGGACGCCAGGCATCTGGGATGCCAAGGATTGGTATAAACTATATTTTATTGGATTCTGTGTTTAATTAATGGATTTGGGCAGTGACCCATATGATTTGGACTTAAGGTTTTGGGATAAGGCTCTACTGGTTTGAGGAAGGAAATGGCTTTGGTAAATAAACGGTTTTATTATATTTGAGTTAAATGGTTTTCGAATGCATGCATGGTTTTTAGTGAATGACATAAATGTCTTTTATGAAATATGTTTTATTAAATTATTTTTTTTCCACAACTTTTATGGTTTTTAATGCCCTTCAGGTTGATTGAGGATGCGGGCTGTAGCAGAGACCGAGACATCACACTCCTGCACTGATCCTGGCGCGCTCTGGAAGCCTCGAATGGGCTAAGGTTGTGGGTTATCCCTTGACTGGCCCTTCGTGTCACACATGGGTTAGACAGAAGCATGACACATCCCACATTAATCCCGAGGGGATTGGGATGAGTCATGTCATTTTACAGTGTATTTCCTATATTTTGAGTAAAACCAGTACCAGTACCTCGGTTTAAAATTGGAAGGTCTGTGGTCGTGGGATGCATCTACGTACTCGTAACGTTCCAATCTACGTAACGGTCCTCGGTCCTCGTATGTTTGACTCACTGGGTCAAAAGTCAACATTTTGCCCAATTTCAGGGTCAAAACGGTCATTTCGCACCGTCCGTCCGAATTCTCTCAACTAATCTCCGATTAGTCAATCTAAACCATAAACAATTAGTATTTAATCCCGATATTCGGGACGGGTTGTTAGAGCCGATCCTGATGAGATGCAAGTATTATCCAAAAAATATTTAGTGCACCAATATAATGAATTGCTTCATTCATTTTAAGTCGATAATATTAGGAAGGAAGATCACATTATACACTAATAAAATGACAAAACTGAACTCAATCAAGCAAATTATTATTAAATTTTGATAATTTGCTTAGCTGAATATAACCTACAAATTTAAAAGATTGTGGGCAGCACCTAGGAGGAAAATGAATTACAAGGAAGAAGAAAACCCTAATTTTTTGTTAGATGTATTACTGGCGGTTGGCTAATGAGGCCATGATCTTCTTGGCTAATTGCTTTTCTCTCCTTCTTTCACCAACTCCAAAACTTTAGCCACTTTGTTCTTCTTTCGAAAGCATTTGAGAAGCTCTTTGATACAAAACCTTCCTTTAACTATAATTCGTGTGTTTACATGATCAAAATCCACACTTTCGAATCCTGCCATACGTATTCATTTTAATAAATTTACAAGTATCACTGACAGCATTTTTGGATATACGTACGGATGTATCGTATCCATACCTTTTGTTCTCATGCATGCTTTTTTGATATCGTTTTCACAGTGTATAGTGATTGTTAACCTAGCAACTAGAATAACCTACAAAATAAAAAATAAAAAAATTAATGAATACATATTTTTAGGAAAAAATTACGATTAAACAAACTGAACTACATATGAAATTGTGGATATATATCGGAAACAAATAAATTAAGTAGATATTTAACAGGTAACTCTTTTGGCTCTTCTCTTACGGGAACGTATTCATGATGATGATGATGATGATGAGTACGCCCAAAGCTTTTTCTCTTAAACCACTTAATAACTCTCATGCTTCAAAACTCTCTATACATCTTTCACTTGTTTTTTCTTTCTTCCCTTGCATGTTTTTTCCCTTCGATTTTTGTTATGTATAGGAACAATGGCCAGTTTGAGAAAGGAAATCAAATGAAATCATTAGTCGATCTGGAAATTGCTAGCTAGCTAGCATCTATCAATGATATAATTACTACTAATATCGGAATTAATAATTATCTATATGTCAATCAATGATATTGCTAGTAATGTCAGAATTAAAAGTTGTGATCACATAAAATCTGGCATTGAATTTGAAGCCTCTGAAAACATTTGCTCCCTAGCTACGTAATTGTATTTCAAATCGAAACAAAATAAATAAATAATTATATTTAAAAAATATATATATAATATTTAACAAACAAATAAATAAGAATGTCCCATGAAAACGTATAAATTATAAATTAATAAATTCAGTGCGGAAATCATTTTGGAATATCGGCATATACGGATATACAATGTTTTGCAACCGTTAAATTAAAATGCTCAAACATTTAAATCTATAGTAAATTAGAAAAGCGAATCCTATATATTATATTTTCCCCAAAAATAAATAATCCCATATATTATTGGTGGTTCTATAAAATGTCTGACAGCCAAGCAATGAGAAATTCTTGCAGCTTATCCTTAAAATTGTCGCACTTCAAGACATTTAAGTTTCAATGTTTTTTTTTTTTTTTACACAGAAGCTTGAAATTCTATTAATATATATGAATATGTAAAATAAAGACAAAATTAGAGTACGTAAAGGGTAAAATAAACAAGGACATCAATAAAAAAAATAAAAAAGTCATTGAGATTCTGTAAAATTAGACCCGCCACATGATGAAAGGAAAAAGAATAAAACAAATAATCCATGGCCTAAACTCAAAAGTCTAAAGGAGATTTGTAGATCTTCAGTTAAAATTCAACATTTAAATTTGTTATGAAAACATTATATTATACTTTTTATCTGTATTTTTTTGTAGGTTCTTATTCCCAATGAATATGTTCAGGCCACAATTTTATTTTAGATTTTGTTATTGTTCCGGCTATTCACACTTGGGACTTGTTAAAGACTTTGTCTATATCACTATATCTCTTTCACGATGTTAAATACAATATCTCTTCTTTCAAAAAAAAAAAAAACTAATGATATGAGGTTGTGCAGAATGAATTGGGCAATGGCCGAGATTGAAGAAGGATGATGCTACTTGCAAACATACAAAATTAAGACAAAAAATCCGCATATATTAACAATCTCCTGAATATTACTATTCATTGTTGTAACAATAAACCCTACAAATAATGTAGCATTTCCTATATAAGTGTAAAATGCATTTGCTAGCTTATTGTTTGGCAGTGATGTGAAATACCCTTAATCACCCAATATATATAAGAAAAACTTGTGGGTGGATTGGGTGAGTAGAAGATTAAGAGTTTTACCCCACAAAGGTGGCCGAAAATTGGGGGCCAATATGGGTATTTTTCGGATTAAAATTAAGGCCAAGGGTGGCCAAGGAGGCCCGGACAAGGTGACTCGACAAAGGCATGGCCACGTTGTCGGTTGAATTAGATCGACCTTGGTAATTAAATTCTCAGTCGAGTCATATGGTCGACTTTGATAATTAAGTTCTCGACCGGATCGCATGATCGACCTTGGTAATTAAATTCTCGATCGGGTTGCATGGTCAACGTGGGTAATTAAACTCTCGACGTGGTCATGTGGTCAACCATACTCATAAATGTTGATATTTTAGGCTAGTATTGATGGGAACATGGACTAAGATGGGTTGGATTTGAGGGTTCTATTTTAGTGTGGTCGACCTTGGTAATCCAATTCTCGGCCAGGTCGACCATGTAATCCAATTCTCGACCAGGTCGACCATGTAATCCAATTCTCTTCCCAAGTCGGCCATGTAATCCAATCCTATCAAGTGACATGCGAGGCAAAGAGAAAATATTAGACACTGGTGGCGTGCTGGCCTAAGAGGCTCCGATGTTTAAGTCAGTAAGCATAATGAAGAATTAGTAGGCAGAGAGAAGGAGGTGTGAGAGAGTGAATACCTTTATAAAAGGATTTTGGGGGGTATTTATGTATTTTTCCCAAAATCAATCAGATCCCCGCCACTTGGACATACATATTTTATTTCTGAGCTTATCATACTAGATTATGAAATCATCGGTCTGAAATCTCTCATCATACAACCCCCAATGGCCAAACCTCTCTGTACGGAACGCTGACTTAGAGATATAAAAGTTTAGCTTTTAATCTCCTTCAAACATGCATTTTGACTATGTATTTATCAAAGGGTCGAGGTAACGGCAACATATATTGTTGAGTTGCTGGGTAAGTCTCTAGCAAATGCTAACAGGAAACCAGAATCAAGGCAGGTAGTGAATCAAAACCAGATGAAAAATAGTTATGATGGACCAAGGCCAATCATCATACGATTCGAGAAGTAAGTTCCTAAAAAAAAAATTCAAAATCGATTCGATTTCGGTATGAGACAATATTCTCTAACACCAAAATCGATCTCGTAGCAGTTTAAACCCATTCGATATCGATACCATACCGATCATCCATTAAATTTTACTATTCAATTTTTGTTTTGTTTGATATGATACGGAACGGAATGATTTCGATATTTTGAGATAACATGTGTCAGGACCAGACCCTCCTCTGTCAGGTCCCGACTCATCTAGCACGATATTGTCCTCTTTGGGCCACATCAATACTCAACGGCAAGCCTGCGCCCTCAAGGTTTTGTTTTCGGGAGCTCACGGTGCAACTTCCCAGGGGGTCACCCATCATGGAATTGCACCAGCCTCAACTCGCTTAACTTTGGGGTTCCAATCCCCCCCAAAGCCACTGAACTCCCAAAAGGCCTCATGCTAGATAGGTGTGTGTCTACACCTTTAAAGCACACCATCATTCCCCTTCCCAGACCATTCCCCCTCGCAGGAATGTGGGATTGTTCACCGTTCCCTCCAGGACACGGGTCTTACAATCTATCCCCCTTAGGGCCCAGCGTCCTCGCTGGCACACTTCCCGGTTGGGGTCTGGCTTTGATACCATTCTGTCAGGACCCGACCCTCCTCTGTCAGGTCCCGACTCATCTAGCACGATATTTTCCTCTTTGGGCCACAACAATACTCAACGGCAAGCCTGCGCCCTCAAGGTTTTGTTTTCGGGAGCTCACGGTGCAACTTCCCAAGGGATCACCCATCATGAAATTGCACCAGCCTCAACTCGCTTAACTTTGGGGTTCCAATCCCCCCCAAAGCCACTGAGCTCCCAAAAGGCCTCATGCTAGATAGGTGTGTGCCTACACCTTTAAGGCACACCATCATTCCCTTCCCAGACCATTCCCCCCTCGCAGGAATGTGGGATTGTTCACCGTTCCCTCCAGGATACGGGTCTTACAATTGTGACGACCCGTCCCAAATTAACGGGATTAATTAAGGATTAATGACAGATTTGCGAGACTAATCAGAGATTAGACGAGGATTAGCGGACGTTCGGGTGAAATGACGATTTTACCCCTAGAATGGCGAATCGTTGACTTTTCGTTCGGACGGTCAAATGGAATTTGGCCAATGATTGTGACGTAGTTCGTGACGTCACGAGTTCATAGATAGGGGACACGCTCGATTCCTACGTTCGAGGAGGAAGTTATGACGTTCGGAAATTCAAGGGCATTTTGGTAATTTGGGCCAAAAGTTGACTTTTAACCCTAGAGGTCCGATGGCCAAGGGCCGAAGACCGTTATATAGATCAGAACGATACGAATCCGTAGACAGGAGACACGTCGAATTCGGACGTTCGAATGTGGAATTACTGTTCACGGAAGTTCCCGATTACTATTCACAGTGACGCGTTTTACGAGGAAATTTTGGACTTTAGTGGGCCCAGTTGCTTTTCAGCAACCAATGGATGAGTGACAAGTGTCACTCATCCACTGGCTACCCTTCCACATACATGCATATCATCCCTTGCATTTTGCATCGATCATTCCCATTCCAACCACCAAACCCGATCGATAGGACCCGACCCTCCTTGGTCAGGACCCGACTCATCTAGCACCATATTGTCCGCTTTGGGCCTCGCCCTCACGATTTTGTTTTCAGGAGCTCATGATACAACTTCCCAGGGGGTCACCCATCATGGAATTGCACTAGCCTCAACTCGCTTAAGAGCTCCCAAAAGGCCTAGTGCTAGATAGGTGTGTGCCTACACCTTTAAGGCACACCATCATTCCCTTCCCAGACCATTCCCCCCTCGTAGGAATGTGGGATTGTTCACCATTCCCACCAGGACACGGGTCTTACAATCGACCCCCCTTAGGGCCCAGCGTCCTCGCTAGCACACTTCCCGGTCAGGGTCTGGCTCTGATACCATTCTGTCAGGACCCGACCCTCCTCGGTCAGGACCCGACTCATCTAGCACCATATTGTCCGCTTTGGGCCTCGCCCTCACGGTTTTGTTTTCGCGAGCTCATGGTGCAACTTCCTAGGGGGTCACCCATCATGGAATTGCACCAGCCTCAACTCGCTTAACTTTGGGGTTCCAATCCCCCCCAAAGCCACTTGAGCTCCCAAAAGGCCTAGTGCTAGATAGGTGTGTGCCTACACCTTTAAGGCACACCGTCATTCCTTTCCCAGACCATTCCCCCTCGTAGGAATGTGAGATTGTTCACCGTTCCCTTCAGGACACGGGTCTTACAATCCACCCCCCTTAGGGCCCAGTGTCCTCGCTGGCACACTTCTAGGTTAGTGTCTGGCTCTGATACCATTCTGTCAGGACCCGACCCTCCTCGGTCAGGACCCGACTCATCTAGCACCATATTGTCCGCTTTGGGCCTCGCCCTCACGGTTTTGTTTTCGGGAGCTCATGGTGCAACTTCCCAGGGGGTCACCCATCATAGAATTGCACCAGCCTCAACTCGCTTAACTTTGGGGTTCGAATACCCCCAAAGCCACTTGAGCTCCCAAAAGGCTTAGTGCTAGATAGGTGTGTGCCTACACCTTTAAGGCAAACCATCATTCCCTTCCCAGACCATTCCCCCTCGTAGGAATGTGGGATTGTTCACCGTTCCCTCCAGGACACGGGTCTTACAACATGCCCAAAACTAGTATCAACATATTGAAAGTTCATTATTGGTGAAGAATTAACTTTAACTTCTTATATAATATAATATAATATAATTTGGCCATTCTAAAAGATATTGTTGTATCATATGAAAAAAAAAGATATTGTAAAAAATATACTGTTTTTACCACATTGACCATCATTCAAATTTCTGTAGTCCAACTCATATACCAGGACCACAAACTTCCCGCATCCAGTTTTTAATCTCGTTCGAAAATAACCCGGTAAACAAACAACATTACACAACCCAACCCAATGGGTCAATAACGTCTTGAAATTAATTCCTCTGTAGTCGCCCATATTTTATTAATCACTCCACCTACCAGACGATGCCACGTAATTTCCAACCGTTACATCAAGGTCAACAATGATGCTAGTGTCCCATATCGACAGTAAGCTGAGTTGGCCAAATGGTATTGGCTGATTGGTTGAATTTACACGAGCATACCAACCCCAATAACATTCGAATTTTAAGCAGCGGCATATGCCAACTAAATTTCCATCAGTGGGGAATATAACAAATGGGGAATATAACACCAACCTCTAGTGGGGAATATTTCCATTTAATAAATTTTTACAAAATTGGAAATAAATCTGTGAGAAATCGCTCAACTTTAACGTTCCTGAGCCACCAGCTCACGTGAGCATCGCTCCCCTCGGTAAGCATACACTGTTACTAAACGCGCCAGATTCACCAGGTGTCCAAATTGTCCAGTTCTTGATAAATCTATCCGTTAACCCTACTCTCTTTCTCTCTCATCTGCCTCTAGCTCTCTCATCCCCCTCTCTCTCTCCTCTTCTGCAACTTCCGTTGGAGAAGAAGAGAGAGTACCATGGAATAAAAGAAAATAAAAAATAAAATAAAAGATTCAAAATTTTTCAAAAGAAACAGAAAAATTTGAGAAATGGGGAAACTGCTGTGCGATTCCACCACCGTTGCGGATACATTTCAAGCCTCCTCGCCGACGGTGCCGTGGAGGGACCCACACAAGGCATCGCCACTCGACAAGGACGCAATCTCAGCCGTAGATCTCGTTGACCAGTCAACGGCCGACGCCGCATGGGACGCCGTTGTGGGCCTGGAGGAGCAGCAGAGACGGCACCTCCAGAGGCTGCACACGAAGGGGGTTCTGTGGAAGCTCCCGGAGGATCATGACTCGTCCGAGTCGGACTCCGACTCATTAATGCCACAGAAGTCGATGGTCTTCAGGCTGTCGCATGGGGGCGAGGTGTCTTCGGATGGTAACTGCCTGTTCACGGCATCTCAGAAGGCGATGCGGTTGGCGCGTGAGGTGGACGCGAGGGAGTTGAGGAGGCGGACGGTACGGAGGTTCACGGAGGACTATGGATCTGCAGCCTTGGAGGAAAGGCGCGTGATAGATGACGCGATTCGGCATATGTACGCGCCTGATCTGAGGGCCGGATGGGGGATCCATGTGATTCAGGAGGTCAAGTTACTGGCTAAGAAAGACGAGCGGCTGAGTCTTGACTCTGCTATCGACGAGCTTCTACAGCTCGGCGTGCAGAGGTAACATTTTCTTGGATCTGTTCATTTCATTTCTTTTAATTTTAAAATTTTATTTTTCGAAATTTAGTAATAATACAAGAAAAAAAATCGTTGTTTTTCCGTTAAATTTTTCTTCTTGAAATGTAAATTCAAAGTAAAATACATGAACTTTCGTATTGGATCTGAAATTTGTGATTGTATTTTTTTTTTATTTTTTTTATATTTTATGAAGATATGAATGTGTATTGTCTGTTGCACTTGTGCATAACGACTATTAACTATTAAGATTGATTGACACTAGTGTCCCCCACTTAAATTTTAGGTCTTGGGTTGAATTGTTTTGTTGGATTTGATTACCTTATTATTTCTTTTTCTGTGAATGAAGAGAGCTGGCAGCAGAGTCTATTTACAAAGAGAGATGTATCCCAGTGAATGATGGACCAAGTTGGGCTAAATACATGCTGATCTCTGGTTTGCCAGGTGATGAATACGATATCATCACATTGCAATACACAGAGGAAGGCTTATTAACCATCCATGAAAATAGAGACGGCCATGCTGCGGCTTTTGGAGATGATATTGCAATTGAGTGTCTTGCCACGGAGTTTAAGCGGGAGATCTATGTGGTAAGGAGAAGTTTTGGTTGGCTTAGATAAAAGATCTCTCTTTTCTTTTATACTCTATTTGTCAGTTTGATTATTTTCCTGGATTCTTGATCAGTAAAGTCTAGAGGAAAGTGTTTAGGTTGTAGTATCTAGAAATGTTACTTGTGGAGGAGATATTCCTGCTTATGAGTATTCAAATCAATGTTACTCTAATTTGATCAATGTTTGCATATCACGTCTTGTCATGATCTGTTAGATCTTAGTGATGTTAACTGTAGTCTCTAGCCTCATGGCGAATGTGTTGTTATGGACATTTAGAGGTCCAAATGAGCCCTTGTCAACGTATTCAATCAAACATAACAGTACGAAGCATGAGTGTGTGTCTAAACTAGTCTTACTAAAGAAACATTCTGAGATGCTTATTTCTAAAGTACAACTTCATTGATGTTTATTGCACTCAATTCATTGAACTGAGTTGTTTATAAATAATGTATGTTCGCAACAGAGGATGAAGTTGCATAACCACGTTTATGGAGTTGCAATCTTTTATATCTGTTCTTTTTGTTTGCATTCAACATTTGATTGAATCTTATTGCATTCTTTTTCTGCATGGATTAATACACCGCTACTTTTCCTTGTGTATTCTTCTGTCTTCTTCCATGGGGACAAAAAGATTCAGCGATTGTCTGAGCTAGTAGTAGTACATTTCTTGAACCTGTCCTAAAACTAAAAGCATTTGATTATTTTCTAATTACATTGCTAGTTATTGAGATAATTGTCAATGTGGATTCTTGGAATGTTATTCATCTTTTTTTGAAGTCTGAAATTCATCAATTACAGGTTCAAGCACATGGTTCGGATGCAATGGTGGATGAAGAAAATTGTGTTTTCTTCCTTCCACACCGGCCAAGAAGTCAGATTTGTGAACCTCCATTCTTTCTTTTCATGAAAGGAACAGGTAAGAAAATTCCCTACATGCCAAGCAGCTGTGTAGTTTCTCCATTTGCTACCCCAGCTTTCATTTTCTGAGCATTATATTCCCATACAGGTTGGTGTGGCGCAGGAGCTGATCACTATGAACCCCTCATTGCCCATACTCTGTCATTAATTTCCCAGGAGAAGGTTGCTGTGGTACTCTGACTATCTGTCCTCCAGTTTTGTGGCTTTGGAGAGATTGAATAGAAGTAGTCTTGCTATTTATTCGTTCCCTTAGTGCTTGACCTGCAATCAAACTCTCTGCGGCTTCTTCTCTGGACCACCGCACAAGGAAAATTTGATTGCCATAGCATTCATTTTTTGTTAGCTAGAATCGGTTATCTTTGGACTCCAACTAGCAGGCTCTGGTTCCTGCACTCGAGCTTCCCTATGGTAGTAGTCTGTACCGACTTTTGTTAGTGTCCAACTAGCAGGCTCTGGTTCCTGCACTCGAGCTGCTAGTCGCTATTTCGTCCAAGCTGAAATGGTGCCTTTCTGTTGTATTTTAATCTGGCTTTTTTCATTTGAATGAAAGAATTAGACTCCAATTTGTTCTCTCTTCTTGCTGGTCCTTCCTATACGCGTGCAGCTGTGGTTTTTAATGTTCTATGTCCGGAAGCTTTTCTTAATGTGCAATGCTACTGTTTATTGTCTTGCCACCCTCAAATTGCGGATGGTCTATGAACAATGGACGCATACCAAATTGACACACATTCCACCAAACATCAGTCTCTCGCGTACTCCAGTGAATATGAGTCTGATGCATCTGGGTTCGCAATTCTTCACATAAAGGCAGCTAATTGAAAGTAAAAAGAGTGGCGGTGCGTAGATGATGAACACTCACTCTGGACACGGTGACAGTGACTATGCTTCGAATCATTGCTACAGTTCTACTTTTTGAAGATTGCTTACAGCCTTAAGGGGGAAGAAGTTTGAATAATAAGCCCACGTTTAAGGACTTGTTAATAATGTTAAAGTTAAATTTGTTCAACATGATTGTTGTGATCAATTGCAAAGAATGACATAGAAAAGGCAGAGCTCTGGTGTCCCATGGTTTTTTTCATTAAAGTGACGATTATGATGTTATATCAAAAAGACGTTAGGAAAATTTCTTTCTGCTTCCTTTCGTCACATCTCAACTTTTAATCTGGCTTTTAGTCAACCTCATACAAATTTGCTTATTTCACTTCATTTTATTTATAGTTTTCATTTCTTCATTTTTGCTACAGAAGCAGAGATACATAGAACATATATCGAGGAAAGAAGAAATAAAAGAGTGGTGAATACGAAATAAAAACTTGATCATACGAAGCTATTTAAAATACTCTTTTGGTTTTTAAATTTTATTTTACATATTATTTAATATACATCCTTATTTCATTTTGGTTCATCTCTCTCCTTGATCTCTGTTTCCCTTTTTAGGCCGGATGGCCATCGGCAAAAGGATTTTGGTCCTTCTTACGTTAAGTGCATAGGCATGCCATCACTAAGCTACGAATTGGCTTGAATGGAATGTGAATGAGTGAAAGTGTATTGTGCGTCCGTAAACTTGATTTTTAACCAAATGATTGTTCCACCAAACAAAGAATCTTCTCTTGACCTTAGTTCTTTCACTACCTCGAGTCAAGACTTTAAATGAACAACCAATTGATATGAAATTTATGAAAACAAAGATTAAAGAAGAAAGTAAAAAAAAAAGGAAGTAAATACGATAAAACGTAAATAAATTGAAAGGACTCTAAATTAAATAAAAAACTAGTGCAAGAAAATAACGTGTTGTAATTTAAGTGCAATTGAAGTAACAATATAAATTTAAGTGCATAAAATAAAGAAGATAAAGGCAAGCGCGAAATTTAAAGTGCGTAATAAGAATGAAAAGACATAAAAGTTAGAATGAAAAAATAAAAATTATGCTAGAAATTACATTATATCACTCTCAGGATAGGATTGAAGAGAATGAAAAAAGATAAGGTGTGTGGTGTGTTGGAGATGTCTCTTCTCAAACTTGGCAAGTCACTAAATTAGCAATATTACTTCCTTGTTTATGGATGATTGATATTAACTATCTTTCATTCCTCAATCAACAAGATTCTAGGTAAAGTTGATTTTAATCTCATAATTGTTGGATATGCTTGATTTGAGACATGATTTGATCTCTTTTCCATGCTAATCTTTACCACATTATCCCATGATGTTATCCATCTCATGTTGCTCTATATATTGGATAATTTAGCCGAATTTTCCATTATGGGCTTCTAGCCGTATTTTTAGCCTGTATACTTTTTTCGGGCCCAAAAGTAGCTAATTGTCGGATTTTGAACTTAACGACGTCGAATTACGACTTGACTCAAACATTGTCCCCCCGTTTTTATGAACTTTTTCTTATATGAGATACATTTATGAAAACTTATAGGCTAATTGAACAATAAATCGAATACTCAAGCATAATCATTAATGCATAGCCTCATTGATTTGTTTTGAGAATTAGTTCGCTTTGAAATTATTTCAATATTTTCAATAATTTACTATTAAAATCTTCTCCGTATTTCTTTCTTCCAAATTGATAACTAGTCATTAATTGGCTTACATAATTATAAGAACAAAAATCAAATTGAAAATATTACCATATGAAATGTGAGTTCAAATTTTTTTTTCCTTTCTTTCCTTCTTGCATGCCATTATAAATAATTGGCTACCAAAAAAAAGATTCAAACATCAATTTTTTTTTTCCTTTTTTTTTTTTTTCATTTTGACAACTAAATATTAATTGACTTGAATAGTCACAAATTTACTTTGTATGCATTTTCACATTAGCTATAGTAGGCTCGACTACATCGCCTATGGTTAAGTGAGGAAAATAAATATTATCTCATTCCTCCTATCACACTATAAAAGGAAAAATTATTAAGAAGTTGATATTCTTAATTAGCTATAAATTGACCAACGAATTTGAAAATATACACCCAAAAAATCTTTCCCAATTACTGGCAGATTTTAAACCTCATATTTCACTCCAAATTTTAAAAATGGGAAGATAAATATTTCCACTTTCACCCTTCACGCCAAAGTGGGCCAAATTTTTCCAAATCAATATACTATATACATATGTATATAGTATTTAATTTATCGTTTCAGCGGTTTTTTTTTTTTTTTTGGAAATAGCCGCTGAGAATATATTTTTATGGCAATCAAGGTGACGGCCATCCGTGTTTTATTCGAAGTCTCAACCCTTCTTATTTTTGGTATGAATTTCATGATTTTGGAGACAATTAATTTTTGTACTAATACAATTAGCACAAATCAAATTATTGTTTACCATTGATTTGGCCAAATCTTCATGCCCCCCAAGTCCATTTAATTTATTAATATTGGTCTTGGATTGAGGATTTATAATATTGATCAATCCCAATTGCAGTCTTATAAAACTCACTTTTCCCCTACAATCATTTCTATCATGATTGACTCAAATTGGGCCGTGACCATGTGTTCATTTTCATTCATTTTTTGGTCATCAAATTGCTTCAAGTTGGATCACGTCTTGATTATTAACCTTGACTAACTCTTGGCTTTTTTCTTCATCTATGACCAATTTGGATGCAATCTCACGTTGCAAATTCTTTGAAATCAATCTCAATTTTTTCATATTTTTTGTTAATCTCACCAATATTGAAATTGTATTGGTCATTATAACCATATTGGCTACTAAAACAATATTGAGCATTAGGACCACATGTATGACTATATTGGCCATTATAGCCATTGAAGTTTGTTGAATTATATCGACCATTATAGTTGCAAAAATCATATTGGTTATTTGAGTCGTAGCGACCACTAGAACCATCGTCAAAATTGCAGCCATTGTAATTCGGCATGGATAAGAATATTGGAATTGATTTTGGTTGTTCATAACGTGTGTCCCACTGGGCGTGCCAAAATATGTTTCCCTTTTTGGGTCGGATGGCTATTGGTGAAGGGATTTTGGTCCTTCTTCCGTTAAGCGCACATGCGTGCCACCAATAACCCACAAATTGGCTTGAATGGAATGTGAATGGGTGAAAGTGTTTTGTGCGTCCGTAAACTTGATTTCTAACCAAGTGATTGTTCGACCAAGTAAGAAACCTCATTTTGGCCTAGGTTCATTTACTACCCCGAGTTAAGACTTTAAATGAACAACCAATTGATATAAAATTTATGAAATCAAAGATTAAAGGAGAAAGTAATAAGAATATGACGTAAATACATTAAAACGTAAATAAATTGAAAGGACTATAAAAACTAGTGCAAGAAAATAATGTTTTGTAATTTAAGTGCGCTCGAAATAATGATATAAATAAAAGTGCATAAAACTAAGAATATGAAGGCAAGCGCAGAATTTAAAGTGCATAGTAAGAATGAAAAGACAAGAAAGTTAGTATGGAAAAATAAAAATTATGCTATAAATTACATTATACTACTCCTAGGATAGGATTGAAGATACTGTAAAAAAAATAAGTTGTGTGGTGTGTTGGAGATGTCTATTCTAGGATAGGATTGAAGATACTGTAAAAAAAAAAAGTTGTGTGGTGTGTTGGAGATGTCTATTCTCTTCCTCAAAGGGGAAGAAAAAGAAGAAGAAGAAGAAGAAGAAAAAGAGTGGGTTGTCTCTATTTTAAGTGTTTTGGGAAGATTATGCGACGAATCTTCGTCAAGTATACTTAAATGTTTCGTCGGCAAAATTTGATGGAGAGATCGAAGAGTCAGAATGGAAGGAGAAGCTCTTGGTCGTTTTGATGTTGCCTAGCGTACATTCTTCAGGTAAAAAAGAGCGGTAAATTCAATTTTTTTCAAAAAATTGGACAATTAATTCAAAGTTTCACGAAAATTTGGACGATAATTTTGGGCGGTTAAGTTTAAGGTGTTATGTAATGACCCGTCCCGAATATCGAGATTGAATATTAACTAATTATGATTTAGAATGACTAATCGGGGATTAGTTGAGTGAAATCGGACGAAACGTGCAAAATGATCGTTTTGCCCCTGGCGTGGGCAAAATGATCGTTTTGCCCCTGGCGTGGGCAAAATGTTGACTTTTAGTTCGGGCGGTCAAATGGAATTTGACCAATGACTGTGACGTAGTTCGGGACGTCACGAGTTCATAGACAGGTGGCACGTTCAATTCCGACATTCGTAGAGAAAGTTATGATGTTCGGAAGTTGAGGGGTATTTTGGTAATTTGGCATAGTAGGGGCCAAATGTTGACTTTTTGGCCGGGAAGTCCAACGGATGAGGGCCAAGGACCGTTACGTAGGTCTCGTCGATGCGAATCCAACGACAGGCGGCATGCCGAAATCGGAGATTCGACGACGAAGTTATGGTCACGGAATCGGGCTCGATTAACCGAACGAACCAGGATTAAAATAATATTTTAATGTGAACAGTACCCGGTGACTGTGCACATCCGGATGAGTGACAAGTATCACCCATCCCTTGTTTCCAGCTCCATGTTTCCCTCCAAACACCATCATCACCCCTAATCATCATGTTCTCCACCATTTTCCTTTATTTTCTTTGAAATTTCTTCAAACCGTGCACATTTTGGGGAGGGATTGAACTGGGAGAATTGGCTCCCTTTCTCTGCCGTTTTTGTGAGAAAAATGAGAGTTGGAATGACTGGACTAACAAGGGAAACACGAGGGGTTGTGAGTGTGAGGAATTCTGGGTTTCGAATTTTAGAAATTTTGGGGGGAAAATTCAATTGTTGCGAATTGAGCCGTGAGGAGTGGAATTGAAGCTCGAGTTAGCTTCCTGAGGTTGAGACGAGTGGAACCAGATCAAAAACGAGAGGAATTGGCAACGTTTTGGCTCTGAACACACTTGGTGACAGAGGAGGAAATTCGAGATTGTGTCGAGGAATTGGAGGCTTCGATGGATGAAATTGAGCTGGGGATTACGTTCCTGAGGATCCCACGATGCTTCTGGAAGGATCAATTGAAAGAAAACGGTTGTGATTGGCTGAACTCCATGGTTGCACAGTGCACAGATGTTCGAGTTTGAGTCGTGAAGATTGAGCAATGGATTGATGCAATTGAGTTGGGGGAAAGGTTTACCTGAGATCAATGAAGCTTCTTGATGAATCAATTTGGGGAAATCTTGTGGAATTGAGGTAATTCGACTGATGAACAGTGGCCGGAGGCCCTTCGATTGTTCATCCTTGATCGTGAGGATTGAGGTAATGTTTCAAGTAATTGATGTTACAGAACCCTAATTGAACTTAGAACGAAACTCACTGAATGCTCAATTGATGAAAACAGTGTGGAATTGACTGAAAACCAGCCGGGTCTGATCGCGGGTTAAACGGCCCGTTTACCAGACAAACGGGCATGAACGACGACACTGTAGCTGGCGCGTGGATTTCACGCGCAGCCACTCACGGCGGCGCGTGAGGGCGCGTCCGGCCTAGTCTCAAGGTGAGGTCAACATGACTTTTGATCCTCTCAGTGTAACGAACATTTTGACGTTGATTTCGGTGAAATCGGATATTGTTTCGATAATGTTCCGCGTATCCGAAGTTTTGTTTTACGAGTTAAATACGTATTTAAATTCCGGAAAAATTGGGGAAAATTATATGATGTATTTTGAGATGTTAGTAACCCTCTATAATGATTTTGGGCAGGAGTTGTGATTTCCAGATTTTACGGAAAAACGTGCAGCTCGGAAACGAACCGTTTTGAACGGTGTGTGTGAGTGGACTTTGTTTTCTAACCGTGATGCATGCATATATGATTTAAAATGCTTTATTATATGATTTGATATGCTTTGGCATGATTGGTATTTCAATTCGGTGATTTCTCGGTTTTGTGATTATTATATTATTATATTCTGGCACGATTTTCGAGAAATCATGAAATTGGTTAAAAATGATATTGTGGGCGTGAGAACCCAAGTAAATAATGATTTTGACTCGGAATTGGAGTTACATGTGAATTTGATGATTTTTGGTATCCTCGTGATTTTGTGATTATTTTAATCAGTCTTTCGGGCACGTTTTACGAGGAACGTGCAAATGATGTTTTGGGCTAAAGCCCGGATTGAAAATGATGTTTTGACTCGGGTTATGAGTCAGGAAGTTGAAAATGATATTTGGACTCGGATTATGAGTCAATGATTGATTTCATGGATTTACGTGATCGTGGCAACTCGGGTTTACAGTTGCACGGATTTACGTGATATTGATATTTTGGGCTTGAGACCCAATGGAATTGTGATTTTGGTTGAAATTGTATTTCCATGTGATGTCATGATGATATTGATGATTTTCGGATTTATAAAATAAATCGGGACTTGGGGCTGAGACCCTGTGTTGATATATGATTTGGTTTTTAATGCAACTGTTTTTCACTGGTTTTTGTGATAATGATATGTTGCGGATAATTAGGGCTTTCGGGAGAAAATATGTTTTTCCCCGGAGTTCACCCTGGAGATAACGCTCGCCTTCGGGATGGAAGTGTTTACCCCGAAGAGGTCACGTAGCACGATCTTTGTCTTGCAGCCCAGGGGAGGCTTGACTCAGATCAGATGTGCTGGAATATATGGATCGGTAAGTGATGTGTTCACGAGATCCGGATCGTCGGCTGGTGAGGTTTTTCCCAGCGACGGATTGCTGACTGATGATGTGTTCACAGCAGCGGATGCTCGGATTTTGAGCGGTCCTTGAGCCTATTGATATGCACGCGTTGCAGGGATAAACGTGACTCTAAGCAACAGGATATGGAAATAAGTCCCGTGGATTATGGAAAATGATTTTGAGGAAACCGTGGTTTAGCGGTTAAAATGATTTAAAGAAACTGTGAACTTTTTGAGATGTTAAACTGATTTGGTGAACATGAGTTTTTGTGGACCATGAGAAAATATGTTTTGATTTTATCGGTCCACTGTTCATACTTGAATGATTTCATACTATTACTCATGTTTTACGATATGCATGCAAGTTTGTGAAAACTGGAGGGTAAGAATGTATTTTGGTAAATGTTTTTATAAGAGGTCATTTTTGTCCACTCACACCTTTTCTGTTTTGTTAACCCTTCAGGTCATGGCGCGTTGATCGAGGCTATTCTAGAGGTGGAGGTATGTGCAGGCACAGGCGCAAAAATTCCCTTGTCTGGCAGGTATTGAAGGGTAGTTTCGGACTTTCAGTTGACTTGTCAGACGGGAGCAGGACCGGGTACGGTTTTTGACGTCCAGTTGGGACGGGTCCTGTCATGTTACCTGACAAAAAAATCAAGGTTACCCGACAGAGTAGACATTGCCGGACGAATATTTCAAGATTATTCGTGCAAGGCCCGTGAGCTTGGGAAACAAGAAAGGTAAGCAAGATCCCTGAGCTTGGGAAATGAGAATAGTGAGCAATCCCACATCGCTCAGGAAGGGAAAAATGAATTGTTTTATATGTGTAGGCACGTATCATCCTAGAACAAGGCCTTTTGGGAGATCACTGGTTTTGGCTTCCTTGGGAACTCCAAAGTTAAGCGAGAGTAAACTGGAGCAATCAAAGGATGGGTGACCTACTGGGAAGTTGCGTGTGAGTTCCTAGAAACAAAACCATGTGGGCGTGGTTGAAAGCGGACAATATCGTGTTAGGGAGTCAGGTCGTGACAAAATGGTATCAGAGTTGGACCCCGATCGGAAGTGTGCCAGCGAGGACACTGGGCCCTAAGGTGGGTGGATTGTAAGACCCGTGAGTTTAGGAAGTAAGAAGGGTGAACAAGATCCTTGAGCTTGGGGAGTAAGAATCATGAGCAATCCCATAATTGGTGAGTATGTATCAAACATTCTAATAGATGTTATTCTCATAATTGGTGAGCAAGTATCAAAATAGTTTAAACCTTCTTTTTGCTTATCTATGGATTGGTCGGCTTTCATCCTCCTTTTAAAAAGTTTATTTATAACCCAAAGCTTTATTTCCCGAAGTAAGATACAATAATTCCCATGTATGGTTTAGTAGAATGGAATCCACCTCAGCATTAATAGAATCTTTCCAAAAAGGAACTTCAAGGATGCCATTGTTTCTTTGTAGGTTTGAGATTCATTTTCTAACAAATATATTAGAAAATTAGGATCAAACGACTTAGAAATTTTTGCCCTTTTACTTCGTCTAGGTTTCGCCTCATTTTCAAGTCCTTCAGATCCTTGGTCTGATTGATCTTGATGATTTTTAAGATTACTGCTATTATAAGTTCTTTTATTAGAATTTCCTTCATGTGCATCTTTCTAAGGAAACACATTCTAAAAAATGTTGCATTTCTTGATTCAGTAATTGTATTCATATGTACATCATTATTATCTGACTTATGTACAAGGAATCGATATGCATTACTGTTAGAAGTATAACCAAATGAATACACAATCAATGGTTTTTGGTCATATTTTAAACTTTTTGGGATCTAGCAGCTCTACCTTAGCAAGACACCCCCAAACTTTGAGATATTTATAAGAAGGCCTTCAATCTTTCCATAACTCATATGGTGTCTTTTCTAATTTCTTATGAAGTAATTTATTGAGAACATAATTTGCAGAAAGCAAAATTCTCCCCACGAATTCTGCGTTGCTCTAGAGCTTATTAACATAGCATTCATCATTTCTTTCAATGTTTGGTTTTTACGTTCAGTAATACTATTTTGTTAAGGTGAATAAGGAGCAGTAGTTTGGTGAATAATCCCATATTGAGCAGAAAAATCAACAAAAGGTGTAACATATTCACCTCCCCTATTGGTTCTTAAAACCTTAATCTTTCTGCTAAGTAGATTCTCAACTTCTTTCTTATAATGTTGAAACATTACTAAGGCTTCATCTTTACTTCTAAGTAAATAAACATAACAATATCTTGTGTAGTCATCGATAAAAGTAATAAAATGCTTTTTACCACCTCTAGTTTGCACATACTTTAAATAACAAATATCACTGTGAATTAATTATAGAGGTTATGTACTCTTTTCTATAGAATGAAAAAATGTTCTGGTTTGTTTGACATCAACACAAGTTTGACACTTGTGATTTGTATCAATATTAAACTTAGGCAGTAAATCCATATTAACTATTCTACGCATAGTATCATAATTAACATGTCCTAATCTACCCTACCAAACATTTGGGGACTCAATAATATAAGCAGAACGAACTGTGTTATTATTATTAATAGAAGGTATAATAGTCATTACATTCATCTTGAAAAAACCATTAGTCAAGTACCATTTTCCCACATACATCCCATTCTTAGTAAGTACAAATTTATCAGCCTCAAAAACCAATATGAATCCATTATTTCTTAACAAAGATCTAGAAACCAGGTTCTTTCGAAAGTCTGGTACATATATGACTTCATTCAAAATTAGTTCCTTGCTAAAAGTCATCTTGAGGACCACATTTCCTTGACCTTCAATTTTGGAAGCCAAACAATTTCCCATAAATAGTTTCTTCCCTTGGGCCACTTCATAATAGGTTGTGAACATCTTCCTATTTGAGTAGATGTGGCATATAGCTGCAGTGTCTATCCATCATTCCTTAGTATTGCTTACCAAGTTCACTTCAAAGATCACAGCTGAGAGACTGAACTCAGATAGATCAATTGAAATCTTATCCTCCTTGGTCATGTGAACTTCTGTGATATTTCCCTTAATCTTTTTAGATCGATAGTTTGCTGCCCTATGGCCAGGCTTATTACACTTAAAGCACTTGCCTTTGAACTCTCCAATTTTCTTTGAGTTTCATTGACTAGAGCTTTCGCCATGCTTCCTCTTTTTCTTGTTCTTTGTCCTGTCTTCCACAACATGTGCCTTAACCACCATGGAATTTCTAGTGCTTTTTTTTCTTTCAGAACCACGGTTGTCTTCCTCAATTCTCAACCTCACAATCAAATCTTCAAGTCCTATCTCTTTGCGCTTATACTTAAGATAATTCTTGAAGTCTTTTCAAGAAGGTGAAAATTTTTCAATTACAGCAACCACTTAGAAAATCTCACTTCGAACTATGTTCTCTGCCTCAATATCAAGGAGAATAAGTTGGATTTTTGGACTTGGTTGATAACCTTCTTGGGGTCTACCATCTTGTAGTTAAGAAATCGACTAACCACAAACTTCTTCATGCCAACATCTTCAGTCTTGTATTTCCTATCAAGCGACTCCCACATTGTGATAGGACCCCACTAAAAAACACACAGATAGTATACACAGACCCTACTCTCATCTGACAAAAACAAGAAAACGTGTGAGTGCACAAAAAAAAAATAGTTTAACAACATAATCTGAAAACATCCAACGTTTACCCTCCATTTTCCAATACCATGCATGCATACGAAATCCCTTTTCAAGAAGCATTTCACTTCGATTAAAACAAAACACATATTATAGTCTCGAAACACGTGAAAATATCTGTAATGCAATTAACTGGAAATCAATCGTTAACCACAAATCAGTTTAACCACGAAATACAAACATGTCATAACATATGAATCTATCACATCAAAGCTATATAACCAAACCACATCCATTGTCACCTCAATCCATACATTTCATGTAACGACCCGTTCCAAATTCCATGATTAGATTCGTGACTAATCACGATTAGTGAGGCTAATCCGTGATTAGTAGAGCGAAATCGGACGAACGATGTGAAATGACCGTTTTGCCTCTAGTGGTGGCAAAACGTTGACTTTTCATTCGGACGGTCAAATGGACTTTGACCGATGACCGTGACGTAGTTCGTGACGTCACGAGTTCGTAGACAGGTGGCACGTTCAATTCCGACGTTCGTGGAAGAAGTTATGACGTTCGGAAGCCCAAGGGCATTTTGGTAATTTGGGTGAATAGGAGGTCAAAAGTTGACTTTTTGACCGGGAGGTCCGATGGCCGAGGGCCGAAGACCGTTACGTAGATGAGGACGATACGAATCCGTAGACAGGCGGCACGTCGAATTCGGACGTTCGACGGCGAAGTTACGGTTCACAGAAGTTCTCGGTTACTATTCACGATGACACGTTTTACGAGGACAGTTTGTCTTTAGTGTGGACCCAGATATTTTGGCAGGCCCAGGGATGAGTGACAAGTGTCACCCATCCATTGCCCACCTTCCCACATACATGCATCGATCATTCCTTCCATTTCAAACCATTACCCGATCTCACACCATTTCTTCTCCTCTGAACAACGCAACCCATTCTCTTCACTTGGTTTCACTTGAGGCTGGCACATGAGATGACTGAGGACTGGTGGAGGTTGCTAGACGGCCGGAACCACCGTCCACGGCGGCGGGGAGGAGACAAATCCGAGCGGGTAAGTCTTCCATTCAAATTTCATTTCGGGTTTTAGGTACTAGGGATGATATCTGGGGATTAGATGGTAATTGTTAGGTCCCTAGGAGTGTGTGGGGGAGCCTTGGACGGCGGTGAAGGGCTGAGCTGCCGTGGGGGTTAAGCGGAAAAAATGGGGACCGTGAGGGGTTTTAGAACGGATCGATTTAGGGGCTTAAACTTAGTTTTCTTTACATGATTAGACTCCTAGGATTAAAAGAGGAATTTAGGAATTGGAATGGAAGAAATCGGACCGAAAATGAGGGAGAAGGAGGCCTGGACCGGTTACTCCGGTCCAGTTGCAGAGGTCGGACCGGACCGGCCGGCCCAGACCGGTTTGATCGCTGGGAACGATGTACTGTTCACCGGCGCGTGAGCCCACGCGCAGGGGCCTTTGGGCGGCGCGTGGCAGCGCGTGGTGGGGTTTCTGGGGATGTGTCCAACATACGAAATCATCTATTCGATGTAACGAACATTTTGGGACTGGTTTCGAGTCGATCGGACACCGTCTCGATATGTTTCGGGGCATCGGAAGGTTTAGGTTCGGGATTAAAAATAGTTAAAAATACGGGAAAATTACGGGGCTTTAGTGAGGGGTTATATAAGTAGTTAGTAACCCTCTAAATTAATTTGGACAGGTTTGGGAGTCCCGGTGACGGTGATCGGCTCGGGGAGCCGTATGGCACGCAAATCGAGGCGGCAGCTCGGACGGTCTGTGAGTGGACTTGTTTTCTAAATTGGTGCATGCATAAATGTTTATTATATGTTTTATTACTTGTTTGATGATGCCATGGGTGCATTTGTATGTGGTTACGTATAAGCACGTATTTCGAGGTTTCGGCCTTATACGGTGCTTATACGGGTCTGTATTCTTTATTGATTTAAATGAACTGAAATTGGATTTCAAAATGATAAACTCGGGTATGAGACCCATTTGGTTTTGTCTCGGGCATATGACCTCAGATATTGGGCACGGTGCCCAACTGATGTCCTATGTTCGGGTACGAGACCCAAGCTACTTTCCGGTTTTGATTTCAGGTCAGGGAACCTTAAATGGATTTCCCGGTTCATGACGGTTTATGGGAACCGGCATGAACTCTTAATATGGTATCATGGTTCATGACGGTTTATGGGAACCGGCATGAACCCTTGTTGGTTCTTACGGTACATGACGGTTTATGGGAACCGGCATGTTACCTCGGTTATGTTATTACGGTACATGACGGTTTATGGGAACCGGCATGTTACCTGCTTATGGATATTATGGATCATGACGGTTCAGGGGAACCGGTCATGAATGTTTATGTTATGTATATATATGTTCATCTACCTTCCTTTACATGTTCTACTATCTCCTCCGGGGAGGGTCGTTGGCCTGGGTGGACCCCGGAGTAGTCACGGAGCACCGACTGAGTGGAGTCACCCCCCAGTTGGGTTCCTTACTCTCAGGAAGGCTATGATTACTATTACCTCGGGTAGGGTCAGTGGTCTACGGACATTGATCTTGACTTTGAGAAGACTCGGATTGAGACCCGGGTAGCACGCGCGTAGCTTTGGAAACCGTGACAGGATTGGTTGTGTGAATTATATGTGTATATGATATAGATATGATATATGGATTGTGATATGTGGTATGCACAGGTGTGCACAGGATTTGTACAGTGGCTCGTGTACTTGGGTTCTTTATGGTTTGGGCAGTGGCCCGTATGGTCGTTTTCATTGTGGTCCTTTCGACCTTAGTTTATATCTGCTTGGGCTTAGTCCCACATATGGTTTGTTTTGGATAAATGGTTTTCGAATGCATGCATGCTTTTTAGTGGAGGGTACAAATGTCTTCTCGTTAAAATGTTTTTATAAACTCTTGTTTTGTCCACTCACAGTTTTTAATGTTTTGACTGCCCTTCAGGTTGACATCGGATATGGGCTGTAGCAGAGACCGAGATATCACATGCCTCCTCCGGATCCTGGCGTACTCTGATAGCCCGGGAGGGCAAAGGACGAAAATATCCCTTGTCTGACACTTCGTGTCAGACGGGAGCAGGGTCATCCCGCACTAATCCCGGGGGGATTGGGATGGGTCCTGTCAACGTGGTATCAGAGCGGGGTTGTCTCTATTCGAGTAACCGTGCAGCTTTTGGAGTATGTATGCAAGTCAAGGATGTGATATCTCAAGGGGCTGCAGTCCGTGGTCAACCTGATTGTTGGGGTGCCGGTACGATAGTTAGTAGGATTGGCATGCCTTGTGTCAGGACCCGTCCCAAATATCACCTCGATACTCGGGATGAACCCTGCTCCCATCTGACAATCACACTTACAGTACCCAAAAATAACCTTAATACAACTATAAGCATAACTATCAGACGAAGGAGTAAATATATACAATAAGAATCCAGAGCATAGTACTACAAAACGGGCACCAAAAGTCCTACAAGTCTAAGTCCGCAACGGAAGAACGTCGGAAGCTCTATGCCTCGATATCTGCCTCAACGTTCACCCCAGCGCTATCACCACGACCTGGAGGGAATTTGAAAAAAAAACAGAAGGTGTGAGTGGACCGAAAGGAATAAAATATTTTAAAACCGTTTACCATCAAATCAAAGTAAAGAAATATAATCATTTGTTCCCTCCGGTTTGAAACCAGGCATGCCCAATGAAGTATTAGAAAAATCATAATATGAAACATCATAAGAAACAGAAACACTATAAAACATCATAAGAAACAGATACACTATAAAACTGATATAGAAACCAGAGCATAAACATCAAAACACTTTTTCCGATTAAACCTGCTGGACCTATCCGAGTCTTTAAACTCAACCAGGCCTCACATATAAATCCGAGTCTTTAAACTCCCGAGTCTTTAAACTCAATAGGCCTATGGGGGTAATATCGTAAATATCCGAGTCTTTAAACTCCCGAGTCTTTAAACTCAATCCGGGCCCGTCCCCCGTCACATATATCCGGGTCTTTAAACCCATATCCAGATCCAGCAAATACAATCCAAATCAGTGTAAAACCGTTCTGAAACCCATCATAAACTCGAATTCGAAATCCCTAGTTCGAAGCCCTTTCGGCGTTCAGAACCGACATTCCGAACCCAAATCCGGAAAAAAATCCATGTTCATAACAAAATCATAGGAAAATCCCAAATCATATTCAACAACCTATTTACCATCATCAGAAAACGTTTTTAGGTTGAATTTCTGAATTATAACATCAAACTCTGAAAACCCGCTTTTTCTCGAAAAACGTGCAAAATCCCGAAAAACGTCTCGAAAAACGTGCAAACATCTCAATCACATATAAACACACATAAAAAGCATAAAACATTAATAAAAACAGTTAGGCATGCTCGGAAGTAAGAAAGAGTCCACTCAAAGTTCAGAGCAAGTCACTCGCGCTCCATGCGCTCCTCAACCGTCTCTGGTGTCTCCCGTCCTGTCAATAGATACCAAATAGGGTCACAATTATATCAAGGATACCTTCCCTATTTTCCCCAATTTTTCGGGAATTTAATAATATTTTAATCCTAAACCCTAAACCTTACGGATTCCCGAATCATCCCGTAACACCGTCCGATTAACCAGAAAACGATACCATTGGATTCATTAGAACATTTAGGACTAAACTCATGTTGGAAGCTTGGCCGGATTCCTCCTCACGCGCCTCCACGCGCCGCCCAAAGTGGCTGCGCGTGGGCCTCACGCGCCTGCTACAGTGCCACCGTCTTCCTTGCTCGAACCCGGTTCGCACCAGACGGCAACCCGGACCGGCGAGAACCGTTCTCCGCCGTCCGGCCACCATTTCCCCTCCTATCTTCACCTAAAGCTTCGTCCATTCTCAGGGAATCCATCCCCCTCACTCTCTTGGTTCGACTCAACCCATAGCTTCACAACTGAAGCTCGAAAGAAAAACCAACCAATCCTCTGTTTTTCTTTCCGGCCACTCCGCACTTCCCCCTTCACGGTGGTCATTCCAAACTCCTCCCACGACTTCACTGGACCACACACAACTCACGAAATCCCTCGACTCACCCTCCAACTCCACGATTTTCCGTTTGAAAATCACGGCTAAACAGGGTACAGAGTACCCGCCGTCGAACCACCTCCCACCGTGAACTTCCCGTCACGGCAACCACCATAAACGACTCCTAGGACCTCCCTAAACCATACTTCACTCACCAAACCCTTCGATTCTAGCTCTAGGTCCACGACTTTTGAAATGAAAATCCACGAAAAACAGAGCAAAAGAGGTTACCTTCGATTCCGGCGCCGCCGTGAGAACCGTCACCCACCACGGTGCTCGTGGGACTCCCCGTAGCCTCCTGAGTCTTCTAATGGCTTAAATCGGTCCACCACACAACACAACAGCCACCACCGTCCACTGCCTCCTCTGTTTCTTCCAAATATCCAGCCGTCCACCACGTCGCCTCCGTGCACGGTTGCAACTCCAAACCACGATCACCAGCTTCTCCTTGCCTCACTGTCTCTCTATCAACTCACTCTTCACTCTCCCTAGCATCAAAATCGATCACCGCCTCACCCAACTCTTCTCTCTGTTTTCTGTTTCCTTCGAAGGTGTGCACGGTTCAAATGAGGATAACGTGTGGCCGTGCACACTTGAGAACGTAGTGGAACCATCCAGTCCCCTGCACGTGTCCACTAACCATAAGCCAGCCCAAAAAATCTCTGCCACTTGCCCTTATCTGATTGGGCTGAGGGAAAATGACCAAAATACCCCTCCTGCACAAATTACCATTTTACCCTCAGACTTTCCAGACCCGTATCTTTTTCGTCCGACGTCCGATGACAGCGTGCCGCCTGTCGTTGAACTCAGGACGTCGAGACCTATCCAACGGTCCTCGGTCTACGTGAAAATCACGAGTCCCTCAAAAAGTCAACATTTCCCTCATTTTATCAAAATTACGGTAACGCCCCCAACCTTCCGTACATCATAACTTTTCCTCCGGTTGTTCGAATCGAACCTGCCACCTGTCTACGGACTCGTGACGTCCTAAACTACGTCACGGTCAAGGGCTAACACTCATCCAATCGATAGTACCAAAAGTCAACTTTTCGTCTACTATTCACAAGGGCAAAATCGTCCTTTTTTACAAAACTTCACAAAAATTACATTTTTACCCTTCCCGTAGGTACGGGTTGTTACAATCTACCCCCCTAAAAAGAATTTCGTCCTCGAAATTCAGTGAAATAAATAAGGGTACTGTTCCCGCATCAAGGCCTCGGGTTCCCAAGTAGCTTCTTCGACCTGATGATTTCTCCACAATACCTTCACTAAGGGAACCGTCTTCCTTCGTAAAACCTTATCCTTCCGATCCAAGATTGCAACAGGTTGCTCTTCAAAACTCAAGTCTTCCCTCAGTTCCACTGGTTGTGCTTCCAGAACATGCGAATCATTTCGAATATACTTTCGAAGCATAGAAACATGAAAGACATTATGTACCTTTTCCAAATCTGCTGGTAAGGCCAATCGATAAGCTACAGGACCAATCCGCTCCAAGATCTCATACGGTCCAATGTAACGAGGACTCAACTTCCCTCGTCTGCCAAATCGTACAATTCCTTTCCAAGGAGATAGCTTCAGGAAAACCCAGTCTCCTACAGCAAACTCTAAATCCCTGATCCTACGGTCAGCGTAGCTCTTTTGGCGGTCCTGCGCTGCCTTCAATCGGTCCCTAATCAGTGCCACTTTTTTCTGAGTAAGCTCCACCAGCTCAGAAGTAGTCAACCTCCTCTCACCAACCTCAGTCCAACACAATAGAGTCCGACACTGCCGCCCATACAAAGCCTCGTAAGGAGCCATCCCAATGCTCTCCTGATAACTGTTATTGTAGGCGAACTCCATCAAAGGCAGATGTGATTCCCAAGTACCCTGAAACTGAAGCACACAAGCTCGCATCATATCCTCGAGAATCTGAATAGTCCGCTCAGACTGCCCATCAGTCTGAGGATGAAAAGCAGTACTGAAATGTAATTTAGTCCCAAAAGCTTCCTGTAAGCTTCGCCAAAATCGAGAAGTGAATCTCGGATCTCTATCAGATACTATCGACTCCGGAGTCCCATGTAACCGAATAATCTCATTAATAAACAACTGTGCAAACTGTTCCAACCTGAAGTTCTCCCGTACTGGCAAGAAATGAGCAGACTTCGTAAGTCGATCCACAATAACCCACACACCATCGTGTCCCTTCGGTGTTCTCGGAAGCTTGAACACGAAATCCATAGTCAGGTGATCCCATTTCCACTCGGGGATCGGCAAAGGTTGCATTGCTCCATAAGGTCTCTGCCGCTCGGCTTTTACCTGTTGACAAATCAAGCATCTACTGACATACTCTGCAATTTCACGTTTCATCCCTGACCACCAGTAATGCTCTCGAAGTGTACGATACATCTTGGTCCCACCAGGATGCATCGCATAAGCTGAACAGTGAGCCTCATCCAGTATCACCTTCTTCAAAGCTTTATCCTCAGGTACACACAACCGTCCATTCTTAACCAAGGCTCCATCCTCACGAATCTCAAAATCCTGTCTCTCTCCGGCCCCGACCTCAATCCGAATGATGCCCAGAATAGGGTCCTCAAACTGAGCATCAATCACCTGATCAATCAAAACAGGTCGCACATGGAAACTTGCTAGGAGTGCTCCCTGATCATCCACAGTCAACTCTACTCCCAACCTACGGAGCTCAACCAGCAAAGGTAACCGTACTGTCCTCAGATGCGACAAAGAACCAGCTGACTTCCTGCTTAAAGCATCGGCTACCACATTAGCCTTCCCTGGATGATACTCAATAGTACAGTCGTAGTCCTTAAGTAACTCCAACCAACGGCGCTGTCTCAGATTCAATTCCTTTTGAGTGAATAAATACTTCAAACTCTTATGGTCCGTGAAAATCCTGCACCTCTCACGGTACAAGTAATGTCGCCAAATCTTCAATGCATGAACCACCGCAGCCAGTTCCAAGTCATGTGTAGGGTAGTTCACCTCATGGGGTTTCAATTGCCGGGAAGCATAAGCAATCACTTTCCCGTGCTGCATCAAGACACAACCCAAACCTTGTAAAGAAGCGTCACTGTACACCTCGAACTCCCCACTATCATCTGGAAGGGCTAACACAGGAGCAGATGTCAACCGCCTTTTAAGCTCCTGGAAACTCTGTTCACAGTTCTCATCCCACTCAAACCGAACTCCTTTCCGTGTCAACCTCGTCAACGGTGCTGCAAGAATAGAAAAGCCCTCAATAAAACGCCGGTAATACCCTACCAAACCCAGAAAACTCCGAATTTCCGTCACCGTCTTAGGCTGTTCCCAATTGGCTACCGCCTCAACTTTCTGAGGATCCACACGAATGCCCTCGGCCGAAATCACATGGCCAAGAAATCCAACACTGGTCAACCAGAACTGACACTTACTGAGCTTCGCATACAACTGATGCTCCCTCAATGTTTTAAGCACGATCCTCAGATGTTTCTCATGCGCCTTCGCACTCTTCGAATACACCAAAATATCATCAATGAAAACAATCACAAAACGATCCAAGTAGGGCCGGAACACTCGGTTCATAAGGTCCATAAAAGCTGCTGGGGCATTAGTCAAACCAAAAGGCATCACCACAAACTCATAGTGACCGTACCTGGTCCGGAAAGCTGTCTTCAGTATATCCTCCTCTTTAACCCTTAACTGGTGATAACCGGAGCGAAGATCAATCTTCGAGAAATACTGTGCTCCCTTGAGCTGGTCAAACAAATCATCAATTCGGGGTAGGGGGTACTTATTCCGAATAGTTACCTTATTCAGTTGCCTGTAATCCACACACAATCTCAATCCTCCGTCCTTTTTCTTGACAAACAAAACAGGTGCTCCCCAAGGTGACATACTCGGTCGAATGAATCCTATATCGACCAACTCTTGCAACTGGGCCTTAAGTTCCCTCAATTCTGCAGGTGCCATACGATAAGGAGTTTGGGAAATAGGCTGTGTACCTGGTAGAAGCTCAATCGTAAACTCAAGATCTCGATGTGGGGGTAGTCCTGGCAACTCCTCGGGAAAGACATCGGGAAATTCCCGTACCACTGGTATATCCTCCGCCCTCACTGGCGTAGCACGCGTATCCACCACATGAGCTAAGTAACCCTGGCACCCCTTACGTAACAGTTTGCTAGCCTCGAGTGCCGAAATAACTCCCGTAGGAAGTGCACGCTGATCCCCCTGGAACGTAGTCTCTGATAATCCGGGACTCCGAAAAGTCACTCTCCTATCGAAACATTCGATAGAAGCATGATGTCTCGTCAACCAGTCCATACCCAAGATCACATCAAAGTCCCGTAAATCCAAGAGTAACAAATCTGCCAGTAACTCCACCTGGCCTACCATCACCGGACACTCTCTCAACACCTGAGTCACTACCAACACCTCCCCAGTAGGTGTACTCACTCCTAACGTACAATCCAAAGTAGACACCTCCCTCTCCTTAACCAGACTACAACTCCGAGCTATAAATGAATGGGTAGCCATGGGATCTATCAAAGTAAAAACAGTGTGACCAAGTATGGTGAGTGTACCAGTCACCACTCCCGGTGCTGACCTAGCCTCCTGCTGAGTCATCGCAAAAACTCGCGCCTGAGGTCCCGATGACCTACCGCGCCCTCTGGAACTGCTCGTGGCACCACCGCCACCCCTAGGGCCTGCCGCCCCTGATACTGAAGCAGTACTCCGCCCGGGTTCTGCTGCACCTCTGCCTGCTCCACCCTCCGGAGCTAACAATGGGCACTCCCGACGGAAGTGTCCTCGCTCTCCACAATAGAAGCAAGTATCCCTACCGGGTCCACCGGTATGCCTCCCTGTAGAAGCCACTGAAGTCGCACTCGCCTGAGGAGTCGGCTGTGACCCAGCTCCTCGAAATCCTGAGCCCTGGAAACTGCCTGGTCTGCCATACCGGGCTCCGCCAGCCGATGATGATCCACCAAAATTACCCCGTTTCGGGGGCCTCTAACTCGATGCTCCTGGAAATGACTGCTCTCGGCGTCGAACACTGCCCGAATACTGTGGTCTAGCAGGTAAACTGGCCTCCACCCTGACAGCAGCATCAGACAGCTCTCGGAATGTAGCAAAAGAGCCGGCTGTCACTATGGCCCTGATCTCTCCCCGGAGGCCCAACTCAAACCGGCGTCACTTCTCCGCCTCCGTCGCCACAAATGCCGGGGCAAAACGAGATAGCATCTGGAACCTCTGCTCATACTCAGCAACTGTCAAGTTCCCTTGCTTCAAGTGAAGGAATTCCGCTTCCTTCGCATCCCTAAAAGAACGGGGATAGTACTGATCTAGAAACCGCTCCCGGAAAGTCTCCCAGGTCACGGTATGTGCATCCCAGCCGGACAGTTCCAGCGTGTACCACCACTCGTAGGCAGCTCCATCCAACAGAAAAGTAGCTAACAATACCCGATCCTCGGGAGGACAGTGCATCACCCTAAAAATACGTTCTAGTCGGGTGATCCATCGGTGAGCTTCCTCGGGATCAGCCCCACCGCTGAACGTAGTAGCCCCAAGCCTCTGGGCTCTCTCAATCGAAGCGCTCTCAGTCCCTCTCGCCACTTCATCTTCAGGTCGTGGAGGGGGTTCACGTCTCGGAGGCATGATCAATCGTACGCTGAAAGAGGCATAGAGTTAGTATAACAACCTAGACCCAACACAAATTGACACAACCTATGCTCTGATACCAATTGTCAGGACCCGTCCCAAATATCACCTCGATACTCGGGATGAACCCTGCTCTCGTCTGACAATCACACTTACAGTA
The DNA here is from genome assembly GCA_032719365.1 of Prinsepia uniflora. Taxonomy (NCBI): domain Eukaryota; kingdom Viridiplantae; phylum Streptophyta; class Magnoliopsida; order Rosales; family Rosaceae; genus Prinsepia; species Prinsepia uniflora. The sequence continues at coordinate 29,517,167 of CM064863.1, forward strand.
CCCAAAAATAACCTTAATACAACTATAAGCATAACTATCAGACGAAGGAGTAAATATATACAACAAGAATCCAGAGCATAGTACTACAAAACGGGCACCAAAAGTCCTACAAGTCTAAGTCCGCAACGGAAGAACGTCGGAAGCTCTATGCCTCGATATCTGCCTCAACGTTCACCCCAGCGCTATCACCACGACCTGGAGGGAATTTGAAAAAAAAAACAAAAGGTGTGAGTGGACCGAAAGGAATAAAATATTTTAAAACCGTTTACCATCAAATCAAAGTAAAGAAATATAATCATTTGTTCCCTCCGGTTTGAAACCAGGCATGCCCAATGAAGTATTAGAAAAATCATAATATGAAACATCATAAGAAACAGAAACACTATAAAACATCATAAGAAACAGATACACTATAAAACTGATATAGAAACCAGAGCATAAACATCAAAACACTTTTTCCGATTAAACCTGCTGGACCTATCCGAGTCTTTAAACTCAACCAGGCCTCACATGTAAATCCGAGTCTTTAAACTCCCGAGTCTTTAAACTCAATAGGCCTATGGGGGTAATATCGTAAATATCCGAGTCTTTAAACTCCCGAGTCTTTAAACTCAATCCGGGCCCGTCCCCCGTCACATATATCCGGGTCTTTAAACCCATATCCAGATCCAGCAAATCCAATCCAAATCAGTGTAAAACCGTTCTGAAACCCATCACAAACTCGAATTCGAAATCCCTAGTTCGAAGCCCTTTCGGCGTTCAGAACCGACATTCCGAACCCAAATCCGGAAAAAAATCCATGTTCATAACAAAATCATAGGAAAATCCCAAATCATATTCCACAACCTATTTACCATCATCAGAAAACGTTTTTAGGTTGAATTTCTGAATTATAACATCAAACTCTGAAAACCCGCTTTTTCTCGAAAAACGTGCAAAATCCCGAAAACGTCTCGAAAAACGTGCAAACATCTCAATCACATATAAACACACATAAAAAGCATAAAACATTAATAAAAACAGTTAGGCATGCTCGGAAGTAAGAAAGAGTCCACTCAAAGTTCAGAGCAAGTCACTTGCGCTCCGTGCGCTCCTCAACCGTCTCTGGTGTCTCCCGTCCTGTCAATAGATACCAAATAGGGTCACAATTATATCAAGGATACCTTCCCTATTTTCCCCAATTTTTCGGGAATTTAATAATATTTTAATCCTAAACCCTAAACCTTACGGATTCCCGAATCATCCCGTAACACCGTCCGATTAACCAGAAAACGATACCATTGGATTCATTAGAACATTTAGGACTAAACTCATGTTGGAAGCTTGGCCGGATTCCTCCTCACGCGCCTCCACGCGCCGCCCAAAGAGGCTGCGCGTGGGCCTCACGCGCCTGCTACAGTGCCACCGTCTTCCTTGCTCGAACCCGGTTCGCACCAGACGGCAACCCGGACCGGCGAGAACCGTTCTCCGCCGTCCGGCCACCATTTCCCCTCCTATCTTCACCTAAAGCTTCGTCCATTCTCAGGGAATCCATCCCCCTCACTCTCTTGGTTCGACTCAACCCATAGCTTCACAACTGAAGCTCGAAAGAAAAACCAACCAATCCTCTGTTTTTCTTTCCGGCCACTCCGCACTTCCCCCTTCACGGTGGTCATTCCAAACTCCTCCCACGACTTCACTGAACCACACACAACTCACGAAATCCCTCGACTCACCCTCCAACTCCACGATTTTCCGTTTGAAAATCACGGCTAAACAGGGTACAGAGTACCCGCCGTCGAACCACCTCCCACCGTGAACTTCCCGTCACGGCAACCACCATAAACGACTCCTAGGACCTCCCTAAACCATACTTCACTCACCAAACCCTTCGATTCTAGCTCTAGGTCCACGACTTTTGAAATGAAAATCCACGAAAAACAGAGCAAAAGAGGTTACCTTCGATTCCGGCGCCGCCGTGAGAACCGTCACCCACCACGGTGCTCGTGGGACTCCCCGTAGCCTCCTGAGTCTTCTAATGGCTTAAATCGGTCCACCACACAACACAACAGCCACCACCGTCCACTGCCTCCTCTGTTTCTTCCAAATATCCAGCCGTCCACCACGTCGCCTCCGTGCACGGTTGCAACTCCAAACCACGATCACCAGCTTCTCCTTGCCTCACTGTCTCTCTATCAACTCACTCTTCACTCTCCCTAGCATCAAAATCGATCACCGCCTCACCCAACTCTTCTCTCTGTTTTCTGTTTCCTTCGAAGGTGTGCACGGTTCAAATGAGGATAACGTGTGGCCGTGCACACTTGAGAACGTAGTGGAACCATCCAGTCCCCTGCACGTGTCCACTAACCATAAGCCAGCCCAAAAAATCTCTGCCACTTGCCCTTATCTGATTGGGCTGAGGGAAAATGACCAAAATACCCCTCCTGCACAAATTACCATTTTACCCTCAGACTTTCCAGACCCGTATCTTTTTCGTCCGACGTCCGATGACAGCGTGCCGCCTGTCGTTGAACTCAGGACGTCGAGACCTATCCAACGGTCCTCGGTCTACGTGAAAATCACGAGTCCCTCAAAAAGTCAACATTTCCCTCATTTTATCAAAATTACGGTAACGCCCCCAACCTTCCGTACATCATAACTTTTCTTCCGGTTGTTCGAATCGAACCTGCCACCTGTCTACGGACTCGTGACGTCCTAAACTACGTCACGGTCAAGGGCTAACACTCATCCAATCGATAGTACCAAAAGTCAACTTTTCGTCTACTATTCACAAGGGCAAAATCGTCCTTTTTTACAAAACTTCACAAAAATTACATTTTTACCCTTCCCGTAGGTACGGGTTGTTACAATCTACCCCCCTAAAAAGAATTTCGTCCTCGAAATTCAGTGAAATAAATAAGGGTACTGTTCCCGCATCAAGGCCTCGGGTTCCCAAGTAGCTTCTTCGACCTGATGATTTCTCCACAATACCTTCACTAAGGGAACCGTCTTCCTTCGTAAAACCTTATCTTTCCGATCCAAGATTGCAACAGGTTGCTCTTCAAAACTCAAGTCTTCCCTCAGTTCCACTAGTTGTGCTTCCAGAACATGCGAATCATCTCGAATATACTTTCGAAGCATAGAAACATGAAAGACATTATGTACCTTTTCCAAATCTGCTGGTAAGGCCAATCGATAAGCTACAGGACCAATCTGCTCCAAGATCTCATACGGTCCAATGTAACGAGGACTCAACTTCCCTCGTCTGCCAAATCGTACAATTCCTTTCCAAGGAGATAGCTTCAGGAAAACCCAGTCTCCTACAGCAAACTCTAAATCCCTGATCCTACGGTCAGCGTAGCTCTTTTGGCGGTCCTGCGCTGCCTTCAATCGGTCCCTAATCAGTGCCACTTTTTCCTGAGTAAGCTCCACCAGCTCAGAAGTAGTCAACCTCCTCTCACCAACCTCAGTCCAACACAATGGAGTCCGACACTGCCGCCCATACAAAGCCTCGTAAGGAGCCATCCCAATGCTCTCCTGATAACTGTTATTGTAGGCGAACTCCATCAAAGGCAGATGTGATTCCCAAGTACCCTGAAACTGAAGCACACAAGCTCGCATCATATCCTCGAGAATCTGAATAGTCCGCTCAGACTGCCCATCAGTCTGAGGATGAAAAGCAGTACTGAAATGTAATTTAGTCCCAAAAGCTTCCTGTAAGCTTCGCCAAAATCGAGAAGTGAATCTCGGATCTCTATCAGATACTATCGACTCCGGAGTCCCATGTAACCGAATAATCTCATTAATAAACAACTGTGCAAACTGTTCCAACCTGAAGTTCTCCCGTACTGGCAAGAAATGAGCAGACTTCGTAAGTCGATCCACAATAACCCACACACCATCGTGTCCCCAACCTTCCGTACATCTTAACTTTTCCTCCGGTTGTCCGAATCGAACCTGCCACCTGTCTACGGACTCGTGATGTCTTAAACTACGTCACGGTCAAGGGCTAACACTCATCCAATCGATAGTACCAAAAGTCAACTTTTTGTCTACTATTCACAAGGGCAAAATCGTCCTTTTTTACAAAACTTCACAAAAATTACATTTTTACCCTTCCCGTAGGTACGGGTTGTTACACCTTGGTTCGGCATTTGAGGCCGGGGTTGCCATAGTTCTGTCAAGGTTGACAGTGTGGGACCCTACGGAAGGATTAACGTGTTCGTATTCTGGAGTGTGATCGTGAGACGGTTAGTTGGGATCGTCTTCACGATGTCGTAGGATCGGTTCCGACGACTGATTCGATGTTGTGACCATTAGATGGTCAGAATATGTTGAGTTAAATGGATTTACTGCAGTCGGCAGTTGGCAGCCGGATTCGGGGAATCCTAGTTGGCTTGATGGTAGGATTGGATTGACGTCTTTATGAGGTCCAGACGGCGGGGTCGGTCCGATCGTGGATTTTACTGCCTTATGCAGTTGGGTTCTAGGGAACTCTACGTGTGATCGTGGAACCCTACCGTATGTGTTGGTTCTGAAATGGGAGTTGACGAGTGGTTTGACTTGGACGACTATTCGGATTTGGATTCGTTAGTCGGTCTAGTCATGTCAGCTTGTGTTGGGACTGCACTTCGCAGTCGAGGTTATATTTATCGGTTAGACATAGTTGGTTGTCATGCTACTCAGTTGTGGTTTATCGCAAATAAGGTCATTGGTGACCTGGTAGAGGACATTGGGTTAGTCGAGTTGCGACTGGTTAGAGTTTGGTTGGACAGGTTACTAGGGTTGGTACTTGTCGATGAAATCCCTGAGTGGGATACAGAGTAGTTGGTACGGGCGATTGATTCCGTTGGATACGGAGTCTGGGTATATCGTGTTTCCTGGTAGTTAGGTCTGCACGAGGTTGGGGCAGACGCTACTATCGATGGACGAAGTCGAGTCTTATCAGGTCGAGTAGACTCAGGTTACCGTGACGATTGTGACGATAGGATTGTCAGTCGTGACGATGGTACGAGGTGCGTGAATAATGCATATGTATGAGTAGTGATTCTGGATTCGACTCGGTTACGGCTGAGTGCAATCGCAAAATGAGACGGGGACGTTCAGGAGACGTTTCCTCTTCTCGTATGAGTTGTCAGGGTAACTGTACCCAGAGGTGTTGGGTACGAGGGAGGCAGAGTTTCTCCTAGTCGAGCAGAGGTACGGGATCGTCGCTCGGTATGAGCGGAGATCTCGAGTTGTCTGATTGGCACACTTTGTGCTGATGCTGACAAGTGGTGTACTGGTACTAGTGCTGGTGCTGGTGCCGGTGATTGTGATGATGGTGAGTTACGAGTCGGGATGTGACTCCGGCGTGATGGACTTATGATTGGTATCTGTGGTTCGGGAGTGAATCACGGATAGTGACGGACTGGATAGGATCCAACGGTAGTTGAGACGTGAGGATCGAGTACTGTCATGGGGGACTAGCGACCAGTTAGTCAGTGTTGGCCGGAGTTGGTCAGAATTGGTTAGATATGGTGGTTTGCAGAGATTTGACTGCAGATCACATCAGGGGTCTGTTGTGACTTTTCAGTAGAGTGGTACATCAGATTAGGATGAATTGACATCCTTTTGGATGTACATATACGGTCGTAAATGGGCATGTGTCCATAACCAGTCTAACGGGGACACGTGGTTGATGTCTGGGTATGTTGTTTCCAATCTGGTTGGAACTTCGAAATCGCGAGAGGTTGCGATTGAGGTGACGAGAGGAATGCGGGTTTTCCGCATTGGTATTGGGTATGTCGAAGTCGTTTGGGTGACTTCTCAGGTTCTACCATAATTGATGGTGGTAGAGGATGTAGATGTTATTGATGTTGTTGGTTGCCACTAGTACACTGATCGTGTATTAGTTGGTGGACCCGCGATTGTCTTGGGTCATCAGGTGGAGTGAGTATATCGAAGTTAGGTGACTGAGATTTCTCATTTTCTACTTGGTGGCAGACGATGTAAGGTTACATGACGTGGTGAGTGCAGCGAGTGTTGTTTGCATTCACGTAGGATGGATTATTCGATCATTCTTGATTTTTCCTCAGTGGAATGACAAGGATCGATACGAGGTAATCAGTGAGAACCCACAGTCTCGGCGTGTCTCGTCGATGACTAATCTATTTAGATGTGGGAAACGGTTGAGGACTTTGGACGTCGTGACGATCGGGGATCGTGACGTCTATGGTCGGTTGACGTAGTGTTGGATCTGGATCGTGATTTGGATGATCCAGATAGATGGAGAGTTTATCACTCTTACTTGGATGTTGAGTGGAGCATGATGGGACTGAACTTCTTTTTGAGGTAAACCCCCTATGACTTATTACTCACCTGAGTAGTTGTCTGATGAGTAGTTTTCCGACGTGGTCGGATATTGTCAGACCTAGTGTTGTGTTGATGTTGGGATTGGCTTCCCTATGAAGTCAATCGATGGTATTGTGGTAATCGATGGAGCAGGTATCCGATAGGTTCAGATATGGTGCGTCTCGGTAGACGAGAACGAGATTTCAGGTTTTGGAATCAGATTTCTGGATGACGATTCAGGATTTGATTTTAGAACTTGAAAGAGGATTTCTGTATTTGGGTTTTGGAATCGGATTCTGGGTGACGATTCAGGATTTGATTCTAGAGCTTGACTGTAGATTTTCTTTTTATGAATTTGGATTCGAAATGGTTATTCCAAATGCCGGTTTACGGAATGATGATTTCGGATTTGAATTTGGACATGTTTATGGATATGATTTCTGGGTTTGGATTCGGGATTTCTTACGAAATTGCAGATTCGGATTTGGAAATAAATAATGGGTCGGAGTTTCAATTTGTCTAGTACTGGATTGGACAAATGGACTCCTCCATAGTAGAAACGTGATTGGCTACAACCTAGGTGGTTGTAGGCGAATTGATGGGTAGTTGTACGTACCTTGTATGTTGTTCGAGGTACAATACTGGGCATACTTGTGGTGCCTAGTGACGGTATATAGGTTATACCGGTAGTACGTTGGTGAGCGTGTTGGTAGTCGGATTGGTTCTGATACCATTGGATTAGTTGCGGTCGTGAAAGACATTGGATACTGTGCATTGGGTCATAGTACTTCTGATGGGTAGTTACACACAGGTCGAGTGAATTGTTTGGTGGTGTATACTCATGGTTGAGTAAGTTGGTGGTTAGTGTAACCACAAGTGTATCGTGTTAGTCTTGACTGACGACTGCCAAGTGGTGACAGTTTGTCGAAGGTGTCAGCGTGGATCGTTGAGTGAGGTCTGATGACTCCCAGTGGGAGTAGACGACAGGATAGTTAGTGGTTGAGAAAGGAACCGTCGAGTTGTCGTTTCAACGAAAACGGTATATTTGACAAGTGATGTCAATTCGGAGCAGATGGCTATTGTTATTCGACGTGGTCGAGTGTAGTCGATACGATGTGCGTGTTAGGGGTACGTCTGGGTGCGGACGAGTACGTATTACTCTGGTTAGTTGGTGCACGAGTGTACACGTGTTTTGAGGTTGATTCTACTTTCCACGAGCTGGCTGTGGAATCAGGATAGTTGGAGTTTCGAGAATGAAACTAAATTAAGGAGGGAAGCACGGTTAGATTAGGTCGGTTGGAATTTCGAGGACGAAATTAATTAAGGAGGGAAGGTTGTAACGACCCGTCCCAAATTCCATGATTAGATTCGTGACTAATCACGATTAGTGAGGCTAATCCGTGATTAGTAGAGCGAAATCGGACGAACGATGTGAAATGACCGTTTTGCCCCTAGTGGTGGCAAAACGTTGACTTTTCATTCGGGCGGTCAAATGGACTTTGACCGATGACCGTGACGTAGTTCGTGACGTCACGAGTTCGTAGACAGGTGGCACGTTCAATTCCGACGTTCGTAGAAGAAGTTATGACGTTCGGAAGCCCAAGGGCATTTTGGTAATTTGGGTGAATAGGAGGTCAAAAGTTGACTTTTTGACCGGGAGGTCCGATGGCCGAGGGCCGAAGACCGTTACGTAGATGAGGACGATACGAATCCGTAGACAGGTGGCACATCGAATTCGGACGTTCGACGGCGAAGTTACGGTTCACAGAAGTTCTCGGTTACTATTCACGATGACACGTTTTACGAGGACAGTTTGTCTTTAGTGTGGACCCAGATATTTTGGCAGGCCCAGGGATGAGTGACAAGTGTCACCCATCCATTGCCCACCTTCCCACATACATGCATCGATCATTCCTTCCATTTCAAACCATTACCCGATCTCACACCATTTCTTCTCCTCTGAACAACGCAACCCATTCTCTTCACTTGGTTTCACTTGAGGCTGGCACATGAGATGACTGAGGACTGGTAGAGGTTGCTGGACGGCCGGAACCACCGTCCACGGCGGCGGGGAGGAGACAAATCCGAGCGGGTAAGTCTTCCATTCAAATTTCATTTCGGGTTTTAGGTACTAGGGATGATATCTGGGGATTAGATGGTAATTGTTAGGTCCCTAGGAGTGTGTGGGGGAGCCTTGGACGGCAGTGAAGGGCTGAGCTGCCGTGGGGGTTAATCGGAAAAAATGGGGACCGTGAGGGGTTTTAGAACGGATCGATTTAGGGGCTTAAACTTAGTTTTCTTTACATGATTAGACTCCTAGGATTAAAAGAGGAATTTAGGAATTGGAATGGAAGAAATCGGACCGAAAATGAGGGAGAAGGAGGCCTGGACCGGTTACGCCGGTCCAGTTGCAGAGGTCGGACCGGACCGGCCGGCCCAGACCGGTTTGATCGCTGGGAACGATGTACTGTTCACCGGCGCGTGAGCCCACGCGCAGGGGCCTTTGGGCGGCGCGTGGCAGCGCGTGGTGGGGTTTCTGGGGATGTGTCCAACATACGAAATCATCTATTCGATGTAACGAACATTTTGGGACTGGTTTCGAGTCGATCGGACACCGTCTCGATATGTTTCGGGGCATCGGAAGGTTTAGGTTCGGGATTAAAAATAGTTAAAAATACGGGAAAATTACGGGGCTTTAGTGAGGGGTTATATAAGTAGTTAGTAACCCTCTAAATTAATTTGGACAGGTTTGGGAGTCCCGGTGACGGTGATCGGCTCGGGGAGCCGTATGGCACGCAAATCGAGGCGGCAGCTCGGACGGTCTGTGAGTGGACTTGTTTTCTAAATTGGTGCATGCATAAATGTTTATTATATGTTTTATTACTTGTTTGATGATGCCATGGGTGCATTTGTATGTGGTTACGTATAAGCACGTATTTCGAGATTTCGGCCTTATACGGTGCTTATACGGGTCTGTATTCTTTATTGATTTAAATGAACTGAAATTGGATTTCAAAATGATAAACTCGGGTATGAGACCCATTTGGTTTTGTCTCGGGCATATGACCTCAGATATTGGGCACGGTGCCCAACTGATGTCCTATGTTCGGGTACGAGACCCAAGCTACTTTCCGGTTTTGATTTCAGGTCAGGGAACCTTAAATGGATTTCCCGGTTCATGACGGTTTATGGGAACCGGCATGAACTCTTAATATGGTATCATGGTTCATGACGGTTTATGGGAACCGGCATGAACCCTTGTTGGTTCTTACGGTACATGACGGTTTATGGGAACCGGCATGTTACCTCGGTTATGTTATTACGGTACATGACGGTTTATGGGAACCGGCATGTTACCTGCTTATGGATATTATGGATCATGACGGTTCAGGGGAACCGGTCATGAATGTTTATGTTATGTATATATATGTTCATCTACCTTCCTTTACATGTTCTACTATCTCCTCCGGGGAGGGTCGTTGGCCTGGGTGGACCCCGGAGTAGTCACGGAGCACCGACTGAGTGGAGTCACCCCCCAGTTGGGTTCCTTACTCTCAGGAAGGCTATGATTACTATTACCTCGGGTAGGGTCAGTGGTCTACGGACATTGATCTTGACTTTGAGAAGACTCGGATTGAGACCCGGGTAGCACGCGCGTAGCTTTGGAAACCGTGACAGGATTGGTTGTGTGAATTATATGTGTATATGATATAGATATGATATATGGATTGTGATATGTGGTATGCACAGGTGTGCACAGGATTTGTGCAGTGGCTCGTGTACTTGGGTTCTTTATGGTTTGGGCAGTGGCCCGTATGGTCGTTTTCATTGTGGTCCTTTCGACCTTAGTTTATATCTGCTTGGGCTTAGTCCCACATATGGTTTGTTTTGGATAAATGGTTTTCGAATGCATGCATGCTTTTTAGTGGAGGGTACAAATGTCTTCTCGTTAAAATGTTTTTATAAACTCTTGTTTTGTCCACTCACAGTTTTTAATGTTTTGACTGCCCTTCAGGTTGACATCGGATATGGGCTGTAGCAGAGACCGAGATATCACATGCCTCCTCCGGATCCTGGCGTACTCTGATAGCCCGGGAGGGCAAAGGACGAAAATATCCCTTGTCTGACACTTCGTGTCAGACGGGAGCAGGGTCATCCCGCACTGATCCCGGGGGGATTGGGATGGGTCCTGTCATTTCACGGTCAATCCATCCTCGACTCACAATATCAACACATCAAACCACTATCCACTAGTAGCCAAATCATAAGTTCACAACAAACACTCAAGCACAAGAGCAATAATCACGTGCACCAGATCAATCATCATATCACAAGTGCACTACCAGTAGGCCATCACATACTCACTCGCTCAGGAACCGGAGCACTAGGCTCGACGTCTGAGTCATCAGAACACAGTCATAGGAATCGGAGCCCTAGGATCGACGTTTGAGACACATCCAATCAACACAATTACAATCATACACAATACTAGTCTCAGGATTCGGAGTCCCTGACTCGACGTCTAAGACTAATTAATCAACAAGCATCATCACACATAATCAACTCAATTCCACAACATAAGCATCATCATAACTCATACCATCAATACCAATAACACATACACACATCACATCTCAATATCACAAGTCAATTCCACACTCTAAACCACCTTGTTCAGCCCAAATCTACAATTAAATCCAAAATCCGGAACATATACAAGCGTAAAATCTCGTAAAACAATATCTCGAGTACCTTCCATAAAAAACCATCCAAATCATATCAAATCACTAAAAAACCAACATCATAGTCTTTCAAATCACATTTCATGCCAAATCCCCTAAGTCATAGTCGAATTGGAAATCAAAACGGAATTTAAGGATAAAATATTCATAAAATCACCGAAAATCCGATAAATGTGACGACCCATTCCAAATTAACGGGATTAATTAAGGATTAATGACGGATTAGCGAGATTAATCGGAGATTAGACGAGGATTAACGGACGTTCGGGCGAAATGACGATTTTGCCCCTAGGATGGGCGAATCGTTGACTTTACATTCAGACGGTCAAATGGACTTTGACCGATGATCGTGACGTAGTTAGTGACGTCACGAGTTCATATATAGGTGGCACACTCGATTCCGACATTTGAGGAGGAAGTTATGACGTTCGGAAGTTCAAGGGCATTTTAGTAATTTAGGTAAAAAGTTGACTTTTTTACCGAGAGGTACAATGGCCAAGGGCTGAAGACCGTTACGTAGATCGGGACGATACGAATCCGTAGACAGGCGGCACGTTGAATTCGGACATTCGACGGAGAAGTTAAGGTTCACGGAAGTTCTAAGGTACTATTCACAACGACACGTTTTACGAGAAAAAAAGGGGAGTTTTGTCTTTTGTGGGCCCAGCTAATTTTCAGCAACCAATGGATGAGTGACAAGTGTCACTCATCCACTAGCCACCATTCCTCCATTCATGCATCTTCCATCCATCTTCATCGATCATTTTTTCTTCATTCCCCACAAACCCGATCGAACACCCAAGCCCAATCCAACCATCCTTCCCCTTTTGACCAGGACTGAGAGACCATGAGGATGAGTGAGGACAAGAAGTGGTGGTGGCTGGCCGGGCAGCAACCGCCGTGGACGGCCGAGGTGCAAGGTGAGCCATTTTCTCGGTTATGTTCAAATTCCATTTGTTTTTGGATTGGGACGTTAGGGATGTTTTTGGATGTTTAGAAGATGATTAGGGAGTTTCTAGGGTGGTTTTAGGAGGATTGGGAGGCTTGTTCACGGCGGAGGAGGCCGTGGAAACGGCGGGGGAAAACAGGACCGTGAGGTCCATTTCGAACCAAGGGTTTCAGATGGGGGTTTCTTAGGTTTAGGGATTGGGTTAGATAGGAAACTTGAAAATAGGAATTTAGGAATTGAAAGGGAGGCAAACGGACGATATTTGAAGGAGTAGGAACGCTGAACCGGTCACGCCGGTTGAGCACAGTAACCGGTCCAAAACCAGTAAAAAAACTGGTTTTCAGAGATAGGTGATGATGAATCGTACCCAGGGCCTTCTAGGAGCGCGCGAGGGTGCGTGGGCCATAATTTGGGAAAGTGTTCAACATATGAAATCTTCTATTCGACGTAACGAACATTTTGGAACTGGTCTCGCGTCAATCGGACATCGTTTCGATAGGTTTCAGGGTGTCGGAAGGTTTAGGATTGGTTTAAAAATAGTTAAAAGTTCGGGAAAATTACGGGGCTTTAATGGGGGGTTATTTAGGTAGTTAATAACCCTCTAAATGAATTTGGATAGGTTCGGGAATCCCAGAGGTGACGATTGACCCGGGAGACGATTATGGCATGCGTATCGAGGCGCGGCTTCGGACGGTTTGTGAGTGGACCTTTCTTTCGAATTCGATGCATGCATAAATGTTTTATAATTGTTTTAGAATATATTTTGTGATTCCTTGAGTGCATTTGGTTGTGGTAGCTTAGGATTGACATATTTGCACGTTTTTCGAGGTTTTCGGCTTTATGTTGTACCTTTGCGTACCATGTTTTCAACGAGGGTTTAATAAACGGATTTCGGATTTGGAAATATGAAATCGGGCATGAGACCCATTTGATTGACAAAGTCTCGGACTAGGAGTCCATTTGATTTGACGAGGAATCGGACCTAGGGTCCATTTGAGCTATACGATCGGACCGAGGTTCCAGTTGGTTTACAATTCGGGTTTGAGGCCCAGTTAGTGGTACTATCGAGCTTGATGCCCCGTTGATTTATGATATCGGGCCTGAGACCCATTTAATTGAGATATCGGGCTTAAGGCCCCGTTGGTTGCGAAATCGGACATGAGGTCCTATTGGGTTATGGTTTCGGGCTTAGGGCCCAGTTAGTCGTGGTATCGGGCTTAAGGCCCTGTTGATTGTGAAATCGGGCTTGAGTCCCAGTTCGATTTATGAAATGAGAATTCGGGCATGAGACCCAGTTGAACTGAGGATTTAGGCTGAGGCCTGTGAAATGTATTTGAATCGGATTCGAGGAATCCCGTTGAGATGAATCAGGTTTGAGACCCAGTTGAAATATGATTTTAAGAAAAGAAAGAAAGTACTTGAAATGAATGAACCCTCCATATGTTTATATGGTCTCCTCCAGCGTCGACTTGGAGAGTCACGATCCACAGACCAGAGTGGGTATCCCCATAGGGATCCCGTTCCAGGAGTGGTGGTTACTAGATATGATGTGGTCCCAGACCAGATTCCGGAGAGATGTGTGGACTAGATCCAGAGAGAGAGCTCGGACTAGATCCAGAGATTGAGCCTCCTAGATGGAGATTCCTGGGAGAAGACTCGGAGTGAGACCCCGAGTAGTGTGCACACTAGATAGATATGATTAATCGTGACTATATCGGGGATGTGTTCCCTAGGGGCTATGTGCCCCAAGTTGGCATCTTCTCCGGAAGTGCCTAGGATGGGTTATAGTATGACGGTACGTATGAGATTTTATAAAGTGAATTGGGGGCAGAGGCCCCGTGTTTTATAAGTTAGAAAGTGATTTGGGCGGAGACCCCATAAACGATGTTTTGGAAATGGTTTGGGGCGGAGACCCCGAGTGGTATGTGCTGGCATTTCACTGAGAAAGGTTTTGGGCTGAGACACACGTGACATGATTTGGGGCTGAGTTCCCGTGTTTTGATTGATGGTTTTTGAGTTGTGATTTCGAGTCGAGGACCCAAATAGATTTGTGGGTCATGACGGTTTATGGGAACCGGGCATGAACCCTTGAATGATTTCAAGAATATGTTTGATAAATTGAATGATTTTATGAATGTTTTAGTAAACGATTTTTGGAATGCATGTGTATGTTTTTATGAAGGGCATAAATGTCTTGGTATGAAAATGTTTTTTTAATGAAAATGTTTAAATTGTCCACTCACAGTTTTCGTGTTTTAATGCCCTTCAGGTTGATCGCGGATGCGAGCTGTAGCAGAGACGAGACATCACTCCCCTCCTCATACGATCCTGATGCACTCTGATAGCCCCGGCGAGGGCTAGAGATGGAATTTTCCCTGGTCTGACACTTCGTGTCAGACGGGATCAGGCGGGTCCCACGTTAATCTCGGGGGATTTGGGGCCGGTCTTGACAATAAAATTCCCAATCACTAAAATATTCATAGAGAAACATTTAAATCATGTAAACACTCATTCACAAGAGTTTAGGGCAAGAAAGTCCACACACACATCCTGTGAAGACCTGTCCCAAATTAACGGGATTAATTAAGAATTAATGACGGATTAGCTAGACTAATCGGAGATTAGACGAGGATTAGCAGATGTTCGGACGAAATGATGATTTTGCCCCTGAAATGGGCTAATCGTTGACTTTTCATTCAGGCGGTCAAATGGACTTTATCCGATGACCGTGACGTATTTCGTGATGTCACGAGTTCATAGACAGGTGGCATGCTCGATTCCAACGTTCGAGGAGGAAGTAATGCCGTTCGGAAGTTCGAGGGCAATTTGGTAATTTGGGCCAAAAGTTGACTTTTGACCCGAGAGATCCGATGGCCGAGGGCCAAGGACCATTACATAGATCAAGATGATACGAATCCATAGACAGGCGACACGTCGAATTCGGGCGTTCAACGGCTAAGTTACGGTTCACGGAAGTTATGAAGTACTATTCACAATAGCACATTTTTCGAGGCAAGTGGAATTAGGTGGGGCCCAGGAAATTGTCAGTGGACCAATGAATGAGTGACAAGTGTCACCCATCCACTGGCCCTTAGTTCCAATTCATGCATCTCACCCTTCCCTTCATCGATCATTCTTCATTCCAAACCCAAACCTGATTCCATCCAACCCCAAATCCAAAACCTTCACCCTTATGGCCACCTGAGGAACCTGGATAGAGAGGGAGGATGTCTGGATGCTGGTGGCCGGCCAAGAAACACCGCCATGCATGGCTGAGGCCATAAACCCGAGAGGGTACTCGGTAAGGCCCCATTTTCCTTTTTATTCAATTTTTGTCATTATGAGATGTATTGGATGTTTAGGATAGGATTAGTTGGTTTCTAGGATGATTATTGGACAGTTTGGAGGGTGGTTCACGACGGAGGAGGGCTGGAAGGTGGTCGGGAAAAACAGGGCCGTGGGGCCTTGGTTGAACCGTGGGGTTTTAATGGTTTCCAATTAGTTTTAGGGATCCGTTTAGATAGGAAACGTGAAAATAGGATTTTTAGGCTTGAAATGGGACAAAACGGACCGAAGAACAGGGAGAAAACAAGCTGGACCGATCACGCCGGTCTAGGAAAACCAAAGAACCGGACCGGTCGGTTCGCGGCAGGTTGAAGAAGGAACTGTGCAGGGCGCGTGAGACCCACGCGCAGTCCCTTCTATGGGCACGTGCGAGCGCGTGAGGGGGATTTTGGGCAAGGTTCCAACATGTAATTTCATCTATTCGATGTAACGAACATTTTGGGAATGGTTTCGTGTCAATCGAACTTCGTTTCGATATAGTTTGGGTTGTCTGAAGGTTTAGGTTCGCGTTTAAAAATAGTTAGAAATTCCGGAAAATTACGGGTCTTTAGTGAGGGGTTATTTAAGTAGTTAATAACCCTCTATTATGATTTGGACAGGTTCGGGTATCCCGGAGGTGACGTTTGACCCGGGAGACAATTATGGCGCTCGTATCGAGGCGTGGCTTCAGACGGTCTGTGAGTGGACCCTTCTTTCGAATTCGATGCATGCATAAATGTTTTATAATTTTTTTAATATATGTTTTGTGATGCCATGAGTGCATTTGTTTGTGGTAGCCTAGGATTTACGTATTTACACGTATTTCGAGATTTCTGGTTTTATACGATGCTTATACGTTCTAGGTTTTCAACGAGCGTTTAATAAACAGATTTTGGATTTGAAAACATGAACTCGGGTGTGAGACCCAATTGATTTACAAACTCTCGGACTTGGAGTCCATTTGATTTGACGAGGAATCAGACCTAGGGTCCATTTGAGCGATACGATCGGACCGAGGGTCCAGTTGGTTTATTATTCAGGTTTGAGGCCCAGTTAGTGGTACTATCGGGCTTGATGCTCCGTTGATTTATGATATCGGGCCTGAGACCCATTTAGTTGAGATATCGAGCCTAAGGCCCAGTTGGTTGTGAAATCGGACGTGAGGTCCTGTTGAGTTATGGTTTCGGGCTTAGGGCCCAGTTAGTCGTGATATCGGGCTTGAGGCCCTGTTGAATGTAACATCGGGCTTGAGTCCCAGTTCAGTTTATGAAATGAGTATGCGGGCATGAGACCCTATTGAACTGAGGATTTAGGTAGAGGCCTGTGAAAATGATTTGAATCTGATTTGAGGAATCCTGTTGAAATGAATCGGGTATGAGACCCAGTTGAGAAATGTATTTGAGAAAGAAAGAAAGTATTTGAAAAGATATGAACCCTCCATATTGATTATATGGTCTCCTCCAGCATCGACCTGGAGAGTCACGATCCATAGACCAGAGTGGGTATCCCCATAGGGATCCTGTTCCAGGAGTGGAGGTTACGAGATATGTTGTGGTCCTGGACCAGATTTCAGAGGGATATATGGACTAGATCCAGAGATTGAGCCTCCCAGATGGAGATTCTTGGGAGAAGACTCGGAGTGAGACCCCGAGTAGTGTGCACACTAGTATAGAGATTGATATCATGACTATATAGGGGATGTGTTCCCTAGGTGCTGTGTGCCCCGAGTTGGCATCTTCTCCGGAAGTGCCTAGGATGGGTTATACGTATGTTGATACGTATGAGATTTTATGGAAAAGTGATTTGAGGGCGGAGACCCTGTGTTTTATGATTTAGAAAGTGATTTGAGGTGGAGACCCCATATTCGATGTTTTAGAAATGATTTGGGGTCGGAGACCCCGTACTTGATGTTTTGGTATTTCACTGCGAACGAATTGGGCTGAGTCCCCACATGTATTGTTTATGGTTTTGAGTTGTGATTTCGGGTCGGGGACCCAAATGGGTTTATGGGCCATGACGGTTTATAGGGCCGAGCATGAACCCTTGAAAGGTTTTGAGAATGTTTTCAAATGATTTTATGAATGTTTGATAAACAGTTTTTGAATGCATGCATATGCTTTTATTGAAGGGCATAAATGCTTTGTATGAAAATGTTTTTAAGAAAATTATTTTTGTCCACTCACGACTTTTAATGTTTTAATGCCATTCAGGTTGATAGCAGATGCGGGCTGTAGCAGAGACGAGACATCACTCCCCTCCTCCTACGATCCTGACGCACTCTGATAGCCCCGACGAGGGCTAGAGACGGAATTTTCCCTGGTCTGACACTTCGTGTTAGACGCGATCAGGCGGGTCCCACGTTAATCCCGGGGGATTTAGGACCGGTCCTGACACATCCAAATCGCCGAATTCACCTTTGCACGCATTCCCGTAATTTCTGAAAATCTCAAAACTTGTCATAAAGCACATTGAAAGGTTACAAATCATCCTAAATATCCTCTATTTTAATCCCCTAATTTTTCAGGATTTTAAATGTATTTAAAACGAACCCTAAAACTTCGGATAGCCGAAACTATCCTGAGACGATGTCCGATCACCTTGAAAATTGTACCATTGGGCTTGTATGATCGAATACAATAATTTTCATGTTGACGTCATCTTAGAAACTCCACTCATACACCCCCATGCGCCACCAAAAGTGGCTGCGCATGGGAGCCACGTGCCTTATTGTTCATGGTTTCCTTCCTTCCGCCAAACTCGATTCTCTACAATCGGGTTATCCTGATCCACGACCCGAACCCGGGTGTAACTCTCTCATTTATCAGTTATTTTCTTTCCTTCCACGTCCAGTACACTCGTAATGAATCCAGGAAGAGTTCTACAACTTCGAAATAGAAAGAACTTACCTCAAACTTATAGTTCAAACCTCCAAGCTTCACGGCTATGGCGTCCACTTCCTTCCCAGTTTCTTTTTGCGTCATTCCAGTGTCCAAACCATTCCCTTTTCGTTCCAAAATTTTTGTACGACTTGCAAGGAGAATCGAAACCTGCTAACTCCCAAGCTCTGGCTCGAAACATGAAAACCCGAAAGACACCCTCAAGGGTTCACAGCTTCGTTCCCATTCCACCCCTCCATTTTTCACTGTTTCACATCATTTTCACACCCTTTTCCTCATCTCCTTCTTACCCTGACTCTCTTTCCCTTTTCCTTGCTCAATCTCTAATGGTAGTGAGTGTTTTCCACTTTTGCTCCCTCTCGGCCCTCTTGCACCGAAACCTCACACACACACACACACACACACACACACACACACACACACACACACACACACACACACACACACACACACACACACACACACACACACACACACACACACACACACACACACACACACACACACACACACACACACACACACACACACAATAGCACACACATAAGTCGGTGCACAAGAATTAAAGAGATAACAGACACTTGTCCCAATCCAAGTAAGCCACCAAAAAAATCTCCCAAAAAATTTTACCAAAATACCCTTCCTTGCTAATTTACCAAATTTCCCATACACATCTCAAACCCAAAATGAAACCATCCAAGCTCTATTTATGGCATACCGCCTGTTAACGTACTCAGGAGACCGAGACATTCCCAACGGCTTCCAAAAACCATCCTTGAAAAAAAATCAACATTTTGACTTTAGTCAAAGTCAACCCTTACTTTGATAAAAAAGTCAACCTTTGACTTCTAAGGGTAAAATTGTCCACTTCATCCAAAAATTCTGATTTTACCCTCGTTGAAGGTCCGGGTCGTTACACATGGCCTTGATAGTTTTGATTGAATTATATACATTTTATAGAGAATTGTCCAATCCATTGAGGATATAGTTCTTGCATAGGAAGTCTGAATGATGCCACGCATGTGCAACAACTACTGTTTCTGTAGTAGAACCAGTTGTAGGAGCATATTCGTTCATGAACGTGGCCAAATTAAGAGTCGTCAAATAGAACAACATCTTTTGTTGCCACCTTTTAAATTTCTTTCCATTGAACTTGTCTGATTTCTCTATGTGAGAAGAGGAAGTAGGGATCACCACATGTAGGGCATGAGCCACACGATTTCCCTTATAATTACTAATAGTGTAACGACCCGTCCCAAATTTCTAGATTAGATTAATCACTAATCACGATTAGTGAGGTTAATCGGTGATTAGTAGGGCGAAATCGGACGAACGATGCAAAAGGACCGTTTTACCCCTAGGCGTGGGCAAAATGTTGACTTTTCATTCGGGCGATCAAATGGACCTTGACCAATGACTGTGACATAGTTCGTGACGTCACGAGTTCATAGGCAGGTGGCACATTCAATTTCGACGTTCGAGGAGGAAGTTATGACGTTCGGAAGTTTAGGGGCATTTTAGTAATTTTGGTTAAAAATGGGCAAATGTTGAATTTTTGACCGGGAGGTCCGATGGCCTAGGGCAGAAGACCGTTACATAGATCGGGATGATGGGAATCTATAGGCAGGCGGCACGTCGAATTCGGACGTTCGACGACGAAGTTACGGTTCACGGAAGTTCATGTGCACTATTGCACGAATTACGAAATAACCTAACTTTTGGACTCTAGTGGGCCCAGATATTTAGTTCCTGCCCAATGGATGAGTGACAAGTGTCACCCATCCACTGGCCCTTAATTCCCATTCATGCATATCATCCCTTCATCGATCATTCTCCATTTCAAACTCAAACCCACCCGATCTCACCATTCCTCTCCCCTGTGCAACCCAACCCTTCCCATTCGACCATGGCTGAGACCAGAGAGTGAGAGAGAGACTGAGGGAGCTGAGGAGGGCTGCTGGACGGCCGGGATGAAGCAACCGTGCACAGCAGAGGCCCAAACCCGAACAGGTACCCGGTTAGACCCAAATCTCCCCATTTGTCGATTTTTACATTATGGTCAGTTTTGGTCGATTGGGGAACATTTGTTAGGTTGTTTAGGGCGTATAGAGATGGTTTTGAATGGGGGTTGACGGCTGTGAAGCCTGGGGACTGAACTGGAAAACATGGGCCGTTGGGGGTGATTTTTATGGATCGATTTAGGAGGTTTTGATTGGTTTTGTTAATTGGAATTGATAGAAAATAAGAAAATAGGATTTTCGGGATTGGATTGGAGGAAAACGAACGAAAAATGAGGGTTGTAGGGGCCTGGACCGGTCACGCCGGTCCAGTTGCAGAGATTGGGCCGAACCGGCCGGTCTGAACCAGCTGGAGGTTGAAGACGGCTACAGTGCACCGGCGCGTGAGCCCACGCGCAGGGCCCTTTGTGCGGCGTGTGGCAGCGCGTGGTGGGGAATTTGAGGGTGTCTTCAACATACGAAATCATCTATTCGATGTAACAAACATTTTGGGACTGGTTTCGTGTCGATCGGACACCGTCTCGATATGTTTCGGGGTGTCCGAAGGTTTAGGATCGACTTTAAAAATAGTTAGAAAATCGGGAAAATTATGGGACGTCAATGAGAGGTTAATGAGGCTATTAGTAACCCTCTAAATGAATTTGGACAGGTTTGGGAGTCCCGGTGATGATGATTGACCCGGGAGACGATTATGGCACGCGTATCGAGGCACGACTTCGGACGGTCTGTAAGTGGACTTTGATTTCTAAACTGTGATGCATGCATAAATGTTTTATATGGATTATGAATGTGATTTGATGATGTTGATTTGGATATTTTTGAATTATATGGTTTCACGTATTTCGAGGCGATTTACGTGCTTGCACGTAAATCGAGGTTTTTTGATTTTACTCTGATTTTCCATTCTTATGGTTTTGGAAATAGTTTAATGAAATGGTTTTGGAATTGAAAAGGTAAACTCGAGTTCGAAACCCATTTGATTTACGAAATCGGGCCGGAGGCCCAGTTGGTTTACGATTCGGACCGGAGGTCCAGTTTCTATGTGGATTCGGGCCTAGCGCTCAGTTATGTGTTACAAATAGTTTTTCTGGTTCATGACGGTTTATGGGAACCGGCATGAACTCTTGAAATGGATTTACGGATCATGACGGTTTATGGGAACCGGCATGAACCCATGAAAGGTTTTATGGTTCATGACGGCTTATGAGGGGCCGGGCATGAATCCTGGAAAGATTTAAAGAATGATTTCAAAAGTTTTTTCATATTCCATCCTTTATATATGATTGTCTCCTCCGGGGAGGGTCGTTGGCCTGGGTGGACCCTGAAGTAGTCACAGAGCACTGATTGAGTGGAGTCGCCCCCCAGTTGGGTTCCTTACTCTCAGGATGGGCATGGGTCGTTACCTCCAGGGAGGGTCATTGATCTACGGACATTGACCTGGGTGGACCTTGGAGAGACTTGGGTTTGAGACCCCTGTTAGCACACGTGTAGCTTTATTTTACCGTGACAGGTTCTTGGATATGAAATATAATGGATAAACATGATTTCAAGTGGATTGGGAAATTGTGTTTTATAATGATAAATGGATTTGGGCTGAGATCCCACATATGATTATTATCTTATGGTTTTCTGTAAATGGTTTTGGGCAGAAACCCGTGTGACTTGTATTTACGGAACTTGGGGCTGTGACCCTAATTATGGTTGTTTAAACATATGTGTTTGGATAAATGGTTTTACTATGCATGCATGCTTTTTAGTGAAAGGTATACAGGTCTTTTATAAATGTGTTTTACGAAACTTATTCCTTTTTGTCCACTCACAGTCTTTCTGTTTTTAATACCCTTCAGGTTGGAAACGATGTGGACTGTAGCAGAGACCGAGATATCACATACCTCCTCCGGATCCTGGCGTACTCTGATAGCCCGGGAGGGCAAAGGTCGGAAATATCCCTTGTCTGACACTTCGTGTCAGACGGGAGCAGGGTCATCCCGCGTTAATCCCGGGGGGATTGGGATGGGTCCTGTCAAATAGCATCATTACTAGTAACACCATCACTAGTATTACTAGCCATCATTTTTCCTTCAATAAAGAGGAAAACCACATAATTCAATATAAATAAAATAAAACTTCTAAGAACAAAAAAAAAATTATTCTGAAAATCAAATATAACATTTACCAAATTAAAAAAAAAATCCATCTTAAGATTGTTGGTTAAAATAATAATAATTTCTATATTCACATAAATATGAAAATAAAACAAACTTTATAATCAAATAAACGAACTACAAAGGAAATGAGTAAGAGACACTTTATAGGTACGATCGAGTTTAGAATTTTGTTCTATTTCATTAAAATGAAATTACCTCCTCACTGGTACTCAATGATCTTTTCTTGGAAAACATCTCCTAGGATACAACGATCGCTTCTTGTAGAAGTCGTATTTCAATCCACGAGAATATCGAACTCAATTTTGTTTAAAATTCTCTCTTAAAATATTCTAAAATTATATGCTTTCTAGAATAAGGTATGTATTTCTTAATAAGAGATACATATATTAAATAAGGTATACATCTCTTAATAAAAAATGCATATCTTAATAAGGACACATTTCTTAATAAGAGACATTGAATTTAACCATTAGACTTTAATATATACCTCTTCGTTAATTGCCATATGCCCATTCGACCAAAGGTTGCCAAACCAAATGGCACTTTAATTTAAAAAAATATATAAATATATATTCTTCAATTTTCTAATGTAAATATTAATTTTATCATCAAGAAAATTATGAATTAATTATTAAGGTCAAACCCTAATTTTAAAGGTATAATGATCTAACAATTATATCCTTTTAATTTTCATTCACATTATTAGAAATTAATTATCTAATTCCCTTTGCTGCATTTTCTTTCCGTCTGCATCCAAAAAACACTTAATGAAGCAGACATACTTTTTTCTTTTGCTTTTTTTTTGGTTGCCACAAGTTCCGTATGCATCTTTTTTTTATTTTTTTATTTTTTGGCTTCAATTAGCTTTGAGCCGTAGCTTTTTAACAAAAACTTTATATATATATATATAATATTATTTTTCTTTTATTTAGTTTCGATTTTTTGTAGATTCTGAGAGCTGTGGACGTCCGATTGTAACGATTCAAGCGGTGGTGCGCTCTACTCTTCGAGACGGTCATTTCAAGATGTATGAAGGCATACTTCTGGTGTAGTCTTGAAGACATCATTTTGTGGAGTACCATCTCGTGGCATGTCCGAGACTTGTTGGAGCTTCCGACTTCAAAAGATAATGGACTTGACACTAAGACGCTCCTCCAGTTGACATGTTTATGATGCTTTGTGAAAATAAGAGCTTGTCGCGCTAACGGACTCATCATCTTCAAGTGTGGGCGGAGCCAACATCATGGCCTTCAATGAGGAGGTGGAGCAGAATGCAATGCGAGGTGCAGTAGAGTGCAAGGCGATGTGCAGTAGAGTGCGACGCGAGGTGCAGCAGAGTGCAAGGCGTGAGGTGCAGTAGAGTGCAAGGCGCGAGGTGCAGCAGTGTATAAGGCGCGAGGCTATGCATGGTGCAACTACAAGGCAAGATGTGCAAGTACGAGGCAAGGAGTCCCATGACTTGGAGTACGACGTGTCACAACCCAGCATGAGGCTTGTTCCAGATGCGAGGCAATGTGTGTTGCAGCTACAAGACGAGATGTGCTTCATCTACGAAGCAAGGCTTCCCATGACGCGAGGCGAAATGCATGTGGTGCCATCAAGTAACTGAAGCTTTCTAAGGACTTGCCTTGGATGACGGATAACCTTCAAGAGACTTGATCTTCAAGACCTTGTTGAGCTCAGAATAGGGTGTAGCAAGTCAAAACATAGAATGGAGGATCGATCATGCCCCATGCAAAGCTTGAGACGTCGTAAATCATCGGCTAATTGAAAGAAGAGAGCTTGAAGATGCCATCGTTTAGACACTGAAGCTAAGAGGCATGAAGACACATGACACCAAACCATTGTTTCGTCTTGAAGTTGAAAGTCAAGCTGCTTTGTAGCTGTCTCGAGTCAAGCATTGGTGGAGTCGCTTTTGTGATGCCAACTATGCCAAGTAGGCGATGTTGAGGAGGTTGACTGTTTGAAGAAGGTCATGGACGATGTGTCACTGGATGTCCACGATGGGATGATTGAAGGCCTCCAAAGCTTGCTCATGGGTTGACGGACAGACTCTGAGGTCGTGCCGTTCTTGGTGATGAGCTTCATGATCCTTCTTGGCCTATGGCTTGATCTTAGCATTGAATACATGTTTGAGCATTCAACTTGTGAATTGCCAACTTCTTTAATTTTCATTAATAAAAGCCTTCCACTTTTTTTTGAGTGTTTTGTGATTTTTGGTAGATTTGACCATTGTTTAGTAAATTTAGTCTTCTGACTTTGTTTTAGCTCCGAATTGAGTACCATTGGTGGGGTTGGAAAGCTGAGTTTCATACCTTTCTACTGCCACCAATTTTGTTCCAAGACGATCCGAATTGAGCTTTTTAGGATTGGTCGAATCTTGTGCTCGTGCGCTAGTTCATGCAGTTGACCTTTGTGTGTAAAAATGCTTGCGGAGAACTCGTCACAACTAGGAATTGAGTGAGATCAATGGTGTTGGAAAGCTGACTTCCATAGCTTTCTAAATCCATCGACCTAATGTCAGGGGATCAAAATTCAGTGGTCTATGACTGAATGAATCTCGTACTCGTGCGCTGGTACGTGTACAAAAATGTTCACTGGAAACCCGTCACAACTCGGAATTGAGTGAGGTCAACGGCGTTGGAAAGCTGACTTCCGTATCGTTTTAGGTCCATCAAGCTAATGTCAGGGTGAGCAAAATTGAGCGATCTATGATCGAATGAATCTCAATCCTGTGCATTGAAATGCAGAATTGGACTTCACATGTTAAAACATTTGCCCACTGTTTGTCATGGCTTGGTGGTTGCCCCTCTTGGTGGGGTTGAGAGCATTCACACCATGCGAAGCACTCCAAACCTCTGCCATATG
Organism: Prinsepia uniflora; assembly: GCA_032719365.1. Lineage (NCBI taxonomy): Eukaryota > Viridiplantae > Streptophyta > Magnoliopsida > Rosales > Rosaceae > Prinsepia > Prinsepia uniflora. The sequence continues at coordinate 29,542,445 of CM064863.1, forward strand.
AAGTACTAGAAGCCTTCACCATGCGAAGAACTAAAAGTTTTTGCCACGCAAAGAACAACAAGTCTTCACCATGCGGACCACGCCACGACATCACCACGCGAAGTGCTCAAGGCTTGTCCTAGCGAGGCACATGAAACCATCCAAGAACTTGACTTGTTGGAGTTGGAAGGCTTAGAGTGCTTCACGGGGTGAAGACTTAGAGTGCTTCGTGGGGCGAAGCCTCGGGTGCTTTGCATGGCAAAGGCTTAGGTGAGCTTTGCATGGCAAAGGCTTAGTATGCTTCGCATGGCGAAGGCTTTGAGTGCTTCACGTGATAAAGGCTTGGGGTGCTTCGCGGGGCGAAGGCTTGGAGTGCTTCGCGTGGCGAAAACTCGGGTGCTTTGCGTGGCAAATGCTTAGAGTGCTTCGCGTGACGAAGGCTTAGAATGCATCGCGTGACGAAGGCTTAGAATGCATCGCGTGGCAAAGACTCGGGTGCTTTGCGTGGCAAAGGCTTGGAGTACTTCACGTGACGAAGGCTTAGAGTGCTTCGCGTGGCGATGACTCGGGTGCTTTGCGTGGCAAAGGCTTGGAGTGCTTTGCGTGGCGAAGACTCGGGAGCTTTGCATGGCAAAGGCTTAGAGTGCTTTGCATGGCAAAGGCTTAGAGTGCTTCGCGTGACGAAGACTTAGAGTACTTCGCGTGGCGAAGACTCGGGTACTTTACGTGGCAAAGGCTTGGAGTGCTTCGCGTGACGAAGGCTTAGAGTGTTTCGCGTGGCGAAGACTCGGGTGCTTTGCGTGGAAAAGGCTTGGTATTCTTTCTAAACAAAGGTGTAGGCGATAAGACAATTTCATTAGATGTCGGAACGAAACATCTTGAATTTTATTGGAAGATACTATGTGAGTAAAGTAGGCATTGAGCCAAATTTTAATCTCAAACTTTGTGCCTTTGATGATGACTTGGTCACTGATTTAGTTTCTTAGTTGTTCCCTATAACTCGGACTCGGCAATCTTAAGTGTTGTTTGTTGGAAAAGATATGAAAAAGAGTTCTAAAGGGTTTTTTGTTGAAGAAAGGGTCCAAAACATTGAATTCGGCCCTAAGTGTTGCTTGAATCTGCTCCTTGTGTTTAAAAGACGATTTCTGCAATCTTAAGTGAATTCTAAGTTTCAATTTCATTACTTTGCTTGTTATCGCTTTAAGAACGTTTGTTATCCATATCCTTTCGTTGTTGGCCTATACCCCAAGCCCCATTACAACCCTTGACTTCAATCTTGAGTGTTATGTGTTTCAATTTGTGGAGTTTGAATTTAGTATGAGCATATGGTGTCACTGGTTCTCGCATCTAAGTAGTAGCATTCCATTCATGAGATCATATCTAAACATGCTTAATAACTCCAGAAATTGCCTTCTTTGTTATAACATATGTGAGTGTTTGTTTTCATGTTTACATCAATCTTCTCACATATACCTAGTGTAGGGTTTGTAGTTAGAAAATCTAAGTGAAAATTGAGTGTTTTTCTTGTAAGGAATTGAGCAAATTCTCTAAGGCATGTTACTACATTCAAAACATCGTTTTAATTGGTTAATTGTGAACTAGTAAGTGGTGACGGTGATTAAGTATGTGCTCAAGTGTAAAGATGACTAAAAGCAATGATGATTTTTAACATGTCATGTGCATTGGAAATCCCTGAGGTAAATGTTGGAAGGATAGGTTGTGTTTTGTTTGTTTTGTTTCGTTTTGTTTTTTTTTTTGTTTATTTGGTTTTGCTCGAGGACTAGCAAAAGCTAAGTGTGGGGGAATTTGATAGGAGCATATTTATGCGACTTAGTTAGCTTCTTCTTGTGCATTTACGTTGTTAGTTCTTAGTTATTTTAGTCTTTTAAGCCAATTTCATGTGTTTTCAGGTTCTATGGGAAAAGTGTGCAAGAAGGTGCATTTTGGAGCCTTTTGGAGCATAATTGGGCTTGGAATGGATATCACATGCTTGGAGCAAAAGGAATGGACGAAAATGAAGACCAAAGGAGGCTAGGAGTGAGTGAAGAAATGAAATGAAGAACAAAGACTTCAGATTTAGAAACCAAGTTTCTATTCTTGAAGGTTTGTATTCTTGGAAGGTTCCATTATTGGGAGTTTCTATTTTTGGCTCTAAACTTTCCTAATCCTCATTCACCTAAGTTCCAGCCACAAAAGGATTCCAAAACATTTTAGGACACTTAATTGGTTTTTCTAGAAGCCTAAACCTGTCCAAAAGTTCTTGCAGCACAAGGGGATGGTTGTTGTCTATTTTCAACCACTAAAATTCATACCTATTCTACTTTAAATCCTAGTCGTGCAAGGGAGGCCCATCTTTCCTAATTCCTGATCCTAAGCCACCTAACCTATTTCCTTTAATTTCCTGTTTTGTTTTCCTTTTTCTAGAATCTTTGACTTAATTTCTGATTTTAATTGCCTTTTTCTCTCCTGATTTGTTTTCCTAAATTGTTCAAGAAATTAGGAGGGCTGAGATTACTTCCCCTTTAAATAAAATCTGTTTGGCCGCACCCTAGGGGGGATTGGTTGAGACTCAACCATTCACTCACTATTCACGTCAAAAAAACCTGCACCCATTCTCTGCAGCCACGATCCTTCACCGATCTCCATATTTTTCTAACCCTAAACCTTCCTTTCTGTGCCATACACCCATCCTAGACACTTTTCCACCCTTCTACATCATCCATAACCACCACAATTCACCACCATCCCTTGTGCCGCAGCAAAGAGGAAGGAGGAGTGCCTTGAATGTGCTTGCTATTCAATTGAGGATTGCTGGAATGTTTAGGTGTTTTCTTTCTTTTATGCTCAATGTTTCAATTCAATAATCTTTGTGTTGTGAGTATGGGGAACTAAACCCCTCTTAGTTAGGGGGTGATTCGAAACCATGTACATACTTGCAATATGAATTGATTACCTTTAGTTGTGATTTTATAAGTTGTGAATTCAATTCGTTTAACTGCTTGATTGATAACTTATTCGTGTATGTTTATTAAGAGTGCACGCTTAGTTTTCATGCATGAATATGATGCTAGAGTATAAGGGAGTTTCACCTAATAGTTACAATCTTATATTCACAAGTAGTGGAGGTAGCTTATAAACGATCGCGTTAAATGAATTCTTGGCACGAGTTTCATGCTCATCATAGTACGAATGCCTCGTCAATACTTATAGTTCTCATATTGCTTAATGATCTTTGATTGTATCTTTATTGTGCTTTTCACGTAAAGAACTTTGGAAGAATGTGTTGAATTGTTGTATGCGCTTTCCCATCCAATTCAATAACTTAAAGAGAACTTGAAGGTTAATTTAAGCGGACCTAATTAACCTAGGGTGTTGAGTTCCATGATTTATCGAAAGAAAAACTGAAAATTGGTTTATGTGCAAATATACCATGTGTGGAGAAGAACCCTCTAGCTAACCTTCCATTCATAGTTTCATCCAAATTCGTTTTACAATCTGTTTTAATTACAATCTATTTTCTTTGTTTTCAAATTCGTCAAAACCAAGTCCCCCTTTATTTTGAAGTGTCATATTAGTTAGAAAGTGTTTTAGTTTGTGTTTTTAAGTGTTTTGATTCAGGTTATAACCCAATTTCATCCAAATTAGTGTTAGGTGTTCAAAACTGCCCAAAAAGTGTTTTTAAGGCAGTTTTGAGTCTTTTGGTTGCTGTTTTGAGTTTTTGGTTTGTTTTAGTGTTTTAAACTTTAGTTTTGCATTCTTTGAGTCAAGATTAGTGTTTTAAACTTTGTTTTTACGTTTTTAAGTCAGTTGTCAAGTGTTTAGCAATCCCTCCTACTCCCCGGTCTAGAACGATCCCCACTTACAAGCTTTACTACAATTGTCACAAGAGGGTTTAATTTGTGTTCTTATATATTTCGCACCAAATTTTGGCGCCGTTGCCGTGGATTAGCAACTTTGCTAATCCCTTGAATCTTTTATTTCAGTTTGTTTAGTTTATTCCAGATTCTGACCTTGTTTTTTTTCTTCTTGTTTTTAGGTACTAGTGTATGACTCGAAGCTCCCAACCTATTCGTAAGCATATCTGGGACTTCGACGATGATTTTGAGCGAAATTTGAGAAGGAATAAGAATCAACAAGTGCCCAATCCACCTACTTTTGAACCTGCGTTCGAAGAACAAGTAGTAGAGGAGGAAGAAACCCCCACGACACAGGTTGGGGAGGAAGTGCAAGACATGGCTGCAGAGACTAGAACAATCAAGGAGCTTTCTGCTTCGGGGTTGGACAATGCCACACCCTTATGCATCCAATACCCCGCGGCTGGTGCAGATAAGACCGCCGAGTTCAAGTTGAAGTCAAGTTTGCTCCCCCATATTCCGAAGTTCCATGGGTTGTCCATGGAAGATCCGAATAAACATTTGAAAGAATTTGAAGTGGTGTGTTCAAGCATGACTCCCGTCAATGTTGACAGAAGTATATTGAAGATGAAGGCCTTTCCCTTTTCTCTCTTGGAAAAGGCGAAAGATTGGTTGTATTAATTGGCTTCCGGAACTATCACATCTTGGGAGAGCATGAAGCGAGCTTTCTTGGAGAAGTTTTTCCCAACTTCTCGAGTCATCACCATACGAAAAAGGATAAGTGGAATTCAGCAAGAGGAAGGTGAGTCTTTTCCTACTTACTGTGAACGTTTTAAATCACTTGTTGCTTCTTTTCCACAGCATCAGATGAAGGAGGAGTTACTTCTACAATACTTCTACGAGGGGCTCCTACTAATTGAACGTCAAATGCTCGATGCCTCGGCGGGTGGAGCGTTGGTGGACAAAACATCCATGGCTGCCAAGATTCTAATTGCTAATCGAGCGTTGAACGCTTAACAATACGAAGGCGTTAGCCAAAGAGAACCCCCACGGCAACAAGTGCATGAGGTAAGTTCCAAATCCGACATTCATGTACAATTAGCTAATCTTACTTCCATTGTGTCTCAGATGGTCGAAGGAATGAAGATGCAAGGAACAATTGTGTGTGGTGTGTGTTCTATCCAAGGACATGCTTCTGAAAAGTGCCCGCAATTGATTGAAAATGGTGGATGGGAAAGCGCCAACGCAATTGGATTTCAAGGCCAAAATCAGTCAAGGAATGATCCGTATTCCAACACGTACAATCCGGGGTGGAGAGACCATCCAAACTTCAAGTGGAGGGAGCAACAACAACCCCAACAACAAGGTGGTTTTAGGCAGCAACCTCCGGGCTTCTACAACAAGCCATACGTCCCCACACAAGTCCCACAACAATCTGCCCCTAATGCTTCAGGTTCGTGTTTAGATAATGATGCACTTCTTAAAATACTAACCACTTTGTCTCAGGGGCAAGAAAAGCAAACCCAAGCTATGCAAAGCCAAGACAAGAGGGTGGATCAATTGGAGAAACAAATTGGGCAGATTGCAGATTTCGTGGGCAAATTTCGAGACCCCGGTCAACTCCCTAGCTCAACCATTCAAAATCCAAAGGTAGGCTTCGAAAGTGCAAAAGCCATACTCTTGAGAAGTGGAAAAGAAGTTGGGGCAGGTTCTAAACCATCAACATCAGGTCCCATAGAGGATGAAAAACTGAGATTTGAAGAGGAAGAAGCAAAGCCACCCACGGCAAAGGTGGGAACACCTTTGCCGCAAGATTCCATAGTCCCAAATCTGTCCAATTCGGCCAATAAGGGTAAGAATGTGTCCAATTCAGTTCACACTAATGTTTTTCCTTCAAATGTGCCTTTTCCTAGTAGGTTCATGCAAACGAAGAAAGAAGAGGCTGAAAAGGACATCCTTGATACCTTTAGGAAAGTTCAAGCTAACATACCTTTGTTGGATGCAATCAAGCAAGTCCCGAGATACGCCAAGTTTTTGAAGGAGTTGTGCACCACTAGGAAGAGGATTTCAACCAAGGAGGTGGTAAAGGTAGGTGAGAATATATCCGCCATCTTGCAACGTAAACTACCCCCCAACTGCAAAGATCCGGGTAGTTTTACCATTCCTTGTGTAATTGGTAACACTATGTTCAAATCTGCCATGCTAGACTTAGGTGCTTCTATAAATGTTATGCCATATTCCATTTATGCATCTATGAACCTAGGAGTGTTGAAAAATGATGGTGTTATCATACAATTGGCCGATAGATCTAATGCCTATCCAAAGGGGGTTTTGGAAGATGTTTTGGTGCAGGTTAATCATTTGATCTTTCTGGAGGATTTCTATGTTCTTGAGCTGGATGAATTGGATCATGCAACTTCGCTGCCCATTCTACTTGGGAGGCCATTCATGAAGACGGCCCAGACTAAAATTGATGTGTTTAATGGAACTTTGTCCATGGAATTTGATGGGGAAGTTGTTAATTTCAATCTTTCTGATTCTATTAAGTATCCTAGTGAGGATCATTCATGTTTCTATATTGATATAGTTGACTCTATGGCGCAGGGATATCTTGAAGATTTGAATGACGGTGCACTTGAAAAGGTCATTACAAGAGGCGTGGAACTCAAAACCAAGCGGGCAGAAATTAAGCTAACCCATGGCACACATGAATCACTTCATGCCGAGCCCCCTAGTGAGGAAATCAGTGAGATGGTTGCTGCCCTTGAGTCGTTACCTAAACACCTTGGTAAGCCTCCAATCCGAATTCCAATTCCCGTTTCTACTAACAAGTTGTTACCTTCAGTGATTCAGGCACCGATTCTTGAGCTTAAACCATTGCCAGACCATTTGAAGTATTTTTTTTGGGAGATAAAGAGATGTTGCCCATCATTGTCTCTTCATCACTCACAACAATGGAGGAGGAGAAACTGATTCGAGTGTTGAAAGAGTACAAAACAGCCATTGGATGGACCTTGGCCGACATTAAGGGAATTAGCCCTACAACGTGCACGCATCACATACTTCTAGAGGAGAGGGCTAAACCAACTCGAGAGGCTCAACGCCGACTCAACCCTCCAATGATGGAAGTTGTGAAAAAGGAGATTATCAAGCTTCTTGATTGTGGAGTGATTTATCCAATCTCGGATAATCGTTGGGTTTCACCGGTTCAAGTTGTTCCAAAGAAATCGGGAGTCACTGTGGTAAAGAATGAAGAGAACGAACTTGTGCTTACCCGTATCCAAACAGGTTGGAGAGTTTGCATCGATTATAGAAAGCTCAACGCCACCACAAGGAAGGATCACTTCCCTCTACCGTTCATCGATCAAATGCTTGAAAGGTTAGCTGGTCATTCATTTTATTGCTTTCTTGATGGGTATTCTGGATATAATCAAATTGTCATAGCTCCGGACGATCAAGAGAAGCCACTTTTACTTGTCCATTTGGTACCTTTGCCTATCGTCGAATGCCATTCGGTTTATGTAATGCACCAGCCACGTTTCAAAGATGCATGGTAAGTATCTTTTCAGATTATGTTGAAACGTTTATTGAGGTTTTCATGGATAATTTTAGTGTCTTTGGTGATTCATTTGATGATTGCTTGGATAATCTCACTTTAATATAGAAACGTTGTGTTGAAACAAACCTTGTGTTAAATTGGGAGAAATGTCATTTTATGGTTAAACAAGGTATTGTTTTGGGTCATATAATCTCTGAAAAGGAATTGAAGTTGATAAGTCTAAGGTTGATCTTGTACGCTACTTACCCTCTCCTACTTCGGTTAGAGAGGTTCGTTCTTTTCTTGGTCATGCATGATTTTATAGACGTTTTATCAAGGATTTTTCCAAGGTCGCACAACCCCTATGCCGTCTCCTCCAAAAGGAAGTGTCTTTTGAGTTCACCAAGGCGTGTGAGAAAGCATTCAACCATCTCAAAGACTTACTCACCACGGCGCCAATCATCACTCCATAGGATTGGTCCATTCCCTTTGAATTGATGTGTGATGCATCAGATTATGCACTTGGGGCTGTTTTGGGTCAAAGGAAAAGCAAACAGCCGCATGTTATTTATTATGCGTCCCGCACTTTAAATGATGCTCAATTGAATTATTCTACAACCGAAAAAGAACTTTTGGCGGTTGTATTTGCTTTAGATAAATTTAGATCATATCTAATTGGTACTAAACGTTTATTTGGAGAGTTGATAATCTGTGAATTATTGTGTTCTAAGTCGTTGCATGATCTCATTATTCTTTGCTTGGTTACTACTTAGAAGGCGTCTCATCACTTAGTTCCAAATGCTAGAACTCATGCCCATTTCATTCAAAGCATGCTATTGTTTTGCATAACACATATTCAAGATGAAGTTGTGTAGTGTCCACCACCATAGCCAAACTGTCGTGTATCGTACATCATTTTATGTTTAAGTTAACCCTGTTGAGCTTTGTTAGCCTATGTTCTTTGTTAACCCACACTATCCTCACCTAGCTTAGATTAGGACCATCCATACCTTTGTTCTTGAAGCATAGTAAAGCATGAATCAAAGTGAATTCCTTTTGATCAATGTATTGCAGAAAACAAGTGTGGGGGAAGTAATTCTTGTGTGTGTGTGCCAAATTCCTTACTAAGGCACGGGTAGAAAACAAAAATAAAAGAAATTCGTAGAAAAAGAAAAAGAGGAAGAAAAGTGGGTGAAAAGAATGAAAAAGAGTTGGAAAAGATATGAAAAAGAGTTCTAAAGTGTTGTTTGTTGAAGAAAGGGTCCAAAACATTGAATTCGGCACTAAGTGTTGCTTGAATCTGACCCTTGTGTTTAAAAGACGATTTCTGCAAACTTAAGTGAATTAGAAGTTTCAATTTCATTACTTTGCTTGTTATCGCTTTAAGAACGTTTGTTATCCCTATCCTTTCGTTGTTGGCCAATACCCCAAGCCCTGTTACAACGCTTGACTTCAATCTTGAGTGTTATGTGTTTCAATTTGTGGAGTTTGAATTTAGTATGAGCATATGGTGTCACTGGTTCTCACATCTAAGTAGTAGCATTCCATTCATGAGATCATATCTAAACATGCTTAATAACTCCAGAAATTGCCTTCTTTGTTATAACATATGTGAGTGTTTGTTTTCATGTTTACATCAATCTTCTCACATACACCTAGTGTAGGGTTTGTAGTTAGAAAATCTGAGTGAAAATTGAGTGTTTATCTTGTAAGGAATTGAGCAAATTCTCTAAGGCATGTTACTACATTCAAAACATCGTTTTAATTGGTTAATTGTGAACTAGTAAGTGGTGACGGGGATTAAGTATGTGCTCAAGTGTAAAGATGAGTAAAAGGAATGATGATTTTTAACATGTCATGTGCATTGGAAATCCCTAAGGTAAATGTTGGAAGGATAGGTTGTGTTTTGTTTGTTTTGTTTCGTTTTGGTTTTTTTTGTTTATTTGGTTTTGTTCGAGGACTAGCAAAAGCTAAGTGTGGGGGAATTTGATAGGAGCATATTTATGCGACTTAGTTAGCTTCTTCTTGTGCATTTACGTTGTTAGTTCGTAGTTATTTTAGTCTTTTAAGCCAATTTCATGTGTTTTCAGGTTCTATGGGCAAAGTGTGCAAGAAGGTGCATTTTGGAGTCTTTTGGAGCATAATTGGGCTTGGAATGGATATCACATGCTTGGAGCAAAATGAATTGACGAAAATGAAGACCAAAGAAGGCTAGGAGTGAGTGAAGAAATGAAATGAAGAACAAAGACTTCAGATTTAGAAACCAAGTTTCTATTCTTGGAGGGTTCCATTATTGGGAGTTTCTATTTTTGGCTCTAAACTTTCCTAATCCTCATTCACCTAAGTTCCAGCCACAAAAGGATTCCAAAACATTTTAGGACACTTAATTGGTTGTTCTAGAAGTCTAAACCTGTCCTAAAGTTCTTGCCGCACAAGGGGGATGATTGTTGTCTATTTTCAACCACAAAAATTCATTCATATTCCACTTTAAATCCTAGCCGTGCAAGGGAGGCCCATCTTTCCTAATTCCTGATCCTAAGCCACCTAACCTATTTCCTTTAATTTCCTGTTTTGTTTTCCTTTTTCTAGAATCTTTGACTTAATTTCTGATTTTAATTGCCTTTTTCTCTCCTGATTTGTTTTCCTAAATTGTTCCAGAAATTAAGCGGGCTGAGATTACTTCTCCTTTAAATAAAATATGTTTGGCCGCACCCTAGGATGGACTGATTGAGACTCAACCATTCTCTCACTATTCACGTCAAAAAAACCTGCACCCATTCTCTACAGCCACGATCCTTCACCAATCTCCATATTTTCTGACCCTAAACCTTCCTTTCTGTGCCATACACCCATCCTAGACACTTTTCCACCATTCTACATCATCCATAACCACCACAATTCACCACCATCCCTTGTGCCGCAGCAAACAGGAAGGAGGAGTGCCTTGAATGTGCTTGCTATTCAATTGAGAATTGCTAGAACATTTAGGTGTTTTCTTTCTTTTATTCTCAATGTTTCAATTCAATAATCTCTGTGTTGTGAGTATGAGGAACTAAACCCCTCTTAGTTAGGGGGTGATTCAAAACCATGTACATACTTGCAATATGAATTAATTACCTTTAGTTGTGATTTCATAAGTTGTGAATTCAATTCGTTTAACTGCTTGATTGATAACTTATTCGTGTATGTTTATTAAGAGTGCACGCTTAGTTTTCATGCATGAATATGATGCTAGAGTATAAGGGAGTTTCACCTAATAGTTACAATCTTATATTCGCAAGTAGTGGAGGTAGCTTATAAACGATCGCGTTAAATGAATTCTTGGCACGAGTTTCATGCTCATCATAGTACGAATGCCTCGTCAATACTTATAGTTCTCATATTGCTTAATGATCTTTGATTGTATCTTTATTGTGCTTTTCACGTAAAGAACTTTGGAAGAATGTGTTGAATTGTTGTATGCGCTTTCCCATCCAATTCAATAACTTAAAGAGAACTTGAAGGTTAATTTAAGCGGACCTAATTAACCTGGGGTGTTGAGTTCCATGATTTATCGAAAGAACAACTGAAAATTGGTTTATGTGCAAATATACCATGTGTGGAGAAGAACCCTCTAGCTAACCTTCCATCCATAGTTTCATCCAAATTCGTTTTACAGTCTGTTTTAATTACAATCTATTTTCTTTGTTTTCAAATTCGTCAAAACCAAGTCCCCCTTTATTTTGAGTGTCAAATTAGTTAGAAAGTGTTTTAGTTTGTGTTTTTAAGTGTTTTGATTCAAGTTATAACCCAATTTCATCCAAATTAGTGTTAGGTGTTCAAAACTGCCCAGAAAGTGTTTTTAAGGCAGTTTTGAGTCTTTTGGTTGCTGTTTTGAGTTTTTGGATTGTTTTAGTGTTTTAAACTTTAGTTTTGCATTCTTTGAGTCAAGATTAGTGTTTTAAACTTTGTTTTTACGTTTTTAAGTCAGTTGTCAAGTGTTTAGAAATCCCTCCTAATCCCTGGTCTAGAACGATCCCCACTTACAAGCTTTACTACAATTGTCACAGGAGGGTTTAATTTGTGTGCTTATATATTTTGCACCACCTCGCTATGATCATCCGAGTGGGTGCGTGACACACGGGAGAATGCTTGCTGTCGTCGGCTATCACGTGGGTACTCAATGCATGAAAGTGCTCCACGGCGTCCTTCGAGTCGTTCTCGGGTTGATATCCTCGGTTTATCTTGTCCTCTTGCTCTGTGGATGCAGCTTTCTTCCCCTGAATCGTTCAGCGATGTGTCTCGGGACATTGTCTTGCAACGGACATGCTCTTTGCCGGCGCGTTTCGGGACGTCCCCTGATGTCCTGCGAGGTTCATTGCCTATTTCGGAGGTTCTGGATGTCCCGATGTCCCCCAACAGCTGTTGTAAAAGCTCCGATTGGGCCCGAATTTGGTTGCTCTGTTGCTCGACTTGTTGTGTCAGTCCAAGTCGCTGAGGTGATCCCCTAGGTGCTTGCTCGTGATGAGTAGCATGTCGGGGCGCACGTCGCGCGCCTTCAGACGGATGCGACGAACCATGTCTCCCTGGTACCCGGGTGTCGGCCTGCGAGTTGCGCAGGATGTCCAAGTGCCTCCTTAGGTCCCAACTGGAAGGGGGCTGATTCGGGACTCCTAGAGATGATTCTCCTGCCAGCAGCCCATCTGTTTGTTGAAAAAATGTCGTGCATGCCCCCGTTGCAGGTAGGGGGTTCACAGTAGCAACGGTTGTAACACCCCGGAAATTCGAGGATTTTAATATTGTAACTTAATGTATGAATTGACGTTTTTACCCTTGTGAATGGTATGACCAAATTGTTGAATTTTAATTAGTGGGTCAAACGGACTTTGACCAGCGATCGTAACTTAGTTCGGGACGTCACGAGTTCATAGACAGGTGGCACGTCCAATTCGGACGATCAGGGAAAAAGTTATGGCTATCGGAAGTTCAGGGGCATTACCGTAATTTGGGCGTTGGGGGCGGAAATGTTGACTTTTCGTTTGACAACTAATTTTCACGCAACTCAAGGACCGTTAGGTAGGTCTCGACGTCCTGAGTCCGTAGACAGGCGGCACGCCGAAATCGGACTTCGTATGGGGAAGTTATGGTCAGAAACGTGAAATCGGGAGGTTTGTGTCTCGGTTTTCGTGTCGAATATTTTATTCTGAAATTCTGATTGGAGGAAACCTGGGGAGTGACAAGTGTCACTCACCCATTGGCTGGATTGGATCAAGCTCTACTAAGCATTTATTTAGGATTTAAATCACCTTTTAATCACCGCCCTTGATCTGATATACCCCTGATCTAATCTCAGCCCTTGATCTCATTTATGAGATCTAATCTGGGCCGTCCATCCATTTCCCTCCATTTCTATATATTTCTCACCCGACACCCTCACTCACTGCTCATTGATCCAACACTGGCGCACTACACCTTGTCTCTGTGTCTGTGTGTTGCTGGACTCTCGGGGAGGGGCTGAGGCACGGCGGTGAGCGGCGGCGAGGTAGGAAAATCTCGAAAACCCGAAACGTTTTCAAAAACTCAAGATTTGGTAACTTGAATTGCAACGTTTAGTTTTGTTTTCTATTAACCCTAATCGACTCTAAGGACTAATAGGAACCTTTTGGGCTCGAGTTCGTGACCGGAGGTGATCTGAACGGTGGTTACACGGCGACGGGAGAACCGGGACTGTGCATCGAGGTAAGTCTTCGATTCAGTCCTTGTTTATCGATTTTGATTCCATAGAACTATTTCTGGGATTGAGGCGAGTATGTAAGAACAAACCAGAGTGAAAATGATTGATAATTGAGGAAATGGTGACCGGGTCATGATCGCGGGTCTGATCGACCAGAGTTGCAGAGATACGGGTCAACCCGTCTAAGGACAGAGGTGATGATGTGGCACCCTGTCAGACTGTCAGGTGACGTGGACCAACCGTGAGCCGACACGTGTCACATGTCAGTGCACAGTCAGCACTGACATGTTAGTGACGTGGCCCAATCAAGGACTGCCACGTGTCACTGACATGTCAGTGACGTGGACCAGTGCCGTGCTGACACGTGGCACATGTCAAATCTGACACGTGGCCTGATAGATCAGTGAGGTGGACCAATCGGGTGTTGAGACGTGGCACATGTCAGAGTTTGACATGTCAGACCTGACAGTTGTCAGATGGCGTCAGCAGGGACTGTTACTGCGTTGACCGACACGTTGACCGGCGCGTGGGGGCGCGTGTGAACAGTGTTTTTGGTGGGACCACCACCATTCTTTAGGTTTCGACGATCCGGATCCAATGGCGGTGGTTTCGGGTCGATCGGAGATCATTAAGTTGGTCAAAATGAGGTTTATTGCCTTGGGAAGCGCGTTCGGACGGCTTTTCCCGGCCGATTTCAGCCTAGGATTTCATGGTTGAATGTTAGGGGTTTAAATTGACCTTTACGAATACTTTGGACTTGACAGGGATTGTACATTTGTACCAGGACGAGGGTATACGTTCGGTTCCTAGCAGGATTGTACTGTGAGTGGGCCCGATTTCATTAAATCCTTGCATGCTTAAATGTTTTCTGATTTACTTATATGTTCACATGCTGGAATCAATAAATGATTTTGATGATATTGAAATTTTGGTTATGGCACGTTTCACGGTATTTGGGCATGAGACCCGTTTGATGAAACGTAACGATCGGTTCGGATTTTACCTATGTATACATATATGTTTTGCATGTGGATATCAATAAAATGTATTTGGTACTGCACTGTATAGATCCTTCCATATTATATTGTCTCCTCCGGATGAGGTACCCCGGAGAGGTCACGGACGTCTAGTACGTCCAGCGTCTATGACGCTAAGCATCGGGGATGCTGTAACCGAACAGGGTTCAGGGATTGAACTCGGAATTGAGACCCGAGTGGCACGCGTAGCCTTGTGATTGTGACCTTATTGGACGTCAGGGACGTCAGACATCAGGGATGTCGGGATTGGAGTGTATAGTGCAGTGGCTAAAATTATGTTTATGGTTTTATTATATGCCTTATGGTTTACATTACATGATTGATGGTTTTAAATTCGACTGCATGCATGTTTGGAAAACGGAGGGGTAAATTATATGTTTTACTTATCAAATGATTTTATAAACTTGAGTTTCGGTCCACTCACCCTTAATGTTTTGGTAACCCCTCCAGGTCGTGCTAATGAGGTAGAGGAGGAACCTGAGGCTGAGGCATAGATCCACTTCTGCGTACCTGAACCCCTGTTGGGTGGTGTACCCGCAGGTTTATGTTAGAGTCGTGCTCGCAACTTGTCGTTTGGATTTCATCCCTTGTTTGACATCTGTTTATTTCGGATTTGATGTAAAACTTTAATTTGGTTTTTATGCATTTGAACGTTTAAGGTTAAAACTGGAACATTATTTAGGGTGTCAGACGGGAGCAGGGCACGTCCCCATGTGGTCCCAGAGAGGATCGGGGCGGGTCTTGTCAGCGGCCATGGGGAACGTTCCAAAACTGAACGTAGGTGTCCAATCTGGCATTCCGAACGGTAGGTGAATTGATGCGTGGCGCGGGCCGTGCAGGAGACATGAAAATGGTTCCTCCGGAATCTCAGGCAGTGGTTCGCTAACGGCAGCAATCGCAGCGGCGGATGTGGCAGCCTTGGAGGCTCGCGCGGATCGGCATGTTCTGGCCATGTGAAGAATGATAAGTGTCGAAAGTGTGATGATGGAGTTTTTTCAAGGAAAAACTAAAGAGCACGCTTTGAGTGTTTCTCAAATCGGCTCTCAATGAAAGCATCTGTTGTTGATGCAGAAATCGTCCAGTTCTGTGAAATTTCTTCTCGATCCCTTCACACAATAACGAAAATCAAACGGGGTTAAGGTTGAATCCCGGAGGGGTGATTCAACCGAAAACGCTCCGATGCTTAAG
Source organism: Prinsepia uniflora (assembly GCA_032719365.1). NCBI lineage: Eukaryota > Viridiplantae > Streptophyta > Magnoliopsida > Rosales > Rosaceae > Prinsepia > Prinsepia uniflora. Next base: position 29,557,754 of record CM064863.1, read on the forward strand.
TCAGTTTTCTGAGAGAGAATAATCTGACAAAGTGTTTGCACAAGTTTTTGATTACCTTTAGCAGTGTGATGAAGTATTCTATTTATAGTGAAGCCTTGAGAGTCACCGGAGTGTCTGATTGGTTGAAGGAGAAAGTATTAAATAAGTGATTGTACCGAGTGTAATCACTTATTTATTAATGAATAACTAATTCGCTGCGAAGTTATTTATTATCGGCATTGATCTGATTAATTAATATATTTAGCTGGTAAATCTATTGAATTAATCCGGAGATCGTAACGTGTTGTTGTCAATCTTACCAAGGGTAATATTGACATTATGGGAATTGTTGGCCACGTGGCAGCTCCATAATATTCCGATAATTTATGGTTCCACACTAGCCATGAAGATCAACAAGCAAAAGAGTCAATTTTTTTACCGGCTTGTTGTTCATTGTCTTATTGCTGTGACATGAGGTTTGCTTTGTTCTTATTATTCTTATTGGTTTCCTTCTCTGCACACTATCAAACACTCGCTGTTTATGTCTCTTCCAAATTCTTGCGTTGGCTTCTTTCGCCCTAGCTAGCTCTTCATAGTGGTCAATTTTATTGTTGCGTTCCTTACAATTGGAGAATCAAGGTTGAGTAATGGCAGGCAATCGTCTCCGGCGACTGACATGTATGATGAATATCTTGAGAGGAGCCGCAGTCTTAGGAGGCGGCACCCCGTACTCTCCAAGATCGAAGAGAAGAAAGAAGAGATGAGGAATATGCCAGCGCCGGCCACGATATTGGATGAAGCAAAGAAGGACAATGCCAAGAGAATTGAAGAAGTTGAAGAGAGTAAAGAAGACAAGCATGATGATGAAGAAGAGTTTGAAGAATGTGAGGCACATACTGTTATTGAAGAAGAAAAACAAGAAGAAGAACCAGAAAACGAAAAAGGAGAAGAATCAAAAAGAGAAGAATCAAAAGAAGAAGAAAAAAGAGTGGCGGAGGTTGGAATGCCAGCTGAGGAATTAAATAAAAGAGTTGAAAATTTTATTGCTAGGGTGAATAGGCAAAGGTGGCTTGAAGCTGGATACTTGGTTTGTTGCAAAGCTTGATTCAATATATATATATATATATATATATGTTGGCTGCCCAGAAATATACTGATGATATATAATTGGTTAATTAGTTATTAATTAGGGTACGTCATTATTATAATTATTTGATGGGATTTGTATATGCACGTACGTGACTTGAAGAACTGAAGCTAGCAAGCTAGATTCTTAATTGATCCATGGAGCACTGCAAGAGATCAGGTTTAATTATAATTTATTAGCAAGATGTTGATTAACGTAACAATTTTTCAGCTGTACGTAATTGTCAACATCATGGTTATTTACGTAAGTTATTACCGGAGATTAACGAATACAAATGGGAACATACCGATCCCCAATATTCCCCAATAGATTTTAAACAAGTCGATCAAATTATGCATCCATCATCGTTATGTACGTTGCATGTTTTCACTTAATTAGTTTGATAAAATTGTACCCCTTTTACCGTTTACAAAACATGTTTCATTTGATAAACATTCAGTTTCAATTGTTTCGTTTTCACTTATTTTTTATGAGTTTCACTTTTTGGCTTTTTGATTTATTTTGTATCATTCTTTCTTCTTTATTAATCTTCCTCTCCTATACCACCGTTCCTAGTTCTTCCTCGTCTCTTAACTTCTACATTTTCAGTACTTTCTACAATTTTCATACGCAAACAAAAATGAAATGAACATTGAACGCCCACTTAATTTTTATGGTACAATACTGAGATTTTACAGTATTGTAGGAACATGCAGACAATTTGAAAGAACTTGATAAAAGATGATAGTATATATAGTGCTGACAATTCTATGCTTATATATTAAGCAACACTGTGGTCATCTGTAGGTGCTGTAATTAACGGAATTAGTTAATTAATCTACTACTTCTAGTAGTTCTATCAGGATGTGGGAGCTAGGTTTCTTTTTTAATTATCAAGTCAAGAATTTCTTTGCAAATCAAATTATAGGATGAAAGGAGTGGAGTCGTTAAAATGTTATCTTAAAACACTACAAGAAAGTGCTCTAGGCCCGACAAATATTTGCCCGACGAATATTTTCTCATTTTTGAAACCAATTTTTCCTGACGAAAATATGGTATTCGTCGGGCCAAGCCATGGTAGGAAGGTAAATTAGTTGCATGCAAATATCGTGAATCTTACTCGAGGAAAAAAAGGTAATTGTCACGTAAAATTGACAAGAGTGACGAATATGACATATATGCTCCGTTGGGTAAGCTTACACGTTGACCAGATTTGCCCAACCAAGTGTGTTCGTCGGGTTATGTGTTTGGCGGGAAGGAAATTTTTTTGGCGCCCAAAAGTGCGAAAGTTGTGTACTTTATCCTCTTTGCCCAACGAATCATTAACGTTATTTGCCCTACGAATACCTTCGTCGGGCAAACTACAAACCGCATTAACTATCCACACAACCCATTCTTTTTCCTCTCCACCCACAACTCTCTCTCTCTCTCTCTCACTAACTAATTAATTTTCCACCTATATTTCTTCTTCTCATCACTTTAATTATCTCCCTCAATATAAAAATGTAAGTGTGTTTACCTCTCAATTTAAGTTTTTGGTATCTTCTTCTCATCACTTTATCTCTCTCAACACAGAGCCTCAGCCCAAAACACCACTTTCCACAAAATGATTGTAAAAAGGTGTCCAAAAATCATTTCATAAATTCGGAAATCATCAATTAATTCATATATTCATTTGAGTCCAAACCCAAGTCAACCATTTCCAACAGGGACTCATGACAGGACCCATCCCTAATCCCTTAGGATTTACGCGGGATATCTAGCTCCCGTCTGACACCACGTGGCAGACCATGGATAATACCGTGACCCAAACAAGGTTTTCCAGAGTACGCATCTTCATGTGATGTCTTGGTCCCTACTATAGTCCGCATCCGTGATAAACTTGAAGGGTATAAAAAAACTATAAAAAATGTGAGTGGACAAAAATAAACAGTTGGAAAACAATTTTCCGAAATCAACATTTATACCCTTCAATTAAAAACATGCATGCATCAGAAAACACGAAATCTCAAATGCTTTCTTAAAATCAAATCATAAACCAAATATCTGGACATAATATCAGTAATCAAAACATGAACAACTCATCCTCCTTATCCAATATCCAACATCCATACAATAGTCACTATATCAATGCAACGCGTGCGGCTCAGGATTACCACGTTCGAGTATAACCCAGGATCTACGACGTCTGAGTGATGACATTCCTAGGATCTACGACGTTCGAGTAATGTCCATATCTGACACTCCGGAGCCTCGGAGCTACTCATCTCCATGCAGTGTAATCGTGACCTCTCCAGGATCTACGACATCTGGAGGATACCACTCCGGGATCTACGATGTCCGAAGGGAACAACCACATCATAGAGGATGGTAGTGTGAAAAACAGTTCACAAACATTTGTATCTCAAATCATCTTAAGGTATCACAATAGGATCTATGCTCGAAATATAGGTTCATCAAAATACGTTCCACAAAACCATCGTAAAAATAGTGTCTAGACTTTCCTCCAAAACATATCAAATCGATAGGCAAACCTTTTCAAATAATAGTCTTTCTTTCAAGTTCACAAGGACTCACAATTTGAGTCAAAGTCATTTCCAACGCGGTCACAAGCCCGAAATATAATTTCTAAATCCGAAAACCATTTCACTATTTAAATCACTGTTCAAAATCACATTTGACTATAATCCAAGTCAAAGTCAATAACCAACTGGGTCTCAAGCTCGAAATGCCAATTTCACGCAACTCCATGAAATCATTCAAAACCGATAATCAAATCTTCATTCAAATCATTGAAATCACATGCACGTAGAAAGCTCGACCTAAGCCCAAAGTTTCACATAAAACACAAATCTCGAAATACCTGCAATATAACATTTTCCACGAAAATGCTCAACAACAAACATAAATCATATTCAAATCATATGCAATCAGTGGATCTCAGACCATGTTCATAAAACATATAAAACACTTATGCATGCATCATTTTATAAAGAAAATGTCCACTTACTAACTGTCCATGCTGCGCGCTCGAAACTCGAGCCGTAAGTCAATCCAAAATCTTCCGGACATTTGGGCCTGTCCAAATCATACCCAAAGGTCACTATCAACCTATATAAGTCCATAAGTAAAACCCCCAAAACTCTCAGAACCGAGAATGCATCCCGAGGAGAAAAACCTAGAATAGACTTATCAAACGATCTATAATCAACATGAAACCACCACCATTTGATTCAGATCGTCGAAATCTTTCGAAAAGATCAATTTGTCCTCGAAATTCATACCTACATGCCGATCAAAGTCTGGTCAATGATGGTCAATGCTAACGGCACGCTAGTCAACGTTGCCGTCAGCTGCTAACGTCACCCACTGACGTTAGCCTGACAACTTTGACACCAGACAACTCTAATAGTCTGCCTTGTGGCACCTCTTGATTGGTGCCATGTGTCACTCTCTGACATGTACCACGTGGCACATGATTACGTCACTACTGACATCAGCCCTACCACATCATCTGCCATGTCACTTGACACTTCAGCTTGGCAGTCTGACAATCTTCACACTCTGCCACGGGCACCACTTCACTGGTCAACGTGGTCTGACATGTCTGACGTGGACTACCACGTCAGCGAACACGTTACCTGAAAATTCCTGACACAATACCACGTGGCACCACCTTACTGGTCCATGTGGTCTGATAAGGATGACATGGCATTGCCACGTTAACTGTTGACTGGACTGACACTTGGCTTGACATGATGACGTGGTATGCTACGTCATCGTCTTTAACCTCTGGTCGGGTTGACCCGGTTCACTATAACAGCTCGTTCGACCCGCGACCTTGACCCGGTCATATCTCAATTGTCCCACCACCAATGAGAGGACCCATCCCAATCCCCCCGGGATTAACGCGGGATGACCCTGCTCCCGTCTGACACGAAGTGTCAGACAAGGGATATTTCTGACCTTTGCCCTCTCGGGCTATCAGAGTACGCCAGGATCTAGAGGAGGTATGTGATATCTTGGTCTCTGCTACAGTCCACATCCGCTATCAACCTGAAGGGCAGTCAAAACATTAAAAGCTGTGAGTGGACAAAACAACCAGTTTATAAAAACATTTAAACGAAGACATTTGTACCCTTCACTAAAAAGCCTGCATGCATTCGAAAACCATTTAACAAAATGAACCACATGTGGGAACTAAGCCCAAAACCGTAATGAAAGAACCAATAAGAACAAATCATACGGGCCACTGCCCAAATCCATGCGGGACTCAGCCCAAATAATAAAGAAACCAAGTACACAGGCCACTAGCCAAAACCTGTATCCATCACACATCATATTTCATATCTCATATCATATACATCATATATACATATAATTCACAAAACCAATCCTGTCACGGTTTCCAAAGCTACGCGCGTGCTACCCGGGGTCTCAAACCCAAGTTTCTCAGAGTCCAAGGTCAATGTCCGAAGACCAATGACCCGTCCTGAGGTTACGATCCAAGCCTTCCTGAGAGTAAGGAACCCAATTGCGGGTCGACTCCACTCAGTCGGTGCGCCGTGACTACTCCGGGGTCCACCCAGGTCAACGACTCTCCCCAGAGGAGATAATAGAAGTAAAGGAAGTTATATGAACATATATATATATATATATATGCATAACATAAACACTCATGCCCGGTCCCATTGCACCGTCATATATCATAAAATCCTTTTTAGGGTTCATGCCTGGTTCCCATAACCGTCATGTACCACAATAACCTTTCCAGGGTTCATGCCGGTTCCCATAAACCGTCATGAACTTAGAAATCCATTTAGGGTCCCCGACACGAAATCATCTATGTAAAGTAACTGGGTCTCGTTCCCGAACATATGACTCAGCTGGGCATCGTGCCCGATATCTCAGGGTCAGTCACGACTCCGATCGTAGTGATGTGTGCAACCATCCATCCAGGACCGCCCTCAATCCTGGTACGTCCCCGTGAACGAATCAACTAACGCGACCACCGCTAGATTATGGTGCACTCATCACCGATCGATATCTTGAACCGTCAGCACTCCGAAGTCGAGCCTCCATCGGCTTACTGACCACAGATCGTGCATCGTGACCTCTCCGGAAGGAACATATCCTAGTCCGGAGGCGAGCGTCGTATCGTCGGTCGCCATGCACATAGCACTCGCCGCGACCACGATTCAGACCTGTAGGTCGTAACTAGCGTCATATGCCTGAGACAAAACCAACTGGGTCTCATACCCGATTTTATTCTTTTGAAATCCAAAACCATTTCATAGAACCCAACAAAGAAAGTACAAACCCGTATTGGTACCGTATAAGGCCGAAACCTCGAAATACGTGCCAATATGTAACCACACTCAAATGCACCTATGGCATCACCAAACAAGTATTAAAATATATAATAAACATTTATGCATGCTCCAATTTAGAAAACAAGGTCCACTCATAGATCGCCCGAACTGCCGCCTCGATATGCGTGCCATACGGTTCTCCCAAGCCAATCACCGTCACCGGGACTTCCAAACCTGTCCAAATCGTAATAGAAGGTAACTAACTACTTAATTAACCTCCCACTAAAGCCCCGTAATTTTCTGGAATTTTTAACTATTTTTAATCCCGATCCCAAACCTTCCGATGCCCCGAACATTATCGAGACGGTATCCGATTGACACGAAACTAGTCCCAAAATGTTCGTTACATCGAATAGAAGATTTCACATGTTGAAAACATTCCCAAATAGTCCCTCATACGCTCCCACGCGCCCAGGGAAGGTGCTGCGCGTGAGATCACGCACGGTACTATTCATCGTCTTCTCTGAGAGACAAACCGGGTTCCACTAGTTTGAACCGGCCAAACCGGTCTGGACCGATTCAAGGCCTAAACTGGTCCATTTCTACTCCATTTTGTCCCATTTTAATTCCTAAAGCTTCCTAACCTTGTTTCCTATCATTTTATAACTTCAAAATCATGAAATTGATCCAAAGTTCTCACCTTTGGATTGAAAACCGCACGACCAAGCTTCCTCCTCCCTGTCCTTGTGTTTCTGGCCACCTCCAAGCTTGCTATTGATCCAAAAAGAACCTTAAGACCTCCTTAAAAACATTACCACCCTTAGAATCGATCGACAACCCCTCAAAACCCATGTTCAAATTTCAAACCAACTTACCTCTCTGTTTTTCGGTTCCTCCCCGCCGTGGCCACCGCTATGGCTCTGGCTGTCACCCTCAGCCTCTCAGGTCATCTCTCACGGTCACACATGAGTACTCATATTGATTATGGTGGTGAGGGAGCCGGGTGGTGGGATGTGTGTTTGTTTGTGTTAGAGAAATGAAGAATGGAGGAAATATGGCTTTCGGGTGTGTTTGAAGAACAAAGAAGAATGATAATATCTGATGGGAGAGGGAAATGAGATAGATGAGATGAGTGGTGAGGATTAAGGGATTAATTTGGAAAGGAGGGTTAGGATTTAGTGGTAGATATATTAATTATAAAATAATCCAAAATATTATTATTTAATTAAACTAGATCCACTTTTTAGGGATTTTAGCCAATAGGATGAGTGACACTTGTCACTCATCCATGGGTCCCACTTATAATATCTGGCCAATCAGAATAGGCCACTTTATCATCGTCTCGAAGTACATGCATAGTAAAATCGACCTTCCGTGACCCATAACTTCCCCCTTCGAAGTTCGATTTCAGCGTACCGCCTGTCTACGGGTTCGTATCGTCTCGATCTACGTAATGGTCCTCGGCCCTCGACCATCGGGCCTTCCAGTCCAAAAGTCAACATTTTGCCCCATTTAATCAAAATTACCAAAATGCTCTTAAACTTCCGAACGTCATAACTTCTTCCTCGAATGTCGGAATTGAACGTGCCACATGTCTATGAACTCATGACGTCCTAAACTACGTCACGGTCATCTGTCAAAGTCCATTTGACCACTAGAATGAGAAGTCAACGTTTTGCCTACGCCTAGGGGCAAAACGGTCATTTTGTATTGTTCATCCGATTTCGCCCAACTAATCACCGATTAACCTCACTAATTGTGATTAGTCACTAATCTAATCCTGAAATTCGGGACGGGTCGTTACAACCTTCCCTCCTTAATTAATTTCGTCCTCGAAATTCTAACCGACCTAATTTCAACCTTTCTTCCCTCCTTAATTTAGTTCCGTTCTCGAAATTCCAACTATCCTAATTCCACAACCACCTCGTGGAAATAATTCGATCTTATCTCATGTGTACACTAGCACCCAATAGCCAACACAATACTTGTTTGCAACCAGACGTACCACTAATACTCACGTCGTATTGACTACGTTCGACCACGTCGAATGACAGTAATCGTACGTTTCGAACTGACACCACTTGTCAGTATCAGAGCAGCCTAAGTATCCTATGAGCTAACCACTTGTCAGATCTACTATTTCATGGACACAAACAACTAGACGGTTCCTTCCTCAATTACTAACCTATCCTGAAGTCTGCTCCCACTGGGAGTCACCAGATCACACTTAACGATCCGACAAACTGTCACCACTTGACAGTCGCCAGTCGAAAAAAAACTAACACAATACTCACTTGTGGTTATACCGACCACCAATTTACTCAACCTGAGTAAACACTTACCAACATCTCACTCGACCTGTGTGTAACTGGACCCATCAGAATCACTATGACCCAATGAATAGTATCCAATGTCCAATCCACGTCCTCGACTCATCCAATGGTATCGAAACTAAGCCGACTACCAACACACTCACCAATGTACCACTGGTATATCCTATATACCATTACCAGGCACCACAAGTATGCCCAGTATCGTACCTCGATCAACGTACAAGGTACGTACATCTATCCATCGATCAGATTACAACCACCTAGGTCGTAGTCAAACACGTTTCAATTTTGGAGTCCATCTGTCCAATCCAGTATTCTATAGATAAAAAATTTAACCCATTATCCATTTCCAAATCCGAATCCGAAATCATTATTCCGTAAGCTAACATTTGGAATAACCATTCCGAACCGAAATCCAGAAATCAACTTTCAAGGTCCAAAATCGAATCCTGAATCGTCATCCAGAAATCCGATTCCAAAACCCGAAATCTTGTTCTCGTCTACCGAGACGCACCAATTCCGAATCTATCGGCTACCTGCTCAAACGATTACCACAAAACATTCGATTGACTTCATAGGGAAGCCAATCACAATATCCACACATCTATGGCTGACAAAATTCGACCTCGTCAGACACTTACTCACATCGTTATATACCATACGGGATTTACCTCGAAAAGAAGTTCAGTCCCAACATGCTCAACTCAAACATCCAAGTAAGAGGGATAAACTCTCCACCTATCTGGATCATTAAGATCACGATCCAGATCCATCACTACGTGATCCGACTATAGACGTCACGATCGAGATTCATCACTGCGTCACCGGACCATAAACATCACGATCGAGGATTATCACGACGTCCAAAGTCCTCAACATCAAAGTCCCGATCCATATCGTGATCCACACAAGCTCACTCAGCTAACAATCCACCTGAGATCCGATCATAGGGTCTTACACCCTCTCGAATCTGCATACTAACACATCGTTCGTCAACCAATTCCCATATCTAAACAGATCAGTCAACGAAAAGACACGCCGAGACTGTGGGTTCTCACTGATTACCTCGTATCGATCCTTGTCATTCCACCTAGGAAAATCCAAGGATGATCCAACACGATTACATCAAAACTCATCCTACGTGAATGCAACCAAAACTCGCTGCACCTACCACGCCACATAATCCTACATCGTCTGTCACCAAGCAGAAAATGAGAATTCTCATTCACCTAACTTTGATATACTCAACTACTCCTGATGACCCAAGACAAATCCCGGGTCCACTAACCAATACACGATCAACATAATGGTGACACAACCATCATCAACCATGGTAGAACCTGAGAAGTCACCCTAATAACTTCAAAACACCCATTACCAATGCAGAAAACCCGCATTCCTCTCGTCACCTCAATCACAACCTCTCTCGATTCCGAAGTTCCAATCATATCGGAACCGACACACTAGGACACCAACCACGTGACCATCACCAGTCTACCTCTATCCGTAATCCACTCCCGGAACACAGATACCAAGCACATGCCATCACGACGGAGTCACATCCCGATTCGCGACTCACCGTCATCACAATCTCCAGCACCAGCACCAGCGCTAGTACCAGCACCAATGCACTATCATCAACACTAGTATCAGCACAAAGTGTGCGAATCAGAAAACCTTGGATCTTTGCTCATACGGAACGACGATCCCGTACCTCTACTCGTATTGGAGAAACTCTATCTCCATCGTACCCAACAACTCTGGGTACAATCACCCCGAAATCTCATACGAGAAAATGAAACGTCCCTCGAACGTCCCCAATTCCTAACAACCGCAACTACAACCACTCTCGGTAGTAGTGCCTGCCATAGACTCGTGCAGACCTAATCACTAGACATCTCGATATCCAGACTCCACATCCGACGGAATCAACCGCATGTACTACTACTCTGTATCCCCACTCTGGGATTCCATCGACAGGTACCAACCCTGGTAACTTTTCCAACCAATCTCTAACCAGTCGTAACTCGATTCAACCAATGTCGTCTACCAGGTCGCCCATTACCTTAGTTGTACCAACAATCCATCACAACTATGGTAGTACGACGACCAACTAGGTCTAACCGATAAGTACAACCTCGACTGTAGAGTGCAGTCCCAACACTAAGCTGACATGATTAGACCAAACATGATCGAACATGACATGACCAACCAACGGTCTCATCTCCGAAAAGTCATCAAAATTGATCCTACGATATCATGAAAGACGATCCAAACTAACCGTCTCACGATCAAAACCCTTAAGCACTATTACGTTCATCCTTCCGTAGGGTCCCACACTGGCATCCACGGCAGAACTATGGCAACCCCGGCATCAAATGCCGAACCAAAACATTCCACGATTCAATCCTACTAACTATCATACTGGCATCCCACTATCAGGTTGATGATGAACTGTAGCCCATTGAGAAATCACATCCTCGACCTGCACAATACTCCAAGAGCAACACGGTTGCTTGAATAGAGACAACCCCCACTCTGATACCACTCTGACAGTATCAGAGCATCCTGAGTATCCTACGAGCAAACCATGCTCTGATAAGAAATCCTATGCTCTGATACCACACTGACAGGACCCATCCCAATCCCTCCGGGATTAACGCGGGATGACCTTACTCCCGTCTGACACGAAGTGTCAGACAACGGATATTTCTGACCTTTGCCCTCTCGGTGTAACGACCCATCCCGGGAGTTAGGATTAGTGAAGTGATTAGTGACGAATTAGCTGAGTTAATCGGTGGTTAGTTGGTTACTTTTGGACGTTGGGTGCAGAATGATGATTTTGCCCCTAGAATGGGCAAAAAGTTGACTTTTAGTTCGGACTGTCAATTGGACATTGACCGATGACCGTGACGTAGGTTATGATGTTCAATTCTGACATCCGAGGAGGAAGTTATGATGTTCGGAAGGTTGAGGGCACTTTCGTAATTTGGTTAAAAAGAAGGGGGAAATGTTGACTTTTTGGACGACAAGGTTTTTACACATAGACCTAGGACCGTTATGTAGATCTCATCGACCTAAGTACAACGACAAGCGGCATGCCTTCATCGGACGTAGGACGCGTGAATTACGGGTCTAGAACGGCGAAGGGCAAAATGGTAATTTTGACTCACAAAGGGCATTTTGGTCTTTTTGCACATTGGGAATTGTGCAAACCGGATTGGGACAAGTGTACAGGGCTTATTGGATATTTTGAGTTTGGGACCACAGGGCTTGGACACGTGGGCTGTGTCTAGTGGATTCTACAAGGTTGCACGGTGCAAAATTTAAAGGGGTTTGTGTTTGGCTTAGTCGTGCTTGAGAGAAAAACAGAGACGGTGCTAGGGAGGAAATCGATCGTTTCAGTGTGTGTTTGTGTGTTCTGGTGATCGAGTGAGTGACTAGGGACTAAGTGAGAGCTGGTGAGTGAGTTGTGACTGGGAAGTGTGTGAGGAAACCTGTGTGTGTGAGTGTGAGTTTCTGTGGAAAACAGAGAAGAATCGAGGTGGTGGTGTTGCTGTGTTCGATCAAACCTTTCAAATTTGGAGTGTGGGAGTGATCAGAAGGCAGAGAAGAGACGTTGGACAGGCTGGGCCACAGCGGCGTTCACGACAACTCACAGACAGGTAAGGTTCCCCTGTTTCCTCTGTTTTTCCATTTTGGTTCAAACTGAAAGTCGTGGAGTTTGAGGTCGAGTCGAGGTGTTTGGTGAGTTCTAGTCGACTCAGTAGGTCTTTAGGAACCTTCTGGTTGTGAAGTCGTGACGGGGGGAAGCTCTAGTGGTCGAGAACCGAAACAGGGGTTTTCAGGTGGTTTCTGGTTCGAGTTTGGGGGACAGGTTAGAGGTCGTGATGTCGTGTTTTGATTAGGGAATTAGGTTGCTTAGAGTAGGACGAAGCTTCTGGCTTTGGAAGGAACAAAAATGGACGGAGGAAGGTGGAGAACCGGTCACGCCGGTTCAGACCGGGTGACTGTCGAAGAAGAAGATGAACAGTAACCCTGTGTAGGCGCGTGAGGCCCACGCGCAGCCACTTTGGCCGCGCGTGGGGTTGCGTGCGGCGGTTTCCAGGGAAGTGGTCAATTAGGTTTTTGGTCTAATCGTTGTAACAAAGCTGTTGAGACAAGTTTCGGGGCGATCAGACATTGTTTCGGGTTAGTTCCACGAGATCAAAGAGTTAGGGTTCCATTTAGTTACGTTTAGGATTCGGGAAATTTGGGGAAAATTAGGAGGAACTTAGTTGACGTGTTAGTGACTAGTTTTGGTGACTTGTGACAAGATCGGGAATCCCTGAGGTGACAGAGGAACGTACGGGACGCGAGTGACGTGCCCGGGAACAGTGAGTGGACTCCTTCCTTATAACTGAGCATGCATAACTGCTTTTAATTACTTGTTTTATGGTTTTCATTATGATTTCATGATTATTGAATACTTTATACATGTTTTATGAAATGGCACGATTTTTGAGGAATTTACGTATTTGGCACGGTTTTCGAGAACGATTCTGCTTATGCTTTCGATGCTATGCTTTTGGGGTTTCAATCAATAAGTGGTTTTAATGATTATGAACGGGTTTCAAAACATGATTTGATAGTCAAGGTTTTCGGTTTTAAAATCGGATTTCGGAAAGCGAGATTTGGTTTTAAAGTTGAAAAGTGGATTTCCGGATTTGGGTTCGGAATGACAGTTCTGGATGCCAGAATGGCTTTGGACCAGTGGTTTCAGATTCGGGTTTGGATATGGATTTAGAAATGGTTTTCAAATGGTTTTGGATTGGATTTGCTGGATCTGATTATTGGGTTTAAAGACCCGGATTGTGTTTGACGGGGGACGGGCCCGGATTGGGTTTAAAGACCCGGATTGAGTTTAAAGACTCGGGAGTTTAAAGACTCGGATATATTGATATTTCCCTCGTAGGCCTGTTGAGTTTAAAAACTCGGGAGTTTAAAGACTCGGATTATATTGAGGCTTGGATTGAGTTTAAAGACTCGGGAGTTTAAAGACTCGGATAGATCCAGCATGTTTGATCGGATGGTTATATTGGTATCTTATGTTTTACTGCTAATGTTTTATAACGATTCTCATACTGTGTTTATGTTGCTGCGGTTTCTATGATGAAAATGATATGATTTATAAATGTTTTTTAGACATTGGGTTATGCATGCATGTTTACAAATGGAGGGCCAAACCATGGTTTGGTTATTAAACTGTTTTTGAAACTCTTTTTATTTCTAGTCCACTCACACTTTCTGGTTTTAAATTGCCCTCCAGGTCGTGGAGCCAGCGCGGGGGTTGATGTTGAGGCAGAGTCAGAGGCATAGAGTTATCCCGGCGTTATCCCGGAGTGTTTTCAGCTTTCCGTTGTGTGTGTAGTTTTTACTTTATCTTATTTGTACTATGCTCTGTATAACGGTTGACTCGTTGGACTTTGAATTCTCTCTTGTCTGGCAATGTAAATTGTGGGTTTTCGTTAGGTTGTTTCGGTCTTTTGTGTTGGGTTGTCAGACGGGAGCAGGGTTCACCTCGGTTATCGGGGTGATAATCGGGGTGGGTCCTGACACTCGGGCTATTAGAGTACGGCAGTATCTGGCGGAGGTTTGTGATATCTTGGTCTCTGCTATAGTCCACATCCGCTGTCAACCTGAAGGGCAGTCAAAACATTAAAAGCTGTGAGTGGACAAAACAACCAGTTTATAAAAACATTTAAATGAAGACATTTGTACCCTTCACTAAAACGCCTGCATGCATTTGAAAACCATTTAACCAAATGAACCACATGTGGCAACTAAGCCCAAAATCATAATGAAAGAACCAATAAGAACCAATCATACAGGCCACTGCCCAAATCCATGCGGGACTCAGCCCAAATCATAACGAAACTAAGTACACGGGCCTTTAGCCAAAACCTGTATCCATCACACATTATATTTCATATCTCATATCATATACATCGTATATACATATAATTCACACAACCAATCCTGTCACGGTTTCCGAAGCTACACGCGTGCTACCCGAGGTCTCAAACTCAAGTTACTCAGAGTCCAAGGTCAATGTCCGAAGACCAATGACCCGTCCTGAGATTACGATCCAAGCCTTCCTGAGAGTAAGGAACCCAACTAGGGGGCGACTCCACTCAGTCGGTGCTCCGTGACTACTCCGGGGTCCACCCAGGCCAACAACCCTCCCCAGAGGAGATAATAGAAGTAAAGGAAGATATATGAACATATATATATATATATATATACATAACATAAACACTCATGCCCGGTCCCCTTGAACCGTCATGTATCATAAAATCCTTTTAAGGGTTCATGCCCGGTTCCCATTACCGTCATGTACCACAATAACCTTTCCAGGGTTCATGCTAGTTCCCATTAACCGTCATGAACTTGGAAATCTGTTTAGGGTCCCCGACCCGAAATCATCAACGTAAAGTAACTGGGTCTCGTGCCCGAACATATGACTCAGCTCGGTATTGTACCTGATATCTCAGGGTCAGTCACGACTCCGATCGTAGTGATGTGCGCAACCATCCATCCAGGACCGCCCTCAATCCTGGTATGTCGCCGTGAACGTATCAACTGACGCGACCACTGCTAGATTATGGTGCACTCATCACCGATCGATATCCTGAACCGGCAGCACTCCAAAGTCGAGCCTTCATCGGCTTCCTGACCACAGCTCGTGCATCTTGACCTCTCCGGAAGGAACATATCCTAGTCTGGAGGCGAGCGTCGTATCGTCGGTCGCCATGCACATAGCACTCGTCGCGACCACGAGTCAGACTCGTAGGTGGTAACTAGCGTCATATGCCCGAGACAAAACCAACTGGGTCTCATACCCGAGTTTATTCTTTTGAAATCCAAAACCATTTCATAGAACCCAACAAAGAATGTACAAACCCGTATTGGCACCGTATAAGGCAGAAACCTCGAAATACGTGCCAATATGTAACCACACTCAAATGCACCCATGGCATCACCAAACAAGTATTAAGAGATATAATAAACATTTATGCATGCACCAATTTAGAAAACAAGGTCCACTCACAGACTGTCCGAACTGCCGCCTCGATATGCGTGCCATACGGTTCTCCCAAGACAATCACCATCACCGGGACCCCTAAACCTGTCCAAATCGTAATAGAAGGTTACTAACTACTTAATTAACCTCCCACTAAAGCCCTGTAATTTTTCGGAATTTTTAACTATTTTTAATTCCGATCCAAAACCTTCCGATGCCCCGAACATTATCGAGACGGTGTCCGATCGACACGAAACCAGTCCCAAAATGTTCGTTACATCGAATAGAAGATTTTACGTGTTGAAAACATTCCCAAATAGTCCTTCACGCGCTCCCACGCACCCATGGAAGGTGATTCGCGTGTGAGATCACGCGTGGTACTATTCATCCTCTTCTCCGAGAGACGAACCGGGTTTCACTGGTTTGAACCGGCCGAGCCGGTTCAAGGCCTAAACCGGTCCATTTCTACTCCATTTTGTCCCTTTTTAATTCCTAAAGCTTCCTAACCTTGTTTCCTATTATCTTATAACATCAAAATCATGAAATTGATCCAAAGTTCTCACCTTTGGATTGAAAATCGCACGGCCTTGCTTCCTCCTCCCCGTCCGTGTGTTTCCGGCCACCTCCAAGCTTGCTATCGATCCAAAAAGAATCTTAAGACCTCCAGAAAAACTCTACCACCCTTAGAATCGATCGTCAACCCCTCAAAACCCATGTTCAAATTTCAAACCAACTTACCTCTCTGTTTTTCGTTTCCTCCCCGCCGTGGCCACCGCCGTGGCTCTGGCCGTCACCCTCAGCCTCTCAGGTCTTCTCTCACGGTCACACATGAGTACTCATATTGATTATGGTGGTGAGGGAGCCGGGTGATGGGATGTGTGTTTTTTTTTTGTGTTAGAGAAATGGAGAAATGAAGAATGGAGGAAATATGGCTTTCGGGTGTGTTTGAAGAACAAAGAAGAATGATAATATCTGATGGGAGAGGGAAATGAGATAGATGAGATGACTGGTGAGGATTAAGGGATTAATTTGGAATGGAGGGTTAGGATTTAGTGGTAGATAGATTAATTATAAAATAATCCAAAATATTATTATTTAATTAAACTAGATCCACTTTTTAGGGATTTTAGCCAATGGGACGAGTGACACGTGTCACTCATCCATGGGTCCCACTTAAAATATCTGGCCAATAAGAATAGGCCACCTTTTCATCATCTCGAAGCACATGCATAGTAAAAATCGACCTTCTGTGACCCATAACTTCCCCGTTCGAAGTCCGATTTCAGCGTGCCACCTGTCTACGGATTCGTATCGTCCCAATCTACGTAACGGTCCTCAGCCCTCGACCATCGAACCTCCCAGTCCAAAAGTCAACATTTTGCCCCATTTAATCAAAATTACCAAAATTCCCTTAAACTTCCGAACGTCATAACTTCTTCCTCAAATGTCGGAATTGAACGTGCCACCTGTTTATGAAATCTGTCCTAAACTAATGTCGGAATTGACCACCACAATGAAAAGTCAACATTTTGCCCACGCCCAGGGGCAAAACGGTCATTTTGCATCGTTCATCCGATTTCTCCCAACTAATCACCGATTAACCTTACTAATCGTGATTAGTCACTAATCGTGATTAGTCACTAATCTAATCCCAAAATTTGGTACGGGTCGTTACAACCAAGGACGGGCATTCTTCGACCATTCTTCCCATATTTTTCCTAGAAATAACCCTACGACCTCAAAACTAAGAAAAAAGGGCTGAGATTACCTGGTCGAATTTGATCGTTCATGGCCAAGCGTTGAACGTCCTTCTAGGGTAGTCCAGTGGTCCCCAGCCTCTCCTTTCTGTCCTTACAAGCTCGCATGAGCTCAACAAACACAACCATGACATCAAAATGTGACCCAAATGTCCAAAAACCAAAACCAAAATTTTAAACTCACGGGTTTGCCTGTTTTCACAGGTCTCCAGCCACCACTGCCACGACTCTGCCATACAACGTCTCTCACGACCTCCCTCACTCTCTCATTCACTCTCAAGAAGAAAAAATGAAGTTGGGAGATGAAATGGGGAAGGGTTTCGGGTTCGATGAAAAATGGGAGAATGAAATGGGATGATGCATGTATGTGAAGTGTGTACCAATGAATGGGTGACACTTGGCATTCATCCATTAGTCTGCAGAAGATATTTTGGGTCCCAATTTCAAATACTAAAGTCAACTGTCTCAAAAATCGGGAAATCGTAAATAGTTTGAACACCCGTTCTAGACTCATATCTTTCCCTTAGGATGTCCGATCTCGAAGTGCCACTTGTCTATAGACTTGTAACGTCTCGATCTAAGTAATGAATCTCGGTCCACGTGCATTTGACTTTTCGGGTCAAAAATCAACATTTCACCTCGATCATCCTGATAATCTTCGATTAATTCCTGATTAATCCTTGATTATCATAAATAATCTCGTAAATTCCAGACGTGTCGTTACAACTCAAGCCCAAAATAACATTTTCGCATAAATTCGTATAACCACGTTTAGAAACCGATAATTAAATCCATAAAATTCAAGTAATCATATCAAATCATTGCAATAAAATTATGCAATAAATCATATAAAACATTTAACTATGCATGCATTACGTTTATAAAACAACGTCCACTCACACATACTATCCACGCGGTTCAATTCCAAGCCGTACGCTTCTCCGAAATTCCAGGAACTACCAATCCTATCAAAAACCATTATCAAGACTTACTATGAAACTATATCGAAATGGTGTTCGATCGATTCGAATCTTGTGCCAAAATTTTCATTACATTGATTACATTTAAAGCCATGTTGACCGTACCTCGAAGATTGTGCTCACGCGCAGCCCATGCGCTTGCTATCAGTAATACCACTGTTCACTATCTTCGTCGCTGGGTTTTCTGCAAACGGGTCCTTCAACCTGGTTTGATCTCGCTCAGTTCTGCACTAATTTCTATATTTTAGTCACCCAAACGCATCTAAGTAGCCCAATTAGGGATACATAACCCCAATTGCACGAATTCTTACCTTAATTTCAATACCCAAAACGAAGATTTTGGGCCAAGCTTCCAGTTCTTAATTCCACGTCTTCCCGCGTCTAATTATTTGCTTTCACACCACAGTTCAACTCGCCAGGGATCGAATAACATGATTCTAACTTCAGTTCCATTAATCAGACCTCCAAAATCAGTGTTCGAATTCAAGAGTTTATAAGTTCGTGTTTGGGATCTGGGTTCTCCTTCCTCCCCTATTTTTCTTTCTTTTCTTTACTCTTTTCTCCCTTCTTCTCTCCCAGTTCCTCTTTGTCTCTACGGTTTCAAGCACAAAGGTGCCGGACAATGATCAATTCCAAATGTTTGATTTGATTCTTGTTTGAATAACATACACACACGGCGAGGAGAAGGGGTGGGGGAACCCGCAGCTGCCACTAATCATATTCCAGTGGTGTCACGTGTCACACAATTAAAGGGGTGAGTCACACCCTTAACGACTCAGAACAACAGTAAAAATACCAAAATACCCCTTGGGTCCAAAATTACAAAAATGCCCTTGGCCGTTTTAGACTCATAACAAATCCGTCTGAATGCCGATTTCAACGTTCCGCCTATCTACAGACTCAGGCCTCCGAAACATACACAAAAAAACATCATGGAAAGTCCAAAAATTGTATGGAGTAAAAAGTCAACATTGACTACTTAAATCAAGGGTAAAAACGTCCATTTCCTTTTTCAAATTTTTGGAATTTCCTTTCCCAAATTTCCTGGTCGTTACAATTTACCCCCTTAAGTAATTTCATCCCTGAAATTTGAACGTATCCCTCCAACACCCGTGGAGACTAAGTCTGCATCGATACTTCGGGCTCCCACATGAACCCGCATTCACTACTGGGCCTTGAATGGGGCTATCGTTTTGGAGGCTTGAGATGGACAACACAATCAGTACCACACTGCTCTGATACCAACTTGACAGGACCCGCCGCAAAAGTACTTTGATAACCATGCCTTCTTCTGCTCCCATCTAAAAAGTCAAAAGAAATTTCAAAAACTTCTTCAGCACTTGTCAGATAAGGGATAGTTGTACTGATTCCCACTCATGCCTTCGCCTCTCGAGCAGCCCCGATATTCGTACTACGGCCTGGAGGGTCATCAAAAATATCAAAAGTGTGAGTGAACAAAAATAAAATCATTTGAAAATACATTTCAAAACGAACTCTTTTAGCCTCCAGTTATAAAAGATGCATACATATAGTAAAACATGATAGACGGATTTCAAATCATGGCATATAGAAAACCGTGGGACCCACAATTCATCAAAAACCCGTGGCCCACATTTTCATGAAATCTGTTTCATCAAATCATGTAAAATATCTGGACATAACCATTAACATCAAGCCAATCACAATGATCATCAACAACAGTACTACTCATCAATACTCAAATGTCAATCACAATAATCAAACAACATTACTCATTAGTGCATTGACATTAGTCATAATATCACAATATCACATCATCACTACACGTAGTGTCAGGACCCAACCCTCCTTGGTCAGGACCTTACTTATCTAGCACCATATTGTCCACTTTGGGCCTCGCCCTCAAGGTTTTGTTTTTGGGAGCTCATGGTGCAACTTCCCAGGGGGTCACCCATCATAGAATTGCACCAGCCTCAACTCTCATAACTTTGGGGTTCCAATCCCCCCCAAAACCACTTGAGCTCCCAAAAGGCCTAGTGCTAGATAGGTGTGTGCCTACACCTTTAAGGCACACCACCATCCTCTCCCAGACTATTCCCCCTCGCAGGAATGTGAGATTGTTCACCGTTCCCTCTTGGACACGGGTCTTACAATCCACCCTTCTTAGGGCCCAGCGTTCTCGCTAGCACACTTCCCGGTCGGGGTCTGGCTTTGATACCAAATTGTTAGGACCCGACCCTCCTCGGTCAGGACCGACTCATCTAGCATCATATTGTCCGCTTTGGGCCTCGTCCTCACGGTTTTGTTTTCAGGAGCTCATGGTGCAACTTCCCAGAGGGTCACCCATCATGGAATTGCACCAGCCTCAACTCGCTTAACTTTGGGGTTCCAATCCCCCCAAAGCCACTTGAGCTCCCAAAAGGCCTATTGCTAGATAGGTATATGCCTACACCTTTAAGGCACACCACCATCCTATCCCAGACCATTCCCCCTCGCAGGAATGTGGGATTGTTCACTGTTCCCTCTAGGACACCGGTCTTACACGTAGGCAACCAACGAGCCATATTCTCGAGATTAGACACATCTGGGTGGAACTACTAAAATGAGTCACATCTGAGAAGATATCACCTTTCCTAATGTTAGATACATCTGAGTAGTCCTATCACGCTCAGTCTCATCCGGAGGGTACAAACAACTCATTAATCAAGCAACCATGCTTTTATTCTATTCCTTGACTCAAACCAAGTCAAAACGTTTCCAACACAAGGCCTCGGCCCATAACACCACTTTCCACAAAATGATTGTAAAACGGCGCCCAAAAATCATTTCATAAATCCAAAAATCATCAATTCAATCATATATTCATTTGACTTCAAACCCAAGTCAACCAATTCCAACATGGACTCAAGCCCAAAATACCGTTTTCACTTAAATTTTTAAAACCACATTTAGAAGCCGATAATTAAAACCTTAAAATTTTCAACTAATCATATCAAATCATTACTGAAATCATTACAATCAAATCATATAAAACATTTAACTATGCATGCATCTTGTTTATAAAACAACGTCCCATCACACATCGTCAATGTGGTTCAATTCCGAGCCATACACTTCTTCGAAATTCCAGGAACCACTAACCTTGTCAAAAACCATTATCAAGGGTTACTACTATCCCAAGTAGCCGCAAAATACAATCCCCCATTTTACGGGATTTAATTATGTATTTAAAATGTAACATAACACTTCAGACACTCGAAACTATATTAAAACAGTGTTTGATCGACTCGTAATCTGTGGCAAAATGTTCGTTATATCGATTACATTAAAAGTCATGTTGATCGTACCTCGAAGATTGCGCTCATGCACCCTCACGCGCAGCCCATGCGCCTGCTATCAGTAATAGCACTGTTCACTATCTTCTTCGCCGGGTTTTCTACAAATGGGTCCTTCAACCTAGTTTGATCTCGCTCAATTCTGCACTAATTTCTACATTTTACTCACCCAAACACATCTAAGTAACCCTAATTAAGAATACATAACCTCAATTGCATGAATTCTTACCTTTAATTTCAATACCCAAAACCATGATTTTAGGCCGAGCTTCCAGTTCTTAATTCCATGTCTTCCCGCGTCTAATTATCTGTTTTCACACCTCAGTTCAACTCGCCAGGGATCAAATAGCATGATTCTAACTTCAATTTCATTCATCAGACCTCCAAATCAATGTTTGAATTCAAGAGTTTATTTAGTTTTGGGTTTGGGATCTGGGTTCTCCTTCCTCCCCCTATTTTTCTTTCTTTTCTTTCCTTTTTTCTCCCTTCTTCTCTCCTAATTCCTCTGTCTCTATGGTTTCAAGCACAAAGGTGTCGGAAAATGATCAATTCCAAATGTTTGATTTGATTCACGTTTGAATAACATACACACGCGACGGTGAGAGGGGGGTGAAGGACATGCAAGTGCCACTAATCCTATTCCAGTGGTGTTATGTGTCACACAATTAAAGGGGTGAGTCACACCATTAATGACTCAACACAACAGTAAAAAGACCAAAATACCCCTTGGGTCCAAAATTAAAAAAATGCCCTTGGTTATTTTAGACTCATAACAAATCCGTCCAAACTCCGATTTCAACGTTCCGCCTGTCTACGGACTCAGGACTCCGAGACCTATGTAACAGTCTTCACGGAAAGTCCAAAAAGCATCCCGGGTTAAAATTCAACTTTGACCACTTAAATCAAGGGTAAAAGTGTCCATTTCCTTTTTAAATTTTCGGAATTACCTTTTCCGATTTTCTGGGTCGTTACATGATATGTTAAGGGACCTTTGAGTCTCAGTGTAAGGAATCCTAACTCTGGACTTGTAAACTAGGAAACAAGTCGTCAGGTAACTTCCTTAAGGTCCCAAAGTCACTTTGAGGCTAAGAGAAACGGCTTGGGATGCATAGGCTTCCAATGAGATTAGGGGTGGCAATGTGTCGTGTCGTGTCGGGTTCGTATCGTGTCATGAATTCTGTTTTACCCATTTATGTCCAACCCGAATCCGACCCGTTTAATGATCGTGTCAAGAATGTCCAACCCGAACCCAACCTGTTAATGACCCGCGTAACCCATGTAACCCGTTTAACCCCTTTAACAAACAAATCATACTCAAAACTCAATTAACCTATGACCAGTTTGATCCGTTTAACATATTTAACCTATTTAAATTATAAGATTTAATAGATATTTAGGTAGATAAATGGGTTAGTAATGACATGTTTATTAAATGGGTCAATATATAAGCCAATATACGGGTTAACCTGTTAACCCGAAATCTACCCATTTATTAAACGGGTTAACATGTCATTATACGGGTTAATAGGTTGACCCGAAACCCACCCGTTTAATAAACGGGTCATAACATGTTGACCCGAAAATGAGCCAATATTTTAATCGTGCGGGTTGACCTGGATAAATTTTGTGCGGGTTTCGAGTCGTGTTAAAAATTGACACCCTTAAATGAGATGACTAGGAAACCATGGATGATGGTACCACCAATCAGATCGCAATTTTCGGTAAGCTTTTCCTTGTTTACACTCCATAGAGATCTTCCTGAGAATGAGTCGATGTGAATGGATTATTGGAATGTCCATTTTGGACGTAAAAAGGTCGAGATACGGCTGGGTCGTACTCGCGAGTCAAGAAACTCGAAAGCAGGAAACGAGCCTGACTCACGTGAGGAAGAAGGAGACTGTGACACGTGCATGACCACGATGCACATGGATGTTAGGCGGGTGCATGGGGGCACGTGCGGTAGTGTCTAAGGTTGTGACCAACATGGAAGTTTTTTGTTATCAGTTTATGAGTTTAATGGTACCCGTTTTAAGTTGTTTGGAGATTGATTAGGCATGGTTTTAGATATTCAAGTAATATACAAATTTTCTAAAAAAAATTTAACCATGGAAAAATTGTGGGAGTTTAACCTAAGTATTATGTTGGGGTTAAAGAAGTTAATTGAGTTATGAGGTGTTTGGTAAATTTCCTTCTAATTAAGATGTGTTGCTTATAGTTATATATATTGATGTGGTGACGTTAAATTTGATAATATGTACGTAAACTAAGTCTAAAGAAAATGGAGAGTATTGAACTTTAATATCAATTTGTGTTATGAAGGATATATAAAATATGGATTGTGATATGAAGGAAATAAGGGAAGATACGAACAAGAGTGTGGTTAAGGGAATTGGCTAAGTACGTGGTGTTTTGTGAACATTTTGTTCTTTTATTGTTATCATATTTATTCTAGCTATATACCTTAGTTTATGTGAACTTTGTTATAATAGCTAAACTATAATTTCCATGTGGTCGTTTGGGGAAATATATATATGATAAGTGCATCATTTGTGGTGACTAGAATCCGAACTTTGAATTACTGTTTTGAACTAACATATATACCTAAATGGAATTCTTGAATATTGTAATGTGGATGGTACTATAATAGCATCAATTGTGAGCAAGTGAAGTATCTTATTATTATTATTACTTTTTATGATTGATAAGGCAAAATAACGATGATTTTATTAACGGAAATAAAATCCGAATATGGTTGAATTGGTAGATTCTTTCACTTGTGCGGGGTAAGTGGGTTGGATATGGGCGGTACTCCATAGGGGATAAAGTCTATTTAGCTAAGAATAATCGAAATTAAGATTAACAAAATAATAAAATCCCTAGTCTGGCAGGGTTTGTCGGACGGGAGCAGAACCATTCCTGTTTTTCACAAAATTTGGGGACGGGTCCTATCAACTTGGTATCAGAGCTAAGATATTGGTTATTTGGTTCTTGGAATGTGAGCCTCGTAATTTAATAATAATGATTTGATTATGTTCTAATGAGTTTTGATGGAATCACTGAAACATATGTTGTACGAGCTCTTAATGATGTTTGAACTAAACTTTGGTTTTTCTAATGATTAGTGTCCATGATTTTTTGAGAATTTTATATGAATCTCGCGTAAGTGTTTTACGTGGTTTGTGCTTAAGTTGTGTTTTGGGCTTAGGTCTGAGTTCAAATATTGAATTGATTTATAAAATTGATATGTGTTATAAGTATGTGGTTTATCGATATGCATAATGGCTGATCGCTTTATGTGATTTTGGTGATATTTGGTTGAGTATGATTCTATATGAATTTTGACGATTTAACGGACAATGTTAATTGTGTATATTTTACGAGGTGTTTTTGAAGTTGTATTGAGTTTAAAATTCGAAATTCGATATGATGATTTGAAATTTAAAGGATGTAAATATGTTGAAAATATGCAATTAATGTTCGGAAGATGATATAAGTCCCTCAAAATCTATGTATTATTATGTTATAAACAGGTGATGTGTCTTGTGTGGTGGTCGGTCTCAGACATCGAGTTAAGGCTCTAGATCCTGAGACTGGCAATGTGGTAACAACTCAGACGTCGAGTTGGGCTTCATATACTAAGTTGGTAGTGGTTGGATAGTCCTGGACATTGAGCGGGGCTCCAAATCCTGAGACTAATATTATGGTAATCAGTCTTAAACGTCGAGCATGGCTCTGTATCCCGAGGCTGCCGTTGACTCAAACGTCGAGCATGGCTCTGTATTCTGATTCAGTATACAGTCGGACGTCGAGCTAGGGTCTATATCACGAGTGGTTTGTATGTGGATATTGGTTATTCTTAGACGTCGAACTGGGATTTTATCCTGAGTTAGTCCCCACGTGGACAGTGGTTGATCTACCGGTAGTACAAATACCCCCGGGGGAATGTTGTCTGGTGATATGATTGGTACTGCTTTCATATTGACGTACATGGTGATTGTGGTGATGGCCTACGAGTAGTGCCGTTGTGTAATGCATGATGTGGAAGGTACTTGAAATAGTAATTGGTTGAGTTGATTATGGATTCATAAAATATGAGTGATATTGGTAACTTGGAAAGTACCTGGCGTGAGATTGCTTAGGTGAATTTAGAATATGCGGGATCCTGGGACGAAAAAAAAAATGGTAAGTTAATCGTTTGAAGAAATTTAGTTTTCCAATTTGAGTTTGAACCTAAGGTGAGATTGTACTGATATTTCGAGGACAAAATTTTGTAAGGAAGGTAGATTGTAACACCCCGGAAATTTGAGGAAGTAAAAAATGACAATTTTGTCTCTATATGGTCAAAAAGTTGACTTTCTGATCAAGAGATCTTCTGAAAGTTCCGTAAAGGTCATTGCGAAGGTCTCGGCCTCCTAAGTTCGTAGACAAGTGGCATGCCAAAATCGAAGATCGAATAGGCTCGTTATGGGTAAAAAAATAGCTAGGGGTATTATGGTAATTTTGGCATGAAGGGAAATTTGGTAATTTTACCAAATTGACATGTGATTCATGTGTGATATCTGGAAGGTTGAAGTAACAATCTTCCTAAATTTTCCACCGACCTAGTAATGCTATAATTTTGGGTGTGTGTATTGTTATGGGGATTTGGTGGAGCATGGCCAAAACCATGGTGAATGGTAACCCGAACGAGAGAAATCAGAGAGATGACGGAGAAGACCAAGGAAAGAAGGAAGAAAGAAAAGACGAAGAAGAGAGAACAAATAAAGAGGGAATAGGAGCGCAACTCATGGAAAGGGGAGGATAAACAAGGGTGATGTGTTGAGGGACCTGTGAGTTTCCATGTCGGAAATCCTAACTCTGGACTAGAAACCTGGGAGACAAGCGATCAAGTAGCTGCCTTAAGGTCCCACGGTAACTCTGAGGCTTAGACAAATGAGTTGGGACGTAGGAGCTACCAATAAGATGACTGGGAAGCCATGGTCAATTGTACCACCAATCATACCGTGATTTTAGGCAAGTTTTTCCATGTTACACTCCACAAAGATCTTCCTGAGAGTGGGTCGATGTGAATGAATTATTGGAACGTTCATTTTGGACGTAAAATGGTCGAGATATGACCGGGTCATAATCGCGAGTCAATAAACCTGAAACTAGGAAACAGGTCTAACCCACCTGAGGAAGACGAATACTATGACACGCGTGTGACCACCACGTGTAGGAACGTTTGGCCAGTGCGTGGGGGCACGTACGGCAATGTCTGCGGTCGTGACCAACATGAAAGTTCTCTATTATCATTTTATAAGTTTAATGGTACCAGTTTTAAGTTGTTTGGACATTGATTAGGCATGGTTTTGGAAGTTCAAGTAATATGCTTATTTTCTAAATTTGTTTTAACTATGGAAAAATTATGAGATTTTAACCTAACTATTATGTTGGGCGTTAAAGAAGCCTAAAAAGGTTAATAGAGTTATGATAAGTTTGGTAAATTTCCTTCTAATTAAGATGTGTTGCTTATATATATATATATTTTGATGTGGTGATGTGATACTTGATAATATGTACGGAAACTAAGTCGAAAGAAAATTGAGAGTATTGAACTTTGATAACAGTTTGTGTTATGAAGGACACGTAAAATATGGATTGTGATATGAAGGAAATAAGGGAAGATATGAACAAGAGTGTGGTTTAGGGAATTGGCTAAGTATGTGGTGTTTTGTGATTATTTTATGCTTGACAAGGAAAAATAATGTTGATTTTAATAACGGAAATAAAATCCGAATATGGTTGAATTAGTAGATTCTTTCACCCGCGCAGGTAAGTGGGTTGGATGTGGGCAGTATTTCGTAAGGAATAAGGTCTATTTAGATAAGAATTAATCAAAATTAAGATTAACAAAATAAGAAAATCCCTAGTCCGGCAGTGATTATCAGATGGAAGCAGGACTGGTCCGATTTTTCATGAAGTTTTGGGGTGGGTCATGTCTAAGTTTCAATCATTCAATCCAAACTTTCCCACATCCAATTCCACCAATTCTCAATTGTAATTTTGATCACACGAGTCTAGGGATGCGTAATATGGCCTCATTTTGATGTTTCAATCGTAAAATTCCATAGTTTGAATTCAAAGGGTGTGGGTTTAAATTTTGGATTTCTGAGTTTTGGTCGTTCTTCCTTGATTCTTTCTCTAGTTTTCTTCCTTTCCACCTCAATTTTGATTTCTCTTGTGTTTCCCTTTTCCCCTCTCGGTTATCCTTGCTCTCAGTTTCCAAGGATAAGGGGGTTTGGGGGTTTTTGGTGTTTTTTTTTTGGGTGCAAACTCCATTTTCAACTTTGCATGTTCTTTGCACTTAAATATGCGCGCGCGCGCGCGCACACACACACACACACACACACACACACACACACACACACACACGAACACACACACATAGAATAAGGAAGGTGCCAGATAGCTTTACAGGATGATGGCACTTGTCACCATCCCAATTAAACAATGCTGACTCAATCTTTTACATAATCACAAAAGTACCCATGGTATCAAAATTACCGAAATACCCTTAGGTATTTTAGACCCACAAAAGTCTTGTTCGAACTCCGATTTTGACATGTTATCTCTCTCTACAGACTCATGATTCCGAGAACTATGTAACAGTCCCAACGAAAAGTCCAAAAGTTCACTGATCGAAAAGTCAACCTCTGACCTACAAGGGTGAAATCGCCAATTCCCTTTTAAATTCCCAAAATTACTTTTCTCGAATTTCAGGGTTGTTACATTTTGGCTCTCCTCTTACTAATAACATAGGTCGATATCTCGGGGTTCCTTTAGTTCATACTCATGTCATGAAAGTTACCTACTGGAAGGTGGTGGAAAAGGTGAAAAGTTGACTTGCTTCTATAAAAGTATGATGTTAAGCTTGGTTGGGAGGTGAACCCTGGTGAAATCTGTCAATGAATCCATTCTAATTTATACTATGCATACTGTGAAAATGCCTATTAGTGTATGCGATAAATTGGACCATCTCAAAAGGAATTTCTTATAGGGCAGTAGTGAGTGGCAACACAAGGTACATTTGGTTAACTGGAAAACTATTGGGAGGCCTAAAAGGAAAGGGCGTCATGGCCTTAAGAAAAAAAAGATTTTGAACAAGGCCCCTTTATTTAAGAATGGGTGGAAGATGATGATGCATCTAAATGGCCTTTGGGTTCGTGCCCTTAGTGCCAAGTATCTGAACAATGATGTAAAGTCTCTTATGCGGAAGGGCACCCCTCAACTGGAAACCCCTTCCTCTACCTCGCGTGTTATTCATGCTAGGATGGATACTTTACTAGAAGGTTTTGTCACTCATTTAGAAGATGGAAATACTCCAAGAACTATACAATGGTCTAAACAAAAAGTCCAAAAGTTCACTAATTGAAAAGTCAAACTCTGACCTGCAAGGGTAAAATCGTCAATTCCCTTTTTAATTCCCAAATTACCTTTTTTCAAATTTCAGAGTTGTTACATTGTGGGTCTCCTCTTACTAATAACATGGGTCGGTATCTTGGGGTTCCTTTGGTTCATACTCATGTCAGAAAAGCTACCTGCTGGAAGGTGGTGGAAATGGTGCAAAGTTGACTTGCTTCCTGGAAAAGTACGACGTTAAGCTTGGTTGGGAGGTGAACCCTAGTGAAATCTATCAATGAATCCATTCTGATTTATACTATGCATAGTATGAAATTGCCTATTAGTGTATGCGATGAATTGGACCATGTCAAAAGGAATTTCTTATGGGGCAGCAGTGAGTGATAGCACAAGGTACATTTGGTTAACTGGAAAACTGTTGTGAAGCCTAAAAGGAGAGGGCATCATGGCCTTAAGAAAACAAAGATTTTAAACAAGGCCTTCTTATCTAAGAACAGGTGGAAGATAATGGCCCATCCGAATGGCCTTTGGGTCTATGCCCTTAGTGCCAAATATTTGAACAATGATGTAAAGCCTCTTATGCGGAAGGGCACCCCTCAATGGGCAACCCCTTCCTTTACTCGGCGTGTTATTCATGCTAGGATGGATACTTTACTATAAGGTTGTGTCACTCATTTAGAAGAGGGCAATACTACGAATATTTGGACTACGAGTTGAAGTGACTTGGGCATCCTTAAAGACGTGGGGGTTGGTTTATCAGCGGAAAAACTTCAACAAAAGATGAATTTTTACCTCCCTCTGCATGTTATTCCATGACTTGTCTGTATCCTTGTGGGTTTGCCCAGGGTAGGGAATGACATGGTTATTTAGCAGCCTACATCTAATGGTACCTTCGCGGTCAAATCAGCATAGGATCTACTTATTGATGATGTTGAGGAGGTCGAGGTGCCTTGGTGTGATATCTCGAAGGCTCCTTGCCCCCCCTAAAATGAAGTTGCACACTTAGCTCATTATATAGAACCGTCTGATGACCAATTCGCAGCGGTTCAGTCAGCACTTCACTACTGCCCCCTATGTGCCACCTGTTGTAAAGACTCGGACATTCGAAAAATAAAAAAGTTGAAAAATTAAATAGAAATGATGATTTTGCTCCTTGAATGGTCAAATGTTGACCTTTTAGCTTGGATACTTTTTTGGACGAGTCGCGAGTATGGTTACGTATGTCTAAGTGCCCGGAGTCTGTAGATAGGTAGCATGTTGAAATGGAGGTCAAATGGTTTTGATACGGGTCAAAGACGATTAAAGGTATTTTGGTAAAATTGGCATAAAGGGTAATTTGGTAATTGTACATTTTTGACATGTGAATTACATGGGATATTAACATGTGTCTAGAGGGTTCTATATTTCTCTCACATTCTCCCTACTACCGACTTACCTCCATATATATATATATATATGTGTGTGTGTGTGTGTGTGCGCGCGCGCGTATATATTTGTGTGTAGTGTGTGCCCAGGTGGTTCGGCGAGTGGAAGCCGAAAGGAAGAAAAAGGAGAATTCCTGAGAGGAAAGGGGAAAACCTCCATAAGAAAGGGAAGCAGGAGGATCAAGAGGGAGAGATGAAACTGAAAGGAAGAAATAAAGAGATGAGGAAGGCTTAGGATGAACCTAGCACCTAAACTCATGGAGCCCAAATTGCCCTTGGATTGTATAATGGTTTTGCAGCTTTATAGCCTCTAACTAGGGATGCTAGGATGTTAGTTGAGTGCCTAAGGTCACTCTGAGATAGAAACATAGATGTTTGGATGTAAGGGAAAGACAAGAGATGTGCTAGAGCCATGAACGAAAATCCAAGAAATCCAACCGTGAATTCAAGGTGAGTTTTCATGTGTTTAATACCGTAGATCTTCTTTTGGGATTACGAAGACGAAGATAGACCATTAAAACAAGAAAAACAGACGTAGAAATTGGGTTTTGGCATTGGGTCACGATCGTGGGTCGGGCGACCCGAATCACAAACTCGACTGGAGGTTAGAGACCAATAACCTCGCGACTGCACTGTAGTCGTGCATGGGGGCCACTTGCATGGAGCACGACGGCGCGTGGGGGTGCGTCTAGTTTTTTCTCGCCGTCCAATCAACATGAAAAGTCTTTGTCTTGAAACTTTCAGTCCTATGGTACAATTTTTCGAATTTATTAAATATCGTTAGGAGGTAGTTTCAAACTTATATTTAATTTATGTATATACTATGTTTATGATTCTAACTTCAAGTTATTTTTGAATATCTTGAGGAAATTAAGAAAGGTTAACGTGGATTATGAACTTCAGTAGTAAAATCTAATGATGAAATGATAAAAGGTTGATGCAAATTATGAATTAAGAAATCTAAAGAATTTTAGTAAATTGAATTGATTATATTTAAAGTTAGCAACCATATTATGTTAACCATGTAATGGGTCGTTAATGTTCCTTTGGATATTAGAAACTTATAGTGGTAATTGTAAATGTGAAACCTTTACGGAAAAAATGAAGGAAATTTAGTTAGGCAAAGGTTATGCTTTAAACTACATTGAATCGAGTTCGAGAAGATTTGATTAATTAATTTATATGGTATTTGGATGTAATGATGATGATTGTTTATGTAAATGTCAAAAGGACTATGATTATTAAATTGGGCATGAGTTACATTGTGAATTATGAATGTGTGAACCATTATGTGTTTTAAACTTGTTATTATAGTTTTAATATGTTTATATAATTGAAACAACAGATAATGATAATGATTACGAAAGAAAATAAGACCCCGAATATGGTCGAATTCGTAATTGCTACCAATTGCCAAGGTTAGTGGGCTGGATGTAGGTTGTAACTCCACAAGAGTGGGTTTAATTTGGTTAATTTAATAAACTATGGACATGAATGAGATTAGTAACATCTCTTGTCTGGTAAAGAATTTTCAGACGGGAGCAGGACAAATCTGATTTTCAAAGAATTTTAGGGATGGGTCCTGTCATGTGTGGTAATGCAGAGTAAACTGCTGATCACTTTGTACGGTGGTGTCCTGTGACTCTGGATGTTTGAGGCAGTATTGATAGTCCAGTTTCTCTAGGAAATGCTGCCCCAAGTCTAATTGCGAAGTGGCTCATGTGGAACCTTTGTAGTAAGGCTATGTTGGCGTACAAGATTGGTTGGTCTACCATTTTCATGTTTGTGTGCTAGAATCTTTGATTTTAGAGGAATAAGAGAGTGCTTGAATCGAACATTGGGTTTCCCAGGGAAAATGCATCATTACATATTGACTAAGGCTCGTGATTGGATCCATGCCAATGCGTGCTTTACTACCAAGCCTGGGTGGTATGTGGTCTTTCTTCCTTGAGAGGTATGTGGTCTTGCTTGCCTGGGCTAGGCCTCCTGAGAGGTCTTAGAAGGTTAATACTAATGGCAGTCGTATTTGTGATAGTGAGTGTATTATTATGAGGGAGGATTGAGGTGGGAGATGGGAGGGGGGTCGAAGGGTCTCATTCGCCATTACGTGGGAGGCGGCATTAAGGGTTTCACTGCCAAGCTAGGCAAGGGCACGATCCTTGAGGTTGAGTTATAGGGCATCTTTCATGGGGTGAGAATCTGTTGGGAGCCTGGTCCCCCTGAGATCATTATGGAGTATGATTCTTCCATTACTTTCTAGCTCATTCATGAAGGGGACATGTTTATAGATCTATTAGCTTATCTGGTCTTAGAATTTTGTACCATTATGAATAGGGGTTGGGAGTGCTCCATTCACCATGTGTTTCGAGAATGTAATTCTGCTACTGATGGGCTGGCTCACGTTAAGCCATGTCGCTGACTTGGGTGTGATGTTGTTGGAGGCACCGCTGGCAAGGATTCAGGCTCTACTAGGAAGTGACCCCCTCGGCTTGCCTAGGAGTTGTGATTGTCTCTCTTAGAAGGATTTGTCTTGTTTTGTTTTCTCTGTATTCCATTATTTCCAAAAAAAGAAAGGATATAGGCTTGTGGAATTCAAAGAGGAACAAATCTTTACTAAGATTTCCGCCTAAAGTGGCCAAAAATGGCAAAAAAATTGGATCAAACCACTAGCGTCGCAAGTCGCCCTTGGGTCTGTTGAGTTTTTTTTTTTCCTGGATGTCATTTTATTATTATTATTTTTTCGAGTGTTTTCAAATGATTTTAATTAAATAACACTATAGAAATTGTTAAGTAAGTTTGACAAAAAAAAAATTATATCACTGTGTAATAAATGGTCAAATAAATATGACCAAAAAAGACTTATTTAGTTATGTAATAAATGGTTAAATAGTTATGCATAAAAGGTTAAATGGTTATGTATAAATGGTTAAATGATTTATCCAGTGGTTAAATGGCTAAATGGTTAAATGGTTGTGTATAAATGATTAAATGGTTTATCCAGTGGTTAAATGATTAATAGCCATAACCATACCATTTAATTGTGGACTTAAATGGTTATACTTATAACCACACCATTTAGATAAATGGTTGAATCATAACCATCCCATATAGAAACCGCAGATTTTTTGCCCATCCATACTATAAATATAAGAAACTTATCCTATCTAATCCCGTTATAATAAAATTATATCAATTTTTGAATTCAAAATACATTAAAAGTGAAAAGTTATCTCATATAATCCAATTTAACTCACTAAACATGGGCTTAAGACCTATAATTTTTAGAACCCTAATAGTTTTTGTGAGAACACAAAAATCCTAGTTTAAAAATAAATAGCTCCCAAATTAATTACAAATAATGACATATAATTCCTAATAAAAAAAATGTCAAGCAAGCACTTTCCCCTTACAAATCCCCGCTCATTGCATTTTTCTTTCTTCTTCTTCTTCTTCTTCTTCTGGACTTTCTTGATTCATATATAACTCATAGATCGATTCAAGATTTTTTTTTTTTTTTTGATAAGTAAATAAATTCAATTAATCAGAACCGGAAAAGGTCCGGAAACCAACAACCAAAGCCAACCAAGGCAATACAGACAAAAGTCAAAGACGACCACAGGCCAAGTGACTAGACAAGAACATCCCAAGCTAAAACAATCCTACGATTAGCAACAGAATGAGAAAATTTAATAGAACACAACTTGGTCCTAACCATATCGATGATCTGCTTACGGATAACGAATGGGGGATTCCCTTCAGCTCCAAACACACGAGCATTCCGCTCTCTCCAAAGGCAATACACCGTGGCACCAAGCGCCACCTTATTGACCACCACGCCAAGGGACTTCCCCCTCCACTGGGCCGAAATAGTCTCAATGAAAGAAGGCCAGGGAATCCTTAACCACGGGCATCCACAAATCGTCAAAATCGCCGACCAAATACCCTCACTATACGGGCACTCAAAAAAGAGATGAGTATGAGACTCCACCACAGCATTACAGAGAACACAGAGAAGACCTTGACGGTTAGCAAATCTCCCAATCCGGTCAAAAGTCAAAAGGCGATGACGGATAGCAAGCCATAGAACAAAACTAGCTCTAGGAATAGAATAAGAAAACCAGACCAGATTAACCCAACCGACCACAGGATTAACATCCCTACAAGCATCCCAAAGAGAAGAGGCCGAGTAGACTCCAAGAGCAGAAGGCGTCCAAATAGCAGAATCATCTCTCGAAGGACAAGGGGAGAGACTGAGAGAAGCCGCTTGAATAGAGAGAAGATGAACATTGAGAGCGAAAGGCCATCTCCAGCCCCCAGAATCATTCAGCACCTCGCAGAGCCGAGAATTAATGCCAAGACCCGAAATGGAAGGCAAAGCATCCCCCCAACGATCAAGCAGCGGACCTAGGGAGCACCAATTATCCCACCAAGTAAAAATAGAATTCTCATTACCCACAACAGAAAAGATAAAAGGTTTAACCACATTCCGGATTTTGAGAAGTCTTCTCCAGTTCCAAGAACAGTTAGAAGACGGGGAGATAGCCCAGAAGCTTCTATCCTTAAGAAAATAAGCTTTAATCCAATCAGACCACAGGTTGCCCTCAGCATCAGAGAAAAGGAACCAAATATACCGAGCCATTAGCACCCAATTCCAGGTACACAAAGATTTAATGCCGAGCCCACCCTCCCTAAAAGGCTTACAAACATCATCCCACGAAACCTTAGCACAATAGGAGCCAGCAACCTTCCCAGACCAAAGGAACCGCCGCAACAACAGCTCAATGCTACGCAGGACACACTTAGGGAGAAACAGATGAGATGCCCAATAAACCTGCAAGGAGCACAACACAGCTTTGATAATCACCAGGCGGCCAGCAAAGGAAAGGTGACGATGTTCCCAAGAGCCAATTCTCCTCACTACTTTCTCAACCAAAGGAGCACAATCCAAAGCGGAGAGTTTGGAGGTAATAAGAGGAATACCCAGATATCTCATGGGAAGGGAACCAATATTAAGCCCAGTAAGCTCCCGCAATAGAGCCGAAGTATCAAGATCAACACCAGCCACAAACAAATTGCTCTTCTCCAAATTGATGCACAATCCGGACTGAGTAGCAAACCAATCAATCACCTGCAAAAGGATCGACAGGGAATACCTATCACCATGGGAGAAGACAATGAGATCATCAGCAAAGGCAAGATGGGATAACCGAGTTTTATCGCATCTCCAATGGTATCTAAACCTAGGAGCAGCAGAAATGGCGCTGATGAAGGAAGATGAAAGGATCTCCATGGCCATAACAAAAAGATATGGGGAAAGAGGATCCCCTTGTCTGAACCCCCGTTTACCAGGAAAGTACCCTTCAAGTTCACCATTAACCGCGACAGAAAACCAAGTGGATGAAATACAACCTCTAATCCAAGCAATCATCCGAGGATGAATATTAAAGGCAACCAAAGCCCTGAATAAGAAGTCCCACTCCACGGAATCATAGGCCTTTTTAATGTCAACTTTGATGGCACATCGAGGAGGACCCGAATTCAGATGGTACCCCTTAAAAAGCTCCTGCACAAGTAAAATATTGTCCCCAATACGCCGACCACCAATGAAAGCAGATTGGGAGCCGCTAATAACAGCAGGAAGCACACTTTTCAAACGGTTAGCTAACAGTTTGGAGATAATCTTATAAACAGTATTACAGCAAGATATAGGTCTGAAATCTCCCATAGAAGACGGATTAGGAACTTTGGGGATCAAAGTTAAAATAGTAGCGTTCATCTCCCCCAAGAGAGAGCAAGAAGAAAAAAATTCACGAACAGCAAGGATAACATGCTTACCCACAATGTCCCAGCAACGTTGGAAGAAGAATGCATTGAAGCCATCAGGGCCAGGCGCCTTATTGGGCTTCAACATAAAACACACATCCCGGATATCATCATCACTAAAATCCAGACCCAAGCCACAAGACATATCCTCAGGAACCCGATGAACACGACCAACTCCAGACGCAAGACCACTGTCGATCCGAGAAGTACCAAACAACCCTTGGAAATAAGAAACAGCTTCCAACTTAATCTCAGCAGGATCATTAGTCACAACCCCATCCGCCCGACAGATGGAGGAGATATTGTTACGATTGGCCCTTTTTTTAATAACTTTGTGGAAATAAGCCGAATTAAGATCACCCTGCAAGTTCCAATTAATTCTAGATTTTTGCCTAGCCAAGCACTCCTCACGGTCCAAAGCCTCCACAAAAACCTTCCTCAATCTTCCCTCCAGAACAACAAGGGCAGGATCAGAAGGAGCCGCAGCTAGCCGTACTTGGCAATCATCAAGATCAGCTTTAGCAACCTCCACAGCGTGGGAAACATTCGCCAGAGGCCGAGCATTCAGACTCTTAAGCTCCATTTTAACAATCTTCAACCTGAAATGCTCGTGATCAGCCAAGAAATTGAAAAATTTGAAAGGTGTCCGCCGCCGAGGGGATTGAAGACCCATATCCAAAATGCCAGGGCAATGATCAGAGGAACCAGGAGGAAGGAAAGCAGCAGAGCTACGAGGGAACAACAGGAACCAACCTTCATTAACCATGATCCGATCCAGCTTACGTTGAATTAAGTCACCAGAAAACTGTTGATTACACCAAGTGAGGAACCTGCCAGAGAATCTAACATCATCCAACCCACAATCCCTACAACAGTCACTCAAGTCTGCCATAGCCAACTGACGAGGAGAAGAGCCCAACGACTCATTAGCAAACCTGACAGAGTTAAAATCCCCCATAACAGTCCACGGAAGATCACCAACAACAAGAGAAAAGTCACCCAAATCAGCCCAAAGGGCACGACGATCACAAACATCATTATGACCATAAACAATAGAGACAAAAAAATTCAGCCCCAAATTAAGCAACTGAACACGACAGTGGATAGCTTGGGCCGACTTCCTCACAACACAAACATTCATACTAACTGGATTCCAGCCCACTAGAATACGACAATTAGAATGACAATCACCATTATCAATGACATCCCACCCAGGGAAAACACTAGCAGAAATACAAGCAAGACGTCTGCCCTTAATTCTAGTCTCAATAACTCCCAAAAAACTTAAATTACATCTCGCAACAAAACTCCTGACCTCAAGATGCTTGGACTTAACGTTGAGGCCCCTAACATTCCAAACTGCAAAATTAATCATCAGAAGTTTTAGGAATACGTACCCTGGATAAAATCCCACCACGAGAAGCTTTAGGTTTTCTCTTTGCCTTGTTCTTGCCCAATACTAAAAATGGGCTAATAAATGTGGTCCGTAATGCTGTGGGGGCCCACATGACTTTGGTCATTAGCGT
Source organism: Prinsepia uniflora (assembly GCA_032719365.1). Taxonomy (NCBI): domain Eukaryota; kingdom Viridiplantae; phylum Streptophyta; class Magnoliopsida; order Rosales; family Rosaceae; genus Prinsepia; species Prinsepia uniflora. The sequence goes on from CM064863.1 coordinate 29,595,792, forward strand.
TGTACCTTTTTTTTTTTTTGGGGTTAAAATCTGCTTTGTACTTTAACATTTTAAAAACAACAATAATAATGTAATTAAATATTAGTTAAAACGTAAGGAACGAAAGTTGAAAGAAACTCATCCTTGTAAGCTGTCCTGCTGTAATCTGGTGTCAATTTGGCAACCCAAAGACAAAACAGCCTTTCGGAGATCTGAAGGGGAAACCCGACCCCCTTCGATGTTTCCCAAGTCTCACCCTTGTTAAGTCCTCCTCTTCCTCCAACTTCACCACCAACCAAAATCCCAACTTGTCCTCTGAAATTTCATCCCAAAACAACAGAAAAAGAGAGAGATGGCGACTCTTCCATCCACCCATTGCCGCCGCACTTATTCACCATTGCCACCGTCTTCGTCTTCATCGCCGCCGTCGTCATCGTCAGTTTCCTATTTACCTAGTTATTCATCTGTGCATGGACGCCTGAATCGTGTTGCAGTTTCCTCGGCTCCGAAACGTTTCGTCTCAGCTAAGGTTTCTCTGCAATCTAAATCTATTTCACAGAAAAATGCTGTCCAAATGCAAGACGGTGAGTTCCTTCAGTCTTTCAATTTACTCATTTATCTGACGTTGTTTAATTTTTTTTTTTTATAAATCAGAATACAGAATACTTAAAGTCTGATTTGCATTAATGCAGGGGCAGTGGCGCCAGCAGTGAACCCAATTAAAAGTGAAACTCCTTTCAAGAAATTGAAAGACGGGTTCTATTCTGGTTCTTCCACAAAGGAAGGTAAGGATGAAATTGGGTCTGATGGCAATGAAAATGAGTCCACTGTCAGCATCACAGTGGTTGGAGCCTCCGGGGACCTTGCTAAGAAGAAGATATTCCCCGCACTTTTCGCGCTTTATTACGAGGGCTGCCTCCCTGAGGTCTGGGACTGTTTTTCTTCTTTCATTTGATTACTTGGTTACCAGGTTTGGATTGATCAGTGGAAAATAAATATGTAATTTTTTGGTGTTGCAGCATTTCACTATTTGTGGTTATGCTCGGAGCAAGATGACTGATGCAGAGCTCCGAGACATGGTTAGCAAGACACTTACTTGCAGAATTGACAAAAGGTGGGGCAAGCTTTAGCCTTTATTGTGAAAAGTAGGTTGCTTTGATTAGTATGTAACAGTTATTTGACTGTTTTCTTCTCGCTGGTTGTGGAATTTGAAGTTGATAGTACAAAATGTTTGTTGAAACTTTAGGGAGAATTGTGGCGAAAAAATGGACCAGTTTCTTCAAAGATGTTTCTACCATTCGGGTCAGTATGATTCACAGGAACATTTTGCAGAGCTTGACAAGAAGCTAAAAGAACACGAGGTAATTTGAAGCGTGCTTTGAGATTTAGTGGTGCTGAATTTCGGAGGAAACTTTTTGTTACTTTCAATTTCATTGCTATTCAAGCAACTTGTCTTTTTGTATCTTATCCTATTTCCATTTAGATTGACTAGGAACTTCATGTGTAGGGAAGAAGAGTTCCTAATCGCCTTTTCTATCTATCTATCCCTCCAAACATATTCATAGATGCTGTTCGCTGTGCTAGCGTGTCAGCTTCATCTGGTAATGGCTGGACTAGGGTTATTGTTGAGAAACCCTTTGGCCGAGATTCAGAATCCTCGGCTGCTTTGACCAAGGCCCTCAAGCATTACCTAGAAGAGGATCAAATATTTAGGTAAAGTTTTTTAAACCTGGTTGCTTTAGATCATGCAATGAATATCGACCATAATCTAATAATGTGGTTTGTTTTTTCTGTTGACAGGATAGACCACTACCTGGGCAAGGAGCTTGTGGAAAACCTATCAGTTCTTCGCTTCTCCAACCTCATTTTTGAACCCTTGTGGTCAAGGCAGTATATAAGAAATGTACAGTTAATATTCTCTGAAGATTTTGGAACTGAAGGCCGTGGAGGGTACTTTCTTTTTCCTTGTTAGGCATCATTTTTATTTTTAGTCGGACTTTTTATTCTTTGTGAGAGCTTCTGATTTATTTTCTTCCTTGGGGTGTATTTAGGTACTTTGACAATTACGGGATAATTAGAGATATAATGCAGAATCACTTGCTTCAGATCCTGGCACTCTTTGCAATGGAAACCCCTGTCAGTTTGGATGCAGAAGATATCAGAAACGAGAAGGTTTCACAAACACCTTAAATGAGACTGCTTTACTATATTGTAATTTTTCTCTTCTCGCATGTATTCATAGTTCTTGCTTGGTGCCAGGTCAAGGTTGTACGTTCTATGAGGCCATTGAAACTTGAAAATGTGGTCACAGGGCAATACAAGAGCCACGTTATAGGAGGTATTACTTATCCTGCCTACACTGATGACAAGACTGTGCCCAAAGACAGCTTGACTCCAACATTTGCAGCCGCTGCCCTTTTCATAGACAATGCAAGGTGGGACGGGGTGCCTTTCCTAATGAAGGCTGGGAAAGCATTACATAATAAGAGGTTTGTTCAATTAGGGAACACCATAATTTTTGTTTTATCTGTTCAGGTTGGATATATTGACTTGTACTTGTTTCTATCTTTCTTTTCCAGGGCTGAGATAAGGGTGCAGTTTCGGCATGTTCCTGGAAATTTGTACAATCGAAATACTGGGACGGATCTTGATAGGGCTACAAATGAGCTTGTTATCCGAGTACAGCCCGATGAAGCTATCTTCCTGCAGATAAATAACAAAGTCCCTGGTTTGGGGATGAGGTTGGACAGGAGTAATCTAAACCTTCACTATGCTGCTAGGTAACTTTTAAAAGCTCATGTTCTTTATCATATGAAGGCATACAATTTCAATGGAAAATTATAATTTTGATTAGAATCATTGGTGATAGCCATTTACTCCCCATATTGTGTAAGGTCTGAGGTGGTTGAGAAATGAAGCAATTGACATATATAGGATACCTTTGCCTGGAGAGCTTGTCAGAGTCTTATTTATGATACTTGTTATTTGTAGATATTCAAAGGAGATTCCGGATGCTTATGAGAGGCTTCTGCTGGATGCTATTGAGGGGGAAAGGAGACTGTTTATCCGGAGTGACGAGCTTGATGCTGCCTGGGCTCTCTTTACACCCTTATTGAAAGAGATAGAAGAGAAGAAGATTATTCCCGAGTATTATCCATACGGAAGCAGGGGTCCTGCTGGGGCACACTATCTTGCGGCAAGATACAAAGTTCGGTGGGGTGATGTTGGTGTCGATCAGTGACCCTGAGCATGCCTCATTGACATTGCTATCAGGTCAAATAGAGTATTTCTCTTCGCAATTTATGCTTTTTAATTGGTCACCGTAGGTTAGGTGTGGTGCTAGTAGAATTAGAATTAGGGTTGGATTGTCCTTCAGATTTTGTGAATTCAGGTTCTTTGCCTACTTAAAGAAATGGAGCAAATTCACTCCAAATTTTTTCGCCTCTGCACTCCATTTACTGAATTTCTTTTATGATTAACTGCAGTCCCAGCTTATGCGCAAATTGAGTTTAAATTAGAATATTTTTGTGAATGTATTTTTGAAGTCTTGAACCGTGGGGGAGGGTCTGAATTCATGGAAGCAACCTCACATGCCATTCATATCACTCATGAATTAATATGCTTATATGCAAAACCAAAAACTCAGTAAATTTTTTTTTTCTTATTTGAACTCAACTAAAACTCCGATGCAGATAATCCTCATCGTTGTCGTCATATTTGTCGACGCTGCATGTCTGCTTTCTTCTACCACATGTGTTTTGTCATCGCGGTGGAAGTAACAATGCAATGAGTAAGTGTTTGGACTAAACCAACCAGATGATCATGGTCGTACACTATACGCATACCACGCAATTCAACCTTCACACCTGAAGTTGGATACTTGGATGATGCATGAACACCATCACACAGATTCAATTGTGGTGATAGACGCGCACGTGAGACGTTGTGACCCTGTAAAATTGCGTTCCCTAGGGACTAGTTATATTTGATGCCTCACATCTTCTGTAATGGTAGATACAGTTTACAGCCAAAGCAAGAAATTTCTGGAACGCCGGAAGGCAGAGTAAAGGAAACATATAAACAAAATCCTACCCATTTCTTCTCGTTATACAAATCTGGAGGAAGGGCCAATACTATTCTGTTCCCAATGATTTGATTAGTAAACCAAGGCAAAATGGGTCCGAAATAGTGTATACACCCAAAAAAATCGTACTTCGGGCTAAAGCAAAAAACAAAAAGCAAACCAAACTAAATGCTCAATTCACAAGGTTCAGTCCAAAAACCGCCCAATTGTGCCGTGGAGACGTGGAATGTGGAGGGTCGGTTTTAGAACGCTAAATGTGTCAAAGGGCAAAAGGGATGTTCGAGACAAGCAATTGCAGTGAAGGACTTGCGAAAGTTTACTTAGCAAGTCAAATAAACTCCCCAATTGCCAATAAATTGAGAAGAAGCCTTCTTCTTAAAAGGAAAGTAACCAATCAATCAATTAAACAAACAAAATTGATCAATCTAATGAATTTCAAAACAACTCCAAACACTCAAAAGTTTTTTTTATTTAACTCTTCAGGCACAATCTATTTCTCTGATCTAAGATCAAGATTCAGATTTTTTTCTCACTTTTTTTCTCACCCCTTTCTCAGTTCTTGACTAAGGAACTCTAGCTTTCCTTCACTAGGAATCCCACTCAAATCAATCTTGAAGGAATCTCAAACACTACCTCATCCTGACTGTCAGGACCCGACCCTCCTCAGTTAGGACTCGACTCATCTAAAACGATATTATCTGCTTTGGGCTCTCTCCTCAGTTAGGACTCGACTCATCTAAAACGATATTATCCGCTTTGGGCCTTCTTGCCCTCACGGTTTTGTTTTTGGGAGCTCACGGTGCAACTTCCCAGAGAGTCACCCATCATGGAATTGCACCAACCTCAACTCGCTTAACTTTGGAGTTCCAATTGAACCCCAAGCCACTGAGCTCCCAAAAGGCCTCGTGCTAGATAGGTGTGTGCCTATACCTTTAAAGCACACCACCATTCCCCTTCCAGACCATTCCCCCCTCGCAGGAATGTGGGATTGTTCACCGTTCCCTCCAGGACACGGGTCTTACAATCCACCCCTCTTAGGGCCCAGCGTCCTTGCTGGCACACTTTCTGGTCGGGGTCTGACTCTGATACCATTCTTTCAGGACCCGACCCTACTCAGTTAGGACCCGACTCATCTAGCACGATATTGTCCGCTTTGGGCCTTTTTACCCTTGCGGTTTTTTTTTTTCGGGAGCTCACGGTGCAACTTCTCAGGGGGTCACCCATCATGGAATTGCACAAACTTCAACTCGCTTAACTTTGGAGTTCCAACCGAACCCAAAGTCACTGAGCACCCAAAAGGCCTCATGTTAGATAGGTGTGTGTCTACACCTTTAAGGCACACCACCATTCCCCTCTCAGGCCATTCCCCCCTCGCAGGAATGTGGGATCGTTCACCGTTCCCTACAGGACACGGGTGACAAGACCCACCCCGATTATCACCTCGATAACCGAGGCGAACCCTGCTCCCGTCTAACAAACACACTTAAAAGACCAAAATAACCTTATATACAACAAAACCCACTTTGTCAGACCAGGGAGAAAAGTCATACAGTTTACAGAGCATAGTAACAGTACGAAAACAAATACAAGCCCTACAGTAAGCTAAGCGCGCAACGGATGACTTTATGCCTCGGACTCTACCTCAATAGTAGCCCCAACGCTCGCACCACGACCTGGAGGGTATTAAAAACATTCAAAGCTTGAGTGGACTAAAAATAAATAAGGATTTTAAAACCGTTTACGAAATAAAATAGGGTTTCACCCTCCGTTTGAAAACATGCATGTCCTTTTGACCGTCCGAACTAAAATTCAAAATTTTGCCCATTCCAGGGGCAAATTCGTCATTCTGCGCCAAACATCCAAAAGTAACCAACTAAACACCGATTAACCTAGCTAATCCGTCATTAAACTCTAATCTAATCCCGACTCCCGGGATGGGTCGTTACACGGGTCTTACACTAACCACCATTCACTCTAGTCTTTGAGGCCCCCATACACCCAACCCCGGATGTATCACCCTAGTTTCAAGTACTCTGTTAACCCATGACATGATTCTAACTCAGTTGATGGTTTTGAGAAGATCATGCCCCTCAAGGCTTGATTTCAATAGAAATTGTTACTTTCAGCATTTGTAATTTACTTACTGCATTCAATAGTTGCATTTACTCTTTCAATATTTGTTATTTTAATTTTATCTCAATACAACGGATTTTCTTAAGTAGGGTTAGTAGTATTTGGAATATACCAACTAGTGTATTTTATGGTTGATTGTAAGTAAAAAACCATCTACATTTTTGGTTTAATATTGACATTGATAGGACCCGTCCCAAAAATATTTTGATAACCACGCTCAGTCCTGCTCCCATTTGACAAATGATCCAAATTACCGAAATTGCCCTCAATACTTATCAGACAAGGGATAATCAAACTTCCTTACTGCTCATGGCTCCATCTCTCGATCAGCCTTGAGTTCCCTACCACGACCCAGAAGGGTTACCAAAACTATAAAAGAGTGTGAGTGGACAAAAATAGAAATTTAAACCCATAGTTCGAAAAATATAAGTAGTTTACCCTCCGTGATGAATTACCAAGATGAGGGGCCTACCTTTGGGAACTACTTAGGACTTTTAGCACCCGAGATTCATGTTTTTTTATAGGCGATACGACCTTCGGAGCTAGTGAGAAACACACAAAGCGAGAATAACTGCGCAATGATCACTATGAGTGGACCTTTTTTTTACCAAAATATTATGCATGCATATTTATGTTATTTGGATTCCTATCTATGTGATTTTGGGATGAATTACGAAAATCATTTTGTTGCACGTCTTACGAGGTTACGCTTTTGTTGTGTTTTGGGCTTAGGCCCGAATCTTGGAATATGGATTTCATTCTCTGCAATGGTATATCGTATATGGTTATTGTCTCGGTGGTTGTACACTGTGTGGATTGTTTGAACAATCCTCCTTGAATACTGGAATTATACTCAGATGTTGTATCCCTGAGTGGACACTCAGATGTTGTATCTCCGAGTAGTTGGCTTACCGGCAGCGTTGTGATTAAATGGTTGACGCTCAGATGTTGTATCCCTTGGCAAGCCCTCAGATATTGTATCCCCAAGTGGCTATGTGGTGCTATGATTGGTTTTTGAATATCGAGGATGGGTTGACTATGTGTGAATGTTGTGACGTTTATGTGCGAGATTGTGTTAGTGATTTACTAAAATTAAGGTTTTATGCATACTTACTCGTATGGTGAATTTCCTATTATTATCCATTTATTTTGTTTTAATTTTATTTTATTTTACCAAATTAGGTTGAATATTCATGTATCGAATTTCAAGTGGAGGGTGTACATGTAGGGTTTTCAAACCTTATTTTTAAAATAAAGCTATTTTTTCATCCACTCATAATTTTATAGTTTTTCATTTACTCTCCAGGCTGTGACACGAGGACGGGGATCTACTTAGTGGTTAGAGGTAAAAATTATACACTGCACACTCTTCAGTATCAGGGTAGGATTAATGTTGAATTTACTTAACACATATGCTCTGTAAACAATTGTGTGGCCTATCCCTTGTCTAACAGTTAGCGTATTTTGTCGTTATATGCCAAATTTTGCGGTTACTTTCTTGTTTTTGATATTAGATGTGAGACTGGTGCAGGATGTAATGACCCGTCCCGAATTCCAGAATTAGATTAGTGAGGTTAATCAGTGATTAGTTGAGCGAAATCGGACGAACGATGCAAAATGACTGTTTTAACCCTAGTCGTGGGTAAAACGTTAACTTTTTGTTCTAGGGGTCAAATGGACTTTGACTGATGATTGTGACGTAGTTCGGGACGTCACGAGTTCATAGAAAGGTGGCACGTTCGATTCCGACATTCGAGGGAAACATTATGACGTTCAGAAGTTCAAGGGTATTTTGGTAATTTGGTAAAAGGGGGAAAATAGTTGACTTTTGACATGGGAGGTCCGATGGCCGAGGGCCCGAGGACCATTACGTAGATCGGGACGATACGAATCCGTAGACAGGCGGCACGCCGAAATCGAACTTCGAATAGGAAAGTTATAGGTCACGAAAGTTCGATTTCACTATGCACGGATTACGAGGCGATGATGACATGGCAATATCTGATTGGGCAGATATTTTAAGTGGGACCCATGGATGAGTGACAAGTGTCACTCATCCCATTGGCCCAATCCCCTAAATTGTGGATTTATACTAATTAGTTATTATTATTTTATTAGTTTACAATTTAATCCAACCACCACTAAATCCTAACCCTCCATCTCATCTCATCCTTCAATCTTCACCCTCCATTCCTATCTCCCTCTCACCTGATCAGCCATTACCTTCTTCTGTTCCTCACAAACCCGAAACACCATTTCTTCTTTCACCTTGAACAAACAACCCACATGACTCACCACACCTCACCACCATAATCATTATGAGTGCTCGTGTGTGACCGTGAGAGTGAAAGGAGGGACTAGGACTGCTAGCCACGCCGGTGGACGGTGGAGGAAGGCCACGACAATGGTAACCCGAGACCTTTCCATTGTGTTTTCAAATTTAATTTTGTGTTCTAGACGTTAGGGGCTATGTTGGTTGATGGGGTGATATCTATTGGGTCTGTAGGAAGGTCCAGGGATGGTTTTGGATGGCAGGAAGTGGCTGAGCCACCCTATGGATCGACGGGAAAAACAGGGGCCGTGAAGCCTTGTTTACACAGTCGAGTTTTAGGGTTTTCTTTAGGGTTTTATGATAGGAAAAGTTAGAAAATTATGAGACAAAGAGAATGGGATCAAAAAGAAAGAAAAAGAGGGAAAAACGGGAGAGTTATGGACTAAACCAGTCGCGCCGGTCCGGTTCGGTTTGAACCAGGTGGACCGGCCGGTTCGCCTGAGGACATGGAAGATGAATAGTGCCCACGTGTGGGCTTCACGCGCAGGATCTTCTCGGGACACGTGAGGGTGCGTGGCAACCATTTTGGGGATGTTTTCAACATGTGAAATCATCTATTCGATGTAACGAACCTTTTGGGACTGGTTTCGTGTCGATCAGACATTGTTTCGATAGGTTTCCGAGTGTCCGAAGGTTTAGGATCGACTTTAAAAATATTTAAAAATTCAAAAAAATTACGGGGCTTTGGTGAGGGATTATTTAAGTAGTTAGTAACCCTCTATTACATTTTGGACATGTTTGGGAGTCCTGGTGATGGTGATTGGCTCGGGAGAGTCGTATGGCACACATATTGAGGCGGCAGCTCGGACGGTCTGTGAGTGGACCTTGTTTTCTAAATTGATGCATGCATAAATGTTTATTATATGTTTTAATACTTGTTTGGTGATTCCATGAGTGCATTTGTGTGTGGTTACGTATTAGCACGTATTTCGCGGTTTCGGCCCTATACGGTGTCGATACGGGTTTGTACTTCTTTGTTGGGTTCTATGAAATGGTTTTGGATTTCAAAAGGATAAACTCGGGCATGAGGCCCATTTGGTTTTATCTCGGGCATGTGGCTCTATTCATGACCTACGGGTCTGAATCGTGGTCGCGGCGAGTGCTATGTGCACGGCGATCGACGATACGACGCTCGCCTCCGGACTGGGATATGTTCCTTCCGGAGAGGTCACGATTCACGATCTGTGGTCGGGCAGCCGATGGAGGCTCGACTTCGGTGTACTGACGGTTCAGGATATCGATCGGTGATGAGTGCACCATGATCTTGTGGTGGTCGCGTCAGTTGATTCGTTCACGACGACATACCAGGATTGAGGGCGGTCCTGGATGGATGGTTGTACGCATCACTATGATCGGAGTCGTGACTGACCCTGAGATATCGGCCACGATGCCTAGTTGAGTCATGTATTCGGGAACGAGACCCAGTTACTTTACATTTGTGATTTCGGGTCGGGTACCCTAATGGATTTCCACGTTCATGACGGTTTATGGGGACCGGCATGAACCCTTGAAAGGTTTTATGATTCTTGACGGTTTATAGGGACTGGGCATGAATCCGTTGAAAGGTTTTAAAGATGATTTCGTTATATATATATATTCATATACCTTCCTTTACTTGGATTATTTCCTCCGGGGAGGGTCGTTGGCCTGGATGGACCCCGGAGTAGTCACGGAGCACTGACTAAGTGGAGTCGCCCTCGTTGGGTTCCTTACTCTCAAGAGGGCTTGTATTATAACCTCAGGGAGGGTCATTGGTCTACGGACACTGACCTAGTGACAGAACCCACCCCCAATCCCCCGGGATTAAGGGCTAAATCCTGCTCCCGTCTAACTTTTGCATGACACGAAGGCTAAACCAACGTCCAACCTCCATGTAAGACCAAAATGTCCCCAAATGACAAATTACAATTTTTCCCTTCACCTAATTAGCCTCATAACGGAACCGTCCGAACTCTGATGATCGCGTGCCGCCTGTCGTTGTACTCAGGGGATCGAGACCTTCCTAACGGTCCTCAAATTACGTGAAAAGTAGTTGTCGTGTAAAAAGTCAACAAATTCCCTCTTTTACCTTAATTAAGAAAATGCCCTAGAACTTCCGAACGTCATAACTTTTTTTTCGGATGTCGAGATCGGACGTGCCACCTGTCTATGAAATCGTGATGTCCCGAACTACGTCACGGTCATCGGTCAAAGTTCATTTGACCCCCCGAACTAAAAGTCATCATTTTTACCCATTTTAGGTGCAAAATCGTCATTTTGCACTGTCCGTTCCGATTGCCTCCGACCAATCACCGATTAAATTTACTAATCTGTCATTAATAACTAATCTAATCCCAATTTCCGGGATGGGTCGTTACACCTAGGACCCTGAGAGACTTGGGTTTGAGACCCCGGGTAGAATGCGCGTAGCTTTGGAAACCGTGACATGATTGGTTGTGTGATTTATGTGTATATATGATATATGATATGTGATGTGTATAGATTTTGGGCGGAGTCCTGTATGGGTTTGGGCAGTGGCCCGTATGATTGGTTTCTTTATGGATTCGGGCAGTGTCTCGTATGGTTGGTTCTTTATGGTTCTTTCGGTTATGGTTTTGGGCTTAGTTCCCACCTATGGTTCTTTTGGATAAATGGTTTTTGAATGCATGCATGCTTTTTATTGAAGGGTACAAATGTACTTATTAAATGTTTTTATAAACTCTTTGTTTTGTCCACTCACAGCTTTTAATGTTTTGACTACCCTTCAGGTTGACAACGGATGCGGACTGTAGCAGAGACCGAGATATCACTTACCTCTTTTGGATCATGGCGTACTCTGAAAACCAGAGAGGGCTAAGGTTGGAATTTCCCTTGTCAGACACTTCGTGTCAGACGGGATCAGGGTCGTCCCGCGTTAATCCCGGGAGGATTGGGACTGGTTCTGTCAACTTGGTATCAGAGCACGATTTGCTCTTATGGTGCGCGCAGGTCGATGATGTGATGTCTCAATGTGCTACAGGTCGTTATCAACCTGATAGTTAGGATGTTAGTATGATAGTTAGTAGGATCAAATCCTGGTTTGTTTTGGTTTGGCACTCGATGCCAAGGTTGCCATAGTTCTGTCGAGGTTGGCAGTGTGGGACCCTACGAAAGGATGAACGTAACAGTACTTTGGAGTTTTGATCATGAGACGGTTAGTTGGGATCGTCTTTCACGATGTTGTAGGATCTGTTTGACGTCAGTTTGGTGTTGTGACCATTAGATGGTCGGATTTTGTTGAGTTAGGTGGCTATGCTGCTGGGAGCAGCCGGGTTCGAGGAATCCTAGTTGGATTGACGGTAGGATTGGATTGACGTCCTTACGATGTCGAGACCGCAGGGTCGGTCAGATCGTGGATTATGCTATTTTCTGCAGTTGGGTTCAGAGGGACCTTAGGTAGTGATCGTGGAATCCTTAAGGTAGGGTGTATGGTTCGAAAAGGTGAGCTGGAAAGTGGTTTGACTTTGACGACTTTTCAGAGTTGAGACCGTCGGTCTAGTCATGTCAGCTTTAGTGATGGGGCTGCACTCTGCAGTCGGGATTGTACTTATCGGTTAGACCTAGTTGGTTGTCGTACTACTTTAGTTGTGATGGATAGTTGGTGAAACTAAGGTCATGGGTGACCTGGTAGACGACATTGGATGAGTGGAGTTACGACTGGTTAGAGTTTGGTTGGACAGGTTACCAGGGTTGGTACTTGTCGATGGAATCCCGGAGCGGGGATATGGAGTAGTCAGTACGAGCGGTTGATTCCGTTGAATGCAGAGTCTCGATTGTGATGTCTGATGGTTAAGTCTGCACGAGGCTGTGGCAGGCACTACTACCGAGAGTGGTTGTAGTTACGGTTGTTGGGAATCGGGGACGTTCGGGGAACGTTTCTTTTTCTCGTATGAGTTGTCGGGGTGACTGTACCTAGAGTTGTTGGGTACGAGGGAGGTAGAGTTTCTCCAATACGAGTGGAGGTACGGGATCGTCTTTCGGTATGAGCGAAGATCCAAGGTTGTCTGTTTCGTACACTGGATACAGATGTTTATGCCGATGCTTGTGTGCTGGTGATGGTGATGGTGCTGGTACTGGTGCCGATGTTTGTGATGACGATGAGTCACGAGTCGGGATGTGACTCCATCGAGATGGGCATTTGTTCGGTATCCGTGGTTCAGGAGTGGATCACGGATAGTGATGGACTGGATTGGATCCAGCAGTAGTTAAGATGTGAGGATCGAGTATTGTCATGGGGATTTGCGACCAGTTGGTCAGAGTTAGTCAGGATTGGTCAGTTATGGTGTTATGCAGCGATTTGACTGCAGATCACAGCAGGAGTCTGTTGTGAATCCTCAGTCGAGCGGTATACTAGGTTAGGACGAATTGACATCCTTTTGGATGTGCATAAATGGTGTAAACCGATAGGCGAACTTAGTAGTGAGTTAGATTGGTCTCGAACACATTGATGGTGTCCGGATGAGCTGAGGACTTGAGAGTCCATTTCGGATTAGTTATGGTTGACTGTGGTTTACCGTACCTCCTGATCTTCGAGTAGGCTTGTTTGTGAAGAAACTTGATTGTAAGAAATAGAATGGGTCATTATAGTAGTTACCGATAGTCGTCTTTTGTCGGAAAGGTCGGAGAAAGAGAACTTCTAGCTTAGGAATAGAAACAGTTAAGCATGGTTCTGACATGGTTGGAACTTCGGAATCGAGAGAGGTTGTGATTGAGGTTTCTCACTTTCTGCTTGGTGGCAGAAGATGTTGGGTTACATGGAATGGTGAGTGCAGCAAGTTTTGGTTGCATTCACGTAGGATGAGTTTTGATGTCATCGTTTTAGATCTTCCTTGATTTTCCTAAGTGGAATGCCAAGGATTGATAAGCGGTGATTGGAGAGAACCCACAGTGTCGGTGTGTTTCGTCGTTGACTGATCTATTTAGATGTGGGAATTGGTTAAGGAGTGATGTGACTAACGAAGGATTCATGAGTGTGTAAGACCCTATGATTGGATCTCAGGTGGATTGCTAGCTGGGTGAGCAAGTGTGGATTCACCTAGGATCGCGATGTGGATCGGGATTTTGATGTTGAGGACTTTGGGCGTCATGACGATCGATGATCGTTACGTCTATGGTCAGTTGACGTAGTGATGGATCTCGATCGTGACCTTGATGATCCAGATAGGGGGAGAGTTTATCACTCTTACTTGGATAGTTGAGTTGAGTATGTTGGGACTGAACCTCTTTTCGAGGTAAATCCCGTATGGTATATTACTGGGCGAGTAGGTGTCCGACGAGGTCAGATTTGGTCAGCCTTAGAGATGTTCCGATGTTGGGATTGGCTTCCCTATGAAGTCAATCAAATCGATTAAGCAGGTAACCGATAGGTATGAAATTAGTGCGTCTCGGTAGACGTGGGTAAAATTGGATGCCAATTGGCATGAGTGGGTACGCCTCGGTGGGTGTGAGTTGGATTGGTACGTATTGGATTACGTGATTAGGAGTAGACGTTTTCTTACTGGTCGGGTGACCATGGGACTCAAAATGGACGATGGATTGAAGTTTCGTTTTGCCTAGTCCTAAATTGGACAGATGGACTCCAGAATTGGAACGTGATTGGCTACGACCTAGATCATCGTTGTCGTCGTTGTTGTTGTAGGCTGGTTGATGGATGGATGTACGTACCTTGTACATGGTTTGAGGTACGATACTAGATAGGCTTGTCGTGCCTGGTGACGGTATATAGGATATACTAGTAGTACGTTGGTGAACGTGTTGGTAGTCGGCTTAGTTCCGATACCATTGGATTAGTCGAGGACGTGGATTGGACATTGGATACTGTGCATTAGGTCATAGTAGTTCTGACGGGTCCAGTTACACACAGGTCGAGTGCTTTGTTGGTGATTGTATACTCAAGTTGAGTGTGTTGGTGGTTAGTGTAACCACAGGTGAGTAGGATGTCAGTTTTCGATTGGCGACTGTCAAGTGGTGATAGTTTATCGGATCTTTCATCGTGGATCGGTGAGTGTGATCTGTTGACTCCCTGTGGGAGCAGACATCAGGATAGGTTGGTGATTGAGAAATGAACCGTCGAGTTATTTGTGTCAGCGAATTGGTAGGATTGACGGTGGTATTAATTCGGAACGTGTGATTTCTATCATTCGACGTGGTCGAGTGTAGTCGATGCGACGTGAGTATTAGTGGTACGTCTGGGTGCAGACAAGTTTTGTGTTGACTAATGGGTGTACTAGTGTACACGTGTTGTGAGATCGAATTATTTCCACGAGGTGGATGTGGAATCACGATAGATGGAAATTCGAGGGCGAAATTAATTAAGGAGGGAAGGTTGTAACGACCCGTCCCGAATTTCAGGATTAGATTAGTGACTAATCAGGATTAGTGAGGTTAATCGGTGATTAGTTGAGCGAAATCGGACGAACGACACAAAATGACCGTTTTGCCCCTAATCGTTGGTAAAACGTTGACTTTTCGTTCTAGTGGTCAACTGGACTTTGATCGATGACTGTGACGTAGTTCGGGATGCCACGAGTTCATAGACAGGTGGCACGTTTGATTTCGACATTCGAGGGAAAAGTTATGATGTTCGGAAGTTCAAGGGTATTTTGGTAATTTGGTAAAAAAAGGGCAAATATTTGACTTTTGACTTGGGAGGTCCAATGGCCGAGGGCTGAGGACCATTACGTAGATCAGGATGATACAAATCCGTAGACATGCAGCACGCTGAAATCGGACTTCGAACGAGAAAGTTATAGGTCACGGAAGTTCGATTTCACTATGCAAAAATTACGAGGCGATAATGACATGTCAGTATCTGATTGGGCAGATATTTTAAGTGGGACCCATGGATGAGTGTCACTCATCCCATTGGCCCAATCCCCTAAATTGTGGATCTATACTAATTAATTATTATTATTTTATTAGTTTATAATTTAATCCAACCACTACTAAATCCTAACCCTCCATCTCATTTCATCCTTCAATCTTCACCCTCTATTCCTATCTCCCTTTCACCTGATCAGCCATTACCTTCTTCTATTCCTCAAAAACCCGAAACACCATTTCTTCTTTCTCCTTGAACAAATAACCCACACGACTCACCACACCTCACCACCATAATCATTATGAGTGCTCGTGTGTGACCGTGAGAGTGAAAGGAGGGACTAGGATGGCGAACCACGCCGGTGGACGGCGGAGGAAGGCCACGGAAAAGGTAACCCGAGACCTTTCCATTGTGTTTTCAAATTTCATTTTGTGTTCTAGATGTTAGGGGATATGTTGGTTGAGGGGGTGATGTCCATTGGGTATGTAGGAAGGTCTAGGGATGGTTTTGGATGGCAGGAAGTGGCTGAGCCACCCCGGGGATCGACGGAAAAAACAGGGGCCGTGAAGCTTTGCTTACACAGTCGAGTTTTAGGGTTTTCTTTAGGGTTTTATGATAGGAAAAAGGAGAAAATGATGAGACAAAGAGAATGGGATCAAAAAGGAAGTAAAAGAGGGAAAAACGGGAGAGTTATGGACTGAACCGGTTGCGCCGGTTCGGTTTGGTTCGAACGAGGTGGACCGGCCAGTTCGACTGAGGACAGGGAAGAGGAATAGTGCCCACACGTGGCCCTCATTTTGGGGATGTCTTCAACATGTGAAATCATCTATTCGTTGTAACGAACATTTTGGGACTAGTTTCGTGTCGATCGGACATCGTTCCGATAGGTTTCGTAGTGTCCGAAGGTTTAGGATCGACTTTAAAAATAGTTAAAAATTTCAAAAAATTACGGGGCTTTAGTGAGGGGTTATTTAAGTAGTTAGTAACTCTCTATTAAAATTTGGACCGATTTGGGAGTCCCGGTGATGGTGATTGGCTCCGGAGAGCCGTATGGCAAGCATATCGAGGCGGCAGCTTGGACGGTCTGTGAGTGGACCTTATTTTCTAAAGTGATGCATGCATATATGTTTATTATATGTTTTAATACTTGTTTGGTGATTCCATGAGTGCATTTGTGTGTGGTTACATATTGGCACGTATTTCGAGGTTTCGGCCCTATACGGTGCCGATACGGGTTTGTACTTCTTTGTTGAGTTCAATGAAATGGTTTTGGATTTCTAAAGGATAAACTCAGGCATGAGGCCCATTTGGTTTTGTCTCGGGCATGTGGATCTATTTATGACCTACGGGTCTGAATCGTGGTCGCGGCGAGTGCTATATGCACGGCGACTAACGATACGACACTCGCCTCCGGACTAGGATATGTTCCTTCCGGAGAGGTCACGATGCACGATCTGTGGTCGGGCAGCCGATGGAGGCTCGACTTCGGAGTGCTGACGGTTCAGGATATCAATCGGTGATGAGTGCACCATGATCTTGTGGTGGTCGCGTCGGTTGATTCGTTCACGGCGACATACTAGGATTGAGGGCGGTCCTGGATGGATGGTTGCACTCATCACTGCGATCGGAGTCGTGACTGACCCTGAGATATCGGGCACGATACCCAGTTGAGTCATGTTTTCAGGCACGAGACAAAGTTACTTTACATTTATGATTTTGGGTCGGGGACCCTAATGGATTTCCAGGTTCATGACGGTTTATGGGGACCGGCATGAACCCTTGAATGTTTTTTATGATTCATAACGGTTTATGGGGATCGGGCATGAATCCGTTGAATGGTTTTAAGGATGATTTCGTTATATATATATATATTCATATACCTTCCTTTACATGGATTATCTCCTCCGGGGAGGGTCGTTGGCCTGGGTGGACCCCGGAGTAGTCACGGAGCACTGACTGAGTGGAGTCGCCCCCGTTGGGTTCCTTACTCTCAGGAGGGCTTGTATTATAACTTCAGGGAGGGTCATTGGTCTACAGACACTGATCTAAGATCCTGAGGGACTTGGGTTTGAGACTCCGGATAGCACGCGCGTAGATTTGGAAACCGTGACGGGATTGGTTGTGTGATTTATATGTATATATGATATATGATATGTGATGTGTACAGGTTTTGGGCTGAGTCCCGTATGGATTTGGGCTGTTTCCCGTATGATTGGTTTCTTTATAGATTCGGGCAGTGGCCCTTATGGTTGGTTCTTTATGGTTCTTTCGGTTATGGTTTTGGGCTTAGTTCCCACCTATGGTTCTTTTGGATAAATTGTTTTCGAATGCATGCATGCTTTTTAGTGAAGGGTACAAATGTTCTTATTAAATGTTTTTATAAACTCTTTGGTTTGTCCACTCACAGCTTTTAATGTTTTGACTGCCCTTCAAGTTGACAACGGATGCGGACTGTAGCAGAGACCGAGATATCACTTACCTCCTCAAGATCCTGGCGTACTCTGAAAGCCTGAGAGGGCTAAGGTTGGAATTTCCCTTGTCAGACACTTCGTGTCAGACGGGATCAGGGTCGTCCCGCGTTAATCCCGGGGGGATTGGGATGGGTCCTGTCACAGGACCCTATCTCGGTTACGAGGAAGGGTTATATTCAGATAGGCTAGTCTAGCCAACTTGGCCTTCTAACTGCCTTCAAAATAGGTGTCCCACTAATAGAAATTGCTACAAGACAGGGTTAGAATGGGTTCTGAATTGCAGTCCAAGAACCTTCGGTTTAATCAAGTGAAGGTAGAGCAAGCCAGTATCTTGCATGCACTGTTCTTTTCTATGTCTTTTTCAAGGACTTTAAATACTTTCTTTTGTGTTTAGCCCAAGTTTTTTTTATGGCATGTTCATGTTAGCATATTATTGTGCAGGATAGGTGGGGGTTAGATAGATGAATCCCTTCAAGTCGGAATGACGATACTAGACCATAATGTGGAGATGGCTCTATAACCTAGAGCTGGCTATATAATGCATTAGTTAGTATATTTTAGATATCTATATCAAACTTGATGAAATCAATTGTATTGAGATGGATTCGAAGTACAAACAATTAGAAAGTAAAATGCTTAAATACTTAAAGTAAGGAATGAATAACTAGTGTTGTAAGTAAACTATCTCTAAACTAGCTAGCCTTGAGTGGCAGGTTGGTCGAGAGACCACAAACTGGATGAACAGCCATTGGAATCATTCTATAGATTAGCAGAGCAGTGGAAACGACATGATGACATTTGAGAGAGGGAATGTGAGTGCCTCAAAGACTAGTTTGGCGTAGTGGGATGAGTGAGATGTTAGAAGGCCTTCAAAACAAGCTATAAAATCAAGTCGAGATGAAACCAGGTGGTCGAGAAGCCTTCAAAGTCGAACATGGCATGCAAGTTGGGATGAAGGAAAGTTTGGTGTTCTTAAAGTACAAATTGAGAAAGGTTAAGAAGAGAACTGAATCTTGATCCTAGATCTAAAAAACCAGGTTTTGCCAAGAATGCGAGCTTTTGGGTAACAAAGAAACGTTTGAAAGTTTACAGTTGTTGAAACTGATTGAGTTTAATTAATGTTTTTTTGATTAAGTTGTTGGTTGTCATTTGATATGATGATTTTTTTCTCCTTTTATAGTCACCATGGGAGCGAGACTAGTTAACGTGTGCATCCACGCGTGCTCCTCCTTTGCGATGACTTTGTAGCACATCCCCTTTTTCTTCTGACTGTTTCGGTGCCGTGTCAGCGTGATTGCTTCAATCATGCTTGCAGCTCCCTATGAATCAACAAGTGAATGCTAGTTGGGCTTTAGACTTTAGTCGAATTGGGTCTTTAATTTGGTAAATCTCTTCTCTGAGTCGTAGTGAATTTTTCGAGTGTAAACACTTAGGCCCATAGTAGAATCATATCTAGTAAGCTCATAATCTGGCCTGGTGAGATTACGCCAGATCCGAAATTATGCTGAATCAGCAAAACTCAAATTGAGTACTTTTCTCGCAAGACATTGGGAAGGCCGCAATGGCTCGGGGACCTTCCAATTGTGGCCTCCAAGTCCGAGTACAAATTTACTTGGATTGGAAGTAAAGCAAGCCTCTAACACCAATTCAGGTATGAAGTCCAATATCTAATTTTGGTTCTCAAATAAAGATGATTTCATCATCCAAAAAATCATCTTGCACTCTTCTCTTCTTCATAAAAATTTACAAGAAAAATGATCTCGAAGAGTGTAAAATAAGAATATTAATTTATAACTTGTAAATATACGTAGATACGAGATTCAAATTTTACTACAAAATAAATGTACATTAAATAGATTTAAACTCGAGTGCGAAATATTAGATGAAAAAAAGATTACGAAGTTTGGGATGAAGCTTCTCCCCTACTTTACGTCGTCGGCCAAAACGCACCTCAACATCAGCACACTGAGATTATGAAGTTTGGGATGAAGCTTCTCCCCTACTTTACGTCGTCGGCCAAAACGCACCTCAACATCAGCACACTATGAACATGCATCAAAAGCAGCTCAAATTGACTTCATGTTCAATTGTTCAAACCCAACAAGGAAAGAGATAAATACTTTTGAAAAAGAAAACAATTATATGAACAAATGGACAAGGCTTTTATCTATAAGCCGACTCATTTCTAAAGTGAAAAAAAAAAACAAAAAAAAAAAAGACCACCAGAAGCTTTAGATTTTGTGATTTTTTGGGCGAGATTTGTCATTTGCAAAAAATTGCAAAATCCCCTTTTGTCTCCTTCATGGGTAACACATTCTAAAAAGCGCGAGAATCGGACACATACCTACTCTTTTTCTTTTTCTTTTTTCCTGAATCATACCTACTCATTTATTCAATAAAGAAAGCAACCTCCACGAAAATTTCCACACGTCTGATTAAAAAAATATATATATACAAAATTACAAACCGTCCATATCTTATGTCAGTAGTAAATTTACAGTATCTTGTTGTGTTTCTTAGTCATATATATTATTATTATGAAAATGATTGATAACGTTTTTTTAATTTTACATTAACTTTAATTATAGTCATTACATTTTATTATTTATAGTAGACATTCTTAAACTGGCTAAACATACAAAAACAGTTATTTCGTTAAATTTCTAAATGATTTTTGTTAAAACAAAATACACACATGATAAGACAATTTTGTTCTTATTTTTAACAAAAATCATTGAGACATATAACAGAGTGACTGTCTTTGAACATCTAGACATAACTCAAGAATGAATGCTAGTAATATAAAATTTAAGAAAAATACTTAAAGATTTAGAAACGTTGACAAATGTTGCAAGATTAATGTAATTATATCGTTAGATTTCCTAAAAGTTGAGTCCCCGTACTTTCGAAGGCTTTTGTGTGATTACTTGTAACTCGGCTTGTAACAACACATAAAGTCTTTTAGTGAGAAGAAGAATAATACGATTGAATTATTCCTAATAATCTGCATTTCCAGTTAATATCAGAGTTGTACCCTTGAAACCCTAAAAAAAGGAGCACTACTCTTCTTGGCTGAAAAAACAAGAATGGCGCCGCCTATGCTTGAATCTCTTGAAATCCTAAACTACACATGAATCTCTGAATCCCTGAAAGTACCCTTGAATCACTGAAAGTACCATTATTCTAATGATGGAAACAATAAATCCAAGGCCTGCTACCAGTCATGTAACCGGTCATACTCTAATCGTGACTTGATCATTCTTGTCCTCCAATGGTCCTAAGGGTAATTATCGTCCCTCCTCAAATCGTGCTCGTACTCATTGCAATCAATCTAGTCATGACATGAATAGGTGCTATAAAATTGTGGGATACCCTGAATGGTCGGATTATAATCATGACCCAAGAAAGAAAAATTCTAATAAAAGTTCTACATCTCTCGTCAGTGTCACTGTTGGTAATCATGCTAAGCCTTTAAAAAAAATTTCAATTGTTTCTAATAGTACATGGATAATTGATCATGCACTACACCAAAAGAAGGCTTTTAGGGCGCGCAAATTAGGGCGTACAAAAATGCGCTGACAGGACCCGCCCCGATCCCAAAGGGACCACAAGGGGACGTGCCCTGCTCCCGTCTGACACCCAATAATTCATACCAATTTTAACCTCAAAACATCAAATGCATAAAAACCGAATAAAAGTTTACATCAAATCCGAATTAAACAGATGTCAGACAAGGGATGAAATCCAAAATTACAAGTTGCGAGCACGACTCTAAAGTAAACCTGCGGGTAAACCACCCAACAGGGGTTCAGGTACGCAGAAGTAGATCTATGCCTCAGCCTCAGGTTCCTCCTCTACCTCAGTATCACGACCTGGAGGGGTTACCAAAAACATTAAGGGTGAGTGGACCGAACTCAAGTTTATAAAATCATTTGATAAGTAAAACATATAATTTACCCCTCCGTTTTCCAAACATGCATGCAGCATCATTTAAAATCATAAATAACATAATATGAATCATAAGGCATGTAATAAAACCATAACCATAATTTTATCCACTGCACTATACACTCCAATCCCGACATCCCTGATGTCTGACGTCCCTGACGTCCAATAAGGTCACAATTACAAGGCTACGCGTGTCACTCGGGTCTCAATTCCGAGTTCAATCCCCGAACCCTGTTCGGTTACAGCATCCCCGATGCTTAGCGTCGTAGACGCTGGACGTTCTAGACGTCTGTGACCTCTCCGGGGTACCTCATCCAGAGGAGACAATATAATATGGAAGGATCTATACAGTGCAGTACCAAATACATTTTATTGATATCCGAATGCAAGCATATATGTATACATAGGTAAAATCTGAACCGATTGTTACGTTCCATCAGACGGGTCTCATGCCCAAATACCATGAAACGTACCATAACCGAAATTTCAATATCATCAAAACCATTTATCGATTCCAACATGTGAACATATAAGTAAATCCGAAAACATTTAAGCATGCAAGGGTTTAATGAAAACGGGCCCACTCACTGTACGATTCCGCTGCGAATCTGCGCGTACGGACCTGTACCGAGATTATCGTACAATTCCTGTCAGTTCAATTCACACGTAAGGGTCACTACAAGTCCTTAATATTTATTCAAAAGAAAGTTCGAAACAGAAGCCGGTTCGGGGAAACCGTCAAAACGTTTCCCGAGGCAACCGGCCCTAAACTGACCCTTCAAACTATCTCAGATCAACATGGTTAATTCACCAAAAATGTTCAGAATAATGAGAGGAATAAAAGTCATGTTGATCGTGATCGGAGATAAGCCCCAACGCGCCCTCACGCGCCGCCCAAAGTGGCTGCGCGTGAAAGTCACGCGCCTGACACTGTAGCTACAGTGTCAGCACCTTCACCCGTTTGTCTGTAATTCGGGCCTGCCACCCGCGGCTTGACCCGGTTGATTACCCATCAATTCCTACTCGATTTCAATCCAATTTGATCCTGACATGTTATTTAAACATCTAATTTAAGTTCTGAGTTATTAATTATCCAAATCCAATCCTTAAATGGCCCTTCGACCTGTGATCAACCAAACGGGTCAGTCACCAGAACTCACTGGTTTCAAACCCATTGTCCAATTAACTTCACAGGAAGTATAATAGGATCAAAACGAACCAAAATGAACAATCAATTGTGTCTGAAAGTACCTGAAGGTCGTCGTCCCAAGCTCTGCGATTTCCCTGAAAACAGCAGTCACCGTCCCAGCTCAGCCGTGGCTGATGGCCTTCGATTTCGATGCGGTTGAGTTCCAAACACTCCCAGAAGACTAAACCAGGCCTTGGTTTGGTCCAACAGTCACCAGAAATCAAAACCCGATTTTCCCTCCAATTTTTCCAGAAATGGCTTCACTGGTTTTCCTCACCCGTTCTCAGTTATCTCTGCATCAGAGTGATGCTCACACATGTCCTAATCAGTTTTAAACAATTTCAAGCCGTCCTAGAGGCTCGTGGGTGTCCAATTTGTCCACTGAAATTTGTCCCCCGAAAGCTTCGAATTTCGATTAATCAATTTGATCGTGTACCTGGAAGAATCAGACCACGTTTGATGCTTCAAAAAGGTTTAAACAATCAATACTTTCCAACCCACACTCACCAGTAAACAAATTGCACTCAGAGCCACCGCACATGGTGGTGCCGCCCATGTCCCTCGCGGTTTGCTACAGTAACCAGGGCAAAAGGACCAAAATACCCCTGGTTCAAATAATTACCAAACTGCCCTTCACTTTCTAGACCCGTAACTCAGCCATACGAAGTCCGATTTCGGCGTGCCGCCTGTCTACGGACTCAGGACTTCGAGACCTACCTATCGGTCTTGGAGTCGCGTGAAAATTAATTGTCAAACGAAAAGTCAACATTTTCGCCCCAACCGTCAAAATTACGGTAATGCCCCTAAACTTCCGATAGTCATAACTTTTTCCCCGATCGTCCGAATTGGACGTGCCACCTGTCTATGAACTCGTGACGTCCCGAACTACGTCACGGTCATAGGTCAAAGTCCATTTTATTCATCAATCAAAAAGTCAACAATTTGGCCATACCAATCACAAGGGTAAAAGCGTCAATTCACACATTAAATCACAATATTAAAATCCACGAATTTCCGGGGTGTTACATGCGCGCCCTAAAAAGGTACTTTTTAGGGCGTGCATTTTTGCACGCCCTAATAGAGGGTATTCTTAGACTATTTAGGGCTCACATTATGTGTGCGCCTTCGTTTATAGCTATTCAGGGCGTGCTTTGAATGTGTGCCCTAAAAATAAGGTTTTTAAGGCGTGCATTGTGTGCCCTAAAGAAATTAACTTTTAAGGCGTGCATTTGCACGCCCTTAAAACAAAGAAATTTTTATAACCCAAAATTTTCAGTTCCCGCACTTAAGTTCTAAAGGCGCCAACGCTCAATTCCTTCTCATTTGTTCGCACTTGAATTGTTTCTCAAAGAAAAGAAACCCAAATCCTCAATCTCACGTCTCCACCTCTATAGTTACAAATCCTTTATCAGTTCTCGCCTCATTCTCTTCGGTCTTCACTAACCCACATCTCCTCCAACCTACAGCCACCGCGCCACACTGCCAACCCCTAAATTCTGTCGCCAACAACCCACGCCTCTCTCATACGTACCCTCCAAATCTCACCCACCCAACCCAAAATCCCACTTACCCACCATACCAATTCATCCTCATAAACCAGCCCCAAATCCCACCGATACGCACCAAAGCCCCAGACCGTATTCGAACCCACTGAAGCCCCAAACCAAGTTCTGCAGTGATGGTGCTTAATTCTAAGTTTACCAAACTCTATTATCAGTAAAAGATAGTTTTACATTACTGATAACTGGCCGATATTGTTTCGTTAAGTCTTCGGAGTTTTCCACTAGATCCAATGATTGGTTAAGTCTCACGCTATAAATGGATCTCGTCAAACTTCGGCGTGATGTATAAATATGTTTGCAGACCAAAACACATGTTTGCTTGATTCCTGATTACTACCCTGGTGGGGAACTCTTCGTGCTTTTGGACAGACAGCCAACAAAGGTCTTCAAGGAAGATTCTGCAAGGTAAATTACATATTTACTGATACACATAACAAATAATTATAGTTTTTAATAAATAGGCACCCTTTTCCTTTGCTGCTACAAAATCACTTGTGGGAAAAAACATGGGAAGTACTTATATTCCAAATTGACTCATTTTTCGTGAGCAGAGCACTGTGAAAGCTGTATAGTTTTTGGAGAAGGACATTTCACTGCACAAATATTATGCTCATCTATGATTTGTGTACAAACTTGGTTTATGCATCGAATTTTAATTACGGAAACTTTGTTGCAGATCACATAGTGTGAAAGAATTCTGCAGCGATCCTGTAAGATTAAGTTTACCAAACTCTGCTACTTCTAAGTTTTCTCTACTGCCTTTCATTATTAAAATGGAACTTCAGTTATCAAACTCATATGGTGCTTAATTGTACCCAATCCATAAGGAACAATTAGAAGTTCTTCAGGATTTTATGAAATCATTTTAATATGTTTTAATAGCCCATCAGATTTATCTGTGGGTCTCATTGACTTAAGAGAATTTTATTCACATTTTTCTGTTCTTTATAGGCATATGCTCCATTAGATTTACAGATCTTTCTTACATATCATTGTTTCATTTGCTTCATGCGCATTTCTTTTATAAGTTTCCTAATGTATTTGGACTTAAAAACATGAAAGTTCTTACTTTTTAAATTATTAAAACAGGTCGAGAATTTTATCTCTTTAGCAGGACCTCATGCTGGTACTGCTTCTGTGCCTCTTTGTGGTGTAAGTATCATGCTATCATCGTGGAACTTTGATCACTCCCTTTACATATGCTTTTTGTCTTGCTGGGCTTCCGTTTAAGAGTGCATATGAACCAAGGCATAGATTCTACAATCCCACATTGCATACAAATTACACCCTTGGGCTATGTTTGTATGAGGAATTTAGGCTAACGTAATTAGAAATGGGCCACATGATATTAGATGGATGCATTTCCTACAGCACTCACTCAATTTAGAATATTTTGTAACGTGTTGTATGATAGTCCACTTAAGAATAGCATCTTGTTATAAGTCCACTTAAGAATTCTGCACATAGTGTTCCATATGCTTTGGTTTCTTCTCGTATCGAGTCTTTGGGACTTGGACAAGGTGGACATTTCTTTAATAGAGGGTGGTGTGGTTACAAAATTGACATTGGATTTCTAGTTACATGACTTTTTACATTGAAGCTTGGTTTTTGTAGGATTATCAATGGGTGTGTTGAACCTAGCAATTGTATTCCCACAGGTATGATCACTCCTTTTCGTTTTAGCAATGCATGTGTTTGCTGGGTTTAAATTAAATTAATATGAAACACTTTACTGGTATAAGGTTATTAGATGGTTTTGCAGTTCTCAATCAAAAGTTAAGAGATGCATGCTCGTATAACAGAATTTAAGCATTGTCCGAACTATTGGGGGTTGGCTATATGAATTCTAATCCTTCGTCCTGTCCTAGAATTAGTTATGTTTTCATTTAAGTCATATTCTATGATGACTTTCGTAACTAACACCACCTATGTTAATGTTGTTCTTCCTCTTTTTGTAGCACTCCTTCTATGTTCATTCAAATTCAAAACTTGGAGATGAGATTCATTATAACACGAGTAACCTTCATATGGAAGCTGTTTCGAGATAAATTTCCATTGTTTGTTTTTATTGAACTTTCTTTTGGCTTCTTATTGGATTGGATTTAAAATTTAAAGTAGATGGGTATGGTAGTCAGATTGAGTCATCCTCTTTTCCATTCGAGTAATCTTCATTTTCATACTAATGTGCCCAAATGGACTGAACAATTGTACTAGCAACGTCAAAAGGGAGAATTTTATTATTATTGGCCACGTAGAAAAGGAGAATTTAATTATTATCATTTTATTTACTAAAATCAATCATACTAAAAAAAATGTTGGGTGTTAATGAATTTAAGGGGGTTTTCTTCATGTTCTTTCCTCGTTATATCTCCATCAATTGTTGTTTCCATTTTCTACATGGTTGACTATGACAATAGTTGTCCCCAAAGAAAAGTTTGTCGGCTGTCTTATATGCATGACTGTCACGTTCAAAATCCACCTTCTGATCTATCCACTTATAATCCATTGCCCCTATCTTTCAATGTTGCAGACAGTGAATAACTGTTGCAGGTTTAAAAATTTTGCACCTGATTGATCGTTCTGATCAGTCTGAAAACTACCTATATTATGGAGGCCATCTTTGTCCACCGTTCAGGAGGTGTACAATTTGTGAATAATAGGATTTTGGTCTTTTATCTTCCTTTTACTGTCATGGTAATTGGACACTTAAAACAGTAGAATAGTAGATGTTCTAGGTGACCAGAATGGAGTATTCATGTTTTAATATTTCAATGTAATTGTTCTTCTAGTTCCGATTAGTTCATGTTGCAAAATGTGATTACAAGTGTGAAGACTTGCTTCCTAGTATTAATGGACAAGTCATCGAATTTCAAAACATGTAGTTTGCTAATGTGCCATTTACTGCATTTTTATTTAATATCTTGGGATTAGAAATTTAGAAAACTCATTTCCCCTATATTTCATATATCTTGGTAAGCTGCACTCTTCACTTTCATTTTCCAATATTTATTTGATTCCATTCCCAAACTAAAGCACACTTAATCATAACTAGTACTGATAACTGCATGATTTCAACCATAGGGAAAGGCAAATAAACACCGGACCTAAGATTTGTCACCCACTTTATTTCACACGCAGCTCCTATTTTGCCTTCAGCATTTTATTGCAAGTACCTTTCTCACTGGTAAACTGTGCTTTCTATATTTACATGAAAAAAAAATCATAAAACATGGGTAATAAAGAATAAATCTCTGTACGATCTTCAATAATCTCCCTTGTAAGCTTTCAAGATGCTTTTGTTACCCTGCATATAAGTCAATTAAGTTAGAAATTTATCATTATGTTGGAATAAAAGCTGAAAAGGATACAAAAAATGAAAACTGAGACTCTTCAAAATTTGTCACCCATCGTTTAGAGGAGTTCACAGTCCTGTTTTTTTTGTCACCATCCATCTTGGCTATTGCAGCTTATTTTTCTCTAACCACTGCTTTTCTCTTCATTTTTTTAGACTCTACTTCCATGGATTTTGTCACCATCCATCTTCGGCTATATTCCTAAGAAAGGCACTACAAACAATTGAATAGAGGGATTTGTAAGAGGGGAAAGGTGTTAGATAGTTGTTCATCATTTAGGCACGACTGATGTGCAAATACGAAATAACTCCACAATAATATATAATTATGCTTATGTTAATATTTAACAAAAGAACTGTCTTTCTTGTTGAGGCTCCATTTTATTTTTCTTCCGTTAAATCAAAATGCAATTTCATAGAGTGCAGCCTTCGACGATAAGTTCCAGTAGACTATAAGGCCTTTAGTTTCAGATTAGACTATTATGATTACAAGATGGTTTTAAGTAGGAGAATATTTCACCCTTTTAAGTAGTTTTACTTGGGAGAACAAATTTTATACTTTTGAAATTTGAATCAATTAAATATAACGTGATAAAAGAGTAATGAACTTGAACTGAAAGTAAATCAGTGATTTATAAGCACGATAAAGCCATTGTTTGCTACTCTGATGATCTTTTCTCCCTCCCTCTTCCTCTTTTGGTGAAAGATATCAAATTGTAGCAATGAAAACTGATGGATGCAGCATTTCTGGTTAATTACATTTTCTCTTTTATTCATGTAGCTTCCCAGGAACTAGATGCATTTGCACTACATGCGGGCAATTGGACTTTTTAGACATCTTTTATCTGAGCTTCTTACTAAATGGAGTATATACACCAATAAGGTATGCCTCACATTTTCTATCAAGTGCATTTGATATTCTTTAAATGTTGGCTTTGGTGTTCGGTTCTTGATCTATTTGAAAACAGGTTGAATCTGAAATTATTGAGTTGAATATTTATATATTATAGATCTATGAATCATTGATCTCTAGTGATCGAGCTAATCTTGTTATTGTTGAGTTGAATATTCCTTAATATTATTACTATTGATCGAGCTAATTTTGTATGCGTATACACTTTGATACATCCGAATAAATTAAATTTCAGTAATCTTACTAATATTAGCAACGTTTCCTCTTTCATTCACTCCATTCTAATTCATTGGCTGCTGTTTTCCTAGTGAAATTCCAACTCAACAAAAAAAATATCAAGGACCCAAATGAGTTTCACAAACGGAGCAAATTGAATAATATTCGTCTAATGATAATAATATTATTTGTATAGCATTTACTGGAAATTTTATTGATTACTTCTCTAATCTACTCCCCTTGTAATTTGACACAAATGCCCTAGCCTCTCCACCAGATTTAGTCTCCAATTGATAACCAATCTCTGTATTTATCTGAGTTTGCAGCACAACTTCAGATCTGTCCCAATATTAGGAAAATGAAAAATAAATATTTTGTCAAACAACATAGAGTCAAAGTTCATTTTGTAACTGTGGAGACGGATTCAGAAGGTCATTTTGTCAAACAACATAGAGTCAAAGGATATTTTGTCATATTTTGTCAAACAACATAGAGTCAAAGGTCACTACCCTTTGTGACTAATATTTAATTAAATTTCTAGGTTTATTGAGTGGATGAACTGTTGTTGTTCTGGGAGTGATGAAAACGCTCAAATTATAAATGGAGGACAGGATCCTGTTTTCCCAGTTTATCCAGACCCTCCATGCTGCAGGGACACAATGCACCACTCAAAAACCAATTCTTGTGATCTCCTTGCCCAACTTCCTTCTTCTCTGCCCTTAGCCTCTGGGTACTTATATACAGATATATATATATATATATCCTTTCTTTTTGTTTTGGTTACAAAAATAAGAATTGCCAAGTGTTTATTTTTTATGGACATGATATATGCACATGCCTTTATATCAAACCAGCCCATTTGGTTGAACACAGTGAGTCCAACCCTCATCATTTAGCATGCAAATATGTGTAATCTAATTATGATTCAACATAACCCAAATCTATACTTGTGCAATCCTAATTAGTAATTACATTTTTCAGGAAAGAGATGGCACCAGAGTTTTGGTTCCGACTGCAGGAGGGCTGATTGAGCTTTTTGTATCCAAAGATGTAAGAAAAATACTCTGCCTCACTTGAACCCTTCCTTTAGTTTCTGAAGTAAAATGTGGATTGTGGATCCCACATTTGTAAGTGGGCACTCTATGCTAATACTCAAGATTAGGCACACCATGAGCTTTCATGTTACAATCCCTAGAGACAAAATTAAAACAGACTCAAAGGACTCACATAAAACAAAGTATCATGAAGGATATTAGCAATGGACACATCACTACCCTTCTGATTTAACAGCTTTACCAAACTCTGAATCCGTCTCCACAGTTACCCTTCTATACCTTATCTACGTGTTGCCAAGGTATCAAACTATCTGGTCCCATATATTTGAAACCTTCCCCGTGAGTCATCACTTTGAGCAGGCTCCATCTTAAGAAGCAGTGTACTATTTTTTATTGTTAGATTAAAAGTCTTTCTTCATCAACCTTTCAATGTCAAAGTGGGATCATCATAACCTAGCTTTAGCTTTCCTGCACGACTTTATTACTATCTTGAAGTTTAATGCTCATTTGGTATTTTTCTTCAGTTCCATATGATTTTTGTATTGTTGTTATGTGTAAAGTTTTCAATATTGATAAACAGATTTTTCCAAGAAACAATCTTGAATTGCTTTGTTACATGAGTCAGGGGTATACCTGGATTATATTACCCTCCTTCTTCCTCTTTTGGTGAAAGATAGTAAATTGTAGCAATGAAAACTGATGGATGCAGCAGTTGTGGGTTAATTGCATTTTCTCTTTTATTCATGTAGCTTCCCAGGAACTAGATGCATTTGCACTTCTTGTGGGCAATTGGGCTTTTCAGACATCTTTTATCTGAGCTTCTTACTAACTAGAGTATATACACCAATAAGGTATGTCTCACATTTTGTATCAAGTGCATTTGATAATCTTTAAATGTTGGCTTTGGTGTTCAGTTCTTGTTATGCTTGAAAGGTTATTGTTCATTATGATCTGTTTGAAAAAGGGCCGAATCTGAAATTGTTGAGTTTAATATTTATATATTATAGATCATAGATTCATTGATCTCTAGTACCAATGTACTGTAGGAACACAAGAAATAAGAAGATAAATTATGAAACTGGATATTATTGGCATCTTCCTTAGGCACAAGTTAATGAAATCCTATTGGGACAAGTTAATGAAAATATAAGATAAACTGAATATAGATGACATACATTGTGTAGAAGCTCCAATGCTTTGGAAAAATGCTTTTGTCCAATGCAGATCATCCCCCTATCATGATGTCAAAGGAGAAATATTGTCAGCAATTTACCTTAAAAGCACCAAATCCCCAAAGATTGAGCCACCAAGAATCCCGATAAAGACCTAACAAAATTACACATCAATCATCAAACCGATGAATTCAATTCCCATTAAAGATGACGCTGCCATCACACAATGGATCAGCTCCAGTCTTCTTTATAAAATGAACCTACATAACCAGTAACTCTCTTCGGTGGCAGACCCAGTAACTTTTTCCAGGAGGGTCAATATATACTAGATCTCATTACTTTCATTAAAGTTGGACTAAAGTTTATTACCAAATTACCAATAACAAAATGCCGGCTAGTTAGATGTTCAACATGTAAAAATTTAGAAATATCGAGAAGTATATATTTTTATGGTCAAATATACAAAAAATTATTGAAAAGTTAAAATTAAATCCGACTTAATAATAGGGTTCTTAGCCAAATTTAGCTAAACATTGTTAAAAGTGCTCTTAAACCATCTGCAATGAGCTAACTTAATGAACGATTAGTTAAAAAGATGAACGCTCTTAACCCCACATAATTTTCTCACCCTTGATCCTAATCTGCTTTTATAGGTGACACCGGACCCCTGCCTTCAATTAATAATGCCAAAGGAAAACAATGCAAATGAAATGAATCTAATTAGAGGGTATTAATTAATAAATTAATAATTAATTAATTGAGGAGAGGCCACATGATCGGATCTTTGTAGCTTTAAAGTCTATATATATGTAAATGCATGTCACTGCTCGAGGGCATATGCATTCTTCTATGTTTGCACTCTTCATGCTATAACATCTGAATTAATAATGCTCCAAGTAGTGTAATTTTCTCTTTTTGTATCTACTTTTACATAGAAAAATATGCTTATGAATATGTAGTTGCAATTTGCTGAAGCTGGACGACATCTGAAAAGTCTAATTGAGAAGTTCATGCTTTGTATGAGTGTTTAAAAAATAACTAGAGGCGAGTGCAACTAACAGAGGTAGTACATCTAGCATGGATAAAGAATGGGTTTTCCTTTCCAGGTTCATCTCAAAACTCTAGAAACATAATTAAAATAAACACATGTAGTTATTTTATTAAAGAATTAGTTTATTTATTTATTTTTAGAGTGTCGAAAGCTTATCGTGAAGGGGCAAGACGTTTTGTTAATATGGTTCAAACAAGTAAAGGGCATCCAGAAACTATCCAATGCCCTTGCAGCCGTTGCTTAAACCTACAACACCATTATTTTGAAGAAGTATATGACCACTTGGTCATGTATGGGATGGATCCGACATACACTAGATGGGTCTTACATGGGGAAGATCCAAGTGTAACAGTCCAAGATGAAGATGCAGAGATGATAGAAATGATAGACACGTATAGGATGTACAGAGATACGTACTTTCAAGGATGTGTGCAGGATTTTTCTCAAGCAAAAGAGTCTGAACTTGCCTCTTTAGTGAAAGAGGCATAAGTTCCTTTATATGCAGGAAGTAATTACACCAAGATGTCGGCTACAGTGATAATATACAAGTATAAGGCCAAGCATGGTGTGACAGATAAAGCATTTGATGAACTCTTGCAGATTTTTCGAGCTTTTCTACCACAAGATAGTACACTTCCTCGTTCTTTAAACTTAACAAAAAAATTTCTGAATACCTTTGACTTAGGTTATGAGAAGATACATGCTTGTGAGAATCATTGTTATTTATTCAGAAAGGAACTAGAGCACATGGTTGTATGCCCAAAATGCGGTTCTTCACGATGGAAAATCAATGGAAGAACCAAAAGGATTCATGAAGGAGTGCCTTCTAAGGTTCTACGTTACTTTCCAATCATACCGAGGTTTAAGAGAATGTATGGCTCACTTGAAAATTCAAAGCAACTGAGATGGCATAACGATAATAAAAGTGAGGATGGGATGATGCGACATCCAGTTGACTCAATGGCATGGAAAAGAATTGATAATCAGTGGCCTGCTTTTGCATCAGATCCACGTAGTCTCCGACTTGGTCTTTCTTCAGATGGATTTAATCCCTTTGCTGATCTTAGTTCAAGATATAGTTATTGGCCAGTCATTTTGGTTATGTATAACCTTCCACCATCTATGTGTATGTCGAAAGAAAATTTATTGTTGACATTACTCATCCCCGGAAAAACGCAGCCAGGAAATAATATAGATGTATATTTGGAAAATCTTATAGAAGATTTGAAGGAGTTGTGGGTTAATGGTGTAAGTGCCTACGATGCATTTAGTAAGTCAACATTCAACTTCAAAGATGTACTAATGTGGACGATAAATGATTTTCCAGCTTATGCAAATTTATCTGGATATTCCACGAAGGGTAAAAAGCATGTCCAGTATGTGGGGTCGAGACATGTTCAAACTGGCTACGTAACAGTAGGAAGTTTGCATATATGGGCCATAGAAGGTTTCTTTCTCACAATCATCGTTTTCGATTTAATAAATCTTGGTTTGATGGAAATGAAGAACATGGCCGTAAGCCTAAAGTGTTAAGTGGTTCAGAAGTTCTTAAGGTGGTCTCATCGATTGACAGTAACTTGGAAAAAGCAAGCAAGAAGAAAGGGAAAAGAAAGAAAGATGCAATTGAAGAAAATATAGGTGAAGAAGATGGAAATGAAGAGCATGACAATGAGGAAGCTAATGTTAGCTCTCCATGAAAAAAGAAATCCATTTTCTTTGAGTTACCATATTGGCATGTAAGTCATTTCCTTTTCACAAAATCAAAAATTATTTGAAAGCTACATTTCTTAAGATGAAATAGCACTAGTATTAATGTGATTTATCAATGCTGCAGAAATTATTATTACGTCACAATTTGGACGTAATGCATATTGAGAAGAACATTTGTGAGATGACAGTTGGCACACTTTTGAATATGAAGCGAAAAACAAAGGATGGTTTGAAGACACGGAAGGATTTGAAGGAAATGGGCATTAGAAAGGGTTTACATCCAGAAAATGATGTTGCTGGTTCTAAAAATTCAAAGGCACCGTTCGTGCTATCGAAACAAGAGAAGAAACTTTTTTGTAAACGGTTTCTGAATTTAAGATTGCCATATGGTTATAGCTCTAACATTGCAAGTCGAGTATCATTACGAGATTGCAAAACTTTAAGCCTCAAGTCCCATGATTATCACATCCTAATACAACAAGTGTTGCCTGCATTGTTAAGAGGACTTCTGGAAAAAGGTCCAAGGGTTGCATTGCTTCGACTCTGTGCATTTTTCAATGCAATATGTCAGAGAGTTATTGACATAAATATGTTGGAACACCTTGAAAATGAAGTAGCAGAGACCATGTGTATGCTTGAAAGGTTTTTTCCCCCATCTTTCTTTACGATTATGCTTCACTTAACAGTTCACCTTGGACAAGAAGCTCGAATTGGTGGCCCTACACAATTTCAGTGGATGTACCCATTTGAAAGGTAATTTTCGAATTTATCTTTTCAATTTTACAATTCTAATTACCGATAGTCTTAGAGATGATAGTTATAGTTATAATGGAAATTGGGGTTTAGGTTTATGAAGGAACTCAAAGGGTATGTGAAAAACCGTTCAAATCCTGAAGGATGCATGGCTGAAAAGGTTTTAGAAAAAGAGTGCACGAGCTATTGCAGTGATTATATGACACAACCAGCAACACTCGTTGAGC
This sequence comes from Prinsepia uniflora, assembly GCA_032719365.1. NCBI lineage: Eukaryota > Viridiplantae > Streptophyta > Magnoliopsida > Rosales > Rosaceae > Prinsepia > Prinsepia uniflora. Next base: position 29,630,777 of record CM064863.1, read on the forward strand.
AACCTTATGCCGATGGTGAGAATTATGAAGTTGAAACAATAAATGGAGGGAAACCAATTGGTAAAGGAACGTTGACAACATTACCTTCTACCATGTTTGACGTTGCTCATCTCTATGTGTTGGAGAATACCCCTGAAATAAAGCCATATCGAGAGTAAGACTCATTTTTATCAATACCTTGTATTATCTTGATTCACACAGTCTAGTGTTATTGAATGTTTTTACTTTCTTGCAGAATGCACCTAGAGGAACTTAAATTTGCAGACACTCGTCTTAGGAAATGTGAAAGTCTTCTGATAAAGAAGCACATTGAAACATTCATTGAATGGCTAGCAAAGAAGGTTAGGATAGATGAAGGGCATGACATGTCAGCTATAGTGAAATGGCTTGGATGTGGACATAGAACATATGTATTCTCTTATTTAGGTCTCATTATCAATGGACATCGGTTCCACACAAGAGATGCTAAGATCAGTACACAAAATAGTGGTGTTTTCCTTGAAGCAGAAACTATGTGCAGGGCAAGTGCAAGAGACACTTCACAAGTAGTTGGAAACGTAGCATACTATGGTGTTATTACAGATATTATCTTGCTAGACTATAGAAAATTTAAGGTTCCTCTCCTTTGGTGTGATTGGGCAAACATAAGAACTGGTATTAGAGTTGAAGATGGACTTACGCTAGTTAATCTCCACCAAGGGCAGCAACAATTTCAGAATGATCCATTCATATTAGCTTCACAAGCAAAGCAGGTTTTTTATTTGAGAGCAGATGACAATTCAAATTGGTATTCTGTACTTAAAGCACCACCAAGAGGGGTTTACGAGTTTGAAAAAGTTGATGGGAATGATTACATGCCACCTGCACCTTTAGAGATGTCACAACTAAATTTGGATGATGAGGATTTTGTAAGACGCGATGAAGATGCCATAACATACAATGAAGACTGACGTTGCAGAAATAACTAATGCAATGTCCAACTTATGTTTTAGGGCCAGTAACAGTACTAAACTGTTCATATATTTCTGCTGCTTTTGGGTTCATGAAATTAACTAGTGTCCATTTTTTTCTGCAATCTCATTTCTTACATTTCATCAATGCTAATGTGTGTTGGGATGTGAATTTGTTCTATCTTAGTTTGTATTATATTGGGTTTTACGTTTATATAATGTGTGATTATGGTTGGAAATGGTTGAATATTGATGCCACTATATGGATCTTTTTGGTGTTTTGCTTTTGTCATTTGAATGGGGTTTTGGTAAGTTATTTAATTATGTATGTTTTAGCAAGGAGTTAATATGGATGATGTTTGTTATATGCTTTCACTTGGTAGCATACACATTATTGCTTTTTTTTCCTTTGCAGGCTATAATCATTCAAGCCTAATCATGTCTGGTTGTGAGGTTAGTTATAACTTTCACTCTTAAATTTCATTGATAAATAGAATGTGTATAGTTTAAAGTGCATATTGAAAACACTAACCACTTCCATTTGATTTATGAAGAGTTCAAAAAAGGGCAGCAGAAGAGCAAAGAAACAGAGATTAGCTGCTATTGCATCCGCTATTATTGAAACTAGGCAAGGACACAATGGGGCAATACGAATAACAGACGAACAACCTAATGCAAATGAAGTGCCACCCATTGTAGAACCTAATCAACAAAGAGTTGAAAATGCCTCCAACTCAGAAAGTTCAAAGAAAGCCAGAGGTAAGGCAAAAATGCTGAATATGAACAAAGGAAAAGAAAGAGAGACTCCTCTTCTAGTGGAATTTAATCACAACGGCCAACCAATTAGGAAAAATGCATCAAAGTTTGCATCCTTCCTTGGTATCACAGCAAGAGAGCTATTACCAATAAATGTGGAAAGCTGGGGAAAACTTTTAAAGGCTTATCAAAATCAACTATGGGAACTTATCTTGGTAATTTATATATAACCTTCACACACAAAATCCATTATTTATTGCTATTTCTATTCTAACACAGCATTTATTAATTTGCAGCAAAAGTTCATTGTTGATGAATGTCGCAAGAACTACGTTTTTCGAAAATTAGGAAAGCATTGGCGAGATTATCGATACAGGTTGTTGAAAAACGTTATGGTGAAAGCTAAAGAAATTGGCTTACCATAGGCTGCTGCCCTGTACAAACCAGACAACATTCATTCTATGGAAGAATGGTTATCATTTATCAAAAAACGGAACTCACCATCAAATAAGGTATGGTGTTGTGAAATGCAAGTTTAAATGATGACAATTACAATCTTGAACTGTGAACATTTGTATCTTTGTATCGGAAAAGTCTAAAAAGTTCAAAGAGATGCGTGGAAAGCAAAATCTAGTGCATAGAACAAGTCGTAAAGGCTTTGCTCGCTTAGAGGATGAAATGGTATGATTTATTGTTTATCTTAGTTTTGTGATGAAATGAAATGGTATGATATTGTTTATATAGAACAAAAGTTTGAAACAATTACATTTTTAGATTCAAAAAAGTGACTCAACTCAGGGAGTATCAAGATCTGATATTTGGATTGAAGGGTACACAACAAAAAAGAAAAGGATGAATGATAATGGTGATGATGTAGAAGTTGAGGAGCCGGAGATAGTGGTAAAAATATATGTTGTTGGATTATGTGTTTTTTTTATATTGGAGTATCGTAGTGCTTATTCTTACAATTATGTATTCCAGAAACAAGTGAAAAAATATAAGACTGAAGGAACATCTTCCTCTATTAAAGATGATGCTGTTGCAAAGATATTAGGTCCTGATCCACGTGGACGAGTGAGAGGGCTTGGGTTTGGTGCAACACCTTCAAAAGTAGATGGCCACCGACATATACGTGATGCATTCCATGTGTTAGAAAATGAGGTGGTGGACTTGAGAGTCATGGTAAGAGATCTAATTGCCCGGCTAGACAAAAGGGGGAATGATTCTGTAAGTGTTTCTCAGTTTTTGATCATTACATGTGCTTGTTATTAGAAAGAACTATAATTAGTACCAACATAGAAGGGACACATGATGAAGCTCTATTTTGCTTGTAATTTATATCAATATTACAGGAAAAAGAAAGTTCAAGTTTTCAAGATTCTGCTACTGATAGGGCTCAAAGCAAAGCAAAGAAATCTAGAAGTTTGTCTCAGTCTGCTAATCCGAGGACACAAAGCAATGGGAATGGTGCAAGTGCTCAGTCTCCTAAGGAGGGAAAAACTTGTAAATTAATGAATTGGGCTGGAACAAATCATGAAGTTGTTGCATTAGGTGAGATTATATCGACCGATCCTACTGCATTGGCTCATTTTGTGCCTATTGGAAAAAATTGTTGGAAAGTGGCAGTGCACGATGTACTAGATGATGATGCACCTATGTATCGACCAACACGAGAATTCTTTTTGATTCGTGACGCATTAGGCAGTACAATTGCTTGGCCTATTGATGACATAGAGGTAATTATCTCTCCTATACTTAATCACTAATAAATACAATTGTATGATTGGCTTATAGAGTCATTTTTCATCTAGGTGCTGGAAATTTTTGCAGGTTCTCTAATAGCCATCTTTGTCAACAACCTACGAAAGAAGGTTTTATCACATAAGGCAAGTTTGATATTCTAAGAGTTGTATTTCTATATATGTTTTGTTATCAACATGCCTTCATCTTCAATATTGCAAGTTGTTAATTAGGATGGGATGATGCTTATGTAACTCTGAATTATAGGATTAGCTGCATTATTCTGCTCTCTTGCACGAAAACAAGCAAACTGAATCCTATGCTATTAACCCATACTGTAAATTGTCATAAATTTCACATTTTCTTCACATTCATTTGGAACTCATTTTGTGAATATGAAACTAAGCTTGTTTATTCATAATAATGTTGCAGGAGTTAATATATGTTCATGGAATGATTTTGTATGAAAAAGGGAAGTTGATGCAGAATACACATGAAGGATTAAGAGGAAGAACTTGCAAATAGTGACTTGGTATACGTTTATGGAAGAATTTAGTATTCTCTTGTTAACAATCTTGAATGTTTATTTGAATTTTTTTTCGTTATGGATCTTTTTGGGTTTAGGAAATTTGGATAAGTGTACGCTGAGATGATATGATAAGTATAATTTATGTTATTTTTCTTTGTCAAGTTGTGATCTACGAATTATTCTTTATCATTGTTGATATATTTTCTTTTCTATTGAATGCATATGTGTAAATTGATTCTTAATTGATTTCTTATTGAATCTAGTATATGATATGTACCAAGTATTGAGTTTACAAATGGAATTTGAAAGAATTACTAAATAGAGGTCTAAAAAAAAATCGAACGAGGGCGTGCAAAGCAAGCCCTGAATAGATGCCGCCAAACGTTTCAGGGCGTGCAATGTGCGCCTTCATAAGTTGTATGAAAATCTTTTAAGGCGTGCATTGTGCGTCTTAAATGTTTTGGCGGGAATTGTTTTTAGGGCGTGCAAAGCATGCCTTGAATAGATGGCGCCAAAGTTTTTAGGGCGTGGAATGTACGGCTTCATAAGTCGTATGAAAATCTTTTAAGGCGTGCATTGTGCGTCTTAAATGATTTGGCGGGAATTGTTTTTAGGGCGTGCAAAGCAACCTGATGGCAGCAAAGTTTTCAGGGCGTCCAGTGAGTGCCTTAAAAAGAGTAATTAGGGCGTGCATTGCGCGCCTTAAAAGAGAATTTAGGGCGCGACATGCACGCCTTGACCATCAGTATTTAAGACGCAAAATGTGTGCCTCGAATAATAAGTGTTTTTTTACGGCATGGCCTTTTAAGGCGTGCGGCTGCGCGCCCTAAAAACCCTTTTAGGGCGTGCATTGCGCGCCCTAAAAACCCTCTTTTGGTGTAGTGCTGGTGCTACAGAACATATGAATTTTGATTCTAGAAATGTCGCATCCCTCAAACCATCCACCCAAAATATTGTTTCTACTTCCAATGGTGAGTCTGGTTGACAGGACCCGTCCCAATCCCACTGGGACCACCCGGGGACGTGACCCGCTCCCGTCTGACAATGACTCTAAACATACCAAAAGTACCCTTAAATAGAAACCGAAGACTCACATAGATAGATAACGTACAAACACAGTGTTTAAAGTGATACTGTCAGACAAGGGAAAGTAAAATACAACATGTGAGCACACTAGTCAGAGTACATTTATTCGGTGCTCAACCTACCCACAAGTGGGTGTACAGGTGCACAGCTAGGCAAACTAAACCTCTGCCTCCCCCTCCGGATCCTCCTCCTCTATTGCCGTGTCAGGGTCTGGAGGGGTCAGTAAAACAAGGGTGAGTGGGCCAAAAATAACAGTTTAGAAATCAATTTAATAATAAAATAATCATAAGGTTTTACCCCTCCGTTTTCCAAATCTTGCATGCAGTGAAAACATAATATTATAATGAAATCATAACAAATGAACCACAATAATAATCGTAAGGTGAAACTAACATATCAGTGCACTGTAAAACCTAACCCAAATGATGTCACGGTTCTAAGGCTACGCATTGCCACTCAGGGTCTCACACCCGAGACTCTCTAGGTACATCAGCTCCCGGTATCCCGGTCACTGCCCGAGGTATATGAACATGCCTTCCTGAGAGTAAGCAGCCCAACGGGGGTCAACTCCACTCAGTCAGAGCCCCGTGACTACTCCAGGGTCCACCCAGGCCAACGACCCTCCCTGGAGGAGACAATATACACAGGTAGGAAAGTACAGTACAATAACAGTACAGTTTACCCTATGTCCCCCGGACATCCCAAACAAAATCCACATATAATCCAGACGGGTCTCATGCCCAAAACATGGTAATAACATATATAAGCAGTTTATAAGACTCATCAGTGGAAATAGTAAAACAGTTTATGCATGCAAGCCTTTTATAAATCAAACAGCCCACTCACACTCGGTCCTTGCTGCTCAACGATCTCTATAAACCTGTATTATTATTCCTGAGGGTTACTTAAGGACCCTATAATATCAATACCAAGACCCTAGAACAGATCCGCCTAAAAAACGCATCCCGGGCACTATTCCCGGTGCTTCAAACCCCATTTTGGCTAACATAACGATCTCCGATCGACACGAAACCACCTCCATTGGATCCGTATCGTCGAAACCTTGAAAATGGTACCGGCCCCACCAAAATCACTGTTCACACGCGCCCCCACGCGCGTGGGTCAACGCTTCTACAGTACCGCTGACGTCAGCAGTGACGTCATGCTGACGTCAGCATGACGTCATCACTGACACTTGTCAGGTGACACGTGGCACGTTCTGATTGGTCCCTGGTCTGACAATATCTGACAGGATGATGTCATCATGACGTCAGAAGTGACGTCAGCATGATGACGTCATCATGCTACAGTACCGGGTCGACCCGTTTGACTGGAACCGGGTCGCCGTCGACCCACGGTTTGACCCGATTCCACCGCACGATTCCGGCCACCATTTTCGACAGGGTTGATCCCTATGGGTTCGTCTAGGTCTGTCCTCTGGTTCTTTGACCTCAAAATAAGAAGAAAGTGGGAAGAAACTCACCAGAATGTCTCTGAAACTCACGGTCACGGTCCGGTCGTCGTCCCCGGTGATCCACGGCGTCTCCGTCGTCCAACCCGGTCCCAAACGACTCGTCTCCCACCCTAGGACATGTCTATCACCTAACAATCAATTTCTAATCATTAAAAACGGTCGGGTCGAACAGGGAATGAAAACGGGCTTGTCGGGTTTTGGGTCTTACCGCCACCGTCACGCCGCCGTAGCCCTCGCCGTCGTCCAGTTAAGCTCCTAGGATCCCCACGGTGCAGACTGGAGCTCCTCCCGCGTCGAGGTGAGGTGGTTATCGAGGTTTGCTTCTTGGACCCGTTTCCTTGAGGTTTTCGGGTCTGAGTTTGCACGGCGGTTTCGGGGCTGGGAAGTGGGGTGGTGGCTGCCGGTGATGCTCGGTGATGGTTAGTGGATGTTGGTGATGCAGCTGGTGATCGGGTAGTGGTGTGAGAGGCGTGGGTTTGTGTGTTTGGATGGAGAGAAAATGGGAAGAAGAATGCACGGGTGAAGGGGGAATGGATGTGTGTGTTTGGGAGAAAACAGACAGAGATCGTGCATGAATAAGGAAAGCAGATGGAAATGGAGGGCCAAGATTTACTTGAGCAGCAGATCCAAAGGCTAGGAACAATTGGAGGGAAAATAATTAATATAAAAATGTGCTAAATAGTGTAAGTTGCTTTATTGGAATAGTGTGGCCTTGGATGGGTGACACTTGTCACCAATCCATCGGTTTGATTTAAAGATTAGGTTGGCACGGATTTCCGTAATAAATTAATATTTTATTCCGTTGTTCTCGGTTCGTAAGTTCCGCTAAAACGCTTCCTTGACCATAACTTCTTCATACGAACTCCGATTTCGGCGTGCCGCCTGTCTACGGATTCGTGACGTCCCGATCTACGTCATAGTCATGGGTCAAAGTCCAAATTATTTCCCGAGAAAAAGTCAAAGTTTTCCCCCCAAGGGTAATACAGTCTTTTTACATTAAAATATTATTATTCTCGGTTCGGGTCGTTACAACCTACCCTCCTTACAGAAATTTCGTCCTCGAAATTTACTCAAACAAGTATGGGTACTGCCCTCTCATCAATTCCTCGGGTTCCCATGTCGCTTCCTCCACCTCGTGGTTCCGCCATAGTACTTTAACCAAAGAAATCGTCTTGTTCCTTAAAACCTTTTCCTTCCTATCCAGAATCTGCATTGGCCGTTCCTCGAAACTCAAGTCTGTCATCAGTTCCAGTGGTTGCTCTGGCAGTGCATGAGAGTCATCCCGAAGATACTTCCGTAGCATCGACACATGAAATACGTCATGTACTCGGGAAAGCTCCGAAGGTAGTGCTAAACGGTAAGCCACCGGACCAATCCTCTCGACAATCTCATATGGTCCGATATAACGAGGACTCAATCTCCCACGTCGTCCAAATCGAAGAATCCCTTTCCACGGCGATAACTTTAAAAAGACGAAGTCACCAACCTCGAACTCTAAATCTCGGATCCGTCGGTCTGCATAGCTTTTCTGACGATCCTGGGCCGCCTTCAATCTCTCCCGAATAACCCGAACTGTCTCCTGGGTCATATCCATCAGATCCGGCCCCACTGCAGTTCTTTCTCCGATCTCCATCCAGCATACCGATGTTCTGCACTGTCGACCATACAGTGCCTCATAGGGTGCCATCCCTATACTCGCATGGTAGCTGTTATTGTAGGCAAACTCCATCAATGGCAATCGATCAGCCCACGAATCCTGGAATTGCAATACACAAGCTCTCATCATGTCTTCGAGAGTCTGTATCGTCCTTTCAGACTGCCCGTCGGTCTGAGGATGGAATGCCGTACTGAAGTGCAATTTCGTATCCAAAGTAGTCTGTAGACTCCTCCAAAACCTGGATGTGAAACGCGGATCCCGATCCGACACGATCGACTCTGGGGTACCATGTAGTCGGATGATCTCATTGATGAATAACTGGGCCAAACGGTTTAGCTTGTACGTCTCACGTACAGGCAGAAAATGCGCTGATTTAGTCAACCGGTCCACTATTACCCAGACTCCATCAACTCCACTCCTTGTCTTCGGTAACTTGAAGACAAAGTCCATTGTAATATGGTCCCACTTCCATTGTGGAATTGGAAGTGGGTGCATAGCCCCATACGGACACTGCCGTTCTGCTTTGACCTGCTGACAGATCAAACATTTGCTGACAAACTCAACTATCTCCCTCTTTATCCCTGGCCACCAATAATAGTCCCGGAGGGTACGGTACATCTTTGTCCCTCCTGGATGCATAGCATAGGCCGAACTGTGGGCCTCGTCTAAAATCTCTCTCCTCAACTCTGGTACCGCAGGTACACACAATCTCCCAAGCTTTACTAATGCTCCATCGCCCCTGACGGAGAAATCTTGTCTCTGTCCGGATTCAACCTCGTTCCTGTAATCACAAAGTATCTGGTCCTGTAGTTGAGCCTCGATGATCCTGTCGACCAACACGGGTCGCACATGAAAGCTAGCCAACAAGGCTCCCTGATCGTCCATCCCTAACATAACTCCGCTCTTCCGGAGTTCCACTAGCAAAGGAAGATACACCAATCTCAAATGCGCAACTGATCCCGCCGACTTCCTGCTAAGTGCATCAGCTACAACATTTACCTTGCCAGGATGGTACTCGATGGTACAATCATAATCCTTCAACAACTCCAACCATCTCCGCTGTCTCATGTTGCGTTCCTTCTGAGTGAACAAATGTTTAAGACTCTGGTGATCGGTGAATATTCGGCATGTCACACCGAACAAATGATGTCTCCAGATCTTTAGAGCATGAACCACCGCTGCCAATTCCAAATCATGAGTAGGGTAGTTCAACTCGTGCGTCTTCAGCTGTCGGGATGCGTAAGCAATCACTTTTCCATTCTGCATCAATACACAACCCAAACCCTGCAGCGATGCATCACTATATACCACGAACTCTCCACTGCTGTCTGGTAATGCAAGGACAGGTGCAGTGGTTAATCGGAACTTTAAGTCCTGGAAACTCTGTTCACACTGATCGTCCCATACAAACTTCACCCCTTTCCGGGTTAACCGAGTCAATGGTGCGGCAATCTGGGAGAAACCCTCTACGAATCTCCGATAGTAGCCTGCTAACCCAACAAAACTTCGCACTTCCGTCACCGTGGTTGGTCTTGGCCAATTTGTCACAGCCTCCGTTTTCTGAGGATCCACACTTATCCCCTCGGGTGATATAATGTGACCTAAGAATCCAATACTATTTAGCCAAAACTGACACTTGCTTAACTTAGCATACAGCTGCTCCTGTCGTAGTTTACCCAATACCCTTCGTAAGTGCTCCTCATGAGCCCTGACACTCCTGGAATACACCAAGATGTCGTCGATAAACACGATCACAAATTTATCCAAGTATGCTCGAAAGACTCGATTCATCAAGTCCATGAATGCAGCTGGTGCATTCGTCAATCCAAAGGGCATCACCAAGAACTCATAATGCCCATACCTCGTTCGAAAAGCTGTTTTCTGAACATCCCCCTCGGCTATTCTAAGTTGATGGTATCCTGACCTCAGATCTATCTTGGAGAAATATCGCGCTCCTCGTAACTGATCGAACAAATCATCGATCCTGGGTAAGGGATACTGATTCCTTACCGTAGCCTTGTTCAACTGCCGATAATCCACACACAACCGTAAACTACCCTCTTTCTTTTTCACAAATAAGACCGGCGCTCCCCATGGTGATGTACTGGGTCGGATAAACCCTAGATCCACCAATTCCTGTAATTGGATTTTCAATTCCCGTAGCTCCGCCGGTGCCATACGGTACGGTGCTTGTGAAATCGGTCGAATCCCGGGGAGTAACTCGATCGTAAAGTCGATCTCCCTGGGTGGTGGTAATCCAGGTAAATCTCCTGGAAAGACATCAGGAAATTCCCGTACAATCGGAATATCCTCAATACGCAAAGATTCATCCGTAGACTCTACCACATAAGCAAGATAACCCTGACACCCCTTCTGTAAGAGTTTAGTAGCTGTGAGTGCAGATATTACCTTGGGTGATGCGTCTCCACACTCTCCCTGAAATATCACTTCCGGTAATCCTGGACCTCTCAAAGTCAACCGCATGTTACCACAGTCGATGAGTGAATTGTACTTCGACAACCAATCAACTCCAAGTATCACATCGAAATCGTGAACATTCATCAGGATTAAGTCTGCCGGAAATTCGACTCCCTCAATCTCCACAGGACAAGCTCGTATCTCCTGGTTCACCCGGTAGGTCACACCCATCGTTGTCCCCACTCCCATCTCGTGCTCAAGTGCGGTCACCTCTCGGCCCAACAGACTCGCACAACGCGGTGAAATAAAAGAATGAGTTGCCCCCGAATCCATCAATGCACGAACAACCATGCCATAAATATGTACAGTACCTGTCAACACTCCCGGAATGGATCTGGCCTGCTGCTGGGTAACAGCATAAACACGAGCCATAGACTCCGCAGGTCGTCCCCGTCCTCTAGCCCCTCGATCACGGCCACGCACAACACCGCGTGTCCGGCTGCTGTCAGTCTGGGATGCTGTGCTCTGCGCTGGCGCAGTACTGTCGCGAATCAGTGGACACTCAGAAGCATAATGCCCCGGCTCCCCACAAGCGAAGCAGGTGACCTCCCTAGGTCGACCCGAGTATCCTCCCAGTGAGATGCTCATCGGTGAGTAAGATCGCTGCCAAGCTCCAGAACGCTGTCCAGACCTCTGAGGACTCCTGAACTGACCAGAACGTCCTTGGCTGCCAGAAGACGAAGATCCACCAGAATGTCCTCCCTTCGAGCCACGACGGCCCGAGAATCCCAAGTGTGGGCGATCACGTCGCCGAGTCTCCCCCTCAGCTCACTGACGAGCCAGGATACTGTTCTCAACCCTGGTCGCCGCATCAGTCAGATCCCTCATGGAAGCAAAGGGTGTTGTAGTCACCATCGCCTGAATCTCAGGTCGCAAGCCCCACTCAAATCTGCGACATCGATCTGCCTCGGTGATCACGAAGTTCTCAGCAAAGCGAGACAACATCAGGAAGGTCTCCTCGTACTCTGCTACAGTCTGATCCCCCTGCCGGAGTTGCAGAAACTCCGCCTCACGGGCGTTGCGGAACGACCGTGAATAGAACTGGTTGAGAAACCGCTCTCGGAAGGTCTCCCATGGAATGGTGTGAACAGTCCAGCCGGCCAAAACAAGGTTGTGCCACCATCGATAGGCGCTCCCATCCAGTAGGAAAGTCGCCAGTACGACACGCTCCTCCGGAGGACAGTGCATGACCTCGAAAATCCTCTCCCAGCGGTCAATCCACTGGTGTGCTTCCTCAGGGTCGGTTCCCCCACTGAAGTGCGTAGCACCCAGGCGCTGAGCCCGCTCAATGCTCGCAGTGTCTCCATTTCCTCCATTGCCCTCGTCAACACGTGCACGGGGTTCACGTCGGGGAGGCATATCCAACTGTGAAGAGGCAAACAGGTTAAAAGACATCGAAAGCGACCATGTACAAAGTACAAACCGCTAACCTAGTACTCTGACCACTAGTCCTAATGCTCTGATACCAAGCTGACAGGACCCGTCCCAATCCCACTGGGACCACCCGGGGACGTGACCCGCTCCCGTCTGACAATGACTCTAAACATACCAAAAGTACCCTTAAATAGAAACCGAAGACTCACATAGATAGATAACGTACAAACACAGTGTTTAAAGTGATACTGTCAGACAAGGGAAAGTAAAATACAACATGTGAGCACACTAGTCAGAGTACATTTATTCGGTGCTCAACCTACCCACAAGTGGGTGTACAGGTGCACAGCTAGGCAAACTAAACCTCTGCCTCCTCCTCCGGATCCTCCTCCTCTATTGCCGTGTCAGGGTCTGGAGGGGTCAGTAAAACAAGGGTGAGTGGGCCAAAAATAACAGTTTAGAAATCAATTTAATAATAAAATAATCATAAGGTTTTACCCCTCCGTTTTCCAAATCTTGCATGCAGTGAAAACATAATATTATAATGAAATCATAACAAATGAACCACAATAATAATCGTAAGGTGAAACTAACATATCAGTGCACTGTAAAACCCAACCCAAATGATGTCACGGTTCTAAGGCTACGCGTTGCCACTCAGGGTCTCACACCCGAGACTCTCTAGGTACATCAGCTCCCGGTATCCCGGTCACTGCCCGAGGTATATGAACATGCCTTCCTTAGAGTAAGCAGCCCAACGGGGGTCAACTCCACTCAGTCAGAGCCCCGTGACTACTCCAGGGTCCACCCAGGCCAACGACCCTCCCTGGAGGAGACAATATACACAGGTAGGAAAGTACAGTACAATAACAGTATAGTTTACCCTATGTCCCCCGGACATCCCAAACAAAATCCACATATAATCTAGACGGGTCTCATGCCCAAAACATGGTAATAACATATATAAGCAGTTTATAAGACTCATCAGTGGAAATAGTAAAACAGTTTATGCATGCAAGCCTTTTATAAATCAAACAGCCCACTCACACTCGGTCCTTGCTGCTCAACGATCTCTATAAACCTGTATTATTATTCCTGAGGGTTACTTAAGGACCCTATAATATCAATACCAAGACCCTAGAACAGATCCGCCTCAAAAACGCATCCCGGGCACTATTCCCGGTGCTTCAAACCCCATTTTGGCTAACATAACGATCTCCGATCGACACGAAACCACCTCCATTGGATCCGTATCGTCGAAACCTTGAAAATGGTACCGGCCCCACCAAAATCACTATTCACACGCGCCCCCACGCGCGTGGGTCAACGCTGCTACAGTACCGCTGACGTCAGCAGTGACGTCATGCTGACGTCAGCATGACGTCATCACTGACACTTGTCAGGTGACACGTGGCACGTTCTGATTGGTCCCTGGTCTGACAATATCTGACAGGATGACATCATCATGACGTCAGAAGTGACGTCAGCATGATGACGTCATCATGCTACAGTACCGGGTCGACCCGTTTGACTGGAACCGGGTCGCCGTCGACCCACGGTTTGACCCGATTCCACCGCAGGATTCCGGCCACCATTTTCGACGGGGTTGATCCCTATGGGTTCGTCTAGGTCTGTCCTATGGTTCTGTGACCTCAAAATAAGAAGAAAGTGGGAAGAAACTCACCAGAATGTCTCTGAAACTCACGGTCACGGTCCAGTCGTCGTCCCCGGTTATCCACGGCGTCTCCGTCGTCCAACCCGGTCCCAAACGACTCGTCTCCCACCCTAGGACATGTCTATCACCTAACAATCAATTTCTAATCATTAAAAACGGTCGGGTCGAACAGGGAATGAAAACGGGCTTGTCGGGTTTTGGGTCTTACCGCCGCCGTCACGCCGCCGTAGCCCTCGCCGTCGTCCAGTTAAGCTCCTAGGATCCCCACGGTGCAGACTGGAGCTCCTCCCGCGTCGAGGTGAGGTGGTTATCGAGGTTTGCTTCTTGGACCCGTTTCCTTGAGGTTTTCGGGTCTGAGTTTGCACGGCGGTTTCGGGGCTGGGAAGTGGGGTGGTGGCTGCCGGTGATGCTCGGTGATGGTTAGTGGATGTTGGTGATGCAGCTGGTGATCGGGTGGTGGTGTGGAGGCATGGGTTTGTGTGTTTGGATGGAGAGAAAATGGGAAGAAGAATGCACGGGTGAAGGGGGAATGGATGTGTGTGTTTGGGAGAAAACAGACAGAGATCGTGCATGAATAAGGAAAGCAGATGGAAATGGAGGGCCAAGATTCACTTGAGCAGCAGATCCAAAGGCTAGGAACAATTGGAGGGAAAATAATTAATATAAAAATGTGCTAAATAGTGTAAGTTGCTTTATTGGAATAGTGTGGCCTTGGATGGGTGACACTTGTCACCAATCCATCGGTTTGATTTAAAGATTAGGTTGGCACGGATTTCCGTAATAAATTAATATTTTATTCCGTTGTTCTCGGTTCGTAAGTTCCGCTAAAACGCTTCCTTGACCATAACTTCTTCATACGAACTCCGATTTCGGCGTGCCGCCTGTCTACGGATTCGTGACGTCCCGATCTACGTCATAGTCATGGGTCAAAGTCCAAATTATTTCTCGAGAAAAAGTCAAAGTTTTCCCCCCAAGGGTAAAACAGTCTTTTTACATTAAAATATTATTATTCTCGGTTCGGGTCGTTACACTGGTCCAATTATTAGAGAATGCGACGTTTCTCTTACTAATACCATGCATTTGGATTCTATTTTAATCGTTCCATCTTTGGATTATAATCTCCTCTTAGTTTCCTAAATAAATACTTCTCTAAATTGTATTGTGACTTTTTGGCCTCACCATTGTATTTTCAAGAATATCTGAACCCGAATGACAATCGGTTATAGTGTTAGGCAAGGGAAGCCGTACTTATAGCTCCTGTCCGACAATTCAAAAAAATTAACTCAGGCCCCAGAAGTGACTTCACATCAGGGTGAACAAAAAAGAGGTTTGATATATGGTTCTAGCATCGACATTTGGGACATGGCTTCATTTAGTTATTTGCAGAGACTATTTCCTTTTTCTTTCTTTGGAATTGATGTTAGTAGTTTCCATTGTGATGTTTGTGAAGTTGCAAAAAACCATCATGCTTCCTTTCTTGATAGTGTGCATAATAGTTTAGCTCATTTTATGATAATTCATTCTGATGTTTGGGGTCCATCTGAGATTGCTACCCTATGTGCATGGATCTTGTTGGTTTGTTACATTTATTAATGATTGTAACTGAATGACCTAGGAGTGTCCTGTGAAATCAAAAAGAGAAGTGAATTCCTAATTTCAAAAGTTCCACAAAAAGGTCAGTACTCAATACAAATCTCAAAATTAAGTTCTTCGTTCTGAGAGTTGGGGGAGGGGGGAGAAGAGGGAAGAGGGGTAGGGGTAGGGGGATATATGAGTGCAGATTTACAAATAAAGTTGGCGACACATGGAATTGTTCATCAAACCACTTGTCCTTACAGACCCCAACAAAATCGGTTCGCTGAGAGAAAGAATCACCATCTATTAGATGTTCTTCATGTATCATTGATTCATGCACAAATGGCCTTTAGTTATTAGGGAAAAGCCCTAAAAGTTGTAGCTTATCTAATTAATCAAATGCCTTCTAGTACTCTCAAGTCAATGAAATAAGTTGACATCGCATGGCTTACGGTGTGGTTTCTTTGGCAACATCTCTAGTCATAAAGAATATTGGTGTTATCACCCCCCTCTCAAAACAGATGTATGTTGTTGCATTTCATGAGGGGGGTATGTTTTTTCCTTATGCTGTTGAACTTTAGGGGGCGTATCAAAAGGAATTTCAGGCTTTGGATTATGACAATGATTAGATGTTGTGGTTGGTTACACTAGAAACAATGTGTGGCCAGCGATAGTTGCAACACCCACGTGACTTGTCACAAATGCAGTGCTTGGATCCCTTGAATGTCACCTCAATATTGATGCTGTCCTCATCACCAGATATTACTATAATGGAAGAAATGACAACATATGAGACCCCCGTGCATACAATAACTGATACACATAACCAGTCTTTATTTGAGGATGTGCTTGAGACCCAAAGAAGACAACTACCTCATTGTGTTACAAGAGGTATTCTTAGTTACGTATGAACCTGACCTCTCCAGTATAGTGAAATATCGCATGAGTCATTGTTTATAATAGTCGTCTATCTGAACCAAATAAGTCATTTGTGAATCAATTACCTACTGTATTTATTCCTAACAGTGTATAGAAATCCTTGGCTAATTCAAGGTATAAAGCAGCTATGAATGAAAAGATGTAGTCTTCATAGAAAAATGAAACATGGAAGCTTATGGATCTCCCCATGGGGAAAAAAATGTTGGATTTTCATGGGTTTATACCATAAAGTATAAAGAAAATAGTAAAATTAAGAGTTTTACGGGTCGACTGGTTACAAAAGGATACACCCAACACTGATTATACAGAGTCATTCGTGCATATGGCTAAGAAAGATACATTTCGGGTGCTGTTGCTGCTAGCAGTGAATTTGGATTGGCCTTTACACAGTTTGATGTAAAAAATGCCTTCCTACATGATGATTTTACAAAAGAAGTTTATAAGGATCTTCCTCCTGGGTGGGAAGTACCATCTAAGTATAAAATTATGGGTTGTAGATTGAGGAAATCATTGTATGGATTAAAGCCGTTTCCAAGGGCATGGTTTGGAAGATTCACAAAGTGTATGAAGAATTTTGGCTACATACAGAGCAATTCTGATCACACTTTATTTTTGATGAAAACTGATGATAACATCACAACACTCGTTGAATATGTTGATGTTATGATGGTCATAAGGAATGATCTTGAGGAAAGAACATCACTAAAAAACTATTTATCTTTGAGATGAAAGACCTCAATAATTTGAAGTGACCTCAATCATTTGAAGTACATACTTGGAATTGAAGTATCATAGTCATGGAAAGGAATATTTCTTTCTTAAAGAAAGTATGCCTTAGATTTTGCATGAAATTGTCATGTCTACCTGCCAGCCTGCAAGCTCGTCTCTATAAGAAGGACTGAAACTAGCAATAAAGCCTACTCAAGTTCCTATCAACAAAGTTAGATATCAGAGGCGAGAAACATATGAATGTTGTTTCGCATATTCTGAGCTACTTGAAAGCCTCTCCTAGGGAAAGAATTTATTTTTGTTAAGAATGAAAATTATATGAAGGTTGAAGTACACTAATGTAGATTGGGCAGGAGCACTAGACGACCGAAGGTCTACCTCTAAACATTTTACATTTGTAGGGGGCAATCTTGTTACATGGAGAGGTAAGAAACAAAATGTTGTTGCACGATCTAGTGCAAAAGTTGAATATAGAAGAATGACGCTTAGGATCCAAGAAATAATATGGCTAAAACTCTTATTGCGAGACATGGTTATCCACCCAAGGAGGCTATGAAGCTATATTGGGATAATAAGTCTACACATGATATTGGAGAAAATCCAGTTTAGCATAAACCATGTCGGGTGGACAGGTTATTTATTAAGGAGAAGTTAGATGAAAATAGTGGGAAAGTACTTAGAATTCGATCAGAAGATCAACTAGTTGATTGCCTCAATAAGGCTGTTTTGAAAACATTGTTATCTAAGTTTTCAGAAAATGCACTAACTTGAGGGGGAGTTTTGCAAGATTTATGCAATTAGATAGTTAGGTTTCTTTCTCCTAAAAGTTAGATCTTCTTACCTTAGAAAGATTTCGTGTGATTAATTATAGGTAGGATTGAAACAACATATAAAGCCTCTTACTAAGAACAGTAATACGATTGAATTATTCTCAATACTCTTAATTTCAAGTACAACAGCTTACGACTTATATTATAAAGAATGTATTTATAAGTAAACTTACTCAAAACATTAATTAATTTTTTTATAACTATGCATAACCAAATTTTTCCATAAGATGGGATATTTGGCCTTCTAGTTTAGGGGCATTTTTAAATTTAAATTTGATGAATATGGGTAGTTTTGGTTGCTTGTTCTTCATATTTTTTTCAAAAAAAAAAAATTGTTCTTAGTTTTCAATTTTATTTAATTATGTTCTAATATATTAAATTAAAAATTATTTGTTAGGGACCTTATGTCATTATCCTATTTTAATATTGTTATCATATTGTTACTGTGATGACCCAGAAATTTGAAAAAGGAAAAATTGGAAAAATTGGAAAGAAATGACGACTTTGCCCTTGGTTATGGGGGCAAAAGTTGACTTTTTGATTGGGACCTTGTTTGGACTTTTCAGAAGAACGGTTGGATAGGTCTCGAGACGTTGAATCCATAGACAGGCGGCATGCGTCAATCGGAGGTCGAATGTGAAAGTTAAGTGTATGCGAAGGCTAGGGGCATTTTTGTAATTATGCAAGGAAGGGAAAATTGGTCTTTTTGCCTGTTTGATGACTCATCAGAGGAATTGACACCTGCTCCTCACTGATTGGGATAAGGAATTGTCACTTGGTGACATTTGTCACCATAATGGATGAATTAGTGGCAAATGATTGTTTGAATATTCCAAAAGATAACAACACAATCGTTTTGTTGTTTGAGAGATGATCACCATATATGAACGAATTGAATTAACACCAGGACAGAGAGATTGAATGGGATATCCAGAGAGGAAAAGGAGGGGAATTGAACGGTGAGTGTTGAACTTCGAACCCAGTTGGACCTAGACTCAAAAACCCGAAAACCCTTGATGAACCTTAAGGTCGAATTTGAATTTGCGGCCATCCATGAGTGAAATTGACATTGGATTAAGTTTATTGAGCTCAAACCGAGTCGAACCCAATTAAACTTGAAGGGAATTAAGGTCGTTTTGGGCTAGAACATAGGGGATGAGGACTGTGGATTTTCGAACTTGAGTCTAGCAATTGGAGGGATTGAAGGATGAAATTGAGGTTAGAAATATACTTAAAATAGTCCTACGACACTTTTGGCTGGATCAATTGAAAAAAAAGGGGTCAAATTGGTGGACTACGATGGATGAACAGAGCTCGACTGTTCTTCGAGAAATCGATTTCGAACTGAGGAATGGAGGTAAGTGTTTATGTAATTGAGGTTACAGAACCTTAATTGGATGAATAACGATGCAAATGGACGGTTCAATTGTAGGAATTGATGCAGAATTGATGGGGATCCAATCGGGTTGCTTCGCGGGTTGCAAGATCCGTTTATCAGTTAAACGGGTGGGAGAGATGACACTGTAGCACGTGCGTGGATTTCACGCGCAGCCACTCATAGCGGCGCGTGGGCACGATTCTTAAGGTGAGGTCAACATGACTTTTGTTCCATTTAATGTAAAGAACATTTTAGCGTTGGTTTCGAGTCAATCAGACACCATTTCGATATTGTTTCGAGGGTCCGAAGGCTTATGTTACGTAGTTAAGTCGTAATTAATTCCCGAAAAATTTTGGGAAATTATTATGATGTTAATTGAGTCATTAGTGACCCTGAATAATGATTTTAGATAGGATTCGAGATTCCTAGAAATTTCCAAAAATTACGGAAACTCGTGCAGCTCGGAAAGCGGGCGGTTTGGACGGTGTGTGAGTGGACATTTGTTTTATAAACTGATATGCATGCATAGTTAAATGTTTTACATGATTTATGGCATGATTTGATTTGTAATGATTGCATGATTTGATACGATTATTTACGGGATTTAATGATTATTTTAATTAGTATTTTGGGCACATTTTACGAGGAAAGTACAATTGATGATTTTGGGCCAGGCCCGGGATTTAAAAGGATATTTTGACTTGGATTGTGAATTAAAGATGATTTTATGGAATTAATGATTTTCGGATATAATTTCACGGATTTACGTGCATTGAATTATTTAATGATTTTACAAATTTACGAGAAATGAAATTTGGGCTTAAGACCCCGTGATAAATGATTTTGACGTGGTTTTAATGATGATTTTGAAATAAAGCTTTTGATTGGATTTATGTTCAGTGCCCCTAGATGTGTAATTCCTAGGTAGACTTCAGATGTGTAATTCCCGAACTGACGCCGAACGTGTAATTCCCAGCAGGATGATAACTCTGGATGTGTAATTCCCAGAGGACCCTCGGATGTGTAATTATCGAGTTATGTGCTTTAGTTTATGATAAAATGGTTTTATGAAATGATTCATATGTTTGGCTTGAGAGCCAGGATTTGATACTTTTCATGTGATTTGGCTGAAAAGCCGATGATTGTTATTCATATGTTTGATTCTATGCATGCATGGTTTGATAAACTAGAGGGTAAATGATGTAATTTGAAATGTATTTTTAAATTATATTATTTTTGTACACTCACACCTTTCCTTTTTTGATAACCCCCCAGGCCGTGGCACAACGTTCGGGGATGATCGAGAGGCGGAGGCATGAGCGGAAATCAGTGCAGTTATCCCTTATCTGACAGGTGTTGAGGGGTAGTTTCAGGACTTCACTTGACTTGTCAGACGGGATCAGGACCAGGCACGGTTATCAAAGTCCAGTTGGGACGGGTCTTGTCAGTTACATATCAATTATGTCCCTAAATAATAACACCGTTGTTTGATCTAAACTGTCAAATTTTTCAGAAAAAAAAATGTAACTTCCTGTCCTTTATAATATGCTTATGTTTACACGAGAAATCAACTACTACTGGCTTTGAGAAGCTCTTTAAGAAATTAAAAACCTAATACAACTTTAGGCCTAAGCCCAACTCGTATCCAACAGCTGGATGATGGGGGAAGCATGAGTGTGATTTACACAATCACATCGACACGATGTCGAAACCGTCAAAAAGGGCAGAGAGGATGTGAAACTAAGTCATCGCGATGGAGATGCAGTTGTGGATGCACGTATGAACCATCTGCACTCCCATGCCACCTATAAAAGGAGAAGAAGCCCTCCTCTAAAAAGACATCCAACAGCTCAAACAAACAAATTGAGTAAACTCAATCATTTTCAACAACTACAAACCCTCAAAAATTTCTTTGTTACCTAAAAGCTTGCCTTCTTGGAAAAACATATCTTTTCGATCTAGGATCAAGATTCAATTCTCCTCCCAACTCTTCTCAGTTCTTACTAAGAACACTAAGCTTTCCTCCTAATCTGACTTACATCCCAAGTTTTTTTTTTGGAGACTTCCCGACAACCATACATCATCCTGACTTTCTTTCGCAACTCATTTTGAATGCCACTTTTCTCATTTCGACAGCATCAAACTAGTATTTGAGACCCTCACAATCTCACTCATTGACATCATCATATTTTTTTACTGCTTCATCAACACCCTTGGTATGATTTGAAACATATGTTCATCCAGTCGATGGTCTCTTGACTAATAAAGCCAGCCTATTCCTTAGTCTAAGGATAGTCTAGTTCACGCTCTTTTAATTAAATTCATCACGCTAGCACTTAATCATCTCTATTTTCTAAGTACATGCACTTCCCCTCTCCCTCTCTACAATTTTTATCTTCAAGACTAATTTCAATAATTGGAATACACAAGTCAATGAGTTGTATGGCTGCATAAGTGATAGAACCATCTTCATTCTTTGTTCAGTATTCTAACATTCTATCTTGAAGAGGTTCATCTATCTAACTTCCCCCTCTTAACTCTCAATTCCACGTTGCTAACATGAACACAATCATGACTATGTGCAAAAAAAAAATATTAATTGCTCGAAGGAGTCATAGAAAAGAAAAGTTCAACCAAGATGCCTATTTGCTCCACTTTCACTTTATTCGAACGATGGTTTATGGGCCACAATTTAGAAACCATTTCTAATCCTACCTGGTAGCAACTTCTACTAATGGCATGCCTAATTTAAAGGTAGCTAGAAAACCAAGTCAGCTTGATCAACCCATCTAGGGCAAGACCGCAACACCATCGCCCAAGGCTTTTAGCTTTCACCTGACTCGCCCTAGTTTCTTATACCGCACACCATTGCATTAGACAATAATTAAGAGATTCTCCTAGCTGAAATACTTGGATATCAGCTTCTTCGGAAGCGAGCCACCGGACTGCGATCTCGGATTCTACTACGACAACATTTTGGGCATGGACATATTCTAGCACGCCCAATATGACTCTTTGGCAGTGCATGTCCAAGTTCTAGTATATGGAGAGAAAACATGATGCTACATGGAGATTTGTGAGTTCGACGCCATTACAAGAATCTTGGGCCACCATTAATGGAAGACGATATGGAAACTTCTCGTGTTAGAAATCTCGAAAATATCACCAGTCAAGAATTAGCTAAGGAAAAATTGATGAAATTCATCAAGGATGCTGTAGCACCCATCTGCAAGAAAATGAAGGCTCATAACGAACATGTTTGTGAGTTCTCCATGCAAGGGAAAGCTGAGCCAAAAGGTATCACCACCCTACCACTAGAGGTGGTAAGCCTAGATAAAGGGAAATAGATTGCGGATTCTAGGGTATCTACTTTAGAACCTGTGATCACAGGGGATTTTTTCTCAAGTGCATCAATTTTTGAAGTCCCAAAAACAAGTAGGACCCTAGAGGACCAGCCAAAAGTGGACAACGGGATCCAGACCAAGTATCGACCACCCTTCCAAGAAGAGTCGAAGGTTAAAATAGCCATAAGTGTCCCGATTGGCGTTAAGGGTGACCTTGAGAACTGGAGCAAATTTGACGACACGGGTTCAGAAGAGGAATTCAGGCCTAACCACATGCCATCTTGTGTAGTTAAGCATTGGGCCAAATGACTTAAATGGCAAAAATAAGGCGTATGATTTGAGGACAACTAGTGCCTTCTAGAAGAGCCAATGTCCTCACATATATTGTAACGACCCATCCCGAATTCCGGGATTAGATTAAGACTAATGATGGATTAGCGAGAATAATCGGGAATTAGCCGAGGATTAACGAATATTCAGGGGGAAATTACGATTTTCCCTTTGAATGAGGGTGAAAAGTTGACTTTTGACCTGGAAGGTCCGTTGGCCGAGGGCCGAGGACTATTATGTATATCGGGTCGATACGAGTCCGTAGACAGGCGGCACGTCGAATTCGGACGTTCAACGGAAAAGTTACGGTTTAAGGAAGTTTCGAGGTACTATTCATAGTGGTATATTTTACGAGGCAAAAGTGGACTTTTCTCCTGAGTGGGGCCTAGATCTTTTCCCCAGGCCCAATGGATGAGTGACAAGTGTCACCCATCCATTGCTTCCCTTACATAGACACATGCAACCACTCCCCCTTCTGTTTTCATTCGATCGACCAATCCAAACCCTTCCCATCTGAATCTGTGTGAGGCCAAGAGAGTGGCTGAGGGTGCAAGGATGAAGGAGAAGACGTGTTGACAGTGGCAGGACGGCCATCAGCCATTGACGGCGGAGGAAACCGCAGGAAAAAGGTAAAACTCGAACCCCTTTTATATTTCGAATTTCAATTTCGGGTTTTAGGTGTTAAGGGAGTTAGATGTTGGTTAGGATGGGTTTAAGGGATTAGTAGGAGGTCTAGGAGAAGGTTTTGGGGGCTGAGGACGGCTGAGCAAGCCCAGAACGGTGGCTACCCCCAAACCTCTTTCTAGTGATCCTAGGAACACATTAGAACCCTTAGGTTGAAGGTTTGACACCTAGAAGTGCCCAAAATCCAGGATAACAGTTTTGGTTCAAAATGGTTTTCAGAACCAATGAGATTTAGGGTTTGTTTCTGGGATTTAATGACATAGGATGATAGGAAATGATGTTAGGATGGTGTAGGAATTAAAAGGGAAGAAAAAGGATGAAAAAGGAGTGAGGATTGGACCCGAACCGATTCCGTCAGTTCGGTCGGACCGGCTGGCGCGAGATAGAAGTAGGAACTGTTCCCTGCGCATGACTCCCACGTGCAGGGACTTCAGGCAGTGTGTGTGGGCACGTGGCCCACTTTTTGGGGAAGGTTCCAACATGTGAAATCATCTATTCAATGTAACGAACATTTTGGGACTGAATTCGTGTCGATCAGACATCGTTTAGATATAGTTCAGGCTGTTTGAAGGTTTAGGATCGGGTTTAAAAATAGTTAAAAATTTCAAAAAATTATGGGACTTTAATGAGAGGTTATTTAAGTAGTTAATAACCCTCTATTACGATTTGGACAGGTTCGGGAACCCCGGAGATAGTGATTGGCCCGGGAAGGGCGTATGACAATCATATCGAGGCAGCAGCTCGGACGGTCTGTGAGTGGACCTTATTTTCTAATTTGATGCATGAATAAATGTTTTATATGCTTTTATGAACTTGTTTTGTGATGCCATGAGTGCATTTGTGTGTGTTTACATATTTGCACGTATTTCAAGGTTTTTTGTTTTATACGGTGCTTATACTTGTTTGTGGTTTTGGTTTAAGTAAATGGTTTTGGATTTCGAAAATATGAAATCAGGCATGAGACCCATTTGGTTTTGTCTCGGGCATGTGGCCCTATTGATGACCTACGTGTTCGAGTCATGGTCGCTGCGAGTGCTGTGCGCACGGCGACGGACGATACAACGCTCACCTCCGGACTAGGATGTGTTCCTTCCAGAGAGGTCACGATGCACGTTTCGTTGTCAAGCAGCCACTAGAGGTTCGACTTCAGAGTTCAGGAGATCGATCGGTGATGTGTGCACCATGATCTAGAGGTGGTCGCGTCGGTTGATTTGTTCTCGGCGACATACCAGGATTTAGAGCGGTCTTAGATGGATGGTTGCACGTATCACTACGATTGGAATCGTGACTGACCCTGAGATATCGGGCTCGATGCCCAGTTGAGTTATGAGTTCGGGATTAAGGCCCAGTTGGTTTACGTTTGTCATTTCGGGTCGGAGACCCTAAATGAATTTTTGGGTTCATGACGGTTTTATGAGGACCGTGCATGAATCCTTTGAAAGGTTTTAAGTATGCTTTCGAAATGTATTTTCATATACCATCCTTTATTTATGGATTGTCTCCTCCGGGGAGGGTCGTTGGCCTGGTTGGACCCCAAAGTAGTCACAGAGCACTAACTGAGTAGAGTCACCCCCGTTGGGTACCTTACTCTCAGGAAGGCTTATGGATTATAACCTCCAGGGAGGGTTATTGATCTGCGAACAATGACCTGGGTGGACCCTGGGGAAACTTGGGATTATAGACCCCGGGTAGCACGCGCATAGCTTTAGAAACCGTTACAGGATTGGTTATGTGATATTTATATTATATGATATATATATTGGTTTTGGGCTGAGTCCCACATGGATTTGGGCAGTGGCCCGTATGATTGGTTTCATTGACGATTTAGGCCAAGGCCCTAATGGTTTGGTAAATGATTTTCGAATGCATGCACGCTTTTAAGTGAAGGGTATAAATGTCTTTTATGAAAATGTTTTTATAAATCCTTTGCTTTGTCCACTTACAGCTTTTAATGTTTTGAATGCCCTTCAGGTTGATCGAGGATGCGGGATGTAGCAGAGACCGAGACATCACACTCCTCCTCCGGATCCTAGCGCTCTCTGAAGCCCCAAGTGGGCTAAAGTCGGAATTTTCCCTTGTCTGACACTCCGTGTTAGACGGGATCAGGCGCGTTCCGCGTTAATCCGGGGGGATTTGGGACGGATCCTGACATATATAAAGCCTAACCCCCTGTACGTGGGCCAAGATGGTCTTTTTCTCAGGAACATCAAAACGCCAATTTTTTCACTCTTTAGTGGTGATGTTAGTACATTGTCCCTGAAATATATAGAAAGATTCTTGGCCCAATATGTAGCTCCTGAGGATAATTCCTATCTCAAGCTATGATATATTGTTCAGCAGCTCTCTAGTTAAGGATAATTTTTCTTGGTACACTTCATTGCCAGAAGCCTCCATACACACTTGGGGGCACATGGAGGCCAAGTTCCATGAAGAGCCTTACCGGGTCGAGCCTGAGGTAACAATTAGTGACCAAACTACCATCAAACAAGAAGAGCATGAGATTACTAAGAGTTTCGTTGTCATATTTAAAAGGCTGATGATGAAGTACAGGTTCCATATGAACAAAGGACAACTGGTGGCCATTGCGCAAAGAGCAGTAAGGTTCCCACTAAGGAAGAAGTTTGACAACACCACTTTCTCATACTTGTAGAAGATAATGGTATCTGTGTCGAAATTTGAGAGACTGCTGGAAGAAGAACAATGGAAGAAGCATGACTCTAAAGTACCCCATTCCTAAAAACACAAGATAATTGTTCATCACTTAGACCATAAAGAGGTCGAGGTGAAATTATCGGAAAATATAGAGGGGTGGGAACTAAAGGTGGCTACAATTATGATTTGAACTTTTGGAAAAGTCGCCCGTGACCATCAAATTATTAGTCAATCTTGTACGATATCATATATCCGTTAATCCGACTGGGGATACTTTGCCAGCAAGGTCTCGATTTACACTACATATCTTTTTTTCTTGACCAAGGCTGGAGAGATATATGATGAACTAGTTAAGGAAAAGGTAATCAAGCCTAATCTCAAGCAAGAGATGCATATAGCATAAGAGATGAAGGGAAAGCAGTTTTGCAAGTGGCACATATCACCACATCACTCCATCACAAGCTTTTCCAATTTAGGGATCAATCCAAAACTTGATCAACCATGGGCATACCCTCGCCCGACATACCAAAAGTTCCAATGACAGTGGACACATGGCATCAATAAACATGATTAGCCTACAATGGTCATAGTAAAAAAAAGGCAACGTGACCCAAAAGGCTCAACCAAAGGCTCCCAAGGAAACCCAGGGGCCTGGAGGATCACTAGCTATGGTTGTTAGGGAATTGGTCATATAAGTAAGTGCAGGACATAGTGTATGTTGGAAATCCCTAATCTAGGCGCTAAGACAGACCTAGAACTAAAGAGGTCGAGAGAAAAATGGGATGAGGACCTCCTCAACAATCCTGAAACTAGCTACGCACTTCATTATCTGAAACGAATGCTCCCTCAAAGTTCTGTCTTCTAGAGACTAGGGGATATCAAGAAACACAAATGGCTAGCCAGCCAAAAGTCTCTAGCCAACCTACGGATCCTGATGGTCGAAAGGCCACTGCTTCGGAATCATCAACATCCCGCCAAGAAAGGCCATCATCCAAAACAGAGGTGGTATTTGGTTGGTAAGAAGGGAATGACGTGTAAGGAATTAGGAAGGGCTTCCAAGAGTCAGATCCATAGATAATTTAAAGCCTACAGGTTAGCTCAAACGAGATTAAGGGCAACTCCGCTAGTAACCAATAAGGAGATGATGTGTCTTTCTGAGGAAAACTGGAGAAGAAGAAAGTTTAAGGTTAGCCTTCAAAGAAATATATATGTCCAAAACTCTACCTTGAGACTCCTGTAGGAGCCAGAAGAAAGAACACATTTGGTGACTTTGCTAAAGATGAGTTGTTGTCGAACGACCAGTCCAGGAAATCTCCACATCCTGATAATGGAAAAGATTTTGACCAGGATACTCCACGAAGTGACAGTCATAATGTGAACACAAAAGGATTTAGAGAGTTTAAAACAGCCTCGATAAAATCCAACAAATAATTTTTTTGTGAAAGGTTGAAGGCCAATGAATGGCCAAACGTAGCCTATTTGAAATGCTCAGAGAAAATATATAATATAATACAAACTATTTTTATTGAATTTCTAAAAAGACTTTCTTTTAGTTACTGATTTCAAGAAAAGGACTTGCATAAGATCTATAAAAAGTATGACACTAGATTGACTAAGTAACAGATGACGAAGAGTGGCCAAAATGCAAACAAGTTTATTTACTCCTACATAGCTGAAAGAATAGAACTTTTACAAGGATCACAGATTCACTGGGTAAGGTTTCCCAATAGCCTTATAAATAAAACCCTAATCAAAACCATCCTCATAATCAGAATGTTATAGTCGTCGAATAACAGTCAGCTCACCATCAAGGGGGATTATGTCATCCTGAGCCTTACCAACATCTCTTGAACATACGTAACTTCGACAAAAAGGGTGGCCTTCTCACAATGAGTTTTAGAACTTGGACTCCCATGGCAGTGACAAAAAGGTGGGACCTTTGCTCTAGATCTAAGATAAAACCCGCATGCTCTTGAGATTTAGCTTGGAGACACTGGAACAAAAGAAAATAATATGAGAAAGGAACTTCTACGGGATCAAGACTACCTAAGGACATTTCCAGAGGTATGGTGGAAGATTAATTTTTGAATAACAACAGAGTGCAATTGTATGTATAGATCTAAAATCAATGGGTAACATCCCAAAAGCGACAGAAATCTACAAGCAGGTAAGAAAGATCTAAAAAGATAAGGCCAATATTTTGAAATTGTGATTTTATTGGAAACGACGATATATAATAAAATAGAATTTCTAAAGTCGGGTGAAATCAATCCCCGCCATGGCCCACTCCAAGGTGCGAACCACATTAGAGTCACGAGTCGTACTCCAGTTTGATTTAACCACATCAACCGTCAAAATTTCCAAAAATACATCTGTTTTCTCCTGACAATTGATGTCAAGTTTCTCTTCATAATACATGCTCCTCTCCTCCGCCCCAACCTTGCTCTCTACCCAGAGATCTTTAGCCTTCTCTCGCATCCTTTCAAGAACGTTTTTCTCAAGGCGGAGAGGCCAGAGTTCAACTCACATCTATTTGTAGGTTGGAAGGGTTTGTTCTGATTTGGAAGAGCAAACATTGGGAGAGTTGACGGAAGCCTGAGAAACCATTATGAGAATAGAAACCAAGGGTTTGTCTTTTGGTAAATTCCCCAAAAGATAGGAATGAATAAGACTAACAATGACTTTGTTAAAGCAAAGGAGGATTTAAACACCTAAGTATCAGAAGTCATGATGCGAAAAATAAGGAGTTTTCAAAGGATACATGTCCACGCTAGTAAAAGATCTCGAATTAGAGAAATTATTATTACTCGTAATAATTAAAAGAATGAAAACAAATACCAAAGGATTCAAAGGTCTAGTAAAGCATCTAACACAGACTGAAGCATAATCCTACATAATCAAAGTTTTAAGGACTCGTCGTGGCGAGCATGATGCCTTGCTCCTTCCTTCTCAATGACACCTCAAAAACCAAAAAAAAAAGTCTTCTTTTGACTATTTGAAGGATTGTCGGATGGTCGTACATTTGGTCTTCTTGAGGGCAATTCCAGCTTTAAGCTTCTGTGTTCTCCTCTGAATCTCGACCAGCTTTTTTCCCATATTCATTCACCCTTCGCTCTTCTTCACGAACTTTTGTTTAGATATCTCCAATTCATCAGGTGTTGGAGTGTTGGCGAAAAGAGCATCCTAACGACGCTCATACTCAAAACAATTTATTAAGATATTAGTCGAAGAACTTCACCGTACACTAGGCAGAAATAACAGACAAAGGCCAATAATGGTAGATAGTGAACAAAGCTCTTCGCAGGGCTTCTAGGTCCTAAACATCTACTCCATTTTCAAAAGCTTAAAAGAGATCCTAGACAAGGATGAAATCAGGGTGAGAGGGAAACTCAGGTTTAACAAGGTCAGAACCTCCCATCAAAATCTTCTTCAACAAAGAATCCACATTTCCTAGCAAAAGCTCTGTTTTGGGAGAGTCGAGGATGTAAATAAAAACATTAAAAAGAATACTAAAAGATAGAGGAACTTTCAAAAGTTCACCTCAAGACTAGACATTAGAAATACCTCACCAAGCATGGAAACGATAACCTCTACCCCGATATCAAATTGCCTATTGGAAAAGTCAACCATATGATGATCCAGAGTATAGGAATTCCATATAAACTCTAGCGAATTTATGGCCATTTCAACTGAAGCTTCACCAAAGGGTGAAGAGATTTGACTCGGTCCCACTGCCTCTTGAGAAGGAATGGTCACACGAGCTCAGGAGAAGTTTGACCTCGTAAGGACCCAAGGGAGAAAGTGCCTCTTAAAAGGAACATTTTACTTCTCAACATAAGGAATGTGTGAGACTCTTGAGACAACCAAAGAAGAAGGTTTGACGGCTGACGCATTACAAGGGGCAGCTAAAACAGACTGAGTCTGATCAAAGCCTGAATGGTCAGGAGAAAGATTAACCATCGTATTTAGACCACCCATAGCTACATTGTTAGTTGAAGTGGCTTGGATAGGGGAAGCATGGATCAAGAGAATACCTAAAAGATCCATAGGTTCACAACTGGTTGTGGAAATAGGAGATGAGTGAAAAGAAATCATATTGGTCCCGAAAGGGATCTCGAATACAAGAGGAAACTCTGTAGGGACTAGTGGTACCTCTATTCACTTCAGAATCCTCTTGCGCCTCACAAGTGAGGTAAGTGCCTAATCATCACTTTCTTCTTCTTACTCGATGGAAGCCAAGAGACACCCACGTTTCTTTAAAACTAGAGCTTTAGCTGCATAGGGAAAAGTCGGAATCTCCATCATCATGGCAGAAGAAGGGGCTACCTTCTTACCACAAGCAAGCAACCGTCGGGGAGAACCTAGCACAAGAAAAATTAGCCTATGTTCAAAGGAAAATTGCAATAAGAAAGAACAAGGTTCTTACCCGAGAGTGAAAGGCTGAAAATTGCCTCTTCCTCCCTGATCTCTTTAGCACGACCTATTGGTTTCTCCAAGGATAGTGTAACGACTCGGATCCCGAGGAAAAGTGAAATTGGAAAATTTAAGGAGAAAATGACAATTTTTCTCCTAAGTCAAAGAGTTCCCCTTTTTATCAAAGCCAAAATGTTGACTTTTTTGACCAAGACCTTGTTTAAGTGATTCGAGAGGACCGTCATGATAGTCTCAGCCTCTCGAGTATGTTGGCAGGTGGCATTCCGAAAACGGAGTTCAGATGATTTCGTTTTAGGACTAAGATGTGATGGGGTAATTTGGTAATTTGTTTAATTGAGGGCATTTTTGTAATTTTTATTATGAGATAATTTTTGTGGATTAAATATTATGGTGACAAGTGTCACCTTATCACCTTGGTTTTTGAGGATGCATCGATCTAGTGTTAGGCGGGGGTGTTATTTTGTGTTGTGTTCATCGTGTATGTGTGGCAGAGGATACCCAAAAAATCCAAAGAGCACCCACCCAATGTACATGGTAAGGAAAACAGAAAAAAAGGGAGAAGATCAGAGGAAGAGGAAATGATTGAGGGGGGAGAAATGAAAACGAAAGGAATTAGAAAGAAATAAAAAGGAACTGACCCATGTGCTAAACCTAGAAAATTCTTCATGAGCATAAATTGGGTTTTCTCAAATTGGACCTTAATTGCTCAATTTGAGGTTATAAACCTCTTTTTATGAGCATTCTGATCAAATCCATCGAGAAATTGAAGATAATTACATCAGGATGAACGTTGGACAGTGTTCGAATTAAAATTTTGAAGGTTGAACAATTTTGAGGGATCAAGGTAAATATGATCCTCGAATTGGACATAGAAACACGTTCAGGGGTTAATTCCGAGTAGTTCTGTGTTTTTAATTGTAAAAAAGGATGAAAATGGGATGAACTGGAAATAGGTCACGAAATTGGGTCGGGACCCCAGTTCTAGACCCGGTTCTAGGAAAGAGACGATAAATAGTGATGCACAGTACTTGCATGTGGATCCCACACGCACCTTTTTATGTGGCACATGCAGACACATGAGGGGGAATTTTGAGGTGTTGTCAACATGGTTTTTAATTTTTTTCAATATTACGAACATTTTAGTTCTAGTTTCGAGTCGATCGGACACCATTTTGGGATAGTTTTGGTGGTCCAAAGGGTTAGGATTCGTTTTAATTTCATTTAAAAATCCCAAAAAATTGTGGGATTACATATATGAATATTTAGATTATTTTTTACCTTAAGATGTTGTTTATGGCAGGAAGTGGCATTCACAGAAATTACGAAAATGCGTGCAAATCGGGAGTAAATTATACAAATGGTGTGTGAGTGGACTTTCTTTTCTCTAAAATATTATGCATGCATATTTACATTATTTAAATGGTTTTCTATGTTATTGTGATGCCATTTCATTGTTTGAGATTTTATGTGAATTTTTGTGATTTTATGAATATTTTATTAATATTTTTTGCACATTTTTCGAGGTTTCCGTAAACTATGCTTCAGTTATTGATCTTATTTAGAGATCAAATTGAATATAGTTTGTGGCATGGAATAATGTGATTTTGGAATAATTATGATTTTCATATGATTTTTAGATGGTTTTTACGAAAGTATCATGAATGGCACGTTTTACGAGAACTAGGATTTAAGATGTGTTTGGGGCTTAGGCTAGAACTCCCGATTGTGATTCAATTGTGTGGTTTTGAAATGTGATATGAGTATGTGTTATTGCTATTGATGGTTTAAATTTATGTTGCGATTTTTGATTGATTAGTCTCAGACGTCGAGTTGGGGGCTCTGAATCCAGAGACAAGTAAGGTTGTGACTATGAGTTGTCAAGTGGTTATATGTGGAGTAGGGCTTTGTAACCTGAGACTAGAGTGTGGAGTAGGGCTTTGTAACCTGAGACTAGAGTGTGGAGTAAGGCTTTGTAACCTGAGACTAGTATTGTGATGCGTAGTC
This sequence comes from Prinsepia uniflora, assembly GCA_032719365.1. Lineage (NCBI taxonomy): Eukaryota > Viridiplantae > Streptophyta > Magnoliopsida > Rosales > Rosaceae > Prinsepia > Prinsepia uniflora. The sequence goes on from CM064863.1 coordinate 29,663,395, forward strand.
TTAGACATCGAGTAGGGCTTTGTAACCTGAGACTAGAGTGTGATGACGACTCAGACGTCGAGTCGGGGGCTCTATATCGTGAGTCAATTTTCACTCGGACGTCGAGGAGGGCTCTATATCCCTGAGTATATGATATGCCTACCGGTTGTGCACTTCTGATATAATGATTGATGTGGTGCTTGTGTATTGATTATTGAGGTTTTTCTTGTGCTTCGATGACGGTTTGAATATGATTGATTGTGTATAAGTACTGCGATGACGTTGAGTTGACTATATGTGAATTATGTGGTGATATTGGATACAGATTGATTGTGTGTTGTTGATATGATGCTTTGGGTTTCTTGACATATGTTATGATGTTTATTGAATAGTTTGTTGCTAACTCAGATGTCGAGCTTGGCTCCAGATCCTATGTCAGTCCTCACTTAGACGTCGAGCGGGGCTCCAGATCTAGAGTGAGTGAGTGTGAGGTCCACACTCGGACGTCGATCTAGCCTCCAGATCCTGAGTGGAGTACCTGCTACTAGTGTAGTGGGTTGATGATTGATATTGTGATGATTATGGATTGGTTATGTGTGATTATTGTGCCGGATTGTGTTAATAGTTGTGATGATTTTTGTGATGGTGGTATTGGTTAAATGATGTTTTTGAACACGAGAATCCTTTTCACCTATTTCGAGAACAAGAGTTATATTTTATTTTAATCAAAGTGAAGTGGTTTCCGTATGCATGCATGTTTTTGGATGTTTTCAAATTATGTTTTTAAAAATATTTGTTTTTGTCCACTCACGCGTTTTCTTGGTTTTGTGACCCTCCGAGGACGTTGCATGGGAATTGAGGCTCAAGCGGCGGAGGCATGACCTAAAGAAACTTATGTGTATCCCTTTTCTAACAAAGTTTCATACAGGAGTAAGGCCCGAATGTACTTTTCTAGGGAATTTCAAATTGGGTCCTGTTTGATAGGACTTCATCAGAATTATCTCCAACAAGAGTGAAGGGATCACCATCCCCTTCCATGAGAAAATCCACCTCGTCAATCCCAACCGGAAAGTTGGATGGTTAAAATGAACATAAAAAAGGAAATGGCTATAGGCTTTTGTTCCATAGAAACTTACGAATAAGGAGGCTCTTAGTCTGGTTCTAAATGGCCTTCCCAATCCTAGCAACAAGCGCCACATCCGATCTTGCCAGGTGTTTGAAAGCCTCAAATTGCTAGTTAAATACTATGTTTGGGGTTACTTTGAAGGTGTTCTCTATGTAGGATGTCCATCACCGGGAAAAGGCTTGACAACATTCACAAGATACTTTCATTGAATGCTTGCAAGTTGGACAAATGAAGGTGATCAGGAAATTTTCGAAGGCGAAAAGTAGTACTAGCATTACCTCCCCTTACAAAAGGCACAGGAATAATTTGGCAAAAACCAAACTGAGTAGCACAGAAGTTAGGTCGATAAACCTCAAAGCTATTTTTAGCATTGCTAGTAACCCCTTTCAGTAGATCTCGTAATAGTATACAGCCGATGAAGTCCTTCGCCTTTGCCTGCAAATGTACGGGTATGTTGGGGGAGTCAGGAAGGACCATTCTCGGTTAGAACGGGGAAGGCCGAAGTTGATACTGGCCTCCGAATGTTCCTTGGGACAAAGTTTCAACCGAAAGAAAAATGATAGAGAATCTAACCATGAACCTTTCATTGGTGCAAATGCATCAGCTTGTTACTTGGGATAAAGATTAAACCAAAATCTTTTTGTTGTGATCGAAATTTGGGGGAAAACTAGCTCAACCACTCCTGGACCACCCACAATGGTCCGTTCAAGATCATCTTCAAGCACAGCGGCAGATTATTGAATGGAGAAGGCTATATATCAGAGCAAGGATAATTGGGCCCATAGCAATATCACTGCATGAGGCCAAGGCTTTGGCAAGTGGAACCCACTCCATTTTGAGGCGTTTGGAAGGCGATCAGGGTGCTGTCCAGCCTGGTTTTGGTTTCCAATCTCCTCATGCAGGTCCTAAAAAGTCTTTTGGACGCTTAAACTCACTCAACAGGGCCTAAAAATCCAAAACTACACTTGACCCGATCATAGGGGTTTCGGGTTGTATCTATGAATGTGTTCCTCCGACGTGCGCCGCTGTTATCAACTATGTGTCGACGTCTAACCCTCTCTCAGCCACTCTTCAGGCTTACTTAAAGGAGATGATAGTCAATGGCTGGGTGTGTGTGTTTGTTCAAAATGGGTGCACGGGTGAATGAACAAAAGAGAGAAGGAGTTAGCAGATACATGCATCCCATCTTTTGGGTAAATGGGCCAGTCAGATGAGTGACACTTGTCACTCATCTGATTGGTCCAAGACCTCAGCTGACTAGCCCAATAATGCCACATGGCCCAAAGTCTTGAAAAATGTAAAAGTTCTTCGTGAACTCCATGACCCATAATTTCCTCATCGAGCAACTGAAATCGGCATGCTGCCTGTCTACGAACTCACGGTGACACGATCTACGTAAAGGTCAAGGGTCAACATCCAAACAGTGTCTCAGTTCAAAAGTCAATATTTTGCCTTGACCAGGGTCAAAATGGTCATTTTACATGGAATTTCCTAATTTACATAAATAAAGAAAATTCGGGTCGTTACAAACTACCCAACTAACAAAAATTTTGTCCTCGAAATTACTCGAACAAGTGTGGGTATTGCTTTTGCATCAAGGCCTCGGGTTCCCAGGTGGCTTCCTCCACAAGAGAGTTCCTCCATTGCACTTTTACCATCGGGATAGTCTTATTCCTCAGGACCTTTTGTTTCCAATCCAAGATCTGAATGGGTTTCTTTTTGAAGCTCAAATCTGTTCTAAGTTCCAAGGGTTGCTCTGCCAAGATATGTGATTCTTCCCGTACGTACTTCATGAGCATCGATACTTGAAAACCATCATGCACACGTGCAAGCTCTGGAATAAGGCTAATCTATAAGGCACTTTACCCACTCGTTTCGTAATCTCATACGACCCGATGTACCGAGAGCTCAACTTCCTAAATGGGCAATGCCCTTCCACGGCGACAGTTTCAGAAACACCCAATTCCCAACTTCAAACTCAAGATCCCTGATTCTATGGTCTGCATAACTATTTTGACGATCTTGAGCCATCTTCAGCCTTTCCCGGATGATCTTGACCTTTTCTTGGGTCACGTCTATGAGTTCTGGTGTTAGCAATGCCCTCTCACCTATTTCAGTCCAACACGACGACTTCCTGCACTGTCGTCTATACAGTGCCTCAAATGGTGCCATTCCAATACTCGACTGGTAGCTTTTATTATATCGAATTCCATCAGGGGCAGGAATGTATCCCGAGTACCTTGGAATTGTAGTACGCAGGCCCTCATCATATCCTCCTGGATCTGAATAGTCCTCTCCGACTGTCCATCAGTGTAGGGATGGAATACAGTAATAAAATGTAGTCTCGTACCAAGGGCTCTCTGTAAACTCTACCAAAACCTCAATGTAAACCGTGGATCTCTATCTGATACTATTTACTTTGGTGTCCCATGCAGTCTGACGATCTCATCAACGAATAACTGAGCTAGTCGGTTGGGTTTAACGGTTTGGCGCACAGGCAGGAAGTGCGCCGATTTCGTAAGTCGATCCACGATCACCCAAACTTCATCAAATCCGCTCCGTGTCGTCGGAAGCTTGAACATGAAGTCCATGGTAAGGTGATCCCATTTCCACTAGTGAATCAAAAGGGACTGTAAGGGTCCATATAGCCTTTGACGATCGGCCTTCACCTGTTGACAAATCAGGCATTAACTCATAAACTCTGCAATTTCCTTCTTCATGCCTACCCACCAATAGTACTCCCTGAGTGTCCGATACATTTTATTTCTTTCGGGGTGTATGGCATAGGCTAAACTGTGAGCCTCCTCAAGTATCTCTGCCCTTAAGCTAGTATCCGTTGGTACACACAGTTGACTCTATTTTAAAACTTCGTCATCATCTCTAACGGTGAAATCCTGTTTCTCTCTAGCTTCAACTTCCAATCTCAATAAATACAAGTTAGGATCTTGTAGTTGGGCATCCACAATCTGATCGAGCAGTAAGGGTCTAACATGATAGCTTGCCAAGAGAGCTCCGTCATCATCCACTCCAAGCCTAACTCCAGTCCGTCGGAGTTCCACTAGCAATGGAAGGTAAACCAAACGTAAATGGACAACTGAACTAACCGCCTTCCTGCTCAATGCATCAGCTACAACATTCGCCTTCTCGGGGTGGTACTCGATCGTGCAATCGTAGTCCTTGATTAGTTCCAGCCATCGACTCTGTCTCAGATTCAAATCCTTCTGAGTGAATATGTATTTTAAAGTCTGATGGTCTGTAACGATCCTGCACGTCTCCCAGTATAAGTAGTGTCTCTAGATCTTTAGGCCATGCACCATTGTTGCCAACTTTAAATCGTGAGTAGGGTCGTTCGCCTCATGTGATTTCAACTGTCGGAAGGCATATGCTATAACTCCCCCGTGCTACATCAACACGCAACCCAAGCCGTGTAAGGATGCATCACTATAAACCAAGAATTCCCCAGTGTCGTTCAGTAAAGCCAAAACTGGTGCAATGGTCAGCCGTTTCTTCAATTCTTGGAAACTATTCCACAGTGCTCATTCCAAACAAAGTTGACCCCTTTCCTCATCAAGCGGGTTATGGAGCAGCAATCGTAGAAAAACCTTCTATAAAACATCTATAATACCCAGCCAAGCCAATAAAGCTTTAGACCTCTGTCACAGACTTCGGTTGTTCCTAGTTGGTGATCACCTCAGTCTTCTAGGGGTCCACACTAATCCCGTCTACTGAAATGATGTGGCCTAGGAATCCAATGCTATTTAACCAAAACTGACACTTACTTAACTTAGCAAATAATTGGTTCCTTCTTAACCTCGTCAGTACTAACCTTAGGTATTTCTCGTGCGCACAAATTGGTCCAGATAAGACTTTAACACCCGATTCATTAAATTCATGAATGTCGCTGGTGCATTCGTCAATCCGAAAGGCATCACCAGAAACTCAAAATGCCCATAACGGGTCCTAAAAGCTGTCTTCGAAGCATCGTCCTCGGCGATTCATAACTGATGATATCCTGACCTCAAATAAATCTTGGATAAATACTTCGTCCCTCTCAATTGGTGGAAAAGGTCATCTATCATGGACAAAGGATACTTATTCTTCACTGTCACTTTATTTTACTGCCGGTAATCTTCACCCAACCTGAGACTACCCTCTTTCTTTCTTACGAATAGGACCGATGCTTCCCACGGTGAAACACTGGGTTGGATGAACCCCAAATTCAATAACTCTTGTAATTGTTCCCTCAGTTCCCTCAATTCTGCAAGTGCCATACGGTAAGGTGCTTGTGCAATAGGTCCTATAACTGGTAGTAGCTTGATCGTAAACTCGATTTCTCGGTGTGCTAGCAGTCCTGGTAGATCTTCTAGAAAAGCATCCAGAAAGTCCCGTATCACTGGTATATCGTCCACCCTCAGCGGAGTAACACTTGTATCCACCACGTGGGCTAGGTAAGCCTGACACCCCTTTCTCAGTAGCGTTTGAGTTGTAAGAGCCGAAATGATTCCGAGCGACGAACTCAACAAGTCTCCCTGGAATGTCACCTCAGGTAAGTCGGGACTTCGAATAAGCACCCTCTTGTTACTACAGTCCATCAAAACACCATGTTGTGACAACCAGTCCATGTCGAGTATCACATCAAAGTCATGTAAGTTCAGGAGTATCAAGTATGCCAACAATTCAACCTCCTCTACTCTCAAGGGGCAGTCCCTCAGCACCTGGTTTACTACATAAACCTCTCCAGTAGAGGTACCAACTCCTAACTCACCCCCAAGTGCGGATAACTCTCGGTCTAGTAACCCGGAAAAATCTCGTGAAATAAAAGAATGTGTGGCTCCCGAGTCCATCAATACACATAAAGATACATCAGAAATAGTAAGTGTGCCTATCACCACCCTAGGAGTAGTCCTGGCCTCTTTCCTAGTAACCCCAAAGACTCAAGCCTGAGGTCCCGCTGCACGACCACGCCCTCGCGGTCCTCAGTAACCTCCTCTGGCTCCGCCCTGGCCTCTGCCCCCAGTAGCATTTGACGTAGTACTCTGAGTCTGTTCGGTCGCACTGCCACCAGTCCACCGTGAGGAAACTCTCGAGATGTGGCCTCGCTCGCCATAAGTCTAGCAGGTAAAATCCCCTAACCTGCCGATGGATCCAACCGAAGAGCTACTGTACTGAGGTGCTCTATAACCAGATCCTCGGGCTCTCCCGAATCTGCCAAAGCGGCCACTACTCGATCGTCCACCACTGGACGACGAAGATCCACTATTGTACCAACCTCCCTTTGGAGCCCTCTAGCCCGAAGATCCCACAAAAGAACGATCACGGCGTCGTCCGCCACCAAAGTCCTGCTGGCGGGCTATCCAGCCCTCCTTCACCCTAACCGCAGTATCGGTCAACTCCTGAAGTGAGGAGAAAGAATTGAAGCAGATGTCTCCATGGCCCGGATATCACCTCCCAGACCCACCTCAAACCGTCTACACCTGTTTGCCTCCATCCCCACAAAAGCAGTTGCAAAACGCGACAACCTCTGAAACCTCCGCTCATACTCGGAGATGGTCATGATCCCCTGTTGGATCTGTAGAACTCAATTTCCGTGGCATCACGGAAGGAACGGGGATAGTACTGTTCCAGGAACCGCGTCCTAAACGTATCCCAAGTCACCGTCGTGGAATCCCAGCCTGCCAACTCCAAACCACTGTGTAGCATCCCCATCAAGTTGGAAGGTGGCCAATAGAACTCTCTGTCTAGGAAGACAGGGTATCGCTAGGAAAATCTTTTCCAGCCTCACAATCCAACGGTGGGAAATCTCGGGATCGGCCTCATCACTAAACACATTAGCACCCAAATGGCGTGCCTGCTCAGTGAAAGAACTCCCAGCACTCGAACCACATGAGTCTCCCTCGAGACCCATGTCTGGTGGTGGTGTAGGGGCAGCTCGTCTCGGGGGCATACTGAACTGTTAAGAGGCATAAACAACAATATTAGTACTACATAATACGTGTATCAATGTACCATGTACAAACCGCTAACCTAATTCTCTGCTTTGATACCAACATGACAGGATCTGCCCCAATCCCCCTAGGGACCACCGGGGGCAGGGCCTGCTCCCATCTGACATATGACCCACAATACAACAACTACCCTTACAAGGGTTAGAATATCATAACTACCCTTAACAGGGTTCCAAAATGCACACTGGAGTTTAATTTACAACAGTATCGTCAGACAAGGGACAAGAGCATTATGTTCATACTAATAATGTAATTATACAAAACCTAACCCGTATGGTGGACAGAATGCAACGGTACTATCTATGCCTCAACCCTGGAATCGGTCCCCTGCTCTGTATTACCGCCTTGAGGGTAATGAAAATAGTCAAAGTGTGAGTGGACCAAAAATAAATCAGTTATAAACACATTTCGAAAAATATATATATACTGAAGTTTTTGAAATGAGCACGCATTTAAGATAACCGTATAAGCACAATCAAATCATACATATAAGTTGTATACATATACACATATTCGTACACAAATACATCTAGATGTAACATCAGTGAAACACAATAATACATATATATAGCCCATCCTCGACATTCTAGATGTCTAACCACTATCCGTCATGATTTCTCTACAGTATGCGTACTGCTCGGGGTCTCATCTCCGAGTCTACCCCCAGGATCTACGACTTTTGGGGTGGACCTGCCTCGGCCCATTTCATATTCGAGACAATCTCATACTCGCACTCCTGAGCCTAAGCTCCTCCTCGGAGTCATCCATCCCAAGCAATGGATCGTGACAACTCTAGGATCATCGACGTCTAGAGGAGACTAACCGCACATACCGGAGGGTATATATATATATATATATATCTTTATATCTAAATGTGAAACATACGGTGCAATAATATCATATTTGAAATCCATCTTTCCTGAAGTCTGGACAATCAATGTTTAAAACTGGGACTGAGCCCGAACTTCCCAAACCTACGTCCATAATATCTTTCTTAAAACCTGTTACTCGAAAACTGCTCATACCGGATCACTGGTCAAATCATTTGAATCAATCGTTCTTTCAACACTCCGATGACCCCAGAATCTGGATCATTTGGTCCACTAAATGGGTCTCAAGGCCGAAAACCTCATTTTCACGCAAATCCATGACCAATGATTCTAGTATGTAAATTCCATAGTTTCAAAGAATTTATCTTAAATCATTTGAGAAAACAAGTAAAACAGTTATGCATGCATTTTAATATAAAACAAAGGGTCCACTCACAGTTAGTCCTTGTTGTGCTAGGAATAGTCTAACCTGTCTCGACGCTAAACATAGTCTCTGGGCCTATCCAAATACATCAAAAGGTCACTAATTGACCCTACTAGGTCTAACAACAAACCGTAGAACAAAATCGACCCGGGAAAGCATCCCGAACACGCTACGCAAGGCTTTAAACCTCAAATTTACCTATCTACCGTCTCGGATCGACATGAAACCACCACCATTGGATCCAGAACTTCGAAACCTTGAACATGGTGTTGATCCCACCTAGAAAATAACGTCCACGTGCCCCCACGCGCGGGTCAATTTTGCTAATGTCAGCATGACGTCATCTAACAATGTAAGACACTGATAGGGCCGCATGTTAGCCTCTGACAGGGCCTAGCCTTTGACAGGGCCACGTGTCGGCCCCTGACAGGGCCAAGTGTCAGGCTCTAATAGGTGCCACGCATCAGCAGCATATTGGTCCACGTCACTGACATGTCAGTGACACGTGTCACCCTCTGATTGGGCCACGTCACTAACATATGACACGTGTCCTGCACTGAGTGGTCCATATCATCCGACATCCTGATAGGTGATGGCGTCATCACCACTAACATCTCGACGAGTCTGAGTTCAGGTCGTCCAAACTCGCGAGCCCGACCCGGCTGTACCTCACTCATTCCTGAACCATTTTAAAAAATGTTTTGTTCTACAGAATTGTCTAGGTGCCTAGGTTAGATCTACGGTTTCAAAATCATTTAAAACCCAATAAAATCATACCTCAGTTCATAAAACCATGCAGCCCAAATTTCCGATCAGTTCTCCGTCGATCACGGTACTGTCCAGCCTAGTTCTGTGTTCAAATCTCCCCGTCCAGATCCTACAAAGTGTCTTGGATGCTTAAACTCACTCAACAGGGCCTAAAGTCCAAAACTACACTTGACCCAATCATGAAGGCTTCGGGTTGTACTTGTGAACGTGTTCCTCCGTCGTGCGCCGCTGCTATCAGCCCTGCGTCGCCGTCCAACCCTCTCTCTGCCACTCTTCAAGCTCACATAAAGGAGATGATGGTTTAGGGAAGGTGTTTGATGGTCGGGTTTATGTGTTTTCTCAAAATGGGTTCACAGGTGAATGAACAAAAGAGAGAAGGAGTTAGCAGATACATTGTAACCAACCGTCCCAAATTCTTGGGATTAATTATGGATTAGCGAGGCTAATCGAGGATTAGTCGAGGATTATTGAACGTTCATGGCGAAGACCATTACGTGGATCGAGTCGATACGAGTCCGTAGACAAGCGGCAAGTCGAAATCGGATGTTCTACAGGAAAGCTACGGGTCACGGAAGTTCCAAGGTACTATTACATGTTTTACGAGACGTGTGGAAGTGGGCCCAAATATTTGTATCAGGCCCAATGCATGAGTGACAAGTGTCACTCATCCATTGCTCACCTAACACAGATACATGCATATCAATTCCCATTTCTTCATTCGACCATCCATTGCCAAGAGAGTGGCTGAGAATGCAAGGGAGGCTGGACGACAATGGTGAAGGTGGTTGCGCCGTCATGGACGGCGGAGCAAGGTAAAACCCGAAACCCCCTCGTTTTAAATTCAAATTTGAATTTTGGGTATAGACGTTGGGGGCTGTTTTCTGGTGATTGGGAAGTGTTTGTGGGGTATGTATGAGCGTTTAGAGTTGTTTTTGGATGGTGGAGAGTGGCTGAGCAGCCCAGCGAAAGAGCTGGAAAATAAGGTCATGAAAGGTGAATCGAACTAGGGGGTTCTAGGTGGTTTTTCTTGGGTTTAATCACATATATAAGTTGTAAATGAAGAGAGAAAGCTATAGGAATTGAAATGGATGAAAACGGGTTGAAAATGGGTGAGATATGGCACTGAACTAGTCACGCCGGTTCGGTTGGACCGGACGAACCAGTGAACCGGTTCAGACCAGTTCACGCGAGGAAGAAGACAACTGTTCCCAGCGCGTTGGCTTCATGCGCAAGGCCTTTGGGCAGCGCGTGGAGACATGTGGGCTAGAGTTTTGGGACACGGTCAACAAATGAAATCATCATTTCGATGTAACGAACATTTTGGCACAACTTTCGAGTCGATCGAACACCGTTTCGGGGTAGTTTTGGGTGTCCGAAGGTTTAGGGGCTATGTAAAATACGTTTAAAAATCTTAGAAAATTAGGGGTTTTAATGAGAGGTTATAGAAGTAGTTAGTAACCCTCTAGTATGGTTTGGATAGGTCTAGGAGTTCCGGTGATGGTGATTAGCCAGGAAAGGCTTATGCCATGTGTATCGAGGCGCATCATGGATAGTCTGTGAGTGGACTTTGTTTTATGAATTGATGCATGCAAAAATGTTTTATATGTGTTTATGAACATGTTTTGAGATGCCATGAGTGCATGAGATTTAAATATGATTTGTTGGACATTTTTGGAGGAAAATGCATTAGTGCACGTAGTTCGAGATTTATGTTTCATATGATGTTTGGACTTCGACCAAGTATATTATGTGCCTATGTTTTTATGTGACGTTGATGGTTTCATGGGGAGGCGTAAAATCAGAGACTTGATTTATTGGTTTTAAAGGGTTTTACGGAGAAGCGTGAAACCGAGATTTTAAGAATTAGTTTTAAAAAGGGATTTCACGGAGAGGCGTGAAATCGAGGTTCAGGCTTGAGACCCAGTTGATTTATGATATCGGGTTTGAGTCCCAGTTGATTATGGTATCGGGCTTGAGTCCCTGTTGGTTTTGACATCGGGCTTGAGTCCCAGTTGAATTGTGATATCGGGCTTGAGTCCCAGTTGATTGTGATATCATGCTTGAGGCCCAGTTGAATTGTGATATCGAGCTTGTGTACTAGTTGTGGTATGAAATGAGATTCGGGTTAAAACCCTGTTGAGATGTTCGGGTTTAAGACACTATTGAAATGTGGATTTAGGATGTGGCCTGTGAGATTTGGATTTGAATCAGATTCAAGGAATCATGATGAGATGTTCAAGTATGAGACCTAATTGAACTATGATTTGAAAGCAAGTATGTGAATATGTATATACCCTCCTATTTGAGCAGAATTGTCTCCTCCAAACGTCGATGATCCTGGAGTGTCATGATCCACTACCTGGGATGAGTGACTCCGAGGGGGAGCACATGCCCAGGCGTGAGAGATATGATATAGTCTCGGAAAAGGTCTGGAGACAGGTCCTCCCAGACGTCGTAGATTCTGGGGGTAGACTCGGAGATGAGACCCGATTAGTATGCATAGTTCATAGAAATTGTGACGGGTTTTGATTAGACATCAGGGATGTCGAGGATGGGTTATATATATATGTATGTGATGTTTCACTGAGATTGGTGTGGGGCTGGGACCCCGTGCTTTCTGATTTGGGACATTGATTTTGGGCTGAGACCCTACTGAGTTAATTGCTTCAATTGAGAAGCAGTTTTCAATGTGGTTGATTTGAAAAGCATTATGTCTTACTTTCAGAAAGTATTTGAAATGAACTGCTTTTATGATGCATGCATGCTTTTACGTGAAGGGTATAAATGATTTTCGATATAAATGGTTTTTATAAAATGTTTATTTTTGTCCACTCACAGCTTTCATGTTTTTAATACCTTTCAGGTTGATCGCGGATGAGGACTATAGTAGAGATCGAGACATCACATGCCACCACCGATCCTGGTGTACTCTGATGGACACCGAACGGGTGACGATTTTATCCGTGGTCTGACACGCGGTGTCAGACGGGAGCAGGTACGTCCCACGATAATCCAAGAGGATTGGGACGGGTCCTGTCATACATGCATCCCATCTTTTGGGTAAATGGGCGAGTTAGATGAGTGACACTTGTCACTCATCTTATTGGTCCAAGACCTCAGCTGACTAGCCTAATAATGTCGCCTATCTACGAATTCATGGTGACACGATCTATGTAATGGTCAAGGGTCAACATCCAAATAGTTTCTGGATTAAAAAGTCAACATTTTGCCTTAACTAGGGGCAAAATGGTCATTTTACATGGATTTTCCCAATTTACATAAATAAAGAAAATCTGTGTCGTTACAGAGGGTCCCGAGGGTGTCAGTCTAGGTTTTATCCATCTTCCCAGTCTAGTGGGACTTCTGGAGGACGCAGTGGGCATGACGCTCAGAGCAGGGGTAAGGGTTTCTTTTACTATGCTGAGCTTGGCCATTTCAAGCGGGAGTGCCTTTACCTCCCTAATAGTGAGACCACTGATCAAGACAGAGTAAAGTTTGGATAGCAGTTGACTACACCTTTTCTGACTATGGCTACACGGAGTTAGGCACCTAACCACTAGGGTGGCAAGAATAGAGGTGGCCAAAGAGGACATGGCTGACCCACGGGAGGATGAGCCCATGTGTTTGCAGTTACCCAGCAAGAGGCACATGCATCACCCGGAGTAGTGATAGGTACTTTATCTATCTTTGGTCTGGATGCATGAGAGTTGATGTGTGTTGGGGCCTCACATTTTGTTATTTCTAGAGGTTTTACTCTATTTGCAGACTAGGAGTTTACCTCACTGGGTTAGGATATTGGTATCAGTACTCTGACTAGTGCTATGATAGATGCTAGTTGCTAATTGATAGTTTTGTGATCTGAGACTGTTCAATTTTGGCAAAAGGTTTTAACCTTAAGGCAACCTTGATTCCATTGCATATGCACGATTTTGACATGATTTTGGGGTTGAATTGGTTGAGTACCAATCATGCCTCCGTTGAGTGCTTCCTCCGTTGAGTGCTTCGAGAAGACAGTTATATTTCGTAGTTCAAACTTGCCACTGTTTGTCTTTTGTGGGGAACAGAGGATAGTTCCTTCAGGGGTTATTTCAAGTTTGGAAGACAAAAAGTTGCTAAGGAGTGGTTTTCAGGGATATTTGGCACATGTTGTAGCATTCCCGGATATCTCGGTGAGTTTGGAGGAGATACCAATTGTGAGGGACTTTCCGGATGTGTTTCCGGAGCATTTATCGAGGTTGCCACCTTAGAGGGAGATTGAGTTTACAATTGAACTTCTTCTGAGAACTCAACCTATTTTGCAACCATCGTATCGGATGGTACCAGCGGAGTTGAGGGAATTAAAGGTTCAGCTATAGGATTTAGTGGATTTGGGGTTCATTCGACCGAGTGTGTCACCTTGAGGAGCCCCTAGTGTTGTTTGTACAGAAGAATGATGGTAGTCTGTGACGTTGTATTGATTACCAGAATTAAACAAGGTGACAGTGCAGAAATGGTAGTTTGTGTAATTTGTTTGGGATGATCTGTGTGAGTGGAGCTTCTAGGAACTGAAGAAATGGTTGACTACTACTTTGTTTTTGGCCCTTCCAAATGGTTTTGGTGCGTTTGAGGTTATATTGATGCCTCTATGCAGGGTTTAGCATGTGTACTTATGCACCATGGGAGGGTTATTGCTTATGCATCTAGGCAGTTAAAACCCCATGAGTTGAATTACCCTACCCATGACTTGGAGCTTGCTGTAGTTTTACATGTACTAAAGATTAGGAGGCACTACCTCTATCTGGAGACTTGTAGGATTTTCAATGATCATCAGAGCCTAAAATATTTGTTTACTCAGAGAGAGTTGAACTCGAGGCAGAGAAGATGGTTGGAGCTAATTAAAGACTACGGCTGTACTATTGAGTATCATCGGGGAAAGGAAAATGTGGTGGCTGATGCCTTGAGTAGGAAGTCTGCAGACTCGTTATCTTATATCTTTACCATTTATCTACCTTTATTTTTGGAGCACCGAAAGGAAAGGGTTGTGTTGGGGGTAGATGACCATGGAGCTTTATTAGCCAGTTTTCACGTGAGATCCATATTGCTTGACCAGGTAATTATAGCACAACATTAGGATCAAACTTTCTGTATCATTATGATGGAGGTTGAGGCAGGTAACCAACATGACTTTTCACTCAGAGACGATGGAGCCTTTCTCAATGAGAGTCAGTTGTGTGTGCCGGATAATTTGCAACTCAATGGGGATATTCTTGAGGAGGCGCATATTTATACTTATGCATTGCACCTTGGAGGAACCAAGATGTACCGTACCCTAATAGAGTATTACTGGTGGTCAGGGATGAAATGGGATATTTCTGAGTTTGTGAGTAGGTTCCAAGTGTGTCAGCAAGTTAAGGCTGAGGCAGAGACATTATGGGAGATTACATCCACTTCCTATCCTGGAGTGGAAATGGGACCACCTTACCATGGATTTTGTGATTAAGCTTGCTAGGACACAAATGGGTCATAATGGTATCTGGGTGATTGTGGAAAGACTTACGAAGTCAACACATTTCTTTCTAGTGCGAAAGGGTTACTGAATGGATTAGTTGGCTCAGTTGTTTATGGATTAGATTTTTCATCTACATGGGGTCCCTAAATCAGTTTTTTCGGATCGTGATCCGAAGTTTACTTCGAGGTTCTAGTAGAATTTCACTCGGTCTCTTAACACCAGGTCACATTTTAGTTCAGTTTTTTAACCTCAAACTGATGGGCAGTCTAAACGGACTATCCAGACTTTGGAAGAAATGTCCAGAACTTGTGTGCTAAAATTTAGTTGGAGTTGGGATACTTACCTACCCTTGATGGAATTTGCTTACAACAATAGCTTCCAAACCAGCATTGGGATGTCTCCTTTCGAGGCATTGTATGGCCGTTGGTGTACTACACCTCTTTGTTGGACTGAGGTGGGGTAAAGGAGACTACAGATGCCGGTGTATCTTGATTTAACCATAGAAAAAGTTATAATTGTCAAGGAAATATTGAAGGTGGCACATGATCGTCAAAAGAGTTATACGGATCGTCGTATAAGGGACCTTGAGTTTGAGGTCGGAAATTGGGTCTTTCTGAGATTATCCCCTTAGAAGGGAATGGTACGATTTGGACGATGAGGGAAGTTGAGTCCTTGATTTATTAGACCTTATGAGACTATGGAAAGGATAAGCCTGGTGGCTTATCGGCTTGCTTTGCAGTTAGACCTTTCTCGTATTCATGATGTGATCCATGTATCTAAGCTTCAAAAGTATTTGTACGATGGGTCTCATGTACTGAGGGAGAAATCTATTCGAATCAAGGGAGGATCTGAGCTACGAGGAGCAACCGGTTATGATTCTAGACTAGACGGACAAGGTGCTTCGAGGAAAGACTATTTTGCTGGTTAAGGTTCTGTGATGGAGGCCACGTGGGAGCCCGAGACATTGATTCGGGACTAGTATCCACATCTTTTTAAGTGATAGGTATGAATTTCGAGGAAAAAATTTCTTTAATGGGGTAGATTGTAACGACCCAAACTTTTTTTAATTTATAGATTTAAAGTGATTTTTCGGGGGTTTTGTGGGTTTGGACGATTTTGTGCCTAGAGTTTTAGGCTAGCTGCTATTTAAGGAAAGGATAATTTTGGAAGATATAAATGTATGATATTTGGGGAGATGAATGACATGTGGCAGCTGGGGGGCACTCTTTAACCTCCCATTGGATTAGATCAGACCCACACTTGGAACTCACAAACACTCCCTTACTCTCTCCCTCTCACGTGCAACCAAAAACCCATAATTCACAAAATTCTCAAACTTCCATTTCTGGCTCATTTCAACTCAAACCAAGGCGTGGATTATGATCCTTGGACCCTCACGATCAAGAAGAATCCAAGTTTAAAGAAAGAAGGACGTGAAACCAGCAGGAACTCGGCCAAGAAGGAAACCTAAAATTTTCAAGCTTTATATCATAAAATCCAGGTAATTTCTCGCAAATCTGGGATTGGATTCGAGTTCTTAGGATCAAGTAGATGAATTTTGACTATTAGAACATTAAATTTGGTTGAGTTTTTAAGAAGTTAGGTAGGAAGGTTTGAATTTCTAGGCAAAAATGGCGGATCCCGGTCGTTTGAGAGCAGCGGCGGTGGCGCAATTGTCCTCTTCGAGGAGCTGATAATTTTAGCTTGACATTATGATGACATCACCAAGTGATGTCATAATGACATCAGCTAATACGTGGCAGGTGCCATGTGGTATGAGATGGTTGGTGCCACCTGGTAGGATTGTTAGAACATGTCAGGTGCCACATGGCAGGTGGTCAGTGGGCTACGTGGCAGGGGAACCATGGGGTAGGTTGCAACTGGTGCCACATGGCAAGATGTGCCTAGGGCTGACCGATGCTTGCGGGCGTATGGACATGAATCTCGAGGTGGTCAGTCTTGTTCAAAAGGTTTCGACTAGTTGAATTCAATGGCGGTGGTTTCAGTCCAATCGGAGTTCGTTTAGAGATAGTTTTGGGCATTTTTATCCTTGAGAAACGTGTTTAGGACGTGTTTACTATTCCAAGGTTTAGGGTATGCTTACATATGAACTTATATGGATTATTGGTAACCCTCGGGTATTGCTTTGATAGGCGATAATGCTTCATGGACTTCTAAGGCGTGCTTGGCTCAAGATTGAGCTACTAGTCCGACTATGAGTGGACATTTGCTTTCATATTTGATGCATGCATGTTTAACTATTTATATGATTCTTATGACATGATTTGGATTGCTATGATTTGGTTAAATGATTGTAAATGATTTCTGAATACTGCCGGTTTTGGTATATATATGGATTATTGGACACGTGGTTTGGTGAATATTTGGAAAACAACTGGATTTTGGGTTAGTTCCTGGGTTATGAATCTTTCAGACTTTTACTCATATTGCATACCAGGCTAAAAATATTTCATATGATAAGTGTTTTTTGATAAGTCATCCTCAAGCGATGGGATCACTAATCCGAAGTTGGACTCCGAGGATTCCCAGAGACGGACTCGGATGTGATCAAAATTGGAGTCCACACATGCCGACGGGGTTGGACCCCGCCTGATCTATATGTGTCTATGTGTTGTACAATAGGGATGCTGATTGGACCAGCGGGGTAAGGTTGACTATTCTAGGTCGTTGTGCCCAGGGTTATAAGTGTTGCATGGCTTTTGTTGAATCCAGGATTTTTGCATATCTAGCACTGGTTTACTCACCATTTTTGTTTCCTATTTATGCACGCATGTTTTCATAAAACGAAGGGAATATTTTTAATTTCGGAATACGCACTGGTTTAATGGTTTTCTTACCCTCCACGTTGCTTTTATGATGAGGGATGATTTGAGGATAAGGCATTACTATCCTCGGACAACGCACTCATTTTGAACTAGAGTAAGATTCTAGTTTTATTTATTGTCTTCTAGTGCTCTGTATAATCGTATTTAAGCTTTGTTAACGGTTCATACATGAACTTATCCCTTGTCTAACATTTTATGCATGTTTATCTTGGACTAAGGATATTTTCGATATTCTAAGTTGTTGTATTATACGAGAACATGCTCTTTCTTGTTTATCAACGTATTTTCAAGGAAGGTCCTTTTAAAAATTGTTAGTGCTACTATTCCAAAAATACATGGAGGCATTAAGAAGATTGACATCCAAATCTATGGACAGATTAGGCATGCCTCCCAGATGATACACCCTGTTAAACTGGAGGTTAGCCCGAAACATTTTTCTCATTCTATCCACCCACATGAAGAAAAATGAGATATCTTGGAATTCTAGCCGAAGGGGAAGAGATGTCATGGCCCGTCACCCCTAACACGATATTGTTCGCTTTGGGCCATGCCCTAACAGTTTTGTTTCTGAGAACTCACGCTCAAATTCCCAGTAGGCCACCCATCTTAGGATTGCTCTAGCCCAAACTCACTTAACTTTGCAGTTCCAACCAAACCAAAGCCAGTGAGCTCCCAAAAGTTGCATTCCTAGGAAGACATCGTCCACACATGTAAGACACTTCACCTTTCCCTCTTGAAGCAATGTAGAATTGATCATCGTTCTTGCATCCCAAGCTCACAGGTCTTGCTCGCTAGTCTTGCATACCAAACTCACGGGTCTTGCTTGCCAATCTGCTTCCCAAGCTCACAAGTCTTACAATCCACCCATCTTGGGGCCTAGCGTCCTCGCTGGCACACTTCCGGTCGGAGCCCAACTTTGATACCATTTTGTCACGACCCGTCTCCCCTAACACCGTATTTTCCACTTTGGGTCATGCCCTCACGATTTTGTTTCTAGGAATTCACGCGTAACTTCCCAGTAGGTCACCCCACTTGGGATTTCTCCAGCCCAAACTCAATTAACTTTGGAGTTCCAACCAAATCCAAAGCCAATGAGCTCCCAAAGTATCTCGTTACTCGGAAGACATCGTCCACACATATAAGACACCTCACATTTCCCTCCCCGAACAATGTGAAATTTCTCACCGCTCTTACTTCCCAAGCTCATGGGTCTTGCTCACTAGTGTTGCTTCCCAAGCTCATAGGTCTTACTCACTAGCCATGCTTCCCAAGCTCATGCGTCTTACAAGAGATGATTCCATGAATGATGGGATTTACTCCAAGGGAAGGAGGGATATTGGTAAATAGGAGTGGCTTGAATTTCAGATAGACCTCGGTAAAGTGGGGTCACCATTTTAGAAATCAGACCATGCTAGCAGGAACCTAGAGTGCGACGAGGCCTATCTTCCACCTCGGGAAGGAGGTTCTGGGCAATGAGGTTTTTCACCTCACAATCCCTTAACATCTGCTCCCAAGATTCACGAGACTCCTAGAACCTTTCGCCATAAATTCATTTGGCATCGTTCGTGGGATCTACAAACCCTCACGAGGAAGAGGAGCCCACTGCGTTCTTACCCTCTATGGCTGATTTGGAAGACATGGTTAAACGGAGATTTATTATTGAGCTTAGAAACTCAAAAAGGGGAAATTTACATTGAATTCGTGTTGTTTGTGTTGAGCCATCGAGGGTTCAATGGATGGAGAAACACGAAAAGTGGGGTCGTCAAAGTCATAAGGTAATGGGGCAACATGAATCCAAAAGCCTTTTGATCCAAGATTCAGAGAGAAATGTTTATACCCGAAATAAACTACTATGGGTCTGGAAAAGGTATTTAAGAAATCAAAGACCCAATCCAACGTTAGGCCCAAGCCCAACTCGTATCCAGCAACGAGATCATAGGGAAGCGTGATCGTAATTTACGTAATCACACTAACAGATCACCGAAACTATCAGAAGGGGCCGGGTATGCAACTTAGTCATCGCGAAGAAGATGCACGTGTGATGCAAGTGTCGACCATCTGCACTCCTGTGCTACCTATAAAAGGAAAAGAAGTCATATTCTCAAAAGATAACTAACAACTCAATAAAAAAAACAATTGATTAAACTCAATCAATTTCAACAATTGAGAACCCCAAAAAATTTCTTTGTTACCCAAACACTCGTCTTCTTAGAAAAACATGTCTCTTCGATCTAGGATCAAAATTCAATTCTCATTTCAACTCTTCTCAGTTTATACTAAGAATGTCAAGCTTTCCTCCCAATCTGACTTTCATTCCAAATTCATTTTCTAGAGACTTTTCGACCACCATACTTCATCCCGACTTGTTTCCGCAACATGTTTTGAACGCCACTTTTCTCATTTTGACTGTATCAAACTAGTCTTTGAGACCATCATTTCTCACTTCCTAACATCATCATGTTTTTTATTACTATGCCAACACCTTTTGTATGATTTCCAACAGATGTTCATCCAGTTGATGATCTGTTGACCAAGAATGCCAGGATATGGCTTAGTCTAGAGATAGTTTACTTCACACTCTTATAATTCAATTCATCACGCTAATATTTAATCATCTTTATTTTCTAAGTGTTTGCACTTCCCCTCTCCCTCCATACAATCAGTTTCTTCAAGTTTGATTTCGATAACTAGAATACACCAACCAATGAGTTGTATAACTGCATAAGTCATAAAACCATCTTTGTGTATTGGTTCAGTATTCGAACAGTCTAGCTTGAACTTGGACTAGGCGCAAAAGAAAATATTTAAAATCCTCGAATGAGGCATAGAAAAGAACAGCACAAGTAAGATGCCCTGTTTGCTCCACTTTCACTTTATTCGAACAATAGTTTATGGACCGCGAATCAGAAACCATTTCTAACCATATATAGTATCAGCTTCTACTAGAGGCACGCTTGCTTTGAAGGTAGCTAGAAGGCCAAGTCAATTGGACCAATCCAAGGCTTTTAGCCTTTACCCCACTCGCCCTAGTCGCTTACACCGCACACCATTGCATCAGACTACAATGAAGAAAACCACCTCACCTAAACACTTGCATATCTGTTTCTTCGCAAGCAAACTACTAAACGACGATTCCGAATTCTATTACGACAATATTTTAGGTACAAACAGCTTACTTACTAATTATGAGTACGAAAATAAAGACTATGATTCTAATTCATACGTTGTGTGAGCAAACACTAGAGGAATAAAAAAAACATGTACGCAATTTTCTCAAAATTCGATGATGATTTGTTAGGTTTCTCTATTCTCGATTGGCAAATGTATTATTGTTATATGACATACTTTTTTTTTCCGAGAGTTATATGACATAGTTGAAAACAACACATCATCCAAATCTTAACAACTTAAACTTTTGATACCGATGATAAATTAAATTAAATTTAATATGAAAACTTTAGGTTTTCTTCATAATTTTACAATTGCACGCAAAGCAAACTTAACCATATGTGCTATGATTATGAAGTCACGTCACCTTTTATGTATGCTCAATTAAGTTTAATCAATCTTTTTTGGATCTATCTTCCTTGTTTTGGATCTATCTTCCTTGTTTCAATATGAGTTGTCACATGATAAAAGAAAATAAGGACATCACCTCATTGAAGAATCAAGGTCCTACTTAATTATTATTTGCACCAAACACTTGGACCATATCATAATTTTTCATGCCTATTAGACCCATTATTTTCACTCTGGTCGTGTCTTGAATATTGGAAAATCTTATGCTTCATTTGTTCACGCCAGCCATTCATTTGTTCACACTAGCCCTAATTCTCCAAGCAACACAAAATACAAATCCACCCAATCATGTACTGATTTGAGGCACAATAGACGCTTAATTGCCTTAATTTTGAAGATTCGATGTTATTAGACTAGATAACAGTTTAAATACATATTTCACGAAAAGAAAATTTGAATATTACTAAACTAGATAACTTTCTAACTTCAATTATTGAATTTGAAGATATTTTCATTGACGAATCGACCGTGTGCCAATAGAAGTATAAGACTTTATGGACCTTAAAACCCAAAACTCAATCACAACCCTAGTTCCCACTAAGCCGAAGGGCTTACATCACCATCTACAAGAGGGTGCCCACCATTTTGGGGCCTCAGCTTGATCCCACAAAAGCAGACATGGAAGAGATGAAGCCTGCACAAATCAAGGAGTTGCAGATTACAATTTCAAACAAAGATGATAACCAAAGCAAGAAGCACTTAGCCCCCAAGAGGAGCTCCAACAAAGACAGGCACAAAAAGGTGGATGGGAGAGGCAGAAGAATAAGGATGCCTGCTCTATGTGCAGCTAGGGTTTTTCAACTCACCAGAGAATTAGGCCACAAGTCAGATGGTGAGACAATTCAGTGGCTGTTACAGCAAGCTGAGCCCTCAATTATGGCTGCCACCGGCTCCGGGACGATTCCAGCCTCGGCCCTTCAAGCTACAGAGTCTTCTGTTTCTGGACAGGGGAGCTCTGTATCCTCTGCCTTAATAAGATCAAGTCTTGGAGCTGAAGGCAGTGACATTTGGGCAATGATGGGCAGATCTCATGTACCAAGTGGGGTTTGGCCTCTTCCTAGTGGAGTTAGGTCAGGTTTTGACCAAAACTCTTGTCAATCAACATTGAATTTTGGAGGTGAAAACTTGAATTTCATGCATAAGTTTGGGCTTCACGGATTTGAAATTCCTGGTATGAATTTGGGGTCAATGGGTTTTGGCTTTCTTCCCACAACTTTAAGTGAAAGCAACCAACAACTTCCAGGTTTAGAACTTGGGCTGTCACAGGTTGTCAATGCTCAACCTTCCTTCAATCATCATGATCAGCAGTAGCAGCAACCGCAACCGCCACCCCCGCCAACTAGAAATGAATGATTTTTCAAGGATCAAGACGGTGGAGAACGCTAAACTAAATTCAGCTCAGAGACTGGCTTTGTAGAGTTATTATGCGTATTTTTCATTTTATCAGGTTCTCCATCTCTCTCTTTGTTTTGAATCTTCTTTGAGTTGTTTGCTAGAAATTCTTGTTTTCTGAAGGTTTGATTTTGTGACATGCAGAATGAATTATGAAGAGAAAAAATGGTCTGGAGTTGGAAAAGGGGTTTGCGTGCTTGCTTTCTGTTTGTTGTTCAATTTTTAGGCCAGCTAGTCAGATGTGCTATAGAACTCCCAATTAAAATATATGGCGGCTTCTTGCATCCAACAAATTGAAAAGAAAAAATTTGTTGGGTATTGAGCATAACTTTACTACTCTCTCTCTCTCTCTCTCTCTCTCTCTCTCTCTATATATATATATATATATATATATATAGATTTCATGCAGGTTGCAATTTCATTTACACATGATAATCTGTTGATCTTTGATATATATAATTTCCTTGTTTGCAAACGATGACGTTTCATATAAACGAAAGTTTAAACTGCCCTAATTAAGAGTAATGTTTCAATTTTTTTTCTTTTTAATAAATTAACAATGTGTCATTTGAGGTGTCGTTTACTGTCAGAAATGACATTGCAGTTGAAAGAGTTTTTTCTTCGCAACCTCGGGAGAATGTTTACCTTTGGGTCTTGTATGTGGAGAAATTGTGGTGCTTTGCTTTCTTGTTAAAAAGGTCTTTGTCTAGGATTTGATCTTTATGTTTAAACTAGAGTTGTTCATAGTGTGTTAAAAATGATCTTGGCAATTGGCATTAGTCTTTAATGTATTATGAGAAATTAATCCCAGAAAAAGTCTATCTATTTTGAGAAAGAGTAATAACACTATAATTGAAGAGTGGCTAAAAATGAACTTGACAATCGGCATTAGTTAGGGGTAAGTTGCATTCTGGATGGAAATTAGATTCGCATTCTGGATGGGAATTAGATTCAGTACGGATACTTTCTGCATAGTTAAACCCTGAATTAGAATCAAAAAAATCGGAATAATTACCCTTTCTTTAAGTGAGGGCGCATTTAGGAGGGCACATTATATTCACTTTTTAAGTGACAATTTTTATCCAAATGTTTTTTTTTTCAGCTAGTTTACTCAATGAACTAAATCAATTAGTTAACTAGCCCTCCATTGTCAAAATTTAAGCCAACAACTCCAATTTAGAAAACGTTAAAGAAAGTTACGTGACTGACTTTTAATAGCCTCTTGACCAATATGCCTCGTATTGGTTTTTGATTAAAGTTAGCATCATTGAATAGAGAAGAAGAGAGCAAGTACAGTTATTAGATGCACCATAGGTGGTCCCAAGGTTAGCTTCATTGAATAGAGAAGAAAAGAGGAAGTACAGTTATTCGATGCACCGTAGGTGGTGTTTGGGATTTTATTAAAACTCTCATCATAAAATCCCTAGTCTGGGATAAAATTTAAGGGGACAAAGAGGACCCCCTAAAAAAAAATTCAAATAACAATTATCTCTCCCTACCCCGCTCCAATAATGGTGTCAACCATCGTGGAAACATAGGCCACCATCCAACTCTCTCCTGAGTTCGCTGCCCTTCCTAATCTAGGCTATGGGCCACATAATTTTTTGTACCGCACATAAACATGAGGCTCCAATGGGATACGAATTGCCTCCATCAAAGGCATCACTTCACGAGCTATAAATCCCACTTGTGTCCACAACTGCTGAGCTAACTTGATAATACTAACGGCTTCCATACAATTTGTATCAACTATCACATCTTGGACACCCATCCATTGTAGTTGTAGAAGCCTCCCCCCCTCCCCCCTCGACACACACACACATTGGAGGGACTCTTCTTACAAACTGCAGCATCACAATTAAGCTTAAACATCCCCTCCAAAGACTTAGTCCACTTAGGCTCACGAACCAGAAGAGCCCCTAATGAGACCCAGTTGTAAGACCAGTGAGCTTGGGAAGTAAGAACGGTGAGCAAGACCCGTAAGATCCGTGAAATTGGGAAGCAAAAATGGTGAGTAATCTCACATCACTCGAGGAGGGAAAGATGAATTGTCTTATATGTGTGGACAGTTCTCTTCCTAGCACGAGGCCTTTTGAGAGCTCACTGACTTTGGATTCCTTTGGAACTCCGAAGTTAAGCAAGGTTAGGCTGGAGTAATCCCAAGATGGGTGACCCATTGAGAAGTTGTGTGTGAGTTCTCAGAGACAAAGTCGTGAGGGTGTGGGTTCAAACCAGACAATATCGTGCTAAAGGAGTCGGGTCGTGACACGCTGTAAACCTGTAAACTCTGTATTAGCAACGATAGCTAATTCGTAAATAACCTCAGCTCTCAATGAAGGTAGCCGAGGTGGGAAAGCCAGCCATCGGAAAATAAGAAAGGCACCAGACAGTCTGACTCCTCTTATAACCCCAAAGTTCATGGAATGCATCCTCAGTTCGTTTCCCACAGCAACAACAAAGCGTCGATTAAGCCACTTTATGGGTGACATGGTTACTAGCTGTAGGAAGAATCTCTGAACAAGCTCTCCAACAAAAGAGCTTCAATTTATTAGGACAATCACTTTCCATAAGTGCTTCCAGAGCCCCGCACTTTACCCTTCAGTAGAACATTCTCCATCCTCATTCACCTCGACTCTACTGAGAGAGGAGTCAATGTGATATCCAGAGTTAACTTTATACTTACCAGTTTTCGAATAAAACCAATAACACCCATCAATGAAATTAGACGGTTCTGGGAGGGCGATACTACAAATATCCCAAACATTTTCCTCACAGAAGATGGACTCTAAAAGCTCCCTATTCTACCTACCCTTAGAATAAATGAGGGTCGAAACCATGGCCTCAACCGAGATGCCTTGGTTCAGAATACGTTTAAACGTCCTAGGTCGTGAAATCCACTTATCTTTTAATACTTCAATCGAATCACCCATGCCTACTCTACAAATTAGCAACCTACTTAATAACTTCGCGGCCCCACAAAATAGACTTCTAGATGAGGGAGGGTTCTGCCCCAGCTCCATAAAATCCATGTCTGGGTAGTAACGAACTTTCATCATCCTCGCCACTAGGGACCCAAGTTGTTCCAACAATCGACAAGCTTGCTTCGAAACCATCCCCTGTTTGAAGAGCTTGAAAATCTTAAACCCCAATCCACCTTCATTTTTAGGGCTACAAAGTTTATCCCATCGCATCCAATGAATACTTCTTCTTCCGAACTTACTCCACCAAAACCTAGCAATTTCGGCTAAAAGCTCATGCTAAAGAGATTTAGGGAATTGAAAAACACTCATCGAATAGGTATGTAGAGCCTGAGCAAAAACTTTCTCTAGTACTTTTTTCCCAGCTACAGATAACAATTTAGCATTCAAAGTAGCCAACCTATTACGAACGTTATCCCGAACCCTTCCAAAAAAATTTCGTTTATTACAGCACGTAACTATAGGAAGCCCGGGATACTTCTTATGAAAATCCACAATCTGAATACCTAACAGATAAGATATCAAGTGTTTCATAATTGGATCCGTTCTAGGACTAAAACAAGTAGCAGACGTCTCAAAATTAGTAAGTTAGCTTGAGAGTCTCTCATATCCTTTCAAAACTGCTAAAAGCTTTGGCATTCCCCCAACCATGCATTGCAGAAAAGAAAACTATCATCAGTAAAAAATATATGTGAGAGGGATGGGGCCCTCGAGGACACGGCCACCCCATCGAGACTCTAATCATGCTACACTTTATAAGGACACCCTCGATCGTTGGCGGCGCAACAACTCAACTTATTTATAAATCATTATATATATTATCAAATTAAAAATGAGTCACATAACTTGTTGAATATCTGATGTTATTTGATATTATTTTGAAAAATATTTCTAGAAATTTAGAGTGAGGATACATTGATTACTTTTAGTTTTATAATTAATGAGAAAAGAATTTTGGAAAAAAAGAAATTGAATGCGGATAATTTTTCAGAAAATTTTGAGCGAGGATATTGATTTCTTTTGGGAGGTAAATGTAGGTTTCTTTTGGGAGGTACACGTAGGGGCAAGCATGGTGCAATTTAATACAGATATTGGTAATATTCAAATTCAAACTATTAAAATTTTAATAGTTCAATATGATTTGAATTTTTTAAAATTAAAAATGAAGTTGTTTCGATTCAAACCGTTACTAACAATTTGGTTTGGATTGAAAGAGTTGAATAATCAATACTCAAAATTTTGTATATTAAACTTGTGGATGATTGAATTGAAAACATTACCACTACATTAAGATTTATCAAACAAACATTGCCATTCAATAACCTTTTGGTATACTCTTATCTGGGTATACATGTATTTATCTGGGTATATTAAGTATCATTTTTTTTTATTTTGTATTAATAATAAATTTAAGACTTAATAAAAATTAACATATTCTTTAACAGTTCAGTTTGGATTTAACGGATTTTTAAAATACAAATTTAAATTCGAATCGTTACTACCGAAGCAATATGGATTCTCAAACCGTTTAAATTTTATTCGGTCAAACCTAAATCATTGGATAAATAGTGGTTTGAAGGAAATCGTGTGACGACCCGAAAATTAGGAAAAGGTAAATTTAAAAATTTGATAAGGAAATGACGATTTTTCCCCTAATTTAAGTGGTCAAAAGTTGACTTTATGACCGAGATATATTTTGAACTTTCCGTAAGGACCGTTGCGTAGGTCTCGGAGTCCTGAGTCCGTAGACAGGAGACACGCCAAAATCGGAGTTCATACGGGTTTGTTATTGGCCTAAAATGCTGAGAGTATTTTTGTCATTAGGATTATAAAGGGCAATTTGGTCCTTTTTCTTAATGTGATGACTCACCACAGGTTTTGCAGAATTGGTGACATGTGTCACCACAGTGCAAGGATTGGTGGCATTGTGGCCCCGTGTGTGTGTGTGTACAATCGTGTATGTGTATATGTTTGGTCTTTCAAACAAAAACTAAAACAAAACTTCATTCCAGTTCAATCACCCAATAACCCTTTGATAAGTCACAAATTAAGCATCATTTCAATGTTATTTCTTATCCCTTTTACTTATCTTTTTATTATAATCATTCAAACAATAGGAGAAAATTATCTCTTTTGTGAAGTTTGTGCAGATTGCTTAGTTGAGGTTTAAATCATGTTTTACAATGAAATGTGATCTTTCCAAGGCTAAAGCTTTAAGGACTCATCAAGGACTCATAAAGGGCCTCATCATCTCCCATTTACATGACCAAGATCCACCAAGACCCTAAAAGTCACGGCCTAGCCCCTAGAAGCCCACAAAATGTGGTTAAAGGTGTTTTAGGGGGTTTACTTGTGCATCAAGTAACTTTGGACGAATTTTCCTGCATTTCTCAATGAGGAATGACATGGATTGAGTTGGATAAGAAGACTTAATTATATTCCTAACCAGATCTTGAAGTTAAAGAGGCAAGAAACAATGAAAAGGAAGTTTATTGGAAATTAAGAAACCATCTTGTACATGGCTGGGGTTAATTAACTTCCCTAGCCGCAATTTATCATGTTTCCTTTATTTTAGGGCAATGTAATCTGATTTAGGATAGCATTAAATGAATTCCTAGTCAAAGATAAAGTTAAGAAGTGGAAAGAAGGAAGGAAAGGGACTCCTTGTACAAGAAGGATACAAAAAACGGCCAACTATGGTTTTTCACAAAAACAAGGAGTTTTCCTCCTTGTTTTGGGGCTGTTTTCCCTTTTCTTCGAGGGAGATTTTAGGGCAGGTGTTTGGGGTTATAAATAGATGTTTTCTCATTGTTTTTAGGGGCCGAATTTACCTCTTGAAGGTCCCCAAAACTCTTTCAAAATTCGTACTTCAATCCATGTTCTTAGTTTAGAGTTTTGTAATTTAATTCAAGCACTCTTTATAATTCAAGCATCTTCAAATTCAGCACGTCTACCTTGAGGGAGTTTTCCTTCATCTCTTTTAATCATTGTCCTTTTATTATTTCTTGCTTTATGTATATTTGTGCACCTTTTAATTATGTGCTTGTTTTATTTAATAATGTTTGAGTAGTGTAATTAGGGCTAGGGTTACTTGAAGCCCTAGCCATGTTCGTTCGTGTTTGATTTCTGGCTCTTGATTATGATTGCTATGAATTCCTGGATTTTTTGGATTACTGCGCTTCATGAACTCAATTTATGTTTATAAGCTTAGCTACCTTATTTGTGTATAATTGTCGATGTAATTGCTTGACGGATCACCTTGATGTTTGTGTTCACCCTGCAATTTATGGTATCACGTTTAAGAGGGGGAATCTTATCCATAATCTAAACTCGTGACTTTCTAGGTCTGCACATCACTTTTCTAGGGACAGTGTAGTGTAAATCTTCTTTATGTTTCATGCATTATCACGCACCATCGGTAATAGTTGTTTAAGGGCGGGCACATCACGCTTAAACATGCAATCTAAGAGGAGATAATATGTGTGGGGTGAACCTTAGCCGGACCCATGCACGGACACTTAATTCAGATACATGCATAGTAATCTAATCAAGGAAATCTAACGGAACTTTAATTGGTAAAGGTGGATAGAAACCCTAGCTCGACTTAGTTAGTTATTATTAGTTAATTTACTTCATTCATAAAACATAACAAACCCCCCATTTCATTTTAATTACTCCACTTAAGTCAATTGAGTTAAACGGAATTGGATATCATTGAGCAAGTCTTCGTGGGATCGACCTTTGCTTGCATCTATACTATCTACACGTCTTGTGCGCTTGCAAAGTTTATTACACGTAGAGGTTTTTTGTCAGGACCCGTCCCAAATATCACCTCGATACTCGGGATGAACCCTGCTCCCGTCTGACAATCACACTTACAAAACCAAAATAAACTTTCCATACTAAAACCATAGGAAATCCCTAACCATGTTTCATAACCCATTTACCATCATCAGAAAACAGTTATAGGGTGAATTTCTCAAATATGGCATCAAAATCTGAAAATCGGCCTTTTCTCGAAAAACGTGTAAAACCCCGAAAATATCTCGAAAAATGTGCAACATCTCAATCACGAATAACCATCATGTAAAACATAATAAAACAGTAATTAAAACAGTTTGGCATGCTCGGAAATAAGAAAAAGTCCACTCACAGTTTACGACACGTCACTCGCGCTCCGTGCGCTCCTCAACCGTCTCCGGTGTCTCCCGTCCTGTCAATAGATACCAAATAGGGTCACAATAACATTAAGGATACCTTCCCTATTTTCCCCAATTTTTCGGGAATTTAATAATATTTTAATCATAAACCCTAAATCGTACGGATTTCCGAACCATTCCGTAACACCGTCCGATTAACCCGAAAACTATACCATTGGACTCCTTAGGACATTTAGAGTTAAACTCATGTTGGACGCTTAACTGGATTCCTTCCCACGCGCCCCCACGCGCCGCCCAAAGTGGCTGCGCGTGGGCCTCACGCGCCTGCTACAGTCACCTTCAACCTCGAGTCACCCGGTTCAACACAGTTGAACCGGCGTGACCGGTTCTCCGCCATTCACCCACCGTTCTTCTCCATTTCAATCCCACTAGCTTCGTCCAGTTCCCTGCAATCAAACCCAATCCTAAAATCCAGCAATCACGGCCTAGAACCCTTCGTCCTCAACCTCAAAAAAACTTGCCCGTGGCTCTGTTTTCCTTCCCGGCCGTCCACAGCTTCCCCCTTCACGGTGGTGATACCAGCACCACCCTAGGACCTTACTGAGTCCTACCCAACTCACAGAATCCGTCGATTCATCCCTGAAGTCCACGACTTCACGTTTAAAATCACGGCCAAAACAGAGTATTGGATACTCGCCGTCGAACCACCAGCCACCGTGAACCTCCCGTCACGGCAACCACCACAGACGACGCCTAAGACCTCCCTGAACTACACCCTGACCTACTAATCCCTCGACTCTAAGCCCATCATCACGACTTTGCAATTGAAAAAGCCACGAAAAACAGAGTAAACGGCTTACCTTTCGATTCCGGCGCCGCCGTGAGAACCGTCAACCACCACCGTGCTCGTGGGACTCCCCTCAACCTCCTGAGTTTCCTACCGCCTCGGTTTGCCTCACCACACGGCACAACAGCCTCCACCGTCCACGATCTCCTCTGTTTTCCTCACACGTTCGCCGCACCACCACCGTGCCGCCGTGCACGATGCCAATCCCAAAACACGATCAGCACCTCACCCACGTCTCTCTGTCACTCTCACCAGTCACTCCTCACTCTCCCTGGCCTCCAGATCGATCACCGCCTCACCCAAACTCCTCTCTGTTTTCTGTGCTTCAAACCCAAACACGGTTTGATTTTTGTACAAGGTGTGGCCGTGCACACTTGAGTTCCTCCTGGAACCATCTAGGGTCCCCCACGTGTCCATCAACCATTGGCCATCCCAAAATATTTGCCACTTGCCCTTATCTGATTGGGCTGAGGGAAAATGACCAAAATGCCCTTCTGCACAAAATTACCATTTTGCCCTCAGACTTTTCAGACCCGTATCTTTTCCGTCCGACGTCCGATGACAGCGTGCCGCCTGTCGTTGAACTCAGGACGTCGAGACCTATCCAACGGTCCTCGGTCTACGTGAAAATCACACATCCTCCAAAAAGTCAACATTTTCCCTTTTAGCTCAAAATTACGGTAACGCCCCCAACCTTCCGTACATCATAACTTTTCCTCCGGTTGTCCGAATCGAACCTGCCGCCTGTCTTCGGACTCGTGACGTCCTAACCTACGTCACGGTCAAGGGCTAACACTCATCCAATCAATCGTACAAAAAGTCAACTTTTCATTTACTATTCACAGGGGCAAAATCGTCCTTTTTACAAAACTTCACAGAAATTACATTTTTACCCTTCCCGTAGGTACGGGTTGTTACATTTTTCCTAGTACATCTTTTGTGCTTGGTAAAATCTTTATCACCCTTCGAGATGAAACGCAGAGAAATATGGAAAGAAAACGAGAGTAAACAAGAGAAAAAGGAAGAGGAAGGAGAAGGGACCCGAAACACCCAAACCCGAAACCATGGGAGGACCTTGAATTCGATTTTCAGTTTTGGTTGCTTAATTAGTGAAATTGAAGTTAGAATTGGGACATCAAGTCCTTGGCGAGCAGGTTTGGGTTGTCAACGTGTGGAATTAGGTGAAATAGACCATGGATTGAACGATTGGAAGTTGGACGAAATCCATAGTTTGAGTTGTCACATTTCAGGTAAGTTTCCTTGGAATTGAGGCCACAAATGATACGACCCATCCCAATCACTCCCCCCCCCCCCCCCACCCCCCGGGATTAACGTGGGATGTGTCATGATAATGGATAATACGTGCCTCAGCCCATACGGGGCTCCCAAAGCGCGCCAGGATCGGTGGAGGAGTGCGATGTCTCGGTCTCTACGACAGCCCGCATCTGTAATCAACCTGAGGGGCATTAAAACCATTCAGAACTGTGAGTGGACGAAAATCCATAAATTCATAAAAACGCAACTCAATAAAGATATTTATGCCCTTCACTAAAATGTATGCATGCATCGAAAATCAATAATCAAAATATTTACTCAAATAAGCCATTAGGGCCTTAGCCCAAAAACCGTAAATCCAAAACCAAGTGGGCCACTGCCCAAATCCATAAACACAAATCCAACCGAAAAACCATTTCATAGAATCTAATAGTCCATATTTACCACATAACCATCCTCAGCATCCCAGATGCCTAGCGTCCTAGACGCTTGACGTCCCAGACGTCAAATCTCACGGTAATAAGCAACGCGTGCTACCCGGGGTCTCTCCGAGTCAATATCTCTGACATCCCAGATGTCTGACGTCCTAGACGTCTAATCATACCAATCCTGCTCCTGAGTCACTATAATGTCCCGCAGCTCCGTATAATGACCCCTCGCAGGCACTGATTGAAATTTCGCCGGAATCGCCGATATATTAGTCGATATATCGGGATTTTCGGCGTCCGGCAGCTAACGGAGGGGTAAAACCCTATCTTCCCCCATTATCGACGAAACCGTCCAATGTCGACATATATTGACGATTTCGGTCGATAATTTCTGAATTTTCCGACATTTGGACCCTCCATCGATTCAAACAATCAAACTCACGGATTGAACAGAAGGATTCACAAACAAACAACCAAATTTCAATTCAATTTCAATCAATCATAATTCATAACTCATAAGGATTCACAAATTCAAAAAGGAAATCATTCAATTGGTACAGACGAACAAAATTGGAGAAAAAACAAAACTTTTTCTTCACGGACTCCCCAGTAACCTTCGCAAATCGTAAGCATAAATGGGGCGGGGGGGAGGGGGGCAACCGAAGAAAAGCTCGAACCCAGCGATCCCAGCCCACCCCTGATCTGTCGACGCCGTCTGCAGCTCCGTTTCTTCGCTCGCCGGCCGAAATCGGTCGAACCACCTCTGCTTGAACCACCGCTTGTCTGCATCTCCGTCGCTCGCGCCATCTGCCCTTACCAGCACGGTCGACTCACCTCACTCACCAACATGATCGCTCTCAGTCGCCTCGCCCCTCACCGCCTCACGGCCCTCACCTGACCCTCACGAAGAATTGACGACTTCCCCAAAGGCCCAAAGTCCTCAACTCTGCAGCTGTTCATCACGAATTTACGATTTTGGTTGAGTAAAGAAGAATTGGAACGAAACGCTGCGTTTCGTTTCAATTCATTTATTAACCCTTTCTTTTTAATTATTTACATATATTATTTAATTATTTATCAAATTAAATTATATCATTTATTATTTACTTTTTTAACCCTAAATATCAATAATAGATTAAGCCTTAAAATTTTTTTAAAAAAATTAAGAATTTATTATTAGGTAAATAATATGGCTTAATTCATATATTTGGTAATCATTTATTAATATTTTTTTAATTTAGAATATGTATTAAAATTATGAATATATGTGTTTTTGTTCCTTAATTATGAATATGTATTAAAAAAATGAAGCCTTAAATGTTCTAATTGAAATAATTTTATTATTATTTTTGTTTTTATTATTATTATTTTTCATTATCAAATTCTAATTATTTTTCATGCAAATAATATGGCTTAATTCATATATTTGATAATATATTTGGTAATCATTTATTATTAATAAATTTATCATTTATTAGGTAAAATGTGTTTTAGTAATGTATATTTTAATATAAAATATGGGGTAATTCATATATTTGGTAATATTTGTTTTAATTTTTAATATATATTTTATTTTAGAATATGTATTAAAATTATGAATATATGTGTTTTTGCTGCTTAATTTTTTATCGTCATCAAAGTCTAACTTAGAATATATGTTCTAATTGAAATAATTTTATTATTATTTGTGTTTTTATTATTATTATTATTATTTGTCATTATCAAATTCTAATTATTTTTCATGCAAATAATATGGCTTAATTCATATATTTGGTAATATATTTGGTAATCATTTATTATTAATAAATTTATCATTTATTACTAAAATATGTTTTAGTAATGTATGTTTTAATATGAAATATGGGATAATTCATATATTTGGTAATATTTGTTTTAATTTTTAATATATATTTTATTTTAGAATATATATTAAAATTATGAATATATGTGTTTTTGCTGCTTAATTTTTTATCATTATCAAAGTCTAACTTAGAATATATGTTCTAATTGAAATAATTTTATTATTATTTGTGTTATTATTATTATTATTATTATTTGTCATTATCAAATTCTAATTATTTTTCATGTAACTTAGATTTCATAAAATGGATAGTAGAAGTGCAAGTGAAAGTCGCCCAAGACCTGGACGAGTTGACCCAGCATGGAAATATGCCATTGCGATTACTGGAAATAAAAATGCTCACATATGTTCATTTTGTCAACATCAGTTCTAGAGTGGGGGGTATAACGCGATTAAAGTTTCATCTAGCAGGTTTTGATCTAGAAAAAAATGTTCAAAAACGTAAAGATGTACCTAAGGCTATTAGGGATAAGGTCAGAGCATGGATCAAAAGTAAAGATACTGCTAAATAGACTAAGACTATGATTGGGGAGAACATACAAGCTGGCTTGAGAGGAGATCCACTAGACACTCAACATAGCATTCAGATTAATGATAGCGATGATGAAGAGGATGATGATGGATTTGCTTATCCACGAGATGTGCATAGATCTGAGAGAGCAACATATCGCTTTGCTGTAAATGCATCGAGAGATGAGGCACGACGAAGTGTCGACAATTATGGAGTTGGTACCATGCGTGGTGCTCAAGGAGGCAGTAGCTGTCATCAACCACCACAACAGATGCGTCGATCACAAAGTTTGCGTGATCCATTTTCAATTCCTCCATAACCAAAACTCTACAAAATCACACGAAGTCAACAGAAGACTGTAAAATCGATGTGGAAAGGGACGAAAGAAAAGTTGGGTCGATACATAAGCAAATTTTTTATATATGAAGGCGTGGCTCCAAATAAAGCCAACTCTCATCATTTTAAGAACATGATTATTGAAGCCCAACAAGCAGGTATTTAATAAATTTATTTATGATACATTTTTATTTAGCTTATGAAATAGCCTTAAATGCTAACTTATGTTTTGATTTGTAGGTGAAGGCGTGTCCACTCTTTCTCCATATGAAGTGAAATCTAAATATCTTCCTATGGAGTATGAAGAAATGACGGCGTATGTGGAGCAACAACAGCGACACTAGGAAACTTATGGATGTACCATAATGTGTGATGGCTGGACCGGTCCAACGAAGTTATCCATAATTAACTTCATGGTATATAGTAAGGGTTCAACTGTATTTCTCAGGTCAGTTGATTCTTCCAAATTCCATAAAGACTATGTGTACATAGGAAATTTGTTGAAGGAAGTTGTTCAGGAGGTTGGAGTACAAAATGTTGTACAGATTGTTACTGATAATGGGTCGAACTTCAAAAAGGATGGAAAGGAATTGATGAAGGCGTATCCACTCTATTGGACTCCTTGTGCAGCCCATTGTATCGACCTAATATTTGAAGATATTGGGAAGAATGAGACAATGGCGCTCAGCATAAAAAATTCTAGGCAGGTAACTAACTACATTTATAATCATCTATGGTTACTAGCCCAGATGCATGAATTCTGTCAAGGAGACTTGGTTCGTCCTGTTGCAACTCGGTTCGCAACCAACTTTATTTGTATAAACAGTATAGTTAATCATAAAGTTGGCATTAGAAGATTGTTTACCAGTGATCAATGGCATGGTAGCCCATTGAGTAGGAAAGTGGAAGGCAAGAGGGTTGAGGCTCATATCCTCGACCAAAGATTCTGGGAGTCCTTGGAGATGATGCAATCAATATATGAACCATTATATTGCATCCTCCGAATTGTTGATACAGAGGTAGTCCCAACCATGTAAATCCTGTATGATATGTTCAATCGAATGAAAGAAAAGATAACCCATCTTAAAGGGAAGAAGTGGGTCCTTAAAATCATACAGGAGCGATGGGAAAAAACATTAGTGCATCCCTTACATGCCCCTGGTATATTTCTATCTTATTGAACTTGTTAATATTTTATTTTATTATTGTTTACTAAGCAAAGTTGATTCATGATTTGCAGCTTATTACTTGAATCCCCGATATCAATATCAAGCAGGTGTTGGGCATGACTCCTTCCTCGTCCAATCAGTTCAACAAGTATTCCTTAAACTGAATCCAAATGGGCAAGTGGGTTTACAAAATTTTGGAGTAGACGTAAGTTCACTACCATATATAAACCTTGATATTTTTGAATTTGTACATCGATGGCATTATATTAACATCAACCTTAATGTAGTTGATCAACTTTAGAGATGGTCGGAAAACATTTCGTTCACCTATGGTTGTACAATCACGAACGAAAATGCCCCCAGGTATATTACTTGCATTTAAATTGATATTGTATGACTTAGCACTTTATAATGCCTCTTACATTAAACTTGATATTGACAGCTGAGTGGTGGGAACTATATGGCCAAGCTTCTCCCAACTTGCAACAAATTGCAGTTCGTATATTATCACAAACGACATCATCTTCAGCATGTGAGAGAAATTGGAGTACATTTGCTTTAATTCATACAAAGCAAAGAAATTGTCTCACATATTCTAAGTTAGAACAACTTGTTTTCTGTTATTACAACATGAAATTCAAGTTAAGAGATGAAGAAGCTGAAGCCGGTAAAGTTGTGGAAGAAGACTATGTTGACCTGTTGGAAATTGCAGGTCAACATGTGGAAGGTAATGAGGATGATCCACTTCAAGCATGGATTATACAAGCTCACTTGGATGATGATAGTGGAAGGCCTGACCCTCGAGTAGCACATCTTGCTAGTGAACACGGTGTTAATGTCGATAGAGTGTTATCTGAAGAAGTAGGGAGTAAGGACGTAGGAAATGAGCGGGAGATGTCTTCATGGGAGAGATCAATGCTTGGTTCTACCGGTAGACGTGACTTACGAGCTGATGCTACTAGTAAGGGAATTCATCAAAATAAATCTCCAGATGATGATGAAGATGATGATAATGATGATGATGATGATGGAGGAGATGATGTTGAGACAAACGATGAAGACAAGGATGACGGAGGGGATGATGACGGGGGAAATGAACATGTAACCGAAACATATGCACCCTTGAGCCCATTTACTGGAGAAGCGGATTTCACTCATGTCACCAAAGATTATGATCATGGGTGTAGAGAAGGAGGAGTAGGAATCGGTTGTGTTGGAAAAGATTACACTCGGACACGCAACATATATGAAGGTTATGGAAACCCATCTTCTGAGGATTCCATGGAAATTAGTTTTGAGTCAATGAGTTTAGGAACCGATCCTAGTAACAACTCAAATGATCCATATGCTTATGGTCCATATTGTCACCCCCTGTTAGATAGCCATCTCCCCCAAATGCCACATGGTTATGAAGGCTATGAAGATCCTCAGCTCAATGAAGATTATGGACAAGTTAGTTGGGTAAATCCAAACTACCCTATCTATGGAGGAAAAGTAGGCCATTCAAAGGAGATATACGAATACTATGTCCAACAATACCTTTCCTTTTGGTCCAATAGCATCAGTTGGCAAAACTTGTGTGTCTTGGTAGATCAAGACTAATCGAATTTTCAAGCTGGTCGACACTCTACTTGTTTTTGATAAAGTTCAATGTGTACAATATTTTTAATGCAATATTATCAATATAATTATGTTTTAATTTAAGTTTATCTTTAAAATTTTATACAGTTAGTGATCGGTAGATCTATATTCTATCATATGATTCGTCATATATTTATTCTATCAAAGTCATTTTATAGTTTTTATTAGTCCTATATAACCATTATTGGGTATTTAAGTTTTTCCCAAAGTTTCATTCCAAATTTCTGTCATTTTTGTTGACCGTAAACGATATCGATATAGATATCGATATTTGGGGCGAGATATCCGTAAATTCGCCGAGCGATATATCTGTCGATATCAATATTTTCATCCTTGCTCGCAGGTAATGCATCGTGACTTCCTCAGTGTCCCAGACACCTGGAGGAGACCATCACATATCCTCCTATCAGATGATATATGGAAAGCAGTTTTACAAAGTCATTTCAAAGCATCTCAATGGGCCCTGCCCGAAATTCCCATAAAACATCAAAAATCCGTTTAGGGTCCCTGAACCGAAATCACGTTTATGAAACATAGAGTCCCAGACCCGAAATCACATTTATCAAACTCAACTGGGCCTCATGCCCGATTTTGCAAACTATTAGGCCCTCGGCCCAATCACATAACTCAAAAGGGTCTCAGCCCAATTTCATAAACCAACTGAGCACCTGGCCCGATCACGTAATTCAAATGGATCTCATGCCCGAGTTCATCTTTCCAAAACCCAAAACCATGCCATAGAACCATTATTAAACTCACAATCACATAGCCATAGTATAAACTCGTAAACCTTGAAATACGTGTAAATGCGGGATTACCTCGAAATACGTGTAAATGCGGGATTACCTCGAAATACGTGCATTCATGTAAACCACCAGTGCCACAATCATCATCATAGAAATCACGTACGTAAAACATATAAAATAGTTATGCATGCATCACAGTTCAGAAAACGAAGTCCACTCACAGACAGTCCTACGATGCCGCCTCGATACGCATGCCATAAGCCCTCCTGGGCCACACCAATATCACCGGGACTTCCAAACCTGTCCAAGTCACACTAGAGGGTTACTAATCTCTTCATTAACCTCTCATTAAAGCCCCGTAATTTTTCCAAATTTTGAACTATTTTTAAACTCGATCCTAAACCTTCGGACGTCCTGAACAATATCGAAACGGTGTCTGATCGACACGAAACCAGTTCCAAAATGTTCGTTACATCGAATAGATTGAAAATAATGTTTAACCCTTGACCCAAAGGATTGGGACGTGCAAATAGATTAAAAGTCATGTTGAACACTTGACCCAAATAATATCGTTGTGAACGGACGGTACACGTGTTAGGTGCTGGATTTGGATCCTATAAGGATTAGGAGGTGCAAATTAGGCTACCGACGGGAACGGCAAGGGGAGAAGCCGAAGAGAATCACTGGAAGTGTTTAATCCTGAAGGAATGATTAAGAATTACAGTAATTATCATAGAATACTCTTAGTCGGGAAGAAAGACTTCTAGCTCAGGAAAAGAAACGGTTGGAAGCATGCTCATTTCCAACATGGTTGCAACTACTCTCGACTTAGAGGATGGTGAAGGAGACTTCTCGTTTTCTGCTCTTTGGCAGATCGTGCTGGATGCTGGAGAATGACATGGGATGAACTTTGATGTCATAATCTTCAACTTTGCTCATGTGGATTGATGAGGAAGGTGACGATAGTGATGTCAAAACTGGATTGACTTGGAGATCAGAGGATTCGTAGTGTCACGTCTAGTGATGTGACAAGTGAATAATCGAGACGAGACAGATCGAGTAACGTGAGGATGATCGAGATGACGGAATTCATTGTGATGACCGTGAGGTGTTCAAACAGAGGGCTGGTCGTCATTGGAGTGAATTGCCTTGCTGATTATGCTAAGCTAGGAACAGAAGAGAATTGTATGGTCAGACTGTCGAAGGATCCCTTAGCATAGTTGGTGAGATGCAAGATTTTGGAAGTGGGAATAAAGGTGAGATGAGGACAATACGTAGGTATCACCCAGGAAGAGATGAATAGCCGATGCCTCGATTTGGATTTGAGAATAGAGATTGTGTTGGATTGAGGCTGGCTCGGGACGCGCGATTGAACATCGGACCGATGAGTACTATGATCGGATATGTTCCGACATATTGGTATAGTGACTGAACGTCGAATGTTGTGTGCTCGAGCAGAGTTATCGGAGTGGGTTCGGAGTTTTGGTGGGCCACGTGTTTGTGGGCTGCACGCCGATGGAACCCTAGTGCTTGTTTCTGTTTTCTGTTGAGACAAGTATTCGATTGGAATTCCATGTACACCCGGATGGGCGAGACGTCGATTGTGCATCGATAGGATGAGTAGTACGATGGTTGGGACTCGAGGTGAGTCTAGATGGCAGTGGAGATCACTGAGTAATGTGAGATACAATACGGTACGAGGACTCGGGAGTGAGTCGAGATCAGAGTGTGCAGCGGGAGCACAGTGGAGTCGAGCACTACCGATTAGACACGAGTACACTAGTGGACTTAGTGACAATGACGGAGGTTGAGTATCACCCAGTGGAAGCAACGAAGATAGTTGTCGGATCGGGTGCTGATTAGGACATCAGTTCCAATTGTCGGATGAAAAGAACCATTAGACTGAAAAGTCTACTTGAGGGTACCTGGTAGGTTGGAACGTGTCAGGAAGTTATACTATAAGGATCTAAAATCAACTTAGTATAACTGACCTGTCAGAGTGGCTTCTCGAGAGTTGAGATGGAGCTTGGGAGCTTCGGTGATAGAGCGTACCGACGAGTACGGCGTAGTGACGGACGTGTACTTGTACACGAGAGTGGTCGTGTGCGGAGACACGATTGAATTTCCACAGTTGGTTGTGGAAATCAAGTCAGTTGAATTTCGAGGACGAAATTCTTGAAGGAGGGAAGATTGTAACGACCCATCCCGAATTAGCTGGATAAATTAAAGATTAATGACGGATTAGCGAGGATAATCGGGGATTAGACGCGGATTAACGGACATTCAGGGTGAAATGACGATTTTTCCCCTAGAATGGACGAAATGTTGACTTTTTGTTCAGGCAGTCAAATAGACTTTGGCCGGGACGTCACGAGTTCATAAACAGGCGATGCGTTCGATTCCGAAATTCGAGGAAGAAGTTATGACATTCGGAAGTTCGGTGGTATTTTGGTAATTTGGTTGAAAAGGGGTAAACGGTTGACCTTTGACCCAGGAGGTCAGATGGCCGAGGGCCGAGGACCATTACGTACATCAGGATGATACAAATCCGTAGACAGACGACACATCGAATTTGGACGTTCGACGGAGAAGTTACGGTTCACGGAAGTTCGAACGTACTATTACACGTTTTACGAGATGGGAGACTTTTGGCAGTAAGTGGGGCCCAGCTTTTTGGATAGGCCCAATGGATGAGTGACAAATGTCACCTATCCATTGCCCATCCAAACCAACTCATGCATATCCCTTCCCCTTATTCAATCATAGATCATTTCCCATCCATCAAACCCGATCAATCCAATCCAAACCCTTACCCCATATGATCGTATGAGAGGCCAGAGAGTGAGATGAGGGCAAGAGAATGGTGGTGGCTGGCCAGGATGGCGCCGTCGTGGACGGCGGAGGCCAACTCGAACCAAGGTAATCGGTTTGCTCGATTTTCTCCCTTTTTCATTTTGAACGTTATGGCTTGTTTTTAATAACTAGGATGGACTTATGAGGTTATTAGGAAGGTATTAGGATGATTTTGAGGGTGGTTGGGGGCTGAGGAAGCCCTGGGGAGGTGTTGGAAAAACCAAACCGTGAGAGTAAAATTGGACCGAGAGGTTTTAGTCGGGTTTTGGGTGTTTTAATTATATAGTTAGGTTTCTAGGATCAAATTATAGAGAATGGAATTTATTAGGAGAAAAACGAACGAAAAACAAGGTAGGAATAGGACTGGACTGGTCACGCAGGTCCAGTTAGACCGGAATTGTAGAGAAAACCGAACCGGCCAGTCGGACTGGTCAGCTGGAGGACAGGGATGACACTATTCAGTGGCGCGTGAGGCCCACGCGCAGAGCCATCTTGGGGGGCGTGGTGAGGAATTTG
Organism: Prinsepia uniflora; assembly: GCA_032719365.1. NCBI lineage: Eukaryota > Viridiplantae > Streptophyta > Magnoliopsida > Rosales > Rosaceae > Prinsepia > Prinsepia uniflora. The sequence continues at coordinate 29,705,153 of CM064863.1, forward strand.
GGGGTGGTTCCAACATGTGAAATCATCTATTCGATGTAACGAACATTTTGAGACTGGTTTTGAGTCAATCGGACATCGTCTCGATATAGTTCGTGCTGTCCGATGGTTTCAGAGCGCGTTTAAAAATAGTTAAAAATCCCGGAAAATTAGGGGGCTATAGTGAGGGGTTAATTAAGTAGTTAGTACCCCTCTAAAGTGATTTGGACAGGTTTGGGAACCCCGAAGGTGACGATTTACCCGGGAAGACGTACGGCGAGAGTATCGAGGCAGCAGCGCGGACGGTCTGTGAGTGGACTTTCTTTTATAAATCGATGCATGTATAAATGTTTATATATGTTTTAATATGTATTTTGGGATTCCTTTAGTGCATTTTGATGTGTGTTTACATATGGGCACGTATTTTGAGGTTTTCGGATTTTATACGTACTTATACTCGCTTATGCTTTCAGTTTTCATGAAATGGCTTTGAAAAGGTAAAACCGGGAATGAGACCCATTTGGATTTGGTTTTGACTCGGGAATGAGACCCTATTGATGACCTACGGGCTTGAGTCGTGGTCGCAACGGGTGCTATGTGCACATCGACGGACGACTTGACGCTCGCCTCTAGATTGGGATCCGTTCCTTCCGGAGAGGTCACGATGCACGTCCCGTTGTCGAGCAGCCAATGGAGGCTCGACTTCAGAGTGCTGATGGTTTGGAGGATTGATCGGCGACGTGTGCACCATGGTCTCGAGATGGTCGCGGTAGTGATGTGTTCACGGAGACATACCAGGACTGAGAGCGGTCTTGGATTGATGGTTGCACTCATCGTTATGATCGGGATCATGATTGACCCTGAGATATCGGGCTCGATGCCCCACCGATTTACGAGTTCGGGCTCGATGCCCAGTTCATTATGCTAGAGACCCTGTTGGGTCCTATGTTCGGGCTGGAGGCCCAGTTGCTTTATGTTATCGGGCATGAGTCCCTTTTTATGGTTTTTCTTATACTAGTATGTATATACCCTCCTTATGAACTTATTGATTGGTCTCCTCCAGTCGTCGACCTAGAGAGTCACGACCCATAGACCAGAGTGGGTATCCCCATAGGGATCCCGTTCCAAGAGTGGGCGTAATGAGGTGGTCCCGAACCAGATTCCGGAGAGATGATCAGACTAGGTCCGAAGATAGACCCTCCCAGATGGAAAATTCCTGGGAGAAGACTCGAAGTGAGACCCCGAGTAGTATGCATACTTATATATATAGAGACATCGTGACTATATCGGGGATGTGTTCCCTAGGGGCTGTGTCCCCCGAGTTGGCATCTTCTTCGGAAGTGGCTAGGATGGGTTATATATGTGTATATGTAAACTCACTGAGACGGCGTTGGGCTGAGACCCACGCGTATTGGTTTTGGGCTGAGACCTATATGAGATGGCTTGGGGACGAGTTCCCATGTGTTTTGGTTTGGGCGGAGGTCCTATGTATTGATTTACGGATTTCGGACCAAGACCCAAATGGTTTTATGGTTCATGACGGTTTATGGGGACCGGGCATGAATCCTAGAAATGGTTTTCGAATGCATGCATATGTTTTTAATCAAGGGCATAAAGGTCTTTGATGAAATGTTTTTATAAAATAATTGTTTTGTCCACTCACAACTTTTGTATTTTGAATGCCCATTAGGTTGATCGCGGATGCAGGCTGTAGCAGAGACGAGACATCACATTCCTCCTTCGGATCCTGGCGCCCTCTAATAGCCCCGGTTGGGCAAACGACGGAAATATCCCTGTCCCACACTAATCCCGAGGGATTTGGGGCGGGTCCTGTCATCGAGAGAGAGATAGAGTTTGATGGTGATGAAGAATCAGATCGGATGGAATGGGAGGTGGAGATGAGTGAGCTGAGAGGAGATGGACAGTTGGGAGGTGAGAGATGAGAAAGGTGGGATGTTAAAAACCATTTAAATAATTTAGACCAATGCACAAGATCCACGTTTTGGGGGTTCCAAGCCATGGGATGAGTGACACTTGTCACTCATCCAAGGGTCCCACACAAATATCTGCCCAATTATCTTTAAGTAATATTTTTTTCGGTTTCCAAGACGTTAAATCCCTAATTTCGCTCCTGTGACCATAACTTTTCCTTCGGACCTCCAATTTCGACGTGCCACCTGTCTACGAACTCGTGACGTCTCAATCTATGTCACGGTTATCGGTCCTCGTACGTTTGACTGCCCAAGTCAAAAGTCAACATTTTACCCAAGACGACGGGCAAAACGGTCATTTTGCGCATTCCGCTCGATTTCTCTCAACTAATCCCCGATTAGTCATTCTAAACCATAATTAATTAATATATAATCCCGATATTCTGGACGGGTCGTTACAACCTTCCCCCCCCTCCCCCTAAATAATTTCTTCCTCGAAATTCCAACTATTCCGATTCTACATCCACCTCATGGAAAACAATTCGACCTCATATCATGTGTACACATGTACATCCACTAATTAGAACAATACTTGTCTGCACACAGACGTTCCATCACGAACCCATGTCGTACGTACTATACCCGACCCTGTCGAGTGACAATGAACACACGATCCGAGTTAATACATCCTGGCCTCTGCTCCCTCTGGGAGTCACCAAATCTCACTCGTCAATCCACAGTGACACCACCGGCTAAATTGTCACTATTTAGCTCGACCACCCTGGTATCCGAAAGCTCCAATCATCACCCACTCAATACTATCACCTCGTACCACAACTCCCTCACTGTAGCGTAAGATCAAAAACCTGATCTCGCCTCGCAGAGGTAGCTCAAACCTACGACATTTATCGGTCTCAGCGTCCACAACTGTCAACTCGCCCAATTATCGATGACGCTGGTAAGAGTTACAGAGCAGTAACTTCACGCCAAGCAACCCGTGGTTACACCAACCACCAACTCACTCAACTTGAGTATACGTACCCAACACCTCACTCTACCTGTATGTAACTAGACCACATCGAATACCTGCCCAACAGTAATACACATCCCAACTCTAGGGTTCCGTTAGCCATCCACTGCTTTGAACACCTGCTCATACACTCACTGTACCCGTCAAATCACTCTGCCCAGTGCATAGTATTCAATGTCTAGTTCACGTCCTCAACTAATCCAATGATATCTGAACTAAGGCAACTACCAACACGTTCAACCACACACCACTGGTACATCCTATGTACCACCACCAGGCACCACTCGGCCTATCCAGTATCGATCTTCGCACAACGTACCCTATACGTACAACCATCCACCAACCAGTCCACTACATGGTTCGTAGTCAATCACAATTTAATACTGGGTTTCATTTGTCCAATCTCGTACTAGACAAATTGATTACTCCAACTCATCATCCATTCTGAGTCCCATGGTCACCCGACAAGCATCACAACGTCTACTCCCAAACACTTAATCCAACACGTACCAATCCGACTCATGCCTACCAAGGCGTACACATTCATGCTAATTGAGCATCTGATCTCACCCCCGTCTACTGAGACGCACTAACACCGAACCTATCGGTTACCTGCTCAAATGATTTTCGTACGACATTCGATTGGCTTTGAAAGGAAGCCAATCCCATTGTCCATATATCCAATATTGACCAATCTGACCCCGTCGGATACCCACTCGTTCACAAGTCAAATACTCAAGTCAATTCATAAACATTTCAACTCACTCAAGTACCATCTCATACCTGATGAACTTCGAAGAGAAGTCAGCCCAACATTCCCATATCCAAATATTCACGACAGGGCAATAAACTCTTCACCTAACCTGATCAACAAGATCACGATCCAGATCCATCTCCACGTCACCCGACCAGTAACATCATGACCCTAGATCATCACAATGCCCAATGTCCACAACATCACAATCCAGATCCACCTAGGATCCGCACATACTCACTCAGCTAACAATCCACCTGAAATCTGATCGTAGGGTCTTACACCCTCTTTGAATCCTTCGCCAGTCACATCACTCCTCAAATATTTTCACATCTAATCACTTAGTCAAAAACGAAACACGTCTAAGCTGTGGGTCCTCTCCAATTACCTCATTTCGATCCTTGTCATCCCACCTAGGGAAAATCAAAGATGATCCAAGTCGAGGACATCAACATTCATCCTACGTGAGTGCAAACACAAACTCACTGCACCCACCACAACAAGTAACCCAACATTGTCTGCCACCAAGCAGAAAACGGGAATCTCAATCACCTAGCTTCGAAATACCCAACTCATCCTGATGACCCAAGAAAATTCACGGGTCCACTAACCAATACACGCTCAACCTACTAGTAACAACAAACATCGTCTATCACGGGTAGAAAATAAGACGTCACCCCAATGACTTCAGAATACTCATCACCAATGCTGAAACGAGCATTCCTCTCGTCGCCTCAATCACAATCTCCCTCGATTCTGAAGTTCCAACCATGTTGGGAACATATATGCTTCCAATGAGATGTCAAGTCCAACCATTGGACCCCTCAAATCCTCAATTCACTTGGACAACCACGTGTCTGCAACTAATTTATTATCCAGACCTTCTGTACGTTAATAACCGTTTATGCACATCCAAAAGGATGTAATTCGTTACCATCTCGTTCTCACATCTCAACTTTCACAGGATGAACTCTCAGGTCTCCATGTTATTCACAATCTCATCATCTCACATCAACACTACCAATGATTCTCTTCGGCTTCTTCCAATTTCCATGAATTCTTTGCACTTCCTCGTGATACTAGAAACACACAACCACTCAAGTTTCGGAGTTGACGACAACTCCCCGAATCCACTAATTTCCATGATGTCACCTGCGTCATCCAAAAACTCCTCATGTCTCAATCGTGCCTCTTCATCCATTCACCACTTAGTCATCTCATAACTATTGGGACTTATCCCAACACATCACAATCCCTGCTGGATCTTATCCCGTCCATCACTCAACCACTACCAAATCTTAGATACCGAACATATGCTCATCACGACGAAGTCACATCCCAACTCGTGGCTCATTGTCATCACAATCACCGGCACGCAGTTTGCGAATCAAACAACCCTGAGTCGTTACTCATACCGAGCAACAACCTCACATCTCCGCTCAGGTTAAAGGAACTATGCCTCTCTCGTACCCCACAACTATGGGTACCACCATTCTGATAATCCACAGTAAGATAATGAACGTTCCTTGAACGTCCCTGATCCTCAACTACCACCACTACATCAATCGTCCTCGATAGCCAGCCATCTCCACACGACTATCGACCAACAGTCATCGCTATTGAGATCCACATCCACACATCACACTATTATCCGGTCTAACCCGGGATTCCATATATTATCTCAAAACTGTACTCGTGGATCGAATCCCATCATTTCACTTCGTGTCGGGTCAACCAATCTCCATAGTTTCGTCTAGACTCACTAGAGTCATCAACACGGTCATGCACGACCTCAACCGTTCATTGCAGCACACGTTCCAATCCATCAGTCACAATCTGTGGTTCGACTCGACAAACCACCCCGACTTCGGAAAGTCATCCAATCCTCAACAACTGCGGACTCAATTCTAATTCATCAATCACAACTAAAGTTCACCTTTCCAGTCCATCCATCATAAATTAGGGTTCCACAATCACACCCTAGGGTTCCTCTGAACCCAACTACTTGACCGACCCCGCGGTCTTTACATTGTATGGATGTCACTCCAATCCTACCATCAACTCAACGGGGGTTCCACCATTAAGGTCATCAGCTTACTTCGATGTACCAATATTCCCCACACCAGCATTCACCACTAGGGTTCACATTCTCAGACCATCACTCAACTGAGGTTTACATTTTCAGATTACCACTCGAATGGGGTTCCCCCAACCCAGCTACTCCCAGTAGCACCAAAATCTAACATCACATTACCGAACCAACGGTCCCACAATACCAGTCGTAACATACAACCCCACATGGGTCGAATCACACTAACGCACGGCGTATCGAGCCAATCACACACTATCCACTATTCAATCCCAAAAATTACTAAACCAGCATCCTACTATCAGGTTGATGATGGGCTCACCACGTAGAGACATCATATCCTCGACCCGCGTGTACCACAAGAACTACGGAATATCAAAAACCTGGCTCTGATACCACTTGACACGACCACTTGACACGACCCATCCCAATTCCCTTCCCCCCCCCCCCCCACGTGAATTAAAGTGGGATGTGTCATGCACCTGTCTCACACGAAGTGTCAGACAAGGGATAATACATACCTCAACCCATACGAGGCCCCTAGAGTGCACCAGGATCGGTGGAGGAGTGCGATGTCTCGGTCTCTGCTACAGCCCGCATCCGTGATCAACCTGAAGGTCATTAAAACCATTCAGAACTGTGAGTAAAGGAAAATCAATAAATTCATAAAAATGCATTTCAATAAAGATATTTATACCTTTCACTAAAATGTATGCATGCATCGAAAATCAGTAATCAAAACATTTACTCAAATAAGCCATAAAAGCCTTAGCCCAAAAACCGTAAATCCAAAACCAAGTGAGCCACTGCCCAAATCCATAAACACAAATCCAACCGAAAAACCATTTCATAGAATCCAATAGTCCATATTTACCACATAACTATCCTTGGCATCCCAGATGCCTAGCGTCCCAGACGCTTGACGTCCCAGACGTCAAATCTCATAGTAATAAGCAACATGTGCTACCCGGGGTCTCTCCGGGTCAATATCTCTGACATCCTAGATTTCTGACGTCCCAGACGTCTAATTATAGCAATCCTACTCCTGAGTCACTATATAGTCTGGTAGCTCCGTATAATGACCTCTCGCAGGTAATGCACCATGACTTTCCCAGTGTCCCAGTCACCTAGAGAAGACCAATCACATATCCTCGTATCAAATGGAATATGGAAAACAGTTTTACAAAGTCATTTCAAAGCATCTCAATGGGCCCTGCCCAAAATTCCCATAAAACATCACAAATCCATTTAGGGTCCCCGACCCGAAATCACGTTTACGAAACATAGGATCCTAGACCCGAAATCACATTTATAAAACTCAACTGAGCCTCATGCCTGATTTTGTAAACCACTGGGCCCCCAGCCCGATCACATAACTCAAAAGGGTCGCAGCCCGATTACGTAAACCAATTGGGCCCCTGGCCCAATCACGTAACTCAAATGGGTCTCATTCTCGAGTTCATCTTTCTAAAACCCAAAACCATGCCATAGAACCATTATTAAACTCACAATCACACGACCATAGTATAAACTCGTAAACCTTGAAATACGTGTACATACGGGATTACCTCGAAATACGTGCAATCATGTAAACCACCAGTGCCACAATCATCATCATAGAAATCACGTACGTAAAACATATAAAATAGTTATGCATGCATCAGAGTTTAGAAAACAAAGTCCACTCACATACCGTCATGCGCTGCCACCTTAATACGCGTGCCATAAGCCCTCCCGGGCCACACCATTATCACCGGGACTTCCAAACCTGTCCAAATCACACTAGAGGGTTATTAATCTCTTCATTAGCATCCCATTAAAGCCCCATAATTTTCCCGAATTTTGAACTATTTTTAAACTCGATCCTAAACCTTCGGACGTCCCGAACAATATCGAAACAGTGTCCGATCAACACGAACCCCGTCCCAAAATGTTTGTTACATCGAATAGATTAAAAGTCGTGTTGAACATTTGACCCAAAAGTGCCCCACGTGCCCCCACGTGACAAGTACTATTCATCATCAAACTCCACCGAACTCGGTCTAAATCGGTTCACTGGTTCGGTCTGGTTCAACCGAACCGACGGATCGACTTGACCAATTATCCCAATTCCGGCCACTATTCTCGACGGGGTTTTCACCTATGTGTTCGTCTAAGCCTATTCTACAGTTCTATTGGTCCAAAATCAAGAAAGGACGTCGAGGTTTATACCTAAGATCCAAAACCCGCTGCCCGGAAATCCTTCTCCCTGTTACTTGCTTTTCCGGCCATCTGGGTCCACGAAACCAGCACCAAAACTCTTCGTTTTGTCCCTAGAAAAAGTCCTAACACTCAAAAACAACCCATACACGTCACGATTTGGGGTTTCAAAAATGAGAAAATATGGGGTTTCTCGGGTTTCCAGCTCACCGCCGTCGTGTCACCGCCGTGAGTCCTCCTGTCACTCCTCTGGTGTCCTAGCCTTCTCCTGGGTCCAGTCTAGTAAGGGTTTGGGTTGAGTTTGTGTGGGTTGGACGGGAAATGAGTTTGGGTATGGGTTTTGTGTTCTTCGTGGGTTTCAGAGATGTCGAGAGAGAGATAGAGTTTGATGGTGATGAAGAATCAGATGGGATGGAATGGAGGGTGGAGATAAGTGAGCTGAGAGGAGATAGACGGTTGGGAGGTGAGAGATGAGAAAGGTGTGATGTTAAAACCCATTTAAATAATTTAGACCAATGGACAAGATCCACGTTTTGGGGGTTCCAAGCCATGGGATGAGTGACACTTGTCACTCATCCAAGGGCCCCACACAAATATCTTCCCAATTAGCTTTAAGTAATATTTTATTCAGTTCCCGAGACGTTAAATCCCCGATTTAGCTCCCGTGACCATAACTTTTTCGTCGGACCTCTGATTTCGACGTGCTGCTTGTCTACGGACTCGTGACGTCCCAATATACGTCACGGTCATCGGTCCTCGTATGTTTGACTCCCCGAGTCAAAAGTCAACATTTTTCCCAAGACCAGTGGCAAAACGGTCATTTTGCACATTCCGCCCGATTTCTCTCAACTAATCCCCGATTAGTCACTCTAAACCATAATTAATTAATATATAATCCCGACATTCGGGACGGGTCGTTACAACAAATCCTTTTTTGGGACTGAGGAGATGGATTTGAATGAAAGAATTCTGAAATTTAGTTGAATTTGGACAGGATTTGGATCGAGCCAAGTCGGGGGTTGCGTGACCCGTTTTGATGAAAAACAGATGAAGAAGATGAGTAATGTAGCAGTGTGTGGTCCTCACGCGCAGTCGCTTGCAACGACACATGGAGGCACATGGGCACGAGCTTCTAGGTACTATCAATATGGTTCTTAATGCTTTCGATGTAATGAAAATTTTGGCACAAGTTTCGAGTCAATTGGATACCGTTTCGGTATAATTTTGTATATCTGAAGCTTATGTTTACGTTTTAAATACGTATTTTAATCCCGGAAAATTAGGAGATTTTAATGTGACATTATTTGAGGTATTAGTGACCTCTTAGTGGAGGTTTTTGATAGGATTCGTGATTCCTAAAATATACGGAGGAGCGTACGACTCGAAATCGAACTACATGGACGGTGTGTGAGTGGACATTTGTTTTATAAACTGTGATGCATGCATAGTAAATGTTTTCCATGATTTATTGCATGATTTGAGTTTCAATGATTTGGATGATTTACGAGAATGGTGAAAACGATGTTTTGGGTGTAGGCCCAAGTTTGGAAATGGTATTTTGACTTGGAATGGGAGTCAAGAATGATTTAATGGAATACTTAATGATTTTCGGATGTGATTTACGGATTTGCATGAAATGATGTTTTGGGCGTGAGACCCTGTTGGAAATGGTATTTCGGGCTTGAGACCTTATTGGAAATGGTTTTGACTTGGTTTTAAACCAAAGATCATTTTCAAACTAATGTTTTGGATTTATGTTTAGTGCCCCGGATATGTAATGCCTGGGAAAACCCGAATGTGTAATTCTCGGGTTAGCACGGATGCGTAATTCCCGAGACATTCCGGAACGCTCCAGATGAGTAATTCCTGGAGAAACCGGATGTGTCATGTCCGGTAAGTCCGGATGTGTAATCCCCAGAGAAACATCGGATGTGTAATTCCCGAATTGTCCTAAGATGTGTAATTCCTGAACTTTAAAGTGTTGGATTGTGTTTGATGGTGATTTTGTATTCAGATGTTTTATGATGATTCTTGGAAATGGATTTTTGGAAATGTGGGCTACGGGTTTTTGATGAATTGTGGGTCCCATGGTTTTCTATGTGACTTGGCTTGAGAGCCGGTTATTCATATGTTTTACTCTATGCATGCATGATTTAAGTTGAAGGGTAAAGAGTTTGTTTTGAAATATATTTTCAAACGATATTATTTTTGTCCACTCACACCTTTTATGTTTTTGATGACCCTACAGTTAACTTATTAGACGGGAGCAGGACCAGACACGATAATCAAAGTTCATTTGGGACGGGACCTGTCAAATTGGTTAGTGGTTTTTCAAACCGTTACTAATGAAGCAGTATGGATTCTCAAACCGTTTAATTTTTATTCGGTCAAACCTAAATCATGGGATAAATAATTGTTTGAAGGGATCAGTTAGTGGTTTTAACGGATTCGTGTCTACATCTAAGTAAACAGGCATAACCTCATGAACAATTCATCTGAAAATGGAAATGGGTTACACTCCGTCAACTGTAAAACGTCGACAATGCTAAAAGCGAAAGCCCATCATCCATTGTGTACCGAAGTAAATTTTACAAGCCCAAAGTGAATGCATGAGAAGCGAATTTTTTTTTTTCTTTTTATCAGGATCCCAAAGTGAATCCTTTGGCATAAAATGTAGTTTTTTTTTTTTTGCTATACAATGTTGAGAAAGGGATACACAATATCGATTTTACTTTTTACGAAAGTCTAATTTGAGACCTTTTATTATACAATAAAAAAAAAACCAAATCATAATATTAAGTGACATAAACAAATGCAAATTAAAACTGAAACGTAACCCAAACCCATTTCCCACATATCTTGCCCATGTTTCTGAATGGTCGTACAGCACCGGTCTAGTTCATCAAACCAACCCGATCCAACACAGTTGACCAATTTGGGCCCTAAGCCAGTGTCCATACATAGCCCAGGAAAGTTTTGCATCACAAGATCGTGATGATAAGTCGCCATAGTAGTGCCAGTAAAGATTTAATTAATTATAGTACACCATACACAAGTGTAGTGTGGTACTGTGGTCCAGTCCTCAATGACACCTTGGACCACATCAGATACATATTGGATCCAATCTACCTATATGTGTCACTGTACATTTTACCAACCCCAAAATGTACCATTCACCATGATTACAGAGCGGTACATTTTTAAAATAAATTCAATTATTTTTATTATAACAAATTAACAGCATTGAAGGTTCTTTATTAGTATTCAATTTGCAATGTAAGACATCCACCATATCATGCGGAGTAATATCATTGAGACCCAGCAGTCCAACCTGGATTGTGGGACTTATGAAGATAATGAGAAAGTGAACCACTGAGATGTTGAGGGCCACAATGAGGTGGGTTCTACTGAGCTAGGTGAGTGGATTTGCACGACCCAGTGCCAACGGAAATGGATGAGCCTTCTGTGATGCATCATGGTTCATGTCATGCAGGTGCCAACACTTCATATAATAGCTTCACCAAACCCATTAACGATTTGCTTAATCCACCTGAAAAAGCCCCATGATTGCTAAATAATATTTATATCAATCCAATAATATATTAAACAGTTTTCTCCTGCCAATTTAGAAATCAAGATATATATTAATAGAATACTTTGTTTTTCATCTTTCAATATAGATTGGTGGTTGAACTTTGCGGACAACTTTGAACCCAACCTCTCCCATTTATATCATTCTTTTCTACACCGGAAAAGCCAGTTTCTTTTCTTCCTTTTTTTTCACTAAACCGTAAATTATTATGTATACCTACGAAGGATTTATTTTTAATTTTTTAAATACAACAATATTGGCGTATGATGAATTCTTAATTTCCTTTTAACGAACAGCTTCACTTTAAAAATAAATTACAGAATAAAGTTAATTGTCTTTTAAGATAACAAAATTTGGAAATCACATGCTTCTTCTCTTATCCAATAGGCTTCAATGATATATACTATTGAATGGCACGAAGATCTAAACCATTTAATTACCCCACCTCCTTGTTTTGGTGTCTACCCTGCTCCTCCATGACCCTTAGATTTTCATATCCTTCAATGGTATATACCATTGAAGTTTTGCCAAAAAAAGAAGTCAATCACATGCAGATACTGGCTCGGCAGGTGGGCGTAAATCCCTTTTAATCCTTACTTCATGATTCGGGCATTTTGTCCCCCTTGTGATTCTCTCGGAATTGAACTCAATTTTTATTTTATTTTATAAATAAATAGTAATATTGATTTTTAATTGGAGATACATTTTTACAAGAGCCATTACCGAAGGGAGAAAGCAAAAATTCAACCACATTTAAAAATGAACAAGACCTAAAGGTAATCATCCAGCAAAATCCCACGAGAACCTAAAAGGAAACAAACCATAAGGCATCTAGGAAAACATCTAGACCTCCGTGGAACAATCACCACATATGTCCACAGTAGCGGAGTTGGGAACAAATATAGCACTGATTAAAAAAATTTAGTCAAAATTCATTGTATTATCTAACTATTAGGTTATCTATATATTTTATAGCTACTAAAATTAAAGGAACTAGCCACTTTTCTTTCCATTTCATTGTTTTATCTGCAATAATAATTAAAAAAACAAATAGAAGCTATAGAATAGTTAGAAGAAAACTAAGAAGTTTGATAGGAAAATAATATTAACAAATCAAAATAAAACATATGTTACTATGTAAATATTAGCATATGTGGAAGAAAAAAAATATCGTTAGTTGTCTTGAGAAATAAATCAAATTAAGATATATTTTTTTATATTAAAATTAATATCATTCTATCATAATGAATGATACATACATATTATTAAAATCAAGTTATAACAGTAAGATTCACATATCAACACAACAAACTAATAAGGACAAATATCGCACAAACAACAAAGAACCTCATCACCAATATTATGACAAATTACAAATTAAGCCATAAAGCCCAAAAAATCAAAAACCTAATAGCACATAACCCTAAACAAACTACCAAAATAAACAGACACTATTGTCAGATCTATCACATATGATCTTGAAAAGCCTAATAGAATAGGGGCAGATATGAGGAAAACTTGATCCCCTATGATCTAGTGGCACATAAATGCAAATAAACTACCAAAAGTCCTAATCTAACTACTATAAACAAAATTAATGATGTTTAGTCCCAAAATAGACCTAACGTGATGAAACCCGCTGGGGATCTAGGACTCGCTGAGGGCGCTGATTGATCTCCTGCTTCTGCCCGTCGAGATACCTGCAAGGCAGAGAAGAAACACTAGATTCCGGTGGGGTGCCTGCCTAAGAGACTCTGATATTTAAGTTAGTAAGTGTATGGAACACCTAATAGGAAAATCACAGCACAGAGACTGTATAGTCTAATTGGTGTGTGTTTTAGAGAGAGAAGTAATGAGAGAGAGTTACCTTTAGCAAGGATTTCGGGGTATTTATAATAGTCATGAATGAAATGGTTGAGCGTTGTTTGGAGTAGGTTCCAAGTTGTAACAGGGGATGCAGCCACGTGTCCCACAAATTTGGGATATGTGCCAAGTACCAACCAACTTCCTAGTGTGTCAAGGAGTTGGTGTTGACAGCTAGCTGATCGGACCAAGGGGTGCCGATCACACATGCCGAGTAGAGTGTTCAGGTATGTCTACCGACTGGAGCCACCTATGTTGGCTGCTGAATGACATCATTGTATCACCTAACGAGTGGGATGTATATCGATTGACTTCATATGGACAGTCTGCCGATTGACACAATTGGCATTGCTTGCCGACTGGTGGGCCTATCGATTTCGTGGCTGTGTTGCTCGTATGGAGCATGGTTAGTCGATATGGTATCAACATAAGTCCCATAAATCTTTGAGTGAGGTAGATTTCCTCGGTGGAGGACTTGTAACCCAAGCTGATACATGTCGATCGACTAGGGGGATGTAACCCCTAGTCACCAAGTGCGGGACGAAGGAAGTTTTCCTTGGCCAACCTATATGTATCTATCCCTAGTTTTGGGTCGGTTAGGATGATTCCTTCATGCCGAATGAGTAAGTATAATATTTCGGTTCTTGAACAGTCATAATATGCATGCTTGTCGATCAGGGTCGCGAGAGTACCTCGCCTGATATTGTCAATTGGTCGCGATATTCCTTCTTGTAGATCAAAAAAATGATGTGTGAGAAGACTTTGCAAGTTACTCTTGATCGGTCGCAATGTTCCTACTTGTCGATCAGAGTCGCGAGAGCACCTCGCCTGATGTTGCCGATCGGTCACAATCTTCCTTCTTGTCGATCAAAATTATGATGTGTGAGAAGATTTTGCAAATGGCTCTTGATCGGTCGCAATGTGCCTACTTGCCGATCAGAGTCGCGAGAGCACCTCGCCTGATGTTGCCGATCGGTCGCAATGTTCCTACTTCGAGATCGAAACATTAATGTTTGAGGAGACTTCACAAATGGCTCATTATCGGTCGTAATGTACTTGCTTGTTTATTAGGTCCACGATAGCACCTCTCCTGATGTTGCCAATCAGTCGCAATGTTTCTATTTGCCAATTGGAACATCGACGTCTGAGGACACTTCGAAAGAAGCGTCTGATCGGTCACAATATTCCTTCTTGCCGATTGGAGCATGCTTCAAATGTGATTTTGATGTTTCGAGAATCAACAATTTTTTTGTTGAATGCATAGGGCGTACGTATCTGTACATGTAATTCGTATGTAGGAACAGTGTTGTAGATGCTTGACATCGTTCAGATTGCGGGTTTGCATCTTATGGCAACATAGGCGCCTATAAAAGGGAATGAAATTCCTCATTTTTTCCACTTTTGGTAAACATAACTTCAAAGCACTAAATTGCTGTTGATTATATTTTGCGTCTGCCCATTAGATTTTGTTGATGCAAAAATTGTACCAACGAGACTGTAAAGACACGCACGCACACCAAGACACAAGAAAGTACGTGGTTCACCCAAATCGGGCTACGTCCACGGTGTTGCCTCCCTCTCATTAATAATATGATATTTGTACAAGTATAAGGCTTTGAGCCTTCGAGAGATAATAGTGTTTGTATAGAGGATGAAGAGGTTGAGTCCCCAAAATAAGGGAGGAGGCTCCCTATTTATAGGAGTTATCTAGGGTTAGGTCATAATTGTGATGGGCTTTGAGGCATGGGCCTTGTGTGATTTTTGAGGTCTTCTGATGGGTTTGTCCCTTAGTCCAGTCTAGTATTTTGGCAGGCCCGTTGCTTGGTCAGAAGTCACGTCAACAAGTCCCCCAGTTCTTAACTGAGGCGGACTGCCTCGGTTGAGGACTTTCAAGTAAAGTGCACTGATCGAGCAACTCCTCATTTTTGCACTGCTCCGCTCGGTGTACCATCAGTCCCCCAAGTCCTCGGTCGAGGTAGGATGCGGAAGAGAAGAGGCCATGTAGTGTGTTGTATGTCTGAGTGGATTGACATTTTTGCGATTGCACTCTGGTAGTCCCTCGGCGAGTATGACTCCATGTATGAGTCTGACTACGTGTGAGTGATTCGTTGTTGTATATGTGTGTCAGTCAGTATGTGAGCTAAGTGTAGCTTTGAAAGTGGGCTCGGTGTTGAGCGGCTTGGTACGCGTTAAACTGATGTGGGCACTCGGTAATGTGTCGAGTAGCACGGTATGTGTTGAGCCGGTGTGGGTGCTCGGTAGTGTGTCGAGTAGCACGGTAATGTGTCGAACCGATGTGGGTGCTCGGTAATGTGTCGAGTAGCTCGGTATATGTCAAGCCATTGTGGGTGCTCGATAATGTGTCGAGCAGCTCGGTATGTGTCAAGCCGACGTGGGTGCTCGGTAATGTGTCGAGCAGCTCAGTAATGTGTCGAGCCGATATGAGTGCTCAGTAATGTGTCGAGCAGCTCGGTAATGTGTCGAGCGTATGTATGAGTTCATGTATGCTCGACATGGATGAGTGTTATGTACGTCAACATGCACGAGGGTACGTATGTGTGACATGTATGAGTGACATGTATGTTAGTATGCACGAAGGCATGTATAGGTGACATGTATGTATGCCATGTATGAGGGACATGTATGTTAGCATGTATGTGGGGCATGTGCGTCAGCATGTATGAGGGCATGTATGTCAGCATGTATGCATACTATGGTAATGATGGTTAGAAAGAGTTTCTGATTTGAAGTGTTACCTGGTTGTAGTGAGGTGTATCATGATGTATAATTCGGTGCGAGTAAATAAATGTAGGTGGTAGGCCCACGAACAAATAGATGCTGATAAGACCCATCGGTCGGGCGTAGAACGAGTCGAAGAAGAAGTCGATATAGTGGGTCATGCTGACCGACTGGGTGGGGTGATTATGTCAATCAATAATTCAGTCATTTGATAATTCCTGAGAATAAGAATTAATTTTTTGATCCGTAAATTCGTAGGATGTAAAATATATTTGTGTTGCACAAATAAATAGAAATAATTATGTAAATAGTGGCATAATAAACATGCTTAATGTGTGTGTAATAATTATAGAGTATGAATGTAAGCATGCATAAGTTTCGAATAGGGTTGCTATTAGGGCCTAAAAGTAATTTTTGCAATGAATAGAGCAAAATTAAATATTTGGGCTTGTATATGTGTCCATCATAATATGTGGGCAAAGGTGACACCTTAAAAATGTTGAGCCCATCAGTTGAAAAAAAAGAAAGAAAGAAAAATGCAGCCCATTTATTTTTTGTTATGCATCCTAATTGACGTTTTGTCTCTTCAGCCCACTTGTTTTTTGTTTCTTGAGCCCACTCGTATTTTGTTTGTTTTTGGTGTGAATGGGTGAGCCTAATGACTTAATGCTTTTAGCTCAATAAAACTTAACCTAATGAGGAGTTTAATGACAAATTTGAAAATAATGAGACAATTTTACTTATCTTTTTGTGGTGTCCATGCAGGGCTGAGAAGAATATAGGCGCAATAGTAGAGGGTTTTAACTGTCGGCGAGGGAAGACGCGACCTGGTTGCAAGGGTTAACCAAGTGAAGTCCCCATGTGCCAACGGTGGTGGCGGTGTTGTTCGGTGGTGTAGAGGGCTACGGTAGCCTAGCGGGGGAGCTGCTGCAATGGTGATTCGGCGGTGAGTCTAGGAGGCGAAAATGGCGAGTTCGTCTGGGTTTTCTGGAGAAAATTTTGCGAGCGTGACGCTGGGGTTGATGGTTAACGGCGCGGCGGCACTGTAGTTTGCTCCTCCATCGCTCGGTCGGTCTGCACCACAGGGGTGCTCTATTTTTTTTATCTACAGGAGGAAGGGGGAATATTTTTTGCTTGATCTGAGCCCACTTATTTTTTGTTTGCGTAGCTGTAGTCTCCCTGTGGCGACAGTGGAGAAGGAGAAGCAGGGACCTCTGCTGCTTTTTTCTTTATGCTTTGTTTTCTTCATACACCTGTTTTTTTTCTTTTGCTTTCTTCACTCTTGTTGCGGGAAGAGAGATGGAGGGGATTCCAGATCATCACGGCAGCGCATCGGTACGACAGTGCGGGGTCATGGTGGCATGGCAGCACGGCGATGCGGCAGTGGGTGAAATCCCCTAGTTCTCCAATCTTTCCTGGCCCATGGCAGATAAACAGGGCCAATCAAGAAAATTCTTGCCCTCCTTTGTTTTTTTTTCTTTAGGTCTTGAATACGGGGAAGAAAGATGATTTTCTGGGTTCTTTTCTGCGTTTTGGACAGACTGTATTTTTTAGGTTTTTCTTGGTGTTCTTGGTGGCTATGGTGTTTTAGCAGGTAGAAAAATTGAAAAGGATCCACATAATTTTTTGTATCGATTCCCACAGACGGCGCCAAACTGTTGATGCAAAAATTGTACCAACGAGACTGTAAAGACACGCACGCACACCAAGACACAAGAAAGTACGTGGTTCACCCAAATCGGGCTACGTCCACGGTGTTGCCTCCCTCTCATTAATAATATGATATTTGTACAAGTATAAGGCTTTGAGCCTTCGAGAGATAATAGTGTTTGTATAGAGGATGAAGAGGTTGAGTCCCCAAAATAAGGGAGGAGGCTCCCTATTTATAGGAGTTATCTAGGGTTAGGTCATAATTGTGATGGGCTTTGAGGCATGGGCCTTGTGTGATTTTTGAGGTCTTCTGATGGGTTTGTCCCTTAGTCCAGTCTAGTATTTTGGCAGGCCCGTTGCTTGGTCAGATGTCACGTCAACAGATTTCATTCGGAAGTTAACTACCGAACATCCTTGTCTTCAAATCAGCAAGAACTTGAGGTAAATTGCTTTCCCTTTCTATTTTAATGTTATGTTGTTCGGTAGGAGTAGTGGAGTGATTAGTTGTAGTTTCCTTTTTGTTTTGCATTTTTAGATGTCAGAGTCTAAGTCAACTAGTGGATTTGGGGGCAAATCCCCACAAACTTTTGGTGGTGAAACACTTTTTCACTCCGCAAGTGATTTGCCGAGTTATATGAGTGTTTTTTCAACCTCTAGTGGGTCTTCGTTGACCGGTAGTATCTCTGCATCGTCCTCTTTGATTGATAGCTTAGATATAGCTTTAAGGTTACCAATGAAAGAATTAATTAAGAAAGCAGAGTGGGGGTGTCGATCAGAGTAAAGGTATAGAGGAGAGGTAGAGTGTCGACTGGCAACCAAAAATAGAGGATAGGCGGGGGGTGCCGATTGATATGCGTAAAATATGCATTTAAATAAACACACAATCCATGAAATGTGCAACTTAAAACCCTTTTTTTGTAGATTGTAGTATTCAATAAGTAGGAATCGTTTTGGTCTGGGGAATTGAGGGACATTTTATAATGGTTAGTTAAAAGAATAAACGAATAAAACGGGGGATTTTTGAATAATAGCTTAATTGTAAAAACACAAGTATAAAAAATTATTAAACCAATCACAAAATCATATCTTTAAACACTTATCTCGCCAACACTCCAACATTTGCACATACTAAACCAATCACAAAATCATACCTTTAATATCTCAATTTCCTTCATACATTTTTCAATGTTATAAATGCACCAAATAGCGAACAAACAGTTACAATATGATTCACCTTAAGTTGTTGACTGAATGCGCCGAACAGTAGTCAAACGTTAAATCTCTTCAATCCTATTATAAGTGCACCGAACAGAGAATAAATCACTTATCGTTAAATTGAAATATCAAGCACTAAAACGTATGAAATAACTGAAATTCAGAAAGTAAATACATGGAGATTGTATTTAACAATTACAAACATTAGAAGGAGAATACCAACACATATATTGAATTATAAGTAAAACAAAAAACAAAGTTACACTTTTAGAATCCATGAACATCTTGAGATGCCTAGGTGGATGGAAATAATGGAATGTTATTCACAAGGTTCTCTGAATTGCAGAAAAAAAAACCTTGTGAAGATAGAGGAAAAGACAAGAGGAATTTCGGACTTAGAACTCTTGAATTTCCTTGGAGATACACGGCTAAGGGTTTCCTTTAGGGAGGCTCATATTTGTGTCAAAGAAAAGACCCTTTATAATGGGAATAACCTCCTCTTTTATAGTGATAGTACCTCCTAAAAAACTAGGAAATAAAATCCTAATGAAGTAAAAACAATAAAATCTTCCTAGAACCTAGCATCTTCCTTGTTTTGGCATGGAACCCTCGGTGGGTAGGGCTCTTCTTGGTGGCTGGGAAATCCAATTTTCATGCAGAAACAGAGCTGGAGGCATCTTGGAAGAATTCAGCACACGGGCGCTGAAAAAGGGTGAAGAATTTGGTGGTCAGCTGCTGGTCAAAGGCGCAGGCTGCTGCTAGATCTTTCAATAAGCGATGGCCGAAGTGAAGCTTTCTCATTTAGGACGCATACGATGAAGTAGTTTAAGGTTGGTCAGTAGGCTCTGGCCAAATGAGAACTGGGGTTGCTTGGATTGGTTCGATAGGATGCTACCGAATTTCCATGCACTTTTTGGTCGCTTCCCTTGTTTCGACTTCAATATAACTCCAATTGAGATGATTTTTGTGCTTAAATTCTCATAATTCCGAGCTCTATCAATTTTTATTACATTTCTAAAAAAATACATTATTTTCTCCTATTATTTGGCATTTATACATTAAAATATAAGCATCAAAGGTATAAATTGACATAAAATGATGCTTAAATAAAGGCTTATCACCGATCAAGAAGCTTCAATTTCGAAACCTTCTATGATCCAACTAGAAAGTGATCGGGAGGAGGGCGAGATGGAACATGGGTCTAGGATTGAGTTAGATGGTGAACACAGTCTCCCATATGCCATTTTGATCATGAAGTCAGATTATGTCGTGGACTATGAAGGGAATATCATTCGGCAGACAGATCTCGACAGGTTCCAAGAGCTGCAGAACGTGCCATTAGAAATTATGATGACCACGCCGTTAGGCGGCGCGAGATTGAGTTGTCCCTTCGAAGGTGTCATCATGTTCTATGTGGACTACTTTGAGCATGGTATTCGAAGATAAGGGTGCCGAGCGGTGGCGGAAGAGGATGTGTAACACCCCAGATGTTCAAAATAGTGAATAATTACCATTTTACCCCTAAAAGTCAAAATGTTGACTTTTGACCAAAGTTAAAAAGTTGACTTTTTATTGGGATATATTTTGGAAATTTGGAGAAGGCAGTTACGAAGGTCCCAACCTTTTGAGTACATAGACAGGCAGCACGCCCAAAATTGGAGGTCAGATGAATTCATTATGGGTCAAAAAATGTACAAGGGTATTTTAGTAATTTTCCTAGAAGGGTATTTTGGTAATTTCTAGAGAAACCTAGAGTTATCTAGATTTCTCCTAATTTCTCATTCTAACCTGTCCCACTGACATACCCTTCTATTTATAGCTAGGTGTGTGCTCAAAGAGAGGAGTTGATGGGTGGTGGCCGAAAAAGGGAGAAAATGGAAATCATCCACCACCATGAGAGAAAGTGATCAGAAGGGGAAAAGGAAAAGGAAAGAAGAAAAAGGGGATGAAGTTGTGAGAAAAAAACTGAAGAAATGAGGGAACGAAGAGTAGGAAAAAAAATGAAAGAATATAAAGGGCCTGTAGGTTCCTAAGAAGGGTTTTTGGTTTATGGCCAGAAACGAGTCCTTTGGGTACACCAGTGTGTTCCTGGATGTCGAGCGACCCTTCTAAGATAAGAAGGTGTGATTTCGAATGTGAGAAAGCTATTAGGATGGCCCTGGACTCCATAGCTGAAAGCTTGGAGATTCGAACCTTGAGATCAAGGTAAGTTTTCTTTATTTTTATGTCTTAGATCTTCTCCTGAGCTATTTTCTGATGATATTTGACGTTTAGATTATTTGAATGATCGAAAAATGAAAGAGAATGAGTCGGATCAGGTCGCCAGGTTGCGACCCGAAAAAACCAGAAAATCGGGCGAAGGAGACGACACTATAGCAGGGCGCGTGGGCTTCAAGTGCAGGTGGTGCGTGAGGGCGCGTCCGTCATTCGATCAACACGAAACTTTTAGTGTTTAATTTCATGAGTTCAATGGTACAAGTTTCAAGTTAATTGAACATTGTCTGAGGAAGTTATTATCATTCAATGTTTTAAAGTTTAATTAAAAATTCATGATTTTTCCTAATTAGTTTTATAAATTATAATGTTGGATGTTTGATGGTTGGATGGAGCTATTATGAAGTTGCTATTATATAATTATAAGTTTGGCAATGTTTAGAAAGATATTGTGAGGAATATGTTTTTAATAAGGACATTTACAATAATAACTATAATAATGGTTATATGGTTGTTATGTTGTATTAGTTACTATGTTAATTTAGTACATAACTATGGTTTAGATTATAAAATTCAAGCCCAAGGATATGCTAGTTTAATTATGAATTTATATCTTTTTTAATAATTTTCTAATATAATTGATATTGCGAATGTGATTAATATAATAGCGGAAGTAAACCCCGAAACTAGTTATTTTGGAAGAATTCATTACTTGTCGAGGTAAAGTGGGTTGGATGTGGACGTTTACCTTGCTAGGACAATTAAGATTTTGGTTAAATTACTAAATGTTGAACATAATTAAAATCGGTGAGGTCCTTTGTCTGATAAGAGTTGTCAGACGGGAGCAGGATCAGTCTGATTTTTTTTTATGAAATTCGGGATGGGTTCTGTTAGGATGGCTGAGGTGAAGGCCAATGAGGATGCCCAGAAGAAGGTTTACAATGAGCCTAAGTTGGATCTGCCACCCCTGGACAACTCGATGCTATTAAAGAGGTCGATCTTCAACCATGGGCTTTGACCCTTCTTTGTCGAAACAACTGATGGCCCGGATCTGGTTCGGTAGGATAAAGCTGATAATAGCGGGACCAAAATGACCGAGTGTATGCACCTAAATGTGGTGTCGGTTATCAACGCCTTGCTCCAGGCTCTCAAAAGTCTCTTACTGAGATTGACGAGATGGGCACCTCCAGCCTCCCAGATTGATAAGCTAAGGTGATTTTCGAACATGCCTATGTAAGTAATCTATAGCTCTTTCGATTAAGGTTTCTGTTTGATGTATATATATATATATATATGTGTGTGTGTGTTTGTGATTTTTGACCAAGGGTTGGTTCATCGGTAGTGTTGTAGCGAGGTATACATTGCCCTTCAGAAGTACGCCAAGCAAGCCCAACGACTAGAGGCTGATCGGAAATCGGTTCGATAGCGGGAGGAGCAGCTTAAGGCCAAGGAGCAGGAATTTCACCCAGCCCTCAAGCACTTGGTAGAGCTTGAAAAGGAGGCTCAGCGTCAGAGGCAGCGTGCCAAATAGGCCAAGAAGGCAGTGGGCAACCGAGAGGATACAGTCAATGCCTTCCAGATTGAGCTTATCGATCGAGAGAAGTGATTGGCCAAGGCTCAGAGTCTTGAGGAGGAAGTTCATCGGCTCCGAAGTTGTTTCGCGGCCAATCGACAGGAGACATTGGAGGCATTTATGGCCGACCTAATTTATAAGAACCATGTGGACTTTGCGTTGGCCCATTTTGAGGACAATTGCATGCAGCATGTGCTGTTTTTTAATCCTGGTGTGGCTCCGCAGTCCCCTTGGTTGGACGAGCCCTCGGAGCAAACCAAGACCTTTGAGCTACCACAAGGCATGGAGAAAGGTAGGTGTAACAACCTGTCCCGGAAGTCGGGATTAGATTAGTGGTTAATGACGGATTAGCGAAGATAATCGGTGATTAGTTGGCCACCTTTGGTTGATGGCGCAGAATGACGATTTTGCCCTTGGAATGGGCAAAATGTTGACTTTTAGTTCGGGCGGTCAAATGGACGTTGACCGATGACCGTGACATAGTTCGGGACGTCACGAGTCCGTAGACAGGTGGCACGCCCGATTCCGACATCCGATGAGGATGTTATGATGTTCGGAAGGTTGAGGGCACTTTCGTAATTTGGTTTAAAAGGAGGAATTTGTTGACTTTTTACACGACAAGTTTTCTTCATGCAAACCATGGACCGTTAGATATATCTCGACGTCCTGAGTACAACGACAGACGACACTCCTTCATCGGACATCAGACAGGTAAGTTGTGGTTCTAGAAAGGTGAGGGGCAAAATGGTAATTTGGACTTACAGTGGCATTTTGGTCTTTTTACACCTTGGGCTTTGTGCAATCAGATAAGGCCACATGGATAGAGATTATTGGATAATTTTGAGCTGTGTCCACAGGGTGTGTGACACCTGGCCTCCGTCTAGTGGCTTCTAGCCAAATACCCGTGTTCTTTTAATTTTTAAACGTTTGGCCGATCAGTAGAGAAAACAGAGAGGCAGAGAGGCTATCGTCCATTTATCAAAAGTGTGAGTCGTGTATGTTTTTTTGTGGTGCTGTATGAGCGATCAGAGAGGTGTTGAGTGTGTGTAGTCGATGACTGAGTAAGAAAAAGGACTGTGTAAGAAAAAGGACTGTAAGAGGCAAAGGAAACCAGAGAAAACAGAGAAGGGGTTGTGGACTGGTGTGCAACCTCAATCGAGCAAATTGGTTCAAGTTGGTCTATGAGGGTGAGTAGTGGAGTGAGGAGTGCCTTGTGGACCCAGTGAATCACGGCGGAGCTCACGGCGGTGAGCAGGAAACAGGTAAGGTTTTGGGTCCCTTGTTTTTCCAGTTTTGGATCAAATGGAACACGGCGGTGAGCAGGAAACAGGTAAGGTTTTGGGTCCCTTGTTTTTCTAGTTTTGGATCAAATGGAAAGTCGTGAATTTTGGAGGGCTATTAAGCCGTTCTATTGATCCTTATATCAACAGGAAGTCATCACGGACCTAAGTATTCAAACCCGTGCCATGAGAAGACGGCTGGTGGCCGGGAATAGAAACTGGTTTTTCTGGGATTTTGGCTCGACCTTGGGAGGTAAGATTCAGGACTTAATCTCGCAATTTTATTATCTAGATCACTTGTAGAATGTAGGATGAAGCTTTTGGGATTAAAACGAGTTAAAAACCTGGAAAAATGGACGAGAACCGCCTGCGCCGGTTCGGTCAAATCGGGCTTGTTCAAACTGGTCTACACTGTATCTGTTCCAAGGTTGAAGATGAACAGTAGCCTTGCGTGAGGACCACGCGTAGCCCCTTTAGGGGGCGGATGTGGGCGCGTGGCACAAATTTCGAGGAAGGTTTCGACATGACTTTTAAAGTATTTGATGTAACAAATATTTTGGCACTAGTTTTGAGACAATCGGACATCGTCTCGATATGTTTCGGGAGGTACGAAGGTTTTAGGCCTCGGTTAAAAATTCGGGAAAATTATGGGGCTTTAGTATGACCTTTGTGAAGTAGTTAGTGACCTTAGTATGAGATTTGGACAGGTTCAAGAAAGCCGAGGATAGAGGAATGGCTGGGAACGGCGTAAGTGCGCGTGTATCGAGGCGATGTCGGAATGGTCTGTGAGTGGACTTTGCTTTCTAACTTATGATGCATGCATATCTGTTTTAATATGTTTTCATACGTGATTCTATGATTTGATTTATGATCTTGATAGTTAACGGTTTTGCACGTTTTTCGAGGTATTTTACGGAATTTCACGTTTTACGAGATTTCGTCCGATCTTGTGATTTGACTGTGGTTTTAATGATTGGATTTTGGGATTTGGAATATGATTTGATTTCAAGGATTTGAAATGGATTTCAGAAAAGTGATTTCAGGCTTGGAGCCCTGTTCATGTGATTTAGATTTCGGATTTGGTTTTCGAGTTTCGGAATGGAAATCTAGATTTGGGTTCGGGATGATGGTTCCGGATGCTAGCTTACGGAATCATTGTTGGGAATTCGAAGATGGATTTTCTACGGTTTTCACTGATTGGATGAAAAATGGTTTTGGGTTTAAAGACCCGGAAAAAGAAAAGAGAAAAACCCACTGGATCTGGTTTTGAGTTTAAAGACTCGGATTGATTGACGGGGGGAGGGCCCTGGATTGATATGTTTGGAGTTTAAAGACTCAGTATATGTTTTGAGTTTAAAGACTCGGTGATTGTGATACCCCCCGAGGCCTGTGATTGTGTATTGAGTTTAAAGACTCGTTGATATCCTAGGAAGGACTGGTTATTGCGCATTGTGTTTTGAGTTTAAAGATTAGGGCGCACTTGAGATCCAATAAACTTGTATGATTGATATTTTCACTGGGTTTTCACTGGTTTTCATAATGTTTTGGGCAGTG
Organism: Prinsepia uniflora; assembly: GCA_032719365.1. Lineage (NCBI taxonomy): Eukaryota > Viridiplantae > Streptophyta > Magnoliopsida > Rosales > Rosaceae > Prinsepia > Prinsepia uniflora. The sequence goes on from CM064863.1 coordinate 29,730,812, forward strand.
GCTCGGATGATGTGGATTTGATGAGTTTTGGGACTGAGTTCCCGTTTTTGAGATTGCTTTGTGATTTGAGGCTGATGCTTGGATTTGAATAACAATTTTCATTCGGGTTTTCCGATACTGGGTTTCATTGATGGTTTTGATATGAATGGTTTTATAACATGACTTGATATGCATGCATTGGTTTTTGCGTGGAGGGTAAAAATGTAAATGTTTTATTGAACTGATTTCTAAATTATTTTTTAATTTTTTTTGTCCACTCACTGTCTTTTGTGTTTTTGATACCCTCCAGGTTGTTGTGGTGCGGGCTGTCGGTCGAGTGAGACGGAGACATCACACGTACGATCCACTGTAGATTCTGTGCACTCTGGGAAGTTCGGAAGTTTTTGGACGGAAGGATCGAAAATCACTTCTCTGACTTATGCGTCACATGGAGGTTGGACGTCCGTTTAGCCTTCGTGTCATGCGTAAGTTAGATGGGAGCAGAGTTTAGCCCTTAATCCCGGGGGATTAGTGGTGGGCCCTGACAATTGGTATCAGAGCGAGGTTTCATGTGTTCTGGGCAATGTTTGGTTCCTAGAGTCGTTGGTTCGTCGACTTGGGTGGTGTGATGCTACTGTGGATGTGATGTCTCGACGCGGAACAACCTGTCAGCAACCTAGATACGATAGTGATAGTACGTTCATTGTGGTTAGTTAGCAGCGATTGTTAGTGTCAGGGTGATAGTCGCTCGATACGTAGTACGAGATTTGACGTACGTCGGCTTAAGGCCGAAACGGTTAGTGCATTGGCGCTGGTCACGCTTGATGGTTGGACGATAGGGTCGGAGATACACCAGTGAGTTTAACCTGGATGGTAGCCAGTGAGCTATAGATGAGTAGGCTGGTCGGTCTGTGGGGCCGATAGTAGCCGATTGAGTTAGTGGTATACGTGGGCCGAGGCGGCCGGTTGATGGTGGCATGTTGGGCCGGATGGCGATTAGATGATAGTATGGACTTGTACGGCTACGAGCAGCCAGATGCCTTTGAGATTTCCCCCTAGTGAGGGTTCCTGGTTGACGGTTGCGACAACCTGAGTGGTGAAGTTGTTGGGACCCGAGGGTATGGATAACCCGGACGACGGGGATGGTTTGAGAAACCCCGTGGGAGGACTAGGGTTGGATTGTGAGTTCCTTGGAGAGGAACCCCGAGGAAGTGCATAGTGTCGGACACCTGATTGTTGGTTATGACTTGGGCCGACTTACGGCCGGATTAGAATAGTGCTGCTAGGCGCAGCCGACGTTGGGATTGGTTGATGGATGACTCTGGACGAGTCTCGTGTTGGGTACTCAGAGTATTGGACTCTCAGGGAGGTTAGTTTCCCCGACCCGAGTGAAGGTTAAGGGTTCAGCTCGGTAGAAGCAGAGGCTCGGGACGGGTGCACTGTGAGTGTTAGACTTGCATGATGTGCCACAAGTTAGGATGCTTGTAAATGATCGAATGGGCACATTAAGTAGAGGTTGTGGCCAGTTTTGAAGTGACGGTATTTGGTAGGAACCATTAATCGAGCCGAGAGAATTGATAACCATTGGTAGGTCATGTATCAGGACGAACAGTCAGGATGTCGTTGGTTGATCAGAGTAGCACAGCGGAAGTGCAGTGGACCTAGGCTTTGTGTTGGATCGGGCTAGGATTGAATGGTCGGGGTTGACTGCTTGTGAGGTTGGTGCGAGTAGACTTTCCCCCGATATGTTGGTATACGTCGGCCGGTGCCAAGGATGACACTGAGTGAGTGGCGACTTCGAGAGTGGTAATTAGGAAGCTCGAGGTCAGTGATTGAGGACTGAGGATGCCAAGAGTGGAACCTCGGGCAGGATGTGATGCGATTATTAGAAGGAGTGATGATTGATACCCTTTTTGGAAGTGCATACACAGTGATTAACCGACATGTGAGTGGTTTGGGTGCGGACACGTGGTCGTGATCCGTAGAAGTTGAGGGTCGCCTAAGGATAGTGGAGTTGACGTTTGGACAGTTTGTCCAATGGTCGTATTCGAGTCGCGGATTGAGTTTTATGGTTGGGAAAAGGTGGACACCCTTCCAACCTAGCTGAAATCTCGGAATTAGGTGGTTCCGAGTTGGACATTTGATTGTGTGGTGGATCAGGAGGATAAGATGGCATGACAGAGGTTGGATATTGGGCTTGGATCTAGTGCTGGGTCTGCCCTATGTACGTGGTTGAGATTGTGAATGGATTTCATATGGGTCGGGAGACCCAGGAGATTGTGAGACTAGGAAGGACTTTGAGTTGGACTTTCCCGAAAGAGGTGTAGGTGGAAGTACGTGAGGATATACTCTATGAACTGTGTTTGAGGTATTCTAAAATACCTTTGTTTCTTGTAAGTTCGTAGGGTTGTCCTTGCGTGAGCAATATAGTTCTAGTTGGTGGTACTAGAGGGAAGGTACGCGGAAACTACGTACTGGTTCTACAGTGGTCGGAACCAGACCGATGCATTGGACGTGCAGTTCTAGTAGAAGGGTTAGTGATCGGCTTAGAACCAGGGTACGTTGTGGATAGACGGACGATCGGTATCGTTCCCACAAGTTGGATGTTTTTGGTTGGACGTGTGGACCAGATCAGGGTGATCCCGAGCGATTGTTTGATTTGTAGACTGTGGATCCGAACTGAGTAGCTGGTGGAACCCTAACTTGAGAGGTATGTTCTTGGTTAAACGGGAAGGTGTTAGGGTCCGGTGGTAAAAATACAGTATAGGACGTGGTTGGTGTGCTCATAGGTTGAATGTGTTAAGGATGAGTGGAACCACTGGAGATGTGATTGGTTAAATCTGGGTAGAGGAGCGTCTGTTGTAACTCTGGTAGGGTCGGAACGGATCGCTGACAGAAGTTTGGGTACGAGGTACGTTCGACTCGAGAAGCGTAAGAAGTGTTGAAACTGGTAACATGGGTGTTGCGGCGTACTTAGGAGTGATCTCAGGTATGAGCAAATGGAGATGACAGGTTGGGAACTGTCAGGATAAGTTGGTTTGGCAGGGATGAACACCGGGTAGGAGACCCAGGTGTAAGACCAGTTGGATTTCTCGCCGCTAGTTACAGAAGAACTAGATTTCGAATTTCGAGGGCGAAATTCTTTAAGGGGGTAGATTGTAACAACCCGTCCCAAAAGTTGGGATAAGATTAGTGGTTAATAACGAATTAGAAAAGATAATCGGTGACTAGTTGGCTACCTTTGGACGGTGGTGCAAAATGACGATTTTGCCCCTAGAAAGGGAAAAATGTAGACTTTTAGTTCGGGCTGTCAAAGGGACGTTGACCAATGACCGTGATGTAGTTTGGGACGTCACGAGTTCGTAGACAGGGGGCACGCCCGATTCCGACATCCGAGGAGGAAGTTATGATGTTTGGAAGTTTGAGGGCACTTTCATAATTTGGTTTAAAAGGAGGAATTTGTTGACTTTTTGCACGACAAGTTTTCTTCATGTAAACCGAGGACCGTTAGATAGATCTCGACGTCCTGAGTACAATGACAGGCGGTACGCCTTCATCGGAAATCAGACGGGTAAGTTGTGGTTCAAGAAATGCGAGGGGCAAAATGGTAATTTAGACTTACAGGGGCATTTTGGTCTTTTTACACCTTGGGCTTTGTGCAATCAGATAAGGCCACGTGGATAGAGATTATTGGATAATTGTGGGCTGTGTCCACAGGGTATGTGACACCTGGCCTCTGTCTAGTGGATTCTAGCCAAAACAGCCGTGTTCTTTTAATTTTTAAACGTTTGGTCGATCAGTAGAGAAAACAGAGAGGCAGAGAGGCTATCGTCCATTTCTCAAAAGTGTGAGTCGTGTATGTTTTTTTGTGGTGGTATGTGAGCGATCAGAGAGGTGTTGAGTGTGTGTAGTCGATGACTGAGTAAGAAAAAGGATTGTAAGAGGCAAAGGAAACTAGAGATGACAGGACCCATCCCAATCCTCTCGGGATTACCGTGGACTGTGCCCTGCTCCCGTCCAACAAGGGGTGTCAGACAAGGGATAACCAAAAGTCTCTGCCCAAAAGGGGCTTCCAGAGTGTGCAAGGATCGATGGAGGAGGCGTGCAAAGTCCCAATCTCTGCTGCGGTCGCATCCGTGATCAACCTGAAGGGCATTAAAAACCAAAAGGTGTGAGTGGACGAATATCATTAAGTTCATTAAACACAGTTATAAGACATTTATGCCCTCCAATAAAAAATTATGCATGCCACAAAAACCAGTAACCAAAACGTTTGTTCAACCAAGCCATTAGGGCTTTAGCCCAAAAACTGTTAACTTAAAACCAAGTGTCGGAACTCAGCCCAAAACTGTGGAATACCACTACCAGATATATTAAAACCATGTGGGCCACCGCCCAAAGCCATAAACATAAATTCATAAATCCAAAACCATTTAGGGTCCCCGACCCGAAATACCATTTCATAACCAATAATCCATTTTTACCACATAACACAAATCCATTTCATAGATTCATTAATCCATATTTACCATTACCATCACCAGCATCCCAGATGCTTAGCGTCCCAGACGCTTGACGTCCCAGACGTCATATCTCATGGTATAATAAGCTACGTGTGCTGCCCAGGGTCTCTCCAGGTCCATATCTCTGACATCACAGATGTCTGATGTCCCTGACGTCAATCATAGAAATCCTGCTCCTGAATCATTATACGGTCCGGTAACTCCGTACAATGTTCCCTCGTAGGCAATGCACCGTGACTTCCCAGTGTCCCAGACACCTGGAGGAGACCATCATATATCCTCGTATCCAGATGGTATATGGAAAACAGTTTTATTAAATCATTTCACAACATTACAATGGGCCCTGCCCGAAATCACCATAAAACATCACAATTCCATTTAGGTTCCCAGACCCGAAATCACATTCATTATTCCGTAAGTTAGCATTTGGAATAATCATTCCGTACTCAAATCCGGAAATCCATTTTCAAGTTCCAAAATCGAATCCTGAATCGTCACTTAGAAATTCGATTTCAAAACCCGAAATCTCGTTCACGTCTACCAAGACACACCAAAACCGAACCTATTGGTTACCAGTGCAATACATTCGATTGACTTCATAGGGAAGCCAATCCAACCTTCACACGTCTAAGGTTGACAAAACCCGACCACATCGGAAACCTATTCACTCGAGTAAGATACCATACGGGCTCCACTTCGAAAAGAAGTTCTGTCGCGTCACTTACGACTCACATACCCAAGTTCGTATCGATCCTTGTCATTCCACCTAGGAAAACCAAGGATGATCCAAAATGTTGACGTCAATACTCATCCTACGTGGATGCAAACAAAACTCGATGCACTCACCACGCCATGTAACCTAACATCGTCTGCCACCAAGCAGAAAATGAGAAATCTCGTTTACCTAACTTCGAAATACGCAACTCCTCCTGATGACCCTAAAACACACATGGGCCCACCAACCAATACACGCTCAACGTACTGGTAACTACAATCAATGTCTGCCAGGGCAGAAAATAAGAATTCAACCCCAATGACTCTAGAATACCCATCACCAATGCGGAAACGAGCACTCCTCTCGTCCCACAATTACAACTCTCCTCGAAACTAAGGTTCCAACCATGTTGGAAGCAGACCTACTCCCAACGAGATGTCAAGTCCAACCACTACACTCCCTACATCCCCAACTCACTTGGACAACCACGTGTCCACAATCGATCCGTTATTGTTTCGCTCGCACATCCCAACCTTTACAGGTTCAACACTCGGTTTTCCAAGTTCTCAATTATACCTTTTTATCCACTCATCACTTGTCATTTTACTACTGTTGGAACTAATCCCAACACATCACAATCTCAACTGGATCCCATCCAGCCCATCACTCAACCACTACCAAATCTCAAATACCGAACCTATGTCCATCATGACGGAGTCACACCCCAACTCGTGGCTCGTCGTCATCACAATCACCGACACTAGCACCAGCGCTAGTACCAGCATCAACACACTATCAACAACACTAGTATCAGCACACAGGTATCCATACTAGCATCAGCACAAAATTACCAACATACGAACATCCACACTTGCACACCGTGTGCAAATCGGACAACCCTGGATCTCCGCTCATACCGAACGACGATCCTGCACCTCTACTCGTACCCCACAACTATGGGTACCACCATTCTGACAACCTGCATCAGGATAATGAACGTTCCCTGAACGTCCCCTGATCCCCAAGTATTGTAACCACACTAAATACCCTCGATAGCCAGTAATCTCCACATGACTACCGACCAACGGTCATTGCTATCGAGATCTGTATCCACACATCGCACTAATACCCGGTCTAACTCAGGATTCCATAATTTATCTCAGAACCGTATCCGTAGATCGAATCCCATAGTTCTGACTAGACTCACTAGAGTCATCCACATGGTCATCCATGACCTCAACCGCTCGTTGCAGCACAAGTTCTCACCCACAAGTCACAATTAAGGTTTACCTTTTTAATCCATCATATACTAGGATTCCACAATCACACCCTATGGTTCCACCGAACCCAACAGCTCTCCGTAATATAAAATTCATAACCTGACCGACCCCGCGGTCTAGACATCGTATAGACGTCAAATCCAAACCTACCATCAACTCAATGTGGGTTCCACCACTAAGGTCATCGGTCAACTCCGATGTACCAACATCCCTCAAACTAGCAATCACCACTAGGGTTCACATTTTAGACCATTACTCAAATGAGGTTCCCCGAACATGGCTGCACTTAGCAGCACAACAATCCAATATCACATGACCGAACCGACGGTCCCACAATACCAGTTCATCACAATCAACCCCACTTGGGTCGAATCACATTAACACACGACGTATCGGGCCAAACACACTCTATCCGCGATTAAAACCCAAAAACTATCTATCAGGGTGATGACGAACTGCAGTCCAAAGAGACATCACACCCTCGACCTGCGCACTAAAAGAGCAACCTGCTCTGATACCAAGTTGACAGGACCCATCCCAATCCCCTCGGGATTACCGTGGAATGTCCCCTGCTCCCGTCCAACAAGGGGTGTCAGACAAGGGATAACCAAAAGTCTCTGCCCAAACGGGGCTTCCAGAGTGCGCAAGGATCGATGGAGGAGGCGTGCAATGTCTCAGTCTCTGCTGCGGTCGCATCCGTGATCAACCTGAAGGGCATTAAAAATCAAAAGCTGTGAGTGGACGAAAATCATTAAGTTCATTAAACACAGTTATAAGACATTTATGCCCTCCAATAAAAATGTATGCATGCCACGAAAACCAGTAACTAAAACGTTTGTTCAACCAAGCCATTAGGGCCTTAGCCCAAAAACCGTTAACTTAAAACCAAGTGTGGGAACTCAGCCCAAAACTGTGGAATACCACTACTAGACATATTAAAACCATGTGGGCCACCACCCAAAGCCATAAACATAAATTCACAAATCCAAAACCATTTAGGGTCCCCGACCCGAAATACCATTTCATAACCAATAATCCATTTTACCACATAACACAAATCCAACCGAAAAGCCATTTCATAGATTCATTAATCCATATTTACCATTACCATCACCAGCATCCCATATGCTTAGCGTCCCAGACGCTTGACGTCCCAGACGTCATATCTCACGGTATAATAAGCTACGCGTGCTGCCCGGGGTCTCTCCGGGTCCATATCTCTGACATCACAGATGTCTGACGTCCCTGACGTCAATCATAGCAATCCTGCTCCAGAATCATTATACGGTCCGGTAACTCCGTACAATGACCCCTCGCAGGCAATGCACCGTGAATTCCCCAGTGACCCAGACACCTGGAGGGGACCATGATATATCCTCGTATCCATATGGTATATGGAAAACAGTTTTATTAAATCATTTCACAACATTACAATGGGCCCTGCCCGAAATCACCATAAAACATAAAAATTCCATTTAGGGTCCCAGACTCGAAATCACATTCATTAACATAGGGTCCTAGACCCGAAATCACATTTATAAACATAGGGTCCCATACCCGACATCACATTTATACCCCAACTGGGCCTCATGCCCGATTTTATAAATCGTTGGGCCCACGACCCGATTTTATAAACCACTGACCCCACGGCCCGATTCGTAAATCAACTGGGCCCCTGGCCCGATAATATCACTCAAATGGGTCTCAGCCCGATGTCGTAACAACTGGGCCCCTGGCCCGATTTCATAAGCAACTGGGCCCTCGGCCCGATTATGTAATTCAAATGGACTCCAAGTCCGAGGTTTCCAAAACAATTGGGCCTCAAGCCCGAGTTCATCTTTCCAATTTCAAAACCATTTCATGAAATCATATCCAAGACCACAAACATGAAAAATCCGTGCAAAACCAGAAAACCTCGATTTCCGTGCAAGCACGTAAATCGCCTCGAAATACGTTAAACCGTATAATTTAACAACATCCAAATCAACAACATACAATCACAATCATAATCCATATAAAATAGTTAAGCATGCATAGAATTTATAAAACCAAAGTCCACTCACAGACCGTTTAACGATACGCCTCGATACGGATGCCAGAGGCCCTCCCGGGCCACACCACTATCACCGGGACTCCCAACCCTGTCCAAATCACATTAGAGGGTCACTAACCTCTTCATTAACATCCTATTAAAGTCCCGCAATTTTCCCGAATTTTTAAATATTTTTAAACTTGATTTAAAACCTTCGGACGTCCCGAACAATATCGAGACGGTGTCCGATCCACACGAAACCAATCCCAAAATGTTCGTTACATTAAATAGGACAGAAGTCATGTTGACCTCACCTCAAGATTCATGCCCACGCGCCGTCACGAGCCGCCGTGAGTGGCTGCGCGTGAAACCCACGCGCCTGCTACAGTGTCATCGTCCTGACTCGTATGTCTGATAAACGGGTCCTTTTGCCCGCGAGATGACCCGGTTGGTTTCCTATCAATTCAGCCTTAATTACTTCAATTGATCATTCAGTTAGCTTCGTTTTAAGTTCAATTTAAGATCTGTAAACTCAATTACACGATCACTTACCCAAATGCCAACGATTTCACGATTAACAATGAAGAACACCCGTCACTGTTCCTTTATCGCATTTCGTCAATGGCTACTGGTTTCTTCCAATTGATTCACCCATAAGCATCAATGGATCATGGGAAACTGTTTCCCCAACTCAATTGCATCGTTTGATCTCTCTATCAACACGTCCCAACTTCGAATTTTCCTTACTGTTACCAGGTCTGTTCAGAGCCAAAAGCCATCGATTTTCTTTAATTGATCCTTCTAGAAGCATCGTGGGATCCTCAGGAACAAAATCCCCAGTTCAATTTCATCAATCAAAGCCTCAAATTCCTCGACTCAAGGTCGAAATTTCAGAGACCTCCTTCCTTCTGTTCTTCCTCAATTCGACCCCAATTCTACTCAATTTTCATTGGGTTTCACTCGTCTCAATCCCAGGAAGTTAGAATCAAGCTCAATTTCGATCCACAAAGCTCAATTCTCCATAATTGAATTTCCCCCCCCCCCCCCCCCCCCAAATTTTCTAAAACCCGAAACCCAGAATTCAACACCCTCTCAATCCCTCGTGTTTCCCCCGATATCACAGTCCTCTAATCTCTCATTTTTCTCTCAGGAATGGCAAAGGAAGGGAGCCAATTCTCCCAGTTCTAATGCCCATGGTTTGAAGACAAAGAAGGTGATTAATGGAGGATTAAGGGTAATTAAATATAATTAAGGGAACACAATGATCATGTTTCCCTAAAACATGGATCAGATGTTTGGGCATAAATCAAGGGATAGGTGACACTTGTCACTCATCCAGGTGTGCACTGTCATCGGTCACTATTCATTATATTATTATTATTTTAATCGAAATCTCGGTTCGTTCGGTTAATCGAATTCGTTCCCGTGATCATAACTCCGTCGTCGGAACTCCGATTTCGGCATGCCGCCTGTCATTGGATTCGTATCGACGAGACCTACGTAACGGTCCTTGGCCCTCGTCCATCGGACCTCCCGGTCAAAAAGTCAACATTTGGCCCCTAATATGCCAAATTACCAAAATGCCCCCCGACTTCCGAACGTCATAACTTTCTCCTCGGATGTCGGAATCAAACGTGTCACCTGTCTATGAACTCGTGACGTCCCGAACTACGTCACGGTCATCGGTCAAAGTCTGTTTGACCACTCGATCAAAAAGTCAACATTTTGCCCACGATCAGTGGCAAAACGGTCATTTTGCACATTTTGTCTGATTTCGCCCAACTAACCACCGATCAACCTCACTAATCAAAATTAGTCACTAATCCAATCCAGGAATTCAGGACGGGTAGTTACAAGAGAAAACAGAGAAGGGGTTGTGGACTGGTGTGCAACCTCAATCGAGAAAATTGGTTCAAGTTGGTTTGTGAGGGTGAGTAGTGGAGTGAGGACTGCCTTGTGGATCCAGTGAATCACGACGGAGCTCACGGCGGTGAGCAGGAAACAGGTAAGGTTTCGGGTCCCCTGTTTTTCCAATTTTGGATCAAATGGAAAGTTGTGAATTTTGGAGGGCTATTGAGCTGTTCTATTGATCCTTATATCAACAGGAAGTCACTACGGTCCGAAGTATTCAAACCCGTGCCCTGAGAAGACGACTGGTGGCTGGGAACAGAAACTGTTGTTTTTGGGATTTTGGCTCGAGCTTGGGAGGTAAGATTCAGGGCTTAATCTCGCGATTTTATTATCTAGATCACTTGTAGAATGTAGGAAGAAGATTTTAGTATTAAAAAGAGTTGAAATCCTGGAAAAATGGACGAGCACCGCCTGCGCCGGTTCGGTCGAATCGGGCTAGTTCAAACCAGTCCAGATCGGATCTGTTCCATGGTTGAAGATGAACAGTAGCCGCGCGTGTGGGCGCGTGGCACGGATTTTCGAGGAAGGTTCAAACATGACTTTTAAATTAGTTGATGTAAAGAACATTTTAGCATTAGTTTCGAGACGCTCGGACATCGTCTCGATATGTTTCAGGAGGTCCGAAGGTTTTAGGCCTCGATTAAAAATAGTTAAAAATTCGAGAAAATTATAGGGCTTTAGTATGACCTTTTTGAAGTAGTTAGTGACCTTAGTATGGGATTTGGACAGGTTAGAGAAATCCGAGGATAGCGGAATGGCCGGGAATGGCGTAAGTGCGCGTGTATCGAGGCGACGTCAGAATGGTCTGTGAGTGGACTTTGTTATCTAACTTATGATGCATGCATATATGTTTTAATATGTTTTCATACGTGATTCTATGATTTGATTAATGATCTTGATGGTTAACGATTTTACACGTTTGTCGAGGTATTTTACAGAATTTCACGTTTTACGAGATTTCGTCTGATCTTGTGATTTGATTGTGGTTTTAATGATTGGATTTTGGAATTTGGAATATGATTTGATTTCAAGGATTTTGAAATGGATTTCGGAAAAGTGATTTCGGGCTTGGAGCCCTGTTCATGTGATTTAGATTTCGGATTTGGTTTCGAGTTTTGGAATGGAAATCTAGATTTGGGTTCGGGATGATGGTTCCGGATGCTAGCTTACAGAATCATTGTTTGGAATTCGGAGATAGATTTTCTATGGTTTTCACTGATTGGATGAATAATGGTTTTGGGTTTCAAGACCCGAAAAAAGAAAAGAGAAAAAGCCACTAGATCTGGTTTTGAGTTTAAAGACTCGGATTGATTGACGGGGGGAGGGCCCTAGATTGATATGTTTTGAGTTTAAAGACTCGGTATATGTTTTCAGTTTAAAGACTTGGTGATTGTGATACCCCCCGCGGCCTGTGATTGTGTTTTGAGTTTAAAGACTCGTTGATATCCCGGGAAGACCTGGTTATTGCGCATTGTGTTTTGAGTTTAAAGACTCGGGCGCACTTGAGATCCAGTAAACTTGTATGATTGATACTTTCACTAGTTTTTCACAGGTTTTCAGAATGTTTTGGGCAGTGGCCCGGATGATGTGGATTTGATGAGTTTTGGGACTGAGTTCCCGTTTTTGAGATTGCTTTGTAATTTGAGGCTGATGCCTGGATTTGAATAACGATTTTGATTCGGGTATCCCGATACTGGGTTTCATTGATGGTTTTGATATGAATGGTTTTATAACATGACTTGATATGCATGCATTGGTTTTTGCGTGGAGAGTAAAAATGTAAATGTTTCATTGAACTGATTTCTAAATTATACTTTTTTTTTTGCCCACTCACAATCTTTTTTGTTTTCGATACCCTCTAGGTTGTTGCGGTTCGGGCTGTCGGTCGAGAGAGACGGAGACATCACACGTATGATCCACAGTAGATTCTGCGCACTCTGGGAAATTCGGAAGTTTTTGGACGGAAGGATCGAAAATCCCTTGTTCGACTTACGCGTCACATAGAGGTTGGACGTCCGTTTAGCCTTCGTTTCATACGTAAGTTAAACGGTAGTAGGGTTTAGCCCTTAATCCCGGGTAATTAGTGGTGGGTCCTGACAGTAGCACTATGGAATCAGTGTTGAACCCGCACGGGCAGACCAATGAGGCTGAGAAGCCAACCAGTGGTGTCTCAAAAGAGCCAAACATCCATGCTACTAACTAAGATAAGAGTGCTGACAAGGAGATTGAAATCGAAGACTGATGCTGATTAGCCAAGACTTTCTAATTTATGTTTTTTTTTTGTTTTCTGTTGCTTTGTTTCCTCCCGCAGTATGCCCCATTTACTTGTTAAATAATTTTCAATTTTAATCAAATCGATTAGTTTTTTCTTCCGTTTGGATTTACTTGCCGATTGAGGTTTCTAGTGTAAGGAATTTGTATGAAAGCCTGAATGCAAGTTGTGTGGTATGTTGAATCGATAGTTAATGTAGGTCGAAGCGAAAGTGCCGAGTAGCCTTTGTGTACCGAGTGAATGTGAGGCATGTGAAGTAGAACTAGCGAGGAAGTGCCAATTAGGGCCCCTGCTATGCTACCGACTGGCATAGACTTGGTTGATTTCAGCAGTAGTGTAGAAGTATGATCAGGGTAGTGATCATAATTAGGATGTTGAGCCCTTGCAAACAAATGTTATGTTGATCGATCGTAATAGGATGCGGTTGCCGATCAAGTTGATTGTAGAGTAGAACTTACCCCTGTTTTGGCAGATAATCCCTCCTTGTGGAGGTAGTATCCGATCGGCTATAGGTTACAATGGGTACCGAATCGTGGTGAGGGGCCCCATGTGATATGGTGGGCCAATTAGTTGTAAGGTACCGATCCATAGGGTGTTTGTGATTAGGGAGGTCCCAAAAACTGCCAAGGTCGATCAGACGTAGCGGATAATACTACCAACATGGGTGTCATTTGGCTTGGCCTTGTAGGGTGCCTGCCTTGCAAGGAAAAGGTCGGTCGGAAGCGTATCTTTTGTGTGCTGATTAGGAGCATGTATTGGTAAACTGCCGAGTGAGTTTGATAATTATAAAAAGTCCCTTCCCCCATTGTGCTTCTGATCGGAAAGGGTCGTGTATGAATGTAGAATTACGGTTCCGATAGGCTTAAACTTGGAATTTAAAAGAACTTGAAATGTCCAAAAAATTTGTTTCATTCAAAAAATAACAATAGGTCTGATTGGAGATGGTCGAATCAGTTACAAAATGTACTCTAATGCTAAGCAGGGCTGACTAGTGTGTCACTTGTAGAAGAGCTTGAGATGATCGGCATGCCATGGGTGTGCTAGTAGACAGCCATCAGTAGTTTGTAGTTCATAGGTCCCCTATCTACAGACCTTGGTTACAAAGTAAGGGCCTTCCTATTTGGGCCTAAGTGTGTTGTATGCACGACCCTTGGTTACTAGGTTTATTTTCCTAAGTACCCAGTCCCCAGCCTTGAAACTTCGAGTTTTGACTCAGGAGTCATAGTAGCGGGCTATGCATTGTTTGTGAGCCATGTTGCGGAGGTTTGCCTGCTCGCGATGTTCTTCCATGAAGTTCAGGTTTAGGTTAAGTAGCTTGTTGTTTTCTTTGGGGTCATAAGAGATCACTCGGTAGGAGGTTTCTCTGATCTCCACTGGTACGATGGGCTCAGTACCAAATTCCAAGGAAAATGGTGTTTCCTTTGTTGATGTCCAATAGGACCATAAAATGTCCAAAAGTACGTCCAACCACTTACTCTTTGAGTTTTCATTGAGGCGAGTCTTCAAGTTGTACTTGATTAGTTTGTTGACTACTTCTACTTGGCCATTGGCTTGTGGATGAATGACACAAAAACGAAGTATATTTTGATGTCGTAGACTTGGCAGAAGTTGTGAAAAGGAACATAGTGGAATTTCTTCCCATTGTTTGTCACGATCATGTAAGAGATTCCAAAGCGGCAGATGATGTTCTGGTAGACAAGGCTCTCAATCTGAGCAGCAGTGATGGTCTTGAGTGACTTTGGATCTACACATTTGGTGAACTAATCGATGTCTATAACAGCATGTTCCACCCCTCCTTTAACTCGTGGCATTTGGCCAATGAGGTCAAGTCTCCACTACGAGAATGTCCATGGGTTGAGCATTGGAGTTAATCGTTCCACAAATAGGTGAGGAATCAGTGCATACAGCCCGCCTACAACTGAATCTACACACATGGTGGGACAGTAGTAGCCTTGTCGGAAGGCCTTGTGAGCAAGGGATTTGGGTCCTGAGTGGTTTCCACAGATGCCCTCGTGGATCTCCTTGATTACAGCCTGCCTGAAATCTATTGGAAGGTATTTAATAGTGGGACATCGAATCCACGCTTATACAAATTATTGTGAAAAATTGTGTATCGAGAGGACTGACATTGAATGCGCTTGGGTTCATTACGATCTTCTGGTAGGTCTGTATGTTTGAGGAACCGGATGATTAGATCCATCTAGGAAGGTTCATTGGCATGGCCATGACATGTCGTTCCTTCATGCTCGGGGTTTCCAGGAGCTCCAATAGAATCCTACGACCAACCTTATCGGCGATGGAGAAGGCCAGACAGGATAGAGCCTCAGCGTGGTTGCGGAATTTTGGTTATCTCATATGTAACATCCCAGACATGGAAAAATGACCATTTTTCTCGTGGACAGGGAAAAATGTTGACTTTTGACCCATAATACTATTTGGACTTTGACCAAGGCCCATTACGTAGATCGAGACATCATTAGTCCTTAGACAAGCGGCAGGTCGAAATCGGATGCTCGACGGGAAAGTTACGGGTCATGGAAGAAATCATGTACTATTCAAATTTTACGAGACGTGTACAGTGGCAGATATTTTGTAACGACCCATCCCAAATTTTTTAGATTAATTAAGATTAAATTGAGGAATAGCGAGGCTAATCGGGGATTAGTCGAGGATTGTCGGACATTCAGGGCGAAATTATGATTTTGCCCCTAAACGAGGGTAAAAAGTTGACTTTCGACCCGAGAGGTCCAATACACATGGACCAAGGACTATTACGTAGATCGAGTCGACATGAATTCGTCGACAAATGGCACGTCAAAATCAGACATTCGATGGGAAATTTACGGGTCACGGAAGGTTCGAGGTACTATTACACGAACTACGGGATGGGTGGACTATTATCTTGAGTGTGCGCCCATATATTTTGAACATGCCCAATGGATAAGTGACAAGTGTCACTCATCCATTGCCCACAAACACACATACATGCACCCACCCTCTTCTCTATTTCATTCCATCTCACCCGAAACCCAAACACCATAACCCACCCCAACCTTCACAAACCTTCATCTTCTGTTGTTGGCATGGACAGGGAGGTGAGAGAACAGACTGAGACAAGCAGGATGGTGCCCTCGGCAAGGGCCACTGTAGACAGTGGCCGGAAACCCGAGAAGGTATGATTTTAGTTCAAAATTTGAAATCAAAATTTGAGTGTGTATGGGACGTTTTCGTTGATTGGGTTGTGTTTTTGGTGGTAGTACGAGTCACTAGGGATCGGAATCGAGGGCTGAGGACGGCGGAGCAGCCCAGACAGGGAGCTGGAAATCTGGCCGGACTGTTCATCTTTCAAAAGGTGTGTTTTATCCTGTGTTTCATGATTTTAATTTGGCGGATCAATTTCTGGGGTTGAGACTATGAAAAAAGAAAGAAACGGGATCGATTTTCGTGGTCGAAAATGGAAGAACAGACCGGGTCGGGTTTGTGGGTCGAGTGACCCGATTACAGAGAACCGAGTTGACCCGAATAGAGGTTAGGGTAAGATGACATCATCAATGACATCATCAGATGATGTCATCCTTTCAGACCTGATAAGTCAAACTAACACGTGTCAGATGTCAGATATCAGATGACGTCACTACTGACGTCAGTCGTTGACTTTGACCATTGACTGCTGACGTCAGCGTTGACTTTTGACCTGCCACCTTTGACCCATGCGTGGGCATGTATTTCGAGGTGGCACCAAGACCATTTTAAAGGTTTCGACAATACAAATCCATGGTGGTGGTTTCGAATTGATCGGAGATCGTTAGGTTAGTCAAAATAAGGTTTAAAGCCTAGGGAAGCATGTCCGGTCCACGTTGACATTTTCGGGTATGTTGGGGGTTCTTAATATGGACTTGTATAGGTTAGTAGTAACCTTTTAGTATGATTTGGATAGGTCCAGATGACCTAAAGAGGTTGGATTAGCCCCGAGAGGCTTATGGCACGCGTCACGAGGCGCAGCTTGGACGGTCTGTGAGTGGACTTTGGTTTATGAATATGATGCATGCAAAAATGTTTTATATGTGTTTGTGAACATGATTTGAGATTCCATGAGTGCATGTGTTTTAAATATGATTTGTTGGGCATTTTCGTAAAAAATGTCGTGTTGCACATAGTTCGAGATTTCTGTTTTATATGATGTTTGGGCTTCGGCCTAGTATAGTACGTGCATGAGTTATATGTGATTCCGAAGGTTTCACAGAGAAGCGTGAAACTGAGGAACTGATGTACAATTTTTGAGGATTTCACGGGGATGCATGAAATCGAGATTTGGGTACGAGACCCATTGAAAAGACCTTGACTTAGCATAAAGTCAGGGATGATTTGGAAAGTGTTTTGAAAATGAGAATTGGTTTTTGGACTTGGAAATAGATTTCGGGCATATAACCCAGTTGATTTGAGGTTTGACTGAGTATAGTCAAACGTGAGATAAGTCGGGCTGTGACCCAATTATGAGTTTTACGAAAGATATATCGGGCATAAGACCTAGTTGTGAATTAACAAGATTTGAGGAATCCTGGGTTATATTTCGGGTATGAGACCCAGTTATAAATTGGATAGGATTCGAGGAATCCTATGTGATACTACGGGTTAGAGTCTCGAACGATCGGGTTAGAGTCCCGGTCGGTGATGACATTCAGGTTAGAGTCCCGAATGATATGACGCTCGCCTCCGGACTACGGATGTGTTCCTTCCGGAGAGGTCACGATGTTCTTCCTGTTGTCTAGCAGTCTCCGGCGGCTATGGCCGAGTGAGGCTCGACTTAGGAGTGCTGATGTTATTCTCTGAGATCGATCGGTGATGTGATCACGATGATCTAGAGACAGTCGTGGCGGGTGATTTGTCCAAGCGACATGCTAGGAGTATGAGCGGTCCTCAGCTATTTGCACATGTGCTAGGATTTGAATCGTGATTGGCACTGAGATGAGGATAGGATGAGTTCCCATATGTTCTACGATTTGGGCTGAGGCCCCATACTTGTTTTTCTATGACTTGGTTTTGGACTGAGCCTCTGTACGTATTTTCGGCTTGGGGTGAGGCCTTGTTTGATTTGGTTTTGGGCTGAGACCCTACTGCGATATTGGCTTCGATTGAGAAGCAATTTTCACTGAGATTTAATTGGGGAAGCAATACGTCTTGCTGCCGAGAACGCATTAGAAATAACAGTTTTATGATGCATGCATGCTTTTACATGAAGGGTATAAATTATGATTTCGATAAATGATTTTTATAAATTGTTATTTTGTCCACTCACAGCTTTTATGGTTTTTAATACCCTTCAGGTTGATCGCGGATGCGGGCTGTAGTAGGGATTGAGACATCACATGCCACCACCGATCCTGGCGTACTCTGGCTAACCTCGAGCGAAGGATGAGTTTATCCCTTGTCTGACACACGGTGTCGAACGAGAGCAGACACATCCCACGATAATCTAGGTGGATTGGGATGGGTCCTATCAAAGGGGTATCAGAGCCTCAGACTGCTCTTTGACTGACGCGCAGGTGATGGATGTGATGTCTCTACAGTGGTAACAGCTCATCATCAACCTGATAGTTAGGGTGAGAGTATGAGGATTCAATGGAATTGAACCTTGATTAGGTCATGTTTAGGGTTCGATTGGCATATGATGCCGTGTTTTGGGGAGGTTTAATCCCAAGTAGGATCGATGTGCATGTGAATCCAAGGGCTTAGAGCCATAGTGTTACTCGTGGATGGGACCTAGTCGACAAGTTGTCCTAGTACGACGACTTTGAGAGTGGGGGTCGTTGAGCGGTCATGCTAGACAACAGATTGTATCAAAGTGGTATCGGTGGAAGTCGTGTATGACCCCAGTTGATACTATTGGGAATAGGAACGTTTGATCCTATTTGGCGTGAGACACGATGTTTCTGTGTGTCGAGTTCCAGAGGGATGTCGACTGGCAAGGGATGCCACGGTATAGATGTTGTGTGGTTTGGTTTGGCATACCGTGGTTGAGCAGTGTTAGAACTATGTAGGGCCATGTTCTTGTGGGCCCAATGGCTGGAAGCCGTAGAGTTACGAGTGGATGAGATCCTTGGATAGTGGTTATTGGTTGGTTGAGTACTAGTTAACCCTATATGACCACTTTTCAGAGTCGAGAGCGATGGATAGGTTGAGATGGACATGCTGCAGTGAGTAGCCGGGTTCGTGATAACCCTAGTTTGATATTGATTAGACAAGATACCAGCAGAGTGGTACTTGTGGACCTATCAGGTATATTACCCGTTAAGTAGCTAGTATCTGCGGGGAGTTCACCACATGGGTATGGACTCTCAATAGCGGAGTGTTTCTGGGATTGGTTTGCAAGTGATTGTGGCAGACGTTGCTATCGATAGACGTGGACGAGTCTTATCGATATGGATAGGCTCATGTTATCGTGACAGCTGAGACGATGGAGGTTCACTAGTTATGACGATGATATGGAGGTGTGTGAGTGTCGCTCAGTACGAGCAGAGCTCAGGGAGTAGATTCGATTCACACTGAGTGTGATGACGATTGAGGCAATGAGGCTTCATTGGTTTGTGGCGGGTCATGGGAGTATGAATCGAGTGATGAGGTTCAGATGAGGTGTTTGGAGCCCCAATAACGACTGAGTGGGTCTAGACAACACGGAGGTTTTGTGGGGATTCATGTACATAGGGAGCTTGGATGAGGATTACCTCGAGCTCTGAGCATTAAGTGGCAGGAATTGAGCTAACAGTTGGATGATGTAGTGACATCAATGGGGTCTACCGGTAGGCGTCACTGGACCCAGGTGAGTCTGCGATTTAGAATCTAGAGTAAACCACCCAGGTATTTTGAGGGTTTGGTGACCAGTTCCCAAGTGATGCGAGACTTGAGACACGTAGGTGTACTCAGGAGTTGAACCTATAATGGTTTAAACGTGAGAATCAGGTAGTGATGGATGACAGCCTTTTGGATGTGCATAAATAGTATAAAACGGACAAGCGATTTGGGTAATGAGTTAGATTGTTTATGGACATCCATCCACGTGAGGGAGTCCAGGAAGTCCAATGGTAGGAAGATGTCCGAATTAGTTGAGGACTTGAGACAGGATCCAGGTGAGTATGCTTCCAACATAGTTGCAACTTCTCTTGATTCCGAAGTCGATGTGGAAGACTTCTCATTTTCTGCTCTTTAGCAGGTGATGTCTAGTGCCGCAAGATCACATAGGATGAATTTTGATGTCATCGTCTTGGATCATCCTTGATTCTTCCCTATGTGGGATGATGAGGAGTGGTATGACAGTTAAAAGGTTCAAAGAGTATGTAAGAAATATTATCATATTTCATATCATTAGCTAAGAGAGGGCTAATGTGGACCCACTGTGGATCAAGGTGAGTTTGGATCGAGTAGTGCGGTAACGACCCCGAGGTAGGATGAAATTATTATCCAACCTTTGTCCTGGATACATGAGTGAGTATGCTCTTGGATATGAGGATAGAGACTGTGATGGATTGAGGTTAGCCTCATGGCGAACAGTTCAGTAACGAGCCATGTTCGGAGTGAGGATTAGTACATGATTGGATGTACGCTGAGTGCAATCCTTGAGCAGGTCGGGTTGTGCCTTGATGATTGACATGATGTGGGTGCACCTGTGAGTAGTGTACGTTGAACGATGGGATTGACCACAGTTAATCGGTATGTTTGTGTTTGGAGTTATTAGAGAGCAAGAATGTTTTGTCTAATGGATGGAGTCCGGGATAGACATGAGATAGTAATTATTGTGACAGTTCGACGAGGACTATGATCAGAAGGGTTCCGATGTTGATTATACATTGAGTATAGGGATCGGACATTGAATACTATGCCCTAGAGCAGAGTGGATTAAGAGGGTTCAGTGATTATGCGAGCATGGAGCTCAGGGCCATATAGGCCCGAGGAACCCTAGTGATTATTAATGTGACTATCCCTGCTAAGGCAAGTATTTGATGGGGTCTAGATACACCCAGGATGGGTAAGATGTCGACATGTGTTTCGACAGGAAGAGTGATGTGATAATTCGAGACTCGAGACAAGTCGAGATTGCAGCATAGGTCACTGAGTGACATGAGATAAGATGTGGGGACTCGAGAGCAAGTCGATATCAGAGTAGCACAATGAAAGGGCAGTGGAGCCGGGAGTTGCCAGCTGGTCACGATAGTTGTTGTTGAGATTGGATTCCTTACGAGGTCAATCTGGCATATTGTGGTAATTGAATAAATAGGTATCCGACAGATTCAGATTGGTATGTAGTGATAGGACTCGAGTGTGAGTCAACATGAGTATGGGGAAAAAAGAGAGTTGACTGATATGAGTACCGACGCTAATAAATTCCGCAAATTTAAGTATGGCCTGAGAGGTGAGATTCGTACCATTATGATGGCAGGATCTAGAGGATGTTTTTCGGATCAGATTCTAAGTAGGATATCAGCTTTGATTATCAGATGAGAAAAGTCGACAGGCTGAAAAGCTAACTACAATGTCAACTTCGTATACTAGATCTGTCGAAGTGAGTGACAGGCAAGATCGATGAGTGTCGGTGTCTTGAGTGAGACTTACAAGCCGACGTGAGGGTTATGTCAGACGTGTACGGTTGCACGAGGGTACCGCGAGTGGGAGACGGGATTAGATTTCCACAGTTTAGTTGTGGAATTGGGTCAGTTTGAATTTCGAGGACGAAATTCTTTAAGGAGGGAACATTGTAATGACCCGTCCTAAATTTTTGGGATTAATTAAGATTAAATTTTGGATTAGTGAGGCTAATCGAGGATTAGTCGAGAATTGTCGGACATTTGGGGTGAAATTACAATTTTACCCCTAGATGAGGGTAAAAAGGTAACTTTTAACCTGAGAGGTCCAATGAACGTGGACCGAAGACTATTACGTAGATCGAGTCGATACGAGTCCGTAGATAGGCGGCACGTTGAAATCGGACATTCAACGGGAAAGTTACAGATCATGGAAGGTTCGAGGTACTATTGCTCGAACTACGAGATGGGTGGACTATTGTCTTGAGCCACGCCCAGATATTTTGAACAGACCCAATGGATTAGTGACAAGTGTCACAAATCCATTTCCCACAAACACATATACATGCACCCACCCCACTTCTTTGCTTCATTCCATCTCAGCCGATACCCAAACACCATAACCCACCTTAACCTTCACAAACCTTTATCTTTTGTTGTTGGCATGAACGGGGAGGTGAGAGAGCAGACTGAGACAAGCAGGATGATGGCCATGGCGAGGGCCACCATAGACGGTGGGCGGAAACCCGCGAAGGTACGATTTTAGTTCAAAATTTGAAATGAAAATTTGAGTATGTATGAGACGTTTTCATTGATTGGGTTGTGTTTTTGGTAGTTGTACGAATCACTGGGGATTGAAATCGAGGGCTGAGGACGGTGGAACAGCCCAAAACGGGGGCTGGAAATCTTGTCGAACTGTTCATCGTTCAAAAGGTGAGTTTTTGCTTGTGTTTCATGATTTCAATTCGGGGGATCAAATTCTGGGAAAAAGACTATGAAAATGAAAGAAACGAGATCGATTTTCATGGTTGAAAATGGAAGAACATACTGGGTTGGGTCCGTGGGTCGCGTGACCTAGTTACAGAGAACCGAGTTGACCCGGACAGAGGTTAGGGGTGAGCTGACAAGTTAGACTGACAAGTGTTAGATGTCAACCGTTGACTTTTACCATTGATTGTTGATGTCAGCATTGACGATACGAATCCAATGGTGGTGGTTTCGAGTTGATTGGAGATCGTTAGGTTAGTCAAATTGAGGTTTAAAGCCTAAGGAAGCGTGTTCGGGACACGTTGACATTTTCGGGAATGTTAAGGGTTCTTAATATAGACTTGTATAGGATAGTAGTAACCTTTGAGTATGATTTGGACAGGTCCGGAAGACCCAAAGAGGTTGGATTAGCCCAGAGAGGTTTATGGCACGCGTATCGTGGCCTAACTTGGACGGTTTGTGAGTGGACTTTGGTTTTTGAATATGATGCATGCATAAATATTTTATATGTGTTTATGAACATAATTTGAGATGCCATGATCGAGTGTATGTGTTTTAAATATGATTTGTTGGGCATTTTCATAGAAAATGCCTTGTTGCACGTAGTTCGAGACCCAGTTGACTTAGAGTATAGTCAAACGTGAGATAAGTCAGGCTGTGACCTAATTATGAGTTTACGAAAGATATTTTGGGCATGAGACCCAGTTGTGAATTGACAGGATTTAAGGAATCCTGGTTATATTTCAGGCATAAGACGCAGTTATAAATTGGATAGGATTCAAGGAATCCTATTTGTGATATTACGGGTTTGAGTCTCGGACGATCGGGTTAGTGTCGTCGGTGATGACATTCAAGTTAGAGTTCCGAATGATATGACGCTCACCTCTGGACTGCGGACGTGTTCCTTCCGGAGAGGTCACGATGCACTGTCTGTTGTCGAGCAGCCGCGGGAGGCTCGACTTAGGAGTGCTGATGTTATTCTTTGAGATCGATCGGTGATGTGTTCACGATGATCTAGAGACGGTCGCGGCAGGTGATTTGTTCACGGTGACATGCTAGGATTGTGAGCGGTCTTGAGCTATTAGTACATGTGCTTGGATTGGAATCGTGACTGACATTGAGATGAGGATGGGATGAGTTCCCACATGTTCTACGATTTGGGCTGAGGCCCCGTATTTTTTTTTCTATGACTTGGTTTTGGGTTGAGGCTCTATACTTGTTTTCGGTTTGGGCTGAGACCCTACTGAGATACTAGCTTCGATTGAGAAGTAATTTTAACTGAGATTTGATTTGGGAAGAAATACGTCTTGCTTCCGAGAATGCATTTGAAATAACTGTTTTATGATGCATGCATGCTTTTACGTGAAGGGTATAAATTATGATTTCGATAAATGATTTTGATAAAATGTTGTTTTTTCCACTCACAGCTTTTATGGTTTTTAATACCTTCAAGTTAATTGTGGATGCGGGCTTTAGTATAGATCAAAACATTACATGCCACCACCGATCCTGGCTTACTCTAGCTAACCCGAGTGAAGTTTATCCCCAGTGTGACACGCGATGTCAAACGGGAGCAGGTACATCCCACGATAATTCGGGTGGATTAGGATGGGTCTTGTCATATTTATTAGTCCAAAATATCTATGGCGGACTAAAGGATGAGTGGCAAGTGTCACTCATCCTATTGGCCCAGCCCCCCAAATTCATGCATTCATTGTATTCATCTTCATCTCCTTTGTTTTCATTTCACCCGAAACCCACAAACCAAACCAAACCTAACCTATAATCATCCTCTTCTCATCCTTGCTAGAGCCTGAGTGAAATAAAGTGAGAGAGTGATCTGAGACGAAGAGGAATGTGGCAACGGCGAAGACAACTACATACGATGTCCGAAAAATCGAGAGGTAAACTGTAGGATTCAAACATTCGAAGTTGGATTTTGAGGGTTTGTTGGGGGTATTCAAATGCTTAGAAATGATTCTTATGGACTATATGAACACATAGGGACCAAAAGGAGAGGTTGTTACTGTTGGAACTGCCTGGAAATCAAGGTTGAAGTTCAACCAAAAATCATCAAGCTCGAACAGGTATATTTAGCCATTGTTTGATGTTTTTCAGTCCATAGATCCATTTCTGGTTAGATTATGAGCATGTAGGAAGAAAAATGGGCTGAAATGGTTGAGGAATGAGTGAGATATGGCCGAGTTTCGATCGTGGGTCAAACGACTCATTAAAGAGAAACGGGTCGACCCGACCAGTGGTTGACGATGATGACATGGCCATCCATGTCATCATCCTGTCAGACCTGCCAGTCCATGTGGCAAATCAGGTGATGCCATGTGGCAGGCTATCAAGCCCAGTCAGCAGCTGATGTAATGTGTAGGTCCACGTTAGCATGTCAGACCATGTGGACTAATAGGGTGGTGACATATGGCAACCTATCAGGGAGTGTCAGAGTGACGTGGTAATCCTTGTCAGCCACTGTCAGACCACGTGGACCAATAGGGTGGTGCCACGTGGTAGTGTGCTAGAGAACTGTAAGAGGTGTCAGGGACAGGTGGCACCAGTCAGGGAGTGCCACTTGTCAGGCTGCTAGACTTGACAGGTGTCAAACCTGTCAGGCTGACGTCAACATTGACCGACACGTGGGGGCACGTGGACACAAATTTCAAGGTCAAACCGATCATATTCGAAAGGTTTCGACGTTCTGAATCTAATGGTGGTGGTTTCAGGTCGATCGAAGTCCGTTGAATAGGTAATTTAGGGGGTTTTAGCCTCAAGAAACGTGTTTGGGAGGCGTTTTCGGTATCGGGCTTTGTATGGGTTTAGTGTATGAACTTGTATAGAACATTAGTGACCCTCAGATGTGATTTGAACAGGGCGAGAGATTTTGGACTAGCGCGGGTGAGATTACAGTGCAGATATTGAGCGCGCAGCGTAGACTAAGAGTGAGTGGACTTTTGTTTAATAACTAAAATGCATGCATAACTGTTGTGAATGCTTTATTATATGATTTAAGTTGAAATTATTTGATATTGTATTTGATTATGTTGTGGATTTAATCATCGGTTTATGAACTGTTTTGATATTATATTTGATGATGCATGCATGTTTATAAAACGGAGGGGAAAAAGTCATTGTTCTTAAATTGTATTTCGAAAATACTTATTTTTGGTCCACTCATACTTTGACTGTTTTATTGTCCCTCCAGGCCATGACACAGAGGCAGGGGTTGATCCCAAGGCAGAGGCATATACAGTATCGTTGCACACCTGAATGCCCTTCGGGGTAGGTTTTGGTACTTTTGTTGTACTTACATGTATGCTCGATTATGTAGAGATACTTATCCCTTATCTGACAATGTTGTAGTTGAACTTTGTTTACTTTTAAACCGATTAAGGGTCTTTTCGATATTTTGAATATGATTATTAGACGAGAGTAGGGCATGTCCCACTATAATCCATAGGGATCAGGACAGGTCCTGTCATCATAGGTATGGATACAACAGAGAAGTGTCCTTGCTTCGGTTGGGTAAAGCACCATGGAGATGTCCTTGGCTCGTAGAGGCTGTTCACTTGGGAGACAGTGAGCCAGCAATCACTAAAAATTTGGATCTTCCATACCTGCAAGTCCTTCACGAGGCGAAAGCCAGCAAGAAGTGCCTCATATTCTGCCTCATTGTTGGAGGCTTTGAAGTTGAAATTGTGTATTCTAGCTTGGCTTGTCGGGTGTGTTGAGCACAACCCCCGCACCAGAGCCACTGTGACAAGATGATCCATCCACGTAGAGCGTCCAGATTGGTCTGGACTTTTCCAGGCGAGGTGAAGTGTTTTTGACAGGACCCACCCCCATTATCACCCCGATAACCGAGACGAATCCTGCTCCCGTCTGACAATCCAACTCAAAAGATCAAAATAACCACACACAAATCGAGAAATACATATTGCCAGAACAGGGAGAAGTTATAATACAATAAGTCCACAGTAGCACAGAGCATAGTACAGTACAAGATAAGACGAGAATCCTACTAAAAGCTGGCTACACACGCAACGGGAAAATTCTATGCCTCCGCCTCTGCCTCAACGTTAGCCCCAGCGCTAGCACCACGACCTGTAGGGTGTTAAAACATCAAAAGTGTGAGTGGACTAAAAATAAATAAAAGTTATAAAAACCGTTTACGAAATAAAGCAGGGTTCACCCTCCGTTTTAAACATGCATGCATAACCTAGTAACTTAAAACAACCATATGTACTATATGAAAATAAGTGCGGAAATCATCAGAAATCAAAACCAAAGTCGGGCACTCGGCCTTAAATCCATGACAACCAAGTTCCTCGGGTCACAGCCCAAAACATTTGAAAACCAGTGAAAAACATCAATCATAAGTTTACTGGATCTCAAGTGCGCCCGAGTCTTTAAACTCAAAACCATGCGCAAATAACCAGGCCTTCCCGGGATATCAACGAGTCTTTAAACTCAAAACACAATCACATGCCTCGGGGGGTATCACAATAACCGAGTCTTTAAACTCAAAACCATACCGAGTCTTTAAACTCAAAACATCTCAATCCATGGCCCTCCCTCCGTCAATCAATCCGAGTCAATAAACTCAAAACCAGATCCAGTGGGTTTTTCTCTTTTTCCCTGGTCTTTATACCCAAAACCATTTTACAAGCATAAGAAAAATGAATCGAAATCCGAAACCCAAAACCAAACCGGAAATCTTCGAAAACCGAAATCACGTTTAACTGAAAGGGGACTTCCGCCCGAATTTCACTTCAAATCTCAATTCATATTCTCAAATCTTTAGTAAAACATAATGTGTATAAACATAAATCATTCATCCGAAACCATACTCAAAAGCATAACAGAATCATATTCTCGAAGTACATGCAAGTCCGATAACTAGTATTGAAAAATGTGAAATCAAGTAAAGCAAGCATATAGAAATCATAGGCATAAATCATATATCGAAAGCATAAGATCATATATCAAACATAGAGAAATAAGTAAAAACAGTTATGCATGCTCGGTTAGAAAACAAACAGTCCACTCACAAGGTTCGAACGCGTCACTCCCGTCCTGTACGCTCATCAGCTGTCTCAGGAATTTCCCGACCTGTCAAAAGTCACCATTCCGGGTCACAAACACTTCATTTAAGGTTGCCCTAATTTCCCCAATTTTTTCGGATTTTTAAACATAATTAAACGAACCCCTAAACCTTCGAATACCCAAAACTACTTCGATACGGTGTCCGATCGACCCGAAACTTGTCATAAAATGTTTGTTACATCGATTAGAGTGAAACGTTTCCCCAAAACAAGCCCAGGTACCCTCACGCGCCGCCCAAAGGGGCTGCGTGTGGGAGCCACGCGCCTGCTACAGTGTCATCGTCAACCTCCAGCCAACCCGGTTCAGACCGGTCCAGACCGGTCCGGTCCAACCGAGTCGGCAAGGCCTATTTTCACTCATTTTTAGGCCATTTTCAAACCTTTCTAAACCCTAAGTTTCGTCCTTGAATTTGCGATTGATTCATGTAAGAAAATCAAGCAATAAAGCCCTAAACCTTACCTTCCAAACTTCGAACTTAAACCCAGAAAAGTCGACTTCGGATTCCGGCCACCCGTCGTCCTTCCAGTCACGAGTTTGAGTCCCTGAGCTAGACAGTATCTTCCTAAGGCTTCCAGAGTCAACAAACTCACTCAACCAGTCCTTAAACCTCACGACAATAATTTGGAACAAAACTGGAAAAAAAGGGGACCCAGAGAGCATACCTGTTTCTGCTCACCGCCGTGGCCCTGCCCGTCATAGAGTTTCTCCTCAGGCCTCTGAACACCACCACAAACCCAACTTCGATGGTTTTGATCGGTTGAGCACTTAGCCTTGCACAGTGGCATCTCTGTTTTTCTGAGTTTTCTCACCTTCCTCTGCGGCTGTCAGTCAATCCCAACACCCCAGTGCGCTCACTAAACTCTCAGCTTCTTTCTGATCACACACACTCGAACTCAAAGACTCATACACCCTGAAAACTGATCGATAACTCCCTGTCTCATTCTCTCTGTTTTCTCAGTTGCACGATTTAAACCAATACATTTAAAATTGTAAAAGGCACGGCCGACTTGGCTAGAACCCACTAGACACGAGCTAGGTGTCACACACCCTGTGGACTACTCTCACAAATATCCAATTAACTCAGCCCATGTGTCCTTATCCGATTGCACAATTCCCAAAGTGTTGAAAGACTGATTTGCCCCTAAAAGTCCAAATTACCATTTTACCCTTTACTTCCTAGACCCATATCTTATCCGTCCGATGTTTGATGACGCCGTGCCGCCTGTCGTTGTACTCAGGACGTCGAGACCTACCTAACGGTCCTTAAATCGCGTGAAGAATGTTTGTCACGAAAAAAGTCAACAATTTCCCCCTTTTAACCAAATTACGAAAATGTCCTCGACCTTCCGAACATCACAACTTCTTCCTCGGATGTCGGATCGGACGTGCCACCTGTCTATGGACTCGTGACATCCGGAACTACGTCACGGTCATTGGTCAAAGTCCATTTGACTGCCCGAACTAAAAGTCAACATTTTTCCCATTCTAGGGGCAAAATCGTCATTCTGCACCGTCCGGCCAAAAGTATCCAACTAATCACCGCTTACCTTCGTTAATCCATCATTAACCACTAATCTAATCCCGACTTCTGGGATGGGTCGTTACAATCTACCCTCCTTAAAAAGATTTCGTCCCTGAAATTCCACATCTCGTACCTCCGTAACCAGCGGGGAGAAAACCAATGGTTCTTACACCTGGGTCTCATGCCCGGTGTCCATCTCCTGTCAATCCAACTTCTCCTAACAGTTCCCAACCTGTCATCTCAACTTTCCAAACGAACTAAATCACCTGAGATCAATCCTAGGTACGCCGCAACACCCATGTTACCAGTTTCAACACTTCTGACGCCTTCTCGAGTAGAGCATACCTCATTCCCATACTTCTGTCAGCGATCCGTTCCGACCCTACCTTAATCCATCTTACCGTCATCCCTTGACACTCGCCACCGACACCAACTCGGAATCAACATAGTCTTATCGTCCAAACCACAACATCTTCTAATTCCGAGATTCCAATCATGACACGTTACCCTTAGGTATGCCAAAATCTAATCGTCACCTTCTTAACTGCTCAGGGGAAATCCTAGACTCTTTGCTATAAAGAAAAAGTAGCCCCGGGATCAAACAAAACATGTACAACACGACCAAGGCTAGTAAGGGTACCTGTCACTACGTCGGGTGCTGATTGAGCCTCCAGTTGCGTCATCACAAAAACTCGGGTTTAGTGTCCTAAAGATCGGCCGCGTCCCCTCAAACCACTAGTGGCACCACCACCTCCTCTGGTGCCTGCTGCCCCTGAAACTGAAGCCGTGCTCCGTCCTAGCTCCACCGTACCTCGGACTACACCTCCACCCGGTGGTAAGGACGGACATTCCCTACGGTAGTGGCCTCGCTCACCACAGTAGAAGCAGATGACACTAGAAACATCCTGAATGGGTCCTCCACTCAGTCTCCCTATGGACGCAACAGATGTCGTACTGGCTTGCGGAGTCGGCTGTGCTCGGTTTCCACGGAACCCTGGACTCTGGGAACTACTAGGCCTACCAAATAGATCATCGCCCGCGGATGAAGATCCACTGTAACTGCCCCTCTTCGGGGTCCTCTGGTTCGAAGCTCCAGAAAAAGGATGCTTTCGGCGTCGTACACCACCCAAGAACTATGGTCGTACCGGTAAACTAGCTTCCACCCTCACTGCAGCATCCGACAAATCTCTGAGGGTCGCAAATGATCCAGCTGTCATGATGGCTCGAATCTCACCTCGCAGGCCCAACTCAAACCTGCGGCACTTCTTGGCCTTCGTAGCCACAAAAGCAGGAGCAAAACTGGACAACATCTGAAATTTCTGTTCATACTCAGCCACAGTCATGCTCCCCTAATGGAGCTGTAGAAACTCAGCCTCCTTGGCATCGCGGAACGAACGAAGGTAATACTGATGAAGGAACCGCTCAAGAAAAGTCTCCCAAGTCACCGTGTGAGCATCCCAACTGGACAACTCAAGAGTGTACCACCACTCACACGCCGCAACGTCCAGTAAAAAGGTAGCCAACAACACTCGATCCTCTGGTGGGTATCGCATCACCGCGAAGATCCGCTCAAGTCGAGTAATCCACCTGTGGGCTTCCTCAGGGTCTGCCCCACCACTAAATTTCGTAGCCCCAAGACGCTGGGCTCACTCAATCGTAGCACTCTCCGCATCTCTCGCAACGTCTTCAGCAGGTCGTGAAAGGGGCTCACGTCTCGGAGGCATGGTCAATCGCACGCTGAAAGAGGCATAGAGTCAGTATAACGTCCTAAACACAACGTCGTAACAAACACAAACCGTAAACCTATGCTCTGATACCAATTGACAGGACCCACCCCGATTATCACCCCGATAACCAGGACGAACCATGCTCCTGTCTGACAACCCAACTCAAAAGACCAAAATAACCACACAAAAACTGAGAAATACACATTTCCAGACCAGGAAGAAGTTATAATACAACAAGTCCACAGTAGCACAGAGCATAGTACATTACAAGATAAGATGAGAATCCTACTAAAAGCTAGCTACACGTGCAACGAGAAAATTCTATACCTCCGCCTCTGCTTCAACGTTAGCCCTGGCGCTAGCACTACGACCTGGAGGGTGTTAAAAACATTAAAAGCGTGAGTGGGCTAAAAATAAATAAAAGTTATAAAAACCGTTTACGAAATAAAGCAGGGTTGTTTTAAGCATCCATGCATAACCAAGTAACTTAAAACAACCATATGTACTATATGAAAATAAGTGCGGAAATCATCAGAAATCAAAACCAAAGTCGGGCACTCAGCCCTAAATCCATGAGAACTAAGTTCCTCGGGTCACAGCCCAAAACATTTGAAAACCAGTGAAAAACCAGTGAAAACATCAATCATAAGTTTACTAGATCTCAAGTGCTCCCGAGTTTTTAAACTCAAAACCATGCGCAAATAATCAGACCTTCCCGGGATATCAACGAGTCTTTAAACTCAAAACACAATCACAGGCCTCGGGGGGTATCACAATAACCAAGTCTTTAAACTCAAAACCATACCGAGTCTTTAAACTCAAAACATCTCAATCCAAAGCCCCCTCCCCCCGCGGTCAATCAATCCGAGTCTTTAAACTCAAAACCAGATCCACTGAGTTTTTCTCTTTTTCCCGGGTCTTTAAACCCAAAACCATTTTTCAAGCATAAGAAAAATGAATCGAAATCTGAAACCCAAAACCAAACCGGAAATCTTCGAAAACCGAAATCACGTTTAACCGAAAGGGGACTTCCGCTCGAATTTCACTTCAAATCTCAATTCATATCCTCAAATCTCTAGTAAAACATAATGCGTATAAACATAAATCATTCATCCGAAACCATACTCAAAAGCATAACAGAATCATATTCTCGAAGTACGTGCAAGTCCGATAACTTGTATTGAAAAACGTGAAATCAAGTAAAGAAAGCATATAGAAATCATAGGCATAAATCATATATCAAACATAAAGAAATAAGTAAAAACAGTTATGCATGCTCGATTAGAAAAGAAACAGTCCACTCACAAGGTCCGAACGCGTCACTCGCGTCCTGTACGCTCCTCAGTTGTCTCACGAATTTCCCGACCTGTCAAAAGTTACCATTCCGGGTCACAAACACTTCATTTAAGCTTACCATAATTTCCCCAATTTTTTCGGATTTTTAAACATAATTAAACGAACCCCTAAACCATTGAATACTCAAAACTACTTCGATACGACGTCCGATCGACTCGAAACTTGTCCTAAAATGTTCGTTACATCGATTAGAGTGAAAACTGTGTTGAACGTTTCCCCCAAAACAAGCCCCACGCGCCCTCACGCGCCGCCCAAAGGGGCTGCACGTGGGAGCCACGCGCTTGCTACAGTGTCATAGTCAACCTCCAACCAACTCGGTTCAGATTGGTCCAGTCCAACGGAGCCAGCGAGGCCGGTTTCACTCATTTTCAGGGGATTTTCAAACATTTCTAAACCCTAAGTTTCATCCTTGAATTTGTGATTGATTCATGTAAGAAAATCAAGCAATAAAGCCCTAAACCTTACCTTCCAAACTTTGAACTTAAACCCAGAAAAGTCGACTTCGAATTCCGGCCACCCGTCGTCCTTCCATTCACGAGTTCGAGTCCCTGAGCTAGACAGTATCTTCCTAAGGCTGCCAGAGTCAACAAACTCACTTAACCAGTCCTTAAACCTCACGACTTTGATTTTGAATAAAACTGGAAAAACAGGGGACCCAGAGACTATACCTGTTTCTGCTCACCGCCGTGAGCTCCGCCATGGCCCTGCCCGTCCTAGAGTCTCTCCTCAGGTCTCTGAACACCACCACAAACCCAACTTCGATGGTTTTGATCGGTTGAGCACTCAGCCGTGCACGGTGGCCTCTCTGTTTTTCTGAGTTTTCTCACCTTCCTCTGAGGTTCTCACTCAATCCCAACACCCCAGTGCACTCACTAAACGCTCAGCTTCTCTCTGATCACACACACTCGAACTCAAAGACTCACACACCCTGAAAACTGATCGATAACTCCCTGTCTCAGTCTCTTTGTTTTCTCAGTTGCACCATTTAAACCAACACATTTAAAATTGTAAATGGCACGGCCGACTTGGCTAGAACCCACTAGACACAAGTCAGGTGTCACACACCCTGTGGACCACTCTCACAAATATCCAATTAACTCAGCCCATGTGTCCTTATCCGATTGCACAATTCCCAAAGTGTTAAAAGACTGATTTGCCCCTAAAAGTCCAAATTACCATTTTACCCTTTACTTCCTAGACCCATATCTTATCTGCCCGATGTCCGATGATGGCGTGCCGCCTGTCGTTGTACTCAGGACGTCGAGACCTACCTAACGGTCCTTTCGCGTAAAGAATGTTTTCCACGTAAAAAGTCAACAATTTCCCCCTTTTTAACCAAATTACGAAAATGTCCTCGACCTTCCGAACATCACAACTTCTTCCTCGGATGTCGGATCGGACGTGCCACCTGTCTACGAACTCGTGACATCCCGAACTACATCACGGTCATCAGTCAAAGTCCATTTGACAGCCTGAACTAAAAGTCAACGTTTTGCCCATTTTAGGGTCAAAATCGTCATTCTGCACAGTCGGCCAAAAGTATCCAACTAATCACCGCTTATCTTCGTTAATCTTTCATTAACCACTAATCTAATTCCAACTTCTGGGACGTGTCGTTACAGTTTTTTATTTGGAGAGGTGCAGCTAACTGCATGGTGCTGGTTGCTTGATCTTCAAGCATGTATTGGGAGTGCAGTAGGTGAACTGAGAAAGAAATTCAGCGATGGCTAAGCCCTACTCGGTGGATCGTGGGGCAAAGGTGATGTTGAACTCACTGAGCTCGATTTCCCATTTGATCAATATTTCAGATGTGTCTGGCTTCTGGAGGACTTTCCTGAGAGGCTTGTTAGTGAGGACAAGGAGGGGTTAAGCCTGGAAGTAAGGTCTGAGTCATCTGGCTGTTGTGACCAAGACGAGGGCCAGTTTTTCCAAGTCACAGTATCTAGTCTCCACATCCTGAAATGCTTTGCTCACGTAATAGACTAGAAATTATTCGGGGTGCTCGCATGTCAAGGATTGCCTTGATTTTCTCAAGGTTGGCTTCTATCCCGCATTGGCTGATCATGTAGCCAAGAAATTTTCTGAATCTTACCCCAAAAACACAGTTGACCAGATCTACTAAGCAAGCTCGGGATCGATTGGGATCAGCCTCATATTCAAATTCAGTGACAGCCATGGTCTCCTTACCAGCACATGGATTGACCTTGGTCAGAGCAGACAGATAGCATATCTGTGATGTCTGCTGATTGCCCCTAGCCTGGCTAGTACCCATAATAGTAGGGAACTTGATCAGTAGCGAGCGGGAGGAAGTGACTACGTTGATTTTTTTTTTCAGAAGCCATTTTTCGAGTATAACATTATAAGTAGTAGGACAGTCGACTACTAGGAAGGTGGTGAGTGTCGTTGCAATCCTAGGTGTGTTTCCAAGAGAGCTTGGTAGAGAGACAGTGTCGAGGGGTATGACTGAGTCTCTAGAGAAGCTGAGTCGCGAGGAGACGGTCTGAGTAAGTTCCTTAGGATCAATTCCAAGTTGGTTGAAAACTTCCATGAAGAGGACATTGACCGAGCTGCTAGTGTCCACAAGTATTCAACCTATACCGAAGTTGGCGATTGTTGTTCGGATGATTAGAGGATAATCGTGAAAGAAGATTACTCTTTTCTCTTCCTCCTCCGACAAGGTGATGTGTGTCCATCATCCTTGCGTTACCTTTTTTGCCCTTCCAGCCTCGATGTTGAAGATCTGGTGATTGGACTTGGTGGCTTGGAGGAAATTCTTCTTCGCCCTATTTGAGGTGCATGAAGAAGAGATGATTGTACCTCCACTGATGGTGTTGATCTATGGGTTTTTCTGCGTGGGTCGCGCATTCTTCAGGAACTGATTGATCTTTCAATCCTTGACGAGGGTTTCTACGATATCGTGAAAGGTTACGCACTCATCAATGGTGTGGCCGTTTAACTTGTGGTACTGGCAGTATAGGTTGGATTGAAATTCGGGGTCGGGGGCCTTGAGCTCGTACCCGTGGCCTCACAATTATCCCCTCAATATTCATGATAGTGTTCTCTAGTGAATTATTAAGGATGGAGTAAGTTTCAAACTTGGATGTTGGCCCTGCATAGGGTTTGTCGTGCTAATGATGATTGTTCTTCTTATGTCCTTGGTTGTTTTATTTTTCTTTCTTCCCCTTGTAGTCATTGTTGTAGGAACCTTTTCTCTTACCAGCGTAAGAGTTGTTCCCGTGACCCTACTGCTGACTGCTGGATTTGTCATAGAGTTTAAACTGTTGATTGCTCTGAGGTGTAGAGTAGGCCGAGGTGGTGGACATCTTTGGTTCTACCAGTGGAGTATTAAAGTGTTCTAATTTGGAGTGTATCACCGGTTGTCTCATTTGTTCGTTGTAATCATCCCATCCATGCGTGAAGGTGTGGTACTAGAAGGTAGATGATGTGGGTTGGGGACGTGTTGGAAAAGCTCCTAGACGACATTATCTGATTGGGGATGTTTGGATGATGGTCTGAGTCTCTCAACGATGGGTTGGTGACTCACGTTACTGGTACTTTTCCCCAGGTGTTCGGTCTACTGTTTTGATCGACGTGGCAGTTGACGAGTCAGCATCATCTTCTAGGTGATGTGGGTTGATCTGCAGTGGTTAATCTTCCGTCTGTTAGGCTGGTGCCTTCTGACGTTGTGCTCACCTCAGAGCTGATCCTGACTGAAAGTGGACTCCTTATGACAGGAGGGGCAGAGGTGGCTAATCTTGGATTTTAGGATCATTCGTTGGGTAGGTTAGCCGAGTGCCTTGGGCTTACGCAGGCCTCCTGTCGAGTAGTTCACGGGCGTCACAGAAGATCTGCCTTCCTAAAGGTCCAGGTATGATTGTCTAGTGGAAGAGCATACGTCGGGAGGGTTCCAGTCGGCAGTGTCTCATGGCTTCCAATCTACAGGGGTCGACCGCCTACCGATCGGTAGCTGTAGCCAAGGCCCGCTCCGTCGTCGCTCGCTGCTCCCTAGGTTCTTCACGTGTTTATTGAAGGATAGCGAGGGTGCTTCCATGTTGAACTCCCCACACATGGTTCCTGCTCTCAATAGCAACATTGCTTTTCTTGAATTCTGCCACCTCCGAGCGAAGGGTTCTCAACATTTCGAGCATGGCCTCGGAAGGCATGTAGGTTTTCATTCTGTTGCGGCCTTCTTAGGGAGTGTTGTTGAGCTCACCATCGTCTTGCTCGGCGGACATTTGAATCGGTAAGTAGATGGAGTAGAGGTATGTGAGCTAGTGCGAGGAACTTAGTTAGAGTTCCCACATACGGCACCAAATGTTTAGTCCCAAAATGGACTTAACGTGATGAGACCCACTGGGGGATCTAGAACCCGCTGAAGACGCTGATTGATCTCCTACTTCTGCCCGTCGAGAAACCTACAAGACAGAAAGGAAACACTAGACACTGATGGGGTACCGGCCTAAAAGTTTTCGATGCTTAAGTTAGTAAGTGTTGGAATGCATGTTAGACATATCACATCACAGAGACTGCAAAGTCTAGCTGGTGTGTGTTTTAGAAAGAGAAGTGATGAGAGAGAGTTACCTTTATGAAATGGTTTGGGGGTATTTATAGTCGACATGAATGTGGTAGTTGAGCACTGTTTGGAGTATGTTCGAAGTTGTAACAGGGGATGCAGCCATATGTCCCGCAAATTCGGGATATATGCCAGGTGGCAGCCAACTTCCTGATATGTGAGGGAGTTGGTGCTGACAACTGGTTGATCAGATTGAGGGGTGCCAATCATGCATGCTGAGTGGAGTCTCTGGATATGTCTATTGACTGGAACCACTTGTTCTAGCTGCTAAATGACATCACCATACCGCATGTCGAATGGGATGTATGCCGAATGACTTCACCTGGACAGCCTGCTGACTGACACCATTGACATTGTTTGCCGACTGGTGGGCCTGCCAATTTCATGGTTGTGTTGCTCGTATGGATTCTAGTTGGTAGACATAGTATCAACAAATGAGAAATATTACGACAAACTCCTCCAACAATGTGGTAGAAAAAGATTTGGTGAAAAAAAAAAAAAGGAATCTTGGTTAAGGGGATGGATTGAAAAAAAAAATAGTAAAATAACAATGACCTAAGCATAGTTTAGATCAACTAGCCACTCAAGTCGGTCTTATTACTAATCCAAAAGAAAAGAGAAAAACAGTAAATGAGATGAGTGAAGAAGATGATCTGCTCCCTCTTCCCATTAGTGTGCTTTTTCTTTGGGATTGAGAGAATAGAAAATGGAGGTTCGGATTTTTGTTCTACAATAATCAGATTAAGATATGAATCTTCAATATATTTTTTTTATTCCTATGACTTTTAATATTTTGAATTGGGCTAAGTTTTTTTTTTATCTTTTATTAATTATACATGTAAAATATCTTTTTTTTTTCTAACCTAAAATTCTATGGGTAGCAAACCGTAGCCCTAATGCTCCTCCATCCTTGTATCTCCACATTGAAACAGCTGGAGCAAATACAGGACAAGCCAAAATACACTTAAAAAACATAAAAAAACATAAAAAAAAAATAAAAAGCAAATTGCCTTTCAACTCATCAGGCCACCAAGAACCCCCATCAGCAATGGAGAACTAAGATTATTGTCTCCATCCGTCAGATCCACCAATAGGGAGCACCACCACAAAGAGGAACCATCACACTCCATTAGCAGAGAGACCAAGTTTGCACCAACCACCGAATCAAGCCACCCATAAGCCACCACAAAGAAGAAACACCCCTCTGCCAACGTTAAGGACATCTCTGAGTAAGAAGATCTGACATACACCTAGAGTAGGTGACATCATCCGAGCAATGGTGAAAAGGAAAGAAAAGAGGCTGGAAATTACGAAGGGGGATCTAGAGACTAGAGAGGCAACAAGATGATGTGGAAGTATTTTAATTAATAAATAGTTAAGTATATATATATATATAATTAGCATATTTATATATATAACATAGTTTGTAAATATATAGAGTTAGATTTTCTGAATTCAACGGTTATAAACAATATGATACGGATATATTTTAATTAATAAATGATGTGGCATTGCACCATAAAAAATAAATATAAAGACTAATTAAGAAACAAATTGTAATGGAGGAAATAAACGGATTTGTACCTTAGGAAATAAACGGACTCTTATCTTAATTATTTTCTTTTATTAATTATTATATGGAAAATGCTAATAATTGTTTTCTTTTTG
Organism: Prinsepia uniflora; assembly: GCA_032719365.1. Taxonomy (NCBI): domain Eukaryota; kingdom Viridiplantae; phylum Streptophyta; class Magnoliopsida; order Rosales; family Rosaceae; genus Prinsepia; species Prinsepia uniflora. Next base: position 29,769,042 of record CM064863.1, read on the forward strand.
GTCAATCTGCATACTATGAATTTGGATTGAAGATGAAGAACAACTTTGAACCTAATAACAATTCAAAGTAAGAAATTCCATCAAAACTAATAACATCTTGAAGAATAATTATTTTATCATGGATTACTAGCAATTTCAAAATAACATAATTTTTTTCAAGCCAAACTCACTCACAATGATATTCAGACTAACCAAAAAGAAAACAATAATTAGCATTTTTTAATATAATAATTAATAACAAAAAGTAATTAAGGTAAGAATCCATTTGTTTCATCTGTTACAATTTGTTTCTTAATTAGTCTTTATGTTTCTTTTTTATGGTAATGCCACGTCATTTATTAATTAAAAGATATCCACATCATCTTACTTATGACTGTTGGATTTAGAAGATCTAAAGGTCCAAATGTAGTGTAAATATAAGTGTCCCTTGATCTTAACTATATGTATATAACTATAGAAAATGAAGATATCCAACACAAAGGATAATGAACATCATTCAATTAGCATGTCATTAACAAAAATATCAAAATGGTATTTTTTTTTATCGGATGTCCCCCGAAGGGGACAATATCAAAATGGTATTGAGATGACATTTTATTGTAGAATTGTTTAAGCAATTTGATGAATGCCCAATTGTTTAAAAAAATATTTAAAAAAGAGAGAGAGAGAGAGAGAGAGAGAGAGAGAGAGAGAGAGAGAGAGATTGGCGATTAACGAGCTACAAATCGACAATCTACTATTTGGGGAGCCAATTAGACTCTATTTTCTACCATCCATGTGTTCAACATGTGCAGAACCTGCAAAATAATAGTTATAGCAAGTGGGTGTGTTTCAGTGTGGACCTGCTCTTCAATCTTTATGTGTCACTCTCATTTTTCATTGCTTCACTTTGTACTCTCCCAGAGTCGCACCAATAATATCTTGTACGTAATTGCGACTTGCGACTTGCGTCTTTCGTCTGCCACTTTCTACCAATCATTCAATCTACATATCAAATATGGTAGGTCGTTCAGGTAATCCATTTTATTCCATTAACCATTAACAAAAGGCTCACAATCATAGCCGTCAAGGTGTCCAGGCCAGAATCTGTGATCCGACGGTGTGAACAAGTTTGGCCACTGCTCCATGTGTTTCATTTCGTAACGAAGACATGTTCTGATAGTTGATATCATATATATTAGCCCACGATTTGGGTACATTTCATATATGTAGGCATCTCCAGCAGCAGTCATGGCCTAAATGAATAACTAAAACCAAAATTGAGAATTATGCTATATCTCATTTAATCTTTTATTATTTTTAATATACACATTCTATTGTTTATGAATTAATAAATAAAACTAAAGTCACATCTTCACTTATTTTCATATATATATATATATATATATATGTATACACATCCTATGAAAAATTAAATCAAAATGTAGAAGAAGAATGGAAGAATTAATGAAGAATATATGAGAAAATATGTATAAATGATAGGCATATTTACAGTTCAAATGTAAGATTTTCTTTTTCCAATGCATATACGTACTTTAACTTAATAGAAATTCTTGTTAACGGATATATGACATCAGAGCACCTTATCTCACGTGTAATGATTAACCACCACACATACTCCACGTCACCTAATATGAGTTATCTACGTATTAGGTTTGAAAATTCGACACTCGTGAAAGGGGTGTGAGAGAATGTGAAGAGACAAAAGCCCCATATTGAAAAGTTATACAATCTTATAAGACGTATGAGGAGTTGGTCATCTCCTCTCAATGCCAATTGGTTTTAAGATGTAACCTCAATTTCCTTCGCATATTAAGGATGAGGAATACATTACACATTGGATACCTACTTTTCCCTTTAGGTGAGTCGAAATTGTGACCTCTCACATAAATGATATTCAAATTTGAGACATTTTTTAATATTGACTACTAAATTAATTTTTTTTTTCATAAAAAAATTTAGGTGAGAACATAGCTATTATTAGATTTTTAAGTTAGATTTAGTGAAATTTTTCTTTATATTTATTTTATAACGAATAATATATATGTATAAAATATATGTCAAGTGGATTTAGTTAAGTTAGTTCTAGTGTTAACTTGTAGAAAATTGGTTTTAAATTCAAACCCTGATAATATATTATACGAATAATTTTCAAAAAATTTCCCACCCTTTAATATAAAAAAAAAATCACACATAAAAAAATTTAATATTTCCAGGAACTTGGAGACCCCTTATTTAATATTTTCGGAAACTTGAGATCTTTTCTTTTTCGTCATTAAAGTAAGAGATAATTCATAAAACATCACATTCTTCAGTAGGAAATTCTGTTGAGTAGCTCATAGCTACGGTTATTACTGGACTCGATGATACTAACATTTGGATTTTGTCGAACAAGTAGCAGTTGGATTGCAGTTTCTTGATGTCAGTTATTGTTGCGTCAGTCCATTGGGTGATAATACTACTGTACGAACAAAATCAACAATAAATACAAGGCATTATGTGGCACTTCACTACTTCATCAATTAAAAAAGGCTTATTAGCTTAAAACAATTTTCAAAACCTAGGGCAATCGATAAGGGCACCTAGGTGATTTATTTTTGGAAAAAAATTGGAGAAATGCTCCATCAATTAAACCTCCAATTTTGCAAGCATCCTTTAACTCAATTTTTGATTTTTTTATCCTTTAATTTCAGCTAAATTAACATTATTACTCCCTTCGTTTATTAAACTCACTAACACGGTCAAATTTAAGGGCATAATAGTAATTCATCTAAAATTTTTTCCTGCCTTCATTGACTTCTCTTGCTTTTTCTTTTTCAAATCTGGATCCAGAACTACAAGGAACAAACACCAGTAGACCCCATAGTTTCCACCTTGAATTGAATTAATTATTTCACGATGAATTGAATTGATTATTTCACAGTAGACCCATTGATTTTCCTTCGTTCCTTTTAACATCAAACCCTTAACATAAGATCACTTTGTTGCCATTAGCACAATTAAATACCAAAATCTACAATAATTAATCTAGAATTTCAGCACATGATGAGCTCTTGAAATTCACACAAAATCATTTCAAAATTGAATATCAAAATCCTAATAGAAAAAGAAAAATAAAGTTTGTGAGAGATCCCGCCAGCAGCATCGAAGGAATATAGGTACATTTTCAAGAAGGGTGAGAAGGAAACCCATGTAGGCAGAAGTGAGAATATGGTCGCCGGTGATGCTATCGGAGGTGATTTGAGCAATGGTGTCCTTGTTGGTGAATCAGACAACGATGCGCTACAAATGTCCATCGTTGCAAAAATCAACCTTTTATTCCCAAATTAACAATGTCGAAAATCAAAGTCCCAAGTATCATAATTGATGAATTGGGTCACTCTTTCTCTTTTTTAGATTTCCCCGAGGACGTCCAGCTCTGCATCTTCTCCTTCCTCGCGCCTTCCGAGATTGCAAGCTTCGCATTTGGGTTCGATGGCTATCAACGAGGCTGACGACCATGACTTTTTCTTCCTCGCGGCTGGCGAGACCTGCACTCGCAAACCGATTGGACTGGGATTGTGGTTGGGGTAAGGGTTAAAGCGAAAAAAGAAGGAGAAGGAGAGAGGGAAGAAGAATTGAAATTCGGGGGAGAGTTCGAGGGTGAAGAGGGTCAAGTGGGGGATAAAAGGCTTGGCGAGGATGTGCAAACATGGAGTCAAAAAAATTTTGGGTTTGGTTATCTTTGATGTAAGACTTGTGTCCTGAAGAGAACGGTGAACGATCCCACATTCCTGCGAGGGGGAATGGTCTGGGAAGGGAATGGTGGTGTGCCTTAAAGGTGTAGGCACACTGATAGGCCCTCAAATAAGCATTATTTTATATTATTTTATACCCTTTATACTTAACTTTTAATATTAAAATAATAAGTAATTAGATAAAATAATTTATTTTGTGATATTTTTGTTTAAATAAATAAAGCTTGTAATTTGGAGCATTTTGGAGAAAGATTCGTCCCGATCGGAATTATAACGAAGAAATTATGGACGAAATTTGGTGAAAATATTAATTAAGTAATAAATTAATTAATTTTCATTTTATTGCAGCCCAAATCCATTTTGAATTAAAAACCCAGCAGCCCAAAGTCCAGCAAGCCCAGGCCTGCATCCAGCGGCCCAATCCTCGCGGCCCAGCTAACAGCCTGCTTCAGCCCTGCCCAGCACACGTTCGGAGCGCGCCTGCCGAACGTGCTTCCAGAATCTCGGCGCGCGCCTACCGACGACATGTTCTGCTCCCCAGCTCATGCCTGACGACCGGAAGCCCACTTTCCAGCGCACGCCTGCTGACCACTCACCCCATTTCCAGCGAAGCCCAGCCGAATATTCTCCCCTTTTCCAGCAGGTTTCTGACAAGCCACTTTACATCAAAAACCCATCCCTAATTCCATCATTTCCATCACTTTTTCATATACTATTTTATTGTTATTTTTATATTTGAATTTTGTATTTTTATTTAAATAATTGTGGCACTCCCTCTATAAATAGGGAGATCATTTCATGTATTTTGGGGTGTCCCCCATTAGTTCCATTTCTCCATTTCTTCCATTTTTCTTAGTTTTTAGTTCTTGGTTTAGTTCTTTTGTTTCTCTCTTTTGAGAGACATTTTTGGGGACCATTTTAACTTCTTGTAGATTTTCTTATTAATTAGCTTTCTTTTAATTCTTATTCTTAATTTATGTTATTTTATTTTTCTTAATTTCATTTCTTCTTTACTTTTTTCTTGTGATATTTCTTTGAGATCTCTTAAACACATTTTTATGCTTTCCTTAAGAGATACCTAGGCCAAGTAATTCTAAGGCAATTCAAGAGTTTTAAGATTGAATTCCACGTATTTCTTCTTCCATCTTCACAAGTTTCCTGCCGCTATTCGGTGATTCTTGTGAAAATCCATACTTTTCTACTTAAATTCTTGTTATTGTTATTGGTATTACTTATGATTCAATATATGTGTTGGTATTTTCTTTCTAACATTTGTAGATAAGAATGCAATCTCCATGTGTTTTACTTTTTGAATTTCTTTTACTTCATATGTTTTAGTGCTTAAACTTCAATTCGAAGCTAAATGTTGATCTGCTGTTCGGGGTATTTATTGTCAGGACCGGTCCCAAATCCCCCGGGATTAACGTGGGACCCGCCTGATCCCGTTTGACACGAAGTGTCAGACCAGGGAAAGTTCCAACTCTAGCCCTCACCGGGGCTATTAGAGTGTGTCATGATCGTAGGAGGAGCGGAGTGATGTCTTGTCTCTGCTACAGCCCGCATCCGCGATCAACCTGAAGGGCATTAAAACACGAAAACTGTGAGTGGACAATTTAAACATTTTCATTTAAAAACCTTTTCGCATAAAGACATTTATGTCCTTCGTAAAAACATACGCATGCATTCAAAACCATTTATCAAAACATACATAAAATCATTTCTTTTATCAAACATATTCTCAAATCATTCAAGGGTTCATGCCCGGTTCCCATAAGCCGTCATGACCCATAAAACCATTTGGGTTCTCGACCCGAAATCACAACTCAAAACCCGTAGGTCAAATCAATAGGGACTCAGCCCAAAACCTTTCTCAGTGAAATACCAACACACAGAATACGGGGTCTCTGCCCCAAATCATTTCTAAAACATCGAATACGGGGTCTCGCCCCAAAGCACTTTCTGAATCACAAAACACCGAATACAGGGTCTCCGCCCCCAACTAACTTTCCATAAAACCACATACGTATCGACATACGTATAACCCATCTGAGGCACTTCCGAGAAGATGCCAACTCGGGGCACACAGCCCCTAGGGAACACATCCCCGAAATAGTCACGATGTCAAATCTATACTAGTGTGCACACTACTCGGGGTCTCACTCCGAGTCTTCTCCTAGGAATCTCCATTTGGGAGGCTCAATCACTGGATCTAGTCCGAGGTCTCTCTCTGGATCTAGTCCACATATCTCACCGGAATCTGGTTCGGGACCACAACATACTAAGTAACCACCACTCCAGGAACGGGATCCCTATGGGGATACCCATTCTGGTATGTGGATCGTGACTCTCCAGGTCGACGCTGTAGGAGACCATATAACATATGGAGGGTTCATTCATTTCAAATCTCTTTCTTTCTCAAAACTCATTTCTCAACTGGGTCTCATACCCGATTCATCTCAACGGGATTCCTCGAATCCGATTCAAATCAGTTTCACAGGCCTCAGCCTAAATCCTCAGTTCAACTGGGTCTCATGCCCGAATTCTCATTTCACAAACTGAACTGGGACTCAAGCCCGATAACACGAATAACTGGGCCCTAAGCCCGAACCACAACTCAACAGGACCTCAAGTCCGATTTTACAACCACTAGGGCCCTCAGCCCGATATCTCAACTAAATGGGTCTCAGGCCCGATATCATAAATCAACGGGGCATCAAGCCCGATAGTATCACTAACTGGACCTCAAACCCGAATCGTAAACCAACTGGACCCTCGGTCTGATCGTATGGCTCAAATGGACCCTAGGTCCGATTCCTCGTCTAATCAAATGGACTCCAAGTCCGAGATTTTGTAAATCAATTGGGTCTCGTGCCCGATTTCATATTTCTAAATCCGAAATCCATTTATTAAATCGTCATCGAAAACATGGTATGCAAAGGTACGACATAAAGCCGAAAACCTCGAAATACGTGCAATATGTTGATCCTAAGCTACCACAAACAAATGCACTCATGTCATCACAAAACATATATTAAAATGCTTATAAAACATTTATGCATGCATCAATTTCGAAAGAAGGGTCCACTCACAGACCATCCGAAGCCGCATCTCGATACGCGTGCCATAACGTCTTCTCGGGCCAAACGTGACTATGCCCAAACTACGCATTAAATTAAACATGTAATTCGAGTGTTATGCAATTTAAACCCTTTTTGTGTAGATGTAGTATTGATAAATAGGGATCGTTCTTAACCGGGGAAATTAGGGACATTAATAATGTGTTAGTGGGAGATGAATAAAAAAATAATGAATTAAAGATTTAAATAATCAAAGAATAAATAATCAAAGAATTAATAAATTAAAGAATAGATGAATAAGAGAATAAAGAAATAATAAATTAATGAATTACAAAGAATTAATAAATTAACGAATTAAAGAATGAAATAATTAAAGAATAAAGGAATGAAAGAATAAAGGCATCAAAGAATAAAAGAGTAAAAGAATAAACAAGGGGGGTTTTGAAGAGGTTTGTAATTATGTAAATAAATAAAAGTATAGATGAACTCATTCTATTTCTACTCTAACTTATGCACAAAGTAGACTTCCCGTAAACACAAACTTCACCAACATACTACAATTGCATAAATTTGAATTAATCACGAAATTATATGTAACGACCCGTCCCGAATTCCGGGATTAGATTAGTCACTAATCTTGATTGGCGAGGTTGAACGGTGGTTAGTAGGGCGGAATCGGACAAATTGTGCAAAATGACCGTTTTGCCCCTGGTCGTGGGCAAAATGTTGACTTTTTGTTCGGGCGGTCAAAAGGACTTTGACCGATGACCGTGACGTAGTTCGGGACGTCACGAGTTCATAGACAGGTGGCACGTTCGATTCCGAATTCCGTAGAGAAAGTTATGGTGTTCGGAAGTTGAGGGGTATTTTGGTAATTTGGCTTGTTAGGGGCCAAATGTTGACTTTTTGATCGGGAGGTCCGATGGGCGAGGGCCAAGGACCGTTACGTAGGTCTCGTCGATACGAATCCAACGACGGGCGGCATGCCGAAATCGGAGATCCGATGACGAAGTTATGGTCAAGGACGTAAAACGCGATTAACCGAGACTCGGAATAAAATAATAATATAATAATAAAATCTGATTACTTTACCCAATTCAGGGATCCTTGATGAATGACACATGTCATAATCTCCTTCCTTCCCTAATTCAGGGATCCTTGCTGGCCATTTACATTAATTAATCTTTTCCTCCCCTCAAATCCTCACCATCCATTCAAACCACAGCTTGAATCCCAGCCCTTGATCTCATCTTCCTTTATTTCTTAAACCCTCAGAACACATTCCTCTCACTTTCATTTTCTCTCAAAACCGTGAGCACGGTTTCCTTCCAAGAACAAACACCACCACATCTCAGCCTCAACCCATGCACCAGACACGTCCAGACAGACCCCAGCCACCTCCAGACGACGGCCACCACCACCACGGCCGCCCTGCACGGCCGGAAACCACCCAGACCCGAGAGGAACCCGATCGGCCCAAAATTGTCCAACCATCCAAACCTTCATATCTGGGCTCGAACAAACGCAGGGATTGGTAAACTGGAACCTTAGGACGACTCAGACCACGACTGGACGGGCCACGGCGGCGCCACGGCGGCGGTAAGTCTGAAAAACCGTGAAGACCCGATTTACTTCCCTGCTTCGAAACGTCCGTTTTTGACGTTGATATTGTTTGTTTGTTTTTGAGACATGTCCTAGGAACCTAGACGACCATTTTGGACCATGAACCACGGCCGGAATCTCGACGAGTCGCCGGAGAGGATGACCTGAGTTCTCAGCCGCTTTTCCCGTCAGTTTTCAGGTAGTTTAATCCACCTAAAAATGAGTTTGGATGTCACAGAACCGTAGAGGAGGTTATGACGAGTCCATAGGATCAAACCGCATCAAAAATGGTGGTCTGGAACTCGATCTGTGATCGGGTCAAGCCGCGGGTCGACGGCGACCCGGTTACAGACCCGGTTTCAGAACCCGGTTACTGTAGCATGACGTCATCAATGTTGACCTGAGTGTTGACCTGGCGCGTGGGGGCGCGTGAAGGGTATTTTGGGGAAACTTCCAACATGACTTTTAATCTATTCGATGTAACGGACATTTTGGAATTGGTTTCGTGTCGATCGGACACCGTCTCGATAGTGTTCGGGATGTCCGAAGGTTTTAAATCAAGTTTAAAAATAAGTAAAAATTCGGGAAAATTACGGAACTTTGATAGGATGTTAATAATGAGGTTAGTGACCCTCTAATGTGATTTGGACAGGATTGGGAGTCCCGGTGATAGTGGTGTGGCCCGGGAGGGCCGGTGGCACGCATATCGAGGCACACGGTTAAAACGGTCTGTGAGTGGACTTTGGTTTTATAAATCTTATGCATGCTTAAATGTGTTATATGGTTTATATACATGATTTCTATGATGGTATTTGTGAGCATTGATTTTGGGTATGTTGCGCGTATTTCGAGGTGTTTTCCGTATTTCGCGTATATCGGGATTAACGGTTTATTTGTGGTTTTGCGTGTTTGTGGTTAAATAAATAATATGATAAAATGGTTTTTATATTGGAAAGATGAATTCGGGCTTGAGGCCCACTTGTTTTGGAAATCTCGGACTTGGAGTCCATTTGAGTACGTAAGTCGGGCTGCGGGCCCAGTTGGTTTACAAATCGGGCCGTGGGCCCAGTGGTTCATAAAGTCGGGCATGAGGCCCAGTTGGATTTAAATGATGATTTCGGGCCAGGGGCCCTATATTTAATAAATGAGGTTTCGGGTTAGGGACCCTAAATGGAAATGTGTTGTTTTATGGGAATTCGGGCAGGGCCCATTGTGATGTTGTGAAATGAATTAATAAAAACTGTTTTTCCATATACCATCTGTACACTTGGATATATGATGGTCTCCTCCAGATGTCTGGGACACTGGGGAAGTCACGGTGCATTGCCTGTGAAGGGTCACCATACGGAGCAGCCGGACCGTATGATGACTCAGGAGCAGGATTGCTATGATTGACGTCAGGGACGTCAGACATCAGGGATGTCAGATATATGGACCCGGAGAGACCCCGGGCAGCACGCGTAGCTTATGAAACCGTGAGACATGACGTCAGGGACGTCTAGCATCAGGGATGCTGGTGATGGTAATGGTAAAATACGATTTAATGAAATGGCTTTCCGGGTGGATTTATGATTGTGTGATTTTAATGAATTAATGTTCATTTATGGTAATGGGTGGTGACCCACATGGTCGTATATGTATGGTGGTGGTATTCCACGGTTTTGGGCTGAGTTCCCACACTTGGTTTTTGGTTAACGGTTTTTGGGCTAAGGCCCTAAGGGCTCGGTTGAGCAAACGTTTTGGTTACTGGTTTTTGTGGCATGCATACGTTTTTATTGGAGGGCATAAATGTCTTATAAATGTATTTGATGAACTTACTGGTTTTTGTCCACTCACAGCTTTTGGTTTTAATGCCCTTCAGGTTGATCACGGATGCGATTGCAGCAGAGACTGGGACATTGCATACCTCCTCCATCGATCCTTGCGCACTCTGGATGCCCCGTTTGGGCAGTGATTCTTGGTTATCCCTTGTCTAACACCCCTTGTTGGACGGGAGCAGGGCATATTCCATGTTAATCCTGGGTGGATTGGGATGGGTCCTGTCAACTTGGTATCAGAGCACGGTTGCTCTTTTGTGTGCGCAGGTCGAGGGTGTGATGTCTCTTTGGGCTGCAATTCGTTATCAACCTGATAGATAGTTTTTGGTTTTGGATAGTGGATAGAGTGCGATTGGCCCGATGCGCCGTGCGTTAATGTGATTCGACCCAAGTGGGGTTGATTGTGGTGAACTGGTATAGTGGGACCGTCGGTTCGGTCATGTGATATTGGATTGTTGTGCTGCTAGGTGCAGCTAGGTTCGGGGAACCTCATGTGAGTAATGGTTTAAAAATGTGAACCCTTGTGGTGGTTTCTAGTGTGAGGGATGTTGGTTCATCGGAGTTGGCCGATGACCTAGTGGTGGAACCCACGTTGATGGAATGGTAGGATTGGATTTGACGTCTATTCGATGTCAGGACCGCGGGGTCGGTCAGGTTGTGGATTTTATATTACGGAAAACTGTTTGGTTCGGTTGAACCATAGGGTGTGATTGTGGAACCCTAGTATTAAAAAGGTAAACCTAAATTGTGGCTAGTGGATGAGAACTTGTGCTGCGACGAGCGGTTGAGGTCATGGATGACCATGTGGATAACTCTAGTGAGTCTTGTCAGAATTATGAGATCCGATCTACGGATACGGTTCTGAGATAAATTATGGAATCCCGTGTTGGATCGGGTATTAGTGTGAGGTAATGGATGCGGATCTCGATAGCAATGACAGTTAGTCGGAAGTCATGTGGAGATGACTGGCTATCGAGGGTAATCAGTGTGGTCATAATACTTGGGGATCAGGGGACGTTCAGGGAACGTTCATTTTCCTGATGTGGATTGTCAGAGTGGTGGTACCCATAGTCGTGAGGTACGGGATCGTCGTTCGGTATGAACGGAGATCCAGGATTGTCGTATTTGCACACGGTGAGCAGTATGGATGTTTGCGGGTTGGTACTTTTGTGCTGATGCTAGTATGGATGCCTGTGTGCTGATACTAGTGTTGTTGATAGTGTGTTGGTGCTGGTACTAGCGCTGGTGCTAGTGTCGGTAATGGTGTTGACGATGAGCCACAAATTGGGGTGTGACTCCGTCATGATGAACATATGTTCGGTCTTTGAGATTCGGTAGTGGTTGAGTGATTGTGCTGGATGGGACCCAGTTAAAATGGTATAATTATGACTTAAGAAATTTTGGGATGATGTCCCCTACGTCATGATAATTGGTGGATTTGGGGGAGTTGTTGACAACTCCAAAATTTGTGCGATTTTATGTTTTTAAATATCCCTAAAATGTACATGGAAATGATTAAAACTGAAAAAGACGAGGAAAACCATTAGTGGTATAACGGTAGGAATTTGTAATTGAGAACTTGTTAAACCGAGTGTCGAACCGGTAAGGGTCGGGATGTGCGAACGGAACAATAACGGATTGATTGTGGACACGGGGTTGTCCAAGTGAATTGAGGGGGTAGGAAGTCTAGTGGTTAGACTTGACGTCTTGTTGGGAGCATGTCTGTTTCCAACATGGTTGGAACCTTAGTGTCGAAGAGAGTTGTGATTGGGGAACGAGGGTGGTGTTCGTTTTTGGTGATTGGTATTCCGAAGTCATTGGGGTTGACTTCTTGCTTTCTGCCCTGGCAGACATTGACTGTAGTTACCAGTACGTTGAGCGTGTATTGGTTGGTGAGCCCGTGTGTGTTGTGAGGTCATTAGGAGGAGCTACGTGTTCGAAATTAGGTAAACGAGATTTTTCATTTTCTGCTTGGTGGCAGACGATGTTGGGGTACATGGCGTGGTGAGTGCAGTGAGTTTTTGTTGCATCCACGTAGGATGAGTTTGGACGTCATCATTTTGGATCATCCTTGGTTTTCCTAGGTGGAATGACAAGGATTGATACAAGGTAATCCGTGAGAATCCGCAGTCTCGACGTGTCTCGTCGTTGACTGATCTGTCTAGTTGTGGGAGTCGGTTGTCGATCGTTGTGGCGATCTAGGATTTTGACGTTATTGTCACGGACACAGTGTCTATCTGGGTCGTGATCTTGATGATTCAGATAGGGGGAGAGTATATCACTCTTACCTTGGTACGTGAGTCGTAAATGACGGGGTTGAACTTCTTTTCGAAGTGGGGCCCGTATGGTATTCTACTCGGGTGAGTAGGTTTTCACGGTAGTTGAATTTTGTCAACCTTAGACGTGTGGAGGTTGGATTGGCTTCCCTATGAAGTCAATCAAGTGTTTTGAGCGGGTAACCGATAGGTTCGGTTTTGGTGTGTCTTGGTAAATGTGAACGAGATTTCGGGATTTGGAATCGAATTTCTGGGTGACGATTCAGGATTCGATTTTGGAACTTGAAAGTATATTTCTGGGTTTGGGTACGGAATGATTATTCCAAATGCTAGCTTACGGAATAATGATTTCGGATTCGGATTTGGATAAGAATTAAAATTTGATGTCTGGGCTTGGATCCGGGATTTCTTACGAAATTGCGGATTCGGATTCGGAATTGGAACTAGATGTTGGGTGGAGTTTCGATTTGTCTCATGCTGGATTGGGCAAACGTACTCCATTATTGGAACGTGTTTGGCTATAACCTAGGTGGTTGTAGTCTGGTTATTAGGTAGATGTGTGTACTTCGTACATGGTTCGAGGTACAATACCTTGTAGACTTGTGATGTCTAGTTACGTTATACGGGATATACCCGAGGTGTGTTGGTGAACGTGTTGGTAGTCGGATTGGTTCCGATACCATGGGATTGGTTGTGGACCGGACATTACTATGCAATGGGTCATGGTAATTCCGATGTGTTTAATTACACACAGGTTGTGTGAAATGTCGGTAAGGGTATTGGTGAGTCGAGTACGTTGGTGGCATGTGTAGCCACAAGTGAGTCTAGTGTCAGTTTTCGACTGACAACAACTGTGTGGTGACAGATTGTCAGGATGTGTCAACATAGATTGTTGAGTGGGGTCAGCTGACTCCTAGTGGGAGTGGGAAAGGAACCGTCAAGTTGTTGCGTCAACGAGAGGGTTGATTTGACAAGTGGTGTCAAATTTGAAACAAGTAGTTTCAGTCATTCGACGGGGTCGAATGTAATCGTTGCGTTTTGAGTATTAGTGGTACGTTTGGGTGTAGACAAGTTTTGTCTAAGTAGTTGGTGTACGGGTGTACACGTGTTGCGTGGTCGATTCCACTTTCCACGGGGTGTTTGTGGAATCAGGATAGTCGAGTTTCGAGAGCGAAACTTATTAAGGAGGGAAGTACGTTGAGATTAGATCGGTTGGAATTTCGAGGACGAAATTTATTAAGGAGGGAAGATTGTAACGACCCGTCCCGAATTCCGGGATTAGATTAGTCACTAATCTTGATTGGCGAGGTTGAACGGTGGTTAGTAGGGCGGAATCGGACAAATTGTGCAAAATGACCGTTTTGCCCCTGGTCGTGGGCAAAATGTTGACTTTTTGTTCGGGCGGTCAAAAGGACTTTGACCGATGACCGTGACGTAGTTCGGGACGTCACGAGTTCATAGACAGGTGGCACGTTCGATTCCGAATTCCGTAGAGAAAATTAAGGTGTTCGGAAGTTGAGGGGTATTTTGGTAATTTGGCTTGTTAGGGGCCAAATGTTGACTTTTTGATCGGGAGGTCCGATGGGCGAGGGCCAAGGACCGTTACGTAGGTCTCGTCGATACGAATCCAACGACGGGCGGCATGCCGAAATCGGAGATCCGATGACGAAGTTATGGTCAAGGACGTAAAACGCGATTAACCGAGACTCGGAATAAAATAATAATATAATAATAAAATCTGATTACTTTACCCAATTCAGGGATCCTTGATGAATGACACATGTCATAATCTCCTTCCTTCCCTAATTCAGGGATCCTTGCTGGCCATTTACATTAATTAATCTTTTCCTCCCCTCAAATCCTCACCATCCATTCAAACCACAGCTTGAATCCCAGCCCTTGATCTCATCTTCCTTTATTTCTTAAACCCTCAGAACACATTCCTCTCACTTTCATTTTCTCTCAAAACCGTGAGCACGGTTTCCTTCCAAGAACAAACACCACCACATCTCAGCCTCAACCCATGCACCAGACACGTCCAGACAGACCCCAGCCACCTCCAGACGACGGCCACCACCACCACGGCCGCCCTGCACGGCCGGAAACCACCCAGACCCGAGAGGAACCCGATCGGCCCAAAATTGTCCAACCATCCAAACCTTCATATCTGGGCTCGAACAAACGCAGGGATTGGTAAACTGGAACCTTAGGACGACTCAGACCACGACTGGACGGGCCACGGCGGCGCCACGGCGGCGGTAAGTCTGAAAAACCGTGAAGACCCGATTTACTTCCCTGCTTCGAAACGTCCGTTTTTGACGTTGATATTGTTTGTTTGTTTTTGAGACATGTCCTAGGAACCTAGACGACCATTTTGGACCATGAACCACGGCCGGAATCTCGACGAGTCGCCGGAGAGGATGACCTGAGTTCTCAGCCGCTTTTCCCGTCAGTTTTCAGGTAGTTTAATCCACCTAAAAATGAGTTTGGATGTCACAGAACCGTAGAGGAGGTTATGACGAGTCCATAGGATCAAACCGCATCAAAAATGGTGGTCTGGAACTCGATCTGTGATCGGGTCAAGCCGCGGGTCGACGGCGACCCGGTTACAGACCCGGTTTCAGAACCCGGTTACTGTAGCATGACGTCATCAATGTTGACCTGAGTGTTGACCTGGCGCGTGGGGGCGCGTGAAGGGTATTTTGGGGAAACTTCCAACATGACTTTTAATCTATTCGATGTAACGGACATTTTGGAATTGGTTTCGTGTCGATCGGACACCGTCTCGATAGTGTTCGGGATGTCCGAAGGTTTTAAATCAAGTTTAAAAATAAGTAAAAATTCGGGAAAATTACGGAACTTTGATAGGATGTTAATAATGAGGTTAGTGACCCTCTAATGTGATTTGGACAGGATTGGGAGTCCCGGTGATAGTGGTGTGGCCCGGGAGGGCCGGTGGCACGCATATCGAGGCACACGGTTAAAACGGTCTGTGAGTGGACTTTGGTTTTATAAATCTTATGCATGCTTAAATGTGTTATATGGTTTATATACATGATTTCTATGATGGTATTTGTGAGCATTGATTTTGGGTATGTTGCGCGTATTTCGAGGTGTTTTCCGTATTTCGCGTATATCGGGATTAACGGTTTATTTGTGGTTTTGCGTGTTTGTGGTTAAATAAATAATATGATAAAATGGTTTTTATATTGGAAAGATGAATTCGGGCTTGAGGCCCACTTGTTTTGGAAATCTCGGACTTGGAGTCCATTTGAGTACGTAAGTCGGGCTGCGGGCCCAGTTGGTTTACAAATCGGGCCGTGGGCCCAGTGGTTCATAAAGTCGGGCATGAGGCCCAGTTGGATTTAAATGATGATTTCGGGCCAGGGGCCCTATATTTAATAAATGAGGTTTCGGGTTAGGGACCCTAAATGGAAATGTGTTGTTTTATGGGAATTCGGGCAGGGCCCATTGTAATGTTGTGAAATGAATTAATAAAAACTGTTTTTCCATATACCATCTGTACACTTGGATATATGATGGTCTCCTCCAGATGTCTGGGACACTGGGGAAGTCACGGTGCATTGCCTGTGAAGGGTCACCATACGGAGCAGCCGGACCGTATGATGACTCAGGAGCAGGATTGCTATGATTGACGTCAGGGACGTCAGACATCAGGGATGTCAGATATATGGACCCGGAGAGACCCCGGGCAGCACGCGTAGCTTATGAAACCGTGAGACGTGACGTCAGGGACGTCTAGCATCAGGGATGCTGGTGATGGTAATGGTAAAATACGATTTAATGAAATGGCTTTCCGGGTGGATTTATGATTGTGTGATTTTAATGAATTAATGTTCATTTATGGTAATGGGTGGTGACCCACATGGTCGTATATGTATGGTGGTGGTATTCCACGGTTTTGGGCTGAGTTCCCACACTTGGTTTTTGGTTAACGGTTTTTGGGCTAAGGCCCTAAGGGCTCGGTTGAGCAAACGTTTTGGTTACTGGTTTTTGTGGCATGCATACGTTTTTATTGGAGGGCATAAATGTCTTATAAATGTATTTGATGAACTTACTGGTTTTTGTCCACTCACAGCTTTTGGTTTTAATGCCCTTCAGGTTGATCACGGATGCGATTGCAGCAGAGACTGGGACATTGCATACCTCCTCCATCGATCCTTGCGCACTCTGGATGCCCCGTTTGGGCAGTGATTCTTGGTTATCCCTTGTCTAACACCCCTTGTTGGACGGGAGCAGGGCATATTCCATGTTAATCCTGGGTGGATTGGGATGGGTCCTGTCATTATACCTTCACAAACTCATATTTCTTCATACATTTTTCATATTATAAATACACCGAACAACAGATTTTTACTTATAATATAATTACCTTAAGTTTGTGATTTAATGCGCCGAACAGCGGTCATACACTAAATCTCTCCAAATCTACTCTAAATGCCCCGAACAGCGGATCAACATTTTGTTTCGAAATGAAGTTTAAGCTCTACAATGTAAGAAGTAAATGATTTTTAGAAAGTAAAACACATGGAGATTATACTCAATTTTCACAAAAGATAGGAAGGAGAAACCAATACATATATTGCATTATAATTAGAACCAATAACAAATAAAAGAGTTTAAGAGAATGGAGAGCAAATGTTACACTTTTCAGATTGGGTGAGAACAATGGATTGTTTTTCACAAGGAACACCGAACAGCGGCTGGAACCCTATGAAGATGGAAGAAGATTAAACAAGGAAATTCGGACTTGAACTCTCAAAATTTGTATTGGAACTATTTGCCAAAATTTCTCCTAAGAGAGGCTCAATTTTGTGCTTCTTGGAAGTGAGTTCAACAAGTGAAATCAACTCCTATTTATAGGGGGAAAACTCAAATTAAACCCTAGAAAATAAATAAAAATAAACCAAAAGTTACAATAAAAATAATCAAAAGTGAAAGGATGAGATTGGGTGATTTTTGAGGAAAAGTATAAAAAAAAAACCAAAAGAAGAGTCCATTAATGCTGCTGGAAATGGGCTGTCAGAAACAGCTGAAAAAAGAGGGAATAATCAGCTGGCATTAGCTGGAAAGGAAAGGAGTGGCCGGCAGTCCTTGTTGGAAAGGAAAGGAGAAACTTCGGCGGCCAGGCGCTGGGCTAGGCTTCCGACTTCGGGAGGCGCGCGCTGAAGAGATGAACTGGAGCTCGGCGGGCGCGTACCGAAGGAAATTGTGGGGTTGGGGAGGCGGGCTGACGCGCTGGGCTGCGCCTGGGCTGCAGTGATTGGGCCGCACGGACTGGGCTGGGTGGATGGCTGGGTCGGAACTTGGGCTTGCGACGCCTGGGCCGGGCTGCTTGGATTTTCAGAATTGGGTTGGGCTGCACAGATTTAATTAATTAATTAATTTATAACTAAATTAATTAATCCACCAAATTTCGTCCATATTTTATTCGTTATAATTCCGATCGAGACGATTCTTTCGCCAAAATGCTCCAAATTACAAACTTTATTTATCTAAACATAAAAATCAAAAAATAATTTATTTTATCAATTTATTTAATATTTTAATACTAAAAGTCAAGTATAAAGGGTATAAAATAATATAAAATAATGCTTATTTAACATCCTATCAAATACCCCCACACTTAAACTTTGCTAGTCCCTAGCAAATACTAAAATCAAACTACGAATTCAAAACAAGTAGACCCTTAACCATTTGTCTCAAATTTCATTGTTATAATCCTGGCATAAAAGATTTTCACATAAAACATTTAAGCAAATGAAATTCAATAGTTAATACATGGTAACAAAATGTTTAACAAGTAAGATAATGAGTAAATATGGTGAAATGGAGTTCTGCATGAATAAGACAAGTATGAATCAACTCACAAGGATATGCACTCATAAGTTCACTCAATTTGTGAGGGTTTGTGTTTGCACTCAAAGTATGTGAGAAATACTCACATGATCGAAATGAAGTACTTTTGTAAAATCTCAAACAAACACCTCAAGATAAAAAAAAAACAACACATACTTGCGCAAATGAACCAAAACCATAAGCTTACTCAAGTGATTAACTCAACTAATCAAAATTTACCATCTTAAGGATCATAAGCTCTTTACGAAGGTTGTAATGGGGCCAAGTTTAGAGGCAAGGAAAATATAGGACAAGTGGTGCTTAATTCGTTCCAAGACTCAATAGACTCCCAAAACGTATCATAGCTTCCCAACCTTAGTGCAATGATGTCAGTAATCCATCCCTTCGAACATAGGCCTAATTCCATCATGTTGGGCTTCACAATCATTCTTTGTGTCAGATTTACAAATGCAAGGGACTTAACTCAAACATTACATAATCAAACCTTATTACCTTGATAAAAAATCAATATATCTTCTTTCTTTTTTTTTTCTTTTTTTTTTCAATATATCAAGGTAATAACATGTGTCAAAAATACAACAATGTTTGAGTAAGTAAATCCACAAAATACACATAAAAGTCTTTCAATATCATCATTTTCCCTTTACATAATCATTATGTCTTCAACCGAGTCCTTGGAACAAGGGTAAAGGATGTCTATACTAAGCTCAAGTGTTTAGATAATCATGGTGATGAAAGAAAGGCTTAATGTGGGCTCAAAAGGGTTAAAACTAAGGGGGTCGCAACTTGTGCGCACAAAATAGGGAACATGGATGTTTGAATTTGTGGTGTTAACCCTAATGCCTTAATCATATCCAAAATCAGAGAGTTTATTGACTTAAAAGCTTTGAAAATCACATAGAATAAGTTCTAGTACTCTAGAGTTCATTAAAAGCTATGGCAAGCAGTTATGAGGCATATGTATATCAATTTAAACAAAGAACTTATGAATCACTCATCAAAGATGTATATAAAGTTCTAAAGCTCACATAAGGTTCAAATGATTCATACTTATCATATCATGCTCATTTATGTACCAATTTACATGCATTATCTTCAAGTTATAACACTTAATCACAAAATATTAACAAACAAATTCAGGTTGTAGTGATTATCTTTATAACCATAACATAATCATTTCCATTCATTTATATCATTGACAAGTTAAAGGGCAACTTGATGACTCGTAAAAACACTACGTTAAAATAAAAAGACGCAAGAAAGCAATAATTTTTTTTTTTATTATTATTATTATATATATATATATATATATTTTTAATAAAACAATTTCAAATGCACCAGTAAATTTGTAAACCATTGCCCCACACTTAAATTCTACATTGTCCTCAATGTAGGAAAATACGAAGTAATTAAACATAGAATCAAAGTAAGGAGATGATTTAAGAAAATGAAGTAAGAAAGAAAAACATAAACGAAGTAAAAGAGAGTGAAGGGTTAAAAGAAAGCAAATCTGTGTTGATGACTCCTTCACACTCGAGAGCACATTGGGTTTCCTCCCAACAAGCGCTTGAAGTTTAACGTCCATCCAGCCTAGACCAAATTCAGTTCATCTGATGGGACGTCGTAGCACTCTTTCTGACTCCACATCGTGTTCGCCAATTGCCTCGATATAAGGCTTCAATCTATGGCCATTGACCTTGAACTCTTTACCAGTTCCAACGTGTTTTATCTGTATGGCTCCATGGGAAAAAATATTAGTGATAACAAAAGGTCCTACCCATCTAGAACATAACTTACCAGGAAAGAGTCTAAGCCGAGAATTGAACAGCAAAACTTTTTGGCCAATGTCAAATGCTTTACTCTTGATCTGTTTGTCATGAAATGCCTTTGCCTTTTCCTTGTAGATCAGAGTGCTTTCAAATGCATCATTTCTGATTTCCTCAAGCTCATTCAGCTGGAGCTTTCGATGCAGACCGGCGTCATCTAGCTTGATGTTGAAAGTTTTGACGGCCCACCATGCTTTATGCTCTAGTTCCACCGGAAGGTGACATGCTTTACCGTACACCAACCTATAGGGTGACATTCCTATAGGTGTTTTGTATGCCGTCCTGTATGCCCAAAGTGCATCACCCAACCGTTGGCTCCAATCCTTACGATTAGGACCCACAGTTCGCTCTAATATCTTCTTGATCTCTCTATTACTGACTTCTGCCATTCCACTCGTTTGAGGATGGTAAGGTGTAGAGACTCGATGAGTGACATCATATCGTTTCATTAAAGCTTCAATGGTCTTGTTGCAGAAATGACTTCCTCCATCACTTATTAGGACCCGCGGGATCCCAAACCTGGAAAGAATGTTAGTTCTGAGGAAATCTGCAACATTTTTAGAGTCATTAGTCCTGGTGGCCTTAGCTTCCACCCATTTTGATACATAATCAACGACAAGTAAGATATAGAGATAGCCATTAGATTTAGGAAACGGACCCATAAAATCGATACCCCAAACATCAAATATTTCAACAGTAAGAACATAATGTTGTGGCATTTCATCCCTTCGTCCTAAGTTTCCTGATCTCTGACATTTATCACAGGCTAAGCAAAATGAATGTGCATCTTTAAAAAGTGTGGGCCAATATAGTCCAGATTCTAAGATTTTGAGTGCAGTTTTTCTAGATCCAAAGTGGCCTCCACAAGCATGGCTATGGCAGAACTCTAGGACTGACCTATGTTCAATATCAGGGACACATCTCCTAATCAATAAATCTGCACAGTGTTTCCACAAATAAGGTTCATCCCAAATATAGTGCCTAGCATGCTTCTTAAGTTTATCTTTTTGTGCACGGGAGAGGGTGGTGGGCAACTGCTTGGTGACTAAATAATTGACAATATCAGCATACCAAGGAGTACCTCCCTCGATTCTAAAGAGTTGTTCGTCTGGAAACATCTCTTGAATCGCCACAGGATCTCGTTCATGTGCAATGCGACTCAAATGATCTGCCACCACTTTCTCTACGCTTTTCTTATCTTTAATCTCGATGTCAAACTCTTGAAGAAGAAGAATCCATCGGATCAGTCTTGGTTTCGCTTCCTTCTTGGCTAGGAGATACTTCAGTGCTGCATGATCAGTGTAAATAATGACTTTAGTTCTTAGTAGATAAGAACGAAATTTATCTAAAGCAAATACAACAGCAAGCAACTCCTTTTATGTAGTGGTGTAGTTCATCTGGGCATCATTCAAGGTTCTGGATGCATAGTAGATGGCGTAGGGCTTCCTATCCCGCCTTTGTCCGAGTACGGCTCCAACTGCATAATCAGAGGCATCGCACATTAGTTCAAAGGGTAAGGACCAATCAGGGGCACAAAGAATGGGGGCAGTGGTTAAGAGATTTTTAAGCTTCTCAAAAGCTTCCTGACAGTCTGCATCAAAGACGAAGGGTGTCTCCTTTTGAAGCAGTCGGCACAAGGGCCTTGTAATGTGGGAGAAGTCTTGGATAAATCTTCTGTAAAATCCTGTGTGACCAAGAAATGAACGGATTACTCTCACCGAAGTGGGAGAGGGTAAGTGGCGCACAATATCAACTTTAGATTTATCGACTTCAATTCCTCTTTCAAAGACAATATGGCCCAAGACTATCCCTTGTCTAACCATGAAATGGCATTTCTCCCAGTTAAGTACTAGATTAGTTTCGACACACCTTTGTAAGATAAGTGCTAAGTGTTCTAAGCATGCATCAAAACTATCCCCAAAGACACTGAAATCGTCCATAAATAGTTCAATTATTTTTTCGACGTATTCAGAGAAAATAGAAAGCATGCATCTTTGGAAAGTACCTGGGGCGTTACATAAAACGAAAGGCATTCTTCGGTAGGCAAAAGTGCCAAAAGGACAAGTGAAAGTCGTTTTATCTTGGTCATTTTGAGCGATACAGATTTGATTGTACCCGGAATAACCATCAAGAAAGCAATAATAGGAGTGACCTGCTAACCTTTCAAGCATTTGATCAATGAAGGGCAAAGGAAAGTGATCCTTTCTAGTTGCTTTGTTCAAGCGTCGATAGTCAATGCAGACTCTGTATCCGGTCACTGTTCATTGGGGCACTAGCTCTCCTTCACTGTTCGCAACAACTGTGACTCCACTTTTCTTTGGGACTACTTGGACTGGTGAGACCCAATTGCTGTCTGAAATTGGGTAGATGACACCACAGTCCAAGAGTTTGATGACCTCTTGTTTCACGACTTCCATCATTGGAGGATGGAGGTGACGTTGGGCTTCGCGAGAGGGCTTTGCATCATCTTCTAGTAAGGTTCGATGCACACAGGTTGTAGGGCTGATTCCCTTGATATCTGACAGAGTCCATCCAATGGTTGTCTTGTACTTCGTCAAGACCTGTACTAATCTGTCTTCTTGTGACTCGGTTAGTGCAGAAGACACTATGACGGGCAGAGTGTCGTCCTAGCCAAGATAGGCATACTTCAGGTGGTCAGGCAAAACTTTGAGCTCGAGAACGGGGGCCTGAATCACTGATCGAGGAGTGGAATTAGTACTAATTTGAAGTGATGAGGGTACCTGATGATGTACCATTCTGGGGACCTCATTTAGGGTCATGACTTCATCCCAAATTCGAGGTTCTAGTTCGTAATCCGTATCCTCAACCAAGGCGACCCCTGATTGCGTTAGGCCAACTCCTTCCTGGATTATCATGTTGAGTGTGTCTTCTCGAATTGAATCAAGATATTTCTCTGCGAGAGAAGTGCACACGTCAATAAAAAAAGTAGTATGAGTTGTGGAACTAGGGTACCTCATGGCATCAAAAATGTTGAAGCCAATTTCCTCTCCGTCTACTTCCATAGTTAATGTTCCATTGAACACATCAATCTTTGTCTTGGCAGTTCTCATGAATGGTCTTCCCAACAGCATTAGTGGAGCTTGATTCGTAGGGGAATCCTCCATGTCTAAGACATAAAATTCAGCGGGGAAGATGAGATGGTTAACCTGCACAAGAACATCTTCGACGTATCCCTTAGGATACACATTAGAGCGATCGGCTAACTGAATGATAATATCGTCATGCTGTAATTTACTTAGACCTAGGGCAATATATAGTGAATATGGCATAACATTAATGGATGCTCCTAAGTCTAGCATGACTTTATCAAATGACTTGTTACTAATCACGCAGGGAATAGAAAAACTCCATGGATCCTTCAACTTTGGGGGTAGCCGACGCTGTATTACAGCAGAAACTGTTTCACTCACCATCACAACCTCCTTCTCCCTCGTCTGGCGCCTTGGAGTGCATAACTCTTTCAAAAATTTTGCGTATTTCGGCACTTGTTTGATGCACTCGATCAAGGGCATGTTGATTTGCACCCTTTTGAAGATCTCCAAGATTTCCTCATCGGATTCATTCTTCTTAGATTTGGCAAGCCTACTTGGAAATGGTGCATGCACAAACGGGGAATTAGTAACAACCGAACTTGAAGGGATTGGGTTATTACCTTGTGTGTGGGTAGGTTGAACTGGTGGTTGTGACAGGACCCATCCCAATCCCCCCGGGATTACCATGGAATGTGCCCTGCTCCCGTCCAACCAGGGGTGTCAGACAAGGGATGACCAAGAGCCACTGCCCAAACGGGGCATCCAGAGTGCGCAAGGATCGATGGAGGAGGTGTGCAATGTCCCAGTCCCTGCTGCAATCGCATCCGTGATCAACCTGAAGGGCATTAAAACCAAAAGCTGTGAGTGGACAAAAACCAATAAGTTTACCCAAATACATTTATAAGACATTTATGCCCTCCAATAAAAACGTATGCATGCCACAAAAACCAGTAACCAAAACGTTTGCTCAACCGAGCCATCAGGGTCTTAGCCCAAAAACCGTTAACCAAAAGCCAAGTGTGGGAACTCAGCCCAAAACTGTGGAATACCACCACCATACATATTAAAACCATGTGGGTCACCACCCACGACCATAAATGAACATCAATTCAAAATCCAAAACCATTTAGGGTCCCCGACCCTACATACCATTTCATAACCAATAATCCATTTTTACCACATAACACATATCCAACCAATAAGCCATTTTATTCATTAATCCATATTTTACCATTACCATCACCAGCATCCCAGATGCTTAGCGTCCCAGACGCTAGACGTCCCTGACGTCATATCTCACGGTTTCATAAGCTACGCGTGCTGCCCGGGGTCTCTCCGGGTCCATATATCTGACATCCCTGATGTCTGACGTCCCTGACGCCAATCATAGCAATCCTGCTCCTGAGTCATCATACGGTCCGGCTGCTCCGTATAATGACCCCTCGCAGGCAATGCACCGTGACTTCCCCAGTGTCCCAGACATCTGGAGGAGACCATCATATATCCTTGTGTCCAGATGGTATATGGAAAACAGTTTTATTTAATCCTTTTATCATATTATTACCATTGGGCCCTGCCCGAAATTTCCATAAAACCACATAATTCCATTTAGGGTCCTTGACCCAAAATCACAATTATTAAATATAGGGTCCCTGACCCGAAATCACATTTATTATCCAACTGGGCCTCATGCCCGATTTTATGAACCACTGGGCCCACGGCCCGATTTGTAAACCAACTGGGCCCGCAGCCCGACTTATAAACCCACTGGGCCCACGGCCCGAATTCGTAAATCAACTGGGCCCCTGGCCCGATAACATATCTCAAATGGGTCTCAGCCCGATTTCATACCAACTGGGCCCCTGGCCCGATTTCATTAACCAACTGGGCCCCCGGCCCGATTTCAAATGAACTCCAAGTCCGAAATTTCCAACATAATTGGGCCTCAATCCCGAGTTCATATTTCCAATTTCAAAACCATTTCATCACATTATATCCAAGTCATAAATATGGAAAATCCATGTAAAACCGGAAAACCTCGATTTACGTGCAAGCACGTAAATCGCCTCGAAATACGTGAAACCGTACAATTTACCAACAACCAAACCAACATCATACAATCACAATCATAATCCATGTAAAACATTTAAGCATGCATAGAATTTATAAAACCAAAGTCCACTCACAGACCATTTTAACCGTGTGCCTCGATACGCGTGCCACCGGCCCTCCCGGGCTACACCACTATCACCGGGACTCCCAATCCTGTCCAAATCACATTAGAGGGTCACTAACCTCATCATTAACATCCTATCAAAGTCCCGTAATTTTCCCGCATTTTTACTTATTTTTAAACTTAATTTAAAACCTTCGGACATCCCGAACACTATCGAGACGGTGTCCGATCGACCCGAAACCAATCCCAAAATGTTCGTTACATTAAATAGGACAGAAGTCATGTTGACCTCACCTCGAGATCCGTGCCCACGCGCCGTCACGCGCTGCCGTGAGTGGCTGCGCGTGAAACTCACGCGCCGTGAACAGTGTCACCGTTCTGACCCGGTTGTCTGATAAACGGGTCACTGTGACCCGCGGCCCAACCCGACTGGTTCTCAGCCATTACTCGATCATTTTCAATTCCGTTTGTTCCTACAAGATCGTCTCATTAATTCCAGTTGATCCATGATTTTAAAACTGAGAAACCAACACGTTTGACTACCTGTTCGTGGAGGTGTGCAGACCGGCCACCTGCAACCGTCGTGTCTGCACGATCCCAGCCAACATTCCTTTCGAAAATGATCCCCAAAGGCTCGTCTCAACCCCTAGATCATCATCCTGGTCACAAGATCGATTGTAGTACGTTAAAACCCATCCTGCCATTTTTACCCGAAAACAGACTCACGGGTTCGAGGCTTACCTCGCCGCCGTGGCTCCCGCCGTGGCCACCAGCATGCCCAGTTCGACTCCAGGAACATCCTACGTCCATTTACAACGATCAAAACCAGCCCAAAACGACTTCCGAATTCTGAGTTTTGGACCTCCCCTGTTTTTCCTTTCCGCCGTGTCCGCTGCCGTCTCCCGCCGTCTCCCGTCATTCCTCAGGTGCCCAAATCTCCCACTGGACTTAGCCTAGTAATGGTGTAGGTTTAGTTGGTGCGGGTTGGATGGGTAGTGGATTTGGGGTGGTAGTCGTTCACGGTGAAATGAGAAATGAGAGAGGGGGATTAACTGATCAAATTAATTAAGGAAGGGATGAGATGAGATGGACGGTCCAGATGCAATCTGGGAGTGAGATGGAGGGCTGAGATTAAAAGAGGGGATAAATTGTATTTTAACCCATTAATGGAAGCATGATCCAGATTTAGAGCCCCAAATCAAGGGATGAGTGACACTTGTCACTCATCCAAGGGTTCAGATTCAATAATCACTATTCAATATTTTATTATTATTTTAATCCCAGTTCGTTCGGTAAACCGAGCCCGATTCCTTGACCATAACTTCGTCGTCGTAACTTCGATTTCGGCATGCCGCCTGTCGTTGGATTCGTATCGACGATACCTACGTAACGGTCCTTGGCCCTCGCCCATCGGACCTCCCGGTCAGAAAGTCAACATTTGGCCCCTAATAAGCCAAATTACCAAAATACCCCTTAACTTCCGAACACCATAACTTTCTCTACGAATGTCGGAATCGAACGTGCCACCTGTCTATGAACTCGTGACGTCCCGAACTACGTCACGGTCATCGGTCAAAGTCCATTTGACCGCCCGAACAAAAAGTCAACATTTTGCCCACGACCAGGGGCAAAACGGTCATTTTGCACATTTTGTCCGATTCCGCCCTACTAACCACCGTTCAACCTCGCTAATCAAGATTAGTGACTAATCTAATCCCGGAATTCGGGACGGGTCGTTACAGGTTGTGTCGTGGTGGTCTTAGTTGCCACCTTGTGCTTTTCAGCCTCAGAAACGGCTGGATCTGGCTCTATTTCTCCAAGCACTTTACCACTTCGAGTGATAATTGCATTGGCTTAAGGTCTTATATTTGGGTTGGGTGTAGGTTGAGGTGGAAGCACCCCGCTAGCTTGGATCTTACCCATGAAGTCCACGACTTTGCCCATTTGGTCCTTGAGATCAGCGATGTCTTTTTGTTGATTTTGCTGACCTGTGACAAGAGCCTGAGTTGACGCCATTAGTGTTTGCTGCCCTTGGGAAAGAGCAGCCAACATTTTATCATAATCAGGATTAGAAGATGAAGAAGTATGATTATTTTCATGATTATGAGAAAAGTTAGAAAATGGGACCGGGGGCCTTGGTTGCCATGTGGGCCTTGGTTGCCATGTGGGCCTTGGGAACTGGTCTGGGACACGGTTTGGCCCAGTCGACATGTGCTGAGGGTTTAGGACATTTTTCGGATCTCTCCAACTGTAACCTTGGGTCCTTGGCCCTCCTTGAAAGCCTCCAATGGCGTGTGCCATTTCAGTTTCGGAGTCTTCCTCCCTTGCAGTGTAGGGACATTGTTCCTCAAGATGGCCTTGAGAGCATATGGAACAAACTGAAGCTACCTGTTTCTTTAGCTCAAGCATATTCGAAAGCATAGAGGTGATCTTATCTAACTTAGAATCATTTATAGCATGGGAACTTACCTCATGTACCTTTCTAGAAATGGGGTCGGCACCTTCGTATTGTGCATCATTAAGTGCACGGCTTTCAAGTAGTGCACGCCCATCTACTAGGCTCCGAGCTAAGCAACTTCCATTAGCTGCAGCATCGAGCAGTCCTCTACCCAACCTTTGAGTCCTTCATAAAAGTAGGTTAAAAGATAGCCTTCTGTGATCCCGTGAGTAGGGCATGAAGCACAAAGTTCCTTAAACCTCTCGTAGTACTGGCTGAAATTCTCATCATGTTCTTTCTGCTTGATTCCAGTGATCTCTTTTCTTAAGACCGTAATCTTTGAGGCAGGGAAGTACTTGGTAAGAAACTCCTGAACCAACTTCTCCCAAGAGTCAATATGATTGGGTGGGAAACCCAAAAGCCATACCCGTGCTCTTTCTTCCAAGGACAACGGGAAAGCTTTCAGCTTCATGATTTCCAAGTCCGCATCATCTGGACACATACTACCAACGATGAATTGGAACTCTGTTAAGTGCTTATGTGGATCTTCATTTCTGACTCCACGGAACTTGGGTAGCTGATGAAGGACTCCACTCTTAAGCTCAATATCTTTCTTGTTGGTTCTAGGCTCGGGATACTGGATGCAGAAGTTTGTAGTGCCATTTGTGTTTGCACATGTCTGCTCCCGGATACTCAGGTTTCGTGCCATGGCTATTGGTGTTCCGAAAGTCTGTTCTTCTTCTGAATTACTCTTCTCACTTATGGACTCACCGATTATTGGGGATGGAGGTCCGGATGAGCCGGTTTGCTTAAGTGCGTCTCTGAATGTCGCGTTGCTTGGTGAGATGTCAAGTTGTCTTCTCAGCCGATCAAGCTTAGATTGATGAGCGCGCATTCATAAGTTCGTACCTATATTAACAGAACACTAAGTTAGAAGGCAAGTATACACAAGTAACTAGTGAAAGTTAATTAAGACAGGATAGTTGTTACAAAGTTAGGGTTAGTAGTGAAAATATAAGTCAAGGAAATCATAATTAGCAAGAAAATGTGAGATGTAACAAGTATGACTGCAAAAATTTTAAACCGATATTACATATGCACAAGAAGAGAGTAGAGACTTGCATAAAATATCAGAATCAACAATAAGTCATGTTTATGGAAAGAAAATACACAAGTTCCAAATGCAAAATAATAATGCAATAAGTAGAGTTTTAGAGTGTCATGAATAACTTTCCCCTTCCGTTTCTCATAGTACTTTCCTGGGCGTACGGCCTGCGCGTATTGATAACCACCATTCCACCATTCAACATTAATCATGGCCAGTTGAGATAGATGTAACGCGAGAAGCAAGGATAATTTTAAGAGCACCCCGAGGCTAGCTTGGCATATACTCCATTGGTGTTCCCTTTCTTAATCCAAAACTTGTCACCAGTCATAACTCTCCTAGACACCATAATCAATCCAAATGATGACGTAGAGAATTACCAAACCCTAGTGTTTACAAACTCCGCCCCAACCTCATGTCCATAGATTCGAGTCTATGGTGTGTGGTGATGAAATCCACACATCATGAAGGGTTAAGGAGAAAGTAAATAAGAGGGGCACTACCTGTTCCTGAAAGTAAGATTTTGAAGAAAAAGGGACTAAGAGATTCATGCAACTCTAAAACAGTTAATAGGAAACAATACTTACACTTTAGGAAATTCAAAGATGAATAAAGTTTCATAAATTAATTTTTAAAATTTTTTTTTTTAGTTTTTTTTAATTATTATTTTTTTTAATTTTTTTTATTCCGAATTTTCTTTTTTTTTCATTTAAAATTTAAAGTTTAACAAGACATAAAAAATAATTGATTACATAAAAATAAAATAAGTGTAAACATAAAGTTAGTGGAACATAAAGGTTATGGAATAAAATTAAAAGAAAGTTAATGGAATAAAGTTAATGTAATATAATTAAAGTTAAGGGAATAAAGAAAAAATGTGAATATTAAGTTAATGGAATAAAGTATAATGGAATAAATAAAAGTAAAAGTAAAGAAAAGTGAACATATAAAATATGCATTTATGAACAAGTATCAAATTTAATATGAACAAATATATAAAAAAAATTATGAACATTTATGAACAAGTATAAATTAGAAATTAAGAATAAGTAAAGTATGAGCATTATAAACAAAAATAATAAGAACACTAATAAGATGGATAAATAAAATATAAACAAATAAGTAAATGTTATAAACAAATATAATATTAACAAAAGTAAAATTCATAAACAAGTATAATATGCACAATTTATATACATACACTAACAAATTAAAAATGATTTTCAATTTCCCCGGCAACGGCGCCAAAAATTGACTATGCCCAAACTACGCATTAAATTAAACATGTAATTTGAGTGTTATGCAATTTAAACCCTTTTTGTGTAGATACAGTATTGATAAATATGGATCGTTCTTAACCGGGGAAATTAGGGACATTAATAATGTGTTAGTGGGAGATGAATAAAAGAATAATGAATTAAAGATTTAAATAATCAAAGAATTAAATAATCAAAGAATTAATAAATTAAAGAATAGATGAATAAGAGAATAAAGAAATAATAAATTAATGAATTACAAAGAATTAATAAATTAACGAATTAAAGAATGAAATAATTAAAGAATAAAGGAATGAAAGAATAAAGACATCAAAGAATAAAAGAGTAAAAGAATAAACAAGGGGGGTTTTGAAGAGGTTTGTAATTATGTAAATAAGTAAAAGCATAGATGAACTCATTCTATTTCTACTCTAACTTATGCACAAAGTAGACTTCCCGTAAACACAAACTTCACCAACATACTACAATTGCATAAATTTGAATTAATCACGAAATTATACCTTCACAAACTCATATTTCTTCATACATTTTTCATATTATAAATGCACCGAACAGCGGATTTTTACTTATAATATAATTACCTTAAGTTTGTGATTTAATGCGCCGAACAGCGGTCATACACTAAATCTCTCCAAATCTACTCTAAATGCCCCGAACAGCGGATCAACATTTAGTTTCGAAATGAGGTTTAAGCTCTAGAATGTAAGAAGTAAATGATTTTTAGAAAGTAAAACACATGGAGATTATACTCAATTTTCACAAAAGATAGGAAGGAGAAACCAATACATATATTGCATTATAATTAGAACCAATAACAAATAAAAGTGTTTAAGAGAATGGAGAGCAAATGTTACACTTTTCAGATTGGGTAAGAACAATGGATTGTTTTTCACAAGGAACACCGAACAGCGGCTGGAACCCTATGAAGATGGAAGAAGATTAAACAAGGAAATTCGGACTTGAACTCTCAAAATTTGTATTGGAACTATTTGCCAAAATTTCTCCTAAGAGAGGCTCAATTTTGTGCTTCTTGGAAGTGAGTTCAACAAGTGAAATCAACTCCTATTTATAGGGGGAAAACTCAAATTAAACCCTAGAAAATAAATAAAAATAAACCAAAAATTACAATAAAAATAATCAAAAGTGAAAGGATGAGATTGGGTGATTTTTGAGGAAAAGTATAAAAAAAAAACCAAAAGAAGAGTCCATTAATGCTGCTGGAAATGGGCTGTCAGAAACAGCTGAAAAAGGAGGGAATAATCAGCTGGCATTAGCTGGAAAGGAAAGGAGTGGCCGGTAGTCCTTGTTGGAAAGGAAAGGAGAAACTTCGGTGGCCAGGCGCTGGGCTAGGCTTCCGACTTCGGGAGGCGCGCGCTGAAGAGATGAACTGGAGCTCGGCGGGCGCGTACCGAAGGAAATTGTGGGGCTGGGAGGCGGGCTGACGCGCTGGGTTGCGCCTGGGCTGTAGTGATTGGGCCGCACGGACTGGGCTGGGTGGATGGCTGGGTCGGAACTTGGGCTTGCGACGCCTGGGCCGGGCTGCTTGGATTTTCAGAATTGGGTTGGGCTGCACAGATTTAATTAATTAATTAATTTATAACTAAATTAATTAATCCACCGAATTTCATCCATATTTTATTCGTTATAATTCCGATCGAGACGATTCTTTCGCCAAAATGCTCCAAATTACAAACTTTATTTATCTAAACATAAAAATCACAAAATAATTTATTTTATCAATTTATTTAATATTTTAATACTAAAAGTCAAGTATAAAGGGTATAAAATAATATAAAATAATGCTTATTTAACATCCTATCAAAACGTCGCCTCCGGGATTCCCGAACCTGTCCAAATTCATTTAGAGGGTTACTAACTACTTATATAACCCCTCACTAAAGCCCCGTAATTTTTCGAATTTTCTAACTATTTTCAAACGCGAACATAAACCTTCGAACAACCCGAAAGCTATCGAAACGATGTCCAATTGACACGAAACCAGTCCCAAAATGTTAGTTACATATATTAACACACTTATAAAACATTTATGCATGCATCAAGTTCGAAACAAAGGTCCACTCACAGACCGTTTGAAGCCGCACCTCGATACGCGTGCCATAATCATCTCTCGGGTCAACCGTCGCCTTTGGGATTCCCGAACTTGTCCAAATTCATTTAGAGGGTTACTAATAGCCTCATTAACCTCCCATTAAAGTCCCGTAATTTTTCCGATTTTCTAACTATTTTTAAAACCAAACCTAAACCTTCGGACAACCCGAACTATATCGAAACGATGTCCGATTGACACGAAACCAGTCCCAAAATGTTCGTTACATCGAATAGATGATTTCGTATGTTGAACACTTCCACAAATTACTGTTCACACACCCTCACACGCCCCAAGAAGTCCCTATGCACTATTCATCATCTTCCCCACACAGTGGACCGGTCCGGCCGGTTCACCTGGTTTGGCCGGTCCAGTTGGACCGGCGTGACCGGTTCACGGCTCTAGGCTCCCCATTTTCATCATACTTCTTCCTTTTTGATCCCAATCTTCCTATTTTGATGTTTTCTATCAATTCAAATCCCTAAACTCAACCGAAAACGTCTAAATCCC
This sequence comes from Prinsepia uniflora, assembly GCA_032719365.1. Classification (NCBI taxonomy): domain Eukaryota; kingdom Viridiplantae; phylum Streptophyta; class Magnoliopsida; order Rosales; family Rosaceae; genus Prinsepia; species Prinsepia uniflora. The sequence goes on from CM064863.1 coordinate 29,801,922, forward strand.
ATGGTTTGATTTTGAACCAAACGGTTCAAGGTTTCCCCAGCCACCCTCACGGCTGCTCAGTCCAAAACCACCACCCATACCTCCTTAAAAACTTCCTAACAACCTAATAAACTCAACCTAATCACCCAAAACCGGCCATAATGCATAAATTTAAATAAAATGGAAATTGGGCCTAACCATGAAACATGTTCCGGTTCAAGGCTCCACCGCCGTGCACGGCGGCCCAGCCACCATCCTCTGCTTCGTCAGCCTCTCTCTCACTCTTTGGGTCTCAGTTATGATCACAGGGTTGGAGGGTTGGTGTAACACCCCGGAAATTCGAGGATTTTAATATTGTAAATTAATGTTTGAATTGACGCTTTTACCCTTGCGTTGGGTATGGCCAATTGTTGACTTTTTGATTTATAAATTAAATGGACTTTGACCTATGACCGTGACGTAGTTCGGGACGTCACGAGTTCATAGACAGGTGGCACGTCCATTTCGGACGATCAGGGAAAAAGTTATGACTATCGGAAGTTCAAGGGCATTACCGTAATTTGGACATTTGGGGGTGAAAATGTTGACTTTTCTCTTGGAAACTATTTTTCAGTTGACTCAAGGACCGTTGGGTAGGTCTCGACGTCCTGAGTCCGTAGACAGGCGGCACGCCGAAATCGGACTTCGTACGGGGAAGTTATGGTCACGGTAGTATTTCGCATTTAACCGAACCAACCGAGAACCGGATTAAAATATTATTTTATTAATGGAATCTGGTTACTTTAATCAAATCATTCTGGACCCTTGGATGAGTGACAAGTGTCACTCATCCCCACACTCCCTAAAACATGGATCTCTGTTGGCCATTGGATTAAACAATTAATTTCCTCTCCTCAAATCCTCACCATTGATCCTATGCTGAGATTTAATCTCAGCCCTTCAAACCATCCAGCCAACCTGTTTATTAATTCTCAAATTTTCACTCTTCATTCTTCCATACCGTGTGCACGGCTAACCATTCGAACAAACACACCAGCCCCTCACCTTGCAACCTCACCCTCACGGCAACACCAGGCGACCAGCAGCCACACCCCAGACGCCGGCCACCACCCCACGGCCACCTGCACGGCCGAAATTCCTCCCAGACCCGAGAAGGAGACCCGAACAGCCCAAGTCACCAAACCGTCCAAACCTTCACTCTGAGGCTCGAACCAACGTACGGTTGGGATCACTGTGACGGCAGGACGACCCTCTGCTGGACTGGACGACGTGCGGCGGTGACACGGCGGCGGTAGGTTGAAAAACCCGTGAGACCCGATTATCTTCCCTTCTTCGAAACGATCGTTTTTGACGTTGATTTTGTTTGTTTGCTTCTAAGACACACTTAAGGGACCCAGACGACCATTTTAAACCAAGGTTCGCGGCTGGAAGCTGGACGACTCGCCGGAGAAGACGAACCAGAGCCGGCAGCCGGATTTCTGTCGATTTTCAGGTAGTTCTTTGAACCTAGAAACTAGTTTTGAGTCCGTAGAACCATAGAACACTTTGTGACGAGTCCATAGGAACAAATCCCATCAGAAATGGTGGACGGGTTGGAGAGAACTGATCGGGTCGAACCGTGGGTCTGCGGTGACCCGGTTCTCAGACCCGGTTACTGTAGCGGATGACGTCATCATGCTGACGTCAGCAGTGACGTCATGATGACGTCATCATGTCAGAATTCAGTCAGCCCAGGGACCAATGGACTACTGACACGTGTCCTCTGACACTGTCAGTGATGACGTCATGCTGACGTCAGCAGTGACGTCATGCTGACGTCAGCAGTACTGTAGCACCGTTGACCAGAGGGTTGACCAGGCGCGTGGGGGCGCGTGTGAACAGTAATTTTGGTGGGACCACCACCATTCTTTAGGTTTCGACGATCCGGATCCAATGGCGGTGGTTTCGGGTCGATCGGAGATCATTAAGTTGGTCAAAATGAGAGTTTTTGCCTTGGAAAGCGTGTTCGGGCAGCTTTTCCGGACCGGTTTCGGTCTAGGGTTTCATGGTTGAATGTTAGGGGTTTGTATTTACCCTTACGTATACTTTGGATGTGACAGGAATTTTGTAATTGTACCAGATCGAGGGTAAACGCTCGGTTTTCAGCAGGACTGTACTGTGAGTGGGCCATTTTCTTAAACCCTTGCGTGCATAAACGTTTTCTGGTTTTATTATACTTATTCACATGCTAAAACAATGATGTTTTTGATGATATGAAAAATATGGTTATGGCACGTTTCACGGTATTTGGGCTTGAGACCCGTTTGATGAAACTTAATGATTGATTCAGATTTTATCTAGGTATATATATACCTTGCATGTGGATATCGATAAAATGTATTTGGTACTGCACTGTATAGATCCTTCCATGTTATATTGTCTCCTCCGGATGAGGTACCCCGGAGAGGTCACGGACGTCTAGAACGTCCAGCGTCTATGACGCTAAGCATCCGGGGATGCTGTACCCGAACGGGGTTCGGGGATTGAACTCGGAAATTGAGACCCGAGTGGCACGCGTAGCCTTGTGATTGTGACCTTATTGACGTCAGGGACGTCAGACATCAGGGATGTCGGGATTGGAGTGTATAGTGCAGCAACTAAAATTATACTTATGTTTTTATTACATGCCTTATGGTTTATATTATATGGTTTTTGATTTTAAATAATGATGCATGCATGTTTGGAAAACAGAGGGGTAAATTATATGTTTTACTTACCAAATGATTTTATAAACTTGAGTTTCGGTCCACTCACCCTTACTGTTTTGATAACCCCTCCAGGTCGGGAAACTGAGGTAGAGGAGGAACCAGAGGCTGAGGCATAGATCCACTTACTGCGTACCTGAACCCCTGTTGGGTGGTGTACCCGCAGGTTTTTAATAGAGTCGTGCTCGCAACTTGTATTTCGGATTTTCATCCCTTGTCTGACATTCGTTTAATTCGGAATTGATGTATAACGTTTATTTGGTTATTTTATGCTTTTAAATGTTTGGAGGTTAAAATTGGTATGAATTATTGGGTGTCAGACGGGAGCAGGGCACGTCCCCTTGTGGTCCCTGTGGGATCGGGGCGGGTCCTGTCAGTTGGATTTGGGGAGAATGGCTGATTGGTTTTGTTTGGGAACAAAGAAAACGATCGATGAAAAATGCAAGGGAAGGATATGCATGTATGTAATCATGCTGGGCAATGGATGTTTGACACTTGTCACTCATCCATTGATCTAGAAGCAAAATATCTGGGTCCACTTAAGTCCAAAAGTAACCTGTTTCGTAATTCGTGCAATAGTACTTCGTACTTCCGTGAACCGTAACTTCTCCGTCGAACGTCCGAATTCGACGTGCCGCCTGTCTACGGATTCATATCGTCCTCATCTACATAACGGTCTTCGACCCTCGGCCATCGGATCTCCCGGGTCAAAAGTCAACTTTTGGCCCAAATTACCAAAATGCCCTTGAACTTCCGAACGTCAACTTCCTCCTCGAACGTCGGAATCGAGCGTGCCACCTGTCTAAGAACTCGTGACGTCACGAACTACGTCATAGTCATTGGCCAAAGTCCATTTGACCGTCCGAACGAAAATTCAACGATTCGCCCATTTTAGGGGCAAAATCGTCATTTCGCCTGAACTTCCGCTAATCCTCGTCTAATCTCCGATTAGCCTTGCTAATCCATCATTAACTCTTAATTAATCCCGCTAATTCGGGACGGGTCGTCACATTTAGAATAGAGTTGAAGAGATTTAATGTTTGATCGCTGTTCGGCGCATTAAATCATTAACTTAAGATGAATCATATTGTAAGTAATAATCCGTTGTTCGGTGCATTTATAATATGAAAAATGTATGCATGTATTTGAGATGATTAAGGTAGGATTTCGTGATTGGTTCAATATGAGCATGATATTAGAGTGTTGGTAAAAATATGTGTTTAAAGAAAGTTCACTAGTACAAAGGTTAAAGTAGAAGTAGAATTAAGTATTTAATTATTTTTTTACAACCCTTTTCAAACTCCCCTTTTTAATTCTTTATTCTTTATTCTTTTATCCCTTTATTCTTTAATCAATTAATTCTTTGATTATTTTTCTTTAATTCATTAATTTATTCATTATTCTTTAATTCATTATTTTTTCCCACTAACACATTATTAATGTTCCCTAATTTCCCCGGTTAAGAACGATCCCTATTTACCAATACTATATCTACAAAAAAAGGGTTTTAATTGCATAACACTCAAATTACGTGTTTAATTTAATGCGTAGTTTGGGTGTTGTCATTTTTGGCGCCGTTGCCGGGGAATTGAAAATCATTTTTAATTTGTTAGTGTATATATAAATTGTACATATTATACTTGTTTATAAATTTTACTTTTGTTAATAGTATTTTTGTTTATAATGATCATACTTTACTTATTCATAATCTCTAATATATACTTGCTCATAAATATTCGTAATTTAATTTCATTTGAACTTGTCATAAATGCATATTGTACATATTCACTTTTCCTTACTTTTTTTATTTTTATTTTTTATTTCTTTACACTTTAATCCATTAACTTTAACTTTATTCCATAACTTTAACTTTATTTCATAACTTTAAATTTATTCCCTTAACTTTTTCTTTATTCCATTAACTTTTTCTTTATTTCATTAATTTTAACTTTATTTCATTAACTTTTTATTCCATTAACTTTTTGATTACACTTATTTTATTCTTATGTAATTATTTATTTGGTTATGTCTTGATAAAATTTAAATTTAAATTAAAAAAAAATCGAAATAAAAAAAAATTAAAAAAAAATTCTTATCTTAGCTTTATGTTAGTGTTAATTCATACTTGTAAATAAATGTTGTATATATGATACTTGTTACCTTTTATACTTATTCATAAATTGTTCATAACTTTTATATTTCATAGTATACATACATACTTGTACATAATAGACTTTCATTTATGTTTGTTTATAATTCTCTTACTTGTCATATTATTCTTGTTCATACTTGTACATAATGTTCATTCTTTTAATTGTACATAAATGCTTATGGTACATGTTCACTTTTCCTTATTTATACTTTTATTTATTTTTATTTGTTTTTTTAATTTAAAAAAAAACATAAATTCATAAAAAAAAATTCCTTTTCTTCATTTATTTAATTTTTAATTTCCAAAAAAAATTAATTAATTAATAATAAAAAAAATTCTTATCTTCACTTTGTGTTAGTGTAAATCTAAATTGTTAAATAAAACTTATACATATATTAGTTTGTTAATGTGAAATTGTTTTGTAAATATCATTACTTGTGAATGAAACCATACTTGTAAATAAATTGTTCATACTTGTATAAATTGTTCATACGTAAATTGTCATGTTATATTTGTAAATTGTGCATAAAAAACATACTTGTAAATAGTTTTTGCATTCATGCATTAGTCTCGGTTATATGTAGATCACTTGTGCTTCGAAATTTAGATTTTGATCTTTAATCGGCGAAGACTCTTTTGTTAACTCTCACCCATGGTGATTGTTAACACTTGAGTCATCTTAATTCCTCTGGAGTAAGAAATTTTTGAGGGTGATGTCTAGGACAAGAGACGGTACTCATAATGGGTTTGGGTATAAGAAAGGGACATCAATGGAGTTTAAGTCTCGGGATGTCTTGAAATTAGCTCTGCCTCTTGTGTGTATTCTTTCTAACCTGGTCACCTCTGAACTTGCCCAAACAGTTGAATTAATCCAAAGATATTTACTTGGGCCGCACGGACGTATAAGTCTCCATCTAAACTTTGAAACTATGTGAATCATATATATCTTTGACTTCCCCCGACATGTAAATATTGTTTATATCTTAATTTACATTATTTGTCATGACAAAATTAAATTGCATCTTTAGTTTAACTAACTTGCATCTTTCATTCTAACTTGCATTTCACTCTTCCTCTAACTTACATCTTTAACTCAAATTGCATCCTTAACTTCAATTTGCATATCTAACTTGCATTCTTGACTAACGTACACCTCTAACTAACTAACTTGCATCTTTGTCTAGGCTGGATGGACGTTAAACTTCAAGCGCTTGTTGAGAGGCAACCCAATGTGTTCCCGGGATGTGAAGGAGTCATCAAATACAGATTTCTATCCTTCTACCCTTCACTCTCTTTTATTTTGTTTATTTAATGTTTACCTATTATTTTCCTAAATCATCTTCCTTACTTTGATTTTATGTTTAATTACTTCGTATTTTCCTACATTGAGGACAATGTAGAATTTAAGTGTGGGGGAATGGTTTACAATAATTCTTGTTCTTAAAATAATAATAATAATAATAATAAAAATTAAAAAAAATTAAAAAAAAAAGAAAAAGAACAAGGTGAAAATTTTTTTAAAAAATTTATTATTGTTTTCTTGAATCTTTTTGTTTTAACTTAGTGTTTTTTTTTTAGTCTTAAATTTCCATTTAACTTGTCAATGACATAAATGAACAGAAATGAATATGTTATGGCCATAAAGATATTCACTACAATTTGAATTTATTTGTTAATATTTTGTGATTAAGTGTTATAACTTGAAGATAATGCATGTAAATTGGCACATAAACGAGCATGATAAGATAAGTATGAATCATATGAACCTTATGTGAGCTTTAGAACTTTATATACATCTTTGATGAGTGATTCATAAGTTCTTTGTTTAAATTGATATACATATGCCTCATAAACTACTTGTCATAGCTTTTAATGAACTCTAGAGTACTAGAAAAAACTTATTCTATGTGATTTTCAAAGCTTTTAAGTTAATAAACTCTCTGATTTTGGATATGATTAAGGCATTAGGGTTAACACCATAAATTTAAACATCCATGTTCCCTATCTTGTGCGCACAAGTTGCGACCCCCTTAGTTTTAACCCTTTTGAGCCCACATTAAGCCTTTCTTTCATCACCATGATTATCTAAACACTTGAGCTTAGTATAGATATCCTTTACCCTTGTTCCAAGGACTCGGTTGAAGATATAAAGATTGTGTAAGGAGAAAATGATGATGTTGAAAAAACTTTTATGTGAATTATTTGGATTTACCTACTCAAGTTTTGTTGTATTGTTGACACATGTTATTACCTTGATATAAAAAAAAAATAACGAAAAAAAAGGTTGAGTCTCGATCAAGGTAATAAGGGTTGGTTATGTAATGTTTGAGTTAAATCTCTTACATTTGTAAATCCGACACAAAGAATGATGGTGAGGCCCAACATGATGGAATTAGGCCTATGTTCGAAGGGATGGATACCGACATCATTGCACTAAGGTTGGGAAGTTATGATACGTTTTGGGAGTGTCTATTGAGTCTTGGAACGAATTGAGCACCACTTGTCCTATATTTTCCTTGCCTCTAAACTTAGCCCCATTACAACCTTTATAAAGACCTTATGATCCTTAAGATGGTAAATTTTGATTAGTTGAGTTAATCACTTGAGTAAGCTTATGGTTTTGGTTATTTGTGCAAGTATGTTTTGTTTTTATCTTGAGGTGTTTGTTTGAGATGTTGCAAAAGTACTTCATTTCAATTATGTGAGTATTTCTCACATATTTTAAGTGCAAACACAAACCCTTACAAAATTGAGTGAATTTATGAGTGCATATCCTTGTGAGTTGATTCATACTTGTCTTATTCATGCAGAGATTCATTTCACCATATTTACTCATTATCTTACTTGTTGAAGTATTTTGTTACCATGTATTAACTCTTGAATTTCATATGCTTAAATGATTTAAGTGAAAATCTTTTATGTCATGATAACAATTGAAATGTGAGACAAATGGTTAAGGGTTTGCTTGTTTTGGATTTTGGAGTTTAATTTTAGTATTTGCTAGGGACTAGCAAAGTTTAAGTGTGGGGGTATTTGATAGGTCCTCAAATAAGCATTATTTTATATTATTTTATACCCTTTATACTTAGCTTTTTAATATTAAAATAATAAGTAATTAGAAAAAATAATTTATTTTGTGATATTTTTGTTTAAATAATAAAAATTGTAATTTGGAGCATTTTGGCGAAAGAATCGTCCCGATCGGAATTATAACGAAGAAATTATGGACGAAATTTGGTTGAAAATATTAATTAAGTAATAAATTAATTAATCTTCATTTTATTGCAGCCCAAATCCATTTTGAATTAAAAACCCAGCAGCCAAAGTCCAGCAAGCCCAGGCCTGCATCCAGCGGCCCAATCCTCGCGGCCCAGCGAACAGCCTGCTTCAGCCCTGCCCAGCACACGTTCGGAGCGCGCTTGTCGAACGTGCTTCCAGAATATCGGCGCGTGCCTACCGACGACATGTTCTGCTCCCCAGCTCATGCCTGCCGACCGGAAGCCCACTTTCCAGGGCACGCCTGCTGGCCACTCACCCCATTTCCAGCGAAGCCCAACCGAATATTCTCCCCTTTTCCAGCAGGTTTCTGACAAGCCACTTTACATCAAAAACCCATCCCTAATTTCATCATTTCCATCACTTTTTCATATACTATTTTATTGTTATTTTTATATTTGAATTTTGTACTTTTATTTAAATAATTGTGGCACTCCCTCTATAAATAGGGAGGTCATTTCATGTATTTTGGGGTGTCCCCCATTAGTTCCATTTCTCCATTTCTTCCATTTTTCTTAGTTTTTAGTTCTTGGTTTAGTTCTTTTGTTTCTCTCTTTTGAGAGACATTTTTGGAGACCATTTTAACTTCTTGTAGATTTTCTTATTAATTAGCTTTCTTTTAATTCTTGTTCTTAATTTATGTTATTTTTATTTTTCTTAATTTCATTTCTTCTTTACTTTGTTCTTGTGATATTTCTTTGAGATCTCTTAAACACATTTTAATGCTTTCCTTGAGAAATACCTAGGCCAAGTAATTCTAAGGCAATTCAAGAGTTTTAAGATTAAATTCCTCGTATTTCTTCTTCCATCTTCACAAGTTTCCTGCCGCTATTCAGTGATTCTTGTGAAAATCCATACTTTTCTACTTAAATTCTTGTTATTGTTATTGGTATTACTTATGATTCAATATATGTGTTGGTATTTTCTTTCTAACATTTGTAAGTAAGAATGAAATCTCCATGTGTTTTACTTTTGAATTTCTTTTACTTCATATGTTTTAGTGCTTAAACTTCAATTCGAAGCTAAATGTTGATCTGCTGTTCGGGGCATTTAGATAGAGTTGAAGAGATTTAATGTTTGATCGTTGTTCGGCGCATTAAATCATTAACTTAAGGTGAATCATATTGTAAGTAATAATCTGTTGTTTGATGCATTTATAATATGAAAAATGTATGCATGTATTTGAGATAATTAAGGTAGGATTTCGTGATTCGTTCAATATGAGCATGATGTTAGAGTGTTGGTAAAAATATATGTTTAAAGAAAGTTCACCAGTACAAAGGTTAAAGTAGAAGTAGAATTAAGTATTTAATTATTTTTATTTGTTTTCTTTATTTTATATTTACAACCCTTTTCAAACCCCACTTTTTAATTCTTTATTCTTTTATCCCTTTATTATTTTAATTCTTTATTATTTTAATTCTTTATTATTTTATTATTTTATTCTTTATACTTTTATTTTATTCATTATTCTTTTATTCATTATTCTTCTCACTAACATATTATTAATGTTCCCTAATTTTCCCGGTTAAGAACGACCTCTATTTACCAATACTACATCTACAAAAGAGTTTAAATAACACTACGCCTTTTGGGAGCTCAAGTGGCTGGCGGGGGCGGGGGCGGGGGGGGGGGGGGGGGGGGGGGGGGGGTGGGGGGGGAGGGGAACCTCAAAGTTAAGCGAGTTGAGGCTGATGCAATTCCATGATGGGTGACCCCCCTGGGAAGTTGCACCATGAGCTCCCAAAAACAAAACTGTGAGGGCGAGGCCCAAAACGGACAATATGGTGCTAGATGAGTTGGGTCCTGACCGAGGAGGGTTGGGTCCTGACAATTTGGTAGCAGAGACCGAGATATCACATACCTCCTCCGGATCCTGGCGTACTCTGGAAGCCTCCGGGCTAAAGGTTTTAATTTTCCCTAGTCTGACACTCCGTGTCAGACGGGATCAAGGGCGTTCCTCATTAATCCCGAGGGGGATTGAGGACGGGTCTTGACAATTTGGTATCAGAGCCAGACCCCGACCGGGAAGTGTGTCAGCGAGGACGCTGGGCCCTAAGGGGGTGGATTGTAAGACCTGTGTCCTGAAGGGAACGGTGAACGATCCCACATTCATGCGAGGGGGAATGGTCTGGGAGGGGAATAGTGGTGTGCCTTAAAGGTGTAGGCATACACCTATCTAGCATTAGGCCTTTTGGGAGCTCAAGTGGCTTTGGAGGGGATTGGAACCCCAAAGTTAAGCGAGTTGAGGCTGGTGCAATTCCATGATGGGTGACCCCCTGGGAAGTTGCACCATGAGCTCCCGAAAACAAAACCGTGAGGGCGAGGCTCAAAGTGGATAATATGGTGCTAGATGAGTTAGGTCCTGACCGAGGAGGGTTGGGTCCTGACAATTTGGTAGCAGAGAGCGAGATATCACATACCTCCTCCGGATCCTGGTGTACTCTGGAAGCCTCCGGGCTAAAGGTTTTAATTTTCCCTGGTATGACACTCCGTGTCAGACGGGATCAAGGGCGTTCCTCGTTAATCCTGAGGGATTGAGGACGGGTCCTGACATTTGACTCGGTCGAGAGAGGAAGAGAACGAGAAAAGGCGTTGTTTATTAATTATTTTAATATATTAAATTTTTAATTGAGCAACCCAAATTTGGATAATTTGACATGAATTGACGATTTTGCCCTGAAATTTAACATATTCAGCAAGTTTTATAGACGGATAGACTAATAGTGTTGATTTGGCTAAAGTTAAGAGATCAAAAAAGTCAAAAATTGAGTTAAAGGACACTTGAAGAACTAAAAGTTTAGTTGAGGGACCATTTCTCCAATTTTTTTTAAGACAAAATTCAACAAATTAATAATATAATGAATACTATCAAATAATTATATAACAAAAATTAATTATCTAGATAAATAAATTGAGTTGGTAACCATAAATGTGAAAATGTAGGTTTTTTTTTATTAATTTTATTATACAACATTCTATGCTTTTAATGTATTATCTTTATTTTAATTAATATTTATATTATTAACTAATTATTTAATAAATAAAATAACTTATATAACTAAATATATATACACACACATAAGAACTTATATAAATAAATATATATAAGGATGTATATACAAATGCACCTAAGGACCTAGCTATTATGCGAAACGGTTTCTCACCTTTGGGCCCCTAGGCGCTGCCTAGATAGATTAGGCGGCCGTTATTTTGAACAATAGTTTAAATGTACTTGAGCTCGCACATTAATCACATTTTATACTCAAAACTAGTTTTTTGTTCATGTAACAGCATGAAATCACCGAGTTGATTCACTCAGCTTTATTTATATTATAGCTATTAAGTGACCGTGAAAAACAAGGATAAAATTAAAAATTTTGAGAGGCTGATACACTTAACTAACTATTCATTCAGATTAAAAAAAAAAAACTGTTCTCTTCTTCTCCTATGTCCGAAGTAGAATTCTCCATGGCCGGATTTCTTCATCTTCTTATTCGCCGTCTTTCTCACTAACGATAGCACAAGCACCATTGTCGCTTTGATTTTTTTTTTCTTTGCTCTTTCCTAGATTTATCCGAAGACTTCCAATAATATTTGCCTTCTTCCATCAGTTTGCCTCACCATTACACTGCAATGGGTATTGTTCCCCAGTTCTTCACTATCTCATTATTGCTCCTCCTCCTTTAACACCAACCCATTATTACTCTTTGGCCTTGTTGGGAGCCGCCATTAATCACCGACAGAGAACAATTCTAACCCAGTATCGAAAGATTCACATGTCTTATAAGTGGTAATTTAAGGGAGAGATTTTGAAGGATCAAATTGGGTTATTTTTTATTGAAATTAACACACTCATGAAGGAAATCATGATTTGACGCTGTTGAGAAAGTCGGCGATGAAGAAGATAGAAAAAAAAAGGGTCATAGAGAAATCTACTTCGGAGAAGAAGATGAACAGCTATTATATTGAAAGCAACTTTTTATTATATTCAAGGAGACCACCTCCTTGACCAAAAACACATAGGCGAACCCGCCTTCCTCGAGCTGCCTTCATAGCGGGAACTGGGTTTTGAAGATATTGCACGTGAGGTCTCTTTCTCTGAGGAAAAAGGAAGAGGAATAGGGTGGTGGTGTTGCGGAGCTTAACGGGGAAGATGGGCGTGAGCTCCACAATAACATAAATCGGCATGAATCTGGGGGAGATGATGACAAAAACGATTGTTGTAGAGTTTCAAATTCAGACGACGAAGATGACGATGAAGAGGCTAAGTTCGATAAAGATTCGTTTTCCAGGTTGCTTCGCCAGGTTGCTTTGGCGGAAGCGAGACTGTACGCTAAATGTCGTATTTGGGGAAGTTGGCTTATTCCAGTTCCAAAATCCAGGTACGCACATTATCATTAATCATTCTCAATTTCTCATTCCCCATTAATCATCGTCAATCAGTCAAATGAGGTAATGGGAGTTTGAGTGTATTTGTTATTTTTTCTTATTTGGTGTCGGATCTCTCGAATCTCAGCCAAACACATGAATGCTTTGTGTTACTGTAATTTTTTTTCATGAGTCACTCTCAGTTCTCCTCCATATTTTTCCTCGGTTATGCTTATGTAGAACCAAACCAATCTTTTCTCGAACGAAAAGTATAAATATGTGAAATTGGGGAAAAATCGAAGGAGTTGTTTGGGAAAAAATATGTGATGGGGGTGGAGTACCACAATTGAGGAAGAAGAAAGCTGTTGAAAAACATGTGATGGGCACTTGCAGAGGAAGAAGATGCGATGGGCACTTGCTGAGGAAGAAAAAAACTATTGAAGTTTTGAAGTTTCATAATTGCCTTTATCAAATAATTGTATTTTAATTTAAGTAGTTGTCATATAAACACTTTCACGTCAGAATGGACGACTCTGATAGAAATAGAGTTGAGTGATTCAATTCGACCATTTGATATTGTTAAGTGAAGAATGCAAAAGCCATTAAAAAAAATCTTTTGCCCAAAATTTAACATTTTAAAAGCATGAGGCCCTTTGTACCACTCTTTTGTAATAGTATGGCTTAGTGGAAACCCTGCTTTCTATTTTCTCATAATATAAGAATTTTAACTGAGAAATAAAATATCTACGTACTTAAACGTCACATTACTAGCAGCCAAGGTTGAGTTTAACATCACACTAATTACCACTCGGGCGTTATCCAACAATTGGGTGCTAGCTATATATATATCTTAAGTGCTAGTGCTTGATGATATTATTTTCACGGAAATATCGATAGTTAAATATATAAAAATAGCAATCAATATTTTGATATCGATATCATTTTCGTTCATGTTTAATAAAAATATTGAACTTTAATTTAATCTAAAACTTAGAAATTTTGATTGAAACTTTGGGCGAAATATGGGTAACATCGTTGAAATTTGGTGAAATTTTTTCTTGATTACCTAACCAAGAAAATATCGCGGATATCTTTTTCCTTATTTTTATGTCGAGATCCATAAAATATGGATATATCTACGAATATATCTCAAATATTGCGGATATTTTCATTTATGGATATAAGTCACCATAAAAACAGTAGAAGGCGATGAATGTAAGATATTTTTGAAGTTATTTCAGAATTTAAAGGAAGGTGTAATGAGTAAAATTAAGAATTTTAGAAAACTCGAGACATTTTGGGAGAAAAAGTTTCACTACCTTTGCGTCTTTTTTCTACGAGCTCTTTCTACGAGCTCGGTATCAAAATGCTTGACTTCTCCCTAAATCTCGCTGTTATATATGACATGTTGGTGCTGCTGACCACTCTGAAAATGGAACGAGCAATAAATATAAGAATTGTTTTTTTTATATAGAAGAAATATTAGGTATATTGAGATACTGCAGAAATCAAGATAATTGAACTCCCTTCCTAAGTGATGTTCAGTGAATTAACAAGTACAACTATCCACAGCAAAATGTGGTTTTGGCGACCTATCATTTTCCTTTGGCCTTTCTTATGCTTATGTGTATATTTTTATAAGTATATTTTAATACCATGTATTTTAAATCTTATTTAGAATTATAATATCGTAATATATGAAAGGGGATGAAACCCAAGTTTTTCCTCCATACCGGGGCAAATTGGGTAGCATGAAATTAGGCTCTGGAAACAAATGAAATCGGAAAAGGCAAAATAGATGGACAAAAGGGGATCCCTCCAGCCTTGGGCAGCCCTACTAGTTATGGAAAGGTAAAGGTATTTACTTATTCGTTTCTTTCTTCAAATCTGAAATTTTGCGACAATAATTCTTTCAATGAGAGAGAGGGAAAGAGAGAGAGATGACACTTTCAAGTTTTTTTAAAATAAAGGGCTGACTACTCTGAAAAATGAAAATGGAAAAACCAAAGAGGCTGGCCATGAAGCCCAACAGAATCCTCCCTCCTAGATTTCCAATAATTATTGAAATCAACGAGGCGTCCCCACTCCCTAACGAGGGGGGATCCCTTATAATTATAAGCTGTAAAGCACACCATAATAATACTAGATTTCCTTATGTTCCATATGCAAAGAGAAAACAAAACTAGAAAATAAAATCCGTGCTTTGCCAAAATTTCTTTTAATCTAAAGTCTATTATTTAGTATTATGATTTAGTGATATTTCTTTTCATACGTCATATATGAGATTTTGGGTACAACTATTATATGTGTGGTATATAAAACAACCAACCTGTTTAGATAAATAAAAAAAAAACCAACCTGAATATAAAAGGAAAAAAAAATATAAGCGTTGATTATCTTTAAAATAAAACCAAAAAAATTTGTATAATATGGAAGGGTATTATGAAGATATTTAAAACTTATATAATAAATAAGAGTACTTAGTATTATGACTTAATAATGTTCTACTTCACATGTTATATAAGAAATCTCGAAACTTTTTTTGTTAAATTAAAATTAAATTAAATGGAGTATGCTCACCAAAAACGAAATCAAAGATACAACAAACAAAATTCTAAGCCAAACAAACCTCGAAATAGAAACAAATTATAAATAATTAGAACACATTTCCACATCCTAAAACAAACTACAAACACTTAGCTCACCAGATCTCGGATTCTATATATTTCTCTTTCCCCAATAAATTCTATTCAAAAAGCCTATGCACTAATATTCATTACCGGTATAATAGTATCTTTTGGTAAAGAGGAAAAATTAGCCGCCTTATTTTTGTGGGCAAACACAAACGAGGAAGACCATGTTTTTGTAGGAGGTGAGGCGGGCCCCGCTTGGTAGCGACTTCAAAGTCGCATGCGCTCTATTTTTATTTCTTTTTAATTTCTTTTTGATAATTAATATTTTTGTTGTTATATCCCTCCAAAACTCTTCGTCCAGCTCAAGAGGCACCACCACCCAACCAACACTTAACACACGGCCACAAAGCCTCCTCCTTTCTCATTTTCATTTTTGAGGCAACGAAGAACCTGCGAGAAAGAGAGAGACTCAGAAGAGAAAAAACTCTAGCAAACCCCCTAGTCTAAAACCAAAGCTCTCAAATTTTCATCTTTTTTGTGGCTCTTAATCTCAAACTCTCGTAATTTCATTCCATTAATGGATTGGTCGACCTCTTCTATCGCTGTCGACGACGAGTTTGAGAAGCTCGCGATAAGAATTAACCCTCCCAGGTATAATTTATCCTCAGTATCTTTTTTCTTAATTTTTAGTTTTTTTTTTCTTTGTGGGGTTCTTTTGAGGATTCAATTGTTCTTGGTTTTTGGTGAAGAAAATTGGGTTTTAGTTATTTTCTTGGGAGTTCAATGTTTCTTGAGCTGAAGTTTTCCGTTTTGAATATTTTACTGCCACTTTATTGGTTTCTTGTTGAAATGGGATTTGTAGGGTTACAGTCGATAATGGCTCAAGCAGGAAAGCCACTTTGATCAAGGTATCTGACTGAATTTCTTGAAATATCTTTGCAAGTGGTCAATCTTTCTAGCATTGGTTATTTGTCTTATTCTCTTTCGGGGAAAACTGTAGGTAGACAGTGCAAATAAGCGTGGGAGTTTGCTGGAATTGGTTCAGGTTCTGAATGATTTGAATCTTATTATCAGACGAGCTTACATTTCTTCAGATGGAGAATGGTTCATGGATGGTTAGAATTTTATATCCCAGTGCTGCAATAGCTCAAATTTATGTCTTTATTACTGATTTTCTTGTTTTCTTACTATTGTTTTGCAGTTTTTCATGTCACTGATCACCAGGGGAATAGGCTCTCTGATGATGGAATAGCTGAACGAATTCAACAGGTAGATCCTCAGACCTAATCCTTGTTCTTTTAGTTTTACAGAAGAATTTAATCACAATAAAGAGATATTTCCCTGAGAGATCTAGTAGAATAGTAAAATTGAGAGTGGGGTTTAGACTGACTTTTAATAGGTGGAAGTTGAAGTAAACTTGATTTTTCTATCTGTTTTCTAGCCTTATTATGGAAGCAGTTGTTTGAACGTTGCCACATTTTGAACGATTAGTTTATTAATTTTTTAATGGACTGAATTTCAGTGTTAGTCACTCACTATTTATATAATCATATTCAAACTTTTGCTTCACTTGTGTATTTTCCTCAAGTATCCCATTTATAGATTGAATAAAGGCATTGATTACTAGATAGCAGCATAGCAAATGATAAAGAAGAAAGTGGTGCTGGATTTTTGTTTTTTTGTTTTTTTTTTTTTTGGGAAATACTTGGCAACATTATGAGGACAGTTTAAATTCGAAGTCATTATGATTATTGAATTCTTTTTGGAAATACTTAGCAACATTATGAGGATAGGTTAAACTTGAAGTCATTATGATTATTGAATTCAAATGTGCAGTCACTGGGGCCAAGAGCGCGGAGCTTCCGTTCCTTGAGAAGGTCTGTGGGTGTCCAAGCTGCTGCAGAACACACTACCATTGAGCTGACAGGAAGGGACAGGCCTGGCTTGCTTTCTGAAGTTTTTGCTGTTCTTTCGGACCTGAAATGCAATGTGGTAGCCGCAGAAGTCTGGACTCACAATTCAAGAATGGCGTCCGTTGTTTACATCACTGATGAGGCAACTGGGAGGCCCATTGATGACCCTGAACATCTTTCCAAGATCAAACAGCTTCTCCTTTATGTGGTTAAGGGAGACAGAGATAAGCGCAGGGCCAACACTGCTGTTTCTGTGGGTTCAACACATAAGGAAAGGAGGCTTCATCAGATGATGTATGCTGACCGTGATTATGATGTGGGTGATGCAGATTGTGGAGCAGCCAGTGATCGAAGCAAACCCCTTGTAACTGTTGAAAATTGTGTAGATAAAGGATATACTGTTGTGAACTTGAGGTGTCCAGACCGTCCTAAATTGCTGTTCGATACAGTATGCACCTTAACAGATATGCAATATGTCGTATACCATGCAACTGTGATTGCTGAAGGGCCAGAGGCCTATCAGGTTTGGTTTTGCATTCCGAAGATATTTCTTCAAATCTTAAGATGCATATTGCAATCTTCACGAATTTCGAATTTTATGTGTCATTTGATATTTTTTTTTATTTACTCAATAGGAATATTACATAAGGCATACAGATGGGTGTCCCATAAGTTCTGAAGGAGAACGGCAGAGGGTTATTCATTGCCTGGAAGCGGCTATTAGAAGGCGGACTTCTGAGGTACAAGCACTGGAATTTTGATTTCAAATATTCATAAGATTATCTCCAATTCCACATAGCCTATGAAGCTATATGTATCAATTGTGACGCAGGGTATAAGACTAGAGCTTTGTGGTGATGACAGAGTTGGCCTTCTTTCTGATGTTACTCGCATATTTAGAGAAAATGGTCTTTCAGTGACCAGAGCTGAGGTTACAACCAGGGGGTCCCAAGCCGTGAATGTTTTCTATGTGACTGATGCAGCTGGAAATGCAGTGAAGAGTGAGACAATTGAAGCGGTTCGACAAGAGATTGGATTGACAATACTGCGCGTGAAAGAAGACTTGTGTTCAAAATCTCCCCCACAAGAGAGTGGGAGGTTCTCTTTGGGCAATCTGTTTCGCACTAGATCGGAGAAGTTCCTTTACAATCTGGGTTTGATAAAGTCTTGTTCTTGAGTTGGGTGCGTCATTACATTAGGGTTAAAACTTGTTTCTGTTTGTCTGTGTAATATGCATTTGTATATGTTAGGATCCTGTTTAGTTAGCTGTAAAATGTGCTCTGAAACCGCAATGCAAAGCTTCAGGTCAATCCTTTTTTGATCTTGAATGTGTTGGGCCTGGAATTTGTAAATCAGATTTCAACTTGTAAATTCATTTCTTTAGCTCGTTCATCCTTTGATCTCTAAAAGCTATGGCAAATACTAGATACATATATGACCTACTCTCCTATTGCAGCATCTTAAACTTAGTATGTTGTTTTAAATAAAAAAAAAAAGATACAGTGTGTAATTGCCTAATTCGTATCATTATGAGAGTTTCGTCCAATTTTGTTTTGACCAATTTTGTTTTGAGGGGTCCATACTCCATGACGCTGTAGATGAATTAGCAGCCAAGATTGACCTGTTGCGATTTTATCGAACAATGAGTGGTTTTGTGACACCTGTGGTCATTTCAGCATAAATTGGCACTTCACTTTGTTCAGGCCTTGGTTAATTGCAGATGTGCTTCAGACTTGAGAGTTGTTTTCAATCTTGGACCCAAAAAAAAGAGTTGTTTTCAATCAGGGGATTTTGTTGGTGTGCCACATTACACATTTACACATACCGTTATGGCTATGAATAGGTAAGGTCCCTATGGGAATATTTTCCTTTAATACAATCAAACCAACCTCCGGCCCTCAATATTCGCTCATGCTAATTTGTTATCAAACTTGGTCATCACTCTAAGACACACTTATTATTTTGTGCAGGTTAGTCCAATCGATGTCAACTTCCGATCAAAATGATGTAGGGCACTTTTATATTTATTGATAATTATTGACATTAATGTAGCGCACATCAATATATTTATCAATAATATATGAAGTAAAATAGAATTAAAAAAAAAAAAAGTAAAACAAGAATTTATTGAAATAGAAATTGCGATCCAAAAGGATAAGCAAATGGTGAGCAAAATGAGGATGATGGTGATGATTAAGAAGTGATTAAGGCGCAATTAAGAGGAGTTTGATTGATTGATGATGAGCCTGCATAATAACAAAACAATAATAATAATGATTTTGTCGTAGGAAGAAGAAGGAGACACGTCATGAATGGATGAAGTCCAAGTCCACACCGACAGCATCTCAACGGGGAGGCGTCACGAATCTCCAGGCCCGCATGATCCGTCGCTTTCCATTTTTAACTCTCCTTCTATGCATCACTTTTTTTACTAGCCTAGCTGTCCGCGGTCATGCTTTCCCACTCTACCACCACGTGTCTCAATCCAACCCGAACGGACAGCCGCCAGTACATGTGGATCCTCGCGGTCTCTGCCGTTGATGCCATGGACCGGTTACGAAGCAGGGGAGGGAGTAGAGTGGGCCCCCACAGAATTGAGACCAAGTTGGAGACGGTCCAGACTCCAGCACGAGGGGTCACGTGGTAAATCGTATCTAATCACCCTCGACGCCCGTGCGGCAAGTTGAGAAAGCAGAGCGCAGAGTCACCACCCGAGCCGAGAGAGACATTTTATTATTCATTTATAATAAATAATATAAATATTCTACTCCATATATTTTTAATAATAAATCCTAATTGATTTGGATAAAAACAAATTTAATTTATATCTAATTAATATTATGATTTAATTTTTGGTATAAATTCTTGGTAATTTAAATATTTTTTTATTATGAATATGTATTAGAAAAAATATCAAATATAGAAATTAAATTATTATGATAGCTGAATTTCATATTTGAAAAAATATCAAATATAAAAACTAAAATTATCTTCCAAACAGTAACAAAAATGTCAGAAAATCAAGCTCAATTATTGATTATTAAGTTGACCAACCAGTATATACTTGAAATTATTATTTTTGTTGATTATTTTTCACATTCATACAATCATACATGAAGCGAATTAGGTTTGCGATGGGAATGATGGTTTGGCTTCGTTGTGCGCCCAGGTTTCGGTCTGGCTCTGGCTGCGTGCCTGCGTGCGTGTAAAACAGAGCTAGTTTGTCACTGACTCACAGCCACGCTGTTCTAGCTTTCTGCCTTACTCTGTTTTTCGTCTGGATGATTTTTTCCCACAACATCACATCAAATTAGGAAATATCCGCATCACTCTTTTCTATCCAAATAATTCAATAAGTTAATATTTATTTTAGTCCATAATAAAATAAAAAAATTATTCTTTTATTTTTTTAGGCAAAAATTATAAGTAAGTCAAATTTTTGAATTCAACTTATAAGTTAATCCATTATGATAAATAAAGACAATAAAAAATAAAAAAAAAGTTTTTTTTTATTGTTTGTCAAATTATATCATTCTTTTTTAGCCAGTTATTTTTTAAACAATTATAGGTATGCCATTAGATATTATATTTATATACCCACCAATATATGATTCTAGAATTACAGGTAAATTAAATAATATTACCTACTTAATAAGATACCTATATATATATAAATTCTAATTGTATCATAATATGTATATTTTTTTAATATACTTATCTCAAACGAAAATAAAATAAACAGGTTCTTATTAATTTACATACAAAACGTAATAAGATAAATAACGTACCTGTAATTCTATGACTCTTCAAAAGTATCAGATGTTATGACACGACCCATCCCAATCCCCCCGGGATTACGTGAGATGTGTCATGCTCCCGTTTAACCCACCTGTGACACGAAGGCCAGACACCCGTCTAACCCCCATGTAACGCGAAGGCCTGACAAAAGATAGCCCAGGTAACCAGCCCAGACGGGGCTTCTAGAGCGCGCCAGAATCAGTGGAGGAGGGTGATGTGTAACGACCCGTTCTGGAAGCCGGGTTTAGATTAGTGGTTAATGACGGATTAGTGTATTAATCGGTGCTTAGTTGGATGCTTTCGGACGAACGGTGCAAAATGACGATTTTGCCTCTAGAATTGGGTGAACGGTTGACTTTTGGTTCGAGCAGTTAACCAGACTTCGACCGATGACTATGACGTAGTTCGGGACGTCACGAGTTCATAGACAGGCGGCACGTCCGATTCCGACATCCGAAGAAGAAGTTATGATGTTCGGAAGGTCGAGGGTATTTTGGTAAATTGGTTGAAATAGGGCAAATGGTTGACTTTTTAGACGACAAGTTATTTTTACACATTTTGAGGATCGTTAGGTAGGCCTCGATTCCCTGAGTACAACGACAGGCGGCACCTTGCCATTGGACATGGGACAGTTTAGTTAGTGGTTTAAACGTACGAGGGGCAAAATGGTAATTTGTCGCATTTTGGTCTTTTGTTGCATTGGGAATTATGCCCAGTGATAATATGACACTTGGCTGTCCTTGGGATTTGTGTTCAATGGATGTGGGGCACATGTCCCTTCTCTGGATGGTTGTGGAAGCTGGGACACCGCCTCAGCCGTTTTAAAAATGGTTAATGGTTGTACGATTCTGGCTGTGAAGAAAAACTGAGACCGTGAAACCACTTATGCAATCACCTTCGAACTTCAACGATTGATGGTGTTGGGTGAGGGGAAATGAGAGAGTTGACGTTGAGGATCATGGTGGTGCCACCATCGTGAGCAGCCGTGGACGGTAGCCATAACTCTATGAGCAATCCCGTGAAATCCCCTGCAAACTCGTGACTTCCACACCTGCACAATCACCCTCAAAGCCTCATCTTTTGCTTGTCCTTTGAGAATAAAACTTGAAGAGAGTGGTGAACTGATGTAACGACCCGTCTTGGAAATCGGGGTTAGATTAGTGGTTAATAACGAATTAGTGAAGTTAATCGGTGATTAGTTGGATGCGTTTGGACGGACGGTGCAAAATGACGATTTTTCCCCTAAAATAGGAAAAAATGTTAAATTTTAGTTTGGAAAGTCAAATGGACTTTGACTGATGACCGTAACATAGTTCGGGACGTCACGAGTTCATAGACAGGTGGCACGTCCGATTCCGACATCCGAGGAAAAAGTTATGACGTTCGGAAGTTCGAGGGTACTTTGGTACTTTGATCGAATAGGCGCAAAAGGTTGACTTTTTGGATGACAAGGAATTTTCACATAATTCAAGGACCGTTAGATAGGTCTCGATGCCCTGAATACAACGACAGGCGGCAGGTGTTATTTGGAGTTCAGGAGAAGAAGTTACAGGTCTAGAACTCCGAGGGGCAAAATGGTAATTTGTGCAAAATGGGCATTTTGGTCGTTTTCCCGGTATTGAGATCTGTGCCCAATAATTGGTGGACAAGTGGCTGTTCTAGGGATTGATATCCACTGATTTTGGGACATCTGTGCTTCATAAGAAGGCAGTAGACATTTCCCACCGCCTTCATTGTTTTCAAAAATCGGGATTGTGTGTGCACGGTGAAGAACAGAGTGAAAATAGAGGTTGAGAAGGGAGACTGTGAACCAATCCCTCATCCCTGATTCGTGATGCGTGAAGGAAGGTAGAAGGGAAGTTGAGATAATGATCGTTGTGGCACGGTGGTGAAGGTAAGGACTAAAAGCCGTGGAGTTCTTTGTTTGAATTCATAAATGGACATTAGAATTCTGGTGACCATTGATCCAATTGGTTACTAAGGTGATATTTGGGAGGTTGCTAGGAATGGATCGAGCTTGGAATCGGAGGTTGCTGTGGACGGCGACCATGGAAACAAAAACAGAGACCTGTACGCCGTGAGGAATGAGTGAGCTATTCTCCCCTCAAATATGATCTTTTGCTTATGATCTCTGAATGAAAAAGTGAGAGGAAGTGGAGAGAAGATCATTGGTGGCCATGACGGAGGACGACGGGGGAGGTAAGGGTAATTTCCCGTGAGATGTTTTTAGATTTTGAAAATGGTAAATCAAGAATTCGTGGCCATTGATGCGTTTTAATATTTGGAAATGAGCTCTGGAGGTCCAAGGAGTCTATAGGAACTAGAAACAAGCTTAGAGGTGACCTGTGGTGGCCAGAACCAGAGAATGAAGGTTCACGGTTTGATCAAAGGTTTACCAGGTAATTTCTCAACATAAACCTCGTGTTTTCATGACAGGACCCGTCCCAACTGGACCTCGATACTCGTGCCCGGTCCTGCTCCCGTCTGACAAGTCAACTGAAATCCCGAAATAATCCTTCAGCACCTATCAGACAAGGGATTATCACCGCTTATGCCTCCGCCTCTCGGTTAGCCCCGAACGCCGTGTCACGGCCTGGAGGGTCATCAAAAACAGAAAAGTGTGAGTGGACAAAAATATATTCGTTAAAACACATTTTAAAAGACATCATTTACCCTCCAGTTTATCAAACCTGCATGCATAGGGAAAACACGTGGACAAAAATCACTGGTCTTCTAGCCATACCACATAACAAATCAAATTCCTGGCTCTCAGACCAAACATACGGAAAACATAAGCACCTGGTTACACATACCAGAACTCGTACTCAATACCAGTACGTAATCACAATCAACATCAAACAATACTATGCACAAGTTCACAAGCAATTACTCAAGAAATCAATCAATCAATCCGCACTATTCACAAGTGCACAAACCATCACATTGTCACATCTGCACTACTCGTAGGCTAACCTCGGGAACTGCACTCACGCAACATCCGAGTCATATCCATCATGTCTGGGAACTGCACACGCATCCTCTAGACGTCTCATACCCGGGAACCGCACTCACACAACATCCGAGGCACGTCTAGGCACTGCACTCGCATCATCCAACATGATCCAGTATCCAGTAACCACAATCACAATCACAATCCATAGCACAACACATATCAATCATATCTATGACCTCAAATCAAGTCATAAGTATTCCCGACAGAGTTTCAGGCTCAAATACCAATTATACGTAAATCCGTGAAATTACATCGAAAACATTAATATAATCCAGAAATCATCCTTGACTTATCAATTCATCAAAATATCTATTTTGAAACAATTTTGACTCCGGGACTAGCCAAAAATATCATTTACTCATTTCTCATAAGACGTGCACGAAATATCGATTAAAATAATCATTAAATCATAAGTAATCACCCAAACAATCATCATGACATCATTGCAACCAAATCATACAATCAAGCATGTAAAACATTTAACTATGCATGCATATCAATTTAGAAAACAAACGTCCACTCACACACCGTCCAACTCGCTCGCTTCCCGCGCTGCACGCGTTTCCTCAATTTCCGACACTTGTCAGGAATCTCGAAGCCTGTCCAAAATCATTATGTAAGGTTACTAACAAGTCAATTTACATCATATCAATTCCCCATAATTTTCCGAGATTTAAATATTATTTTAACATATAACATAAACCGTCGGACCCGCGAAACATTATCGAGACGGTGTCCGATCGACTCGAAACCAATTTTAAAATGTCCGTTACATTACACAGAGTAAAACACCTGTTGAAACCTTCCTCAGAAAACCCACGACGTGCCCTCACGCGCCGCCACAAGCGGCTGTGCGTGAGTCCACGCGCCGTGAACAGTAACCTGCACAGTCGTCCCTGTAACCCATTTTCCTGGTAAACGGAGCCTATGACCCGCGATCGGACCCGGTTCATTCCTAGCCAATTCGACACCATTTCCTTCAATTCAATCATCTATTAGTATCATTAGGGTCTTAATTCAGGGTCTGTTACCTCAATTTGATAAAACCATGCTCTAAAGCCCACGACTCAACATTGATACCCAACGGGTCTTAAATCGGGTTCTACTCCAGCTCACGTTATTTCATTAAATTGATTACACATGGAGTATTATATAGACATTATAAGCATAATTTCAAAACCAATTTGAAGCTTCCTTACCTCCAATCACTCGAACCCAACTTCCAACCCGTGTAGACGTCGCAGAGTCTGTTCTTCAGGTTTCGTCAGTAATTTCTTTCGAATTCAAGGCTGGTTCAACTCGTTTCAGTCCCAGAAAGCTTAATCCACAATCAATTCACTCCTTAACGTTTACAACATCGAATTCGACATAAGGTTCTTGGATGGTATTTTCGGGTTTCTCAGTGTGAAATCAATGGAGTTTGCTTTGTATCCCCCTCGATTTTCACTCACAAAATCACGTATTTTCTCACTACGTTGCACCTGTTTCACACTTATTTCAAGATCCATTTACTTGAATTAAACAAATGAAATTGGGCGGGTTTTTGTGTTTGTATTAGGCGTTCAAGCCACTAAGTACTTCCCTTCAAGTGACATGTGTCACACACATAACTAGAATAGGCTGAATCAGCCAATAATTGCACCGTTCAAGACAAATTACTGTTTTACCCTCATTATAACAAATTACCAAACTGCCCCTCCTCGTTCTAGACCCATAACTTTTTCGTTCGGACTCCGATTGACGCCTGCCGCCTGTCTACGGATTCAGCGCCCCGAGACCTATTCAATGGTACTTCCGGAAAGCCCAAACCATGTCCCGATCAAAAAGTCAACAAATGGCCCCTTTTGACCAATTTCGCACGTCATAACTTTTTCCTTGAATGTCGGAATCGGGCGTGCCACCTATCTACGAATTCGTGACGTCCCGAACTACGTCACAGTCATCGGTCAAAGTCCGTTTGACCTATCGAATAAAAAGTCAACCGTTCGCCCAATCCCAAGGGCAAAATCGCCCTTTTCCTCAAATTTTCCAATTTTTCTTTTTTCAAATTTTCGGGGCGTTACATTTCAATAGCTAGATCCATTGATTAGGCTAGGAAGAAACTATACGGACAAAAAGGATTGAAAAAGCTGGAAAAATGGACGAAAACCGTGACCGCCGGTTCGGTTGGACCGAACTGGTTCGAAGCAGGTGAACCGGGTTCCCCAGAGGTTGACGATGACACTGTTCACGCGCATGGGTCTCACGCGAAGAAGGTTCCAGACGCGCGTGGGGGTGCGTGAAGGGTAGTTTGGGAAATCTTCCAACACGACTGTTAAAGTTTTCGTTGTAACGAACATTTTGGCGCTGGTTTCGAGTTGATCGAACATCATCTCGATATGTTTCGGGATGTCCGAAGGTTTAATGCCTCGGTTAAAAATAGTTAAAAATTCGGGAAAATTACGGGGCTTTAGTATGATCATTGTGAAGCTGAGGACGACGTAAGTGCAAACGTATCGAGGCAGCAGCGAAACGGTCTGTGAGTGGACTTTGCTTTATAACCCTTGATTCATGCATATATGTTTTCATATGTTTTTCTATATGTGATTCTATGATTTGATTTATGATCTTGATGCTTTACGGTTTTGAACGTTTTTCGAGGTATTTACGAAATTTAACGTTTTGTGAGATTTTGATTGATCTTATGATTTGATCATGGTTTTAATGATTTGATTTCGGGATTTGTAATATGATTTGATTTGATGGATTTGAAATGGATTTCGGGCTTGGATCCCTGTTTTTGAGATTTCGATAAACTAGCTTTCGGTTTTGAAACTGGATTTTAGAAATGAGATTTCGGATTTGGTTTTGAGACTTGGAAAGGAAGTCTGGATTTGGGTTTGGGACAGTGGTTCCGGATGCTAGCTTACGGAACCATTGTTGCGAATTCGGATAAGTATTTTCTATGGTTTTTACTGTTGATTGAAAAATGGTTTTGGGTTTAAAGACCCGGAAAAAAGAAAAATCGCTGGATCTGGTTTTGAGTTTAAAGACTCGGTTGATTGACAGGTGGAGGGTGGTGGGTGAGGCCCCTGGATTGATATGTTTTGAGTTTAAAGACTCGGTGATTGTGATACCCCCCGAGGCCTGTTGTTTGTGTTTTGAGTTTAAAGACTCGTTGATATCCCGGGAAGGCCTGATTATTGCGCATGGTTTTGAGTTTAAAGACTCGGGCACACTTAAGTTCCAGTAAACTCGCATGATTGATGTTTTCACTGGTTTTCAGATGTTTTGGGCAGTGGCCCGGATGAATTGGATTTGATGAGTTTTGGGACTGAGTTCCCGTACTTTGAGATTGATTTGAGATTTTGGGCTGAGGCCCTGGATTTGAATGGCGAAATTGATTAGGTTTTCGATAATGGTTTTCGTTTATGGTTTTTAATATGAAATGGTTTCATGACATGTCTTGATATGCATGCATTGGTTTTTGCGTGGAGGGTAAAAATGTAATTATGTTTTTCTGATAACTGTTTTTGAATTTATTCTTTATTTTTGTCCACTCACATTCTTTTCATGTTTTCGATACCCTCCAGGTTGTTGCGGTGCGGGCTGTTGGTCGAGGGAGACGAAGACACCACACCCACGATCCACAGTAGTTGGGTGCACTATGGGAAGTCCAGATACTTTTAGGATGGTTGGGTCGAGAATCCCTTGTCCGACTTACGTGTCACATGGAGGTTGGATGTCTGTTTAGCCTTCGTGTCATGCGTAAGTTTGACGGGAGAAGGATTTAGCGCTTAATCCAGGGGGATTGGGGGCGGGTCCTGTCAAATTGGTAGCAGAGCGAGGTTTCGTGTGTTCTACGCGAGGTTTGGTTCCCAGAGTCGTTGGTTCGTCGACTTGGGTGGTGTGATGCTACTGTGGATGTGATGTCTCGACGCGGAACAGCCTGTCAGAAACTTGGATGCGATAGTGATAGTATGTTCGTTGTGGTTAGTTAGCAGCGATTGTTAGTGTCAGAATGATAGTTGCTCGATACACGGTACGAGGTATGACGTACGTCGGTTTAGGGCTGGAACGGTTAGTGCATTGGCACGGGATATGCTTGGTGAGCTAGTGAGATACATGGGCTAAGGAGGCCGATTGACGGTGGCCTGTTAGGCTGGATGGTTTTTGGATGATGATAGTATGGACTTGTGACCATTTGGTTAGATTGTTCAAGCTTGGACTTGTACAGCTACGAGTAGTCGGATGTTTAGGGTGTAGGAACTACTTTGAGCTTCGAGGGATTTCCCCCTTGCGATGTATACTGGTTGATGTTGATGAATAGAGTTACGATAAGGAATGGTCTTAGTCGGGTGTGACGACCCGAGTGGTAAGGTTGTAGGGAACTAGTGGCAGTTGCGAGTTTGGATGACTCGGACGACGGGGATGATTTGAGAAGTCCCGTGGGATGACCAGGTCTGGATTGTGAGTTCCTTGGAGAGGAACCTAGAGGATGTGCATAGTTTCATACACCTGAGTTGGTGGTTGTGGCTTGGGCCGACTTATGTCCGGATTGGAGATGGTGCTGCTAGGCGCAGCTGAGGTAGGGAATGGTTGATGGACGACTCTGGACGAGTCCAGTGTTGGGTACTAGAAGTATTAGACTCTGAGGGAGGTTAGTTTCCCCCACCCGAGCGAAGGTTAAGGGTTTGGCTCGGTAGGAGCAGAGGCTTGGGACTGGTGTGATGACCCATCCCAAATTAACGAGATTAATTAAGGATTAATGACGGATTAGCGAGACTAATCGCGGATTAGACAAGGATTAGCGGACGTCCGGGCGAAATGACGATTTTGCCCCCAGAATAGGCAAATCGTTGACTTTTCGTTCAGGTGGTCAAATGGACTTTGGCCAATGACTATGACGTAGTTCATGACGTCACGAGTTCATAGGCAAGTGGCACGCTCGATTCCGACGTTCGAGGAGGAAGTTATGACGTTCGGAAGTCCAAGGGCATTTTGGTAATTTGGGCAAAAAGTTGACTTTTTACCCAAGAGGTCAAATGGCCGAGGGCCAAAGACCATTACGTAGATCGGGACGATACGAATCCGTGGACAGGCGGCACGTCGAATTCGGACGTTCGACGGCGAAGTTACGGTTCACGGAAGTTCCGAGATACTATTTAAGACAACACGTGTTTCGAGACAAAAAGTGAAGTTTTGTCTTTAGTGGGCCTAGTCACTTTTCAGTGGACCAATGGATGAGTGACAAGTGTCACCCATCCACTGGCCCTTAGTTCCCATTCATGCATCTCCCCTTCCATGTCATCGATCATTTTTCCCATTTTTCCCAACCCAAAACCCGATCACCATGCTCACTCCAATCCAAACCCTTGACCCTATGATCATGGATGAGAGGCAGAGAGTGAGATGAGGACAGAGTGGATGATGGTGGCCGGCCAGGACGGTACCGCCGTGGACGGCGGCCATGGACTCGAACCAAACTACCCGATTAGGCCCAAAACCTTTATAATTTCGATTTTGTCATTATGGGCTGTATTGGATGTTTAGGATAGGATTAGTGGGTTGATAGGATGATTTTTGGACGGTTTGGAGGCTGGTTCGCGGCAGAGGAGGCCGTGGGAATGGATGGGAAAAATAGGGCCGTGAGGTCCATGTTGGAACCATAGATTTCGGTGGGTTTTAGATAGTTTTGTTAATTGGAATTGATAGAAAACATTAAAAGAGGAATTTTAGGATTGAAATGGGACAAAGCGGACGAAAAATGAAGAGTGTAGGGGCCTGGATCGGTCACGCCGGTCCAGTTAGACCGGAATTGCAGAGAAAACTGGACCGGCCTGGTCGGAACGGTCGGCTGGAGGACAAGGATGACCCTGTACAGTGGCGCGTGAGGCCCACACGCAGGGCCATCTCGAGGCGCGTGTGAACACGTGTTGAGGAATTTGAGGATGGTTCCAACATGTCAAATCATCTATTCGATGTAACGAACATTTTGGGACTGGTCTCGTGTCAATCGGACATCGTTTCGATATAGTTCGGGCTATTCGAAGGTTTAAGTTCGGGTTTAAAAATAGTTAAAAAATCCAGAAAATTACGGGGCTTTATTGAGGGATTATATAAGTTGTTAGTAACCCTCTAAATGAATTTGGACAGGTTCGGGAATCTCGGAGATGACGTTTGACCCGGGAGACGATTATGGCACGCGTATCGAGGCGCAGCTTCAGACGGTCTGTGAGTGGACCCTTCTTTCGAATTCGATGCATGCATAAATGTTTTATAATTGTTTTAATATATGTTTTGTGATGCCATGAGTGCATTTGCTTGTGGTAGCCTAGGATTTACGTATTTTCACGTATTTCGAGATTTCCAATTTTATACAATGCTTATACGTTCTAGGTTTTCAACGAGCGTTTCATAAATGGATTTTGGAATTGGAAATATGAACTCGGGCACGAGACCCATTTGATTTATAAACTCTCGGACTTGGAGTCCATTTGATTTGACGAGGAATCGGACCTAGGGTCCATTTGAGCTATACGATCGGACCGAGGGTCCAGTTGGTTTACGATTCGGGTTTGAGGCCCAGTTAGTGGTACTATTGGGCTTGATGCCCTGTTGATTTATGATATCGGGCCTGAGACCCATTTAGTTGAGATATCGGGCTTAAGGCCCCGTTAGTTGTGAAATCGGACTTGAGGTCCTGTTGGTTTATGGTTTCGGGCTTAGGGCCCAGTTAGTCGTGATATTGGGCTTGATGCCCTGTTGATTTTGAAATCGTGCTTGAGTCCCAGTTCAGGTTATGAAATGAGATTCGGGCATGAGACCCTGTTGAACTGTGGATTTAGGCCAAGGCCTGTGAAACTGATTCGAATCAGATTCGAGGAATCCCGTTGAGATGAATCGGGTGTGAGACCCAGTTGAGAAATGAGTTTTGATAAAGAAAGAGAAAAAGAAAGAAAGTATTTGAAATGAATGAATGAACCCTCCATATGTTTATATGGTCTCCTCCAGACGTCAACCTGGAGAGTCACGAGCCACAGACCAAAGTGGGTATCCCCATAGGGATCCCGTTCCAGGAGTGGAGGTTACTTATGATGTGGTCCCGGACCAGATTCCGGAGAGATGTGTGGACTAGATCCAGAGAGAGAGCTCGGACTAGATCCAGTGATTGAGCCTTCCAGAAAGAGATTTGAAATGAATGAACCCTCCATATGTTATATGGTCTCCTACAGCGTCGACTTGGAGAGTCACAATCCACAGACTAGAATGGGTATCCCCATAGGGATCCCGTTCCAGGAGTGGTGGTTACTTAGTATGTTGTGGTCCCGAACCAGATTCCGGTGAGATATGTGGACTAGATCCAGAGAGAGAGGTCGGACTAGATCCAGTGATTGAGCCTCCCAAATGGAGCTTCCTAGGAGAAGACTCGGAGCGACACCCCGAGTAGTGTGCACACTAGTATAGATTTCACATCGTGACTATTTCGGGGATGAGTTCCCTAGGGGCTGTGTGCCCCGAGTTGGCATCTTCTCGGAAGTGCCTCGGATGGGTTATACGTATGTCGATACGTATGCGGTTTTATGGAAAGTTATTTGGGGGCGGAGACCCTGTATTCGGTGTTTTGTGATTCAGAAAGTGTTTTGGGGCGAGACCCCGTATTCGATGTTTTAGAAATGATTTGGGGCAGAGACCCCGTATTCTGTGTGTTGGTATTTCACTGAGAAAGGTTTTGGGCTGAGACCCATGTGATGTGATTTGGGCTGAGTCCCTATTGATTTGACCTGAGACCCTATTGATTTGTCCTACGGGTTTTGAGTTGTGATTTCGGGTCAAGGACCCAAATGGTTTTATGGGTCATGACTGCTTGTGAGAACCAGGCATGAACCCTTGAATGATTTGAGAATATGTTTGATAAAAGAAATGATTTTATGAATGTTTTGATAAATGGTTTTGAATGCATGCGTATGTATTTATGAAGGGCATAAACGTCTTTATGCGGAAATGTTTTTAATGAAAATGTTTAAATTGTCCACTCACAGTTTTCGTGTTTTAATGCCCTTCAGGTTGATCGCGGATGCGGGCTATAGCAGAGACGAGACATCACTCCCCTCCTCCTACGATCCTGACGCACTCTGACAGCCCTGGCGAGGGCTAGAGATGGGATTTTCTCTGGTCTGACACTTCTTGTCAGACTGGATCAGGCGGCTCCCACGTTAATCCCGGGGGATTTGGGACCGGTCCTGACAACTGGTGTACTGTGAGTCCTGGAGTAAAGTTGATATGCCACAAGATAGGACGCTTGTGAATGGTCGGATGGGCACATCGAGTCGAGGTTGTGGCCAGTCATAAGGTGACGGTGTCTGGTATGAAACACTAACTGAGCAGGGATATGTGATGACCATTGGTAGGTCATGTTTCGGACGAACGGTCAGGATGCCGTTAGTTGATCAGAGTGGCGCAGTGGAAGCACGGTGGACCTAGGCCTCGGGCTAGGTTTGTATGGTCAGGATTGACCGCTCGTGAGGTTGGTTTTAGTAGATGTCCCCCCGACCTGTTGTCATATGTCGGTCGGTGCTGAGGTTGGCACTTGGTGAGTGGCAACTTCGAGGGTGGTACTTGGGGAGTATGAGGTCAGAGATTGAGGATTCCGGGAGTTGGTGACTTGTGTTCTAGCAGGTGCCCGGAGTTACACCTCGGGAAGGTTGAAATTCGATCATCAGAAGGAGTGATGATTGATACTCGTTTGGACGTGCATAAACAAGGATAACCGACAGGCTAGTGGTCGGTGAGTTGATTTGATTTTGGATACGTGGGTATGATTCGTAGGCGTTGTGGACTGTGTTAGTGTAGTAAGTAAAATGACGTTTGGATAGGTAGTCCGAAGGTGGTATATTGAGGATGAAGAATCGTGGTTGGAACCTCGGAACCAGGAGATGTTGAGCTTGAAACAATGAGATATTGTGTTTGGTTTCGAGTTGGTGATAAGAGTTATATGGATGAGTAGTAGGATCCACTTAGGAGTGTGTGGAATGGAACTGAATAACTTTTGACTCAGGATCGACGTATGGTGGATTAGGCGGATAAGATGACAAGACAGGGGTTGGATATGTTGGACATGTAGATGAGGAGATTTCCCTGTCTTGTAGTAGTGGCCATAGTTGAAGATCTTGACCATCTTGGAGTTGTATAGGACGCTTGTGGTCCGTTTCGCATACATTTGGGTTTTGGTTTTGGATCTAGTGCTGGGTCTGCCCTGTGAACATAATATTGGTCGGGAGACCCAGGAAATCGGGAGACTCGGACGGGACTTAAGTTGGCTTTTCCCGGAAGATGTATAGTTCAGCCTAGGGTCGGATAGGGCCGACCAACTGTAAGGTGAAACAGGATTGGCTTGTTGTCCGGTGGTATTCAGTTTGGTTACGTGGATATTTTCGTGTACCCTAAAAGTACGTTGAGAAGGTGACGGGTACACTAAGATGTTGTTGGTTTAGTACGTGGTTGTTACTGTTGTAGCTGATTAGGGGAAACAAGTTGGATGAGTTGATTCACTTGGTGAGATGTGGTGATAGGTGGGCACTGTCAGAATAAGTCGGATTGGCAGGCGACGGACCCCGGCTAGGAGACCCAGGTGTGAGCTCAGTTGGATTTCCCCCATTTAGTTACGGAAGTACGCGATTCAGAATTTTGAGAACGAAATTATTTAAGGGGGGTAGATTGTAATGACCCGTCCTGGAAACCAGGATTAGATTAGTGGTTAATGATGGATTAGTGAAGTTAATCGGTGATTAGTTGGATGCGTTCGGACGGACGGTGCAAAATGACAATTTTGCCACTATAATGGGCAAAAATGTTGACTTTTAGTTTCGGCGGTCAAATGGACTTTGAACGATGACCGTGATGTATTTTGGGACGTCACGAGTTCATAGAAAGGTGGCACGTCCGATTCCGACATCCAAGGAAAAAGTTATGACGTTCGGAAGTTCGAGGGTAATTTGGTACTTTGATTGAATAGGGGCAAAAGGTTGACGTTTTGGACGACATGGAATTTTCCCTTAATTCAAGGACCGTTAGATAAGTCTCGATGCCCTGAATACAACGACAGGCGGCATGTGTTATTTGGAGTTCGGGAGAAGAAGTTACGGGTCTAGAACTCCGAGGGGCAAAATGGTAATTTGTGCAAAATGGGCATTTTGGTCGTTTTCCTTGTATTGAGATCTGTGCCCAATAATTGGTGGACAAGTGGCTGTTCTAGGGATTCATGTCCACTGATTTTGGGACATCTGTGCTTCTCAGGAAGGCAGTAGACCTTTCCCACCGCCTTCATTGTTTTCAAAAATTGGGATTGTGTGTGCACGGTGAAGAACAGAGTGAAAATAGAGGTTGAGAAGGGAGACTGTGAACCAATCCCTCATCCCTGATTCGTGATGTGTGAAGGAAGGTAGAAGGGAAGTTGAGATAATGATCGTGGTGGCACGGCAGTAAAGGTAAGGACCAAAAGTCGTGGAGTTCTTTGTTTGAATTCATAAATAGCCATTGGAATTCTGGTGACCATTGATCCAATTGGTTGCTAAGGTGATATTCGGGAGGTTGCTAGGAATGGATCGAGCTTGGAATCGGAGGTTTCCGTGGACGGTGGCCATGGAAACAAAAATAGATAACTGTACACCGTGAGGAATGAGTGAGCTATTCTCCCCTCAAATATGATCTTTATATTATGATCTCTGAATGAAAAAGTGAGAGGAAGTGGAGAGAAGATCATTGGTGGCCATGACGGAGGACGACGGGGGAGGTAAGGGTAATTTCCCGTGAGATGTTTTTAGATTTTGAAAATGGTAAATCACGAATTCGTGGCCATTGATGCGTTTTAATATTTGGAAATGAGCTCTGGAGGTCCAAGGAGTCTATAGGAACTAGAAACAAGCTTAGAGGTGACCTGTGGTGGCCAGAACCAGAGAATGAAGGTTCACGGTTTGATGAAAGGTTTTACAAGAAATTTCTCAACATAAACCTCGTGTTTTCAATAGCTAGATCCATTGATTAGGCTAGGACGAATTTATAGGGACAAATAGGATTGAAAAAGCTGGAAAAATGGACGAAAACCGTGACCGGCGGTTTGGTTGGACCGAACCGGTTCAAACCAGGTGAATCGGGTTCACCAGCGGTTGACGATGACACTGTTCATCCGCGTGGGTCTCACGCGCAGAAGGTTCTAGACTCGCGTGGGGGCGCATGAAGGGTAGTTTGGGAAATCTTCCAACACGACTATTAAAGTATTCGATGTAACGAACATTTTGGCGTTGGTTTCGAGTCGATCAGACATCGTCTCGATATGTTTCTGGATGTCCGAAGGTTTAAAGGCTCGGTTAAAAACAGTAAAAAATTCAGGAAAAGTATGGGGCTTTAGTATGATCATTGTGAAGTAGTTAGTGATCGTATTATAAGATTTTGACAGGTTTGGGAAAGCCGAGGATAGTAGACTAGCTGAGGACGACGTAAGTGCACGCGTATCGAGGCAGCAACGAAACGGTCTGTGAGTGGACTTTGCAATATAACCCTTGATGCATGCATATATGTTTTCATATGTTTTCCTATATGTGATTCTATGATTTGATTTATGATCTTGATGCTTTACGGTTTTGCACGCTTTTCGAGGTATTTACGAAATTTTACGTTTTGCGAGATTTCGATTGATCTTGTGATTTGATCATGGTTTTAATGTTTTGATTTCGGGATTTGTAATATGATTTGATTTCAAGGATTTGAAATGTATTTCGAGCTTGGAGCCCTGTTTATGAGATTTCGATAAACGAACTTTCAGTTTTGAAACTGGATTTCGGAAATGAGATTTCGGATTTAGTTTGGAGACTTAGAAAGGAAGTCTGGATTTGGGTTTGGGACATTGGTTCCGGATGCTAGCTTACAGAATCATTGTTGCGAATTCGGATAAGGATTTTCTATGGTTTTCACTGTTGATTGAAAAATGGTTTTGGGTTTAAAGACTCGGAAAAAAGAAAAGAAAAACCGATGGATCTGGTTTTGAGTTTAAAGACTCGGTTGATTGACGGGGGGTGGGGGAGGGCCCTGGATTGATATGTTTTGAGTTTATAGACTCGGTATATGTTTTGAGTTTAAATACTCGGTGATTGTGATACCCCCCAAGGCCTGTTGATTGTATTTTTAGTTTAAAATCTCGTTGATATCCCGGAAAGGCCTGATTATTGCACTTGGTTTTGAGTTTATAGACTCGGGTGCACTTGAGATCCGGCAAACTCGCATGATTGATGTTTTTAACATGTTTTTCACTGGTTTTCAGATGTTTTGGGCAGTGACCCGAAAGAATTGGATTTGATGAGTTTTGGGACTGAGTTCCCGTACTTTGAGATTGATTTGAGATTTTGGGATGGAGCCCTGGAATTGAATGGCGAAATTGATTCGGGTTTTCGATAATGGTTTTCGTTGATGGTTTTTTATATGAAATGGTTTCATGACATGGCTTGATATGCATCCATTGGTTTTTGCGCGGAGGGTAAAAATGTAATTATGTTTTTCTAATGACTGTTTTTGAACTTATTCTTTATTTTTGTCCACTCACAGTCTTTTCATGTTTTCGATACCCTCCAGGTTGTTGCGGTGCAGGCTGTTGGTCGAGAGAGATAGAGACATCACACCTGCGATCCACAATAGTTGGGCGCACTCTGGGAAGTCCAGATACTTTTAGGATGGTTGGATCGACAATCCCTTGTCCGACTTACGTGTCACATGGAGGTTTGACGTCTGTTTAGCCTTCGTGTCATGCGTAAGTTATACGGGAGCAGGATTTAGCCCTTAATCTAGGGGGATTGGGAGCGGGTCCTGTCAGCTGATGATGGCGGTGGCCACGGTGGAGTTTGTAACGGCCAGGTAAGGAAGAAAATCGTGAATCCTCTGTTCGAATTCAAAAATGGTACCTTGTGATCTCGTTCTTGTTAATCGATGCTAATGTTTGGAGGATGTTTTGGAGGTTCAGGGGAGGCCATTGGGGATGAAACCCAGGCTTTTGGTGGTCGGAGTTGCAAGAACACGACGATGAGCATTAGGAGATTTCTGCTCGATCGAGGAGGTATCATTCTGACCTTGAGTTCGAGTTTTGATTATAAAGATTAATAAGAAAGTAAGGGAAGAAATTAAAGGAAGAAACAGGACTGAAATTGGGCTGGAATTGGACCCTGAACCGTGATCGCCGGTTTGGCTGGACCGGGCCGATTCGAACCGCTTCAGACCAGTCCAAGGAGAGGTTGAAGATGAACAGTAACTTGACGCGTGAGGCCCACGTGCAGCCCCTTCGGGAGGCGTGTGAGGGCGCGTGGGACTCCTTTTGGGGAAGTTTCCAACACGACTTTTAAAGTATTCGATGTAACGAATATTTTGGCACCAGTTTCGAGTCAATCAGACATCGTCTCGATAGTTTTCGGGATGTCCGAAAGTTTTAGGGCTCGGTTAAAAATAGTTAAAAATTCAAGAAAATTACGGGTCATTATTATATGCTTTATGATGTAGTTAGTGACCTTATTATGGGATTTGGACAGGTTCGGGGAAACCAGTGATAGTGGATTGGTCGGGAAAGCGTAATTGTGCGCATATCGAGGCAGCGACGTAAATGGTCTGTGAGTGGACTTTGCTTTCTAACTTATGATGCATGCATATATGTTTTTATATGTTTTCTATACGTGATTTCTATCTTTGTGAATTGATATTGAAAATTTACAGTTTTGCACGGATTTTGAGATAATGATGTATTCGCACGTTTTACGAGTTTAAATTTGTATTGTGATTTGATCATAGTTTTGATGATTTGATTTTGAGATTTGAAATATGATCTCATTTAAATGATTTCTAATGGACTTTGGAAAGTGATTTCGGGCTTGAAGCCCAGTTCATAAAAGTGGTTTTAATGAACGTGATTTCGGGTTTTGGAATCGGAGTTCCGAATTACGATTCAGAAATTTGATTTTGGAACTTGAAAGTGGATTTTTGGATTTGGGTTCGGAATGGTTATTCTGGATGCTAGCTTAAGGATGCTGATTTCGGATTCGGATTTGGAAATGGATGATGGATATGATTCTGGATTTGGATTCGGAATGGTGATTTCGAATTCGGATTTGGACATGGATTTGGAAATGGTTTCAAAATGGTTTTGGATTGGATTTGCTGGATCTGGTTATTGGGTTTAAAGACCCGGATATGATATGTGAAGGGGGCGGGCCCGGATTGGGTTTAAAGACCCGGATTGAGTTTAAAGACTCGGAAGTTTAAAGACTCGGATATTGTGATTTCCCCCATAGGCCTATTGAGTTTAAAGACTCAGTAGTTTAAAGACTCGTATTATATTGAGGTCTGGATTGAGTTTAAAGACTCGGGAGTTTAAAGACTCGGATTAATCCAACAAGTTCGATTGGCGTAAATGGATTTTGGGATTTCGATGATAACTTGATGTTTTTAAAATAATGGTTTTTTGATGTTTTGGGCTATGACCCGGATGATACGGATTTTAATGATTTTGGGGTTGAGGCTCGGGATTTGAGAAAAAGGAAATAAGTTCGCTTTTCGTAATTAAATATGTACCGGTGTTCGTAATTGAATATGTAACGGTTTTATAACATGGGTTTAATATGCATGCATTGGTTTTTGAATGGAGGGTGTAAAAATGTCTTTTTGATAAATTGTTTTCTACTTATCCTTTATTTTTTTCCACTCACAGTCTTTTGTGTTTTCGATACTCTCCAGATTGTTGCGGTGCGGGCTGTTGGTAGAGAGAGACGGAGACATCACACACGTGATCCACATTAGATTTTGCGCACTCTGGGAAGTCCGATACTTGTGGACGGTTCATTTTGGCAAACCCTTGTCCGGCTTACGTGTTACATAGAGGTTGGACGTCGGTTTAGCCTTCGTGTCACGCGTAAGTTAGACGGGAGCATGACTTAGCCCTAAATCCGTTGGGATTAGGGGTGGGTCGTGTCAAATTGGTATCAAAGCAGGTTTTGTGCGCTCTGCGTGAAGTTTGGCTTCCAGAGCCCGTGGTTTGTTGTCTAGCGTGATGTGATGCTACTGTGGATGTGATGTCTCGATGCGGAACAGCCTGCCATCAACCTGGATACGCGAGAAATAGCTAGTGACTTAGTTAGTGGCGAGAGTACGAGCGATTGGGTGATGCGTTGCCCGATACGCGATTGGAGGTGTTACTTGTCGGCTTAGGGCCGGAGTAGTTAGCGTGTTTGACGTTGGATATGCTCGATGATTAGACCATAGGGTCGGAGGTATATCAGCGTGGTTAACCTGTACGGTAACCAGTGAACTACGATTGTTGGTCGACTGGTCAGCATGTGGAGCCTGATGACAGCCTGTTGAGCTGGTGGTATACGTGGGGCGAGGAGGCCGGCTGACGGTGGCTTGTTAGGCCGGATGACGAAAGTACGGATTGGTGACCTTTTGGTCAATTTGGTTGAGCCTGGATTTGTGCGGCTACGAGTAGCCGAATGCCTCGAGTTACGGGGGCAACGAAACTAGATATCTTATTGGATGTTCTTAGGTGGTTGTGACGACCCACGTGGAGGTTGTTGTGGGCTAGTGGCTGCCACGAGTTTAGATAACCTATATGACAAGGATGATTTGAGGAATCCTGTGGAATGACTGGTCTGGAAACCGTGAGTTTGGGGTTTTTGGTTAGATAGTTGTTGTGATTGGGCCGATTTACGGCCAGATTGGAGATGGTGCTGCTAGGTGCAGCCGAGGTAGTGGATGTTTGGTGGACTACTCTAGACGAGTCTAGTAATATTGCGGCGTTGGTTGAGCATTGAGTTACTCAGAGTTGTGGATTACGAGGGTTGTCAGTTCCCCCGACTCGAGCCTAGATTGAGGGTTTGACTCGGTAAGAGCAGAGGTTCGAGACTGGTGTGCTGTGAGCACGAGATAATGGATGATGTTCCACGAGCTGGGATGCTAGTGAACGGTAGGATGGGCACATCGTGACCTGAGTATGGTTTTAGTGGACTCCCCCTGATGTTTTAGCATATGTCGGCAGATTCCGTGGTTGGTACTTGGTGATTAGCCACTTCGAAGGTGGTAACTGGGGAGTCTGAGGTCAGTGATTGAGGATTGAGGTTTCTGAGAGTCGGTGACTCGTATTTTAGCAGGTACTCGGAGTTGAACCTCAGGAAGGTTGTAATGCGATCATCAGAAGGAGTGATGATTGATATCCTTTTGGGATAAGCATAAACGGTGATAACCGACAAGCGAGTGGTCGGTGAGTTGATTTGGCTATGGACACGTGGTTGTGGTCCGTCGGAGTTGTGGAATTCTTCAGTGTAGTAGAGAAGGTGACGTCTTGATAATTAGTCCGGAGATGGTATACTTGAGATGAAGTATCGTGATTGGAATCTCGAATCAGGAGATGTTGTGGTTTAGACGTTGAGCTGATGTGTTGATTCCGAGTTGGTGTGTATGTTGTGTGGTGGATACTCTGGCGTCGATTTGGGAGACTCATTGATGGGACGTCATGTGTTGTGACCCCCCTGAATCGTGGACACTGGTGGATGTGTTTAGGAATAGAAGAGTACTTGGTGACACCATCTTTGTCCTGTGTGGCTAGCGTCTTAGGATTATGCTAAGTTAGATTAAGGCAGGATGACTTGTGATGTCATAGTTGTGAACCATTGTGTGTTCCGTTGAAGGATGACGGAAGGAAGCGGAGAAGGAGTGACTATAACTGATCGATATGCGGTTATTAAAGAGAACCCACAATCTTGACGTAGGGTATTCTGGATCGATCAGATTCGATGCGGTGGTCTGATACATAGTACGTGGGATCCACTTAGGAGTGAGTGGATCAGGATTGGAACGCTTATGAGTCAAGATTGAGTAGTTGTGGAACAGGAGGATTCTAGGCAAGACAGAGGTTGGATATGTAGGACATAAAGCTGAGGAGATTGTTCTGTCTTACAGACGTAAGAGTGGCTGGATATCTTGATCACCTTGGAGTTGTGCAGGACGTGTGTAGTCTGTCCCGCATACGTTTGGGTTTTGGCTTGGATCTAGTGTTGGGTCTGCCCTGTGTACGTGGTTGCGATGTGATTGGATTTCACATTGGTCGGGGGACCCAGGAGACCAGGAGAGTTGGAAGTAGACTTGAGCTGATGTGATCGGGAAGTAGATTCGGAAGTAGGCTTGAGCTGGTGTTTTTCGGAAGAGGTGTTGGCCTAGCATTGGATTGTACCGATGGGATTCAAAAGTGAAGTGTGATTGGCTCGTCGTCAGGTGGTAATCATTATGGTTATGAGGATGTTTGTGTGCCCAGAAGATACATTGTGAGGGTGACGGGTACACTATGGTGTTGTTGGATGGACTTTGGGTGTAGTAGAGCTCGGCTGATGCCGATGTGGTTAATTGGTGGACTTACCGTGGGATGTCATTGGAAGTACCTAAGGATGTACTCTACGAGCTGTGTTTGAGGTTTTCTAAAATATCTTTGTTTTATTCAAGTTCATAGGGATGTTGTTGCGTGTGTTTGGTGGTATGCACCGTGATTCTGGTTGGTTGTGATAAGTGCATGTACTTGAGATGTGTTTCGATGCGATTGGACGTGCATCGTGCTGTTCTGGTAAGAAGTTGGTGATCGGCCTAGTGCCGAGGTATATTGTGATCATTTGATGAATCGACGTAAGTCTGAGATGCTTGTTGGACTGAGCATGTGGACTGGCTCAGAGTGATCTGACTGGTTGATAGGAATCAGTACTATTGTGAGCTGGACGCTCAGAGCTATGAGTGGCTGATGGGACCTTGACATTGAGATGTTTGATCATGGTTAAACCGGTTTATGATAGGGTCCAGTTATAGAGAGATAGTATGGTATGTGGATGGTGTTTCCACAGGTGGACTGTGTCAGTGGTTAGTAGAACCACTGTTACGATGATTGGCTGAGTTAGGGGTATAGACGAGTACGTTGTGACTCCAGTGGGGTCGGCGCGGATCACTGACGAAAGTAGTATGAAACGTTGCATGAATCTTGATGCATAGGAGTACCGAGACCGGTAGATGCCATCTTGTGAATGGATGTACTTGAGATTTTTGATTGTTGTCGGTGGACTCGCATGATGTACTGGGACGTTGGTACGAGGTACGTTCGACTCGAAAAGGAGTCAGAAATGTTGAAATTGGTCGCAGTGGTGATGTGGCGTACCTAGGGTTAGTTGAGCCGTGAGTGTCGGATGGAGTGGTGTTAGTGGTACCTTGGGTACGAGTTGGAAATGTGTTGACCCCGATTAGGATGAGATAATTCGCCAGATGGACTGAAACTTAGTAAATGTTTCGCTTGACCGAGTTGGGGTGACAGTTTGGGAACTGTCCCGTTAATTTGGATTGGCAGATGATGGACACTAGGTAGGAGACCCAGGTGTGGGATCAGTTGGATTTCCCCCAATAAGTTGAGACCATATGAGATTCGGAATTTCGGGGACGAAATTCTTTAAGGGTGGGAGATTGTAACGACCCGTTTCAGAAACCGGGTATAGATTAGTGGTTAATGATGGATTAGTGAAGTTAATCGGTGCTTAGTTTGATGCTTTCGGACGGACGGTGCGAAATGACGATTTTGCCCTTGAAATTGGGCGAACAGTTGACTTTTGGTTCGAGCGGTCAACAAAACTTCGACTGATGACTATGACGTAGTTCTGGACGTCACGAGTTCATAGACAGGTGGCAGGTCCGATTCCGACATCCGAGGAGGAAGTTATGACGTTTGGAAGGTTGAGGGTATTTTGGTAAATTGGTTGAAATACGGCAAATGGTTGACTTTTTAGACGACAAGTTATTTTTACGCATTTCGAGTACCGTTAGGTAGGCCTCGATTCCCTGAGTACAACGACAGGCGGCACGTTGCCATTGGACATGGGACAGTTTGGTTAGTGGTTTAAAAGTACGAGGGGCAAAATGGTAATTTGTCATTTAGGGGCATTTTGGTCTTTTGTTGCATTGGGAATTATGCCCAGTGATCATAGGACACTTGGATGTCCTTGGGATTTGTGTTCAATGGATGTGGGACACATGTCCCTTCCTTGGATGGTTGTGGCAGTAGGGACACCACCTCAGCCGTTTTAAAAA
Organism: Prinsepia uniflora; assembly: GCA_032719365.1. Classification (NCBI taxonomy): domain Eukaryota; kingdom Viridiplantae; phylum Streptophyta; class Magnoliopsida; order Rosales; family Rosaceae; genus Prinsepia; species Prinsepia uniflora. The sequence goes on from CM064863.1 coordinate 29,844,917, forward strand.
TGGTTAATGATTGTTCGACTCTGGCCGTGAAGAAAAATAAAGACCGTGAAACCACGTATGCAATCTGTAACGACCCGTCCCAGAAATTAAAGTTAAGATAGTTATTAATATGGGATTAGTGAGCTTAATCAGTGGTTAGTTGGTCTTGTTGGGGTCGGTAGTATAGAATGACGATTTTGCCCCTAGTTCGGGTAAAAAGTTGACTTTTAGTTCGGGTGGTCAGACTTTGACCAATGACCAGGACGTAGTTTAGGACGTCAAGAATCTGTAGGCAGGTGGCACGCCCGATTCCGACACGTTGACCTAGGACCATTAGATAGATCTTGTCGTCTTGAATTTGTACGAACGGGCTTTGACACGTTGACCTAGGACCGTTAGATAGATCTTGTCGTCCTGAGTTCGATGACAAGCGGCACGTATTCATCGGACTTACGATGTGGGAGTTACGGGTCTAGAAAGGTAGTGGCAAAACCGTAAATTTGATTTAAAAGGAAGGGTATTTTGGTCTTTGCACATGGGGATTTGTGCAGCAGAGAGGGACAGATGGATGGCTGGGATTGGGCCATTTGTGAGAGGAAGGGTAGGACGGTGACACGTGGGGCTTGACTAGAGGCTTCCAGGATTATGTGCACGGGTCCGATAATTTGGGGTTAAATCGTGCCCGTGTGTTCGTGGGTGTTCTTCGACCCAGAAAGAAATAGAGGGAGAGAGTTGAGAGAAATTGAGAGACGATGGTGAGTTGTGAGTGTGTGAGAGTGATCAGAGGTTGAGGAAGAGACAGTAAGGGAGTAGGGAGGTGTTGTGCTTGTGTGTGAGAAGTGTGAGAGCCATGGGAAAACCATGGAGAAAAACAGGGAGGATGTGAGTGTTTCTGGGTGGTGGTTGTGCGTGTTCGACCAATCGAGGCCAGAGGAGGTGTCCAGAGGTTGGAGGTGGACGGGAGGAGCCGTGTCCTCACGGCTGAGTTCACGACGGCGACAGGAGGCAGGTAATTTCTTGTTTTCCCTTTCCATGCTCTGTTTTTCCGTCGAGGTTCAAGTTGGAAGTCGTGACTTTACGGATAGAATCGAGGAGTCCTATGAGGTTTAGGGAGTTCAGTAGGGTTCTAGGTTTCTGCTGGTTGTGCTGCCGTGACGGAGGAGTGCAAGGCGGAGGTTAGCACGACGGGAGTACTGATGTGCTTTGTTTTTCCGTCGACTTTCAAATCGAAAGTCGTGAAGTCTGGGGTAGAGTCGACGGTCTTGGTGAGTTGGGTGAGGTTTAGGATGGTCTTAGGAAGGGTTTAAGCTAGCCACCGTGATGGGGGGTGACCTGGGTGGCCGGAGAAGGAAACAGGGCAGTGTGCGGGTGTTGTTTCGAGTTCGAGTCGAGGAGTATTAGGCCGTGTTGAGGTGATTGGATTACGGGAATGAGTGGCCTAGGACTAGACGAAGCTGTTGGTGAAGAGAATAGGTGTTTTGGTGCAGGTACGGCGGAGAACCGTCCTCGCCGGTTCGAGGTGCAGAACTGTGTCGAACCGGGTCTACTCGAGGTAGACGGTGACACTGTAGCAGGCGCGTGAGGGCCACGCGCAGCCACTTCGGGCGGCGCGTGGAGGCGCGTGGGGAGGATTCCGGCCAAACTTCCAACATGGTTTTAGTTCTAAATGTCTTAAGGAATCCATTGGTGCAATTTTCTGGTTAATCAGACGTCGAATCGAAGTAGTTTCGCGAGGGTGAAGGCTTAGGGTTTAAGTTCGTTACGTTTAGGACACGGGAATTTTTTAGGGAAATTAGGTGGACCTTCGTAGATGTGTTAGTGACGTATTTTGATGGTTGCTGGCAGGATCGGGAGTTCCCGAGGAAGCTGAGGAACGTACGAGACGTTCAGGACGTGATTGAGGGCTCGGTACTGTGAGCGGACCCCTTCTCTAAACTCGAGCATGCATAACTGTTTTCAATACTTGTTTTATGGTTTTAATCATAATTCTATGTTTATCGAATATGTTTTGTTGGTTTTACATTGTTGCACGTTTTTCGAGGAAATATGGTTTTCAGCACGTTTTACGAGGAATGCTTGATTTTTTATTATGATGCTATGATTTTGGGATTTGAAATAATAAAGGGTTTTCAATGATTATAAAAGGATTTTGGAACATGATTTCGATGATCAAGGTTTTCGGTTTTAGAATCAGATTTCGGGAAATGAGACTTGGTTTTAAAGTTGAGAAGTGGAATTCTGGATTTGGGTTCGGAATGACGGTTCGGAATGCCGGAAGGGCATCAGACCGGTGGTTTCGGATTCGAGTTTGGATACGGATTTAGAATTGGTCTTCAAATGGTTTGGGATTGGATTTGCTAGATCTGGTTATTGGGTCTAAAGACCCGGATATTGTGATTGACGGGGGACGGGCCCGGATTGAGTTTAAAGACTCGGGAGTTTAAAGACTCGGATATCTTGATATTTTCCCCCGTAGGCCTGTTGAGTTTAAAGACTCGGGAGTTTAAAGACTCGGATAGGTCCAGCAGGTTTGATCGGAAAAGAATGGTTTGATATTCACGGGTTATGATACGGCTTTATGATGTTTCTGCTATGTTTTCTATAACAGTTTTATAGTGTTTCTGTTTCTTATGATATTTTATGGTGATTGGTTTATACTGTTTTAATAACTGAGTTATGCATGAGATTTCAAAACGGAGGGCTAAAACCCGGTTTTCTTATAAAGTGGTTTTGGGAAACTTTTCTTTTATTCTGGTCCACTCACACCTTCTGTTTTAAATTGCCCTCCAGGTCGTGGAGATAGAGTGGGGTTTCGGCGTCGAGGCAGCATCTGAGGCATAGCAGTCGCGAGAGGGATCCCGGAGTGTTGTTCTTTTCCGCGTGCGTGTATCGAGTTTATCGGTTTTCTTTCCTGTGTATTTGGGACTATGCTCTGTAAACTTTTAACTTTGCGTTGTATTGTATGGTTTCTCCTGCGTCTGACTGAGTACTTTGGTGGGTGTGTGAGTTTTACTTTTGTGTGTGTCGGGGTGTCAGACGGGAGCAGGATTTACCTCGTTGTTCGGAATGAAACCGGGGTGGGTCCTGACACAATCACCTTCGAACATCAACGGTTGATGGTGTTGGGTGAGGGGAAATGAGAGAGTTGACGTTGAGGATCGTGGTGGTGCCACCATCGTGAGCAGCCGTGGACGGCAGCCATAACTCTGTGAGCAATCCCGTGAAATCCCCTGCAAACCCGTGACTTCCACACTTGCACAATCACCCTCAAAGCCTCATCTTTTGCTTGTCTTTTGAGAACAAAACTTGAAGAGAGTGGTGAGCTGATGATGGCGGTGGCCACGGTGGAGTTTGTAACGACCAGGTAAGGAAGAAGACCGTGAATCCTCTGTTCGAATTCAAAAATGGTACCTTGTGATCTCGTGCTTGTTAATCGATGTTAATGTTTGGAGGATGTTCTCGAGGTTCAGGGGAGACCATTGGCGCTGAAACTAAGGCTTGTGGTGGCCAGAGTTTCAAGAACACGACGATGGACATCAGGAGATTTTTGCTCGATCGAGGAGGTATCATTCTGACCTTGAGTTCGAGTTTTGATTATATAGATTAATAGGAAAGCAAGGGACAAAATTATTGGAAGAAACAGGACTAAAATCAAGCTGGAATTGGACCATGAACCGTGACCGCCGATTTGGCTAGACCGAGTCCGTTCAATCCTATTTAGACCGGTCCAGCGAGAGGTTGAAGATGAACAGTAATTTGGCGTGTGAGGCCCACACGCAGCCCCTTTAGGCGGCACCTGAGGGCGTGTGGGTCTCATTTTGGGGAGGTTTCCAACACGACCTTTAAAGTATTCGATGTAACGAACATTTTGGCACCGGTTTCGAGTTAATCAGACATCGTCTCGATAGTTTTAGGGATGTCCGAAGGTTTTAGGGCTCGGTTAAAAATAGTTAAAAATTCAAGAAAATTATGGGGTTTTATTATAAGTTTTATGAAGTAGTTAGTGACCTTATTATGGGATTTGGACATGTTCAGGGAAGCCAGTGATAGTGGATTGGCTGAGAAAGCGTAATTGCATGCATATCGAGGCAGCGGCTTAAATGGTCTGTGAGTGGACTTTGCTTTTTAACTTATGATGCATGCACATATGTTTTTATATGCTTTCTATACGCGATTTCTATCTTTGTGAATTGATATTGATGATTTACGTTTTTTCCCGGATTTCGATATAATGACGTATTCGCACGTTTTACGAGTTTTTGATTTGTATTGTGATTTGATCATGGTTTTGATGATTTGATTTTGGGATTTGAAATATGATCTGATTTCAATGATTTCTATTGGATTTTGGAAAGTGATTTCGGGCTTGAAGCCCAGTTCATAAAAGTGGTTTTAATGAACGTGATTTCGAGTTTTGGAATAGGATTTTAGAATGAAGATTTAGGAATTCGATTTTGGAACTTGATAGTGGATTTCTGGATTTGGGTTCGGAATATTCCGGATGCTAGCTTACGGATGCTGATTTCGGATTCAGATTTGGAAATTGATGATGGATATGATTCTGGATTTGTATTCGGAATGGTGATTTCGAATTCGAATTTGGACATGGATTTGGAAATGGTTTCAAAATGGTTTTGGATTGGATTTGTTGGATCTGGTTATTGGGTTTAAAGATCTGGCTATGATATGTGACGGGGGCGGGCCCGGATTGGGTTTAAAGACCCGAATTGAGTTTAAAGACTCAGATATTGTGATTTCCCCCGTACGCCTATTGAGTTTAAAGACTAGGGAGTTTAAAGACTCGGATTATATTGAGGCCTGGATTGAGTTTAAAGACTCAGAAGTTTAAAGACTCGGATAAATCCAGCAGGTTCGATTGGTTGAAATGGATTTTGGGATTTCGACGATAACTTGATGTTTTTCAAATAATGGTTTTCCAATGTTTCGGGCTATGACCCGGATTGTAATGACCCTAACTTTCGTAAATATTATTTTATTATAAAATGACCATTTCGCCCCTAAGGGGGGAAAGTTGACTTTTGCCCCGGGGAATATTTAGGACTTTGACCCATGACCGTAAAGTAGTTTGGGGCGTCATGAGTCCGTAGGCAGGCGGTACGTTGAAAACAGACGTACGACGAAAAAGTTATGGTCACAGAAGTAAAATCGATTAACCGAACGAACCGAGATTCAAAATAAAATAATAATATAATATTAGGATCTGATTTAAAAATCAAACCAATCTAGACCCTTGGATGAGTGACACGTGTCACTCATCCCACACACCCCTTTTCCCAAAATTCTGGATCTTGTCCCTATTGGCTACATTTTTAAATAATTCTTTTTCCCTAACAAAATTCTGGCCGTTCATTTCAGCCTATGGCTCATCTGGGCCGTTGACTTCATCACCTTCTCTCTTTTTATACGATCAGAACCTCACTCTCCCTTTCACTTTTATTTCCTCTCAAGCCGTGAGCAAGACTCATTGTCCTTGAACAAACACACGTCCATGCCACCCTCTCTGCCTTGCTCCACCACCAGACCACCACTAGCCACAACCAGACACCAGCCACCACTACCACGGCCAGCCTGCAAGACCCGAAAACCCCCCAGACCCAAAGGAAACAAAACAACCCAAAATCGTCTAACCGTCCAAACCTCCACCTCTGAGCTCGAACAAAAATAGGGTTACGAAAACAAGGAAATCAGAAGGACTGAGGAGTGGACACGACGACGTACGGCGGAGACACGGCAACGGTAAGTCCAGAAACCTGATTAGGTCCGATTTTCTTCCCTGTTTCGAAATGGTTAGTTTTGACGTTAGGTTTCATTTTTCTTCTCTGAGACGTGTCTTAGGGACTCAGACGACCAGTTAGGACCAAAGTTAGTGGCTGGAATGTGGACGAGTCGCTGGAGAAGACGGCCAGAGTTCTCAGCCAACTTTCCTGTTAATGTTAGGTATTTTCTTCACCCTAAAATCTAATTTTGAGTCCATAGAACTGTAGAGGAGGTTGTGACGAGTCTATAGGACCAAGTGTGATAAAAAATGATGGCCGGAAGCACGATCTATGATCGGGTCAAGCCATGTGTCAACGACGACCCAGTTTTCTGCAGATCGGGTTGACCCGGTTACTGTAGCTGATGACGTCATCATGCTGACGTCAGAAGTGTCGTCATGATGATGTAATCATGTCAAAAAAAATTCAGACCATGGACCAATGGGCAGGTAACACGTGTCCTCTGACACTATTAGTGCTAACGTCAGCAGTGACATCATGCTGACGTCAGCATTACTGTAACAGAGTTGACCAACCCTTTAACCAGGCACATGGGGGCGCGTGTGAACAATAATTGTTGTGGGACCATTACTATTTTCAAGGTTTCGACGATACGAATCCAATGGCGGTGGTTTCGTGTCAATCGGAGATCGTTAGGTTGGTTAAATTAGGGTTTGAAGCCTTGGGAAGCATGTTCGGACGGCTTTCTCGGGCCGGTTTCAGTCTAGGGTTTCTTGGTTGTTTATTAGGGACTTATAGTGACCCTTACGTATGCTTTGGACATGACAGGAATCATGCTTTAACACTCGGACAGGGTTATACGCTCGGTTTTGCAGCGGGATTGTACTGTGAGTGGGCGTTTGATTTCACTAAACCTTGGCATGCATAACTGTTTTCCTATATATATATTTGATTCAAGAAAAAGTATCTGTTTATCTTGAGTTATGTTTATGGCACGTATTACGATGTTTGGGTATGAGACCCGTCTGGTTGGTTTATGCACTGTTTGAGTCAGATATATGTATATGGATTTCGATGATTATCTTTAGTACTGCACTGTATAGATCTAACCTAGTGATACTGTCTCCTCCGGATGAGGGTACCCCGGAGTGGTCACGGCGCATTGCCTTCGAGGGGTCATTCTACGGAGGGACCAGACCGTAGAATGGCTCAGGAGTAGGATTGCTATTATTGGATGTCTGGGACGTCAGGCATCTCGGATGCCATACTCGGACTAGGTTCGGGATTTGCACTCGGGATTGAGACCCCGGGTGGCACGCGTAGCCTTGGGACTGTGACCTTATTAGACGTCTGGGACGTCAGACATCTGGGATGTCAGGGTTGGGATGTATAGTGCAGTGACTGAGGTTATGATTATGGTTATATTATTCTGCTTATGTATATATGATATGATATGATATGATATTATGGGTTTTGATACTGGTGCATGCTTTTCGGAAAACGGAGGGGAAAAACTATATGTTTTCGATATGATGAACTGTTTTATAAACTTGAGTTTTGGCCCACTCACCTTTAATATTTTATTAACCCCTCCAGGCCATGCCTTTAGGATGTTGTTATCTAATCTATGCCTCTTAAACTGTTGGTTATGCCTCCAAGGAGAATTCCTCAAGCACGGACTGACGAGAAAATAGCTAGAGAGATGGAGTGTCCGAGTATTGAACGGTCTCAATGTTTGCGAGCCACGAACTTTAGTGGGGGATCAAACCCCGTGGAAGCTCACGAATCGATAGCCAGATGGGAAAGGATCTTTACTCTGATGCACTGCCCACCAGATGAGCGCGTAACATTGGCAACCTTCCTACTGGAAAGCGGGGCCTACTAATGGTGGTACGGCCTGGAGATGTCGGGTTGGTCTGTCTACACTACTACTTGGGAGGTTTTTCGTGCGAGATTATTGGACCAGTAGTACCCGCGATCCTTTCGCGCTGCTCGTGAGGTAAAGTTTTTACGCCTTGAGCAAGGCGATATGTCCGTGACAGATTATGAGCATACCTTTGTGAGACTTTCTCGGTTTGCGGCAGCCTTTGTGAGCACAGAAGAGCATAAATGTCAGAGGTCTGAACTTGGACTTCGAGGGGATATTCAGGCAGGTGTGACAGCTGCCAGTCATGCTACCCTGAGAGACAAGGTGTATGCCGCGGTTTGTGTCGAGTCTGGTCTGGCGACACATAGGGCACGACAGCCAGCTGAAAAGGGACAACGCGGGGATCACCCGTATCTTGGACCAGTGAGCCGTCTAGGATCGAAATGAGGACACAGCAGTGAAACATCATCATTCTCGCGTAGCCGAGGAGGGTATGGTCGCTTTGGGAGTTCCCAGAGATCGGGGTCGAGATCTGGTTCTGGTCAGCGCATGTCATGGAGTGGTGCATCCGGTGGGTCTGCTGACATACCAGGTGTACTCATTTGCTTTGCCTACGGTGGCTCGGGCCACTATGCTCGGGAGTGCCCATCTTTGAGTAGGAGCAATGATATAGGAGGTACTAGTGCAATGCAGAGTTCGGCTTCCAACACTATCGGAGGCTGGGGGCAGTGTTGAGCCCGTAGTGAGAATCGTGGAGCACGTGGACACGGACAAGCTACCGGACCACGAGCTCATGTGTTTTCAGTCACCGAACAGCAAGCTAGGACGGCACCCGGTGTCGTTACAGGTACTCTTCATATATCAAATCTTGTTGTACGTGTATTAATGGATGCTGGGGCTACCCATTCCTTTATTTCGAGGAGTTGTGCGGGTATGTTAGATTGTGAGGTGTCAGCCTTGGATAGTGAGATGGGTGTTGGTACACCAATGGGAGTGGTGTACATAGTGAATCAGGTGATTCAGAGGTGCCCGGTAAGGGTGGAGGAAGTAGATTTACTAGCTGATCTAATCCTTATGGATATCCATGACTTTGTTGTTATCTTGGGAATGGATTGCTTGGTGGAGCACGGTTCGCTCATCGATTTTTGTAGTAGGCAAGTGATTCTGCGAAGTTCGGGTTTGCTGGAGGTTACTTTTCAGGGAGAGCGCGACGGTTTGCCACCTGAAATAATTTCTTCGCTTGTCGCTACCAAGCTTCTACGTAAAGGATGTCAGGGTTATCAGGCAAATGTTGTGACGACGCAGATTGCTACTACGGGTGACGATGATATGCCTGTGGTGCGAGAGTTTCCGGATGTGTTCCCGGAAGATTTGCCTGGATTACCACCACATCGGGAGATCGATTTCATGATTGAACTACTCCCTGGTACACGACCTATATCACAGGCACCATATCGGATGGCACCAGCTGAGTTGCGGGAACTGAAAACCCAATTGCAGGAGTTGGTGGATTTGGGATTCATCCAACCAAGTACATCACCGTGGGGAGCACCGGTGTTATTTGTGAAAAAGAAGGAGGGGAGCCTCCGATTGTGTGTGGACTATCGATAACTCAACAGGGTCACGGTAAGGAACCAGTACCCCTTACCCAGGATTGATGATCTATTCTATTAATTGCAGGGAGTACGGTACTTCTCGAAGATTGATTTACGATCTGGTTATCACCAATTGAGGATTACTGAGGAGGATGTCCTGAAGACAGCGTTTCTGACCAGATACGGGCATTATGAGTTCCTAGTGATGCCTTTCGGCTTGACGAATGCACCAGCAGCATTCATGGACCTGATGAATAGGGTCTTTCGATCTTATTTGGATACATTTGTGATCGTGTTCATTGATGATATCCTAGTGTACTCGAGGAGTTCTAGGTCCCATGAGAAACACCTACGGTTGGTGTTAGGGAAGCTGAGACAGAAACAGTTATACGCCAAGCTAAGTAAGTGCCAGTTTTGGCTAACCAGCATTGGTTTTCTAGGACATGTGGTATCAGCAGACGGGATTAGTGTGGATCCCTAGAAGACCAAAGCTATGACAAATTGGGCTAGACCGACGACCATGACTGTGGTACGGAGTTTCGTTGGTTTGGCAGGATACTACCGGAGATTTGTTGAGGGCTTCTCTAGTATCGCCGCACCATTGACCCGTTTGACCAGGAAAGGAGTAAAGTTTGTTTGGGACGAACGGTGCGAGCAGAGTTATCAGGAATTAAAACGTTGGTTAACTACCGCACCTATTCTTGCCGTACCTGATAACAGTGGAGAGTTCGAAGTCTACAGTGCCGCATCACTACAGGGTTTGGGTTGCGTGCTGATGCAGAATGGCAGAGTTATCGCTTATGCATCAAGGCAACTAAAGACACACGAACTGAATTATCCTACGCATGATCTGGAGTTGGCGGCGGTTGTCCATGCTTTAAAAATCTGGAGACATTATCTGTACGGGGTGACTTGTAGGATATGCACCGATCATCAAAGCTTATAACATTTGTTCACTCAGAAGGAGCTGAATGTGAGGGAGCGACGGTGGTTGGAACTGATCAAGGACTACGATTGTACAATTGAGTATCATCCAGGAAAGGCGAATGTCATGGCGGACGCACTTAGCAGAAAATCAGTAGGATCGATTGCACACTTGAAGATGGTGTACCTTCCTTTGCTGGTGGAACTCCGAAGGGCTGGAGTTATGCTGGGGATGGATGAGCAGAGAGCTTTGTTAGCCAGTTTTCATGTACGACCTGTGCTAGTCGATCGGATTATCGAGGCATAATTACAGGATCCGACACTTTGTATCTACAGGATCGAGGTCGAAGCGGATAAGCGGCAGGACTTTATTATCAGAAGAGATGTAGCTCTAGTGAAACTGGGCAGCTTGTACGTTCCTGCAGTGGTAGAGTTACGGGCAGAGATTCTTGAAGAAGCCCACAATTCGACTTATGCCATGCATCCGGGAGGTACAAAGATGTACTGTACCCTCCGAAACCATTATTGGTGGGCAGGAATGAAAAAGGATATTGCAGAGTTTGTGAGCAGATGTTTGACCTGTCAGCAGGTCAAGGCAGAGCAGCAGAGACCGTATGGGGCTATGCAACCACTTCCGATCCCCGAGTGGAAGTGGGATCACATTACCATGGATTTTGTCTTCAAGTTACAGAGGACTCGGAGAGGATTCGATGGAGTTTGGGTAATTGTAGACCGATTAACCAAGTCAGCTCATTTCTTATCGGTACAGAAGACATTTAAGCCAAACCGACTGGCTCAACTGTTTGTGAAATAGATCATTCGATTTCATGGTACGCCAGAGTCGATAGTGTCTGATCGAGATCTGCGTTTCACTTCCAAGTTCTGGCGGAGTTTACAGAACACTTTGGGTACAAACTTACATTTCAGTACGGCTTTCCATCCACAGACTGATGGGCAGTCAGAGAGGACCATTCAGACCCTGGAGGACATGATGAGGTCTTGTGTACTGCAGTTTCAGAATTCGTGGGATACTCGTTTTCCTTTGATGGAGTTCGCATACAACAACAGTTATCAGGCGAGTATCGGGATGGCACCCTACGAGGCACTGTATGGTCGGCAGTGCAGGACACCTATATGCTGGATGGAGGTAGGAGAGCGAGTGGCCATAGGGCCAGATTTGATGGACATGACCTAGGAAACAGTCCGAATCATCAAGGAAAGATTAAAGGAAGCGCAAGATCGCCAAAAGAGCTATGCTGATCGACGGATTCGAGACTTGGAATTTGAGGTTGGAGATTTTTTGTTTCTAAAGTTATCACCATGGAAAGGGGTTGTCCGTTTTGGCCGACGTGGGAAGTTGAGTCCACGTTATTTTGGACCATACGAGATCACAGAAAGGATTGGACCCGTGGCATACCGGTTGGCATTACCTTCAGAACTTGCTAGAGTGCACGATTTTTTCCATGTGTCCATGTTGCGGAAGTACTTACGGGATGATTCACATGCTTTGCCGGAGAAACCATTGGAATTGATGACTGATATGAGTTTTGAAGAGAAACCAGTACAGATTTTGGATCAGAAGAACAAGGTTTTGAGAAACAAGACGATTTGATTGGTGAAAGTACTGTGGAGGAACCATGACGTCGAGGAAGCAAGGTGGGAACCTGAAGACTTAATGAGGGAACAGTACCACTTTTTATTTGAGTAAATTTAGAGGACGAAATTTTTGTAAGGTGAGTGGATTGTAACGACCCGAACTTTCGTAAATATTATATTATTGTAAAATGACCATTTTGCCCCTAAGGGGGGAAAAAGTTGACTCTTGACCCAGGGAATATTTAGGACTTTGACCTATGACCGTGACATAGTTTGGGACGTCACGAGTTCGTAGGCAGGTGGCACGTCGAAAACGGACGTACGACGAAAAAGTTATGGTCACGGAAGTAAAATCGATTAATCGAACGAACTGAGGTTCGAAATAAAATAATAATATAATATAAGAATCTGATTTAAAAATCAAACCAATCTGGACCCTTGGATGAGTGACACGTGTCACTCATCCCACACACCCCTTTTCCCCAAATTCTGGATCTTGTTCCTATTGGCTACATTTTTAAATAATTCTTTTCCCTAACAACATTCTGGCCATTCATCTCAGCCTATGACTCATCTGGGCCGTTGACTTCATCACCTTCTCTCTTTTTATTTGGTCAGAACCTCACTCTCCCTTTCACTTTCGTTTTCTCTCATGCCGTGAGAAAGACTCACTGTCCTTCAACAAACACACATCCAGGCCACCCTCTCTGCCTTGCTCCACCACTAGACCACCACCAGACACCAACCACCACTACCACGGCCGGCCTGCACGACCCAAAAACCCCCCAGACCCGAAAGGAAACAAAACAACCCAAAATCGTCCAACCGACCAAACCTCCACCTCTGGGCTCGAACAAACGTAGGGTTAGGAAAACAAGGACAACAGAAGGACTGAGGAGTGGACACAACGACGTACGGCGGCTGTAAGTCCAGAAACTTGATTAGGTCCGATTTTCATCCCTATTTCGAAATGGTTAGTTTTGACATTAGGTTTCATTTTTCTTCTCTGAGACGTGTCTTAGGGACTCAGACGACCAGTTTGGACCAAGGTTAGTGGCCGGAATCTGGACGTGTCGCCAGAAAAGATGAATAGAGTTCTCAGCCAACTTTCCCGTTAATTTCAGGTATTTTCTTCGCCCTAAAAGCTAATTTTGAGTCCATAGAACTGTCGAGGAGGTTGTGACGAGTCTATAGGACCAAGTTTGATCGAAAATGATGGCCGGAAGCACGATTTGTGATCTAGTCAAGCCGTGGGTCAACGGCGACCCGGTTTTCTGTAGATTGGGTTGACCCGGTACTGTAGCTGATGACGTCATCATGCTGACATCAGCAGTGACGTCATGATGTCATCATCATGTCCGAAAACAGTCAGACCATGGAACAATGGGCAGGTGATACGTGTCCTCTGACACTGTTAGTGCTGACGTCAGCAGTGACGTCATGCTGACTTCAGTATTACTGTAGCCGAGTTGACCAACCCTTTGACCAGGCACGTGGGGGCTCATGTGAATAGTAATTATTGTGGGACCAGTACCATTTTTAAAGTTTCAATGATACGAATCTAATGGCGGTGGTTTCGTGTCAATTGGAGATCGTTAGGTTGGTCAAATTAGGGTTTGAAGCCTTGGAAAGCGTGTTCGGACGGCTTTCCCGGACCAGTTTCAGTCTAGGGTTTCTTGGTTGTTTAGTAGGGACTTATAGTGACCCTTACGTATGCTTTGGACATGACAGGAATCGTGCTTTAGCACTCGGACAGGGTTATACGCTCGGTTTTGTAGCGGGATTGTACTGTGAGTGGGCCTTTGATTTCACTAAACCTTGGCATGCATAACTGTTTTCCTTTATATATATATATGTGATTCAAGCAAAAGTATCTGTTTATCTTGAGTTATGTTTATGGCATGTATTACGATGTTTGGGTATGAGACCCGTCTGGTTGGTTTATGCACTGTTTGAGTCAAAAATATGTATATGGATTTCGATGATTATCTTTAGTATTGCACTGTATAGGTCTACCCTAGCGATATTGTCTCCTCCGGATGAGGGTACCCTGGAGTGGCCACAACACATTGCCTGCGAGGGGTCATTGAGCATGATTGCTATTATTGGACGTCTGGGACGTTTGGCATCTCGGATGCCATACTCGGACTAGGTTCGGGATTTGGACTCGGGATTGAGACCCCGGGTGGCACGCGTAGCCTTGGGACTGTGACATTATTGGACGTCTGGGACGTCAGACATCTGGGATGTCAGGGTTGGGATGTATAGTGCAGTGACTGAGGTTATGATTATGGTTATATTATTCTGCTTATGTATATATGATATGATATGATATGATATTATGGGTTTTGATACTGGTGCATGCTTTTCGGAAAACATAGGGGAAAAACTATATGTTTTCGATATGATGAACTGTTTTATAAACTTGAGTTTTGGCCCACTCACCCTTAATGTTTTATTAACCCCTCCAGGCCGTGCTATTGAGGAGGAAGAGGATCCCGAGGAAGAGGCATAGGTTTACGTTGCGCACCTGAACCCTACTGCTGCATAGGTTGGCACGTAGAATGTCTAGAGTCGTGCTCAATAACTTGTATTTGGAAACTATCCCTTATCTGACACTATTTGTATTCGGATAATATGTATGACTTAAATTTGGATATTTATGCATTTGATGTTCCCTTAAGGGTATGTTTGGTATTTTGAGGTCGAGTGTCAAACGGGAGCAGGGCACGTCCCCGGGTGGTCCTAGGGGGAGCGGGGCGGGCCCTGTCATGGATGATACGGATTTTAATGGTTTTGGGGCTGAGGCCCGAGATTTGAGAAAAAGGAAATAAGTTCTGTTTTCGTAATTGAATATGTAATGGTTTTATGACATGGGTTTAATATGCATGCATTGGTTTTTGAATGAAGGGTATAAAAATGTCTTTTTGATAAATTGTTTTCTACTTATCTTTTATTTTTGTCCACTCACAGTCTTTTGTGTTTCCGATACCCCCCAGGTTATTTCGGTGAGGGCTGTTGGTAGAGAGACGGAGATATCACACACTCCATCCACAGTAGATTCTGCGCGCTCTGGGAAGGCCGGTACTTATGGACGGTTCATTTTGGGAATCCCTTGTCTAGCTTATGTGTTACATAGAGGTTGGACGTCAGTTTAGCCTTCGTGTCACGCGTAAGTTAGACGGGAACATCACTTAGCCCTAAATCCCGGGGGATTTGGGGTGGGTCAAGTCATGATGTCTCGGTCTTAGCTACACCTCGTATCCGCGATCAACTTGAAGGGCATTAAAAACCATAAAAGTTGTGAGTGTACGAAATAAATAATTTAATAAAACGCATTTCAAAAAAGACATTTATGCCCTTCACTTAAAACTATGCATGCATACGAAAACCAGTTAATTCAAATATCATAAAAACCGTTTAGAAAACCAAAGTCATTTCTTTCCTCAAATCATTAGGGTCTTAGTACAAAACCATAAAATCAACCTAGTGTGGGAACTCAGCCCAAATCCAAATAGGCGACTACCCAAATCCATAAGCACAGAAATACCATTTCATAAAACCAATAAATTATGTTTACCAAATGCCCGTCCTCAGCATCCCAAATGCCTAGCGTCCCAGACGTTTGACGTCTGAACGTCATATCTCACGATCTAAGCAATGGGTGCAACCCTAGGTCTCTCCGGGTCAATTTCTGACATCCCAGATGTTTGTTGTCCCAAACGTCTAATAATAGCAATCCTGCTCCCGAGTCACTATACGGTCCAGTCGCTCTGTGCAATGAACCATTGCAGGCAATGCGTTGTGACTTCCCCAGTGTCCCAGACATCTGGAGGAGACCACCCACATATCCTCATATAAGAATGGTACATGGAAAACAACTTTATAAAATCATTTCAAAACATGTCAAAGGGGCCAAGCTTGAAATTTCCATAAAACCATAAAAATCCAGAAAATCTGATTTCTAAAATCCAAATCCATTTTAGGGTCTTCGAACCCAAAATCACATTTGTAAACCACAAATGGGTCTCATGCCCGATATCATAATCAACTGGGCCTCTAGCTCGATCATGTAAACCAAATGGGCCTTCAGCCCGACATTTCATTAAATCAAATGGACTCCCAGTCCGATAGTTTCCAAATCAAATAGGTCTCATGCCCGATTTCATATTTCCAAATCCCAAAATCAGTTCATCAAACCATCGTTGAACACAAGCATGTATAAACATAGTATAAATCAATAACCTCGAAATACGTGCAATTACGTAAATCTTAAACACCACAAATATACGTATTCATAGAATTCAAAGCATAGATAATAAACATATAAAACAATTATGCATACATCATATTTTGGAAGCAAATGTCCACTCACAGACCGTCCTAACTGCCGTCACGATACGCATGCCATAAACCTCCATGAGGCTAAATCACCAACTCTGGGAATTCCAATCCTGTCCAAATCAAAATCGAAGGTCACAAATCAACGATACAAGTCTATAGGATAAAACCCCAAAACTCTTGGAAAAGTTAATGTGTCCTGGACACGTTTCCTGAGGTGAAAAACCTCGATTTGACCCACCTAACGATCTTTAATCGACCCAAAACCACCACCATTGGATCCGGATCGTCAAAACCTTACAAATGAAACTAGTCCTACCTCGAAATTCGCTCTCAAGCGCCCCCACATGAGTGGTCAATGAAAAAGTCAACGTTGCGGACATCAGCAAAGTCAACGCTGATGTTAGCGGTTAACGGTCAAGCTAAACGGTTGACGTCATCACTGACATCACCCCCTGTAACTCTGACTGTGCCACGTGTGAACCTGCCACTAGTCCACGTCACTGAAATGTTAGTGACATATGGCAGCCCGTGATTGGGCCACGTCACTAACATGTCAATGCTGACTTGGCACTGACATGTGACACGTGTCGCTCCAGGACTCGTCCCAGTTTGACAGCTGTCAGATGATAACGTCATATCGTCTACAACATCTCGACGGGTCCTCTATAACGGGTCGCCAGTACCCGCGACCCGACCCGATCCTAAAACCCTTATTCCTTCACCATTTCCTTCCGTTCTTCATCCTATGGCTTCATCTAGCCATTTCCAATCGATCTACAGGGTCAAAACCAAGAATTCAGGACGGGATCATACCTGTTCGAAGGTGAACAGTAAATTCCACTGTAACTCTGTTCTGGAGTCGACTCCGGCCATCATGATCCTCGATTCCAAGCCCAACTCATGTCCTCAGGAACCTTACCATGACCACATCACAACTGAGCTACCCTCAGCTCGTGGTTCGTCGTCCTTTCTCGTTAACGTCATCGTACTACCGCCACACTGAGTGCGAAACAAATCAATCCTAAATCCTACTCAAACTAAGCAATCGTCACTAATCTTCGCTCGAGTCAGAAGGGCTCTACCACCGTCATACTCCACGACTCTAGTGTGACCATTCCGACAATCCAAATGAGAAAATGAACGTTCCCCAAACGTTCCCCGGTTTTCAACAACCACCAATAAATCTAGTCTCGATGGTAGTACCTACCACGGATTCGTGCAGCCACAACCCACACACAACACCACCGAGATTCTGAACCTCAGCGGTCACCTCACCGCTGGCGCCAACTGCTCAACACATAACGTCCACTGATCGGTCCACCTCGGAATTCGATCAACAAGTACTACTCTCCTAGTCACTCATCCCATCTATAGCTAACTAGGGTTATTGTAACTCGGCTGCTAGCTGCAACATGCCTATCTCTAGTGACCCAAAAACCAGTAATCATAATCTGAGGACCTCATCCCCTCGTAACTCTACGGTTCTCACCCTCTCGCAATTCTACGGCTAGGAACTACTGGTCTTCACAAGAACTCGACCAAACTCAGTGCCTAACACCGCACCACTGCTACATGTCGTAATCGTATCCTACCACGTTGCACAACAATTACTCTGGGAATCCTCTGCCATTCGACATCCCTTCAGGATTCGACACCTCTAAACGTGGAATATCACTCCAAATAGGGTCAACGTCCCTATTCCACCCAGCCTCAACGAAAGTCCTCGTGCGTCTGACTGCTCCGAGCAGCACAATCTAGATCCTTGCAGTTCTATAGTGGACGACTCTCACGTCCGACCTCAACTAATTCCACGTGGCTCCAATCTACGTCATCCTGACCTCTCGACAATCCCGACTTTCAAGGCGTCTCACGGTGTCTACTGGTCCACTGGATCCTATCTCTAGTAATGCCACAGACCTAAGCCATCAGATTCGCACGAACATCGATCCTCTTTGAGGTTCCAACCTCTCGAAAAATGTGGTAACCTACACCAAGCAAACCCTAACCATCGAACCTCGAGCTAAACGTAATCTAACTAGGGTTCAATTCCACTGAATCCTCGTACTAATACCCTACGTATCAGGTTGAAGACGGGCTATTACGACTACAGAGACATCACATCCTCGGCCTGCAGGCACACCAAAAGCGCAAAACCCGCTCTGATACTAACTGGTATCAGAATACCATGAGTATCATATGAGCCAACCCCACTCTGATACCAACTTGACAGGACCTGTCCCAAATCCCCCAGAATTAACGTGGGATGCGCCTGCTCCAGTCTGACACAAAGTATCATACTAGGGATAATTCCATCCTTTGCCCAACCAGGATTATCAGAGAGCTCCAAGATCAGGAGGAGGAATGTGATGTCTCGTCTCTACTACAACCTGCATCCGTGAACAACCTGAAGGGCATTCAAAACACGAAAAGTTGCGAGTGGACAAAACAAAAGTTTTATAAAAACATTTTCATTAAAAAGACCTTTATGCCCTTCACTAAAAAGTATGCATGCATTCGAAAACCATTGATCAAACCGTACATTAGGACCTTGGCCCAAAATCCAAAATAAGGAACCCAGAACGAGTCTCCTTCTCAAAACATGAAACATAGGGTCTCAGCCCAAATTTGATACACGTGGATCTCAACCCAAAATCACCTCAGTAAAATCTCATACACATATACATATATACATATATAACCCATCCTAGACATCCTCTGATGTCAACTCGGGGCACACAGCCCCTAGGGAACAAATCCCCGATATATGTCACGATTTCTCTATATGTAAGTATGCATACTACTCGGGATCTCACTCCGAGTTTACTCCTAGGAATTCTCCATCTGGGAGGCTCTGCCTTCAGATCTAGTCCGAGCATCTCTCCAGAATCTAGTTTGGGACCACATCATAACTCCCACTCTTGAAATGGGCTCTCTGTGGGGAACACGCATTCCGGGTAGTCGATCGTGACTCTCCAAGTCGACGTCTGGCGGAGACCAATCACATCATAAAGGAGGGTATATACATACTAGTATATGAAACCACAAATGGGACTCACGCCAGATACCACAAGTCAATTGGGCCTCCAGCCTGAACGTATGACTTAACAGGGCATGTAGCCCGATTTCACAATTAACTTGGACTCAAGCCCAAACTCTTAAATCAACGGGGTGCCGAGTCCGATACCTCAGGGTCAGTCACGATTCTGATCATAGCGATGCGTGCAACCATCAATCCAGAACCGCTCTCAATCCTGTTATGTCGTCGTGAACATATCATTGCCGCGACCATCTCTAGGACATGGTGTGTAACGACCCGTCCCAAATTTTGGGATTAGATTTATGACTAATCATGATTAGTGAGGTTAATCGGTGATTAGTGGGGTACTTTCCGACGGACCGTACGAAATGACGATTTTTCCCCTAGACTGGTTCATAGACGGGTGACCGTGACCGTGATGTAGTTCGGGACGTCACGAGTTCATAGACAGGTGGCACGTCCGATTCTGACATTCGAGGAAGAAGTTATGACGTTCGCAAGTTCAAGGGTATTTTGATAATTTAGTTAAAAGGGACAAATAGTTGACTTTTGACCTGGGAGGTCCGATGGTCGAAGGGCAAGGATTGTTAAGTAGATCGGGTCGATACGAATCCGTAGACAGACGGCACGTCAAATTCGGATTTTGAACGGGAAAGTTATGGGTCACGGAAGTTTGATTTTACAATTGCACGTATTACGAGGTGAAGACACTTGGCATATCTGATTGGGCAGATATTTAGGTGGGACCCAAGGATGAGTGACGAGTGTCACTCATCCCATTAGCCCAAACCTCCAATTAGGTGATCTAAGATGTTATTGGTCCAATTCCTTTATTTAATAATTTTCCCTAACCACTTTCAATCCTAGCCCTTCATCTCACCTTTCCCCTTCATCCTAGCCGTCCAATCCTCCTCCCTCACACTTGAACACCAGCCATCCTCCCTCTATGTCTTCTCACAAACCCGAAACCACCATTTTCCCATTTTCTTGAACAAACACCCACACCACACCTCACCACCACCATTACCTTGCATCAACACGGTCGTGTGAGGAATGACGAAGGACTGAGAAAGACAGGGACGGTGGTCCACGGCGGCTCACGGCGAGGGAGTAAGTCGACCAAACCCGAGAGCCCTTTTTAATATTCAAAAATTGAAAGTTTGGTTTTGGTTCATGATTTGAGCTCCTTTCAATTCTAATGAGACCTAGGGACCAAGGAGTCATGAAGAGGATCGTTTTGGATGGAAATGAGTGGCTAAAAAGTCAAGGAACCAAGCTTGATGTTCAAGCTCACGGCTTGTCCATGGAAGGTGAGTTTTTATTGGGTTTTCAAGTGTTTTTAATAGCTAGAAGGATTGGGTTTGATGTTA
This sequence comes from Prinsepia uniflora, assembly GCA_032719365.1. Classification (NCBI taxonomy): domain Eukaryota; kingdom Viridiplantae; phylum Streptophyta; class Magnoliopsida; order Rosales; family Rosaceae; genus Prinsepia; species Prinsepia uniflora. Next base: position 29,865,367 of record CM064863.1, read on the forward strand.
GGAAGGTTTAGGAATCAAAAAGGGAAAGATTGGATTGAAAATAGAAGAGATTAGACGTTGAACCGGCCACGCCGGTCCAAACCGAATTGGTCTGGTTCGAACTAGGTGGACCGGCTGGTTCACGCGAGGAAGAAGAATATGAACAGTGACGCGTGGCTCCCACGCGTAGCCACTTCAGGCGGCGTGTGTGGGCGCGTGGCCCACTTTCTGGGGAAGTGTTCAAGACACAAAATCATCTATACAATGTAACGAACATTTTGGGACTGGTTTCGTGTCGATCAAACATCGTTTCAATATGTTTTGGGGTGTTTGAAGGTTTAGGATCGACTTTAAAAATAGTTAAAAATTCCAGAAAATTACGGGGCTTTAGTGAGAGGTTAATTAAGTAGTTAGTAACCCTCTATTATGATTTGGACAGGTTTGGGAGTTCCGGTGACGGTGGTTGGCACGGGAGAGTCGTATGACACGCTTATCGAAGCGACAGCTCAGGCGGTCTTTGTGTGGACCTTGTTTTCTAAATTGGTGCATGCATAAATGTTTATTATATGTTTTAATACTTATTTTGTGATGCCATGAGTGCATTTGTGTGTGGTTACATATTGGCATGTATTTCGAGGTTTCGGCCTTATACGGTGCCTATATGGGTCTGTATTTCTACGATGGTTTAAATGAAATGATTTTGAGTTTAAAAAGTATAAACTCGGGCATGAGACCCGTTTGGTTTTGTCTCGGGCATTTGAACCTATTGATCACCTACGGGTCTGAGTCGGGGCTGCGGCGGGTGCTATGTGCACGGCGACGGACGATACGACGCTCGCCTCCGGACTGGGATGTGTTCCTTCTGGAGAGGTCACGATGCACGATCCGTTGTCGGGCAGTTGATGGTGACAGGACCCACCCCGATTATCACCTCGATAATCGGGAAGCATCCTGCTCCCGTCTGACAATCGAATCCAAAAGACCGGAAAACCAAATAATATTACAGCATACCCATTGTCAGACCAAGGAGATTAAACAAACACAACCGACTGGACCTCAAGTCCTTAGTTTCACAGAGCATAATATTACAAAACAAGTTAAAGAACAAATCCTACTCTGTGAACTAACTACTCCGCAACGGAAAACTCTATGCCTCTGCCTTTGCCCCGGCGCTAGCCCCCGAACTTGTACCACGACCTGGAGGGTAGTTAAAACAACAAAGTGTGAGTGGACCGAAACAAAAGTTTGCAGAAAATAGTTTAATGAAATCGGGGTTCGCCCTCCAGTTTTATAACACGCATGTATAACCAGATATTCAAAAACCGCGTATTAACATTTGAAAACTCTTTTACCGAAACACATGTAAAACGTTACAGAAAAAAACCATCACAACTCGTGTAATATAACATAATATTACCAAAATCCAGAATCGTCATTTGCAACATCATTTACGCAAACCAAGTAAAAAGTGAATCAATAATCACAATTAAGCCGTTGGACCCATCCAAGTCTTTAAACTCAATATCAGGCCTTCCCGGGATATCAACGAGTCTTTAAACTCAAAACATAATCAATAGGCCTCGGGGGTATCACCATAACCGAGTCTTTAAACTCACGAGTCTTTAAACTCAATTTACCAGGCCCGCCCCCGTCATCAATTAACCAGGTCTTTAAACCCAAAACCAGATCCAACAATCAACCGGGTCTTTAAACCCAAAACCATTTATAAACACAATAAACCAGGATTCATCATGATCCGTTTTCCAAAAAAAAATCATTCCGAAATCACATCTTGCCATAACAGGACTTATGTCCGAATTCACATGCAAATTCCAAAACATGCAATTCCCTAAAGTTACTTCACAATGATAATCAAAACATCATAAATATGTAACATGCATAACCATATCCATATACTTCATCAAAACATCATTCATGCATAGGAGAAAATTGTAACCTCGAAATGCGTGAAATACGATATTTACCTCGAAAAACGTGAAACCACATAAAACCGAAATAGCATATTTATCATCATATAATCATAAGTGAAAACACAAGATAAGTAAGTAAAATAGTCATGCATGCACAATTTGGAAATCAAAAGTCCACTCACGGTTTTAGGACGCGTCAATCGCGCCCCGTGCGCTCCTCAGTAGCTTCGGAAATGTCCGGGCCTGTAAAAACGTACAAGGAGGGTTACAATCATCCTCAAATAGCTCGTATGATTTTCCCTAATTTTTCTGGATTTTTCGACGAAATAAACCTTAAGGACCTAAACTTCCGAACTCCCGAAATTATCCCGAACGACTCCCGAACAACTCGAACCCTAAAGGTAAAATGTTAAAAACATTAAAAGGAAGAAAACCTCAGTTGACCGTGATCGGAGAGAACCTCACACGCGCCGTCACGCGCCGCCCAAAGTGGCTGCGCGTGTGGGCCACGCGCCTGCTTCAGTGACATTGCTACAGTGTCACCATCTTCAACCCGCGTGTTCAACCCGTCTAATTAACCATCCATTCTCACTCAATTGGTCTTGTTTTTTATCCTAACTTGTTCCATAATCGATTAATTAGAGTTCTAAGTCATTTAATTACTTTGACATGCCCCAAATCGATCAACCCAGACCCGAACAGACGAACGGGTCATCACTTAGTACTCACCCAAAACAGTTCCATTATCCAATTAACTTCACCAGTAGCTTAAGGGGACCTAGACGAGCCAAACCATCCAACCAATTGACCCCAAACTAACCTGGAAGTCGTCGTCCTCAAGCTCGACAATCCTCAGAACCAGGGAACTCAGTTCTTGGCCAATTCGTGAGTGCTGTCCTTAGAAATCGATGTGGTCGATTTCCTTTTGCTCCCAGAAGACTAATACGGCCCTTGGTTTCGCTCAAAAGGCCCCACAATTTGATCTTCGATTTTCCTTCCAAACTGGTTTTTCTCTGAACTGGAACTTGGGTTCCTGGGCAATCCGTGCTCAAATCCCTTCAACTCTTGCACGGTCGTGTTTCTGTCACTCCCAGAAGGCTCCCTCTGTATTTAGATTGGTCCCAAAACCCGTAGAAATCAAATTATGAGTTTTCCCCCCAAAAACCAGAAAATGGTTCTTCACGGTTTCTCTCAATCTCAGCCCTCACACTGATGCACAAATGACCCCAACTGAAACCTCTCTCCACTCCCATACACGGTTAATCGATTCAAACAGCCAGCAACTCGTGGGAGACCAACTGAGGTCTCTGAAAATGGTTTCCCGCAAACACATAAACCATGGCCATTCTTTACTCCTCCCGTGCTCTGAGCTCTGTTCAGGTCACCCATGTGTGCTTCCCACTGCCTCAATTCACATAAACAAAACCCACTCACCAGTCCACTTAGGCCATAAACAATTACACGCACAAAACACCACGGCATGGTCGTGTATTCTGTTTTTCACGGTGGTGAACAGTAACCCATGTAAAAAGACCAAAATGCCCTCCAACTTCCGTGACCCGTAACTCGGTCATCCGATGTCCGTTTCACGCGTGCCGCCTGTCGTTGTACTCGGGGCTTCGAGACGAATCTAATGGTCTTCGAGTCATGTTGATATCAATTGTCAAACAAAAAGTCAACTTTTCTCCCCCTAGTCGTCCAAATTACGATAATGCCCCTAGACTTCCGAATGTCATAACTTTCACCTTGTTCGTCCGAATTGGACGTGTCACCTGTCTATGAACTCGTGACGTCCCGAACTACGTCACGGTCATCATTCAACGTCCGTTCGACCCCCCAATCAAAAAGTCAACAAATTGACCATAAGAATCACAAGGGTAAAAACGTCATTTTATTCATTATTTTACAATATTACATTTTTCAAACTTCTGGGGCGTTACAATCTCCCCCGCTTAAGAAATTTCGTCCCGAAATTTCAAGGAAACAAATAGGGGAATTGTTCTCGCATCTGCGCCTCGGGTTCCCATGTGGCTTCCTCCACATTCTGGTTCCTCCAAAGAACCTTTACCAGAGGAACGGTCTTCCGGCGTAGCACCTTATCCTTTCGGTCCAAAATCTGTACCGGCTGTTCTTCAAAACTCAAGTCCTCTAGGAGTTCAATAGGTTGTTCCTCCAGTACATGAGATACATCGAACGCGTATTTCCGCAACAACGACACGTGGAAAACATCGTGGACCTTCGAAAGTTCTGGTGGTAATGCTAACCTGTAGGCAACTTGGCCAATCCTCTCAGTAATCTCATAAGGTCTGATAAAACGAGGGCTCAAATTTCCTCGACTGCCAAATCTCACTACACCTTTCCAAGGGGACAGTTTCAGAAATACCCGATCTCCGACCGCAAACTCAAGATCTCGAATCCGATGGTCCACATAGCTCTTTTGTCTGTCTTGGGCTGCCTTGAGCCGATCTCTGATGAGTTTGACCTTCTTTGTTGTCAATTCCACCAATTCGGATTTAGTCAATTTCCTTTCACCCACATCCGTCCAACACAACGGGGTTCTGCACTGCCGTCCGTATAAGGCTTCGTAAGGAGCCATCCCAATGCTCGCCTGATAGCTGTTGTTATAGGAAAATTCCATCAAGGCTAGGTGTGATTCCCAAGTGCCTTGAAATTGCAAAACGCAAGCTCGCATCATATCCTCCAATATCTGGATGGTCCGCTCAGACTGGCCGTCAGTCTGAGGATGAAACGCAGTTTCGTCCCAAAGGCTTCCTGTAGACTTTGCCAAAACCAAGAAGTAAACCTCGGGTCTCTGTCAGAAACTATGGATTCTGGAGTACCGTGCAACCGGACGATCTCATCGATAAACAATTGAGCCAACTGGGTCATCCTGAAGTTCTCTCGCACCGGCAAGAAATGAGCTGATTTCGTAAGCTTGTCCACAATCACCCAAACTCCATCGTGACCTCTGGGTGTCTTAGGAAGTCCAAACACAAAATCCATCGTTAGGTGATCCCATTTCCATTCCGGGATAGGTAGTGGTTGCAAGGCTCCGTAAGGTCGTTGTCTCTCAGCCTTCACTTGCTGGCAAATCAGACACCTGCTGACAAACTCGGCAATCTCTCGTTTCATACCCGGCCACCAATAGTGTTCTCGCAAGGTACGACACACCTTGGTCCCACCAGGATGCATTGCGTAGGCCGAACTATGAGCCTCGTCCAAGATCTCCTTCTTCAGTGCCTCAACGTCGGGCACACACCACCGTCCTTCTTTTAGTAAGGCTCCATCCTCCCTAACTGTGAAATCTAGCCGTTCACCGGCTTCCACTTCAATCCGAAGCACACACGAGACATGATCTTGAGATTGGGCCTCAACGATCCGATCGATTAGGAGTAGTCTCACATGAAAGTTAGCCAGCAAGACACCTTGGCTATCCAGTCCCAAATCAATGCTAGTCTTGCGGAGTTCAACCAAAAGTGGCAAATGAACCGTCCGTAGGTGTGCTACAGAATACGTCGACTTCCGGCTTAGAGCATCAGCCACCACATTGGCTTTTCCAGGGTGGTACTCAATCGTGCAATCATAATCCTTAATTAGCTCTAGCCACCATCGTTGCCTCACATTTAAGTCCTTTTGAGTGAACAAGTACTTCAGGCTCTTGTGATCCGTGAACAACCTGCAAGTCGCACCATAAAAGTGATGTCTCCAAAGTTTCAGCGCATGCACAACAACAACTAACTCCAAGTCGTGCGTAGGATAATTGCGCTCATGCGGCTTCAACTGGCACGAAGCATAGGCAATCACTTTCCCATGCTGCATTAGTACACATCCCAATCCCTGTAAGGATGCATCACTGTACACCTCAAATTCTCCGCTGTCGTCTGGAAGGGTCAGTATAGGAGCAGATGTCAACCTTTCCTTTAGCTCCCGAAAACTACGCTCACAATCGCCATCCCAGACAAACTTGACTCCCTTCCGCGTCAGTCATGTCAACGGGGCATCAATGGTAGAGAAACCCTCTACAAACCTCCTGTAGTAGCCAGCCAAACCCAAGAAACTTCTGACTTCAGTGACGGTCTTCGGTTGTTCCCACTTCGCCACTACCTCAATTTTCTGAGAATCCACACTGATTCTGCCAGTTACGATCATATTCCCCAAGAAACTCACGCTCGTCAACCAAACCTGACACTTGCTGAGCTTCGCATACAACTGATTTTCCCTCAAGGTACCTAGCACCATCCTTAAGTGCTCCTCGTGCACTTCCGCACTCCTCGAGTAGACTAGAATATCGTCGATGAACACGATGACGAAGTGATCCAAGTATGGCTGCAACACTCGGTTCATCAGGTCCATAAACGCTGCGGGTGCGTTTGTCAAACCGAAAGGCATCACAAGGAACTCATAATGACCATAACGGGTTCTAAAGGCTGTCTTGGGTACATCCTCATCCTTAACCCGCAACTGATGATACCCAGAACGAAGATCGATTTTGGAGAAGTACTGCGCTCCTCGCAGCTAATCGAACAAGTCATCGATCCGAGGCAACGGGTATTTGTTCCTGACTGTTACTTTATTCAGTTGCCTGTAATCGATGCACAGTCTCAAAATCCCATCCTTTTTCCTCACAAACAACACTGGGGCTCCCCAATGGGATACACTCGGTCTGATAAACCCCAACTCAAGTAACTCTTGCAACTGCGCCTTCAGTTCTTTCAACTCGGCTGGCGCCATACGATACGGAGTCTGAGAAATAGGTTGCGTACCTGGAACAAGATCAATAGTGAACTCGACATCTCGATGCGGTGGCAATCCCGGTAGATCCTCCGGAAAGACATCCGGGAACTCCCGTACTATCGGTATATCCTCCACTCTCAAAGGTGCAGCTCGTGCGTCCATCACTCGAGCTAAGTATCCCTGGCACCCTTTCCTCAACAACTTACCTGCCTTCAGGGCTGAAATCACTCCGACAAGAGTTGCTCGCTGTATTCCCTGAAAAGTGGTTTCATGTAAGCCTGGACGCTGAAAAGTAACCTTCTTATCGACACACTCGATAGAAGCATGATGATGCGTCAACCAATCCATTCCCAAAATGACATCAAAGTCGTGCAAGTCCAGGAGTATCAAGTCTGCTACCAAACCAACGTCACCTACCATCATGGGACACTCCCGCAACACTTGATTTACTACAAATACATCTCATGTGGGCGTACTCACACCCATGTCACAGTCCAGTGCGAACACCCCTCTACCCGCCAACAATTCACAATCCCGCGATATAAACGAATGAGTAGCTCCGGGATGAATTAAAGCACAAACATTATGTCCAAAGATCATGAGTGTACCTGTCACAACACCAGGTGCTGCCATGGCCTCCTGCTGCGTAACAGCAAAAACTATGGCCTGTGGTACAGCTGCTCACCCATGGCCCCGGCCCCTCTGTCCACTAGTCGCTCCAGCACCACCTCCTCTAGTACTCCCGGTCCTAGAAACTGCAGCTGTGTTCCGTCCCTGCTCTGCTGCACCCCGACCTGCGCCACCACCATGTGGAAAAGATGGGCACTCCCTCCGATAGTGGCCCCGCTCGCCATAGAAGAAACAGATAACGTTGGAAGCATCTCGAGCAAAACCACCACTCTGCCGTCCTGTGGAAGCAACCGAAGTCGCGCTCGCCTGCGGAGCAGTCTTTGCCCTAGGCGCTCTGAATCCGGGACTCTGAAAGTTACCAGGCCTGCCATAACGATCATTGCCTGCAGATGAGGCTCCACCATAACGTCCCTTCTTCGGGGCTCTCTGACCATACGATCCAGGATATGAACGCTCTCGACGTTGTCCACCACCAGAGTACTGTGGACATGTCGGGAGACTAGCCTCAACCCGCACTACGGTATCAGATAACTCCCTAAGAGTAGTAAAAGCTCCGGCCGTCACAATGGCCCGTATCTCACCCCGTAGGCAAGGCTCAAACCTACGACATTTCTCAGCCTCAGTAGAAACAAAGGTAGGAGCAAAACGGGCTAGCATCTGAAATTTCTGCTCATACTCAGCTACCGACATGCTCCCCTGTTGGAGCTGCAGAAACTCGGTCTCCCTAGCGTCACGGAATGAATGGGGATAATAATACTCGAGAAACCGTTCACGAAAGGTCTCCCAAGTCACCGTACGGGCATCCTAACCCGACAACTCCAGAGTATACCACCACTCATAAGCAGATCCATCAAGTAAAAATGTGGCCAACACCACTCGCTCCTCAGAAGGACAGTGCATCACAGTAAAAATCAGCTCAAACCAAGAAATCCAACGGTGAGCACCCTCAGGATCCGCTCTACCACTAAACAGCGTAGCACCAAGACGCTGGGCTCGCTCAATCGAAGCACTCTCGGCATCACTATCAGGTCGTGGAGGGGGTTCACGTCGCGGAGGCATGGCCGATCGTCCTTCTCTGAAAGAGGCATAAGTTAGTACAATAATCGAGGCACACCCAAGTGCCAGACACGAACCGTAAACCTATGCTCTGATACCAATTGACAGGACCCACCCCGATTATCACCTCGACAATCGGGAAGCATCCTGCTCCCGTCTGACAATCGAATCCAAAAGACCGGAAAACCAAATAATATTACAGCACACCCATTTTCAGACCAGGGAGATTAAACAAACACAACCGACTGGACCTCAAATCCTTAGTTTCACAGAGCATAATATTACAAAGCAAGTTAAAGAACAAATCCTACTCTGTGAACTAACTACTCAAACGGAAAACTCTATGCCTCTGCCTCTGCCTCGGCGCTAGCCCCCGAACTTGTACCACGACCTGGAAGGTAGTTAAAACAACAAAGTGTGAGTGGACCGAAACAAAAGTTTGCAGAAAACAGTTTAATGAAATCGGGGTTCACCCTCCAGTTTTATAACACGCATGCATAACAAGATATTCAAAAACCGCATATTAACATTTGAAAACTCTTTTACCGAAACACATGTAAAACATTACAGAAAAAAAACCATCATAACTCGTGTAATATAACATAATATTACCAAAATCCAGAATCATCATTTGCAACATCATTTACGCAAACCAAGTAAAAAGTGAATCAATAATCACAATTAAGCCGTTGGATCCATCCGAGTCTTTAAACTCAATATCAGGCCTTCCCGGGATATCAACGAGTCTTTAAACTCAAAACATAATCAATAGGCCTCGGGGGTATCACCATAACCGAGTCTTTAAACTCAATTTACCAAGCCCGCCCCCGTCATCAATTAACCAGGTCTTTAAACCCAAAACCAGATCCAACAATCAACCGGGTCTTTAAACCCAAAACCATTTATAAACACAATAAAACAGGATTCATCATGATCCGTTTTCCAAAAAAAATCATTCCGAAATCATATCTAGCCATAACAAGACTTATCTCCGAATTCACATGCAAATTCCAAAACATACAATTCCCGAAAGTTACTTTACAATGATAATCAAAACATCATAAATACGTAACATGCATAACCATATCCATATACTTCAGCAAAACATCATTCATGCATAGGAGAAAACTGTAACCTCGAAATGCGCGAAATACGATATTTACCTCGAAAAACGTGAAACCACATAAAACCGAAATAGCATATTTATCATCATATAATCATAAGTGAAAACACAAGATAAGTAAGTAAAATAGTCATGCATGCACAATTTGGAAACCAATTGACCCCAAACTAACCTGGAAGTCGTCGTCCTCAAGCTCGACAATCCTCAGAACCAGGGAACTCAGTTCTTGGCCAATTCGTGAGTGTTGTCCTTCGAAATCGATGTGGTCGGTTTCCTTTTGCTCCCAGAAGACTAATACGGCCCTTGGTTTCGCTCAAAATGCCCCACAATTTGATCTTCGATTTTCCCTCCAAACTGGTTTTTCTCTGAACTGGAACTTGGGTTCCTGGGCAATCTGTGCTCAAATCCCTTCAACTCTTGCACGGTTGTGTTTCTGTCACTCCCAGAAGGATCTCTCTGTGTTTAGATTGGTCCCAAAACCCGTAGAAATCGAATTCTGAGTTTTCCCCCCAAAAACCCGAAAATGGTTCTTCACGGTTTCTCTCAATCTCAGCCCTCACACTAATGCACAAATGACCCCAACTGAAACCTCTCTCCACTCCCATACACGGTTAATCGATTCAAACAGCCAACAACTCATGGAAGACCTACTGAGGTCTCTGAAAATGGTTTCCCGCAAACACAGAAACCATGGCCGTTCTTTACTCCTCCCGTGCTCTGAGCTCCGTTCAGGTCACCCATGTGTGCTTCCCACTGCCTCAATTCACATAAACAAAACCCACTCACCAGTCCACTTAGGCCATAAACAATTACACGCACAAAACACCACGGCATGGTCGTGTACTCTGTTTTTCACGGTGGTGAACAGTAACCCATGTAAAAAGACCAAAATGCCCTCCAACTTCCGTGACCCGTAACTCGGTCATCCGATGTCCGTTTCACGCGTGCCGCCTGTCGTTGTACTCGGGGCTTCGAGACAAATCCAACGGTCTTTGAGTCATGTGGATATCAATTGTCAAACAAAAAGTCAACTTTTCTCCCCATAGTCTTCTAAATTACGATAATGCCCCTGGACTTCCTAATGTCATAACTTTCACCCTATTCGTCCGAATTGGACGTGCCACCTGTCTATGAACTCGTGACATCCCGAATTACGTCACGGTCATCGCTCAACGTCCTTTTGAACCCCAATCAAAAAGTCAACAAATTGACCATCCGAATCACATGGGTAAAAACGTCATTTTATTCATTATTTTACAATATTACATTTTTCGAATTTCCGGGGCGTTACAGATGTAGGCTCGACTTCGGAGTGCTGACGGTTCAGGATATCGATCGGTGATGAGAGCACCATGATCTTGTGGTGGTCGCCTCGGTTGATACGTTCACGACGACACCCTAGGATTGAGGGCGGTCCTGGATGGATGGTTGCACGCATCACTACGATCGGAGTCGTGAATGACCCTGAGATATCGAGCACGATGCCCAGTTGAGTCATGTGTTCGGACACGAGGCCCAGTTACGTTACGTTATGTTTGCGGGTCGATGACCCTAAATGGATTTCCAGGTTCATGACGGTTTATGGGGACCAGTATGAACCCTTGAAAGGTTTTTATGGTTCGTGACGGTTTATGGGGACCTGGCATGAATGTTTTTGGTATATATATATATATTCATATACTTCCTTATTTGGAATTTCTCCTCTAGGGAGGGTCGTTGGCCTAGGTGGACCACATAGTAGTCACGGAGCACTAACTGAGTGGAGTCGCCCCCGTTGGGTACCTTACTCTTAGGATGGCTTAGATTGTAACCTCAGGGAGGGTCATTGATCTACAGACATTGCCTGGGTGGACCCTGAGAGACTTGGGTTTGAGACCCCGAAAGCACGCTCGTAGCTTTAGATACCGTGACAGGATGGGTTTTATGATTTATATGTATATACTATATGATATGTGATGTGTACAGGTTTTGGGCAGAGTCCCACATGGATTTGGGCAGTGGCCTGTGTATTTGGTTTCATTATGATTTTGGGCTAAGACCCTAATAGTTCAATAAATGGTTTTTGAATGCATGCATGCTTTTTAGTGAAGGGTATAAACGTCTTTGATGAAAATGTTTTTATAAAATTATTGTTTTGTCCACTCAAAGCTTTTAAATGTTTTGACTGCCCTTCAGGTTGATCACGGATGTGGACTGTAGTAGAGACCGAGACATCACATACCTCCTCCAGATCCTGGCGTACTCTGAAGCCCGAGAGGGCTAAAGTACAAATTTCCCTTATCTGACACTCCGTGTCAGACAGGATCAGGAACGTCCCGCGTTAATCCCTAGGGGATTGGGACGGGTCCTGACATGGTGCACACGTCGCCGATCACTCTCCTATACCATCAGCACTCCGAAGTCGAGCCTCCAGTGGTTGCTCGACCATGAGACGTGCATCGTGTCCTCTCCGGAAGGAACACATCCCCAATCCGGAGGCGAGCGTCACGTCGTCCGTGGCTGTGCACACAGCACCTGTCGCCACCACGACTCAGACCCGTAGGTCATCAATAGGGCCACATGCCTGAATTAAAACCAAAACTAAATGGGTCTCATGCTCGATTTTACATTTTCAAAAACATTTCATTAAAACCGAAAGCATAAGCGCGTATAAGCACGTATAAAACCGAAAACCTCGAAGTACGTGCCCATACGTAATCACACACACAAAATGCACTCATGTCATCACAAAACATATATTAAAGTACTTATAAAATATTTATGCATGCATCGATTCATAAAAGAAAGTTCACTCACAAACCGTCCGGGCTGCCGCCTCGATACGCGCGTCGTACGCCTTTCCGGGTCAATCGTTATCTTCAGGATTTTTAACTATTTAATTAACCCCTCACTAAAGCCCCCTAATTTTCTGGGATTTTTAAATATTTTTAAACGCGATCATAAACCTTCGGACGTCCCGAAATATATCGAGACGGTCAGTCCTGTTTTCAACCTCCAGCTAACCAGTCCGACCAGCTGGTCCAGTTTTCTTCTACAATCCGGTCCAAGTGGATTGACGTGACCGGTCCAGGCCCCTAAACCGTTCAATATTCTTCCTTTTTCTTCCTAATCAATTCCATTCTTCCTATTTAATCCTTTGAAACCTAAATGTGCAAACCAAACCACATAAAACCTACAAAATCACCTCGGTCCAACATTTCCCTCAAGGTTAAGTTTTTCCAGATTTTCCCCAGGGCTTCACAGCCACGAACCACCATCCATAACCATGCTATTACCTTCCTAACAACCTATTACACCTATTATAATCACCTAAAATGGCCTATAACGTTTAAAATAAAAAAACGAAAGGAATTGGGCAAAACCGACTTACCGTGCACGATGTCTCTCCGCCGTCCACGGCGGCGCTGCTCCTGGCCAACCACTATTGTCCACCTGTCCTCACTTCAATCTCTTGGTCTCAAACATGGTTAGATGGTGGAAGGGTTTGGATGGGATGAAGGGTTGATCGGGTTTGGTTGGGGAAATGGTCGAACAAGAAAAAAGGAAGGAGATGCATGAATATGTTTGAGTGTACAATGGATGAGCGACACTTGTCACTCATCCATTGCGCCAGGGAAAAATATATGGGGCCCACTTGCTACCAAAAGTCCCTCGCCTCGTAAAATATGCAATAGTGTGTTCGAAATTCCATGAACCGTAACTTTTCCGTCAAACTTGTGAATTCGACCTCCTGCCTGTCTACGAATTCGTATCGACGCAACCTACGTAACGGTCCTCGAACCTCGACCATCGAACCTCCCGGGTCAAAAGTAAACTTTTTGCCCTCGTTCAGGGGTAAAATCGTGATTTCACCCTAAACATCCGTTAATCCTCGACTAATTTCCGATTAACGAGGCTAATCCATCATTAATCCCTAATTAATCCTTAAAATTAGGGATGGGTCGTTACAGGGTCGTTCCAGATTCTTCCCTAATTCCTCGATTCCACGTGTCGTCCTTTTTCGATTTGCATGAATAGTGCTAATTTCTATTTTTAACCCTAAACTTTTCCTTCAAACGTCCGATTTTGACGTGCCACATGTCTACGAACTTATGACGTCCCGGTCTACGTCAAGGTCATCGGTCAAGGTCAATTTGACTGCTAGGGTCAAAAGTCAACATTTTGTCCATTCCCATGGGCAAAACCTTTATTTCACACTGTCGGTCTGTGATTTCTCGACTAATCCCCGATTAGTCATGCTAATCCGCGATTACTCACTAAAATGATCCCGAAATTCAGGCTGGGTCGTTACAAGACTCCCCCCTTAAATACTTTCGTCCTCGAAATTCCAACTACCGCAGGTCCACATCCAACTGTGGAAATCGACGTCCTAAGTAGGAGTCCACATGTAACGACCACTCCTAAATTTTAGTCGAGGATTGTCGGACGTTCATGCTGAAACTTTTCCTTCAATAGTGCTAATTTCTATTTTTAACCCTAAACTTTTCCTTCAAACGTCCGATTTTGACGTGCCACATGTCTACGAACTTATGACGTCCCGGTCTACGTCAAGGTCATCGGTCAAGGTCAATTTGACTGCTAGGGTCAAAAGTCAACATTTTGTCCATTCCCATGGGCAAAATCTTTATTTCACACTGTCGGTCGGTGATTTCTCGACTAATCCCCGATTAGTCATGCTAATCCGCGATTACTCACTAAAATGATCCCGAAATTCAGGCTGGGTCGTTACAAGACTCCCCTCTTAAATACTTTCGTCCTCGAAATTCCAACTACCGCAGGTCCACATCCAACTGTGGAAATCGACGTCCTAAGTAGGAGTCCACATGTAACGACCAGTCCTAAATTTTAGTCGAGGATTGTCGGACGTTCATGCTGAAATTACGATTTTACCCCTAGACGAGCGTAAAAAGTTGACTTTTGACCCGAAAGGTCCAATGCACGTGGACTGACGATTATTACGTAGATCGAGTCATTATGAGTCTGTAGAAAGGAGGTACGTCGAAATCGAACATTAGACGGGAAAGATAAGGGTCACGGAAGGTTAGGGGAACTATTGCACATTACACGTGGATATTGAATTCAAAACTTTGGATTTGGACGTTGGGGGTGTTTTCTGATGTTGGGGTTATGTTTTTTTGTGGTGGTACAAGCCATTTGGGACTAGAATCGAAGGCAGATGACGGCTGTATGGGGCAGGCAGGAAGCTTGATGATGGTCGTGCAGGTTCATGATCAAACAGGTAGTTTCCAAACCATTTTTATGTGTTTTGAATCCATAGATCCACTTGATATGATTGAACGATCATGTAGGAAGCAACAGCTTCAAAAACGAGCCAGAAATGAGGGAGGTAGAACAGGGTCAGGGTCGCAGGTCTACCGGACCCGATTCAAAGAAATGGGATGACCCGGACAAAGGTTAGGGGTGATGATGTCATCACCTATCAGATTGTCAGGTGACATGGCAGAATAGAGGATGTACACATGTCCGTTGTTAGTGCACAGTCAGGTTGATGTGTTAATGATGTGGGCCAATTAGTGGGTGCCACGTGTCACTGACATGTCAGACACGTGGACCCGTGAGCTGTTAACACATGTTAGATGTTAGACTAACACGTGTCAGTGTCAGATGTCAGTGATGACACCATTGATGACGTCAGCGTTGACTTTGACCGTTTACCACTGACGTCAGCGTTGACTTTACTGACGTCACCATTAAATTTTTTGTCAACATTGACCAGCCACTTTGACCCATGCATTGGCCTGTATTTTGAGTTGGGACTAGGACCATTTTAATGGTTTCGATGATACGAATCCAATGGTGGTGGTTTAGAGTCGATCAGAGATCTTTAGGTTGGTCAAATTGAGGTTTAAAGCCTAGGAAAGTGTGTTTGGGACATGTTGACTTTTCAGGGAATGTTGGGGGTTCTTGTTATAGACTTGTCTAGGTTGGCAGTGACCTTTGAGTATGTTTTGGACAGGTCTGGATGACTCGGAGAGGCTTATAGCACGCGTATCTAGGTATAGCATGCACAGTCTGTGAGTGAACTTTTATTTGTGAATGTGATGCATGCATAAATGTTTTATATGTGTTTATGAACATGTTTTGCGATGCCATGAGTGCATGGGATTTTAGTATGAATTGTTTGGCATTTTTAGAGGAAAATGCGTATTTGCACATAGTTCGAGATTTCTGTTTTATATGATGTTTGGGTTTCGGCCGAGTGTACTATATGCTTATGTTTTATGTGATTCCGAAGGTTTCAAGGAGTGGCGTGAAACGGAGGAACTGATTTACGGTTTGGAAAATTTCATGGAGATGCGTGAAGTCGAGATTCGGGCATAAGTCCCAGTTGTACAATGATTTGAAATTGTTTTGGAAATTAAAACTAGTTTTCAGGTTTGAAAATATCTTTCAAGTGTATGACCTAGTTGATTTGAGGTTCGACTTAGAGTATAGTCAAACGTGAGATAGGTCGGGCTGTGACCCAGTTATGAGTTTATGAAAGATATTTCGAGCATAGGACCTAGTTGTGTATTTCATAGAATTCGAGGATTCTTGGGATCGTTGGACACTGATTTTCGGGCTATGGCCCATTTGTTGTTGTTCCATGTTTGAGGCCCTATGGATGATGGTATTCTGGTGAGTCCCGGATGATATGACGCTCGCCTCCGGACTGCAGATGTGTTCTTTCTAGAGAGGTCACGATATACTGCCTGTTGTCGAGCAGCCACAGGAAGCAATGACCGAGGGTGGCTCGACTTAGAAGTGCTGAGGTTATCCTCTGAGATCGATCGACGATGTGTTTGCGATGATCTAGAGATGGTCGTGGCGAGTGATGTGTTCACGGTGACATGTTGGGATTGTGAGCAGTCTTGAGCTATATGCACATGTGCTAGGATTAGAATCGTGATTGACATTGGGATGAGTTCCCATGGGATGTGTTCCCACGTGTTCTATGATTTGGGCTGAGGTTCCGTTCTAGTCTTCCTTGATTTTGGTTTTGGGCGGCGGCCCTGTATTATTCGGTTTTTGGGCTGAGACACTACTGAGATAATGGCTTCGATTGAGAAGCATTTTTCACAGTGTTTTGATTTGGGAAGCAATACGTCTTTCTTCCGAGAAAGTAATTGAAAGAATTGTTTTATGATGCATGCAAGGTTTTACGTGAAGGGTATAAATGTCTTTTCGATATAAACTATTTTTTTTATATAAACTGTTGTTTTATCCACTCACAACTTTTATAGTTTTAATACCCTTCAGGTTGATAGCGTATATGGGCTTTAGCAGAGAATGAGACATCACATGCCACTGCCAATCCTGGTGTACTTTGATGGACCCGAGTGGGTGACAAGTTTATGCCCGGTTTGACACGCGATGTCAGACGGGAGCAGGCACGTCCCACGATAATCCAGAGGGATTGGGACGGGTCCTGTCAAGTGGTATCAGAACATGAGTTGCTCTTAGAGTGACGCGCAGGCGGGGATGTGATGTCTCTGTAGTGGTAACAGCCCATCATCAACCTGATAGTTAGGGTGAAAGTATGAAGATTTAGTGGAATCAAACCCTGGTGAGGTCATGTTTGGCACATGGTGCGATGGTTTAGGGTTCGATTGGCACATGATGTTGTGTTTTAGT
This sequence comes from Prinsepia uniflora, assembly GCA_032719365.1. Classification (NCBI taxonomy): domain Eukaryota; kingdom Viridiplantae; phylum Streptophyta; class Magnoliopsida; order Rosales; family Rosaceae; genus Prinsepia; species Prinsepia uniflora. The sequence continues at coordinate 29,882,455 of CM064863.1, forward strand.
GAGGTTGGATCTCGGGTAGGATCGATGTTCGTGTGAATCCAATGGCTTAGAGCCGTAGTGTTACTAGTTGATGGGACCTAGTCAGCTAGTTGTGCTAGTATGACGACTTTGAGAGTCATAACCGTTGAATGGTCATGTCAAATAGGGGATTGTTTCAAGTGGTATAAGTGGAGGTCGTGGGCGACCCTAGTTTAGACTGTTGGGAATAGGAATGTTTTATCCTATTTGGCGTGAGACGCCATGTTTCAGTGTGTCGAATCTCGGAGGGATGACGACTAGTAAGGGATGCCGCGATATAGATGTTGTGTGACATGGTAGGTCGTGATTGTGACATGCCATGGTTGAGTAGTCTTGGGCACTGAGTAGTACCAAGTTTCTTGTGGGGCCAGCGGCTGGAAGTCATAGAACTACGAAAGGACGAGGTCCTCGGATAGTGATTACTGGTTGGTTGGATACCAGTATCGGAGTATGACGACTTTTCGGAGTCGAGAGCGATGGATCGATCAGGATGGTCATGCTACAGTGAGCAGCCGAGTTCATCATAACCCTAGTAGGTGATTGATTGGACAAGTTACCAAGAGTGTGGTACTTGTGACTGGATCCTGAGTTGGACCGATAGGTGGATATTGTGTGCTGAGCGGTTGGTACCTGCGGTGAGTTGACCTCATATGTACGGAGTCTCGATAGCGGAGTGTTTCTGGGTTTGGTCTGCACGTGGTTGTCACAGATTTTACTATCGATAGACGAGGACGAGTCTTATCGAGTTGGATAGACTCATGTTACCTTGACAACTGAGACGATGGAGATTCGCTAGTCGTGCCGATGGTACAGAGGTGTGTGAGTGTCGCTCGGTGCGAGCAGAGACTTCTGGATTCAACTCGGTTACACTCGAGTGGGATCATAGAAGGAGATATTGAGCTTTGGGTGTGGGCGAGTGTGCCGCACTACCTCAGTGGAGGTGACTGAGATGAGTGGCAAATGTTAGAGATGAGTTGAACGGAATCCAATAGTGATCGGATAGTTTCGAATGACACTGAGTGTGTCTAAGTGATGTGATACCAATGAGGGCTTGGATTGCGACTAGTATGGTAGACGTGCCCTAAGGTGGCAAATAGGTGAGTTCGGTGGGCACTAAGAGGAAAGAAAGGATCCCGAGTGGCTCAGTACGAGGCATGGGGTATACCTAGATTAGTGACAAGTACCCTAGCTCATTGTGGATGGATGGCACGAGTGTTGGGTGCTGAAATTGATACCATAAGGATTGGGACGTACGAACCCGTATGATGACGGGGATGGTGACAGAAGAAGCCGAATAAAACCAATGGAAGTCTTAGTCTTGAGAAAAGAATTAAGCATTACAGTAGGTATTAGAGAATACTCTTAGTCGGAGGAGGTGACTTTGCTTTTTCCGTTTGCTTGGCCGGAGTTTTGGTTTGTCCGTCAACATGATGCGAGACTTGAGACACGAGGGTGTGCACAGAGGTTGTAACTATTAAGGTGGAAACGTGAGAATCAAGTAATGATGGACGACATCCTTTTGGATGTGCATAAACAGTATTAATGGATAGGCAAGTTGGATGTGAGGGTCGATGGTTACAGACACGTCGTTTGTTGTCTGAATGAGTTGAAGACCTGGAAGCATACCTAAGTAGATTCCAACATGGTTGTAACTTCTCTTGATTCCAACATCGGTAAAGGAGATTATCATTTTCGGCTCTGTATCAGATGATGTTAGGTGTCACCAGTACGGTGATCACGTATTGATTGGTGGACCCATGATTAGCTTTGGGTCCGTGGACAAGAGATGTTGTGGTTGAGACACTGAGAAGAGTGCTTGATTCTGCATTGGAGACGACTACTCCAAAATGGATGAGGGAGACTTCTCGTTTTCTGCTCTTTAGTAGATGGTGCTTGGTGCCGCATGATGACATAGGATGACTTTTGATGTAATCATCTTGGATCATCCTTGATTCTTCCCTACGTGGAATGACAAGGAGTGATATGACAGTTAAAGGGTTCAAATAGGGTGTAAGAACCGAACCTAGGCTGTGAGTCAAATTTGAATGACTTGAAGAGCAGATGGTATTTAGCGTCACCGGATGTGACGAGTGAGTGTTCGAGGTAGTGGACCCATGCTGGTATTATGGGTCATTATACTGGCTGAGAGAGCTAGTATGAATCCACATAGGACCGTATAGATCGATTCGAGGGGTGACGATCAAAAGGATCGAGATGATAGAGATGATTGTGGCGACCATGAGTCGAATAGACCGACGTCTGGTCGTCATTGGGGAAAATCGTAGTGCTAATTATGCTAAGTTAGGAGCAAAAGAGAATCATATTGTAAGACTGTTGAAGAATCTTTTGGAATAGTTGGTGAGAAGTCAAGACAGAGGTTGGATATGAAGATGTGTGTATGATCTATCTTGGATTTGGATATGTGGAGGAGTATTAGTCTGTCTTGGATGCGTGAGTGAGTATGATCCTGGATAGGTAAATAAGCATGAGACAAGGAAGGTACGTGAGTATCGATCAGGAAGAGATGAATAGCCGATGCCTCGAGTAGGATGTTGGCAGGTTCGTTACCACTCTGGATAGGGTGATTGTATGGAGTGTTGTTGGACGGTGATGGGTAAATGACAGGTTCGAGTTTGGTATGTCTTAATGACGTGAGTCAGTTGACCTTTGGAACGAAACCAAAAATGAAATTGGGTAGTAAAAAGGTTGGATATGAGAATAGAGATTGTGATGGATTGAGGTTAGTCTTGTGACAGACGGTTGAGGTTCGAACCATGTTTGGAGCGTGAATAGTAGTATGTGGATGGATGTTATCAGAGTGCAGTCCTTGAGTAGGCTTGGGTAGTACCTTAATGATTGAAATGATGTGGGTGCATCTGTGAGTAATGCACGTTGGACGATGGGATTGACCACAGTTAATCGGTATGTTCGGGTTAAGAGTTATCAGAGAGGATGAATGTGTTGTCTATTGGATAGAGCTCTAGATTGACATGAGATAGTGATCAGATTGGATCCGATGGTGGCAATTCGACGAGGATTATGATCGGATGTGTTCTGACGTAATGATGTGCTAACTGGATGTCGAATACTGTGTGCTCGAGCAAAGTGGATTGAGAGGGTTATGTGTTTATATGAGCCGAGAGCTCAGGGCCATGTGGGCCAAAGGAATTCTAGTGTTTATCTATGTGATTACCTCTGCTAGCAAGTATTCGATGGGGTCCAGATACACCCAGGATAGGTGAGATGTCAATTGTGTATCGACATAATACGTGAGACGAAAGTTTGGGACTTGAGATGAGTCAAGATTACAGCATAGGTCGCTGAGTGACCTGTGATACGATGTGGGGACTCGAGAGCAGGTCGAGATCAGACTAGCGCAGCGAAAGCGCAATGGATTCGGGAGTTTCCAACTAGTCACGATAGTTGTTGTGGACTTGCAGGCTTTTAGAAGAGAGTTGTATCTCTATGGGACTCTAGTGAGAGTCAGCATGAGTATGGGAAAACGAAGGAGTTGACTGATGTGAGTACCGAGGCCGATAAATGCTGCAGATTTGTGTATGGCCTGCGAGGTGAGATTCGTACCATTGTGACGGCATGATCTAGCGGATGTTTGTCGGATCAGACACTGAGCAGGATGTCAGCTTCGATTGTCGGATGAGAAGGGTTGTCAGGCAAAAAAGCCAATTCGTTGTTAGCTTAGTATAGTTGACCTGTCATAGTGAGTTACATGCGAGATCGACGAGTATCGGTGTCTTGAGTGAGACTGAGGAGCTGACTTGTGGTCGTGTCGGATGTGTACGTCACGAGTGTGCCAAGTTGGAGGTAGGACTGGATTTCCACGGTTTGGTTTTGGACTTGGGGTCAGTTTGAATTTCGAGGACGAAATTCTTTAAGGAGGGAAGATTGTAACGACCCGTCCCAAATTTTTGGGATTAATTAAGAATTAATAAAGGATTGGCGAGGCTAATCGGGGATTAGCCGAGGATCGTCGGACGTTCCAGGTGAAATTATGATTTTGCCCCTAGATAAAGATAAAAAACTAACTTTTGGCCCGGGAGATCCAATGCACGTGGACTGAAGACCATTACATAGATCGAGTCGATACGAGTCTGTAGACTGGCGGTACGTCGTGTCAGGATCCGTCCCAAATCCCCCATGATTAACGTGGGACATGCCTGCTCCCGTCTGACAAGAAGTGTCAGACCAGGGATAATTCTGTCTCTATCCCTCACCGGAGCTTCCAGAGTACGCCAGGATCGTAGAAGGAGGAGTGTGATGTCTCAGTCTCTGCTACAGCCGCATCTGCGATCAACCTGAAGGACATTAAAACCACGAAAACTGTGAGTGGACAAAATAATATTTTAATAAAACGTTTTCATAATAAGACATTTATGCCCTTCACTAAAAACATATGCATGCATTCAAAAATCATTTACCAAAACGTTCATAAAACCATTTGAAAACATTCTCAAAACCTTTCAAGGGTTCATGCCCGGTCCCCATAAACCGTCATGAACCATAAATCCAATTTTGGATCCCCAACCCGAAATCACAAAAAAAAAAAAGTAAATCAATACATGGGAACTCAGGCCAAATCAAACACAAGTGGGACTGCCCAAATCCAGTAAACGTGGGTCTCAATCCAAAACTGTTCTCAGTAAAATACTAAAACATCGAATACGAGGTCTCCGCCCCAAACCAATTCCAAAATATCATGCAGGACTCGTCCCAAATCCCCCGGGATTAGCATGGGACGCGCCTTATCCCTGGTCCGACACGAATAGGATCAGGCGTGTAACGACCCGGGCATGCAAAAAAGGGAAATTCAGAAATTTGAGGAAAATGACGACGTTGCCCTGGAATTAGGCGAACGGTTGACTTTTTATTTGAGCGGTCAAATGGACTTTGACCGATGACTGTGACGTAGTTCGGGACGTCACGAGTTCATAGACAGGTGGCACGCCCGATTCCGACATTCGAGGAAAAAGTTATGACGTGCGGAAGTTTGAGGGTAATTCGGTAAATTGATCGAAGGGGGCCGAAAGTTGACTTTTTGATCGGGACATTGTTTGGACTTTCCGGGAATACTGTTGGGTAGGTCTCGGGACGCTAAATCCATAGACAGGCGGCATGCGTCAATCGGAGTCCGAACGAAAAAGTTACGGGGTTGTGAAGTGTAGGGGCATTTTGGTCATTTGTGCCTTAAAGGGTAAAATGGTAATTTTGTTGTAGCAGGGATAATTGTACTAATTGATTAGCTGATTCACTTAATTTGGGCGTGGATTGGCCATGGGGTGACACTTGTCACCATGTGTGAAAGATTGGTGGCTTGAATGCCTAACACAAACAAAATAACCCGCCCAATTCCTTTGTTTAATTCGATTAAATTGATCGATGAAAAAGGCAAGGAGATAACACCTGAGATGGGAAGAGAAAATCAGAGAGAAAAACGAGTAGAATGGAAGGGATAATTGACGAAAGCCGAACTGTAAACCTAAGAACAAAACCCGAAAATCCATTTATGAACACCAATGTTGATTTTGATTTTGTAAACTGTTTCGAGGGAAATTGAGGTTGCAGTTAGCCTTCTGGGAGTGAGACGAGTCGAACTGGATCAAGAACGAAGGAAATTAAGGTTGTTTTGGCTTTGAACAAAGAGGGGGAAAGCTTCGGATTTTTGAGCTTGAGTCGTGGAATTAAAGCTATGGAACCATGAAATTGATCAAGGGAATATGTTTATAAGGACCCAACGATGCTTCTTGATGCATCAATTGAATGAAACAGGTGAGAATTTGGGACGATTGATTGATGAACAGTGCTTCGGTGTTCTTCGCAAATCGAGTTTGAGTCGAAGAGATTGAGGTAAGTTAACACCTAATTGATTGTACAGAACTTCAATTGAGACTATAACGATGCAAATAGATGGTTGAATTGTAGAAATTGATGTCAAATTGATGGCAATCGAATCGGGTCACCTCGCGGGTCGTAGGCTCCGTTTATCAGAGAAACGGGTTGGAACGATCACTGTTCACTACACTGTAGCAGGCGCGTGGCAACCACGCGCAGCCACTCACGGCGGCGCGTGGGCGCGCGTGAGGGGGAATCCCGAGGTACGGTCAACATGAAACTTTTCCTATTTAATGTAACGAACATATTTGGTTTTGGTTGCGAGTCGCTCGGACGCCGTCTCGATAATGTTTCGAGGGTCCGAAGGTTTATGTTGCGTATTAAAATAATATTAAATTCCCAGAAAATTATGATAAATTAATATGATTATAATTAGGTCCTTAGTGACCCTGAGTAATGATTTTGGATAGGATTCGGGATTCCTGGCAAGTGTCGGAAATTACGGAAACGCGTGCAGCTCGGGAAGCGAGCGGGTTGGACGGTGTGTGAGTGGACTTTTGTTTTCTACCCTGAATGCATGCATATATGTTTTAAATGCTTTATAATATGATTTGACATGATTTGGTATGATTGGTGTTACGATATGGTGAATTCCGGATTTTGGGAAATATTATATTATTTTAATCGGTGTTTTGGCACGTTTTTCGAGGAAATGTGCAAATGGTATTTTGGGCTAGGCCCGGAGTTAAAAAGGTTTCCAAAAGAGTATTTTGACTTAATTGGTGAGTCAAGGATGATTTTTGGATTATTTTACTGTGTTCAATGTGATTTCACGGATTTGCGTGATATTGATGTTTTGGGCTTGAGTCCCGGTTGGTAACGATTTTGACTTGGTTGGAAGTCAAGGATTTGATTGAGATATTTTGGGATATAATCCCGGATGATTTTCATTGTGATTGTGAATACCCAGACAGTCGAAGCTAGGGGTGTTCCCAGACGATCGGAGCTCGGGGATATGATTGTGATTGTTCCCAGGCAGCCGGAACTCGGGGTGTTCCCAGACGGCTGGTACTCGGGGTGAGATATATTCCCAGATATCCGAGGCTTGGGGTGTTCCCAGACGGCTAATGCTCGGGGTGATGCGTGCCGGGGCAGTCGGAGCTCGGGGTGACTTCCCAAACGACTGAGGCACGGGTTATGGCCTACGCGTAGTGCCGGTGTGACAGTGTGATGGTTTGTGCACTTGTGAATAGTACGGATTGATTGATTGATTGAGTAATTGATTGTTGACCTTGTGCATGGTACTGTTTGATGTTGATTGTGATTACGTACTGGTATTGAGTACGAGTTTTGGTCTGTGTGGCCAGGTGATTATGTATTCGTATGTTTTGGCCTGAGAGCTGGGATTTAACTGGTTATGTGGTTTGGCTGGAAGGCCAGTGTTGGTGTTTCATATGTTTTTTCCCTATGCATGCAGGTTTGATAAACTGGAGGGTAAATGATGTCTTTTAAAATGTGTTTTAACGAATATATTTTTGTTCACTCACACTTTTCTGTTTTGTTAACCCTCCAGGCCGTGGCACAACGTTCGGGGCTGATCTCGAGGCGGAGGCATGAGCGGCAGTTATCCCTTGTCTGATAGGTGTTGAAAGCTAGTTTCGAGACTTCAGTTGACTTGTCAGACGGGAGCAGGACCGGGCACGGTTTTCGAGGTCCAATTGGGACGGGTCCTGTCAAGGCACGTCCCACATTAATTCCGGGGAATTTGGGACGGGTCCTGACATATCAAATAGGGGGTCTCTGCCCCAAATCACTTTCTAAAATATGGAACACGGGGTCTCCGCCCCCAAATCACTTTCCATAAACCTCATACGCACGCATACGTATAACCCATCCGCAGCACTTCCGAGAAGATGCCAACTCGGGGCACACAGCCCCTAGGGAACACATCCCCGATATATGTTACGATTCATCTATATATACTAATGTGCACACTTCTCGGGGTCTCACTCCGAGTCTTACACTAGGGATTCTTCATCTTGGAGGTTCTATCTTCGGACCTAGTCCGATCATCTCTCCGGAATCTGGTCCGGGACCACATCATAACTTCTACTCCTGGAACGGGATCCCTATGGGGATACCCAATCTGGTTTGTGGATCGAGACTCTCCAGGTCGACGTCTGGAGGAGACCAATCAAATCAAATGGAGGGTATAATACATTTTCAAAACTCTTTCTCTGTCAAAACATATTTCAACTAGGTCTCATACCCGATTTATCTCTATAGGATTCCTCGAATCCGATTGAATTCCATTTTTACAAGCCTCGGCCTAAATCCACAGTTCAATAGGGTCTCATGCTCGAATTCTCATTTCATAAATCGAATTGGGACTCAAGCCCGATTTCACCATCAATTGGGCTTCTAGCCCGATATCACGAATAACTGGGCCCTAAGCCCGAAACCATAAATCAACAGGGCCTCAAGCCCGATACTACAGTCAATGGGGCCTCAAGCCCGACATTACAACCACCTAGGCCTCAAGCCCAGATTCGTAAACCAACGAGGCCCTCGGCCCGATCGTATTCTCAAATGGACCCTCGGTCTGATTCTTCACCAAATCAAATGGACTCCAAGTCCGAGAGTTCATAAATCAAATGGGTCTCATGCTCGATTTCATATTTCCAAATCCAAAACCAATTCATTTAACCCTCATCGAAAACGTAGCACGTACAAGAATCGTTAAAACCAGAAATCTTGAAATACGTGCAAATACATAAATCCTAGGCTACCACAAACAATTGCACGCATGGCATCACAAAACATGTATTAAAACAATTTTAAAACATTTATGCATGCATCAATTTCGAAAGAAAGGTCCACTCACAGATCGTCCGAAGCCGCGCCTCGATACGCGCGCCATAAGCCTCTCCCGGGCCAATCGTCGCCTCCGGGGTTCCCGAACCTGTCCAAATTAATTTAGAGGATTACTAACTACTTAAATAACCCCTCACTAAAGCCCCGTAATTTTCCAGAATTTTTAACTATTTTTAAATGCGAACCTAAACCTTCGAAACCAGTCCCAAAACGTTCGTTACATCGAATAGATGATTTTCATGTTGGAACCTTCCCTAGAAAGTGGGCCACATGCCCACACGCGCCAGCAACATCCCCTGCGCGTGGGAGCCACGTGCCGCATGGTAGACCATCTCCTACCTTTATCCGGTCGGTCCGACCAGCCGGTTCGGTTTTTCTTGCACCGGTCCAGCCTCCTACATGATTCAATTTTCATCCTTTCTTTTCCTAATCAATCATATTCTTCCTATTTTGATCTTAGGAACAGAAACATGTGAACCAAATCACCTAAAACCTACAAAACTACCCCGGTTCAATTTCCCCTCCACGGTTCAGTTTTCCAGAAATGTCCCAAGGCTGCACAGTCGTGAGCCACCCTTCAAAATCATCCTAAAACGTCCCTAGCAACCTAACAAACCCAATAAAAACACCTAAAACCGTCCTTAACGTCAAAGATTAAAATTTGGAGGAATCGGGTAAAATGGCATACAGTGCCCGAGCTGCCACCGACATCCACGGCGGCGCGATCCTGGCTAGCCACCACCTTCCTCACGGCCCTCCATCACTCTCTGGGTCTCACATCTGATCATGGGGGTTAAGGGTTTGGATTTGGGGTGGAAGGTTGGATCGGTTTTGAATGAAGAAAACAAAGAAGATAAACTGATATGCATGAACCAATTTGGGTGGGCAATGGATGGATGACAAGTGTCATTCATCCATTGGGCTTGCCCCAAAATATCTAGGCCCCACTTGCTGACAAATAACTTTCGTCTCGAAAAACGTGCAATAGTACGTTCGAACTTTCGTGAACCGTAACTTCCCCGTCGAACGTCCGAATTCGACGTGCCACCTGTCTATGGATTTGTATCGTCGCGATCTATGTAACGGTCCTCAACCCTCGACCATCTGACCTCCTGGGTCAAAAGTCAATTATTTGCCCATTTTCAACCAAATTACAAAAATACCCCCGAACGTCATAACTTCTTCCTCGGACGTCAGAATCGGGCGTGCCACCTGTCTATGAACTCGTGACGTCCCGAACTACGTGATAGTCATCGGCGAAAATCCATTTGACCGCCTAAACGAAGAGTCAATGTTTCGCCCATTCCAAGGGTAAAATCCTCATTTCGCCCCGAACGTCTGTTAATCCTCGTCTAATCCCTAATTAGCCAGGCTAATCCGTCATTAATTTTTAATTAATCTCGATAATTCGGGACGGGTCGTTACATGTCGAAATCGAATATTCGACAGGAAAGATACTGGTCACGAAAGGTTTAGGGAACTATGGCATGTTTTACGAGACGAGTGAGATTTGTCCAATGTGGGGCCCAGATATTTGTTTCAGGCCCAATGGATGACGGACAAGTGTCACTTATCCATTGCTCACTTCCCTCACATACATGCATTTGCACCCCTTCCCTTTTCATTCGATCCAAAACCGAGGACCCCTCCCTTATTTCAATCTATCCTTATCCCATCTCCTTCTTAAGACCCTGGATGGATAGAGGAAATGAGAACGAGATCAGAGGAACGTAGAGGGATGGCGGACCCGCCGTGAATGGTTGAGGAAACCGTGAAAAAGGTAAAAATCAAAATTCATGGCTTTTGAATTCAAAACTTTGGATTTGGATGTTGGGGGTGTTTTTTGACGTTAGGGTTATGTTTTTGGTGGTGGTACGAGCCATTTGGGACCTGAATTGAAGGCGGAGGACGGTTGTATGGGACAGGCAGGAAGCTATGGCCATACGGGTTCATGATCGAACATGTAGTTTCCAAACCATTTTTATGTGTTTTAAATCCATAGATCCACTGCATAGGACTGGACGATCATGTAGGAAGTAACGGCTTCGAAAACGGGCCAAAAACGAGGAAGGTAGAACCAGGTCAGGGTTGCGAGTTTGTGCGACCCGGTTTAGAGAAATGGCCTGACCTGGATAGAGGTTAGGGATGATGAAATCATTAGCTGACATCATCACCTATCATATTGTCAGGTGACATGGCCCAATAGGGGATGGACACGTGGCAGTTGTCAGTGCACAGTCAGCCTGATATGTCAGTAACGTGGACCAATCAGAGGATGCCACATGTCACTAACATGTCTGACACGTGGACCCGTGAGCTACTAACATGTGGCACTATCAGCTGACACGTGTCAGATGTTAGACTGACACGTGTCAATGTCAAATGTCAGTGATTACGTCAGTGTTGACATTGACCATTGACTGCTGACATCAGACTTTTTGGTCAACATTGACCAGCCACTTTGACCCGCGCGTGGGGGCATATGGGCACGTATTTTGAGGTGGGACCAATGCCATTTTAAAGGTTTCGACGATACGAATCCAATGGTGGTGGTTTTGAGTAGATCAGAGAACATTAGGTTCGTCAATTTGAGATTTAAACCCTAGGGAAGCGTATTCGGGACACATTGAATTTTCCGAGAATGTTGGGAGTTCTTGTTATAGACTTGTTTAGGTTGGTAGTGACCTTTCAGTATGTTTTGGACAGGTCTAGATGACCCGGAGCGGTCGAATTAGCCTAGAGAGGCTTATGGCATGCGTATCGAGGCGTAGCATGGACGGTCTATGAGTGGACTTTTTTTTATGAATGTGATGCATGCATAAATGTTTTATATGTGTTTATGCACATGTTTTGAGGTTCCATGAGTGCATGAGATTTTAATATGAATTGTTTGGCATTTTTGGAGGAAAATGCGTATTTGCACATAGTTCAGGATTTTTGTTTTATATGATGTTTGGGCTTCCGCCGAATGTACTATGTGCTTGTGTTTTATGTGATTTCGAAGGTTTCACGGAGAGGCGTGAAACCGAGAAACTGATTTACCATTTGAAGAATTTCATGGAGATGCGTGAAATCGAGATTCTGGCATAAGTTTCAATTATACAATGATTTGAAAGTGTTTTGGAAATGAGAACTGGTTTTCAGGTTTGGAAATATCTTTCGAGTGTATGACCCAGTTGATTTGAGGTTTGACTTAGAGTATAGTCAAACGTGAGATAAGTCGGGCTGTGACCCAGTTATGAATTTCTGAAAGATATTTCGAGCATCGGACCCAGTTGTGGTTTTATAGGAATCGAGGAATCCTTGGATATGATGTGTCATTGGACACTGATTTTCAGGCTGTGACACATTTTTTGATGTTCCATGTTTGAGACTTTATGGATGACGGTATTCGAGTGAGTCCCCGATGATATGACGCTCGCCTCCGGAATGCAGATGTGTTCCTTTCGGAGAGGTCATGTTGTACTTCCTGTTGTTGAGCATTCACGGGAAGCAATGACCGAGGAAGGCTCGACTCATGAGTGTTGAGGTTATCCTCTAAGATCGATCGGCGATGTGTTTGCGATGATATAGAGATGGTCGCGGCGAGTGATGTGTTCACGGCAACATGCTGGGATTGTGAGTAGTCTTGAGCTATATGCACATGTGCTAGGATTAGAATCATGGCTGACATTGGGATGAGTTCCCATGGGATGTGTTCCCATGTGTTCTATGAATTAGGCTGAGGTTCCGTTCTGGTCTTCCTTGATTTTGGTTTTGGGCGGCGGCCCTACATGATTCGGTTTTTGGGCTGAGATCCTACTGAGATGATGACTTCGATTGAGAAGCATTTTTCACTGTGTTTTGATTTGGGAAGCAATACGTCTTTCTTCTGAGAAAGTAATTGAAATAACTATTTTATGATGCATGCATGCTTTTACGTGAATGGTATAAATATCTTTTCGATATAAATTGTTTTTTTATATAAACTGTTGTTTTGTCCACTCACAACTTTTAGGGTTTTAATACCCTTCAGGTTGATAGAGGATGCGGGTTGTAGCAGACATTGAGACATCATATGCCACCGCCAATCCTGGCGTACTCTGATGGACGCCGATCGGGTGACGAGTTTATCCCTGGTCTGACACGCGGTGTCCGAGTGGAGCAGGCACGTCCCACGATAATCCAGGGGGATTAGGACGGGTCCTATCACCACAAATTAACCATACCTTCTAAGCTGATACCACCTGACAATGCTGACTCAAACGACATTCTCAAAGGTTCCCATTTCCTCCTCCAACTCGTGGAAATCAAACCTGCCTCACACCTGGCTTCACATTTAATGTACACCACATGACAATTCCGTTATTATACGGATACCTCCCCAAAACTATCACCGCTTGACACTATCGCCTTGGTATTTGAGCTCCAACCGTTATCTCCAACCGGCATTCAATCACTGATGCCATCCTGAAAATCCGCTACTCGAGTCACGACACCAACCTCGACCCACACTAGAGTCATACCAAGGGTACCTCGTACCAACTCCCTCAATGTAGCGTAAGATCATGTCGTCACAATGGCACGAAGCTCACCTAACTGAGCCAAGATCAAAATGACGGCATTTATTGGTCTTGGTACTCACATCAGTCAACTCTCTCAGCGATCCACGTTGACTTCTCCCGAGTCAGAGAGCAGTCACTTCATGCAAAGCAACCGGACTTCTCCCTCAAACTGGGTGACACTAACCACCCATTTACTCGACCTCGAGGCACTCCATCCACGTCTCATTCTACCTGTGTGTAACCGGACCCCATCGAATACCTGCCCAGCAGTGAAAACACATCTCCTCTCTAGGGTTCCACTTGCCGTCCACGGCTCTAAGCACCTCCTCATACAATACCCTACAAGATCACTCTGGCCTAACGCACGGTTTCCAATGTCCAGTCAACGTCATCACCGAAACACCAATGTGCATGCCCCAAGCATATACAACATCCTCGTACCTAAACCATCCCTTACATGGCTCGTAGAAAATCACGGTTCAATTCTGGAGTCCATCTGTCCAATCACGTACCAGCCAGATTACCACTTTAGGCCCAAACACATCCTACTCATTTCTCAGTTATTCACCTTTTCTTGATTTCCACCTTATGTATCATCTCACTTACTAAATCATTCATACTTACCATCACAAGCTGATCGGCTTCGAAAGGAAGCCAATCCCACCAACACACATATCCAACCCATACTCCTCCACATAACCAGAACAGGTTCTATACTCCCCTCACATATCGAAGACAGACCAATTCTGACACCCACATATCCAACACATACCCAAGACAGAGCCTACACACTCCAATTCACTCAACTACTGTCTCATACTGGATTAACTTCGAAAAGAAGTTGACCCCAACATTTCCATATCCAACCTTTGTCTTGCCTCTTCACCAACTATTCCAAAAGATTCTTCAACTGTCTTACAATACGATTCTCCTCTGCTCCTACCTTAGCATAATCAGCAAGGCAATTCTTCCCTACGATTTTCCTCTGTCGTCACAACACTCCTCAACACTTTGTCCACAATTGAACAGCTCAATCAAAGATAAAACACGTCTAGACTGTGGGTTCTCTTCAATTACCTCATATCGATCAGTTATAGCCACTCCTTATCATCCTTACCTATCGGTACTTCTTCGTCATGCTTGCCCTATGTCAAATCAACCCTGACACCTACCTAGGGAATGTCCAGGATGATCGAAGACGATGACATCAAAATTCATCCTACGTGAGCACAAGGGAATCCCCGCTACACTCACCACGCTCACCACTCATTCCTGAGTAGGAATCGCATTCACAACTTCTCTTGATTCTGAAGTTCCAACCATTTTGGTAGCATATCCATCTTTTCCAACCATTGGACTTCCCAGTCCCCAACTTACTCGGACCACATCCACCTATGCGTCTCGTAAACCATCTAGTATCCAATTTGCCTGTCCGTTAAAGACCGTTTAGGCACATCCAAAAGTATGTCACTATGTACCACTCGACTGAAGAGTCACAATAGACTCCTGATGTGATCTGAAGCCAAATCTCTGCATACCACCATATCTGAAAAATTGACCACTAATCCCTATGAAAATACTTGCGTCTTCCCTTATACCGTTTCATCCAATCACCACTTAATTATCTCCATCACATATGTCCTCTCAATTACTGTTGGGAAAAGTCCCAACACATCTCAACCACTACTGGGTTCCATCCAGTCCATCTCTATCCGAGATCCCACTGTGGAATCTCAAGTCTCACAATACTATCCATAGCCAAGCCCGAATCTCTGACCAACCAAACGAAAAAGAAAGAAGTCACCTCTTCCGACTAAGAGTATCCTCTGATAATTAATATAATGCTTAATATTTTTCTCTAAACTAAACAGTTCCATTGATTCTCTTTGGCTTCTTCCAACTTCAAACCAATTTCCCTTGATTAATGACCCAAAACCAAGCCTGGGTCCACCACGCTTCTGCTGCGCTACTCTGATAAAACCACCATGACAAAGTATACACGAAAAGGAAATGTTATGACTTTATCAGATGTCCCGTTCAGTCTACATCGAACATGAGCACATCACTACAGAGTCACATCCTCAACTCGTGGCCCATCATCTCCTATCTAATACTCGCATCACACTAACCTTGAATCTCTGCTCATACCGAGCGAAATTCCATAATCTATACTCATGTTGGAGGAACTTGCCTCCCTCGTACCTCACAACTATGGGTACAACCACTCTGACAAACCATACCAGAAAAAGAGAACGGGGAACGTCCCTCAACGTCCAACAGTCCTAAATAGCCTCGACTAACTCCGCTAGATTTCCCGAGTCACTGTCCGAACGTCCCATCCAATTATCAACAGTCTCAAGAACCCAGCCACAACCTGCAGCACCACTATCTAAACATGACGCAACTGTCTGACCATTCCTATATTATATCTAACCCTTCCTGGGTCCATCACATCGATTCGCTGCGTATCGGGCAATTGCAGCCCATTCACTAGACTCCCATACTATTTACCCTAACTTTTAGGTTGATGACGGGCTGATCCTCGTAGAGACATCACATCCACATCACTTGCGCACTAACGCTTTGGTTCCAAACCGACAACCTCACTATGGCACCACTCTGGTATCAGAGTACCATATGTAAACCTCGCTCTGATACCACCTGGTATCAAAGCACCACATGTTAACCTCGCTCTGATGCCACCTGACACGACCCATCCCAATCCCCCCGGGATTACGTGGGATGTGACATGCTCCCGTCTAACCCACGTGTGACACGAAGGTTAGACACCCGTCTAACCCTTGTGTAACGCGAAGGCCAGACAAGGGATAACCCAGGTCAACAACCTAGATGGGGCTTCCAGAGCGCGTCAGAATCAGTGGAGGAAGGTGATGTCTCGGTCTCATCTACATCCCGCATCTATGATCAACCTGAAGAGCATTAAAACCAAAAAAGTTGTTAGTGGACAAAAATAAATAATTTAATAAAACGCATTTCATAAAAGACATTTATACCCTTCACTTAAAAACTATGCATGCATACGAAAACCAGTTAATTCAAATATCATAAAAATCGTTTAGAAAACCAAAGCCATTTATTTCCTCAAATCATTAGGGCCTTAGCCCAAAACCTTAAAATCAACCAAGTAAGGGAACTCAGCCCAAAACTGTAAAACACCGAAATCCGTAAATCCAAATCCAAGTGGGCCACTGCCCAAATCCATAAGCGTAGAAATACCATTTCATAAATCTAATAAATCATGTTTACCAAATACCCATCTTGGCTTCCCAGATGCCTAGCGTCCCAGACGTCATATCTCACTATCTAAACAACGCGTGCTACCCGAGGTCTCTCCGGGTCAATCTCTGACATACCAGATGTCTAACGTCTCAGACGTCTAATAATAGCTATCCTACTCATGAGTCACTATACATTCTGGTCGCTCTGTGCAATGACCCCTCGCAGGTAATGCGCCGTGACTTCAACGGTGTCCCAGACATCTGGAGGAGACCATCCATATATCCTCATATAAGGATAGTACATGGAAAATATCTTTATAAAAACATTTCAAAACATCTCAAAGGGGGCCATGCCAGGAATTTCCAAAAAACCATAAAAATCCAGAAAATTCGATTTCTCAAATCCAAATTCGTTTTAGGGTCTCCGAACCCGAAATCGCATTTATAAACCACAAATGTGTCTAATGCCCGATATCATAATCAACTGGGCCTCTAGCTCGATCATGTAAACCAAATGAGCCTTCAGCCCGATATTTCATTAAATCAAATGGACTCCCAATCCGATAGTTTCCAAATCAAATGGGTCTAATGCCTGATTTCATATTTCCAAATCCCAAAATCAGTTCATCAAACCATCGTTGAACACAAGCATGTATAAACATAGTATAAAACCATAACCTTGAAATACGTGCAATTACGTAAATCATAAACACCACAAATATACGTATTCAAGGAAGTCAAAGTATAGATAATAAAAATATAAAACAGTTATGCATGCATCATATTTTGAAAGCAAATGTCCACTCACAGACCGTCCTAACTACCATCTCGATACGTGTGTCATAAGCCTCCCCGAGGCTAAATCGCCAACTCCGGGACTTCCAATCCAGTCCAAATCACAATCGAAGGTCACTAATCAACTATACAAGTCTATAGGATAAAACCCCAAAACTTCCGAAAAAGTCGACGTGTCTTGGACACGTTTTCCGAGGTGAAAAATCTCGATTTGACCCACCTAACTATCTCCGATAGACCCGAAACCATCACCATTGGATCCGAATCGTCTTAACCTTAAAAATGACACTGGTCACACCTCGAAATTCATGCTCACGTGCCCCCACACTCGTGGTCAGCAAACTCAATGTTGGAAAAGTCAACGTTGCTAACTTCAGCAAAGTCAACACTGACGTCAGCGGTCAACGGTCAGCGGCAAACATCTGCTAACGTCACCCCTGCAACCTGACAGTGCCACGTGTCAGCCTGTCACTTGTTCACGTCACTGACATGTTAGTGACACATGGCAGCTAGTTATTGGGCATGTCACTGACATGTCAGTGCTGACTAGGCACTGACATGTGTCGCTCTAGGACTAGTCCCTATATGACAGCTGTTGATGATATTAGATGATGATTTCGTTGTAATGGGTCGCCCGTACTCTCGACCTGACCCGGTCTTAAAACCCTTATTCTTCCTCCTTTTCCTTCCATTCTTCTTTCTATGGCTTCGTTTAGCCATTCCTAATCGATCTACGAGGTAAAAACCAAGAACTCAAGATGGGATCATACTTGTTCGAAGGTGAATAGTAACTAGCCACTACAACTCAGTTCTGCAGTCAACTCCGACCACCGCGATCCTCTATTCCAAGCCCAATCAACTCGTTCTTTCCTCAGGCACCTCATCCAAACCTCCAAAACAGTCAACAACCATCAAAATACGTCCATCCATTTTTGAACTCAAAACAAGCTACGAGTTTTTGGTTTCCTTACCTCGTCATCGTTGCTCCGTCGTGGCCAGCACCACGATCGTCTCGATGCCCCTCCAACTTCCGTTCACGGCCCAGTTGCATCAGGTGAGGTTTGAGGGTACTTGTGAGGGATGGGGTTCACCGGTTCTAGAGGTTTCCACAGTTTTGGGAAAACACAGAGAAAATGATCGAGATAAGGGTGATGACCCAATTAATTGGGGTCTGGGTCTATCAGATGGGTGACACTTGTTACTCATCTGGTCGGTCCTTCTAAATTTTTCCCCAATTCCTCCATGCCACGTGTCATCCTTTTTCGGTTTATATGACTAGTCCCGATTTCTATTTTAGATCCATAACTTTCCCGCCAAACGTCCGATTTCGACGTGCCATCTGTCTACGGCTCGTGACGTTCTGATCTACAGCACGATCATCGATCAAGGTCAATTTGACCGCTCAGGTCAAAAGTCAACATTTTGCCCATTCCCATGGGCAAAATCGTAATTTCGCACCATCCGTCCGCGATTTCTCGACTAATCCCCAATTAGTCAAGCTAATCCGCGATTACTCACTAAAATGATCCCGAAATTCGAGACGGGTCATTACATGTTATTCGATAAAATAAATATAAAATATATCTTCTGAAATTTAGTTAGAATTATCACAATTTAATTAATTTTGAAAATAAATATAAAATAATAATATTTAAAATTTGAAAGTTTCTCATCCATATCTGAAAAATGGTATAAACGGTATTTAAAAACTTAAAAAAAAAACAAAACCACAAAAATTAAAAACTGTTGTATAATGTAGTTTAGACATCAGTTTAAATTTGGTATTGTCTAATATATGATATAACAACAGTAAATTTAAACTAGTGTTGTCAAGTCCTAATATATAACATCAACAACAATATACTGTTGTCTATTGTATCTTTTAACAATAGTAAAATTAAATTTACTGATACAAATTTTTGTTTAGATATTGTCTATTCTTCAGCAGGTCCTGGGTTCGAGAAAATAATGTGCTAATAAACTTCCAATTAAACCTAAAATCATAGAGAGGCGAGCGTTGAAGTTAAAGTACAAAGCGCGAATTGAATTTTTTTTGCTAAGAAGTCGCACTTTGTTCTCCCCGCGGCCGCCTGTTCGTGAAGCAACCAAAAACTTTCTCTTCTTCTTCCTAAATAGAAACCACCAGTACTCAGCCTTCTCTTCTCTTGTTCTTCTCATTGTATCTCCCTTCAGGTCTGTTTTCTTCTCAGACGTGCGGCGACCGAGAATAACTCAAACAGCCTATGATTTCACGATTCGCACAACTGCAAACTCAGATCCTTCACGAACACTTGGAATTGGTGAACCAACCACCACAAATACGGTCTTGCGGACAATGTGTCTGAGGAGTCTTCCGTTGGTTTTCTTTGCGGTGGGAGGGGTGGCGGCCCGGGCAAGGTCGGCCTTCTGGTGGTGTTCTTTTCATGTTTTTTTTTCGGCGTTTGTTGAATTAATGGGTTATGTTGAATTAGTGGGTTTTTTCCGGGTGAATAATACGCCGATAGGATTGACTTCATCAATAGCCAAAAGGAACCAGTTCCATCATCTCCTAAACACATGCTTCAGGTATGAGTTTTATTATGATTTTCAATCTTTTTATTTTCAATGTAGTTATGGGTTTTTGAATTAGGATCTGTGTTCATCAAATTTTCCGGTGTTTGTTGAATTAGTGGGTTTTGTTTTGGGGTGATAATACGCCGATAGAATTGGCTGCCAGAAATTTAAAGGTGAGATCGGCGGCTCCGTCGCAATCGACCTACTCGGTTCATCGTCCTCAACGCCGATGAACTCTCCGTCAATTACAGTTCCGCCTCTTTCACTCATGAAGACACAGGAACCGGCAAGAGAGAGAGCTTTCATAGCTTTTGCAGTGATAGATTGGTTAGGAATGCTTGCATTATTGTGTTCATATGTCTTGATACTCTATGAGGTTTCGGGACGGGATTTGACTGGCTATGCCATGTATAGCACCATGATGGCCTTGATATTCGTAGTGGTAGTGATTATTAACAACTTAATTCTTTTAATCGTTGTCTGCCTTCTATTTGTAATTTTGTATTGCATTACCTAAGATACAATTGTAAGCCTTGGCATTAGGGTTTTCTTTGTAAATGATTTATTAAGCATTGAGGATAATATCATCAGCAGCAGATTGATTTACAGATTGATTTGTGTTTACTGCATTATCATCATCAGCAAGTGTCTTTTCTATGCCTACTGTTATCTACTATCTTGGACATATAAGTATGGAGAGTTGGGTTTGTAGAGGAGTGGAATCCAAGACAAAATAGTGGAGAAGCTGATTTTCTTATGGTTTCCATTCAGGGGGTTTAAGGCTGTGGGAGGGTATTTTTTAAAATCCCCAAACGTGATTGCTCAAGCCACAATTTTCAAGTAAGCTTTTTCTCCGTTCATTCTCCGTTCATCCTTCATTTCTTCATCCAATATTCCAATCCCCAAAAATTTATGTTTTGGTTTGAAAATTAGATTTATGGTTATTCCAATGCCCACTCCGTTCAATGCAAGATTCCACTCATCTTCAATTGTGTATTCACCTCCGATCCCAGGTATTCATCTCTGTTCATCCTCCATTTCTTCATCCAATATTCCAATCCCCACAAATTTATGTTTTGGTTTGAAAATTAGATTTATGGTTAGTGTTTGTTGCTTTTATACATTTTCTTGGTGATTTACTTCAATTGGGTTCAGTAAGATTTACTTCCAACTTTTGGTGGATTATAGAAAATAATTTTGGTCTTATGAACTTTTTAATTCCTGAACTTTACTTTGTTATTTAGTTGAAGTTTACTGGATCTTGATTTTTTTTTGTTAGATAGTTTAATATGGCTTTTCCTTATGAACATATTCTCTTTAGATTTCATGATTGAAACTTTGCATCTTTATGATCATTTGAATCTTTACCGATCCCTCTCTGGCCATATGTGTTCGAGCATTCTAAGGTACCTGAATATTTCAATTTCCCACTTTGATTTTACCTTTTGCAAGTTTTATGGTTTCAATTGTTATTTGTTTTCCCGTTAAATTTTTTTTCTTCATTTAGGCAGGCCACAACTTAGAGAACACGACCCAGATTAAGAGTGCAAAGTTGCCTCACAACTTCATTCTCTCTCAGTTGCAGCTGCAGGCACTTCTGCCCGCATCTGAGAGCAAAGATGAAGGTTGTGCCTTTACCCCTTTCCACCCTTTGATTTCTCTGATTCCACTTTCTTGCTTACTCTTGGAGGTTGGGGTTTCAATTTTCCACTTTGATTTTATATTTTGCAATTTTCATGGTTTCAATTGTTATTGGTTTTCCTGTATTAAAAAAAAATATTTCTTGATTTAGGTCAATTTATAATTTTGGGACCTCAGTAGATTGTGGTGATTTACTTCCATTGAGTTCTATAATTTCGATTTTATGAATATAAAAGTTATTTAATACTTTGTTATTTTGTTATTAGTTAGGTTTGAAATATGTAACAGGGGTCCTGAAGAAGTTCAATCCTTGATGGATCTAATGGAGGAGAAGATCGCGGGGCTTATCAAAGAGAAAAGCATAGTTAACCGATATGGAGTTAAGGTACATTTTATAGGGATCACTAATGAACGTATGAGGTTGGCTGTAGAGAGGGCTATGGCAGCCACTGCCAATAACTAATTAAATCTATAACCATTTATTAGTAATTGTGTGCAGATTCTATGGAAGTAATTCCAATTGTAGTTTTTTTTTCCCCGATAATTATGATCATTCTCTCTCATGAGTCATTATTTGTAGTTTTAATTCCCCTCAACCATCCTTTTTTGGGTCCCCATTGCCATCTTCCCCAATCTTATATATATATCCTTTTGAAGTTTTCTCCATCTTGATGCTCATATATCCTCTAGCAAAAAGACAGTTATGTAATACCTTATTCTAATTCTTCAAGGATTAATTGCTAATAAATGGTTATAGATTTAATTTGACCTGAGGGTAATATGTTTATTATGAATAACCAATTGTAAACAAATTTAATTTGACTTTTAGCTTTGTTATTGGTTTTTATTTAATTACATCTCATTAAATAAACTCTGATTTTGATAACCTTTTGTTGCTTTAATTCACTGGGTTTACGGATTTTATGTTCATATAGGTAACCCAATTTTCATTTCTGATATACAAGGATTTTTGCTTTTGATTCTGAAAATAATTGTCAATGTTCTTTCACCTATGTTTCTTATTCTGGCTTTTGTTTTGATGAATTTGGGTCCAATCGAGAGATTTTGTTTTGTCAGAAAATCATTGGAAGGTTGGGTGTCTTTGTTGTGGTGAGATAATTCAGCTATATTGCTGATTGATTGGGTTCAGAAAGCTGAAAGTTTGACAGGTAGTGATGTAAAAGTTGGACTTCCTTCTTTCAATGACCTTGATGAGGTGCGAGAGGAATTGGCAGATCATCTAATATTAAAGTGGGTGTAACAGTGGTGAAAGTATAACTATGTTAGCATTGATCCTCATATGGTGTGTTTGTTTCCTGGTGGCTAGATTTTAGAATTGTTGCAACACTTGCTATTTTATTTAGAACATACACACATTTGTGATTTCGATTGGCATTGATCGAGTTAGGTTGCAGAATGTACTATGAGTACTCTTTAAATCTTCATTGTGAACTTGATTAATCATTTATGTATTTATATGAAGTTCTTTTTTATTTGGATTGGCGAAGAATTTTAATATGATTTTTTGTTGTGTAAACGAATTTTAGACAACGATACATTTTTTATTAATTGTTGTGTAAAGCACCTTGTAGACAACGGTATTTTTAAATAAACCGTTGTGTACGACACCCTTTAGACAACATTATTTTTAAATAAACCATTGTGTAAAGTCACTTTATACCACGATATCAACAAATGCCGTTATCTAAAGGGTACTTTAGACAACGGTATTTATGTTTAAATCGTTGTTTAAAGTCCGTTTAGACAACGATATTCATAAATACTGTTGTCTAAAGGGTACTTTAGACAACGGTATAGATAAATACCGTTGTCTAAGTGGTACTTTAGATAACGGATTTTCTCCGTTGTCTAAACAACCCCTTTAGACATTAGGGGCAATTGCAACGGTATTTATGGGGAATAGACAACGGATTTTCTCCGTTGTCTAAAGGAAAATTTCTTGTAGTGTTAAAGAACACAGTAAAAATCTAAAAAAAACCAATAAATTGACTATTTTACATGTTAAGTGCACTAATTTATAAGTTGGGCTTAAAAACTGGACTAATTTATAATTAATACTTTGCTTATATTTACTAACTACCCTTTTTCATGGATCGTTAATCCCAATATTTAGCATCTGTGCACGTGCATTTGAAGAAATCTTAATGTTTAATAACTCAACATCACATTTCAAATAAAATTTTAAAAGAGACAGTATCCTAGCAAACATCAATCACTAAATGATAACACTCAAACTATGCATTAAATTAAACACATAATTTGAGTATTATACAAATTAAACCATTTTTGTGTAGTTGTAGTATTGGTAAATAGGGATCGTTCTTAACCGGAGAAATTAGGGAATATTAATAATATGTTAGTTAAATAGAATAATGAATAATCAAAGAATAATGAATTAAGGAATTAAAGAATTAAATAATAAAGAATTAAAGAATAAAAAAATAAAAAAATTAATGAATAAGAGAATTAATGAATTAATGAAATAATGAATAAAAAAATAAAGGAATAAAGGTGGGGGATTTTTAGAGATTGTAATCATACGAAAACAAGTATAAATAAACTAATTATATTTCTATTTTAACCAATATACAAGTGGACTTTCTTCAAACACAAATTCTACCAACACTCTAACATTTGCATAATTTGAACATATTATAAAATTCTACTTTCACCATCTTACACATGCATACATTTTCTTAATATTATAAATGCACCGAACAGTAGTCATAAAAACTTATAAAATGATTAACCTAATGTTTATGATTTGAATGTGTGTCAAACATTTAAATCTCTTCAATTTTCTACTAAGTGTACCGAACAGCGGTCATAAACACTTAGCATAAAATTGAAGTTTAAGCACTCAAATATATGAAGTAAATGAAGTTCGGAAAGTATAACACATTATAAATGATATTCTTGTCTACTAAAGTTAAAAAGAAAATACCCACAAAAATATTGAATTAAAGAAAATAAAACCGAAACAATAATGAGAGTTTAAGCAAGGAAAAACAAGTTACACTTTCGGAATCCAAGAAAGCTTGTGATTCCAAAAATGGATGGAAAAAAAATGAAATGTTATTCACAAGATTTTCTGACATCAGAAGAAACCTTATGAAGATTGAGGAATAAACACGAGAATGCGAACTTAAACTCTAGAATTGCAACGGAAATACTAAGTCTTGGTATTTCTAAAGGAAACATACAATTTGTGTTTAGGAGCTCTCTCAAAACAAAGTCCCGTAAACAAGTGAAATGAACGCCTATTTATAAGGAGAAAAAACTACTAAAAAAATAAAATAAAGTAAATAAAAATTAAAATAAAAAATAAATAAAAATGAAATGATGAATAATGATGAACAATGATGATTAATGATGAAGTTAGACATGGTTTGGAGCTGATTTTGCTGATTTTCTGATGCAAAAAGGGAGTGGTTGGAGTAGTTTTGTACAGAAAAATTGATTGAAGAGTGCTGGCAGGTGAGGTCGGTGGTGTGTTGTAGGCTAGAGCAGCTGGGGGTTGGTGAGCTGCTGCTGACAAGAAGTCAGCAGCTTAGACGGCACGCACGCACCAAATGTGGGCAGGAGGCTTCGGTGAAGGGCTGCAGGCGCGCAAACTGGGTTGGAGAGAAGCTTCTAGGTTTCCGTTTGGGCCTGGCGCTTGGTAAGGCTGGGCTTGCTGCTTGGGCCGGTTTCATTGGATTGGGCTGTAACTGGGCTCTGGAAGAAGTGGATTGGGCTGTCGCTTGGGCCGGCGTGATGGGCTCGCCATTGAACTGAGATGGATTTAGGGCTGGGCAATTTTTCTAGGCTGTACAATAGAAAAAATAGGATGGATTTAAAATATGAATTTGGGCTTGCAAAATCAAAATTAATTAATTTATATAATTCAACCGAATTTCGTCCATAATTTCTTCGTTATAATTCCGATCGAAACGATTCTTTCACCAAAACGCTCCAAATTACAAAATTTATTTATTTAAACAGAAAAATCACAAAATATATTATTTTATCTAATTATTTATTATTTTAATATTAAAAGTCAAGTATAAAGGGTATAAAATAATACTTAATTAACGACCTATCACTAAAGAAGCCGAAGCCGAAGCCGAAGCCGAAGCCGAAGTGGGAAAAATAATTCAATCGATAGAGGGGATGTCAGGTGCCCGGTGTAAGATCCGTGTCCTGGAGGGAACGGTGAACAATCTCACATTCCTGCGAGGGGGAATGGTATGGGAGAGGATGGTGGTGTGCCTTAAAGTTGTAGGCACACACCTATCTAGCACTAGGCCTTTTGGGACCTCAAGTGGCTTTGGGGGGGATTGGAACCCCAAAGTTAAGTGAGTTGAGGCTGGTGCAATTCCATGATGGGTGACCCACTAGGAAGTTACACCATGAGCTCCCGAAAACAAAACCGTGAGGGCGCGGCCCAAAGCGGACAATATGGTGCTAGATGGGCCGGGTCGTGACAGAATGGTATCAGAGCCGGACCTTGACCAAAAGTACGCCAGCGAGGACGCTGGGCCCCAAGGGGGTGGATTGTAAGACCCGGTCTTGGAAGCAAGAACGGTGAGCAAGACCCGTGATCTTGAGAAGCAAGAACAGTGAGCAAGACCCGTGAGCTTGGAAAGGTAAGATCGGTGAACGATCCCACATCGCTCGGGGAGGGAAAGGTGAAGTACCTTATATGTGTGGGTACGTATCTATCTAACACAAGGCCTTTTGGGACCTCAGTGGCTTTGGGAGGGATTGGAACCCCAAAGTTAAGCGAGTTGAGGCTGGTGCAATCCCATGATGGGTGACCCCCTAGGAAGTTGCACCATGAGCTCTCGAAAACAAAACCGTGAGGGTGAGGCCCAAAGCGGACAATATGGTGCTATATGAGTCGGGTCCTGACCGAGGAGGGTCAGGTCTTGACAATTTGGTATCAGAACCAGACCCCGAACGGGAAGTGTGCCAGCAAGGACGCTGGGCCCTAAGGGGGGTGGATTGTAAGACCCGTGTCCTGGAGGGAACGTGAACAATCCCACATTCCTGCGAGGGGGAATGGTCTGGGAGAGGATGGTGGTGTGCCTTAAAGGTGTAGGCACACACCTATCTAGCACTAGGCCTTTTGGGAGCTCAAGTGGCGTTAGGGAGGATTGGAACCCCAAAGTTAAGCGTGTTGAGGCTGGTGCAATTCCATGATGGGTGACCCCCTGTGAAGTTGCACCATGAGCTCCCAAAAACAAAACCGTGAGGGCGAGGCCCAAAGCGGACAATATGGTGCTAGATGAGTCGGGTCCTAACCGAGGCGGGTCGGGTCCTGACACCCGGGCATGAGAATGTTTCAAGAAGGGATTTGATGAACATGGACAATATATTTCTGACATTCATGTAGGGAGTGGAGTGAAAGTTAAAAGTAGATCTGCTGGAAATTTTCCATTTTACTGATTTAAGATCAAACATCAATCATCACCACACTCTGAGATTATTGTAATTTGTTTGGTTGTACTGTGAATCTTGTCACTACAAGAAAAGTTCAGTGGTCTAATCGGATTTTCCTCTATGGAGACAATACCCGACTAATCTCGCTCTACCCAACGATGCCCGACAAATATTTATCTTGCGTGACAAATATCTCGTCGTTTTTGAGTGATATGATTATTACTCGACGAATCTATCTTAACTAGTCGTAAAAATCTCTAACTTGACGACTATTAGCCGACGGCTTGTTACCCGACGAATTTTAATGTTACCAGGCGAATTTATTGTTACCCGACGAATTTGTATTAGTTGGGTTAAGCCTTTTTTCTTGTAATATGTGAATCTTTTGGTGTTGATTCTAACCAAAGATGATAGGGGAGGTGGAAAGAGAGACAACGATGACAGAGAAACAGAGAAGACAATTGGGGAGACATAGATGACAATAGCGGCTCGAGAGAGAGACAACAACAGAGGTCGGGGAAAGAGGCAACAAAACCATTCGAGGGGGACATAGATGAC
The DNA here is from genome assembly GCA_032719365.1 of Prinsepia uniflora. Taxonomy (NCBI): domain Eukaryota; kingdom Viridiplantae; phylum Streptophyta; class Magnoliopsida; order Rosales; family Rosaceae; genus Prinsepia; species Prinsepia uniflora. Next base: position 29,909,969 of record CM064863.1, read on the forward strand.
AACGATGGGCGATACACAGTGGTAGTACAGCCTCAGAAAGGCTAAAGGCATTATTTGTAACGCCCCAAAAACTCAAAGGATGTAAATTTGTAAAATGATAAATGAAATGACGTTTTTGCCCTTGAAAATAGTAAGGTCAAAGTTGACTTTTTACGTTACACGTGTTTTTCACGAACTTCAAGGACCATTAGGTAGGTCACGATTCCCTGAGTCCGTAGACAGGCGGCATACTGAAATCGGACTTCGGACGAATAAGTTATGAATCTAAAACGAGGAAGGGCATTTTGGTAATTGTGTGAAGGAGGGGTAAAATGGTAATTTGCATGTTGGAAATTGAATCAGCCATAGTGGATTGTTTAACTTAGTTATTTAACTAATTAAGTGACAATTGTCACTAAGAAAGGATGGATTAGTGGCTGGTTGGGCTGAGTGGAAGCACAGGCGTGCTGTTTGTGCTTTGAAAGAACAGAGCACGGGTAAATTTTGTATTGTTTGGGGTCAAGTAACAGGACCCATCCCAATCCCCCCGGGATTACCGTGGAATGTGCCCTGCTCCCGTCCAACAAGGGGTGTCAGACAAGGGATAACCAAGAGCTACTGCCCAACGGGGCATCCAGAGTGCGCAAGGATCGATGGAGGAGGTGTGCAATGCCCCAGTCTCTGCTGCAATCGCATCCGTAATCAACCTGAAGGGCATTAAAACCAAAAGCTGTGAGTGGACAAAAACCAATAAGTTTACCCAAATACATTTATAAGACATTTATGCCCTCCAATAAAAACGTATGCATGCCACAAAAACCAGTAACCAAAACGTTTGCTCAACCGAGCCATTAGGGCCTTAGCCCAAAAACCGTTAACCAAAAACCAAGTGTGGGAACTCAGCCCAAAACCGTGGAATACCACCACCATACATATTAAAACCATGTGGGTCACCACCCACGACCATAAATGAACATCAATTCAAAATCCAAAACCAATTAGGGTCCCCGACCCTACATACCATTTCATAACCAATAATCCATTTTTACCACATAACACATATCCAATCAATAAGCCATTTTATTCATTAATCCATATTTTACCATTACCATCACCAGCATCCCAGATGCTTAGCGTCCCAGACGCTAGACGTCCCTGACGTCATATCTCACGGTTTCATAAGCTACGCGTGCTGCCCGGGGTCTCTCCGGGTCCATATATCTGACATCCCTGATGTCTGACGTCCCTGACGTCAATCATAGCAATCCTGCTCCTGAGTCATCATACGGTCCGGCTGCTCCGTATAATGACCCCTCGCAGGTAATGCACCGTGACTTCCCCAGTGTCCCAGACATCTGGAGGAGACCATCATATATCCTTGTGTCCAGATGGTATATGGAAAACAGTTTTATTTAATCCTTTTATCATATTATTACCATTGGGCCCTGCCCGAAATTTCCATAAAACCACATAATTCCATTTAGGGTCCTTGACCCAAAATCACAATTATTAAATATAGGGTCCCTGACCCGAAATCACATTTATTATCCAACTGGGCCTCATGCCCGATTTTATAAACCACTGGGCCCACGGCCCGATTTGTAAACCAACTGGGCCCGCAGCCCGACTTATAAACCCACTGGGCCCACGGCCCGAATTCGTAAATCAACTGGGCCCCTGGCCCGATAACAACTCAAATGGGTCTCAGCCCGATTTTATTCCAACTGGGCCCCTGGCCCGATTTCATTAACCAACTGGGCCCCCGGCCCGATTCTCAAATGGACTCCAAGTCCGAAATTTCCAAAACAAGTGGGCCTCAAGCCCGAGTTCATCTTTCCAATAAAAAAACCATTTTATCATAATATTTATTTAACCACAAGCATGCAAAACCACAAATAAACCGTTAATCCCGATACACGTGAAATAAGGAAAACACCTCGAAATACGTGCAACATACCCAAAATCAATACTCACAAATACCATCATAGAAATCATGTATATAAACCATATAACACATTTAAGCATGCATAGGATTTATAAAACCAAAGTCCACTCACATACCGTTTTAACCGTGTGCCTCGATACGTGTGCCACCGGCCCTCCCGGGCCACCACTATCACCGGGACTCCCAATCCTGTCCAAATCACATTAGAGGGTTACTAACCTCATCATTAACATCCTATCAAAGTCCCGTAATTTTCCCGAATTTTTACTTATTTTTAAACTTAATTTAAAACCTTCGGACATCCCGAACACTATCGAGACGGTGTCCGATCGACCCGAAACCAATCCCAAAATGTTCGTTACATTAAATAGGACAGAAGTCATGTTGACCTCACCTCGAGATCCGTACCCACGCGCCGCCACGCGCCGTCGTGAGTGGCTGCGCGTGAAACTCACGCGCCTGCTACAGTGTCACCAGCCCAACCCGTTTGTCTGGTAAACGGGTCCAATTCACCCGCGACACAACCCGGTTCCAATCCTGTCAATTCGATCCTAATTCCTTCAATTGATCATTCCATTAGCTTCGTTTTAAGTCCAATTATAAGTCTGTAACATCAATTACACGATAACTTACCCAAATTCCATCGATTCCACGATGAACACGAAGAACACTCCGGTCACTGTTCAATCATGGGATTCCTTCAATCTCGATTGATTTCCCTAAATTGGTTCAACCAGAAGCATCAGTGGACTCCGTTAAACATTTCCCCCAACTTAATTGCATCAAACCTGTGCTCAATCGTCACGACTCAAGCTCGAGCACCGTCACTGTTCAACAATGGAGTTCCATCGATCTCGATCGGTTTCCTTCAATTGATGAACCCAGAAGCATCGTGGGATCATGAGGAGTCATTTCCCCACAACAATTGAGTCAATCACAGCCCCAAACTCCACGACTCAGCCTCGATTTCTTCCTCTGTCACCAAGCTCGATCAGAGCCAAAACGGCACCAATCCTTCTCGTTTTTGACGTGGATCGACTCGTCACAACCTCAGTAAGATGTTTGTAACCTCCAATTCGATCATCACAGCCTAACACTCAGTATTCGAATTTTCCCTCTCATTTTCCCGAAATCAAAAATCCAAAATTCAACACTCTCACAACCCCTCGTGTTTCCCCGTTAATTCCCTCATCTTAGTCTCCCATTTTCTCACAAGAACAGCAGAACAAGGGAGCCAATTCTCCCTAATCCGAATCCCACATTTTGTGCACGGTTTAGGAACAAAGAGGAGAAAATTAGGGGAAATGGTGGATTAGATGATGATGATGTAGTAATGATGATGTTTGGAGGGAAACAAGGAGCTGGAAACAAGGGATGGGTGACACTTGTCACTCATCCAGGTGTGTAGGGTCAACGGTCACTATTCATTATTATATTATTATTTTAATCCCGGCCTCGGTTCGTTAGTTCGTTTCCTTGACCATAACGTCGTCGTCAGATCTCCGATTTCGGCATGCCGCCTGTCGTTGGATTCGTATCGACGATACCTACGTAACGGTCCTTGGCCCTCACCCATCGGACCTCCCGGTCAGAAAGTCAACATTTGGCCCCTAATAAGCCAAATTACCAAAATACCCCTCAACTTCCGAACACCATAACTTTCTCTACGAATGTCGGAATCGAACGTGCCACCTGTCTATGAACTCGTGACGTCCCGAACTACGTCACGGTCATCGGTCAAAGTCCATTTGACCGCCCGAACAAAAAGTCAACATTTTGCCCACGACTAGGGGCAAAACGGTCATTTTGTACATTTTGTCCGATTCCACCCTACTAACCACCGTTCAACCTCGCTAATCAAGATTAGTGACTAATCTAATCCCGGAATTCGGGACGGGTCGTTACAATCTTCCCTCCTTAATAAATTTCGTCCTCGAAATTCCAACCGATCTAAACTCAACGTACTTCCCTCCTTAAAAAGTTTCGCTCTCGAAACTCGATTATCCTGATTCCACAAACACCCCGTGGAAAGGGGAATCGACCACGCAAACACCCGTACACCAACTACTTAGACGAAACTTGTCTACGCCCAAACGTACCACTAGTACTCAAAACGCAACGACTACATTCGACCCCGTCGAACGACTGAAACTACTTGTTTCGAATTTGACACCACTTGTCAAATCAACCCTCTCGTTACGCAACAACTCGACGATTCCTTTCCCACTCCCACTAGGAGTCAGCTGACCCCACTCAACGATCTATGTTGACACATCCTGACAATCTGTCACCACACAGTTGTTGTCAGTCGAAAACTGACATGACTCACTCGTGGCCACACAAGCCACCAACTTACTTGACTTAAATATATCCTTACCGACATTTCACACGACCTGTGTGTAATTAAACACATCGGAATTACCATGACCCATTGCATAGTAATGTCCGGTCCACAACCAATCCCATGGTATCGGAACCAATCCGACTACCAACACGTTCACCAACACACCTCGGGTATATCCCGTATACCGTAACTAGACATCACAAGTCTACAAGGTATTGTACCTCGAACCATGTACGAAGTACACACATCTACCTAATAACCAGACTACAACCACCTAGGTCATAGCCGAACGCGTTCCAATAATGGAGTACGTTTGCCCAATCCAGCATGAGGCAAATCGAAACTCCACCCAACATCTAGTTCCACTTTCGAATCTGAATCCGCAACTTCGTAAGAAATCCCGGATCCAAACCCCAGATATCCCATTTTAATTAATATCCAAATCCGAATCCGAAATCATTATTCCGTAAGCTAGCATTTGGAATAACCATTCCGTATCCAAATCCGGAAATATACTTTCAAGTTCCAAAATCGAATCCTGAATCGTCACCCAGAAATTCGATTCCAAATCCCGAAATCTCATTCACATTTACCATGACACACCCAAAATCGAACCTATCGGTCACCTGTTCAATACACTTGATTGACTTCATAGGGAAGCCAATCCAACCTCCACACGTCTAAGGTTGACAAAATTCAACTACCTTGGAAACCTACTCACCCGAGTAGAATACCATACGGGCCCCACTTCGAAAAGAAGTTCAATCTCGTCATTTATGACTCACACACCCAAGTTCGTATCGATCCTTGTCATTCCACCTAGGAAAACCAAGGATGATCCAAAATGATGACACCAATACTCATCCTACGTGGATGCAACAAAACTCACTGCACTCACCACGCCATGTACCGCAACATTGTCTGCCACCAAGCAGAAAATGAAGAATCTCGTTTACCTAATTTCGAATACGTAGCTCCTCCTAATGACCCAAAAACACACATGGGCCCACCAACCAATACACGCTCAACGTACTGGTAACTACAGTCAATGTCTGCCAGGGCAGAAAGAAAGAAGTCAACCCCAATGACTTCGGAATACCAATCACCAAGAACGAACACCACTCTCGTTCCCCAATCACAACGCTTCTCGAATTTAAGGTTCCAACCATGCTGGAAACAGACATGCTCCCAACAAGACGTCAAGTCTAACCATTAGACTTCCTACCTCCTCAACTCACTTGGACAACGACGTGTCCACAATCGATCCGTTATTGTTCCGTTCGCACATCCCGACCTTTACAGGTTCAGCACTCGGTTTTCCAAGTTCTCAATTACAAATTCCTACCTTTATACCACTAATGGTTTTCCTCGTCTTTTCCAGTTTTAATCATTTCCATGTACATTTTAGGGATATTTAAACACAAAAAATCACACAAATTTTGGAGTTGCCAACAACTCCCCCAAATCCACCAATCATCCCAAAATTTCTTAAGTCTTAATTATACCCTTTTAATCCACTCATCACTGGTTATCTCACCACTATTGGGACTTATCCCAACACAGCACAATCTTATCTGGATCCCATCCAGTCCATCACTCAACCACTATCGAATCTCAAAGACCGAACATATGTTCATTATGACGGAGTCACACCCCAACTTGTGGCTCATCGTCAACACCATTACCGGCACTAGCACCAGCGCTAGTACCAGCACCAACATACTATCAACAACACTAGGATCAGCACACAGGCATCCATACTAGCATCAGCACAAAAGTACCAACCCCGCAAACATCCATACTGCACACCGTGTGCAAATACGACAACCCTGGATCTCCGTTCATACGGAACGACGATCCCGTACCTCACGACTATGGGTACCACTATTCTGACAATCCTCATCAGGAAAATGAACGCTCCCTGAACGTCCCCTGATCCCCAAGTATTATAACCACACCAATTACCCTCGATAGCCAGTCATCTCCATATGACTACCGACTAACTGTCATTGCTATCGAGATCCGTATCCACACATCACACCAATACCCGATCCAACACGGGATTCCATAATTTATCTCAAAACTGTATCCGTAGATCGAATCCCATAGTTTTGACTAGATTCACCAGAGCCATCCACATGGTCATCCATGACCTCAGCCGCTCGTCGCAGCACAAGTTCTCACCCACTAGCCACAATTAAGGTTTACCTTTTTAATACTAGAGTTCCACAATCACACCCTATGGTTCAACCGAACCAAACAGTTTTCCGTAATATAAAATTCACCACCTGACCGACCCCGCGGTCTAGACATCGAATAGACGTCAAATCCAATCCTACCATCCCATCAACGTGGGTTCCACCACTAGGTCATCGGCCAACTCCGATGAACCAACATCCCTCACACTAGAAACTACCACAAGCGTTCACATTTTAGACCATTACTCACATGAGGTTCCCCGAACCTGGCTGCACCTAGCAGCACAACAATCCAATATCACATGACCGAACCGACGGTCCCACAATACCAGTTCACCACAATCAACCCCACTTGGGTCGAATCACATTAATGCACGGCGTATCGGGCCAATCACACTCCATCCACTATACAAACCCAAAAACTATCTATCAGGTTGATAACGAATTGCAGCCCCAAGAGACATCACACCCTCGACCTGCGCACACAAAAGAGCAACCGTGCTCTGATACCAAGTTGACAGGACCCATCCCAATCCCCCCGGGATTACCGTGGAATGTGCCCTGCTCCCGTCCAACAAGGGGTGTCAGACAAGGGATAACCAAGAGCTACTGCCCAACGGGGAATCCAGAGTGCGCAAGGATCGATGGAGGAGGTGTGCAATGCCCCAGTCTCTGCTGCAATCGCATCCGTAATCAACCTGAAGGGCATTAAAAACAAAAGCTGTGAGTGGACAAAAACCAATAAGTTTACCCAAATACATTTATAAGACATTTATGCCCTCCAATAAAAACGTATGCATGCCACAAAAACCAGTAACCAAAACGTTTGCTCAACCGAGCCATTAGGGCCTTAGCCCAAAAACCGTTAACCAAAAACCAAGTGTGGGAACTCAGCCCAAAACCGTGGAATACCACCACCATACATATTAAAACCATGTGGGTCACCACCCACGACCATAAATGAACATCAATTCAAAATCCAAAACCAATTAGGGTCCCCGACCCTACATACCATTTCATAACCAATAATCCATTTTTACCACATAACACATATCCAATCAATAAGCCATTTTATTCATTAATCCATATTTTACCATTACCATCACCAGCATCCCAGATGCTTAGCGTCCCAGACGCTAGACGTCCCTGACGTCATATCTCACGGTTTCATAAGCTACGCGTGCTGCCCGGGGTCTCTCCGGGTCCATATATCTGACATCCCTGATGTCTGACGTCCCTGACGTCAATCATAGCAATCCTGCTCCTGAGTCATCATACGGTCCGGCTGCTCCGTATAATGACCCCTCGCAGGCAATGCACCGTGACTTCCCCAGTGTCCCAGACATCTGGAGGAGACCATCATATATCCTTGTGTCCAGATGGTATATGGAAAACAGTTTTATTTAATCCTTTTATCATATTATTACCATTGGGCCCTGCCCGAAATTTCCATAAAACCACATAATTCCATTTAGGGTCCTTGACCCAAAATCACAATTATTAAATATAGGGTCCCTGACCCGAAATCACATTTATTATCCAACTGGGCCTCATGCCCGATTTTATAAACCACTGGGCCCACGGCCCGATTTGTAAACCAACTGGGCCCGCAGCCCGACTTATAAACCCACTGGGCCCACGGCCCGAATTCGTAAATCAACTGGGCCCCTGGCCCGATAACAACTCAAATGGGTCTCAGCCCAATTTTATACCAACTGGGCCCCCGGCCCGATTCTCAAATGGACTCCAAGTCCGAAATTTCCAAAACAAGTGGGCCTCAAGCCCGAGTTCATCTTTCCAATAAAAAAACCATTTTATCATAATATTTATTTAACCACAAGCATGCAAAACCACAAATAAACCGTTAATCCCGATACACGTGAAATATGGAAAACACCTCGAAATACGTGCAACATACCCAAAATCAATACTCACAAATACCATCATAGAAATCATGTATATAAACCATATAACACATTTAAGCATGCATAGGATTTATATAAAACCAAAGTCCACTCACAGACCGTTTTAACCGTGTGCCTCGATACGCGTGCCACCGGCCCTCCCGGGCCACCACTATCACCGGGACTCCCAATCCTGTCCAAATCACATTAGAGGGTTACTAACCTCATCATTAACATCCTATCAAAGTCCCGTAATTTTCCCGAATTTTTACTTATTTTTAAACTTAATTTAAAACCTTCGGACATCCCGAACACTATCGAGACGATGTCCGATCGACCCGAAACCAATCCCAAAATATTCGTTACATTAAATAGGACAGAAGTCATGTTGACCTCACCTCGAGATCCGTGCCCACGCGCCACCACGCGCCGCCGTGAGTGGCTGCGCGTGAAACTCACACGCCTGCTACAGTGTCACCAGCCCAACCCGTTTGTCTGGTAAACGGGTCCAATTCACCCGCGACACAACCCGGTTCCAATCCTGTCAATTCGATCCTAATTCCTTCAATTGATCATTCCATTAGCTTCGTTTTAAGTCCAATTATAAGTCTGTAACATCAATTACACGATAACTTACCCAAATTCCATCGATTCCACGATGAACACGAAGAACACTCCGGTCACTGTTCAATCATGGGATTCCTTCAATCTCGATTGATTTCCCTAAATTGGTTCAACCAGAAGCATCAGTGGACTCCGTTAAACATTTCCCCCAACTTAATTGCATCAAACCTGTGCTCAATCGTCACGACTCAAGCTCGAGCACCGTCACTGTTCAACAATGGAGTTCCATCGATCTCGATCGGTTTCCTTCAATTGATGAACCCAGAAGCATCGTGGGATCATGAGGAGTCATTTCCCCACAACAATTGAGTCAATCACAGCCCCAAACTCCACGACTCAGCCTCGATTTCTTCCTCTGTCACCAAGCTCGATCAGAGCCAAAACGGCACCAATCCTTCTCGTTTTTGACGTGGATCGACTCGTCACAACCTCAGTAAGATGTTTGTAACCTCCAATTCGATCATCACAGCCTAACACTCAGTATTCGAATTTTCCCTCTCATTTTCCCGAAATCAAAAATCCAAAATTCAACACTCTCACAACCCCTCGTGTTTCCCCGTTAATTCCCTCATCTTAGTCTCCCATTTTCTCACAAGAACAGCAGAACAAGGGAGCCAATTCTCCCTAATCCGAATCCCACATTTTGTGCACGGTTTAGGAACAAAGAGGAGAAAATTAGGGGAAATGGTGGATTAGATGATGATGATGTAGTAATGATGATGTTTGGAGGGAAACAAGGAGCTGGAAACAAGGGATGGGTGACACTTGTCACTCATCCAGGTGTGTAGGGTCAACGGTCACTATTCATTATTATATTATTATTTTAATCCCGGCCTCGGTTCGTTAGTTCGTTTCCTTGACCATAACGTCGTCGTCGGATCTCCGATTTCGGCATGCCGCCTGTCGTTGGATTCGTATCGACGATACCTACGTAACAGTCCTTGGCCCTCGCCCATCGGACCTCCCGGTCAGAAAGTCAACATTTGGCCCCTAATAAGCCAAATTACCAAAATACCCCTCAACTTCCGAACACCATAACTTTCTCTACGAATGTCGGAATCGAACGTGCCACCTGTCTATGAACTCGTGACGTCCCGAACTACGTCACGGTCATCGGTCAAAGTCCATTTGACCGCCCGAACAAAAAGTCAACATTTTGCCCACGACTAGGGGCAAAACGGTCATTTTGCACATTTTGTCTGATTCCGCCCTACTAACCACCGTTCAACCTCGCTAATCAAGATTAGTGACTAATCTAATCCCGGAATTCGGGACGGGTCGTTACATCAAGTGTGGGAAACAGAGACACAAAGGGACTGAGAGATTCCCTTAGGTTGCTGTGAAGGAAGGATTGAAAACAGAGAAGTTAGAAGTCAGTTGAGAGAGCAATTTGAGAGGAAAAACTGAGAAACCAGAGAGAAAACCAAAATCGGGAAAGACTGGGAAAATGGAGGGAAAATTTGAGTTTGATTTGTGAGCGGAGAGGAGCTAAACAGAGATTAAAAACAGTCTTCTGGACTCATTTCGACTTCAACCCCACAAAAATCGAAGGAAGTTGAGCGTGGTTTGGCCAAGAACTGAAGTTCCAGATTCTGGAAAAATTCGAGGTTGAGTACGACTACCTACAGGTAAGGATTTGTGTAATTGGTTATTGTAGAACGTTCAATTAAGTCTTCATATGCTTCCGTATCAATTAATTAGGAAACTAAGTCGATTTGAGTGAGATTCGAAAATTAAAACCATTTGTTTGATCATGAGAGAAATGATGGATTAAAAGCTTGATGTGTGTAATTAGTAATGGAGAACTTAAATTAGGATAGAATGGAAGGATTTCGGTGGAAGAATTGAAAGAATTAAGTTGGAATTGAAGGGGTTTAAACCGGGTCGTGTCGCGGGTCCGTAACCCGTTTAGCAGGAAAATAGGTAAAGACGAGGACACTGTAGCGTTACTGTGCAGGGCGCGTGTCTTTCACAAGCAGCCACTTTGGGCGGCGCGTGAGGGCGCGTGAGGCAATATCTCCGGTCACGGTCAACATGTGATTTGATTCTTTCAATGTAACGAACATTTTGAGATAAGTTTCAAGTCGATCAGACGTCGTTTCGGGATAGTTTTGAGTCTTCGAAGGTTTAGGATTTTAATTTAATTACGTTGAAAAATCCCGAAAAAATTGGGGAAATTAATATAAGCTTAGTGAAAGTGTTTGTGACCCAAATTGTGATCTTTGACAGACCAGAACATTCCTGAGGCAGCCGAGGAGCGTACGGGACTCGATTGACGCGTTCGAACTTTGTGAGTGGACTTTTGATTCCCAACCGAGCATGCATAACTGTTTTACTCACTTGTTTTATATTTCTATATATGAGTTTATGTTTATAATTATGACATTCCTGCTTTATGTGATTGTACGTTTCTCAATGTGATTTATCGCATTTTACGTATTTCGATACTATGGTTTCTCCTGTGGTTTGATAAGTGATTTTATATGATTTGTGCATATCACGTTTTAGTGATTATTTGATTATGATTTGTGAGTAAGATTCGGGACTTGAACGTGAAATTCGGGCATAAGTCCTATTTTGATAAAATTTGGATCGCGATGGATCCTGGATTTGTTATGATTTACACATGATTTTGGGTTTAAAGACCCGGTACAATTACTGGATCTGGTTTTGGGTTTAAAGACCCGGTTAATTGACGATGGGGGAGGGCCCTTGATTGAGACATGTTGAGTTTAAAGACGCGGTTATTGTAATGTCCCCCGAGGCCTATTGATTGTGTTTTGAGTTTAAAGACTCGTTGATATCCCGGGAAGGCCTGATATATGAGTTTAAAGACTCGGATGGATCCAGCAGATTTGATTCGTTGATGTTACATTCGGTTTTACATGGTTTTATAGTTATCTATTGTAACGGTTTCCATACTGTTCATATAAGTGTTTTTCGGATACTTATTTATGCATGCGTGTTTTGAAACTGGAGGGTGAACCCCGTTTTCATTAAAACTGTTTTCCAGAACCATTTGTTATAGTCCACTCACACTTTTCTGTTTTAATACCCTCCAGGTCGTGGTACAAGTTTTGGGGGCTAACGCAGAGGCAGAGGCAGAGACATAAAGTTTTTCCCGTTGCGGTGTAGTTAGTTCACAGAGTAGGGTTTTATCCTTATCTTGTTTTGTAGCCATGCTCTGTGATACTGTTGACTGGTTGTACCGTTGGTTGTATCGTACTTTCTCCCTAGTCTGACAGTACGTGTTACGTATTATTGTGTGGTTATTTTGGTTGTTTGTGTTCGGTTGTTAGACGGGAGCAGGATTCTTCCCGGTTATCGAGGCGATATTCAGGATGGGTCCTGTCATTATTGCACATCCTCCTTTTTTTTTTTGAAATTAAATAAATAAATAAAATAAAATAAGTGATATGATACATACAAGGATAAAAATATCGATATTGACGAAAGTATTAACAGCCAAATTTATAGGCATATTGACGAATATATCGATATTGATATCGTTTACTCTTCACAAAAATAGTGGAAATATAGTCCAAAAATTGAAATTTTTTAATGAAATTTGGGAAAAAAAAACTTAATAATCTAATAGGTTATATAAGACTAATAAAAATTACAAAATGACTTTGATGTAATAAACATATAATGTATAATATGATACAATATAATTCTGATGATAACTAATAATATAAAATCATAAATATAAACATAAATTAAAATGAATTAATATAATTGGATATTAATATAATTAAACACATAATAATAAATTAGAATATGTTTAATTTTTAATCGAGCATGTATTCTTTTTTTGGTCAAATTAATAGAGCACATCTTAATTGATAAACAAATTTACAATATATTTATTAAATAATTAGTAATAATTAAACATTGATTTATAATTGACATTTAAATGTAATGGTTGTCTGTTGGTAATAAATTAAAAATTATAAACAAAGGAGAAAGTATGAATAATAATAATAATAATAATAAATTGAGGAGGAGGAGGAGGAATTGGAATTGGAGCCAAAACCCCATAAATCTTTGAAGACATCGCTCGATGTTTCCAGTGGATCCAGGTCACAAGACCACCTAAATTGGCCAATTGGGTTTTTTTTTCTTTTTCCTTAAAATATGGATATCGGTCAATTTTGATGAAAATGGTCGACATTTTCCGAAATCATGAATATTGAGGGAAGAAATTTCTCTCCCCCCCTGTGTTTATATGTCGAATCCCTAATTTATCGTAGTATTGAATGAAATATCGGTGATATTGCTGATATTTTCGTCTATGAATGCATCATTGTTAGTTTTAGTCTAAGTAATTATTGGGATATGGTGTCATTACAAACCATAAGATGCATCTAATAGTTAGAATTTATGTAAATGCGCAGATGCTAAATGAAGAGACCCACGGTCCTTATAACAAATTAAATATATAATTTCAGTTTTCTCTTCTTCTTGCTTAGAGAGCATGAGTGTTTTCTCTTTTTCTTGTTCTTATCTTCTTCTTTCCCAAAGACTATGAGCATTGTCTTTTCTTATTACTCTATTTCATCTGCAATTTTACTCTTAACCTATACGAAAGATCATATCAAAGTTCTCGCATTAGAGAAACATCAGTTAGAAGATTCTTCGCGATCTGGATAGTAGCAGGCCCATAAACTTTTCTAATATATAAAGGGATTCCTTTTTTAAAAAAAAATTGAGAACGGGCTGTACTTTATTAATAATGGACAAAACATCAGTCTAGATCTTCAAAATTAATGTAAAATATTTTGAACTTTATGGAAGTACCACTTTTTTTTATCAAATGTATAACACAATGTTCGAGGATAAATTAAATATGACTTGCTACAGAATAGCCTAACTTAGAAAAATTAAATCTGACTTGCTGCAGAATAGCTTAACTATAGCTGAATGAGTTCATAACTCAAAATTTTAAAAAATTACCTTAGCATTCATATTTAATAACACTAACATAAAATTTAAAGACAATAAGTGTCTTTTTTTAAAATGATACAAATAAATCACATTTTTTCTCCTAAATTGTAATGCCCTTGAAATTCTTGGAATATAATGTCTGATATTTTGAATGTAAATTGACATTTTTACCCTTGATGTGAGTGGTAAAAAGTTGACTTTTCAGTTGGAATATCTTTTGGACTTTCCGTGAGGATCGTTACGTAAGTTTCGGAGTTCTAAGTCCGTAGACAGTCGGCACGTTGAAATCGAAGTTCGGACGTGACCGCTATAGGTATAGAATATCTAGGGGTATTTTGGTAATTTTATGTCCTAGGGCAGTTTGGTCCTTTCTTATGCTGACGAGTCAGCAGGTGTGGGTGGGATTAAATTCTGTGGAGCTTAGTGGCCTTGTTGGTCATGTGTATGCTTGTGTGTTCTATTTGAAACAATGTGTGTGCTGGTGTATGTAGTATATTGTGAGTTAACACTTGAAAATTAAACCAACGTATTGAACATCAACCTATACTAATCAAGAGAAATACAGCGAGGGAAAGGGGAGAAAAGCGGAAAAGGAAAGAAAAAGAAAGAGATTGAAAGCAAAGAAGAAAACTCAGAAAATCCCAAACCCGAAAGACACCCAAACATGGTACATCCATCGATTGTGATTATGAGGTTTTGTTGTTAATATATTAAATTAAGAAATAATTAGACATTATTGAAGTTGTACGAACAAAATAGCACTGAGAATTGTTGGAATTGATCAAAGGAAAGCTCGCGTTCGAAGGAATAAACATTGACCAAAATTCCAAGATGTGAACTCGAAGAATTAAGGTAACTTTTAGTATTTTGAGATCATAGACCTTCTTCTAGGATTGAGTAGGTTCGATTTGATGATTAAAGCATAAAAATTGGTTGAGTTTAGACAGGTTTTAAACCGAGTCACCTTGACACGACCCATCCCAATCCCCCGGGATTAACGTGGGATGTACCATGCTCCCGTCTGACACGAAGTGTCAGACAAAGGATAATACATACCTCAACCCATACGGGGCTCCGAGAGCGGGCCATGAACGGTGGAGGAGTGCGATGTCTCGATCTCTGATACAGCCCGCATCCGTGATCAACCTGAAGGGCATTAAAACCATTAAGAACTGTGAGTGAACGAAAATCAATAAGTTTTTAAAAACACATTTCATAAAGGTATTTATGCCCTTTACTAAAAAGTATGCATGCATCGTAAAATTAGTAATCAAAACATTTACTCAAATGAAATATTAGGGTCTTAGCCCAAAAACCGTAACTCAAAACCAAGTGCGGGAACTCAGCCCAAAACTGTAGAATACTAAAATCCGTAAATCCAAAATCAAGTGGGCCACTGCCCAAATCCATAACCACAAATCCACAAATACCGAAATACCATTTCAAGATTCCAATAATCCATATTTACCACATAACCATCCTCGGCATCCCAGATGCTTAGCGTCCCAAATGCTTGACGTCCGAGACGTCATATCTCACGGTAATAAGCAACGCGTGCTACCCGGAGTCTCTCCGGGTAAATATCTCTGACGTCCCAGATGTCTGACGTCCCAGACGTCTAATCATAGCAATCCTACTCCTGAGTCACTATACGGTCCGGTAGCTCCGTATAACGACCCCTTGCAAGCAATGCACCATGGCTTCCCTAGTGTCTCAGACACCTGGAGGAGACCATCACATATCCTCGTATCAAGATGGTATATGAAAAACTGTTTTACAAAGCCATTTCAAAACATTTCAATGGGCCCTACCTGAAATTCCCATAAAACATCACAAATTCATTTAGGGTCCCCGACCCGAAATCAAGTTTATGAAATATAGGGTCCCAGACCCGAAATCACATTTATAAAACTCAACTGAGCCTCATGCCCGAATTTGTAAACCACTGGGCCCCCGCCCCGATCACATAACTCAAAAGGGTCTCAGCCCGATTTCGTAAACCAACTGAGCCCCTGGTGACACGACCCATCCCAATCCCTCCGGGATTACCATGGAATGTGACGTGCTCCCGTCTGACAAGAGGCGTCAGACAAGGGATAACCTATTGCCAGAGCCCAAACGGGCTTCCAGAGTGCGTAAGGATCGATGGAGGAGGTGTGCGATGCCCAAGTCTCTACTGCAGCCGCATCCAGAGTCAACCTGAAGGGCATTAAAAACAAAAGCTGTGAGTGGACGAAAATAAACAAGTCTGTTAAAAACATTTATAAGACATTTATGTCCCTCAGTAAAATCATATGCATGCACCATCATTTAAAATCATATATCATACAATACGAATCATAAGGCATTTAATAAAACCATAACCATAATTTTAGCTGCTGCACTATACACTCCAATCCCGACATCAACTGATGTTTTGACGTTCTTGACGTCAATAAGGTCACAATAATAATAAGGCTACGCGTGCCACTCGGGTCTCAATTTCCGAGTTAAATCCCCGAATCCCGTTCGGGTATAGCATCACCTGATGCAGCATCGCCTGATGCTTAGCGTCATAGACGCTGGACGTACTAGACGTCCGTGACCTCTCCGGGGTACCTCGCCGGAGGAGACAATATAATATGGAAGGATCTATACAGTGCAGTACCAAATAAATTTTATTGATATCCACATGCAAAGCATATATATATATACATGGATAAAATCCAAACCAATCCTTTAAATTTCATCAGACGGGTCTCAAGCCCAAATACCGTGAAACGTGCCATAACCATAATTTCCATATCATCAATCTGTTATTTGTTTTTAGCATGTGAATATGTATATAAAATGTGAACCAGGAAACCTTTATTCAATTCCATTTTAGGGTCTCTGACCCGAAATCACATATATAAATCAACTGGACTCCTGGCCCGATTTCATAAGTTAACTGGGCTCCTGGCCCGATTTTACTTTATCAAATTCGTAACCGTTTCATGAAATCATATCCAACCACGTTTTTGGAAATCAGTGCAAATCCAGAAAATCTCGATTTACGTGCAAACACGTAAATCACCTCGAAATGCGTGAAATCATTTAAATTCACCGATATCCAAAGTAAATCATTTAATCATAATTATAACAATCATAAAACAGTTATGCATGCATCGAATTTATAAAACCAATGTCCACTCACAGACCGTTTAACCGAGCGCCTCGATATGCATGCCATAGGCCTTCCCGAGCCACACCACTATCACCGGGACTCCCAATCCTGTCCAAATCACATTAGAGGATTACTAACCCCTTCATTAACATCCTATCAAAGTCCCGAAATTTTCCCGAATTTTTAAGTATTTTTAACCTCGATTTAAAACCTTCGGACATCCCGAACAATATCGAAACGGTGTCCGATCGACACGAAACCAATCCCAAAATGTTCGTTACATTGTATAGGATAAAAGTCATGTTGAGCTCACCTCGAGATTCATGCACACGCGCCGTCACGCGCCGCCGTGAGTGGCTGCGCGTGAAAGCCACGCGCCTGCTACAGTGACTGCAACAGTGTTCCTTCTTCACCCGAATGTCTGGTAAACGGGTCTGATTACCCGCGATAGGATCCGGTTCAATCACACCCAATTCGACATCAATTCAATCCGTTCTTGATCCTATAACAATCATCAACCAACCAATTTCAGTTCTGTGACATCGATCAACATCAACCATTCCTTAAACCAGCCATCAACCCGTGATCACCCAAAACGGGTCAATCACCAAAACTCCTCCAATCCTCAACCATTGCCAAATTAACTTCATAGGAAGCTTATTAGGATTAAAACGAACCAATTCGAATAATTAATTGAACACGACGTTACCTCAATCACCACGACTCAAGCTTGGATTTTCCGGCCGTCCACCGTGTCCGTCCACGGCCCTAGGAGCCCCAAAGCTTGCCCCATTTGATCTGGTTCGACACGTTGAAGTTCCAGGAAGCTCAATCCATCATCAATTAGGCTTGGGCTGGCCTAAAACTAGGATTTCGAATTTGAATTTCATAAAACCCAGTTTCGGGTTTTTGAACCATCCTCCACCATTTTCACTCCATTTTTCTACCTCTCAATCTCAGAGAACCACTCTCCCATTCCTCTTCTGTTTCAAGCCATCAATTCCCTCAAACGGCCGTGTAGGTGGTCGATCATGTGTGGGGAACATCCCCTGTTTTCTTCCATTTTCATGTGCACCAGCCAAGGTTTAATGGCCAACACACCGTCCACACAGCCTTGCATCGCACCAACATCAATAAACAATCCAACAATCCCATAAACAATAGTTTAGGCCAGCAATTTGCTCCATAAACAAACCACCCGTGCACTGGCCATGTTCTCCCAACACGGTGCTACAGTAACCGTTCAAATACTCAGTGAAATTACCATTCTGCCCTTGTGCAGTAAATTACCAAAATGCCCCTCACGCATCCTGACCCATAACTCGATCATACGGACTCCGATTGATGCGTGCCGCCTGTCTACGAACTCAGGGCATCGAGACCATCCTAACGGTCCTTGGTCCTCGGCCATCGAACCTCCCGATCAAAAAGTCAACATTTTCCCTTATTTCGTACAAATTACGAAAACGCCCCTGAACTTCCGTACATCATAACTTTCACCACGAACGTCGGAATCGAACGTGCCACCTGTCTATGAATTCGTGACGTCCCGAACTACGTCACGGTCATCGGTCAAAGTCCATTTGACCATCCGAATTAAAAGTCAATGTTTTGCCCACGCCTAGGGGCAAAACGGTCATTTTGCACAAATCGTCCGAAATCGCCCAACTAATCCCAAATTAGTAAATGACAATTAAATATTATTAAATCCCGATATTCGGGACGGGTCGTTACAACCTTCCCTCCTTAAAGAATTTCGTCCTCGAAATTACCAACAACCTTATTCCACAACCACCTTGTGGAAAACATTTCGACCTCAAACCATGTGTACACTTGTACACCCACATACTGGGACAACACCAGCCTCGTCTGTACCCAGACATCCCATCACAGTCATACGTCATAGCAGCAACAACACTCGACCACCTCGAGTGGAAATGATCACCTGATCCGCGATAAAATCGCCTAACCATTTAGCTGACTCCTTCAGCTAAACGGTTCCCTTCCATTGCCAATAAATCCTTACATTTGCTCCCATTGGGAGTCACCAAATCTCATTTGTCAGTCCATGCTGACACCATCAGTCAAACTGTCACCACTAAGCTTTACCACCCTGATAAAGCCCCAACCATCAGCCAGTCAGCGACAACACCACGTACTACATCACCCTCGATGTAGCGTAAGATCAACCACATGATCTCAATTCGCAGGGCAAGCCCAATCCTACGACACAAATTAATCTCAATGTCCATAACCGCCGACTCCCTCAGCGAACCAAGACGCTGGAAAATCACGGTGTGATAAAATCACACAAGGCTTCTCGTGGTTACTCAGACCACCAATTCACTCATCCTGAGTGTACGTATA
This sequence comes from Prinsepia uniflora, assembly GCA_032719365.1. Taxonomy (NCBI): domain Eukaryota; kingdom Viridiplantae; phylum Streptophyta; class Magnoliopsida; order Rosales; family Rosaceae; genus Prinsepia; species Prinsepia uniflora. Next base: position 29,929,422 of record CM064863.1, read on the forward strand.
CCATCAACTTACACAATCTAGTGGTGTAACTACAACACGTTGAATACCAGCCCAGCAGTGATCGTACATCTCGATACTAGGGTTCCATTAGCCAACCATGGCTAAGAGCACCTGCTCATACAATCACTAAACCCGACAAAATCACTCTGCACAGCACACGGTATCCAATGTCCAGTCCACGATCACAACCAAACAAATGATATCGGAACCAAGCCGATTACCAACACGCTCAATCACACACCACGGGTACATCCCATGTACCGCCATTAGGCACCACTCAGCCTAACCAGTCTCAATCCTCATACAATGTACCATGTACGTACATCAATCCATCAATCCGCCTACAACCACCCAGGTTATAGCCAAACACGTTCTAGTAACGGAGTACATTTGCCCAAACCAACATGAGACAAAACGAACTCCACCCGTCATCTAGTTCCAATTCCGAATCCGAATCCGTAATTTCGTAAGAAATCTCGAATCCGAACCCAACATCCCATTTTTTAATCCATGTCCAAATCCGAATCCGAAATCATTATTCCGTAAGCTAGCATTGGAATAATCATTCCGCACCCAAATCTGGTAATCCATTTTCGAGCTTCGCAATCGAATCCTGAATCGTCACCCAGAAATTCGATTCCAAAACCCAAAATCTCGTTTACGTCCACCAAGACGTAACGTAACCGAACCTATCGATTTCCCGCTCAAAACACTCGATTGACTTCATAGGGAAGCCAATCCCAATATCCACACGTCAAAGGTTGACGAAATCCGACCACATCGGAAACCTACTCAACCAAGTCAAGAATCATCAGGACTCCACTTCGAAACGAAGTTCAGTCCCGTCGTTTACGACTCACATACCAAGGTAAGAGTGATAAACTCTCATCCAATCTGGATCATCACGATCACTATCCAGATCCATCGCTACGTCACCCGACAAGTCACATCACGATCCTAGATCGTCACATCGTCCAAAGTCGACAACATCACAAATCAGATCCACCTAGGATCCACACATGCCCACATAGCTAACAATCCATCTGGAAGCTGATCGTAGGGTCTTACACCCTCATTGAATCATTCGTCAAATTTCCCTTGGTGGAAAGATGACCTCGCATTTCACCACCAAATCCAAAATCATACACAACTCTTTATGTCCAAAGGCTTCAAGCCAAGCTTGGGTCCACCAACCAATACACACTCAACGTACTGGTAGCAACAATCATCATCTGCCACGGCAGAAAATATGAAGTCAACCCTAATGACTTCGGAATACCAATCACTGATGCGGAAACGAGCACTCCTCTCGTCTCCCAATCACAACTCTCCCCAAATCGGGAGTTCCAACCATGTTGGAAACTGACATGCTCCCAATGAGATGTCAAGTCCAACCACAGGACTACCCAAGTCCATACCTCACTTGGACCACCACTTGTCCAAAATCAATTCATTACTCGGACCTCACGTCCGCCAATACTCATGTATGCACACACCCCGATTCCGAACGAAAATTTCCTCAACTCTGCCTGGATGTGCATACCATACTGCCTTCGCCTCACATCTCAACCTAAACAGGTTCAATCCTCAGGTTCCAAGTGATTCGCAATCACAAAATCACACGTCATTACCACGAATGGTTTCCCCGACTTTTCTAATTTCAATAATTTCCTTGTACTTCCTGGGGATATAAGAAGTATACTATCATACCAATCTCGGAGTTGACAACAACTCCCCAAATCCACCAATACACATGACATAGGGAACAGCATCCCAAGATTCCCCAAATTTTCAATCATACCATTTTATCCGTTCATCACTTGTCATCATATATCTGTTGGGACTTATCCCAACACGACACAACCTCCACTGGAACCCATCCAGTCCAAGACTCAACCACCTCTGAGTCGCAGATACCAATCACCTGTCCATCATGACAGAGTCACACCCCAACTGGTGGCTCATCGTCCTCACAATCACTGACACCTGCACCAGCGCTAGTACCAGCACCAACGCACCATCATCAACACTAGTATCAGCACGCAGGCATCCATACTAGTATTGGCATAAAAGTATCGACATACCAACATCCATACGTAGCACACGAACATCCATGCCAGCACACGAACATCCATGCTAGCACACTGTGTGCAAAGTTGTTACCCTGGATCTCCGTTCATTCCGAACGACGATCCCGTAACACCACTCGTACCCCACGACTATGGGTACCTCCAATTTTTGCCATCAGCACATCAGGAAAATGAACGTTCCCTGAACATCCCCTGATCCCCAAGTATTAAAACCACACTAACTACCCTCGATAGCAAGTTATCTCGACACAACTGTCGACCAACAGTCATCGTTGTCAAGATCCGTATCCACACATCACACTAATATTCGATCCAACATGGAATTCCACATTTCCTCGTAACCGTATCCGTAGATCGAAACCCATAAGACTCACTAGAGTCATCCACATGGTCATCCATGACCTCAGCCGCACGTCGTAGCACAAGTTCCCAATTAAAGTTCACTTTCCAGTCCATCAATTATAACTTAGGGTTCCAAAATCACACCCTAGGGTTCCACCGAACCCAACTGCCTTCTGCAGTAGAATCCACAACCTGACCGACTCCGCGGTCCTGACATCGCATAGACGCCAAATCCAATCCAATCGTCAATTCAACGTGGGTTCCACCACAAAGGTCATCGACTAACTCCGATGCGCCAACACCCCGTACACTAGCCAACACTACTAGGGTCCACAACTTAGACCAATACTCAACTGAGTTTCGCATTTCCCTAACATTGTTCAGATGGGGTTCCTTGAACCCAGTTGTGCCCAGTAGCACAACCGTCCATCATCACATGACCGAACCGACGGTCCCGCATTACTAGTTAATCGTATACAACCCCACTTGGGTTGAATCGCATCAATGCACGGCGTATCGGGTCAAACACACCCAATCCACCATACAAACCCAAAACTATCTATCAGGTTGACAACGGAACCGCAGCCCCAAGAGACATCACACCCTCGACCTTCGCGCACAAAAGAGCAAAACCTGCTCTGATACCACTTGACACGACCCATCCCAATCCCTCCGGGATTACCATGGAATGTGACGTGCTCCCGTCTGACAAGAGGCATCAGACAAGGGATAACCTATTGCCAGAGCCCAAACGGGCTTCCAGAGTGCGTAAGGATCGATGGAGGAGGTGTGCGATGCCCAAGTCTCTACTGCAGCCGCATCCAGAGTCAACCTGAGGGCATTAAAAACAAAAGCTGTGAGTGGACGAAAATAAACAAGTCTGTTAAAAACATTTATAAGACATTTATGCCCCTCAGTAAAATCATATGCATGCACCATCATTTAAAATCATATATCATACAATACGAATCATAAGGCATTTAATAAAACCATAACCATAATTTTAGCTGCTGCACTATACACTCCAATCCGTTCTTGATCCTATAACAATCATCAACCAACCAATTTCGGTTCTGTGACATCGATCAACATCAACCATTCCTTAAACCAGCCATCAACCCGTGATCGCCCAAAACGGGTCAATCACTAAAACTCCTCCAATCCTCAACCATTGCCAAATTAACTTCACAGGAAGCTTATTAGGATTAAAACGAACCAATTCGAATAATTAATTGAACACGACGTTACCTCAATCACCACGACTCAAGCTTGGGTTTTCCGGCCGTCCACCGTGTCCGTCCACGGCCCAAGGAGCCCCAAAGCTTGCCCCATTTGATGTGGTTCGACACGTTGAAGTTCCAGGAAGCTCAATCCATCATCAATTAGGCTTGGGCTGGCCTAAAACTAGGATTTCGAATTTGAATTTCACAAAACCTAGTTTCGGGTTTTTGAACCATCCTCCACCATTTTCACTTCATTTTTCCACCTCTCAATCTCAGAGAACCACTCTCCCATTCCTCTTCTGTTTCAAGCCATCAATTCCCTCAAACGGCCGTGTAGGTGGTCGATCATGTGTGGGGAACATCCCCTGTTTTCTTCCATGTTCATGTGCACCAGCCAAGGTTTAATGGCCAACACACCGTCCACACAGCCTTGCATCGCACCAACATCAATAAACAATCCAACAATCCCATAAACAATAGTTTAGGCCAGCAATTTGCTCCATAAACAAACCACCTGTGCACTGGCCATGTTCTCCCAACACGGTGCTACAGTAACCGTTCAAATACTCAGTGAAATTACCATTCTGCCCTTGTGCAGTAAATTACCAAAATGCCCCTCACGCATCCTGACCCGTAACTCGATCATACGGACTCCGATTGATGCGTGCCGCCTGTCTACGAACTCAGGGCATCGAGACCATCCTAACGGTCCTTGGTCCTCGGCCATCGGACCTCCCGATAAAAAAGTCAACATTTTCCCTTATTTCGTACAAATTACGAAAACGCCCCTGAACTTCCATACATCATAACTTTCACCACGAACGTCGGAATCGAACGTGCCACCTGTCTATGAATTCGTGACGTCCCGAACTACGTCACGGTCATCGGTCAAAGTCAATTTGACCATCCGAATTAAAAGTCAATGTTTTGCCCACGCCCAGGGGCAAAACGGTCATTTTGCACAATTCGTCCGAAGTCGCCCAACTAATCCCAGATTAGTAAATCACAATTAAATATTATTAAATCCCGATATTCGGGACGGGTCATTACACCTGGCCCGATCACATAATTCAAATGGGTCTCATGCCCGATTTCATCTTTCCAAAATCGAAACCATGCCATAGAACCATTATTAAATTAAACTCACAATCACATAACAATAGCATAAACTCATAAACCTCGAAATACGTGTAAATACAGAATTACCTCGAAATACGTGCAATCATGTAAACCACCAGTGCCACAATCATCATCATAGAAATCATTTATGTAAAACATATAAAATAGTTATGCATGCATCACAGTTTAGAAAATGAAGTCCACTCACAGATCGTCCTACGCTGCCGCCTCGATACGCGTGCCATAACCCTCCCCGGGCTAAATCACCATCTCCAAAACTTCCAGACCTGCCCAAATCACAACTGAAGGTGACTACTCATCTATTTATGTCCATAGGATAAAACCCCAAAACTCCCGAAAAAGTCAACGTGTCCCAAACACGATGCCCGAGGTGAAAAACCTCGATTTGACCAACCTAATGATCTCCGATCGACCTGAAACTACCACCATTAGATCCGGATCGTCAAAACCTTTAAAATGACACTAGGCCACCTCGAAATTCGAGACCACGCGCCCCCACGCACGTAGTCAATGCAAAAGTCAACTTTTGAAAAAGGCAACGGGTCAAAGTCAATGGATCAAAGTCAACGAGTCAACTCGCAGGTCAACTAGTTCACTCGCGGGCAACCGAGTCAACTCACCAGTGACTCTCTGGAATTCCTCGCGGAAAACTCCATTGATGCCCCAAACTTCAAACTTCGATATCTCACTTGTTTCTCAACCAAATTCGACGTTCTACCTATGTAAATCCATCTACTCGAGCCAACGATTCCAAATATAATCCTAGAAATTTCAGAAAGTACCTGGATTTAAGGTTATGGTCATTCAAAGTTTCGACCAGAATTCTAGTCATCATTCCGGACACCTCCGACGTCCAAATCCGTCCCAAATTTCACCTACAAGCTCGTGAGAGCTCAAGGAATATCATCCTAAATTTAGAATCGATCAAAAACCATCAAAATCAAAAACCCAACTTTGAATCCCACGGTTTACCTTCCGAAATTCTCGCCACCGTGCATGACGGTCGTTCCCGTGGCCACCATTGGGTTCTTCTCAACATCTTCTCCAACTTTCATTCACGGATCACAAGCAATGGATGATGATTGAGAGGAGGTTGGGGTGCATGGTTGCGATGGAGCAAAATGGTGAAGATGAGTGCACGGTAGGGACAGAGAGAAAATGAGTGAAAAAAATAAAAATATTAAAACAAAAATCTCCCAATAAACATAGATCCCCTTTTTAAGGAAAGTGAGCAATGGGACTTGTCACTCATCCAAGGGCCCCACATTAATTAATTAACCAATCACATTTAATTATTAATTAATTCGAATTCCGAGACGTTAATTAAATTGATTTCGATCCTGTGAACATAACTTCCCCGTTCGACGTCCGATTTCTACGTGCCGCCTGTCTACGGACTCGTGACGTCCCGATCTAAATCACGGTCATCGGTCCTCGCATGTTTGACTCTCCGAGTCAAAAGTCAATATTTTTCCCAATTCTAGGGTTAAAATGGTAATTTTACACCGTCCGTTTGATTTCTCTCAACTAATTTCCGATTAGTCATACTAAATCCATAATTAATTAATATTTAATCCCGATATTCGGGACGGGTCGTTACATACCTCGCTGGGTTGGGTCCTGCACGAACACTCGCTGGTCGACCCAGTAGAGGTTGTTGATGACTGCAGCAGTCCGTGAGTCCCACACACAAGCCAGAGCGTGGGAGCGCGTGTTAGCGTTTCTCAATGTACGTTCAACATGATTTTCAATGTAATCGATGTGACGAGCATTTTGACGCAGGTTTCGAGTCAATCAAACACCGTTTCATTGTAATTTGAGTGTCCGAAATGTTACGTTACATTTTTAGCGTGTATTTATCTCAGAAAATTAGGGGATTTTAATGTGAGATTATATGGGATGTTAGTGACCCTTAGTGGTGATTTTTTACAAGACGAAGGATTCCTGGAATTTACAGAGGAGTGTATGGCTTGGAATCAAACTCCTTGGACGGTGTGTGAGTGGACGTTTGTTTTATAACTATGATGCATGCATAGTTAAAATGTTTTAAATGATTTTTTGCAATGATTTGAGTGATGATTTGGAATGATTAACTGATAATTTTATGGATTTATTTATTGGTTTAAGGACACGATTCACGGTATTAGTGAAAACAAATGTGTTGGGCATAAGCCCAGCTTGAAAATGATATTTTGACTTGAAATGAGAGTTGTAAGGTTTTGGGTTTAATCCCTGGATAGTTTTCATTGTGATTGTGATGAGTTTCATTGTGATTGTGATGAGTTCCCAGACGGTTGAAGCTATGGGGCTTCCCAAACGACCGGAGCTTGGGGTGATTATCTCCCAATTAGCCGAAGCTAAGAGTGTTGACGGCTGATGCTCGGGGATGTTGTTACTATGGCCATGGTGGTTGTTCCTAGGAAACCGAAGCTCGGGGTGTTTCTCAAACGGTTAATGCTCGTGAGAGTCCATGATTGATTTGGATTGGATATGGATATTGGTGTCCATGTATCGTAACGTGATTTGATGAAATGGATATCGGGAAGTGCGTGACAGGACCCTCCTTGGAATCCCCCTTGATTCACATGAAAAGCCCTGCTCCCGTTTGACACAAACACACCCAAATTACCAAATTACCCTCAGTCTGATTATATATTATATACCCTGTGTCAAACAAGAGAGAACTCCCCGTGTTAAGCACAAACGTAATCCAAGAAACGATAAACATACACAGAGCACTAGACATGAATGAAAATAACTACCAGAACCTACTTTGGTTACTGAATGTGCAGACCCACGAAAGTGCCTCAGCCTTAACCCAGCCCATGTCCCGAGATCAACTAGAAGGGTGTTAAAACCAATAAAAACTATGAGTGGACACAAATAAAGCTTTGTAAAACCATTTTTCGAAGTCATCCTTTTAAACCCTCCATTTTAGAAAACCATGCATGTATAAACATATGAAATTACAAAAATACCTTGGACCCACATTTCCTTGAAAACCCTGATTGTAAATCCATTTTGAAAACTGTGGACACACCACAATCAATAAAGATAAAAACGATAAATTAAAAAACGTAGAATATTGTATAATAAAATTTAAAAAAACTTACATTTTCAACATTTATGATTCATAACTCAATTTAGTTATTTAGATAATTAATTTTTGCTATTAAATTATTTGATAATATTCATTATATTATTAATTTGTTAAATTTTGTCTTAAAAAAAAAAACCTCTTAGGCACCCATCTAACCGCTATGCCCCTATCCACCGTCATAGAAGTGACTAGCGTTCTTTTGAACCTGTTCATCCACTACACATTACATTACAGAACTGCCCGTTCAAATAAATTATTGGTATCCTTTCTTATTAGTGCAGCTTGAGAGCTGACCAATTAGCCATTATTATTTACTTTTAATCTTGGAACAAGTCAATCCTCGATCGTCCACCCGTCAAAGTTAAAAATTGAAAATTAATGTGATTATGTGAGGAATTAGAATGAATTACAATGTTGTTTTTAATGATCTGTATTAATCGCACCAGTAAACAGTGCTACTTATACCCAGCCCATACCAATAATTCACTAAAAATTATTAAATGGTATTATCTTATGATCACATATTACAACTAGTTTACGAGTTTTAATAAGAATGAAAGATAGGAACTAGACTCAATTACGAGCCATGAAAAGCATACACAATGTTAGACAATGTTCCAAGTTTAAATCAATACTTTCCCTCAAAAGTTTAAACACAGCAAATGATACTTAATTGAATCATAACGCAATTAACAATATAATTATTTTTCTCATCAAATTATCATTTGACTCAATAGTGCAATCTGCATAAAGCAAGACCTCCTCAACATTCATTTGGAAAATGATTTTTCCTCTAATTGGCTCAAGTTCCCAGTTCTTAAACTCTACCAAATCTGGAATACAGGTACATATGGAAAACAGTTCAACATTTCGTGCAGGACTACTAATCCACCAAACAAAAGCTCTGACTGGGAAGATAATACAAAAGCCCAAATTTCCAAAAGGAACCACAAGAGAAATAGAACAAGTAATAAAACGGATCAAAATCTACCTTAGGCCACTGGCAGCTCTCCGCAGTCGGCAATGACCACCTTCTTTGTAGGACGGTCACCTCGGTCTGTCTCTTGAGACTCAATCAGCCTAACAACGTCAAGGCCTTCCAAAACTTGCCCAAACACAACATGCCTGTTGTCCAGCCATGGAGTCTGAAAACAAACAATTATATTTTTAAGCATATAGATCAAGTTACTAAGCCATAATGCTACCTTTTTCTAAGCTTCAAACACGTTCTGAGAAGAATCTCAAACCCTTTCAATCTTCCGAGTGAAAATAATTGAAGTTTATGCATTTTTTCTTTGGACCACAATTGAATGAGGATTCAAACAATAATGCCATAATTTGGGTAGTTGAATTGAATATATGATATAGCGAAGGATAACTCCTACCTTGACTGTGCATATGAAGAACTGGCTCCCATTGGTATTGGGGCCTGCATTGGCCATGCTAACAACTCCAGGTCCAGTATGTGTCACTGCAAAATCATACAGAACAAATTATGATTCATGATAGTAATAATCTGTAACCCATAATATCAGTAGTATATGCAAACATATTGAATATCTCATATTACATCAGAAAGAACATCTATTGTCAATAAAATGACAGTTCATAGGTTGCTGGAATGCTCCTGAATGTAAAGATCCAGGAATAATTTAATATCAAATAATTCCAAACAATAATCATTCTACCATCTCTGTTTTATGCATTTTTCTTTTTAAGAACATGTAATCAGTATATTATCTCTGTTTACTGAAAATATGACATCCTATGCAGATATATACAAAAGTCAAGTCACAATCTACTATAAGGCATGAGAGCGAAGAACAACTTACACTTGAAGTTCTCATCCTTAAAAGTTCGACCATAAATGCTTTTACCTCCAGTTCCCTGCAATATATTTCCATCAAAACCCCCCAAAAAAAAATAACCAAATGATTTTAAAAAAAAAAATAACCAAATGATTTAAAAAAAAAAAAAAAAAAAAACTAATAAGCACTCAGAAATGTTACAAGTTAACAATTCGGAATAGCCAATAAATTGTGGGAAAATATTTGGAAAAGTGAGGCTGTGAGATACAAATGAAAGACCAAATGTGTACTTCAAACCTTCCTCGACTGATTACTTTCCTAGTCGAGGATTAAAGATGTAATAAACACGAATTCAGCAATTTTTAACTAGCAGGAAGAAGGCAATGATTAGGGAACCTATGTACCTTTGCAAACAAGAGTAATATATCTTGAAAGAATTAGTTATACATAATACTAGAAAAGATTTTCTCAAAATTGGAAGTTCAGAAAGCATAGCTGGCTTTGAAAACAGAAGTTACCGAACTGATAAAAGACATAAAAACAAAATAGGATAGTCAAAATGGTAATCCAGCCATTACTATGTGAGGTAATTCCATAGCTGTTAATTGAGTGAGTGAGTGAGTTGATCTAAAGTTCCATGCTAGAAAAGCGACCAATTCAAGCTATAATAATAATTTTAACAAATGCCAAATTGTTTTTATGCTTTGTTCTTTTTAATCTTGAAATCACTGTCTAGCATCAACGTAAAAAACTAATCTTCCATATATTTGATATTTAGGGTAATCTTCCCAAATCAATGTCAAATCATCTTAAACTCAAAAACCTACAGCTTATATCAATGTCAAACGCTTAGCCAACCAACGTTGCAATTAATAAAATAAACCAGATACTAAGAGTCCCAGACTGGGAAGAGCACCCACATTGCCTTTATCAAAGTCCCCTCCTTGAATCATGAAATCCTTGATCACACGATGGAAGGCAGAACCCTTGAACCCAAAGCCTTTATCACCTAGTGAAAGACAGAGTTCACACCAAGTCAAAATACATTCAAGAGGTCATTTAAATCGCCTACTAAAGCCATAAACAATGTCAATGAAATCTTAAAACCTGTGCAAAGTGCACGAAAATTCTCTACGGTTTGGGGCACATCATCACCATACAATCCAATCACAATTCTTCCAGCAAGCTTCCCTACTGGGTTCCCAATGCTAATATCAAAATAGACCTTGTGGGTCACTTTTGATTGTAATGTTGCTTCCTACAGTAAAAAATAGTTTAATTGAGCTATAACCTCACCAAATGCAGGAACTTTTGAAAAATAATAAATCAGGGTTTTCATTCAAACCTCAGCTCCAGCCCGCACAGAGCCGATAAGACCCGTCCTTATCCTGGAATTAGGGTTCGAAGAGATTGTCAGTGGGAACAAACGCGACGACTTGGAGAAGAAGCTGGAGGACAACGTCGCCGTCCTGTGGGATGACAGCGGAACCGTTGTAAGGGTTACTGAAGAACAGGTGGGAGTCAAGGCTCTGATCTGAGATAAGCTCCGGGAGCCCGGAAGAGAACCAACATTTGACTGCAAAAAGAAAATACAAACGGATTTTAGTACATTATCATTTAATTTGTTTGCATTTTGGGTTTCTCGATATCCAAAGAATATAATAGAGAAGAGGGGGCTTTACCAGGGAGGTCAAGGAAACCGCCATTGAAGGTGTGCTAGTGCTCCTCTGCTGTTGGTTGTAAGCCCTGGGGTTTTGCCGATAAGGCTCAAATGTGAATGAGTGTCAATTAATGCTATCAGGTATATTCTTATTTGTTGCATAGAAGCGATGAATTCGAGAGTAGCGAGAAGGTCATCGACTCGCTAATGAAATGGGTATGAAATTACCGATATATTGTTCAACTTTTTTCAAAATGCCAATTGCATCCTCCTACGCTTACTCAAATATCTTTGTGGACTTCTTCGATTTGCCGACAAGTGGCCGGATTGGGCCCTGTAGTCTGCTTGACTCCTAGAATGAAGGTTTTTGGAGTTCTGAGGTAGGCCATTAGCGGATAAGTTGATGTAATTGCTAATGTGTTTATGAGGAAATATAGTGTGATTTGATATAAATATTAGTAATATTAAAATTTAAATTGTTAAAATTTTGATGATTTTGATATGATTTAGATTTTTTAAAATTAAAAATAAAATTATTTTGATATAAATCATTATTAACCATTCAATTTGGATTTTGAAACCGTTTAAGAATAAAAAAAATATATCAATGATATAAAAAATTAAAAATAAAGGGATACCAAAAAAAAGAATAATCAAACTCAAAATTTTATATATTAAATTTACGGAAGATTAAATTTACCTTGTTCATTGTATACTCTTTCGTGTTCTATGTGTTCATCTACTTTGTTCATTGTATGCCCTTTCGTGTTCTATGTATGCCCTTTCATTGTATGCCCTTACGTGTTTGGTTTCGAGTATTAGAATAACACACGTAATGACATTAATAAGTAGATTTTTGGATTACTTTGATGTGTAATGTACCCCTTCATGCGAGTTCAGTGTGTCCGGAGTTGGAGGCTTCTTGTGTCCATCTTTGCAAAGGTGTATCAGTGATACTCTTTTTACATAGACTGATGCACGGGCTGTCAAATATAGAAGTGTTTTCCTGAATTCTTATGATTACATTATGAATCTCCAAATTGCAATCACTATGTTTTAGTTGTCATGTTTTCTTCATCTATATGACTTCTGAATTAGAGCGATACCAGTAAACTTCAACATGTTGTGTCCAGAATCAAGTGTCATCCTCTTTTTCCGTTCATGTTTAAGCAAAGTGGCTGCATATCCATGGAGTTTAATATTTCTTTAGTTGGTATGCATATTCAAAGAACAAGTGTCAACTTCTTGTTATCATGCACTCCTATGAAAATGTCAACTTTAGTTGGTATACAAGATGAATATTATGACAATAAGTTTATATCCTTAAGGTGATGGATTCAAGATGTATATCAAAGCATTTAACGTAGTGCACTGGTACCTTTGATATGAAAGCATTTAACGTATACTTTTACTACATTTGATGTTGGCATGATGTGTAAATGATGCCAAATTGTAAGTATTTGAACCATTAAAGGTTGGGAGGATTGTTGTGGATTTGTATGAAGGTTAGATGCTTTTAACTGAATGCACAAATTTTTTGACCATGACACACTAATGGAGCTCTGTGAAAAACTTATGGTGCTATTTTGACTTTCTATGTTCAGGATATGTATCCCATTTTTTTTTTTTCCATTAGTGTTTAATAGGTAAGTGAAAAGGTGGGTCACTTGAAGGTTAGGTTATTCAAGGAATGCATGGATATGACGAAGCTCAACAACTATGTTAGTATTTCCTTCAGGACATGAAGCTAGGCTCCTGTTTGTTTTGCCTCCTTGTACACAGCCTAATTTTTTAATATGAAATAGAATAATGCAATAGTTTTTGAAATGTAAAATACAATAGTTGTTGATACAATAGTCATGTTGATTCTTGTACTATGACAAATCGTGCCTGAAGCACACCAAAAGCCTGCTCTACATCTTTCCTTGCTGCCCCTTGAGTAGTAGCAAAATATTTTTGCTTTTTTACTTGTGGATCTAAAAAATAACCGTTAAAATATTAGCTGTTAAAAATTACCTATTGTAAAAAAATTATGTTATTATATATTCAAATTTGAAAAAATGAATTTAACATGTAAAGTTGGTCAAAATATAGGGAGTCATTTTGGTGACTATAAAAACTAGCTAGTTATTAATAATTTTTGCGTCATTTTAAGTTAAATTTGTCCAAAAATTTGACGAGTCAGATGTGGATGCTCTTATATAGATATACATATATTTATATGAGCATATCTAGATATCCTTTTATTTTTTTTATTTTTACTTTGTATTAATAATAGATTTAAAAATTAATAAAAATTAATAAAAATTAATATATTTCTTAACAGTCCGATTTGAATTTTGAATTTCCAAAATAAAAATCTAAATTCAAACAGTTACTAACGGAGTGGTTTGGATTTTCAAATAGTTTGACTTGTATTCTGTCAATCCTAAACTATTGGATAAAGTAATGGTTTAAAGCGGATCAGTTAGCAGTTTTAACGGATTCGTTCTCACCCCTAAATGCACCCATTGAAGGAGAAATAGAGTAACTACTCATTTCCTCCACACTATATATATATATATATATAATATTTAATTTTATTATTTCTTTTTATTTCATAAATAGTTTTTTTTTTAAAAATTTGATTGAGAAAAAGTATTTTTGTCTACTTTTTTCTTTTTACGAAGTATGCAACACCAAATTTTATTTCGTTTCTTTATAATAATAAAGATAAAGATAAATAAAAAATAATATATATATATATATAGTGAGATGAAAACATTGAAAAGGGTAGTGGGGGTTATTAACTTTCATTTTCTTATTTTATTTCTTTAATAATTTTTATAATTAACATTTTGAATAGGGTTAGTCTTCCATGCTCTTTATTAAGAAAAGGGTATTCATACCCTTTATTTTATTTAATTAGATTTTAAGTATAACTAGGAAACCATTGATTGTATTTAATTAAAATCAATCTTTACTCTTGATTTTGTTTAATTAAAAAAAAATCTTTACTCTTGATTTTAGTTAATTAAAAAGAATCTTATCCATTTATTTTATTTTATCCAAAACAATCTTTTAACTCTTGATTAGTAAAATCCTAAACTGCTTGAAAATAAGACATTTACAAACGTTCTTTATAACTTCAACATTCAACGTTATTTACGAGTTCAATGTTCAATGTTCTTCATGCATATAAAGAGGGGAAAACTCAATCGTCAGTTTTAAGGGTTGCTTCTATTCTTCATGTGTCAATGATCTACTATGCCAATTAGTAATACATAGGTATATTTTTTGAAACCCTAAATGCTAATTAGTGATGTCAATGCCAATTAACTGCCCAACAATTGAACATAGGACTAAGTGTAATGTCACATAAGACTAATCGTTAACGAGGCCCATTACCTGAAGGATGATACAATATGCTTATAGTTTATACATAACTCCATTTATTCCCTATTTCTGCATCGTTGTTTTAATATAGGAATAATCGTTATAATGAGAACTAACTAGTATAATACAACACTAATCAGTATAACTTATGACTAATTGTTATACCATTGGAATGAAAGTTATAACAAAAGACTAACTATTATAAAATAAACTGTTAGTATTATAACGAACTAAGAGTTGTTGTAATGATGCACTAATGTTATAGTATGTCATCTGATACCTTGGTAGTGTAACTCTACGTTAGTGTGGTAGCTAAGTATCATGATCGTGTAATTCCGGTACGTTGAAACATATATTCCAACCTTGATTGTGTAATTTTCCTATGTTGAAGTGTAGTCTGCTACCTTGATTGTGTAAAGCTACCTTAATGTTGCAACTTGTAATCTTAAGTATGTAATCTATTAACTTGGTCATGTAACTCTACCTTAATATTGTAACTATATACTATGATCGTGTAATTCTGCTATATTGAATCATAACCTGTATCCTTGATTGTGTAATTCCCCTACATTGAAATGTAATTTGCTACCTTGATTGTGTAACGTTACATTAATATTGTAATGTTATGACCCATTCCGCTAACAAAATATTCTAAATTTACGGAATTATGTAGTTTGACACATCCCTGCAACGCCCCAGAAATTTGAGAAAATTGAAAAAGGCGATTTTGCCCATGTTAGGTTAAAAGGTTGACTTTTGATTGGGAAACTTTTTGGACGATTCGAAAAGATCGTTATGAAGGTCTCGAACTTTTGAGTACATAGACATGTACTATGTCGAAAATGGAGATCGGATAGGTCCGTTTTGGGTCTAAATTGGTGTAGGGCATTTTGGTACTTTTGGTTAAAAGGGCATTTTGGTAAATTTACATAAGGATCTAGAATGTCCTAGATTGTCCTAGAGTTGTCTTTAACTTTTTTCCTATTAATCTCCACCGACCTAGAAGGCTATAAAGGGAAGAGAGAGTGATGATTTGGGGAATCGTTGGGGCAGCATCGAAAGGATGAAAAATGAGGGAAAAAATGTAAAAGAATCGGAGGGGTGAAGAAGAAGAGAGAAAAAACAGAGCAAAAAAGAAAGGAAGAGAGAGAAGGAATGAAGATAGGTAGAGAATGAGAGGAAAATGAAGGTTTAGTGAAGACCAGAAACTAAACCCGTGAAGTCCAATAGTGATCGAAGATCATTTTCTTATTTTGGAGACTGTCCAGCTCAAAATTGAGTGTCTGAGTAAGCTAAGTGAGTTCTTGCGAGAATTTATGGACTAAAAGGGAAATATATATTGTGAAACATGGTCGAACGATCACTAGTACAAACCATGATCTCAAGGTAAGTTTCCTTATGTTTAAGTTCACTATCCTTTCTTTGACTGATTTAGAGCAATTTGGATGTAAAAGGGAAGAAACCCGATGAATTTTGGGGAAAATATGGTCGGGTCTGGTCACCGGGCCCGGCGACCTGTGTTGCAAACCCGGTTGGAGTTAACTGGTGATAGAGCTGGCACGTGAGGCCCACGCGCAATGGGTCTAACCGACGCGTGGGGGCACGTGCGGCAGACGATCGTTGTCTGTCCAACAAAAAAGTTTTCAGTTTTTTATTTCTGAGTTTAATGGTATAAGTTTGGAATTAATTGGACATCTTTTGATGGTGGTTTTATTTGTTTAAAGCTTTAGGTGTTGTTTAAAATCCTTAATTAAATCCATAAAAATTTAGGGATATTATTACAAGGTTATTCTAGATCTTAAGAGAATATAAAGAACAATTATGCTATATATTTTAAGATATGGTTAAAGGGTGAATATATGTGAATATATTTGCTATGATATTTCATGAATGTGTAAAATATGTTTATTAGGATTTATATAAAGAATTTAGGTATATCTTTTACATAAATTGGGATATGCTTAGCCCTTAAATTAGATTATCTACATAATAGAAAATTTGATCATGATATATGATTTTGGACTTTGTTCATGGATGCTTAATTACGTGAATCATCTTTGTTATCTCTAATTGGACACATTTTAGTTAACACGTAGGAATTATTTTCTGCAGGTTATTTTCCAAGAGTATGGTATGTTTATCATATGCTGTAAGTTCTAATTCCTTAAATATTATATGATTATATTTTATACTGTGTAGTGTGGATTTTGATAATATATGGAATGTGTGGTCGTTTATGTATTATAATAGTTAAGGTTATCTGTTATATAAATGTCGTTGTAAACCATGGAAAATCTAATACTAAAACTGGTCGAACTAATGGACTACACAACTTGTCAGGGTAAGTGGGTTAGACGTGGGAGGAACTGTAACAACCCGTCCCGAGTCTACGCGATTAATTAAGGACTAATTGAGGATTATCGAGACTAATCAGGAATTAGTCGAGGATTTTTTCAGACGGTCGGAGGAAAATGACGATTTTGCCCCTAAAATGGATAAAATGTTGACTTGGACGGAATCAGTACATAGATCGACACGATACGAATTCGTAAACAGGCGGCATGTCGAAATTGGTCGTCGGATAGAAAAGTTATGGTTCACGAAAGGAATCGGGAACTATTCATGCATACCGAGAAATTGGACAGTTGGCTTATTTAGATTTGTTCAAATATCTGGGAGGACCAATTGATGAGTGACAGGTGTCACTCATCTAATTGCCCTATATGCCCATGTTTTGGGATCCAATATTTTCATTTTCATCTTCATTGTTTCCTTTTACCCAAAATCCACACAAACCAACCCCAAAAACCTCCATCACCATTCCTTTTAGCTGAGACCAGAGAGAGAGAGAGACTGAGGGTGAGTGAGAGATTAGGAGACGGCGAGGAACAAGGCGGAGCCTCCGTGGACGGCGAAGGAGCCCGTGAAACAAGGTAACTCTAACACCCTTTTTTGGTTTGAATTTTGGGTTTTTGGTTTGGGCTTTGGGGAAGGTTTCTAACGTTTGGGTTGTGTTATTAGTGTATGTACGAGTGTCTGGGGACCAAAACCAAGGATTGAAGTGGCTGCAATCGACGGGAAAGTAAGGTTGCAGGTGGCCGTCACTGTTCATCGTTTGTAAGGTATAATCTCAACCCTTTTAGCTAAATCTGGGTTCATAGATACCTTCTAGAGATCAAGAAAATCACATAGGAACAAACAGGGTCAAAAATGGTTGAGTTTTGAGCGAGTTACGGTCGGGTCAGGTCACGGGTCCAGTTGACCCGTTATAAGGAACCAGGTCGACCTGGCTGGAGGTAGACAATGATGACGTCATCGTCTGTCAGAGTTGTTAGGCCACGTGGCCAATGGGGTGCTGCCACGTGGTAGTTGTTAGGTCCAGTCAGCATTGACATGTCAAATCACGTGGACCAATCAGATGGTGCCACGTGGCAGGCTATTAGAGGTGTCAGCGAACACGTGGTAGGACACATGGACTAATCAGGGGTTGACATGTGGCACGTGTCAACCCTGACAGGCTGATGTCAGCATGACGTCAGCCATTGACTTTGACCGTGACGTCAGCCATTGACTTTATTGACGTCAGTGTTAACTTTTACTGACGTCAGCGTTAACTTTTGACTAGAGTTGACCGAGAAGTTTGAAAAGCGTGTAGGGGTGCGTGGGCACATATTTCAAAGTGAAAACAGTCTTGTTCAAAATTTTTTGACGATATGAATCCAGTGGCGGTGATTTCAAGTCAATCAGAGATCATTTGGTTGGTCTAATTAACGTTTTTAGCCTAGAGAAACGTGTTTGGGACATGTTGATTTTTTCTGGAGTTTTGAGGATTTTTTATTAGGACCTGACTAGGTTGGTAGTGATCTTTGAGTGTGTTTTGGACAGGTTCGGACAACCCGGAGAGTTCGGTTTAGCCCTGGAGTGGCTTGCGGCACAACTTGGACGGTCTGTGAATGGACACTTGATTTCTAAATATGATGCATGCATAACTATTTTATATGTTTTATGAACATGATTTGAGATGCCTTGAGTGCATATGGTTTATATATTTGATTGCGATGTTTTGGCATTCTTCTGGAAAAGTGGTATTGCACGTATTTGGAGATTTATACTTTATGTTGTATCTTAGGCTTAGGCCAGATTTTTATACGTGCTCTTGTTTTCAAATGATTTGGATAATGAAATGATTTTGGATTTGGAAATATGATATCGAGCTTGAGGCCCAATTGGTTTATGATATCAGGCTTGAGGCCCAGTTGGTTTATGATATCGGGCTTGAGTCTCAGTTCTGGTTTATGAAATGAGATATCGGGTTTGAGACCCTATCGAGATGATTTGGGCTGAGTGCCTATGTGTAACGACATGTCCCAAATATCAGGATTAAGTATTAATTAATTATGGATTTAGAATGACTAATCGGAGGTTAGTTGAGAGAATTCGAACGGACGGTGCGAAATGACGATTTTGCCCCTAAAGTTGGGTAAAAAGTTGACTTTTGAATCGAGCGGTCAAATGGACTTTGACCAATGACCGTGACGTAGATCAGGATGTTACGAGTACGTAGACAAGCGACACGTCGAAATCGGAGGTTCGACGGAGAAGTTACGGGTCTAGAACGTTTTACGACACTATTCACGCAAACTGAGAAATTGACATCTGGCAGGTTTGGATTGGAAATCTAGGTGGACCAATCAGTAAGTGACACCTGTCCCTTATCTGATTGGCCCATTCCCCCACACGGTGGGATATTTTCCCTCACCATCATCGATCATTTCTTCCCTTTTCTCCCAAACCCGTGAATACTTTTAAACCGTGCAAACCCAACCTTACAGCCCCTTCCATCCCCATTATATGTGATTGGTGTGTGAATGGAAGTGAGAGAGTGAAGTGTGATGATGCTGATGGTGGCCACGGGTCGAGCCGTCGTGGACGGTGGCCAGAGAAGCCATGAAAGGTAAGTTTTGGTTTTCAAATTTGGATGTTGAGTTTTGGTGGTTTTTGAATGGTGTTGACGTTTGGAACGTGTTGTGGAGCTTGTTAGGAAGCTCTTAGGCCTATAACAGAGGCCAACCGTGGCCGCAATCCTGGAAAATCGACGGGGGAAATTGGCTAGTTCAAACAATCGAATGGGGAGGTAAGATCTTGGCTTGGTTTTCATGTTTTGAATTCATAAATCGATTAGGATTGATTAGAGGAAGGTTTAGGAAAGAAAATGGATGAAAATGGACCTAAAATATAGAAGTTAGGGGCCTGAACCAGTCACGTTGGTTCAGTTGGACCAGCTGCGCAGGTTGGACCGGACCAGACCGGTTCACTTGAGGTTGAAGGTGATGAATAGTGCTCTCGTATGAGGCCCACACACAGCGCCTTTAGGCGGCACGTGGGGGCGCGTGGGGGGATTTTTTGGGAAATTGTTCAACATGTGAAATCATCATTTCGATGTAACGAACAATTTGGGACTGGTTTCGTGTCGATCGGACACCATTCGGGGTAGTTTTGGGTGTCCGAAGATTTAAGGCCTATGTAAAATACGTTTAAAAATTCATAAAAATTACGGGGATTTAATGAGAGGTTAATAAAGTAGTTAGTAACCCTCTAGTATGGTTTGAACAGGTTTGGAAGTCGTGGTGATAGTGATGTGGCTCGGAAGGGCGTATGTCACGCGTATCGAAGCCGCAGCCTAGGACGGTTTGTGAGTGGACAATGTTTTCTAAACTGTGATGCATGCATAACTGTTTTATATGTTATATATATATGTGATTTCTATAGTGATGATTGTGGGATTGGTGATTTACATGGTTGCACGTATTTCGAGGTAAACCCATATTTTCACGTGTTTCAATGTTATGATTTTATACTGTAGTTTTACGTGCTTGTGGTTTCGGTGATGGTTTGATGAAATGGTTTTGGTTTTGGAAAGATGAAATCGGGCATGAGACCCATTTGAATTATGTGATTGGGCCGGGGCCCAATTGGTTTACGAAATCGGGCTTAGACCCATTTGAGTTTTGTGATCGAGCCGGGGGCCCAGTTGGTTTATGAAAGCGGGCATGAGGCCCAATTGTGATTTATAAATGTGATTTCAAGTTGGGGACCCTAAATGGTTTTGGAATTGTGGATTTGTGATGGTTTTATGGAAATTCCGGGCAGGGCGTTTTGAGATGTTTTGAAAGGATTTTATAAAAATATTTTCCATATACCATCTTGATACGAGGACATATGGATGGTCTCCTCCAGGTGTCTGGGACACTGGGGAAGTCAAGGTGCATTGCCTGCGAGGGGTCACTGCATGGCGCGACCAGACCGTATAGTGACTCAGGAGCAGGATTGCTATGATTAGACGTCTGGGACGTCACACATCTGGGATGTCAGAGATATGGACTCGGTGAGACCCCGGGTAGCACGCTTTGCTTTTACCGTGAGATATGATGTCTGAGACGTCAAGCGTCTGGGACGCTAGGCATCTGGGATGCTAGGCATCTGGGATGCCGATGATGGTTATTTGGTAAATATGGATTATTGGATTTATGAAATGGTATTTCGGTGTTTATGGAACTGTGTTTATGGATTTGGGCAGTGGCCCACTTGGTTCTGGTTTTACAGATTTTGGTATTCTATGTTTTTGGGCTGAGTTCCCATATATGTTTGGATTTAAGGTTTTGGGCTAAGGCCCTAATGGTTTATTTAAGTAAATGGTTTGATTACTGGTTTGCGAATGCATGCATACTTTTAGTGAAGGGCATAAAAGTCTTTTTATGAAATGTGTTTTATGAACTTATTGATTTTCATCCATTAACATTTTTTCATGATTTTAATGCCCTTCAGGTTGTTCACGGATGTGGGTTGTAGCAGAGACCGAGACATTGCACTCATCCACTGATCCTAGCGGCTCTAAGAGCCCCGTATGGGCCAACGTATGAATTATCCCTTGTTTAACACTTTGTGTCAGACGGGAGCATGGCATATCCCGCGTTAATTCCGGGGGGATTGAGATGGGTCGTGTCAAGTGGTATCAGAGCGAGGTTGTCGCTACTCGAGCAAACCATGTAGTTCTTGTGGTACGCTCAAGTCGAGGATGTGATGTCTCTACGTGGTCAGCCCGTTAACAACCTGATATTTAGGATTCCAGATTGATAGTTATTGGGATTGAATAGTGGATAGAGTATGATTGGCCCGATACGCCGTGCGTTAGTGTGATTCGACCCGGTAGGGTTACTTTTGACAAATTGGTAGTGCGATGACCGTCCAACGATTCAGTCATGTGATGTTAGATTGTTTTACTACTAGGAGCAGCTGGGTTTGGGGAACCCCAGTTGAGTTGATGGTGGGATTGGATTTACGTCCATACGATGTCAGGACCGCTGGGTCGGTCAGATTGTGGACTATACTACAGGGGGAGTTGGGTTCAGAGGAACCCTAGGGTGTGATTGTGGAACCCTAAATTATGATGGATGGTCTAGAAGGCGAACCTTAGTTGTGACTGATGAATTGGAAATTGTGCTGCAGAGAGCGCTGAGGCTGTGGATGACCAAGTGGACGACTCTAGTGACTCCAGTCGAAGCTAGGGAGATTGGTTGGCCCGACTTGAAGTGAAATGATGGGATTCGATCCACGAGTACAGTTATAAGATAATATATGAAATCTCGAGTTGGACCGAATAATAGTGTGATATGTCGATGCGGATCTCGATAACGATGACTGTTGGTCGACAACCGTGTGGAGATAGTTGGCTATCGAGGGTGATTGGTGTAGTTGTGCTTTTTGAAAAATTGGGGGACGTTCAGGGAATATTCATTATCTTGCTGTGAATTGTCAGAGTAGTGGTACCCATAGTTATGGGGTATGAGAGAGGTAGAGTTCCTTTAACCTGAGTGGAGGTACGGGGTCGTTGCTCGGTATGAGCAAAGATCCAGGGGTGTCTGATTCACACACTATGTACCGATGATTGTGATGACGATGAGCCAAGAGTTGGGATGTGACTCCGTCATGATGGGCATACGTTCGGTATCTGAGATTTGGCAGTGGGTGAGTGATGAACTGGATGGGATCCAACAGGGATTGTGATGTGTTGGATTAAGTCCCAACATGTATGAGATGACTAAGTGATGAATGGATGAAAAGGTACGATTGAGACACGAGAAGTTTTGGATGACGCAGGGGACGTCACGGGAATTAGTGGATTAGGGGAGTTGTCGTCAACTCCAAAACTTGTGTGGTTGTGTGTTTCTAGTCTCACGAGGAAGTGCTAAGAATTTATTGAAATTGGAAGAAGCCGAAGAGAATCAATGATAGTATTGATGTGAGATTATGTGATTGTGAATAACATGGAAACCCGAGAGTTGAGCCTGTAAAGGTTGAGATGTGAGAACAAGATAGTAACGAATTACATCTTTTTGGATGTGCATAAACGGTTATAAGCGGACAGGCGGTCTGGGTGAAAGATTGGTTTTGAACACGTGGTTGTCCGAGTGAATTGAGGATTTAGGAAGTCCAATGGTTGGACTTGACATCTAGTTGGAAGCATATCTATTTCCAACATGGTTGGAACTTCGGAATCAAGAGAAGTTATGATTGAGACGATGAGAAGGGTGCTTGATTCCGAACTAGGGATGGATGTCAAGAAGTTTTCAGCACATAGTATTGGTTGGTGAAGGTGAACATGTCATTTTTCTGCCCTATAACCTATGATGTTGGGTGTCACCGGTACGGTGATCGTGTATTGGTTGGTGGACCCGTGATTGGTGTTGGGTCATTAGGAGGAGTTAGGTATTTCAAAGTTAGGTAATTGAGATTTCTCATTTTCTGCTTAGTGGCAGACGATATTGGGTTACATGGTATGGTGAGTGCGGTGAGTTTGTGTTTGCACTCACGTAAGATGAATTTTGATGTCATCGGCTTGGATCATCTTTGATTTTCCCTAGGTGGGATGACAAGGATCGATATGAGGCAATTAGATAGGACCCACAGTCTAGACGTGTTCCGTCGTTGACTGATCGGTTTGAATGTGAAATTGGTTGAGAAGTGGTTCGGTAGGATGCGGATTCAATAAGGGTGTATGTAACGACCCCGTTCCGGAAAGCAGGATTAGAGTAGTGGATAATGACGGATTAGTAACGGTAATTGGTGATTAGTTGGATGTGTTCGGACGGACGGTGCGAAATGACGATTTTGCCCTTGGAATGGGAAAAAATGTTGACTTTTAGTTTGGACGGTCAAATGGACTTTGACCGATGACCGTGATGTAGTTCGGGACGTCACGAGTTCATAGACAGGTGGCACGTCCAATTTTGATATCCGAGGAGAAAGTTATGACGTTCGGAAGGTCGAGGGTAAACAAGGGGCATTTTGTTGACTTTGCAAACGACTTGAAATTTTCACGAACTTCGAGTACCGTTAGGAAGGTCTCGATGCCCTGAGTACAACGACAGGTGGCATATCATCATCAGACTTCGGATGAATTAGTTGTGGGTCTAGGAACGCGAAGGGTAATTTGGTAATTTTGCCTCAAGGGCATTTTGGTCAAGTGGATGGCCTTGGAATTAGTGCCCAGTGCACAGGGGACACTTGGCTGGTTTTGAAACATTTGTCCACAGGAAATTTGACACCTGGCCTAACTCTAGAGGTGTGTGGAACCTCTCTGTCGCCTTATGGATTTGTCCTTAAAACTGAGAGAAATTGGTGCACGGTGGGAAAGCAGAGACACAGACATGGTGAAGAATTCAAACCCCCAAATTGTCCTCAACTGGCTATGTCACGTGAATAAAGATGGAAGGATAGACGGTGAGGATTGTGGCGGTGACGCCATGATGAGCAGCTGTGCACGGTGGTGGTTGGAAGAAGACGGGGACAGGAAGCTCTGTTTTTCAATTCGAACTTGGATTGTTAGTTTAGGTCCCTAAGGCTGGTTCAAATTGTTTGGATGATAATCAGAAGGGTGAGACGAGCTTGAGGAAACTGGAAGGACGGCTCGCTGTGGATGGTGACCGCGAACCCGACAAGGTAAGACCGTGGATTTTTTAAAAATTGAACTTCTTGTTGCAGTGGGTGTTGATTAAATTAATGAATGAGATGATGTTTAGGATGGGTTTAGGAATCGATCAAGCTTGAAATCGTGACCAGAGATCGTTTGTGACGGCTGGACAGAGGAGGAACAAAGGGGTCGTATGATCGTTGATCGGGGAGGTACTTTCCCACCTCAATTTTCATGTTTTCTATAACTAGATCGATTAGAACTAATAGGACAAAACTATAGGGATAGGATTGAAAAAGATGAAAAAATGGACGAAAACAGTGACCACTAGTTCGGTTGGACCGAACCGGTTCGAACCAGGTGAACCGGGTTCACCAGAGGTTGATGGTGACACTGTTCACGCTCGTGGGTTTCACGCGCAGAAACTTCTAGACGCGCGTGGGGGTGCATGAATAGTAGTTTTGGGAATCTTTCAACACGAATTTTAAAGTATTCGATGTAACGAACATTTTGGCACTGGTTTCGAGTCGATCAGACATCGTCTCGAAAGGTTTCGGGATGTCCGAAAGTTTTAGGGCTCGGTTAAAAATAGGTGAAAATTTGGGAAAATTACGGGGCTTTGATATAAGCTTTATTAGGTAGTTAGTGACCTTCTTATGGGATTTGGACAGGTTCGGGAAAGCCGAGGATAGCGGATTGGCTGGAAACGGAATAAGTGGGCGCGTATCGAGGCCTCGGCGAAATGGTCTGTGAGTGGACTTTGCTTTCTAACTCTTGATGCATGCATATAAGGTTTTATATGTTTTCTACACGTGTTTCTATGATTTTGATTATGCTCTCAATGATTTACGGTTTTGCACGAATTTCGAGATCTTTACGGAATTCCACGTTTTACGAGGTTTTGATGGATATTATGATTTGAACCTGGTTTTAATACTTCAATATCGGGATTTGAAATACGATTTCATTTCAATGAAAGTAAAAGGATTTTGGAAAGTGATTTCGGACTTGAAGCGCAGTTCAAAAAGTGGTTTTAAGAAACGTGATTTTGGATTTTTGAATCGGATTTCCGGATGACGATTCGGGAATCGATTTGGGACTTGAAAGTGGATTCCGGGTCTGGGTTCGGAATGGTTATTCTGGATGCTAGCTTACCGAATGATGGTTTCGAACTCGGATTTGGAAATGGATATGGATATGAGTTCTTGGTTTGGATCCAGCATCCTGATGAGATTGCTGATTCGGATTCGGATATGGATAGTGGTCATGGAATGAATTTGCTGGATCCAGTTATTGGGCTTAAAGACCCGGATATGATATGACGGGGGCGGGCCCGGATTGGGTTTAAAGACCCTGATTGAGTTTAAAGACTCGGATATTGATGTTTCCCCCGTAGGCCTATTTGACAGGACCGCCCCCGGAAGGGCATCGATAACCGTGCCCGGTCCTGCTCCCATCTGGCAAGTCGACTGAAAACCCAAGTTACCCTCAGTACGTGCCAGACCAGGGATAGCCACACGTGTTTACTCATGCCTCCGCCTCTCAATCAGCCTCGAACAACATGCCACGACCTGGAGGGTCAATAAAAACCAAAAGGTGTGAGTGGACAAAAATAAATCAGTTTAGCAAAACAGTTACGACAAACGTTTTTACCCTCCGCGTAAAAACGAATGCATGCATACAAAAACCATTTCGCAATCGGTTAAGATTTTCCACATAAGAAAAACTGTGTATCAAATTTCAACATAAGGAAAAACTCGTATGAACCTCAAAATCATTTTTCCTTTCTCAACCATCGGGTCTTAGCCCGCAATCATAAACACCGGCCTCAGCCAAAAACTACGAATCAAAACTAAATGCACAACATGATCCAAGACCATCAACCACATACCGGGCCACTGCCCAACTCAACCGAAACGTCAGAAATCATCAATAAACCACAAGTCAATCATTTTGCTGGATATCAAGTGCGCCCGAGTCTTTAAACTCAAAACCATGCGCATAAATATGCCTTCCCGGGATATCAACGAGTCTTTAAACTCAGAACATAATCAATAGGCCTCGGGGGTATCACAGTAACCGAGTCTTTAAACTCACGAGTCTTTAAACTCATTAAGGGCCCTCCCCCGTCATCAATTAACCGAGTCTATAAACTCAAAACGTGCTCCAGCAATAGCACCCGGGTCTTTAAACCCAAAACAGTTTTCAACGGGTCTTTGAACCCCAAAACAGTTTTCAACGGGTCTTTAAACCCAAAACATTTGTCAAACACAACAACGTGGGATCCATCCCGAAATCACATTTTTCACAACAAGACCCATGGTCCGAATTTCCACATTCATTTTTCCAATCATACTTCACAAACATAATCAGATTATCATGAAACACGGGGCATGCAAAATCAGACCAAATGACTTTATTAAATCCTTTTTTATTCCCGAATTCGAATTCGCAACAATGATTCCGTAAGCCGGCATTCGGAAGCATCATCCCGAACCCAAACCAAGAATCCGCTTTATTATTTCCGAAAACCGACATCTCGTAAATCAAGTTACTTTTGTGCCCCGAGCATCAAACCCGAAATCACCTTTCTCAAATCCTTTTTAATTCTTAGAAATCACTTCTTTCTCAAATCTCATTTTCAACACATCAAAACCACAACCACAATCACCAAAATCACGATCCAAGCAAAACATACTCAAAACCCATTTTTAGAATCCTCAAAATCACAAGTCTCATTTCAATTCCAGATTCAAACATCAACAGTGATCAAATCACAATAACTCGAAATCTCGTAAAGCATGCAAATCCGGAACGTTCTCGAAAAACGTGTCAAAATCGTAAGTCACACTCGCAAATCATAAACAACCTTCTTAAATCACTTTACACCCATTTCATATAACTTCTTTCATTAAACCATCATTAAGCACACGAGTGACTATAGTATCGAAATACGTGTAATTTCACATGTATAGTAAAAATACGTATAAATACAGGAATAGAATACGTATAAATACGGAAATCAAAATCAATCACAACTTATAATCATAATCATAAAATCATAGAAATAATTTATGCATGCATTAAATTTTGAAAGCAACGTCCACGCACACACCGTCCGTAGTGCTCGGTTTCGCGCCGAACGCGTTTCCGTAATTTCCGCCCTTTTCCAGAAATCTCGAATCCTGTCCAAAATCACTTCTCAGGGTTACTAAGGTCTCAATTAACAATAAACTAATTTCCCATAATTTTCCGGGATTTTTTCGACATAATTAAACTTAAGGACTTAACTTCCGAACCCTCAAAACTATCCCGAACGACCCCCGATCGACTCGGACCTAAAACGAAAGATGTTAAATAAACTGAGAGGATCAATTCACTAGTTGACCGTGATCGGAAACTGGGTCTCACGCGCCGTCACGCGCCGCCCAAAGTGGCTGCGCGTGAAAGCCACGCGCTGCTACAGTAACACGCTACAGTGTCACCCCCTTCGCCCGTATTCCTGCTAAACGGGTCCTCAACTCGCGACATGACCCTGAAAATTAACCTTCAATACTCACTCTAAACCTTCCCTTATTCCACCTAATCATTCCTCACAAGATTAATTTAGTATCTCATTCTTTAATTAGCTTCAATTAGCCCTAGATCGATCATCTTGAACTCGAACATCCAAACGGGTCGAAGTACGAAACTCACCCAAATCGACTCCATACTCAAATTAACTTAGACATGAGTTTTAAGGGACCTAAACGAACACTTTAGAATCTTCAATTTCAAAGAATCTTACCTGGAGGTTGTCGACTTCAAGCTCGAAAATCTCAGAAACCAGAGGCTTCCGATCATGGCCCGTCTGTGATGGATTTCCCCCGAAATTGATGTGGTTAGTTTCCAAATGATCCCAGAGGATTAAAACAATTCTCAGTTTCGTTCAACTCGACTTCTAATTGAGAAATTGAATTTCCCCCCAAAACTGATTTTCCCAGAACTCACGTTTTCTCTCAACTCTCAGCCCTCACTTTGGTTCGAAAATGAGCCCCAACACTCCTCCAATTGCTCTGGTGATCAAACAAAACCCCAACACCCTTGGGGAGTCACTCTGGCCTCTCTGTGTAACTGTCTCCCGCAAGCTCCCAAAACCAGTTTAAAAATGGCACCTGTGGCCTGCACTCTCACTCCAGGCGCACAACTTCATGCCCGTGGCTTCAAATTTCCAACCCATGTCTCCCACACTAATCAAGGTCGCCTAAACAATTCATCACGCACTGCACACCAAGTCCCACTCTCTGTTTTTCAATTCAGAAAAATGCACTAAGTCCATACACGGCTGTTGCACAAAGTAGCAGCCAAAATTACCATTTTACCCTCAATTGACAATTTACCAAATTGCCCCTTGCCATCCGTGACTGGTAACTTGGTCAATTGAACTCCGATCGACGCGTGCTGCCTGTCGTAGTACTCGGGGCATCGAGACCATCCTAACGGTCCTCGGCCCTCGGCCATCGGACCCCCCCGATCAAAAAGTCAACATTTTCCCCTATAACGTCCAAATTACGATAATGCCCTTGGGCTTCCGAACGTCATAACTTTCACCTCGAACGTCGGAATCGAACGTGCCACCTGTCTATGAACTCGTGACGTCCCAAACTACGTCACGGTCTTCGGTCAAAGTCCATTTGACTGCCCGAATTAAAAGTCAACGTTTTACCCATAACTAGGGGCAAAACGGTCATTTTGCCACGTTCGTCCGATTCCACCCAACTAACCACCGATTAACCCTCATTAATCATGATTAGTTACTAACCTAATCCCGAATTCCAGGATGGGTCGTTACACTATTGAGTTTAAAGACTCGGATAGATCCAGCAGGTTCGATGGATGGAAATATGGTTTCAAATATGTTTTGCTTTTCACTGAGATTTGATGATGACAGTTTTCGAAAATGGTTTTTCGATGGTTTTGGGCTGAGGCCCGGAAAGGAAACTGTGTTCGGTTTTTCTTACATGGTTTGCTTAATCGGAATCTTGAATGGTTTTATGACACGAATTTGATATGCATACATTGGTTTTTAATTGGAGGGTATAAATGTCTTTTTTTATGAACTTTTTTCTAACTTATACTTTATTTTTGTCCACTCACAGTCTTTTTGTGTTTTCGATACCCTCCAGGTTGTTGCGGTGTGGGATGTTGGTCGTGAGGGACGGAGACATCACACCCGCGATCCACAGTAGATTCGGCACACTCTGGAAAGTTTGGACACTTTTAAGACGATCGGATCGAGAATCCCTTGTCCAACTTACGTGTCACATGAAGGTTGAACGTCGGTTTAGCCTACCTGTCATGCGTAAGTTAGACAGGAACAGGACTTGGCCCTTAATTCCGGGGGATTGGGAGTGGGTCCTGACAGTGTAAGAGCCTATGACCTGAAATCTGGTCGTTAGCGAAATGTGCATGTGTGGATCCTAGGTGGATCTAGATCGCGATGTGGATCTGAATTGTGATGTTATTGATCGAGTGATGTTGTGATGGATTTGGATCGTGTTCTTGATGAGCAGGTTATGTTGTGGATCTGGATGGTGTGGATCGTGATGTCGTGCCCATGCTGGCAGACTTTGCCTTGCTGATTATGCTAAGCTCGGAGAAGAGGAGAATCGTATTATGTGACAGTTGAGGAATCTTGTGGTTTAGCTAGTGAGATGATAAGACAGAGGTTGGATATGTGCGTGTGGGGTAGGTGGAGAATTTATTTTTCTGTCTTGGATATTTGGATATGGGAATGTTGGGTCGATTTCTTTTCGAAGTTAATTCGGTATGAGATGGTAGTTGAATGAATTGACATGTTTACGATTTGTCTTGAATATTTGGCTATGTGAACGATGGGATTGGCTTCCTTTCAAAGTCAATCGAATATGGTATGGTAATTGAATGAGCAGGAAACCGATAGGTTTAGAGTTGGTGCGTCTCGGTAGACGTTGGTAATATTGGATGCCCATTTGGCATGAATGGGTACGCCTTGGTGGGCGTGAGTCGGTTTGGTAAGTGTTGGATTACGTGATTAGGAGTAGACGTTATGATGTTGGTCGGGTGACCATGGGACTCGTGATGAATGTTGAATTAGAGTATTTGATTTGTCTAGTACTGGACTGGACATATGGACTCCAGAATTGAAGCGTGATTGGTTAAACATGGGATGTTAAACCTGAAGGTGAGATGTTAAACCTGACGATGAAACTAAGCTTGTTTTTCCACGATGTGGATGTGAAACGGGGTTAGTTGGAATTTCGAGGACGAAATTTGTTAAGGGGGAAGGTTGTAACGACCTATCCTGAATATCGAGATTAAGTATTAATCAATTATGGATTTAGAATGACTAATTGGGGATTAGTTGAGAGAATTCGGACGGATGGTGCAAAATGACGATTTTGCCTCAAGGAGTTGGGCGAAAAGTTGACTTTTGAATTGAATGGTCAAATGGACTTTGACCGATGAATGTGACGTAGATCAGGACGTTACGAGTACGTAGACAGGCTGTACGATGAAATCGGAGGTTTTACGGAGAAGTTACGGATCTAGAACTTTTTACGATACTATTCATGCAAACCGAGAAACTGACATATGGCAGGTTTGGATTGGATTGGAAATCTGGGTGGACCATAACATATGGAAACCATTTGAAAACCATCAAGTTATCACAGAAATCCAAACATATTTTAAAAACACTTTTGTAACCAATGTCAATCAATCGAACCTGCTGGATCTATCCAAGTCTTTAAACTCAATAGCAATCCGAGTCTTTAATCTCAATCCAGGCCTCAATATAATCCGAGTCTTTAAACTCCCGAGTCTTTAAACTCAATAGGCCTATGGGGGAAATAACAATATCCGAGTTTTTAAACTCAATCCAGGTCTTTAAACCCAGTCTGGGCCCGCCTCCGTCACATATCGTATCTGGGTTTTTAAACCCAATAACCAGATCCAGCAAATCCAATCCAAAAGCATTTTAAAACCATTTCCAAATCCATGTCCAAATCCGAATCTGAAATCACCATTTAGAAGCCAAGTTTGCATCCAGAATCATCATTCCGAATCCAAATCAAGAAATCCACTATGCGAGTTTCAAAACCGAATCCCGAATCATATTTCCTAAATCCCATTCCAAAACCAAAATCTCGTTTGCCGAAATCACTTTTCAAAATTCCATTTATAAATCCTTGAAATCAAATCACAATTCAAATCCAAAATCATAGTATCAAAACCATTATCAAATCACAGCATAAAATCATAATCTCGTAAAACGTGCAATTACGTAAATATCTCGAAATACGTACAAAATCGTAAATCACAAAGATTATAATCATAAACATAGAAATCACATATAGAAAACATATAAAAACATTTATGCATGCATCATAAATTTGAAAGCAAAGTCCACTCACAGACCATTTACGCCACCGCCTCGATACACGTGTACTTACGTCGTTCCCGGCTAATCTCTTAATATCGGCTTTCCTGAACCTATCCAAATCTCACAATAAGGTCACTAACTAATTCACAAGGTGTATACTAAAGCCCTGTAATTTTTCCGAATTTTTAAACGAGCCCTAAAATCTTCGGACATCCCGAAACATATCGAAACGATGTCCGATCGACTCGAAACCAATCCCAAAATGTTCGTTACATAGAATACTTTAAAAATCATGTTGAAACCTTCCCAAAAAGGCGTGCCACACGCCCACACGTACCGTCCAAAGGGGCAGCGCGTGGGCCTCACGCGCGGCTACTGTTCATCCCTGTCCTCTCGCCGAATCGGGTCCAGACCGGTTCGGTTCAGAACGATCCAACCAAACTGGTAAGGGTGGTTCACGGCCATTTCATCCTTTTTCCAACCCGATTTCAACCCTTTTTAATCCTATACTTCCCTCTAAGTATTTCCAATCGATCCATAAGCTCAAAATGAGAAAAACAAGTCAAAATAACATACCTTCAATTGATTTTTGGACCGGCCGACCACCACCTCGACGGTTCCCTTGCCTCCGGCCATCCATCAGCTACCAAGTCGAGGTCCTTAGGTCCCTAGCAACCTCAGAAAGATAATCCAATCAACAAACCCACTCGACAGCCACCAAAACCCTACATGCCATCCTTAACCCAAAACATGACAGTGACGGTTTTAGCTCTTACCTGCACTGTCGAGCTCCGTTGTGGTCTCTGTCGTCATCACCTCACCTCCTTCTCACTTTCTCATTCAGGAATCGGGAGCTAGAAGCACGTTTGAGGGGGAATGGATCGCGGTGTACCGGTCCCTTGTTTTTGTTTCCTCACGGGTTAGGGCCACCGTCCACGACCACTCATGACGGTGGCACCACCATTGTACTTACCATCCAAACTCTCTGTTTCTTTCAACAGTCATGGTTCAGGGTTGGAGGGAAAAAGGGTTCACGATCACACACTCACAAGCCCTCTGTTTTTCTCTCAGTTTTCAAACCTGTGCAAACATAATTTCTCCCTTGTTTTAAAAAGAAGTAATACGGTGAGGAGGTTCCACAGCCATCTAAAGAGAGCCAGGTGTCCCAATCTCTGTGGATACCAATCCCAAGGTAAGCCATATGTCCAATTATTACTGGGCACAAATCCCAATGTAAATAATGACCAAAATGCCCTTACCTTCCAAAATTACCATTTTGCCCTTCGCACGTTTAGACCATTAACTAAACCGTCCGAAGTCCAATGACAACGTGGAAAATCCATGTCGTATGAAAAGTCAACAGTTTTCCCCTTTTCAACCAAATTACCAAAATACCCCTCGACTTCCAAACGTCCTAACTTCTTCCTCGAATGTCGGAATCAGACTTACCACATGTTTATGAACTCGTGACGTCCGGAACTATGTCACAATCATCGTTCAAAGTCCATTTGACCGCCCGAACAAAAAGTCAACCTTTTTGCCCATTCTAGGGCCGAAATCTTCATTTCGCACCATCCGTCCGAAATTACCCAACTAATCACTGATTAATCACACTAATCCTTATTAACCACTAATCAAATCCCGATTTCCGGGACGGGTCGTTACAATCTCCCCTCTTAAAAGAATTTCGTCTCCGAAATTCCGAATCTCGTACGTCCGTAACTCACTGGGGGAAATCCAATCATTCTCACACCTGGGTCTCCTACCCAGTGTCCATCACCTACCAATCTAGCATTATCCTGACAGTTCCCAAATGGTCACCACATCTCTGCCAAGCGAATCAACTCATCCAACTTTCAGTCCATCTGGCGATCATCCCATTCTTATCGAGGTCAACACATATCCAACTTGTACCTGCAGTTCCTCGAACATCGCATTAACCGACTCGCTTGGCTCAGTCATTACCAATCGAACCACTATAGCTACCAGTCACATCAACCTTGACTCATCCTCGAGTCAAACGTACCTTGTACCAACACCTCAGTACATCGTGCGAGTCTGCCGTCAACAGGCACAAATCTCACCTCGCAAACCAATTCTCAAGACGGCAGCTACCAGCCTCGGTACTCCTATTCGTCCATAACCGTTCAACGTTCCATACTACTTCCGTCAGTGATCCGCGCTGACCTCACCGGAGTCACAACATACTTGCTGATACCAATTACGCAATAATTCATCTCACCGGTGGTTCTACTAACGACCAACACCATCAACCTGTGGAAACACCATCCTTGTCCCACATTGCTTGTCTGCAACTGGACCCTACCGCATACCTGTCAAACTGTGATCACACATCTCCACGTCAGGGTCCCACCATCCACTCATGGCTATGAGCATCCAGCTCACATCAACACTGAATCCTACCGTAACCAATCAGATTACTCGGGATCACTCTGATCCGATCCATCACGGCTACTCCGATCATCGATACGACCAACAAGAATCACGCTTCACTCTTGCAGTCTGTCGGTCCAATCTTACTCCTAGGTTGAACTACATGTCTTCTGAGGACCAACTCAAGTCCATTCCGAGTCTCCCGGTCTCCTGGGTCTCCCGACCAATATCAAATCCAATAACCTCTCATAGGGCAGACCCAGTACCAGATCCAAGTCCAATACCCATAGTATACGATATGGACCACATGCGTCATACACAACTCCAAGATGCTCAAGATATCCAGCCACTGTCATGTCCTCCTACTAACATGTCCATGCTCAGTTTTGCATACGATTCTCCTGATCCGCAACAACTCAAACCTGAGCCAGAAGCAATCCAATCCTAATCCACTCACTCCTAAGTGGATCCCACTTACTGTCTCACTACTTCGCCTTTAATTTCCACAACTGCTCAAGCCACCGCATCGGATCAAATTGACAAAGAATACCACACGTCTCGAGACACGTCTAGATTGTGGGTTCTCTTCAATAACCTCATATCGATCAGTTATAGTCACTCTTTATCATTTCTCCTTGTTCTTTTTCTTTCGTCATCCAACAACGAAACTCATAATAGTCCACAACCATGACATCACAATTCATCCTACCTTAATCCAACTTAATACAATCCTATGACACTCGCCACACATGCCAAACATGGCGTCACCCAATACTCTCTCTCCTCATGAACACATCCACATGTATCCACGATCAAGGGGGATTCACAACTCTTGATGTCCCATCATACACCACCATGAGTCTCCCTCACTGACTCCAAAGTATACATCACTCGATCAACATCTAACATCAACTCAGAACCAACAAAACATCCCATCGTCTAAACCACAACATCTCCTGATTCCGAGATTTTAACCACGGCGAAAGTGTATCCATCTTTTCCAACCATGGGTCTTTATCCCAACAAATATACCACCACCGGACTAACCGTCCAACGTCAATTCCTCTACTACACTTAGGAAAACCACCACTCATACGGATCACAACCACGTGTCCGTAACTAAACCAACTCACAGACCAACTCGCCTGTCAGTTATCACCCTTTATGCACATCCAAAAGGATGTCAATCATCACTCCTTCTACTTATCGCGTCTCAACCTTTCCAGGGTTCATCTCTGGGGACTACTACTCTCGGGATCCTCAATCAATGATCACTAACCCCAGACTCCTCAAGCACTATCCTCGAAGTCGTCAATGCTAAGTACTGGCCTCGACATCACTAAATGCCAACCTCAAGGATGGTCAAGCCCGACCATACTAACCTAGCTCGATTCAACACGAAGCATGGGTCCACCGCACTTCCGCTGTGCTACTCTGATCACTAACGGTATCCTGACCGTTCGCACCGAAAAATGACCTTCCAATGGTCATCGAATATCCCATTTCGGTTAGTGGTTCCTACCAGACACCGGCACCTCTCCGCTCATACCGAGCCAAAACCCTCAATCTACGCTCAGGTCGGGGGAACTGAAATCCCTCATAATCCAATACTCTGAGCAACTCAATGCTCAACCAATCGCCGCAATCTCACTGGACTCGTCCAGAGTCATCCACCAAACCATCGAATACCGCGGCTGCATCCAGTAGCACCATCTTCAATCCGGCCGTAAATCGACCCAAAGCCACAAAAACTAATTAACCACAAACCCCGACTCACATTTTCTAGACTAAGCATCTAAACCGAGGTTTCTCACTACGGTACTCACATTTACCAAACCATTCATCCAAACAGGGTTACTCAAATCCTCCATCAACACTCGGGTTAGCAAAATCCACGACCTCCACTAGTCCACGACAACCTCACCACTCTGGTCGTCACACTCGGCTAAGAACATCCATTAACGTAAAATTTACACAAACGTCAACCAGTAACCACCGCTTAGGGAAATCTATCAACTCTAGGCATCCGGATACTCGTAGCCGCAAAAATCCAAGCTCAACAAATCTGACCAAATGGTCACCAATCCATACTATCATCATCCAAATGCCCTCCAGCCTCAACAGGTCGCCGTCAACCGGCCTCACAGGCCGACTAGCCAACTAGCAATCCTATGTCACCATCCGGGTGAATCTCTCTAGCACACAACTCACTCTGTATCGGATCTACCCCATCTAACCCTAAGGGCCAACCGACTATCGATCATGGCTTGCACCAAACACCAACCACTCCGGCCCTAAGCCGATAAGTATCACACCCCAACGGGTATCGGGCAACGCATCACCCAGTCGCTCGTACTCTCGCCACTACCTAAGCCACTAACTATCGTACTACCACTTGCTTTCACTCGCGTGTCCAGGTTGATGACGGTTGTTCCTCGTCGAGACATCACATCCACAAGAGCATCACAACACCCAAGTCGACGAACCAACTATTTTGGAAGCCAAAACCTCACGCAGAGCGCACAAATCCAGCACTGATACCAAGTTGATAGCCCTTTCAATCTCCATTATCTATGTTTGGTGTGAGAATGAAAGTGAGAGTGAAGTGTGACGATGCTGATGGCGGCCACTATAACGACTCGTCCTGAACTCCGGGATTAGATTAGTGACTAATCAAGATTAGTGAGGTTAATCGGTGATTAGTTGAGAGAAATCGGACGAACGATGCAAAATGACTGTTTTGCCCCTAGTCGTGGGTAAAATGTTGACTTTTCGTTCAGGAGCTCAAATAGACTTTGGCCGATAACCGTAACGTAGTTCGGGACGTCACGATTTCATAGACAGGTGGCACGTCCGATTCCGACATTCGAGGAAGAAGTTATGAAGTTCGGAAGTTCAGGGGTAATTTCATAATTTGGTTAAAAGAGGTGAATAGTTGACTTTTTGACTGGGAGTTCCGATGGACAAGGGCCGATGACCGTTACGTAGATCGGGACGATACGAATCAGTAGACAGGCAGCACGTCGAAATCGGACTTTGAACGGGAAAGTTATGGGTCACGGAAGTTCGATTTCATTATGCACGTATATCGAGGCGTTGATGATGTGGCAATATCTAATTGGGTAAATATTTTAATTATTTGTGGATCTATCATCCCATTGGCCCAAACCCCTAATTTGGGGATCTATCATAATTAAATAATATTATTTTAATTATTTTATAATTAAAACCCACCAACTTCTCATCCTAACCATCCATCTTATCTAATCCCTCATCATTACCTTCCATTTCTTCTCTCTCTTTTCTGATCATCATCATCATCATCTAAATCAATCTCCCTCTCTCCCCACGACACCAGAACCATTTCTTCTTCTTCTTTGCTTTCAAAACAAAACACACATACCACCACCCGATTTCCTCACCCCACACCTGCGACTGAGAGCAGAGATTATGTGAGGGTTAAGGAGAGACTAAGAGAGGCTAGGACGGCACGGGATGGACGGCGAGCCACGGTGGTGGACGGCTGAGGTGAGTAACCCGAGATCCATTTTCCATTTTCAAAATTCGAAGGTTGGTTTTTAGGGTATGACGATCGATTTTGATGATATGGTTGTATTCCTAGGACTCATACGAGTTGAGTGGGACTGGTTTCAGGAGCCATGGTGGCTGGAGACGAGGGGAAGGAGCATTTGCAGGTGGCTGGTCGTGTTCCTCAACAAACGGGTACGAAAAAGTCCTCATTTCTTGGTTTTTAGATCGTAGGAAGATTTCTGGGAGTTAGACGGTGAGAATGGAAGAAACGGGAGGCGTTTTGGTGATCGGATGGCGGAGAGCCGACCGAGTCAAGTTGCGGGTCACGGCGACGCGGTTGCAGACCTGAACTGAGGAAGACGATGACTGATGACCTCGTCATGTCAGGGATGACGTCAGCATGTCAGATCTGACAATATCAGCTGACATGTCAGACAGAGGTCCAATCCGGACGTGACATGTGGCACTGTCAGAGGGTGTCAGTGTTGATGTCATACTGAAGTCAGCGTTGACTTTTGAGTTGACCAGAGCGTGTGGGCGCATGTGAACAGTACTTTGGGTGGGCCCAATGTCATTTTAATGGTTTCGATGATCTGGATCCAATGGCGGTGGTTTCGAGTCGATCAGAGATCGTTAGGTTGGTCAAATTAAGGTTTTTTCACCTCAGGAATCATGTCCGGGACACGTTGACTTTTCTGGGTAAGTTTAGGGTTCTTATTATGGACTTGTATCGGTTAGTAGTAACCTTTGGATATGATTTGGAAAGGTCAAGATGACCCAGAGAGGTC
This sequence comes from Prinsepia uniflora, assembly GCA_032719365.1. Taxonomy (NCBI): domain Eukaryota; kingdom Viridiplantae; phylum Streptophyta; class Magnoliopsida; order Rosales; family Rosaceae; genus Prinsepia; species Prinsepia uniflora. Next base: position 29,968,245 of record CM064863.1, read on the forward strand.
GGATTAGCCTAGTGAGGCTTACAGCACGCAAATAGAGGCAGCAACTTAGGATTATATGTGAGTGGACCTTGATTTCTAAACTGTGATGCATGCATAAATGTTTTATATGGTTTATGAATATGATTCTATGATGTTGGATTGGATGGTTGTGATTTATATGGTTTCACGTATTTCGAGGCGATTTACGTGCTTGCACGTAAATCGATGTTTTCGGTTTTACACTGATTTTTCGTATCTATAGTTTTGGAAATGATTTCATGAAATGGTTTTGGATTTGAAAAGGTAAACTTGGGTTTAAGACCCATTTGTTTTGGAAACCCTCAGACTCGAAGTCCTTTTAGTTACGTTCTCGGGCCAGAGGCCCAATTGGTTCTTAAATCGATTTCGGATTTACAAATATGGAATCGGGCACGAGACCCATTTGATTTACAAACTCCCTGACTTGAGGTCCATTTGATTTAACGAGTCATTGGGCCGGAGGCCCAGTTGGTTTACGTATCAGGCTGGAGGCCCAGTTAGCTTGCCAATCGGGCTCGAGGCCCAGTTGACTTACGTATCGGGCACGATGCCCAGTTAGTTTACGATTCGGGCCTGAGGCTCAGTTTGTATGTGGATTCGGACTTAGGGCCCAGTTATGTTTTAAGATCGTGATTTCAGGTCAGGGACCCGTAAATGGATTTATGGTTCATGACGGTTTATGGGAACCAGCATGAACCCTTGAAAGATTTTTTTGGTTCATGAAGGTTTATGGGGACCGGCATGAACCCTTGAAATGGTTTTTCGTATACCATCCTTTATATATGAATTGTCTCCTCCGGGGAGGGTCGTTGGCCTGGGTGGACCCCGGAGTAGTCACGGAGCACTGACTGAGTGGAGTCACCCCCGTTGGGTTCCTTACTCTCAGAAAGGCTATGGTTTATAACCTCTAGGGAGGGTCACTGATCTACGGACATTGACCTGGGTGGACCATGTAGAGACTTGGGTTTGAGACCTTGGGTAGTACGCGCGTAACTCTAGATACCGTGACAGGATTGGTTATATGAAATAATTGGATAAACATGATTTCAATTGGTTTGCAAAATTGTGTTTTATGATGATAAATGGATTTGGGCTGAGATCCCACATATGTTTACTATGTTATGGTTTTCTGTGAATGGTTTTGGGTAGGAGCCCGTATGGATGTGGTTGTTTAAACATATGTGATTGGATAAATCGTTTTACTATGCATGCATGCTTTTTAGTGAAGGGTATAAAGGTCTTTATAAAATGTATTTACGAACTATTGTTTTTTTCCACTCACAGTCTTTCTGTTTTCAATGCCCTTCAGGTTGACTTCGGATGCGGAATGTAGCAGAGACCGAGACATCACATACCTCCTCCGGATCCTGACGTACTCTGGAAGCCTTCGAACTAAAGGTTCAAATTTCCCCTGGTCTGACACTCCGTGTCAGACGTGATCAAGAGTGTCCCTCGTTAATCCCAGGGGGATTGGGACAGGTCCTGACAGGTGGTATCAGAGCAAGGTTTGCTCTTGAAGTATCGTGCAGGTCGAGGTTGTGATGTCTCAGTGAACTGCAGTTTGTTGTCAACCTGATAGTTAGGATGTTGATACGATAGTTAGTAGGATTGAATCGTGGAACGTCTTGACCCGACATTTGATGTCGGGGTTGCCATAGTTCTATCGTGGATGATAGTGTGGGACCCTACAAAAGGATTAACATAACAATACTTAAGAGTTTTGATCGTGAGACGATTAGTTGGGATCGTCTTTCACGATGTTAAAGGATCGGTTATGACTACTGATTAGGAGTTGTGACCATTAGATGGTCGAATCTTGTTGAGTTAGATGGATATACTGCTGGGGGAAGCCGGGTTCGAGGAATCTTAGTTGAACTTACGGTAGGATTGGATTGACATTCTTACGATGTCGAGATCGAGGGGTTGGTCAGAATGTGGATTATACTGCCTTCTGCAGTTGGGTTCAGGGGAACCCTAGGTAGTGATCGTGGAACCCTAAGGTAGGGTGTATGGTTCGGAAATGTGAGTTGGCGAGTGGTTTGACGTTGAAAACTTTTCGGAGTAGAGACCATTGGTCGGTCTAGTCATGTCAGCTTTAGTGATGGGACTGCACTCTGCAGTTGAGGTTGTGTTAATCGGTTAGACTTAGTTGGTTCTCGTACTACTCTAGTTGTAATGGATTGTTGGTGCAACTAAGGTCATGGGCGACCTGGTAGACGACATGGGTTGAGTCGAGTTAAGATTGTTTAGAGATTAGTTGGATAGGTTACCAGGGTTGGTACATGTCGATGGAATCTCGAAGTGGGGATACAGAGTTGTCAGGACCCGACCCTCCTCTGTCAGGTCCCGACTCATCTAGCACGATATTGACCTCTTTGGGCCACAACAATACTCAACGGCAAGCCTGTGCCCTCAAGGTTTTGTTTTCGGGAGCTCACGGTGCAACTTCCCAGGGGGTCACCCATCATGGAATTGCACCAGCCTCAACTCGCTTAACTTTGGGGTTCCAATCCCCCCCAAAGCCACTGAGCTCCCAAAAGGCCTCATGCTAGATAGGTGTGTGCCTACACCTTTAAGGCACACCAACATCCTCTCCCAGACCATTCTCCCCTCGCAGGAATGTGGGATTGTTCACCGTTCCCTCCAGGACACGGGTCTTACAATCCACCCCCTTAGGGCCCAGCGTCCTCGCTGGCACACTTCCCGGTTGGGGTCTGGCTCTGATACCATTCTGTCAGGACCCGACCCTCCTCTATCAGGTCCCGACTCATCTAGCACGATATTGTCCTCTTTGGGCCACAGAAATACTCAACGGCAAGCCCGTGCCCTCAAGGTTTTGTTTTCGGGAGCTCACGGTGCAACTTCCCAGGGGGTCACCCATCATGGAATTGCACCAGCCTCAACTCGCTTAACTTTGGGGTTCCAATCCCCCCCAAAGCCACTGAGCTCCCAAAAGGCCTCATGCTAGATAGGTGTGTGCCTACACCTTTAAGGCACACCACCATCCTCTCCCAGACCATTCTCCCCTCGCAGGAATGTGGGATTGTTCACCGTTCCCTCCAGGACACGGGTCTTACAAGAGTAGTTAGTACATGCATTTGATTCTGTTGGATGCGGAGTCATGATAGCGATGTTTGGTGGTTAGGCTTGAACGAGTCTGTGGCAGGCACTACTACCGAGAGTGGTCGTAGTTACGGTTGTTGGGAATCGGGGACGTTCGGGGAACGTTTCCTTTTCTCGTCTGAGATGTCAGGGTGATTGTACCCAGAGTTGTTGGGTACGAGAGAGACATATTTTTTCCCAGTCGAGCAGAGGTACGGGGTCGTCGCTCGGTATGAGCGGAGATCCAGAGTTGTTTGTTTTTCATACCGTATCCTGACACTAGTGTGGATGCTTGCGTGCTGATACTAGTGTTGATATTAGTGTGTTGGTGCTGGTGCCGGTGATTGTGATGACGATGAGTCACGAGTCAGGATGTGACTCCATCGAGCTGGGCATGTGTTCGGTATTTGTGGTCTGGCAGTGGATCACATATAGAGTTAGACTAGTTGCGGACACGTGGTTGATGTTCGAGTGTGTTGGTTCCGACATGGTTGGAACTTCGGAATCGAGAGAGGTTGTGATTGAGGTGACGAGAGGAGTGCGGGTTTTCTGCATTGGTAATGAGTATTTCGAAGTCATTAGGGTGACTTCTCAGGTTCTACCATGGTAGATGATGGTTGTTGTCATCAGTACGTTGATCGTGTATGGTTTGGTGGACTCGGGATTTGTCTTGGGTCATCAGGAGGAGTTGAGTATTTTGAAGTTAGGTGGTTGAGATTTCTCATTTTCTGCTTGGTGGCAGACAAGGTTGGTTTACATTGAGTGGTGAGTGCAGCGATTTTTGGTTGCAATCACGTAGGATGAGTTTTGATGCCATCATCTTGGATCATTCTTGATTGCCTAGGTGGAATGACAAGGATCGATACGAGGTAATTGGAGAGAACCCACAGTCTCGGCATGTCTTGTCGTTGACTTATCTATTTAGATGTGGGAATTGTTTGAGGAGTGATGTGATTGCCGAAGAATTCAGGAGGGTGTAAGACCCTATGATCGAATTCCAGGTGGATTGTTAGCTGAGTGAGCTTGTGTGGATCTTAGGTGGATCTGGATGGTGATGTTGAGGACTTGTGCATTGTGACGATCGAGGATCGTGACGTTTATGGTTGGGTGACATAGTGATGGATCTGGATCGTGACCTTGATGATCTAGATAGGTGGAAAGTTTATCGCTCTTACTTGGATATTTGAGTTGAGGATGATGGGACTAAACTTCATTTCGAAGTAAATCCCATATGGTGTAGTACTCAGGCGAGTAGGCATCCGACACGGTCAGATTTGGTTAGCCTTAGATGTGTGGATGTTGGGATTGGCTTCTCTATGAAGTCAATCGAATGTAATGAGCAGATAACCGATAGGTTCGAAATTGGTACGTCTCGATAGACGAGAGTGAGATTTGATGCCAGTTGGCATGAGTGGGTACGCCTTGGTGGGCGTGAGTCGGATTGGTATGTATTGGATTACATGATTAGAAGTAGACGTTGTGTTGCTGGTCGGGTGACCATGGGACTCAAAATGGGTGATGGGTGGGAGTTCTGATCTGTCTGGTACTGGATTGGACAGATGGACTCCAAAATTGAAACGTTATTACCTACGATTTAGGTTTTTGTAGACTGGTTGATGGATGGATGTACGTACCCTACACGTTGTTCGAGGTAAGTTACTGGGCAAATTTGTGGTGCCTGGTGAAGGTATATAGGATATACTAGTGGTACGTTGGGCAGCGTGTTGGTAGTCGGCTTACTTTTGATACCATTGGATTAGCCAAGGACGTGGACTGGACATTGAATACTGTGCATTGGGTCATAGTATTTCTGATGGGTCCAGTTACACACAGGTTGAGTGACATGTTGGTGATTGTACACTCAAGTTGAGTGATTTGGTGGTTAGAGTAACCACAAACTAGTATAGTGTCAGTTTTCGACTGGCGACTATCAAGTGGTGATAGTTTGTCGGATGTGTTAGCGTGGATCGATGAGTGAGGTCTGGTGACTCCCAGTGGGAGCAGGTTTCAGGATAGATTGGTGATTGAGAAAGGAATCGTCGAGTTGATTATGTCAGCGAATTGGTAGAATTGTCAAGTAGTATCAACTTGGAACGTGTGATTACTATCATTCGACGTGGTCTAGTGTAGTCGATGCGACGTGAGTATTTGTGGTACGTTCGGGTGCAGATAAGTTTTGTGTTGACTAGTGGGTGTACTAGCGTACACATGAGGTGAGATCAACTTTGTTTCTACGAGGCGGTTGTGGAATCACGATAGATGGAATTTCGAGGATGAAATTAATTAAGGAGGGAAGGTTGTAACGACCGGCCCCGAATTTCAAGATTAGATTAGTAACTAATCAGGATTAGTGAGGTTGATTAGTGATTAGTTGAGCGAAATCGGACGAACGATGCAAAATGACCGTTTTGCCCCTAGTCGTGGGCAAAATGACCGTTTTGCCCCTAGTAGTGGGCAAAATGACCGTTTTGCCCCTAGTCGTGGGCAAAATGACCGTTTTGCCCCTATTCGTGGGTAAAATATTGACTTTTCGTTCAGGCGGTCAAATGGACTTTGGCCGATGACGGTGACGTAGTTCAGGATGTCACGAGTTCATAGACAGGTGGCACGTCCGATTCCGAAATTCGAGGAAGAAGTTATGATGTTCAGAAGTTCAGGGGTAATTTGGTAATTTGGTTAAAAGAGGCGAATAGTTGACCTTTGGACTGGGAGGTCCGATGGCCAAGGTCCGAGGATCGTTACGTAGATCGGGACGATACAAATCAGTAGACAGGCGGCACGTCGAAATCGAACTTCAAACGGGAAAGTTATGGTCACGGAAGTTCAATTTCACTATACACGTATATCGAGGCATTGATGATGTGGCAATATCTGATTGGACAGATATTTTAATTATTTGTGGATCTATCATCCCATTGGCCCAAACCTCTAATTTGTGGATCTATCATAATTAAATAATATTATTTTAATTATTTTTTAATTTAAACCCACCCACTTCTCATCCTAACTATCCATCTTAGTTAATCCCTCATCACTACCGTCCATTTCTTCTCTCTCTTTTCTGATCATCATCATCATCATCATCTAAATCAATCTCCTTATCTCCTCTCGACACCAAAACCATTTCTTCTTTTTCTTCGCTTTCAAAACAAAACACACATACCACCACCCGATTTCCTCACCCCATCACCTGCGACTGAGACCAGAGAGTATGTGAGGGTTAAGGAGAGACTGAGAGAGGCTAGGACAGCACGGGATGGACGGTGAGCCACGGTGGTGGACGGCGGAGATGAGTAACCCGAGAGCCATTTTCCATTTTCAAAATTCGAAGGTTGGTTTTTAGGGTATGACGATCGATTTTGATGATATGGTTGTGTTCCTATGACTCATACGAGTTGAGTGGGACTGGTTTCAGGAGCCATGGTGGCCAGAGACGAGGGGGAGGAGCAGTTGCAGGTGTCTGGTCGTGTTCCTCAACGAACAGGTACGAAAACGTCCTCATTTCTTGGTTTTTAGATCGTAGGAAAGTTTTTGGGAGTTAGACGGTGAGAATGGAAGAAACGGGAGGCGTTTTGGTGGTCGAATGGCGGAGAACCGACTGGGTCAAGCAGTGGGTCACGGCGACTCGGTTGCAGAACCGAACTGAGGAAGACGATGACTGATGACGTCATTATGTCAGGGATGATGTCAGCATGTTAGATCTGACAATGTCAGCTGACATGTCAGACAGAGGGCCAATCTGGACGTGACACGTGGCACTGTCAGAGGGTGTCAGTGCTTACGTCAGCATGACGTCAGCGTTGACTTTTCAACACGTTGACAAGCATGTATGGGCGCCTTCGTGTGGGCCTCATGCTCGACTACTGTTCATCCCTGTCCTCTCACCGAACCGGGTCCAGACCGGTTTGGTTCAGGGTGGTCCAGCCGAACCGGTGAGGGAGGTTCATGGCCATTTCATCCTTTTTCCAACCCGATTTCAACCTCAGAAATATCATCCAATCAATAAACCCACTCGACAGCCAACCAAACGCGACATTCCATCCTTAACCCAAAACACGACATTGACGGTTTTAGCTCTTACCTGCACTGTCGAGCTCCATCGTGGTCTCTGCCATCATCACCTCACCTCCTTATCACTTTCTCATTCAGGAATCGGAAGCGAGAAGCACGTTTGAGGGGGAATGGATCGCGGTGTACCAGTCCCCTATTTTTGTTTCCTCCCGGGTTAGGGCCACCGTCCACGACCACTCATGACGGTGGCACCACCATTCTACTTACCATTCTACTTAACAAGAAATTTGAACATATGCGGTTGTATCTCCAAAAACTAGTACAAAATATGTCAAGAGGTCCTGGGTTTAAAGCACCATCAGTTGATTTTGAAGTACCATCTGTTGATGAACACGGTGAGAATGATGGTCAAAGCTCCCTAGGATAATCTTTTTTCCATGCTTATGTAGAACATAATTTGACATTTAGAAACTTAGCTACTACGTACTTATTTTGTATGCTATGTTATTAATTTATATAAATATTACTTTTTATATAATCGATGTGACTTTCCATAAATCATGTTCTATTATTGCATTTAAAAGTCGAAATCCTTGTAATAGGTGATGTGCATTTTTGTTATGAGATAAACCTTAGACGACAAAGATGTTTGTCATAATAGAACATCTCTTGGGACAAATCTATTTGCCAAGATAAAGCATCCATTGCGACAAATAGAATTTGTCGTCATAAAAGTTTTATCGTGACAAATGTATTTCTCGCTATTGATACTTTATCGCGGAAAATGAGATTTGTCGTGACAGACCACCTATCGCGACAAAGATGTTTGCCGGTATATGACTTCTACGTGTTCATGGATATCCTATCGTGATAAACATATTTGTCATGATAGATGTGCTATGGTGGCAAATATGTTTTGGCAGGATTTAATAGTTAAGGTGACAAATCCATTTGTCGGGAGAGAATTTCTTTCCTGGCGAATTAGGTTTCTCCGTGGAAGACGTATGTAGACAAATACTTTGTCGTGGAAGGTTTGCCGCGAAAGAAATTCTTAGGCGGAAAATATTGAAAATTTGTGGCGAAAGATCTTTATTAACGAGCTTTTACTGAAAAAACTCGCGACAATTATTTTCACCTAGAAGATTTTAGTGGACAAAATTTGGTTTTTTGCGACAAATATTGTTTGCCGCATATTTTTTACTAGTGAACCGTTCCATAGGACACATCTAGTTTAAAAATTAAGAAAAAATAAATAATAAAGTGACGATCTTTAGACATCCAATCCGATGGCAATGGCAATGGGAGTGTGGCTAACACCTCTTCTGCTTTCAGCTCAAGCTCAATTTCCTTTCATGCAAAATAAATTTCCACAATCATTTGCCTGCGTTTCAAGAGCCACCCGATTCATAGTCTCAGCTTCTAGAATGGCAACCAACGAACCCCAGAATAGACCCAAAATCATAGATTCACATCTGCATGTCTGGGCGTCTCCTCAACAGGCAACGTAATCCGACTCAACTCAATTACTGTGTTTCAACTGTTTACTGAAATTTTCTTGCTTTTTCTTGACCTAAAATGGTATTGGAATTTTGGGTTGTGAAGGCTGCGGATAAATACCCTTACTTTCCTGGCGAAGAACCCACTTTACCGGGAGATGTCGATTTCTTGCTCCAGGTATGATATTGGTCAAGCTCTTCTGAGTGTATCTTGCCCCAGCTACATAAATTGAGGATCTCCAGCATTGTAACTATGATCTCATACTTCGTCTTTATATGTATTTTGTAATATGAGAAATACTAAATTCTTCCTTTCTGTTGTTCCTTGTCCTTTCTTCTAAATGTCAATATTGATATTTTTATTTCTGTGCTTCCAGTCTATGGAAGAAGCAGGAGTTGACGGTGCAGTTATTGTGCAGCCCATTAATCACAAATTTGATCATTCTTTGGTGACAAGGTCTGTTTAAATACAATTGTGTCTTCATATCAATATCCAAGTTATTTTCCTCATTGTTTGTTTGCACGTAATGTTAGCTCTCACGTTGCCTACAAAGCTACATGAAACTGTAGCTAACACAGATAGAGTGCGCCCGTGTTAGTTAATCCTATGTTTCGATATCGACCATATCACCTAGTAACTAAACTGTTAAATCACTGCAATGACCTAAATTCCATAATAACCGTGAATAATGGCTCACTGCACCACAGTTTGTATTCCAATAACTGAACTTATCATTACCTGTACACTCAAATTCAAAATTAATTGCTAAAGATTAGTAGTCAGAAGTTCATCAGGTGATATCCAACATGTTTTCATCTAGAACTTATACATGCTTAACTTTTCATATAGTGTGTTGAAGAAGTATCCATCTAAATTTGTTGGTTGTTGCCTTGCGAATCCAGCTGAAGATGGAAGTGGGGTTAAGCAGCTTGAACATCTCATTCGGAAGGTCATTAGAAAATTTCACATTGTGTTAATCAGGTTTTCTGTCGGTGCTTGAAGGAGCTACCTTGACAAAATTTTCTTTTATGATAGGACAATTATCGTGCTGTTCGCTTCAATCCATATTTGTGGCCTTCTGGTCAAAAGGTTGTTTAATTATTTTCATGTTATGGTATTTTAGATATCTTACGAGTTCCTATGCCCCGAGCATAACCCTTATGTTTTCTTTTCCTAATTTGGCTGTGTGGCCCTGAGCATGTCCCAAGCACCCAGTCGGTTTGTGTAAGTTAACTAAGTGGTGAGTTCTGAATCCTATTGATAAAAAAAAAAGCACAGAAATGGTCCCAAATATCTTTCTAGATTCCTATTGACGCACCATGCACCCTAATTTCTCTATGTATCAGGCAAATGCATGGTTTATAAGAGGATGCAAATGCTGTAACAATGAATTGGCACCTTCAAGAGAAAATTAAGAAGCCCAGATAACTTTTATGCATCCATATCAGCTTGTTCTTATCAAATTTGTGGTATCTGCAGATGACCAATAAAGTTGGAAAGGCAATGTTCTCTAAGGCAGGAGAACTTGGAGTAGCAATTGGGTTTATGTGTAAGAAGGTATTGTTTTTCCTTTTGTTTGTATATTTAGAGTCCTCAATGGTCTTTACCAGCTGGCACTTTTCATACATGTTTATTTACTATAAAATGGGTAAATTCAGGGCCTTGGTCTGCATATTTCAGAAATTGAGGAGCTGTGCACGGAGTTTCCATCTACAGCTGTCTTGCTCGATCATTTGGCTTTTTGCAAATCACCAATGTGAGTTTTTCTCATATTTTACTGTGCTAGGAAAAAGGTTTGAAGATAAAAATTAGGCTACATATTTTGCAGCTTTTCTTACTTTAAAACATTGTTCTTGCAGAGATGATGAGGAAAAATTAGCTTTCTCTGCACTTTTAAAACTATCCAGATTCCCGCAGGTAAAAAGTCCAGAATATCTTCTCATCAGTAGTATCTACTTGAGACCTGGTTGCTTCTCTATCATTGTTGGTATCTTGAGAAAGACGATGTTATATAACTGGAGACCTAGACTGTTAGTGATGAGATGTTGAACAAAATCATAAATGCTTGTCCAATGCCTGATGAACTTGTCTTTATGTTTGATTCTCAATTTGTAGTTCACTTACATCAACGGTTTGATTCTTAACTTGTAATCTGAACTTTTTGCGGACAGGTGTATGTAAAATTCAGCGCACTTTTCAGGGTGTCAAGGATGCCGTTTCCATATGAGGATTTATCCCACTCACTGTCACAAGTTGTGTCGAGCTTTGGTGCGAAGCGTGTCATGTGGGGCAGGTAGCCTGTTTCTCTTGTTTCTTCATTAAAAACCAAATGCATGCTTCTTGACCAGCACCAGACAGTGTGAAGATGCATGCTAATAGTAGTAGTCTTTGTTGCAGCGACTTTCCATTTGTTGTTCCTGAGTGTGGTTATAAAGGAGCCAAAGAAGCTGTCTCTCATATTGCCAATCAAATACCTTTAACCCCTACTGACTTGGAGTGGATCATGGGAGCGACAGTCGTGCAACTCTTTCAAAATCAATGGCTATGATACATGCCCGCTGCAATCAACTTCACTTCGTGCTCCATGCATTTAACTTTTAATGTATAAGGTCTTGCTAGAATGTTAGATGAACCATCTGCTTTTTTACTTGAAAGAGGGCACTGTAACATGAATCTACTCTTTTCACCGCAAAGATCTATCAGCTAAAGTTTAATGCAAGAGTTAAGGAGGTAACTTTAAAATGAATCTGAACGTCACAATTTCCAAGTGCCATAGTATGAAGTTGAACCCGCACCAGAAAAATACTTTATTTCTCAAGAATATACACAAAATAACACCACCCTCGTAAGCCCTGTTAGTCTCCTCGTCAGGCTTCAATCCCGTTCAATTTGCTGGACGCAGAAGCAATCTCCACCACCATTGATCGCATCCGAATGTCAACCATTAAATATAAAGATAATTATGGGGGGTAAAAATAAAAGAATTTTCACCCGCGTATGCTTTACACGGAGCGTCTGAACCTATATCACTAAGTCTAACTATGAGATTTATTCACAAATTACCAAATCAACGGGCCTAAATCAATCATCCATGCGTTGGATTTCACCCATCATTATCCGGTTGCTGGTAACTTTGAAACCAAGGAGGGCAGGATCAATTTGTTTCCCTTTCTTTCCCTTCTTTTTCCCGCTTCGGTTCCCATGCACCGTATCTGATGCTTCTGAAAATCCTGCAGTCGCATGGCCATCCATCGGAGCAACCTTCTTGGTGCTGCTCTTAAGCATATCTATAAACGATGCCTCCGATACATCAGCATCACTAACCGATGAATTACGGCAAAAATGCATTTCTTTCTTTGAGGACGACGTGGCATCAGAACCTTGGTTTACTGGATTAACCGCCGGGTCTTGCCTCTTCCCTGAAGATTTCAAGAACATACCTGGTAAACATTTGAAAAGTCGAATGTTGGCTCAGGAGTTCCCAATTGTTGCAAAGGGTTCTCAATAAGAACAATTGAATCCATCAGGGGTGGCAGGAGAGTTGAGGTAAAGATTCGCAATTGTATAAAGAAGGTATCCTTTGCAATTAGTAGAGTTCGAAGTACAATACCGTCTGCAGCACCACTAGGATTTTTTCCTCTGAAAACTGGATCTGAAATCGGTTCTGATAATCCTCCTTGAGATGCTGAAGCACTTGAGACGGAAGGCCGTCTCAACAGAATATTGTCTTGATCTTTTAACGGGACTGGCACTCTGGCATCGTGTAAGGAGAGAGACAAAAAATTAGTTCTATGCATGCTTGAAGGAACTTACAAATGAATTTGGGTGATAAAGACGAGACCAGGAAAGGCCATACTACCTATCATTAGCAGTTTCTTCTACAAATGAATTACTTCGGCCAATTTTTTCGCTGTAAAAGCCTGCATTCCCACCGGAACAAGCAAATTTAGAAAATAGCGACTATCACATGAACTTTGGACACAATGCAGAGACTCCAGATTAAAAGAAACCAATAAAGAGCTATACCTGAGACACCAGACGGAGAATGCATGCTAAGGGCATTTGCTGACCTCTCCCCATAATCTGGAGCAGCCAACCCTGCTTGTTCAATCATTCGTCCTTGAGTCTCAAAAGTTCGACCCAAAATGATCCCCCCATTCTTGGACCCGCACTTCCTTCCCTCCAACTCTGAAAGTTCTTTATTGATAGAAGACTTAGTAATCATGTTGGCATTTGTGTAAATTGACTGATTCATAGCATTGATGCTTGCCAAGAATGACTCTCTCTCAGCTAATGCTCCAGAATCAGATCTATACATAAAATTTTCATTGCTATCAACACTGCGAGCCTGCTCTTCCTGTGGGAGCTCACAAGGGTTAGAACTGTAGGATCCTACTCGAAATGAATTATTTAAGCCTGTTTCTTGGTCCACATGAATACTGAAAGGATGATTTGATGAGCTTGATCCAGAGTGGAGGCCAGGCGATGGCCTTTTATCAGCAAACATACCATTGCTGACATTCGATGGCTCAGTGGGTTGATGGCCCGACTTTTTATGGAGTAACTCCAACAATAGTCTCTTTGAATGCTCTTCATTAGATCCATCTGACATCCATAAAGTTCGATCCTGAGAAGGAATATTGATCTCTGAATCCCTTTTATGCTGCTCAGAAATATGTAACTGCTGAAACCGAGAATTCATCCAGTCATTTTCTAGCTGCTCATTCTTCTCAGGCCAGTGACCCTCAATTGCATCCAAATGTGAAGCATGAAATTGGTTGGAAGGAGGGTGATGAGAATTATGAGAATGGATGCCAGACGAAAATGTTCCCAGTTGGCCAGCCAGTTGCATACCTCCAATGGAATCTGGCATATCCATACCCTGAGCTCTCCCCATAGCATTTACAACATCCATGTTCATTCCTGGTGCACCAGCAGGCAATGACAGTGACCTCTCAAACGGAAGTGAGCCAGGGTCAAAAAACCCCTGCTGAAGTCGATCTTGCATTGAAAGATTCCGATCGAGGTGACTCAGCTGCTCCTCATGGGATGGCCTCTGTTGCCTCTGATAAAAATCTAAAGGATTAAATCCAGAAGAGTGAGTTCGCTGGGTACCAGCATGAGTCCTTAAAAACTGATTTGATTCATCCGCTTGCCAAACAGAATTGTGCCTCTCTTCTTCCATCCGCTGCCTTAGTCCCATTGGTAACTGCCTAGCTTGCATCTGCTGTTCCAATGATTGAAATTGCCCATGCTGCGCACGAGATAGTAGCTCAAACAAATCCGTTTGATGTCCTTGTGGTATCTGACCAAACTTGGCTTGGATAAGCTGTTCTATAGATGGATCAGAATGCCTTGGAAGATGCTGAGACCGTTGTTGAAGTTCATGCATAAGGCGCTGCTCTAATAGAACTTGATCAAGAACATTGTTTGCTCTGACAGGATCAATATGTTGCTGCCTAAGTGAAGGGTCATGCATCGGACCACGCAGAAGTTGTTCAAGCAGCACCTGTTGTACCTGAGATTGTTGTTGCTCCTGTAAAAGCTTCTGCTGTTGGTGGAACTGCTGCTGTTGCAATTGATGATGTTGCTGGATCTGAGCCTGCCGATGTTGTTGCATCTCAAGTGCCAAAATATGATCAAGGTCTGCTGAAGAATGGCTAGCTAGCTGTTGGTTAATAAGATTCTGAGTTGGCAAGTGATCTAATACCGCATCATTCAAGGGTCCAAAGTTAGACAACATATTTCTCTGTTGGAGCTGCTGCTGTTGGATTTTCTGTGACATAAGCTGCCCTGCTAAATCATAATGACTAGGTTCATGTTCCATGTGTGCAAATTGGTGAGGAGCTATCATGTCCTTATACATGTTCGTATCAGAGCCTGTATTTTTTCTATGAACATTGGACCATGTGTCGGCCACAACCGCTGGATCAGAAATTGCACCATACGGAACGGACCTTCCAATGCTAGGAGTATTGGCCGATTTGACATGTTTTATTTTACCACCTTCAAGCTCAGACCACAGCAAGCCAAAAGGGTGCAACTTATCATCATTCTGAATAGGCACGTCAGATTCTGTCAGATCAGTTGGAGGAGGAAGGTGGCTAATTGAATTTGACATAGAATCGTGCATGGCGGCAGAAGATTTAGCAGTAGAATACTTGGAGATTCCAGGTATACCTGGAAACACAATATCTGGAAAATTACAGATGTAATCGATAAGAAAAAAAGCCATATGTAAGCACAATAAACAAACCAAAAAGAATTTATCATGATAGCCAAACCTTCATCTTCCACAACAAAATCATTAAAGGTGTGACCCCTCGAATGAGGTAGCTGTCCTGGACCTTCAGGCTCAGAAATCCTAGGTTGAATGTGCTCAGCTGAAAGGCTGCTTAGTTCAGGCAATTGCCGCTGAAGGTCGTTCCCCACAAATGAATTAGTAACTTCTGAAACTGGAGCAGAAGAGGCTAACCTAGACTCTGTGTTCCCAATCAAGCAACTGGATTCTTCTACATTAGAACTTGGATTTGAGATATTTCCATTCTCATCCCACACTGTCAGATGTGGCATAAACTCCCCCAATTCTTTGAAAGGTGTTCCTTCAGGAGCATTGGCTAAGCGAACAAGTAAGTCCGTCCCAAAAAAATGTTGTTCAAACCATGAAATAATGTCTACCCCTAGATATGGTCCCTGAACCAACCCTTGAGGATCAAGGTAATACAAACATAAATCCTCAGGAGGTACATCCTTTCCAAATACTTTCACCCGAGGGTTGCTATTCAGATTCTGCTCAGAAGAGCCCCAAGCATAGAGAGTACTTGAATCATCAGGATTTTTGGCTCTTCTGTCAGAAGATGCAAACTCAATGTCATCAGACAAAGAATGACAGGAAAAAGCAGAATCTGCAATTTGCCTGCTGCCACCAGCATGGAGCTGATCAGCACTATTGTAAGCACCATCAGTCTCATCATCACTGCATATACCATTACTGTTTTTAAATGTTTGGGACAACCCATTAAGGTCCTTTCCTGCAGTAGTTTCGTCTTCCATCCTTACGTGATTGACGTCTTTCTCTGCAATAAAAGTAAGATTTCAGATGTCGCATTCCAGTTGATCCTTGAATAAAGTTGAAGATATAGGATAAAATGAAAAAAAAAAATTAAAATATGCAAAAAATTATAATTAAAAAATGCAAATATTTATAATTAAAAAATGCAAATATTTATAATTAAAAAATGCATATATTTATAATTAAAGAAACCGAACTCACCATCAACCACACTCCTCTGCGAACCATAATCCCACAAAGTCCCATATTCATTAGAATTTGCGGCCTCCTGAAAGGTATTGATAGTCTCTTCGGGTATGGTTGAGGGCAAATTACCCAGAACCCCATCAACAGCTTCCAAGTCTCCCACACCTAGAGGACGAGAGTTATAGAAATTAGACTTCTAATTTCCAAAACTGGAAAAAAACTGGAAAACCTTTGTGTTCAAAATACCTGAACTGTTTTCAGTTGACCTCCCCTTTCTAAATGAATTGTATACTACCCCACTACTTGTAATCTTTCCTTTCCATATATCACTAAGGATGGCCTATTAGCAAGAAACATATAAAATGTTAGTCCATCAAAGAAAAATAACCCACATTCCAAACATGATCCAAGAATTCCTTTTCTTACCTCTTCTTCAGCCTCAGGGGCAAGAAAAGCCAAAGGTTCAACAAAGCCTACTTGAGTTGTAGGGGGGAATTCCTCCATCTCATCTGGCATAGTGTCAAAAGATGAGTCAATCTTTCGCTGACGATATATGTCAAGAAGCTTACCCCTTGGGTAGCAAAAACTATCAGCTGAATGCCTAGGTTTTCCAGGGACTCTTTCACTTTTTCCAGAAGGAGTAGAGCCAATAACCACTGCAGATGAAGATCTCCCAATAGCATTTGACCTCCCTCTTCCAAGAGTAAATCCCAAATTTGAACCCTCCACCCGTCCTCTTTCAATTCCAAATCCAGCGGCAGCACGGTAAGTATTTGACCCACCAGAGTGAACCTCCATTCTATGGCGCGGCCTCCATTTATCACGAGAATCTGACTCACGCTCAGAAGCTGAACTGCTGTTACCTCCAAGGGATTGATTGTCATTGTTGCTGTGAGCATCTTCTTTCTCCCCATCTGTTTTTTTCTCAGTTCGAGACTCCTTTTCTTTGTCTTCAGGACCCCACCTAGATGACCACTTGCTATCACGCCTTACTTCATGCACAGAATTACGGCCATCATGCCACCTTTCAGATGCAGACAATGCCCTATTGTCAGTTGTGTCCCTCACTGAAACACTGTCAACACGGCGTTCTGGTTTCCTGCGATCTCTCCTACCACCAAGCAAGCTAGTTTCTCTTTCCTCTTCACGCCAACGACGGCTATTTTCACTTTCAGTGGCAGGCCGCCTCCAATCTTTTTTGTCATCAGATCCTTCCAGACGCCAACCTTCCTTCTGGTTGCTATCAGTGGAGTTTCCAAGTGAACTTGCACCGCGCGATTCCTGTCATATATAGAAATTTAATGACTAGTTAACTACGTTGCAAATTTTCAAGCAATCCAGGGTTCAATAACTGTAGAGATAATGAGAGTTTTTATTGTCAGTTTAGCGTTAGGGGAAAGCAGTATGGAAACAGGGGTAGTATTATAAAGGGCTAATCAGATGGTTTTCCTCATTCTTTTTCCATGAGTTTTTTGAACTGACACCGTGACTAGCTTTTTCATCAAGAAAGAAGATATCCAAATCCATAAGTAAGAAGTCTTTTGGTAGGATCAAGAGGATTGAATTAACTACACCCTGATTCAGAGAGATAACGAAGAGTACACCACAAATGAAAAAATTTCTTTGTAAGAGGATCCAATTTTTACAGCACATACCAACTTAGAGTCACTTGGTTTGGCATAAAGCCACTGGGGAGACAAAGGTATGCTGCTCTCTGAGATTGCTGGATCTGCAAAAAAATCATTAGCAATACAAAACCAGATGAGAGAAAATAAAGAACATATAGAGCAACCAAAGCAGATATATTTGATTTAGTCTCCAGTTCATAAAATTAACACTATGAACATGAATAATAAAGCTCACCTTTTGATTCATCAGATAACCCAATAAGCAGCTTTCCTTCATCATTTCCTCCAGAGGTTTCGTCTGCCATAATGAAAACACTAATTAAAATACGCATACGCCTCTCAATCACTATGGCACACTAATTCCGTGACAAAGTCACTAACCCTTACATACTATAAGGAAAAGGATATATTTGTAAACAAATAAAGGTATAACACTGGAAATGCAACTCAAAAAGACTTTCCAAACGAGGAAACTGAAAACAGAAGTTAGTGAGTTCCAAAGAAACAAATAAAAAGTTTAAATATAAAAAGGGCACAAACTTTATCAAAATCTCGATACTCAGAAACAGTATACACCTGAGCTACTTTGAATATTGAAATTAAGTTTCTAATTTAGTGACTACATATCAAAGTTTTCACATCAGACTAAAATAAATTTCACATACACGACCTGTGCTATTGTTCATCCGACTGATACAGGTCTTCTCTATTCAATGAGTCAAAGAAGGAGTTAAGCATAAATCTACCTCCTCGTGGAATGAAATGATAAAAATCAACAATTGAATGCTAAAACATAACAAAATAACATTGGAGCCAAACCTAGGGATTGTGGCACTTGCAAATTCTTTAGTTGATCGTCAAACAAAAGAAAAATTAATGAAAACACAAAACATAATTTTTAGTTCAAAACACAAAGATGTCGATAGAAGAAACAATCGAAGCATTACCAAATATCAGTGGTAAAGATACAATTCAAATAGAAGGAATGAAAAACTGATCTGTGAAAAAATACAATAAAAAGGATCAATTTAAGAACGTAGAAGTCTGACTAGCTGAAGATGCAGAAGGCCGAAATTAAGGAAGTTGTATTGAAAGAGATTAAAATGAAATAGTCCACTATCTACTTAAAAGCTTCAGATCAGTGACCTCGGACCTGACATTAGCTTCAAATCGATCAAATCCATTGAATACACAAATCGAGAACAATGAATTACTGACAAATAAAATACGAAAATGAAACCGAGGAAGTACCTTTAGAAGTCCAGGACTGATCGGACGGTTTAGAGGAGAGGAGATCGTCAAGCAGATCGACCTTGCCTTCAGCCATGGAATGGTTGAAAAGTGACGAAGTCGGGGAGGGAGGAGATCGAGACAGAGAGGAGAAGCACGCAGTGGATTGAAGCTCCGCTGCTGCAAAGGCAATAGAGGGCGGGAGAGAGAGACAGAGAAGCTTAAGGCTGGATTGGTTGGAATTTCAGAGAATCTAGGGTTTGGAAGAACAGTTGTGTACAACAACACTGAGCAGAGAGAGAGGAGGAAGAAGAAAGGGGTGAGGGTTTGGGTGGTGGTCAGAACAGCCAAATCAACTAATCAAGTAAAAGATTTCAGATTGCTTCTTTAGTGGATTAAAAATAAGTTGTATGAGAAATTTAAGGTTTTAAAACCAAATAATAGTAGTTTTTATTTTTTATTTTCTATTTTTTTAAGCTTCCTGGAGAAAGGCGTTAAAGAAAAGAAAGGTCTTATGACAAAAAACCTCTCGAAGCCTTTATCTCTTGTTTGCGTTTAACGGCAGTCGACTGGATTGAAACGCAATACGACCCACGAAGTCAATGGATCGGGTCGGGTAGCTTGTGTTTGTATCCAATCCAGATCCAACCCAATATGGCCCATGAGCACCAATTTCAAACGGCCGATGCCCATGTGCTTAGTCCAAGATTGTTGGCTTTGAAATATATACAGGGTCCATAGTAATTGCAGTTTATAGTATTCTATTTTTTTGGGGGCAAAAAATCTAATTCATTTCAAAAACAAATTAATACAGAGTATTAAAAAATTAAAAATTAAAAATAGCCTAAGGAACAAAATAAAAAAGTACAAAAGTCTAAAACAACAAAATTCAAAAGCAAATAACAACCTAACAAAATACCAAAAAGAAAAATCAAAGGAAATAGTAGATTTCACTTAAAGTAGCCTCCATAGTTCCGGCAGCCACACCTATACACCCTATCTGCCATCAAATCATACATTCATAACCACTAAAGAAGAAAAGGCTAAGTGCCAAACCAACTAACCAATCGAAAAATAGGAGTGAACAAACCACTCACACATAAAATATCCCCATAATTTATTCAAATAGTATAACATGCACTTTAAAATCCACCCAAAATTACCATAGACTAGCAATGAAGGTCAGAGATGCAAACACGTTGAATTGAGGGGTGGAGCACGATGGTAAAGAGAACATATCGAGTCACGACTAATTTCAAAATGTAAGGGCATAAGGAAATGATAAGAGGTGAAGTTTGAGATAGGATGAAAAAGTTTTAAAGTGCGTATGGAAATGTAAGAAAAAAAATGTATCTATAAAAAAACAGAAAAACATCACCTAACAGCAGAAATGGAAAGGGGTTCGCCACCTCAAAGGGCGGCGGTGAGAGTAAAGAGACAATCAAACTAAAGCAAAAGGGGAAGAGAGTTAGAGAGAAGTGGGAGACTTCTCTCTCTCTCGGCTTGCAAATGAACTCAATCATTCTATTCAAGTTCAGTTAACATTTTTAACCAAAAAAAAATATCTTTAACAAAGCGTCTCTTCTAAAAAAAAAAAAATCTTTAACAAAACTTCTCTTCTAAAACAAAAAGGGGGAATATTTTTAATAGGCAGCAACATCTTCTACAAATTGTGGTGCCATTAATCTTTAGGTTTACAATTGAATTCTTGATATATTTTGTGTCCATCTTTATAATTCTTAAATACTTTAATTTTTAGCAGTCACTCAATATATTTAATAAAATTTAATTTTAAAATATTAATAATTAATCAACTTTTAATGCTAACAAAATTAATACTTTTTATAAATTTTTTTTTTGAAAGCAAGCATATGCGTTTGATTAATTTTGAAGTTGCAAAAAGAGAGTCTATTGGAAAGTGGCTAATTATGATGTTTTTGGCCAAATCTTGGATTAAATTTGAAGTGCCTATTCTTTATACTTATGTTAAACATTTTAGTAATTTGATATTTAATCGTGCAAACATTATGTTCGGTGGAAAGACTACTCGTTAAAGGCTTAAGAGCAAATGATTTCACTTTATGAATTTGAAAATCTCTTTTTGTTTTTCTGATGCATGGGGTTGTAGGATTACACCACTCATTCGAGTGCTTTCACGGAGAAGTGAGATTTCTAACGTGTGCAATAGGTAATCTCATGTGCGAGTGACAATGAAGTAATTTCTCATATGAAACACCATCACTATCATCAAATTCAAATAATCAAAGCACCAAAAGAAGAAGAAATAAACATTAACTTCGGATGCAGAATGCACAAGTGTCCGATGAAGTAGCAGAAGAATGCCTCCTCTTCCTCCTCAACCTTTCACACAGAAGAGCTCTCTCCAGCTGCTCCACCCTCTGCGACAACGAGCTCAACAAATTCGTCTGCATCGTGTTCCTTTCAAACAGCCTCACCATCATTCTCATCATCTTATCATTCTCCACCAGCATCCTTGCCACAAGCTCCCTGCTTCTCTTCTTCTCCTCCATCCCCGCTGCCTCATCTTCTTGCTCGCACGATACAGACCCACTCTCGCTTTCGTCTCCTTCAATTTTCATCCTGGGCCCTGCTGTTGATCCCGTCTTCTCCTGATTATCGGAACCTGTCTCATCAGTTTCACCCCAATCTTCAGGTGATTGGTTCCAATTGCAATCTTTCTTAGTAATCTCAGGGGTCACAAATTCAAATTGCAGGGTTTCATCCTTATGCGGCTTTACGCCATCTTCAAGGCCCTGTCCCTGCCCCTCCCCCTCCCCCGAATCTTTAATCTCATCTTCAACAGTTTCAGAGATTAATTCCCAATTAACCCCTGATTAATCGTCCCCAACCTCACCTACGGTTTGATCATCATCTTCATCAGCGACGGCGCTGTCCACTCTTTCCAGCAAAGCAATCGCCTTTTTTATCACGGCCCTTCTGAAATCCCTAACCTCAGAGGCTACGCCCTTCACCGAATCTAACCTCAACACTAAGTTCATCAGCCTCTCGCTCACCCTCAGCCGCTCCTTTGCCTCCCTCTTCATCAATTCCACCGTTTCTTTCTTTGAAATACGCTTCTCGATCTCGTCGACCTCACTCTTGATCGCCACGATCTTCTTCACGCTCTTTCTCACCATGAACACCTTCTGTGACGGCGTCGCTCGGGGCTGGACTGGGACTTGCCGCGTTTCTTGGGGCTGGACTGGGACCTGTCGAACGGTCTGTGAGTGGTGATCGTACGGCGGTGAGGGGTCATATCGTCGCTGTGAGTGGTGATAGCGCGGCTGTGAGTCCTCAAAGCTTAGCATGAAATCATTCAATCGGTTTCTGAAGAGTGAATCCATGGTAGACAAAGAAGCTTCAAATCTCGAATCAAGTATTTGAAAGTGCAGATGATTTAGATACTTAAGAAGATAATTTGACAAGAAAAGAAGTACTTTTGTGGTATTTATTGGCGGCCAAGGCAAATTTTGATGTTAATTGCAATTCGACGAGAGGCGCGAAAGTTCCGGGAATTTCGAGTTTAACATATTTTTTGATGCTAATTGCATCGAGGAGAGACGCGAAAGTTCCGGAAGTTTCGAGTTTACGTATTTCATGTTAATTGCAATTCGAGGAGAGGTGTGAAATTTTTTATTATTATTATAAATTTAAGAATTTTTGAAAATTATTCATATAATATATCATTGCAATTTGAATTTAAGATTAATTGTCTACAAATTAACACTATAACTAACTGAACTAACTGACTTAACGAGATACACGAAAATTCAAGAGGTTTCGAGTTTATAACTTGGGATTTATATGGTTGTTCCGGGTAGATATTTGAAATGAAAATTTTAGGATCAATAATAATTATGAAATGATAAAATTAAATTGCGAAATTGATTTTTTAAAATTTATTAATATTTTTTTTTCTTTTGGATAACATAAAAATTAAACATAAATTTAACGTTCATATACAATTATAATTATCGAAGATTTTTTTAGAAGAAAATAAACCAGTTACAAGGAAAAACCTCTAATCAAGGCAACTTACACCAAGCATAGCAAGGCACTAGCCCTGCATCGCTTTAGCGCGAAAGGGAGGTGGGGGACAAGAGTTTCGTTGTTAGCATCTGCACCAGCAACAAAGTTTGCTTCATGAAACTCATGTTTAAAGGAGATGCATTGGAAATTACAGCTGAAATTCTTCACATTCTTGTCAATTCTACGTAGATGCCAAGTTAGAATGACAGGACCCGTCCTAAATCCCTCTGGATTAGCGTGGGACGTGCCTACTCCCGTCTGACACAAAGTGTCAAACCAGTGATATTTCCGTTTTTTGCCCAACTAGGGCTATCAGAGTATGCCAGGATCCGAAGGAGGAATGTGCATGTCTCGTCTCTGCTACAGCCGCATCGGCGATCAACCTGAAGGGCATTCAAAACATAAAAGTTGTGAGTGGACAAAACAAATATTTTATAAAAACATTTCGTAAAAGACCTTTATACCCTTCATTAAAAACATATGCATGCATTCTAAAACCATTTCTAGGGTTCATGCCGGTTCCCATAAACCGTCATGAACCATCAAACCATTTGGGCCTTGGCCCGAAATCAGTCAAACAACACATGGGACCTCCGCCCAAACCAAAACACGTGGGAACTCGTCCTAAAACCATCTCATATGGGTCTCAACCCAAAACCAATACGCGTGGGTCTCAGCCCAACGCCATCTCAGTGAAAACTCATCCATACATATATATATATAACCCATCCTAGGCACTTCCGGAAAAGATGCGAACTCAGGGCACACAGCCCCTAAGGAACACATCCCCGATATAGTCACGATATCTCTATATATATAAGTATGCATACTACTCGAGGTCTCACTCCGAGTCTTCTCCCAGGAATTCTCCATCTGGGAGGCTCATCTTCGGACCTATTCCTATCATCACTCCGGAATCTGGTCCGGGACCACATCATAACGCCCACTCTTGGAACGGGATCCCTATGGGGATACCCATTCTGGTCTGTGGATCGTGACTCTCTAGGTCGATGACTGGAGGAGACCCATCAATCATCTCATAAGGAGGGTATATACATACCAGTATACAAAATCATAAAAACGGAACTCACGTTCGATAACACAAAGTAAATGGGCCTCCAGCGAGAACATAGGACTCAACAGGGCCTCTAGCCTGATTTCGCAATAACTGGGCATCGAGCTCGAACTCGTAAATCAACTGGGCATCGAGCTCGATATCTCAGGGTTAGTCACGATCCCGATCATAGCGATGCGTTCAACCATCAATCCAAAACCGCTCTCAATCCTAGTATGTCGCCGTGAACACATCACTGCCGCGACCATCTCGAGACCATGGTTCACACGTCGCCAATCGATTCTCAAAACTGTCAGCACTCCGAAGTCGAGCCTCCAGTGGCTGCTCGACAACGGGACGTGCATCGTGACCTCTCCGGAAGGAACGTATCCCAATCCGGAGGCGAGCGTCACGTCATCCGTAGCGGTGCACACAACACCCGTCGCGACCACGACTAAGACCCGTAGGTCATCAATAGGGTCTCATGCCCGAGTCAAAACCAAATCCAAATAGGTCTTATGCCCAATTTTACCTTTTCAAAACCATTTCATGAAAACTGAAAGCGTACCCGCGTATAAGCACGTATAAAACCCGAAAACCACGAAGTACGTGCCCATACATAAACACACACCAAAATGCACTCAAGGCATCACAAAACACGTATTAAACATATATAAAACATTTATGCATGCATCGATTTCAGAAAGAAAGTCCACTCACAGACCGTTCGCTATTGCCTCGATATGCGCGCTGTAACGACCCGTCTCGAATTCTAGGATTAGATTAGTGACTAATCACTAATCGGTGATTAGTTAGGCGAAATCGGACGAATGATGCAAAATGACCGCTTTGCCCTTGGTCGTGGTAAAACGTTGACTTTTCGTTCGGACGGTCAAATGGACTTTGACCGATGACCGTGACGTAGTTCGTGACGTCACAAGTTCATAGACAGGTGGCACGTTCAATTCCGACGTTTGTGGAAGAAGTTATGACGTTCGGAAGTTTAGGGACATTTTGGTAATTTTGGTTAAAAGGAGCAAAATGTTGACTTTTTGACCGAGATGTCCAATGGCCGAGGGCCAAGGACCGTTACGTAGATCGGGATGATACGAATCCATAGATAGGCGGCACACTGAAATCGGACTTCGAACAGAGAAGTTATAGGTTACGGAAGGTCGATTTCACTATACACGTACTTCGAGACGGGGATGATTTGGCAAATTCTGATTGGCCAAGATATTTTCAGTGGGTCCCATGGATGAGTGACAAGTGTCACTCATCCCATTGGTCCAAACCCCTAAATTGTGGATCTACTTAATTAAATATTAATATAATTATTATTTTATAATTAACCTTTTTATCACACAATCATATCCATCTATTTTTAATTAATCACTCAATCCTCAGCATCAATTCGATCTCCCTCACATCAGCTATCTTCTTCTCCTTTGTCCTTCTACAAACCCGAAACCCATATACACCATTTCCTCCATTTTCTTCATTTCTCCATTTTTCTCCAAAACACAAACTCACATATCACCACCATAATCATCAATGAGTGTGAGCTGAATGTAATCGTGTGTGATGATGAGAGCAGGACGGTGACGGGAGGACGACGGTGGTGGCTCACGGTGGTGGACGGCGGAGAGAACCCGTGAGGTAAGAAAATATTTGAACATTCGAATTTGAGTTTTAATGGTTTTTACTCGATTTCTTTAATTGGGTACGGTTTCTGGGGACCCTAGGAGTTGAATAGGATTGTTTTCGTGGCTTGGGATGGTCGGGAACGACCGTGGACGGCGGAGGAAAACACCTCCGCCATGGCCGAATAGGAAGCTACGGTTTTGGTGAGTTTTCTTCGGTTTTTGATGTCTAAAAGGTAGGAAATGAATGTAGGAAGGTATTAGGATCAAAAGGGAATGAAATGGAGCTAAAATGGACCCTGAACCGGTCCAAAAACCAGAGAAAACCGGTTCAGCACAGTACTGTGAACAGTGAACCGGTTCAGCTGGAGGTTAGTGACGATGAACAGTGTTTTGGACCTTTTTGGGGCGCGTGAGGGCGTATAAACAGTAATTTGGGGAAGTGTTCAACATATGAAATCTTCTATTCGATGTAACGAACATTTTGGGACTGGTCTCGTATCAATCGGACATCGTTTCGATAGGTTTCGGGCTGTCCGAAGGTTTAGGGTCGGTTTAAAAATAGTTAAAAGTTCAGGAAAATTACGGGGCTTTGGTAGGAGGTTAATTAAGTAGTTAGTAACCTTCTATTACAATTTGGACAGGTTCGGGAGTCCCAGTGATGGTGATTAGCGCGGGAGAGCCGTATGGCACGCAAATCGAGGCGGCAGCTCGGACGGTCTGTGAGTGGACCTTGTTTTCTAAATTGGTGCATGCATAAATGTTTATTATATGTTTTATTACATGTTTGATGATGCCATGGGTGGATTTGTATGTGGTTACGTATAGGCATGTATTTCGAGGTTTCGACCCTATACGGTGCCTATACGGGTCGGTATTTTTTTATTGGTTTTAATGAAAAAGGATAAACTCGGGTATGAGACCCATTTGGTTTTGTCTCGGGCATATGACCTCAGATATCGGGCACGGTGTCCAGCTGATGTCCTATGTTCGGGCACGAGACCCAGGTTACTTTACGGTTTTGATTTCAGGTCAGGGAACCTTAAATGGATTTCCCGGTTCATGACGGTTTATGGGAACCGGCATGAACCTTTGTGATGGTATCGTGGTTCATGATGGGTTATGGGGACCGGCATGAACCCTGGTTATGTTATTATGGTACATGACGGTTTATCGGAACCCGCATGAACCCTGGTTATGTCATTGTGGTACATGACGGTTTATGGGAACCGGGCATGGAGGATGTTATATATATATATATATATGAATGGAATGGATGTTATGGATCATGACGGTTCAGGAGAACCGGGCATGGATATTTATGTTATGT
This sequence comes from Prinsepia uniflora, assembly GCA_032719365.1. NCBI lineage: Eukaryota > Viridiplantae > Streptophyta > Magnoliopsida > Rosales > Rosaceae > Prinsepia > Prinsepia uniflora. Next base: position 29,995,066 of record CM064863.1, read on the forward strand.
ATATATATGTTCATATACCTTCCTTTACTTCTATTATCTCCTCCGGGGAGGGTCGTTGGTCTAGGTGGACCCCGAAGTAGTCACGGAGCACCGACTGAGTGGAGTCACCCCCCCCCCCCCCCAGTTGGGTTCCTTACTCTCAGGAAGGCTATGGTTACTATAACCTCGAGTAAGATTAGTGGTCTGCGGACATTGACCTTGACTTTGAGAAGACTCAGATTGAGACCCAGGTAGCAAGCGCGTAGCTTTGGATATCATGACAGGATTGGTTGTGTGACTTATATGTATATATGATATATAAGATGTGATGTGTGGTTACACAGGTTTTGGGCAGTGACCCGTATGGTTGAATCTTTATGATTCATGGATATGTGGTATGCACAGGTGTGCACAGGGTTGAGCAGTGGCTCGTGTATGTTTATGGTTATGGGCTGAGTCCCTTATTGGTTTCTTATGGATTTGGGCAGTGGCCCGTATGGTCGATTTCATTGTGGTCCTTTCGACCTTGGTTTATTTCTGATTTGGGCTTAGTTCCCACATGTGGTTTCCATTTGCTTAAATGGTTTTCAAATGCATGCATGCTTTTTAGTGAAGGGTACAAATGTATTTATGGAAATGTTTTTATAAACTTTTGTTTTGTCCACTCACAGCTTTTAATGTTTTGACTGCCCTTCAGGTTGATATCGGATGTGGAATGTAGCAGAGACCGAGATATCACATACCTCCTCCGGATCCTGGCGTACTCTGATAGCCCGGGAGGGCAAAGGTCAGAAATATCCCTTGTCTGACGCTTCGTGTCAGACGGGAGCAAGGTCATCCCGTATTAATCCCGGGGGGATTGGGATGGGTCCTGTCACGCGCTGTACGCCTTTCCGGGTCAACCGTCGTCTCCGGGATTCCCAAACCTGTCAAATCACTTTAGAGAGTTGCTAACTACTTAATTAACCCCTCACAAAAGCACCCTAATTTTCCGGGATTTTTAACTATTTTTAAACTCGCACCGAAACCTTCGGATAGCCCGAACTATATTGAGACAATGTCCGATCGACTCGAAACCAAACCCAAAATGTTCGTTACATCGAATAGATGATTTGACAAGTTGGAAGTTCCCCCAAATTCTCCTCCACGCGCCTCTTAAAGTGGCTGCGCATGGGAGCCACGCGCCGCCTAAAGTGGCTGCGCTTGGGAGCCACGCGCCTAGCTACAGGAGTCATCTTCAACCTCTGGTCGACCGGTTCCGACCGGCCGGTCCGGTTCAATTTTGCAACTGGACCGGTGTGACCGGTCCAGGCCCGACACTGTTCAATCTTCGACGTTTTCCTTCCTAATCAATCCTATCCTTCCTAAGTCGACCCTAGGAACCTAACTACATCCTTAGAACATCCAAAAACCGTCTAAAACCCCTTGGTACAATTTGGTTCGCATAGTTCGATTTGCCCAAAACCTCCCCAGGGCTTCCTCGGCCTCCAACCACCCTCAATACCATCCTAACACAACCCTAGTAACCTATTTAATTCATTAAAACCATCCACAACGTCCCATAATAATTAAAACTGAAAAATGGATTAAATCGGTTAAAACCGATTACCTGTGCACGGTTCCTCCTCCGCCATCCACGGCGGCTCTGTGTCAGGACCCACCCCGGTTCCACTTTGAAAACCGAGGTAAATCCTGCTCCCGTCTGACACCCCGACACTAAACTGAAATAAACTCACGAAAAACCACCAAAATACACAGTCAGACGCAGGAGAAACTTTAAACATCCCGAAGTCAAGTTTTACAGAGCATAGTACCAAATACAAAGGAAAGAAAACTGATACACAAGATACACGCACAACGGAAAAGTTTAAGCACTCCGGGGTCACTCTCGAAAAATTCTATGCCTCCGACGCTGCCTCGACGTCACAACCCCGCGCTAGCTCCACGAATTGGAGGGAAATTTAAAACTGAAGGTGTGAGTGGACCATAAATAAGAAAAGAATTTCCGAAAACCATTTCATAATAAAACCAGGGTTTTAGCCCTCCGTTTTGAAATCACATGCGTAACCCAGTTACTAAAACAATTATAAATCATGTAAAGATCATCATAAAAACATTTGCAGAATCATTATAAAAACAGTTATAGAAATCAAATCATAAGCACCATAAAACCGTATCACAAAACATAAATATCAAGCCATCATTATCCGATCAAACCTGCTGGATCTATCCGAGTCTTTAAACTCCCGAGTCTTTAAACTCAATCCAGGCCTCAATAATATCTGAGTCTTTAAACTCCCGAGTCTTTAAACTCAACAGGCCTACGGGGGAAAATATCAATATATCCGAGTCTTTAAACTCCCGAGTCTTTAAACTCAATCCGGGTCTTTAAACCCAATCCGGGCCCGTCCCCCGTCAATCACAATATCTGGGTCTTTAAACCCAATATCCAGATCCAGAAAATCCAATCCAAAACCATTTGAAAACCATTTCTAAATCCATATCCAAACCCGAATTCGAAATCACCGGTCTGATGCCCTTCCGACATCCATAACCGTCATTCCGAACCCAAATCCGGAATTCCACTTTTCAACTTTAAAACCAAATCTCGTTTCCGAAATCCGATTTTAAAACCGAAAACTTTGATCATCAAATCATGTCTCAAAGCCATTTATAATCATTAAAAACCAGTTATCATTTGAAATCCCGAAACTATAACATCATAGGCAGAAATCAGCCTTTTATCGTAAAACGTGCCAAATACGTTATTTTCTCGAAAAACGTGCAATTATAGAAAACCAACACCACACATTTAACAATCATGAAATCACATGTAAAACCATAAAACAAGTAATTAAAAGTAGTTATGCATGCTCGAGTTTAGAGAAAGGGTCCACTCACAGTTATCGGCACGTCACTCGCGCCCCGTACGTTCCTCAGCTTCCTCGGGAAATCCCGATCCTGTCAACAATCACCCAAGAACGTTACTAACACGTCTACTAAGGTCCACCTAATTTTTTCCAAAAATCCCCGGGTCCTAAACGTAACAAACCGGAACCCTAAACCTTCAACCTCGCGGGACTAACCTCAAACGACGTCCGAACAACCCGAAACCAATTCCAATGGATTCGTTAAGACATTGAGAACAAAAACTCAATTGACCGTTTTCCCAAACACCGCCGCACGCGCCCTCACGCGCCGTCCAAAGTGGCTGCGCGTGGCCTCAAGCGCCTGCACACAGGGTACTGTTCACCGTCGTCTACCTCGCGTGAACCGGTCTGAATCAGCGTTCCCGGTTCTCCGCCGTCCGTCCACCAATTCGACTCCTCTCTTCACCATCCTCACCGTCTAGTCCTAAACAACCCATTCCCCTTACTCTAACACCTCGACACAGTCCCTAGATCATCATCCCAAACTCGACACAAAACCCGTCTGTCCCCTATTTCCTATTCCGGCCACCCAAGTCCTCCCCTGTCACGGTGGCAACACTAGACCACTCCTAGGACCCTCCTAAAGCTCACCCAACTCACCAAATCTCTATACTCTCACTCAAAACCCACGACTTACCGTTTGAATCAAGGCGGCAAAACAGAGCAAGCAAAGGAAAACAGAGAAATTACCTGTACGCCGACCACCCCCGTGAGCTCTGTTGGATCTATTCCACTCTCCTCCATCCTCACAACACCACTACGGGTCCAATTTGACAGGTTTGTCATGGGAAATACTCAACCTTGCACGGTGGTCCCCTGATTTGTACTCCTTGTTTCCTGCGAACTCACGCCTCGTACACACCCAATTCCCTCACAACTTCTCACTCAGCTTCACTCCTCAGCTCTCACTTGATCTCCAGTTTCTCACTCACTCACCAGAAAACACGAACACTCCCTTCACCTGATCAATTTCCCTCTCTAGCCTCACTCTGTTCTCTCTTGTTCGAACAAACACGAACACATACCCATATAATTGGAGCCGTGCTTCCTAGAACCAACCAGACTCCTAGCACGTGTCACCATCCTCTCAAGCCTCACACAATATCTCCTCTATGCCCTGGACACTTGTCCAAATCTGGCTGCACCAAGCCCAAAGTACAAAAGACCAAACTGCCCTTCCTTTTAAGTCAAAATTACCATTTTTCCACTACCTTTCTAGACTCGTAACGCACACATCCTAACTCCGATGAATACGTGCTGCCTGTCATCGAAATCATGACGACGAGATCTACCTAACATCCTAGGTCAACGTGTCAAAACCCGATCGTACGAAAAGTCAACTTTTCCCCCTATTTTAACCAAATTACGGTAATGCCCCCAACATTCCGAACATCATAACTTCCTACTCGGATGTCGGAATCGGGCGTGCCACCTGTCTATGGATTCGTGACGTCCCGAACTACGTCACGGTCATCGGTCAAAGTCCATTTGAACGCCTGAACTCAAAGTCAACATTTTGCCCAACCTAGGGGCAAAATCGTCATTCTACGCTACCGGACCTATCGTAACCAACTAACCACCAATTAACTCACTAACCCCATCTCAAACACTGCCTTAACCCTAATTTCCATGACGGGTTGTTACACTCTGGCTAGGCCGGCCACCACATTCCAGCATCCTCAGTTCATCCTCTGGCCTATCACAAATGGTTATAGGTTGGAGGGTTTGGATTTGGGGTGCAGGGTAAACGGGTTGGGTTTTGGAATGAAGAAAATGATCGATGATGAAGGAATGGGAAATGCATGAATGAAAAATGATGTCCAGTGGATGAGTGACACTTCTCACTCATCCATTGGGCCCGGGGACAAATATCTGGGCCCCACTTGCTGCCATAAGTCCTCGTCTCGTAAAACGTGCAATAGTACGTTTGAACTTCCGTGAACCGTAACTTCTCCGTCGAACGTCTGAATTCAACGTGCCATCTGTCTACGGATTCATATTGTCCCACTCTACATAACGGTCTTTGGTCCTCGGCCATCTGACCTCCCTAGTCAAAAGTCAACTATTGGCCCCTATTCACCAAAATTACCAAAATGCCCTTGAACTCCCGATCGTCACAACTTCTTCTACGAATGTCGAAATCGAACATGCTACCTGTCTATGAACTCGTGACGTCTCGAAATACATCACAGTCATTGGTCAAGGTCCATTTGACAGTCCGAACAAAAAGTCAATGTTTACCCATTCCAAGGGCAAAATCGTCATTTTGCACCGAACGTCCGATAATCCTCGTCTAATGCCTAATTAGTCTCGCTAATCCGTCATTACTACTTAATTAATCTCGTTAATTTGGGACGGGTCACTACTTTCTTCCCTCCTTCAAGAATTTCGTCCTCGAAATTCAAATTGACCCGATTTCCACAACCAATTTTGGAAATTCAGTCGTGTCTCCGCACACGGCTGTTCTCGTGTACAAGTACACGTCCGTCACTATGCCGTACTCGTCGGTACACACTGTTACCGAAGCTCCCAAGCTCCATCTCAACTCTCACGATGCCACTCTGACAGGTCAGTTATACTAAGTTGATTTCTGATCCATATAGTATAACTTTCTGACATGTTCCAACCTACCAATTACCATCAAGTGGACTTTTCAGTCTGATGGTTCTTCTCATCCGACAATCGGAACTAATGTCCTAATCAGCATCTGATTCGACAACTATCTCACTGCTCCGGCGGAATGAGACTCAACCTCCGTTACTGTCACTAAGTCCACAAGCGTATTTGTTTCTAATCGGTAGCGCTCGGCTCCACTGTGCTCCCGCTGTACACTCTAATCTCGACTCGCTCTCGAGTCCTCGTACCACATCGTATCTCACGTAACTCAGTGATCTCCGCTGCCATCTAGACTCACCTCGAGTCCCAACCATCGTACTACTCAACCTGTCGATAACCAATCGACGTCTCACCCATCCGGGTGTACACGGAACTCCAATTGAATACTTGTCTAAACAGAAAACACAAACAGGCACTAGGTTCCACTGGCCCATACGGCCCTGAGCTCTCGGCTCACCAACTATCTGAACCCTTTCTGTCACTTCTGCCCATACGGTCCAGGTTTTTTCCAAGTCATCCCTCGATCATTACTCAAACAAGTTATCATATTTGACAGGACCCATCCCAATCCCCCCGGGATTAGTGCGGGATGACCCTGCTCCCGTCTGACATGAAGTGTCAGACAAGGGATATTTCCGACCTTTGCCCTCCTGGGCTATCAGAGTACGCCAGGATCTGGAGGAGGTATGTGATATCTCGATCTCTGCTACAGTCCACACCGTATCCAACCTGAAGGGTATTAAAAACAGAAAGACTGTGAGTGGACAAAAATAAAGAATTTATAAAAACATTTCCTCAAAGACCTTTATACCCTCCACTAAAAAGCATGCATGCATAGTAAAACCCTTTATTCAAACAAATATGTTAAAACATCCATAATTAGGGCCACATCCCCAATTTCGGTAAATACAAGTCACACGGGCTCCTGCCCAAAACCATTTATAGAAAACCATAACACAATGAACATATGTGGGGTCTCAGCCCAAATCCATTTATCATCATAAAACATAATTTCCCAAACCAATTTAAATCATGTTTATCCCTTATATTCATATCCAGAACCTGTCACGGTAAAATAGAGCTACACGTGTGCTAACTGGGGTCTCAAACCCAAGTCTCTCCAGGGTCCACCCAGGTCAATGTTCGTAGATCAATGACCCTCCCTGGAGGTAACGAACCATGCCCATCCTGAGAGTAAGGAACCCAACTGGGGGGCGACTCCACTCAGTCAGTGCTCCGTGATTACTCCGGGGTCCACCCAGACCAACGACCCTCCCCGGAGGAGACAATTATATATAAAGGATGGAATATGAAAAACCGTTTGAAATCATTCTTTAAATCTTTCCAGGATTCATTCCCGGCCCCCATAAGCCGTCATGAACCATAAAATCCTTTTATGGGTTCATTCCGGTTCCCATAAACCGTCATGACCCGTAAATCCATTTCAGGGGGTTCATGCCGGTTCTCATAAACCGTCATGACCCATCAAAACCATTTGTAACACATAACTGGGCCCTAGGCCCGAATCCACATAGAAACTGGACCTCAAGTTCGAATCGTAAACCAACTGGGCCTCCGGCCCGATTCCGTAAATCAAATGGATTTCGAACCCGAGTATACCTTTTCGAATCCAAAACCATAAGTATGGAAAATCAGTGTAAAACTGGAAAACCTCGATTTACGTGCAAGCACGTAAATCGCCTCGAAATACGCGAAACCATATAATTCACAAATATCCAAATCAAACTCATCAAATCACATTCATAATCCATTTGGAAATCCAAAACCATTTCATTCAGACCAATAAAGACGTACGGCCCCGTATAGGGCCGAAACCTCGAAATACGTGCCTATATGTAACCACACATCCAAATGCACTCATGGCATCACAAACAAGTATTTAAAACATATAATAAACATTTATGCATGCACCAATTTAGAAAACAAGGTCCACTCACAGATCGTCCGAAGCCGCGCCTCGATACGCGTGCCATACGGCTCCCCGACCCGATCACCGTCATCGGGACTTCCAAACCTGTCCAAATTAATTTAGAGGGTTACTAACTACTTATATAACCCCTCACTAAAGCCCCGTAATTTTCTGAAATTTCTAACTATTTTTAAAATCGAACCTAAACCTTCCGATGCCCCCGAAACATATCGAGACGGTGTCCGATCGACTCGAAACCAGTCCCAAAATGTTCGTTACATCGAATAGATGATTTCGTATGTTGGAACCTTCCTCAAATTGTGTACCACGCGCCCTCACGCGCCCCAAGAAGCCACTGCGCATGGGCCTCACGCGCCCTGCATAGTGTCACCAGCTCCAGCGATCGAACCGGTCCGGGCCGGCCGGTCCGGTCCAACCCCTGCAACTGGACCGGCGTAACATGTCCATGCCTCCTTCTCCCTCATTTTCGGTCCGTTTGCTTCCATTCCAATTCCTAAATTCCTATTTCTTCATTTCCTATCTAACCCAATCCCTAAATCTAAGAAAAACCCACCCGAAACCCCTTGTTTGAAATGGACCTCACGGTCCAGTTTTTCCCCGCGGTTCCCACGGCCTCGTCCGCCGTGAACCACCCCCCGACCGTCTTCAAACCTCCCTAGAAACTTATTGAACACTTCCTAATCACCCACAAGCAACTATAATGAAAAACATGAATTAAAAATGGAATTTGGGCAAACCGAGTACCTCTCGGGTTTCATGGCCGCCATCCACGGCAGTGTGGCTTCCAGCCGGCCACCATCGTCCAGCCTTCATCCTCTCTACCTCTGGGCTTCACGGGCATGATCAACTGGGTCAAGGGTTTGGTCTTGGATTGAAAATGGGATCGGGAAATGTGGGTTTAGGGAGAAACGAAGAAAATGAAGAGGCACAGGAAAAGGGAGATGCATGAATCAATTTTGGGTGGCCTGTGGATGGGTGACATGTGTCACTCATCCATTGGGTCCCCATAAAATATCTGGGCCCCACTAAGTCCAAAAGTGCAACCGTCTCGTAATTCGTGCAATAGTACGTTCGAATTTCCGTGAACCGTAACTTCGTCGTCGAACGTCTGAATTCGACGTGCCACCTGTCCATGGATTCGTATCGTCCTTATCTAGGTAACGGTCTTCGGCCCTCGGCCATCGAACCTCCAAGTAAAAAAGTCAACATTTGACCCCCTTTTATCCAAAATTACCAAAATGCCCCTAAACTTCCGAACGTCATAACTTCCTCCTCGAATGTCGGAATTGAACGTGCCATCTGTCTATAAACTCGTGACGTCACGAACTACGTCACGGTCATCGGTCAAAGTCCATTTGGCCGTCCGAATGAAAAGTTAACGTTTTGCCACCATCAGGGGCAAAACGGTCATTTCGCATCGTTCGTCCAATTTCGCCTAACTAATCACCGATTAACCTCACTAATCGTGATTAGTCACTAATCTAATCTAGGAATTTGGGACGGGTCGTTACAACATTTGATCCCGAGAAAGGTTGAATCACACCGATTCACTGCATATCGGGCTAACCTACTCCTTCCATGATTCATTTCCACTAGACCCTCATACTCTATAGCCCTAACCCTCAAGTTGATGACTGGCTGTTCCTCGTAGAGACCTCAGATCATGGGAACACGCGCATACACTACTCTGGTTCCATATTGACAATCCTCGCTCTAATACCACCCTAACACGTCCCATCATAATCCCCTTGGAATTAATGGGGGATGTGGCATGCTCCTATCTAACTCACGTGCCACGCGAGGTAACACGAAGGTCAGACAAGGGATAACCCGAAATCCTGAGCCCGATTGGCTCCCATAGTGCGCCAAGATCAGCCGAGGAATGTGAGGTCTCGGTCTCTGCTACAACATGCATCCGCTATCAACTTGAAGGGCATTTAAAATAAACATTAAAAGCTGTGAGTGGACGAAAATAAATAATTTAATAAAAACTCATTTCATAAAGACATTTATGCCTTTCACTTAAAATAATGCATGCATTCGAAACCAGTTAACTCAATTATAATAAGCCGTTTATTAAAAAAAAAAAAACAAAGTTATTTCCTTTCTCAAATCATTAGGGTCTTAGCCCAAAACCATAAATCCAGTTAAGTGGGAACTCAGCCCAAAACTGTAAATCCAAATCATGTGGGCCAAACACAAAAATATTATTTCATCGATCTAATAAATTTGTAATCCAAATACCCATCCTTGACATCCCAGATGCCTAGCTTCCCAGACGCTCATATCACGGCTAAGCAACGCGTGCTACCCGGGGTCTCTCGAAGCCAATCTCTGACATCCCAGATGTCTGACGTCCCAAACTTCTAGCAATCCTGCTCCTGAGTCACTATACAGTCCGGTCGCTCCGTGCAATGACCCCTCGCAGGCAATGCGGAGTGTCTACCCCAGTGTCCCAGACACGGAGTGAGACCATCCACATATCACATATAAGGATGGTATATAGAAAATCTTTATAAAATATTCTTAAAACATCTCAAAGGGGCCATGCCCGGAATTTCCATAAATCCTCCATAAATCCATAAATCCAAATCCATTTAGGGTCCCCCACTCGAAATCACATTTATAAATCATAACTAGGTCTCATGCCTGAATTTGTAAACCAACTGCGTCTCAGCCCGATATCTCATTAAATCAAATGGACTTCAAGTTTGATAGTTTCCAAAAAAAAATGGGTCACATGCTCGAGTTCATCTTTCAAAATCTCTTTCATAACCAACTGGGCCCTCGACCCGAACTCATTAAAATCTAGCACGTATAAACATAGTATAAAATAAGAAATCTCGAAATACTTGCAATTAAGGAAATCATAAATACCACAATCATATTATCACAAAACACATATAAAAAGCATATAAAACAGTTATGCATGCATCATCTTTATAAAACAAAAGTTCACTCACATACCGTCCTAACTACCACCTCGATAAGCGTGTCATAAGCCTCCCCGAGGCTAATACACCACCTCCGGAACTTCCGGTCTTGTCCAAATCACACCCGAAGGTCACTAACTATCTCTATAAGTTCATAGGATAAACCTCTAAAACTCCTGGATAAGTCACCGTGTCCCGGACACGTTTTCTGATGTTAAATTCCTCGATTTAACCAACTTAACGATCTCCAATTGACCCAAAACTAGCACCATTGTATTCAGATCGTCGAAACCATTAAAATGACATTGGGCCCACCTCGAAATTCGAGCCCATGCGCATGGTCAATGCATGGTCAAAGTGAACACTGCTGACGTCAGCAAAGTCAACGCTAATGTCATCGATGATGTCATGCTGACGTCCCCTCTGACAGGTGTCAAACTGACATGTCAGACTTGACAGCTGATGTCATCAAATAACGTCACAGCTGACGTCAGGTCGTCTTCAACCTCAGTCGGATCCTGCAACTGGGTCGCATAGTACCCGCGACCGGACCAGATTCCAAAACCCAGATTCCTTAACCGTTTTTTATGCCGTTGATTCCTATGTGATCGTCCAATCCTAACCTATCGATCTATGTCCTCAAAAACGTGAAATCGAGTCGATTCATACTTGGTCCAAGGGTGAACAGTATCCGACCAATATCCTTCTCTATTTCCAGCCATCTCTGACCACCTCCGGCCATGATTCCAATCCCAATCAATTCGTACAACCACCAGAAACATCATGTTATGGTCAGTCTCGATCAACAACCCCTAAAACTCAATTTTCCAATTTTAAACTTGAAACTTACCGTATCGGCTTCTCTGGCCACCGTTCACAACGGCCGACGCCGTTAGCACCACCATCATCGTCTCACTTCACTCGTTCTTTTTCATTCACACACTAAACACAACAGATGAGGATTGAAGGGTTAATATGGGGTTGGGGTTAACGGTTCTAGAGTTTTCGCGGGTTTCTTTTGGAGCAATGGAGAAGGATGATCGATAAAGGGGATAAGGACCCATTTAATTGGGGTATGAGCCTATCAGATGGGTGACACTTGTCACTCGTCCTTCCAGAAGTTTCCCCCAATCACAACATGCCACATGTCGTTCTCGGTTTATGTGCAATAGTGCCGTAAAACTTCCTAGACCCGTAACTTTCCCGTCGAAAGTCCGATTTCGACGCACCGCTTGTCTATGGATTCGTAATGACCCAATCTACGTCACGGTCATCGGTCAAAGTCCATTTGACTTAAGTGGTTAAAAAGTCAACATTTCGCCTAATTCCCAAGGGCAAAATGGTCATTTCACACCGTCCGTCCGCAATCTCTCGACTAATACTTGATTAGTCACGCTAATCCTTAATTACTCCTTAATCAATTCCGAAATTCAGGACGGGTCATTACAAACACGCCTCACCGCTGCACAATTGATTGTCACGTCTTTCCTTTGATAGTTTGGGAAATCATTCCCCTCTTCAACCCTAACCCGAAACTCCTTTTTTTTTTTACTCATTTAATTTCTGGTCAGTTCAGTTTTTTATCTACTTTTTCCTTGCATTACTGGATTTCAATTTTTTGTCTAGCATCTCAATAAATTGTTTTTGGGTTTGTTGTTTTTCGCAGGATTTCTGAGCACATATGAAATCAATCTTCCTCCACATAAGATATTCTTCTCCACTTCTTTGATTTCGTTGCATGCGCATGTACTTGGATGAATTGTTTTTGGGTTTGTTATTTTTCACATGATCTATGAGCACGGATGCACTCAATCTTCGTCCATTTGAGGTACTCTTCACTTCTTTCGTTTTATTGTTGCATTTCAATGGTCTTTTATTATGGATTCATGCTTTGCACAAATGAGTAGAAATTGATTTCACGTAATTTGGTTTCGTTCTTCCTTTTGCAGATTTCATGTTCTGAAATTGGTTTGCCAGTTCCTTTATATCTTCTTTTTGCTTTTGTGATCTCCATCACATTTGATTTAGTTGATGCTTTCTTTTCCTCAATTTTTTGCTTGACATTGAGGTTCGAATTATATCTCCTTCATTTATTTTCTATGTTCTTTGGTAGACATGAAGTTTGATTACTTATTTTATTGTTTTATTTTTGCTGCCTTTTTCTATCTGCTAATCTTCTTCATGACTCTCTCATCGCCTCATCTTGGTCTTCTATATATTGTTTTTTTATATATATTTGGGGAACTAATTGATGGCTTTCATGTTCTTTTTTTTTAAGGCTAAAAAACAAATGATCTGCATCTCAAGCTTTCTCCTCATCTCAAAGGTATTTTTCACATCCTCGCCTTGAATGTATTCTGGATTTCAGATTGAATGTTTATATTTATGTTGACATTGGTCTTGCATTGGTTTAATTTGTAGGGCGGAAATTTCATTGGTGGTCCTGTGTTAATTCTTTTTTTCCTATCTATTTGCAAGCTATAAACTGTTGTATGTTTTTCAGTTTCCTTTACTTCAATCGTAACAGGTTTCTTAGCCGTTTTCCTTCTTGTTTTTCATTTAAGTTGTATTCATGTTAAAGGTTTTGTACTAGCAATTTTCTGGTCTTCTATTTTGGTCGCTTTCTCTTTGGAGATCTTCTTTCAATTGATCGATCTTCTTTCAATTGATGGATCTTCTTGTTCATCTAATATATTTTCTGTCATTTTCTTCTTCATCTGATTCCCTCAGACTATTTGTCTATTTACAATTTGTCTACGATGTTCATTACTAACATGTTACAATATTGCTGATGGTTGCGTTTTTCATTTGGATTGTAGGTGCTTACAAGGCTTCGCTTCGGTCATTATGTAAACAGAGAGAATCATGTCAACTGATTGTAAAATGGCATTATTTCATACAAATTCTCATTGTAAGATGACATGATTTAACATAGGTACTTCATTCATTAATTTTGATGCTGCCTTCATTGACGTTTGGATGGATGATAATGATTTTGATTGCTACACCATTAAAATCTTGTTGATCGTTTCGTTTTCATTTATTTTCTCTTCCTACATTTGTTCGCGTAACTATAGATTTATTTTTTTGTCTAAAATTTATCCATCATCAATCTCTGCTGAATCTCAATGGTCACAGGTTTTTTAGCCGTGATCCTTCTTATTTTGCAATGCATCTGTATTCAGTCTGCGCTTATCAATTGTTGTTTTTATTTTTCCTTTGACAGCTTAAGAAGAATTGCCTAGCAAATAATATTTGTTTTATATCAATTTCTTTTTCCTTATTTCGTCACGCAGCGTTCGTACCGGCACAACAAAAGGGTATCATTTTATGCCACAACAATGTTACGACACCGTCCCCAATTCCACTGATGCATTACCCCTTAAAGGGATAGGGAGAAATATATATATTCATTGATATAGCGAACAAGTTCCAATCTAAGGTATTAATATGATCATCTGCCGCTTTCTATTTATGGTTAATTGATTTACGGTTTTCGTTCAAGTTCCTCTATGAGCGTTCATGTTCTTTCGTGTAATACTATATATTAGTCAATTGAGTTCTACTGTTAATCATATCCTAAATGATATAGCTATGGACCTGATATGGTCTGTATCTAGGAGCAGATATCTTATGGACCTGATATACTTATGCACTATCCACATCACTTTGAATCTTTTGATTAAGGGATACAATGGAAAACTATTTTGCTTTGTATTTTCTTGCAATGATTTTATTTTTACAATTTTAAGTTTGATGCTCATTCCGACAACAAAATGCTGCTTTTGGAGATTCGTAGTTTGAGTACATTGTTTGCATTACTGAATTTCAGTGTAAGTAGTCATACTTTTTATACACCATCATTACCTCTTTTAAAATATATGCATGATTTATATTTGAAATGCTCAGTCTATGAAGACAATGGAATTATTCGTACAGTTTTGTTCTGTTTTGAACAGCCAACTGAGTTTTGATGGCTAGAATTTGTTGAGAATTTCCACAATGGGATTACCCGTACTATTTTGTTATTCTATTGTATTTGAAATGACGGTTTTGGTGAATTGTTGATCTACGTGCTAACTTTGAGTTAAATGTTTCAACTCGAATGCAATTGAGGACAAGTTTAGAGCCTTCGATTCAACTTTTATAGTAATTTTTTGAATAATTATTGACCGTTTAGTACCACCGCGATAACTCGCAGGCCCTTTTTGCTAGTTCCATCTAAAATGAAAACTTTTCTAAACACAGCATATGGATCATGGATGAACGAGGATGACAAAATACATCGGTATCAAATTAAAGGACGGATATGTAAAGCAACTACCCAGTCGTACAGGGCATTGAAATGTCAATGCTCCCGAAGCACGCCAAATATAAAACAAAGAACTAGTAGCTAGACTCGGTAGATTTTTCGGCTGACAAAATTAGATTATAAATTTAAAATGTATATAATATAATACCTATTTTTTCTTCTCTTCCAAATATTATATTATATTTAATTAACCACATATTATTAAAAGGATCTAGTACTGTTATTAAATAAATGGGTTTAATTAACAACTCCATGACTGAAGAGAAGACTCCAAGTAAATATATATTATATCAGAACCAGACAAAACTGGGAGAAGAATAAATAGAAATGATGAAACAGAGAAGAAAATTTAAATGTCAACTTTCATGAAAGGCATGCGTGGTAGTGGCCTGAGCATATTGGATTAATGCAATGCACTTCACACGTATACGCCCTAACAAAATTGCTTCGCTATTATTGCTGATTAAGAATTAAGATAAATGTTTTTCCAACTTAATTAAAGTAAACGATACCCTATACCAACTATGATTTTCGGATAAATAATTATATTTTACTTTGAATTTGAATACATTATTAAAGCGAGAAAATAAAACTTTGTATTAGTAGTTTACATAATCCACAAATCATTGATGACGGTTGACGCTAATTCTAACCATTAAAATTTTCACCACCCCACAGTCACCAGAACATGATTTTTCTAGTCTTTCCTCGATAATTAACAAATAAATTTACATGTTAAGTATTAATTATATTCTTAAGTTTTTGGTAAGATGATCAGCTCAATAAGCAACTATTTTTATAATGAATGTACGTAATATGAGGCAGCAGTAACTATTTATTATGGCCTAGTGCGACTACGTAGTATTCCTCTTCACTTGTCATATAGGAGCTGTTCGACTCTCGTTGAATTAGGTTAATACTCAATATTTATATACTATAATCTTCCTTTTCCAATATCCTGCTATAAAAAAAAAATTCTCAGGCATCAACGAGTAAGACCGGTTATACTTAGTGTGTATACTTCTAAATAGGTTTGTAATTGTTAAGTCATAAAACCTACATGTATTTCATGTCATTTGCTATCCCTTTTCCTTAGCTTTTTGTTTAATTCTTGGCCATCAATAGCCTAAGGTGATGCTTTTGTGAGGCATGTGTAGGTTTTAGAAAGTTGAACTAATTCTAATAATACAAGAATTAAATGACCCAAATCGGAGGTCAAATGAAGGAGATGTCCTCACTTCAATATTGGACCTTAAATTGGGTTCTGATTACTCCAAATCCGCCAAGTGCGCCCCATTTTGGGCTCTGATCAAGTCCTTCAGACCAACCCATCCAGATCCCAAAACTATGTCTCGTGAAATCAGTGTCACACTAAAGAAGTGCCAAGGTCAGGCTTACTCCATGACTTTTCCAAGTCTCAAGTTCCTTCTAGTCGAGATCCCGTTGAAGTCCAAACGAAGCCTGCAAGAAGCCTGCGCGAAACCCGCCGCACTGCCCAAGTCAGGTCAAGGGTTTGAGCAAATAGGTCCCAAGTTGGCCCTTTCTCCTCTACTACTTTATAACCAAGCGAGGGAGTATGTTTGGACTCTTTAATATCTTTTGAATCTATTCATGTGCCAAGGAACGAGCAAAAAGATCCAAAAGCCTAGTTCCAAGTTTCACAGACTGCTCAAGGACCATTCCTAATTCCAACTGGCGGATAACTTGCATTCACACTAACAGCTTGCATTTGCATGCCCAACTCAATTCTAACTGGTTTTTAGGGTGTTTTAGGATTTTATTATAGCTTAGGCTTGTCATAGGCACCTTAGAATGTTCTAAGCTAGTTTATGATTTCTAATCCTTATAGGACAAGGTTTCCTCCTTGTCTATAAAAAGGAGGCTTTGTCCATTAACATAGAAAAAACACCACACACAATTTAAACACAATTTTTTAGACTAGATTAAACTTAGTTATGCCTAGACAACTTATAGATACTTTGTAGACTTGTTAGTGAGGTTTGATCACGACACACCAGATCGTGCTTGAAGGATTTTCTCATGGCCTTGCTTGAAGTTCATTACTAGAGTATAATTTGGGTTTATTCTTTCTCATTTTTATTCATTCAATAAATTCTATTTTTGTTCATTATGCTTAGTGGATAGCTTTATTTTGGGTTTGGGTTAATCTTGAAGTCATAACCATGACAATTTCGTGACTTGGTTGTTGTGATTGGTTTGATTGTTGTTTTGCCTTGGTAGACTGATTCACTGTTTTAATTGGTATTTCGATGATGTTCTTGAAATTGTCCACTTTAATTGATAGGACCCGTCCCTAAGTTATTTGAAAACCAGACCAGTCCTACTCCTGTCTGACAACTTGTGTCCGACAAGATATTTCTTAAATTTATCACTTTCCATCAGTTAACAAATTAACCAACCTAAGTCCCCTCTTGTCGGGTTACCGCTCACGTCCAGCCTACTACCCCCGACACGTGATGGACTTGCCTAGTTCAACCATGCTCGGTAGTACCTTTCACTATTAGATTTGTCACAATTTTTCTTATCCACATTACCATGACAATCCTTTTATGATTCACATAAACAAATACTCACTCATTAATCCTTTTTCTTTCCACTTTCATAAATTTTATCCATAAACATATTTATCATTATAACTCTCTTTTAATACCCGAGTATAGTAAGTCAAGACTTTCCCAAATTAAAAGTAATTAACGCCTTAAATATAATCATATACTTCCAACCATAACTTAAATACACAATTCCAACTCCTTCCTTATTTCCATTCCATCCTCATGTGTCACCATTAACCCTTACTTAACTCTCCAATTTATCCTTACTTAATTTCCCCAATTTACATTGGAACAATATAAATCATGATCATGTGTTAATTTAGTGTACAACCATAAATTACCGGAATATTCTGGAGTCGCCACGTGGCCAACAATTCCCATAATGCCAATATTACCCTTGGTAAAATTGACATTTGCATGTTACGATCTCTGCATTAATTCAATATATTTACCAGCTAAATATATTAATTAATTGAATCAATGTCGATAATAAATAATTTCCCAGCGAATTATTTATTCATTAATAAATAAGTGATTACACTCGGTACAATCACTTATTTAATACTTTCTCCTTCAACCAATCAGATGCTCCGGTGACTCTCAAGACTTCACTATAAATAGAAGACCTCATCTCACTTCTAAAGGTAATAAAAAACTCCTGCAAACACTCTGTCAGTTTATTCTCTGAGAAAACTGACTTAAGCATCAGAGCGTTTTCGGTTGAACCACCCCTCCGGGATTCAACTTGAACCCCGTTTGATTTTTGTTCTTGTGTGTAGGGATCAAGAAGAAATTCACAAAGCCGGACGATTTCTGCATCAACAACTGGTGCTTTCATTGAGAGCCGATTTGAGAAATATTCAGAGCGTGCTCTTTAGTTTTCCTTGAAAAAACTCCATCATCACACTTTCGACACTTACCGTTCTTCACATGGCTAGAACACGCCGATCCGCGCTAGCCTCCGAGGCTACCAGATCCACTGCTACGATTGCTGCCATGAGCGAACCACTACTTGAGATTCTAGAGGAACCACTTTCCTGTCTCCCGCACGGCCCACGCCATACATCAATTCACCTACCATCCGGAATGCTAGATTAGACACCTACGTTCAGCTTCGGAACATTCCCCATAGCTATTGCTACCGTGAATCCCCTACCTTCGATGGGGGTAGGGGCGGCTTTTTTTCAACGAACAGACGGACTGCTAGCGGGAGAAATATCTCTAAGAGTCCCGAATCAGCTCCCTGCCGACTTGGACCTAAGGAGGCACTTGGACGCCCTGCACAACCCGCAGGCCAACACCCAAGCTCAAGAGAGACGTGGCCCATCACATCCAACTGAAGGTGATCGACGTGCGCCCCGACATGCTACTCGTCACGAGCAAGCATCTAGGGGCTCACCTCCGCGACTTGGACTGATGCAGCATGTAACGACCCGTCCCGAAATCCATGATTAGATTAGTGACTAATCACGATTAGTGAGGTTAATCTGTGATTAGTTAGGCGAAATCGGACGAACGATGCGAAATGACCGTTTTGCCCCTAGTCGTGGTAAAACGTTGACTTTTCGTTCGGGCTGTCAAATGGACTTTGACCGATGACCGTGACGTAGTTCGTGACGTCACGAGTTCATAGACATGTGGCACGTTCAAATCCGACGTTCGAGGAAGAAGTTATGACGTTCGGAAGTTTAGGGGCATTTTGGTAATTTTGGATAAAAGGGGTCAAATGTTGACTTTTTGACCGGGAGGTCCGATGGCCGAGGGCCAAAGACCGTTACGTAGATAAGGACGATACGAATCCAGAGACAGGCGGCACGTCGAATTTGGACGTTCGACGGTGAAGTTACGGTTCACGGAAGTTCAAGTGCACTATTGCACGAATTACGAAACGAGTTAACTTTTGGACTTTAGTGGGGCCCAGATATTTAGTTCCTGCCCTACAGATGAGTGACAAGTGTCACCCATCCACAGGCCATCCTTATACCTTCATGCACCGTGCATTCCATCTTCATTTTTCCTCATTCAAAACCCATTACCCGATCTCACCCATTTTCCTCCCATCCGTGCAACCCAAAACCCATCCACTCTTCACCCATGACCAGCCAGAGGACCAGGGAGGCTGAGGAGGTTGCTGGGAGGCCAGAACCGCCGTCCACGGCGGCGAGAGGAGGAAGAACCCGTGAGGTTCACGGTAGGTCCATTTTGATCCATTTTTACATTTTTGTTGTTATGGTTGGTTTTTAATGGTTTTAATGAGTCCATTAGGTTTCTAGGGACATGTTAGGAAGGTTTAAGGAAGCTTGGGATGGCTGGGCAGCCATGGGAGAGTTTTGGGAACTTTGAACCGTTTGGTTCAAAATCGAACCATGGGTTTAGGCGGTTTTTAAGTTGTTTTAAGGATTGGAATGGATAGAAAACACCAAAATAGGATGAAAGGAACCAAAAAGGAAGAACTAGGATGGAAAATGGGGTGTCTAGGGCTGTGAACCGGTCACGCTGGTCCAGTTGGACTGGCAAAACCAGGTGAACCGGCCATGAACAGTAAAACCGGTCTGCTGGAGGTTAGTGCTGATGAACAGTATTTTCGACTTTCTAGGGGCTCGTGAGGATGCGTGGGCCATAATTTCGGAAAGTGTTCAACATGGGAAATCTTCTATTCAATGTAACGAAGATTTTGGGACTGGTCTCGCGTCAATCGGACATCGTTTCGATAGTTTTCGGGGTGTCGGAAGGTTTAGGGTCGGTTTAAAAATAGTTAAAAGTTCGGGAAAATTACGGGGCTTTGATAGGAGGTTAATTAAATAGTTAGTAACCTTCTATTAAAATTTGGACAGGTTTGGGAGTCCCGGTAATGGTGATCGGCTCGGGGACCCGAATGACACGCAAATCGAGGTGGCAGCTCGGACGGTCTGTGAGTGGACCTTGTTTTCTAAATTGGTGCATGCATAAATGTTTATTATATGTTTTGAATACTTGTTTGTGATGCCATGAGTGCATTTGGATGTGTGGTTACGTATAGGAACGTATTTCGAGGTTTCGGCCCTATACGGTTCCTATACGGGGCTGTATGTCTTTATTGGTCTAAATGAAATGGTTTTGGATTTACAAATGGATTATGCATATGATTTTATGATGTTGATTTGGATGCTTGTGAATTATATGGTTTCACGTATTTCGAGGCGATTTACGTGCTTGCACGTAAATCGAGGTTTTTCGGTTTTACACTGATTTTCCATTCTTGTGGTTTTGGATATGATTTCATGAAATGATTTTGGATTTGAAAAGGTAATTCTCGGACTTGAGGTCCATTTGATTTACGGAATCGGGCCGGAGGCCCAGTTGGTTTACGATTCGGACTTGAGGTCCAGTTTCTATGTGGATTCGGGCCTAGGGCCTAGATATGTATTACAAATGGTTTTTATGGTTCATGACGGTTTATGGGAACCAGCATGAACCCTTGAAATTGATTTACGGGTCATGACGGTTTATGGGAACCGGCATGAACCCTTGAAAAGGATTTTATGGTTCATGACGGCTTATGGGGGCCGGGCATGAATCCTGGAAAGGCTTAAAGAATGATTTCAAAAGGTTTTTCATATTCCATCCTTTATATATGATTGTCTCCTCCCGGGAGGGTCGTTGGCCTGGGTGGACCCCGGAGTAGTCACGGAGCACTGACTGAGTGGAGTCGCCCCCAGTTGGGTTCCTTACTCTCAGGATGGGCATGGTTCGTTACCTCTAGGGAGGGTCATTGATCTACGGACATTGACCTGGGTGGACCCTGGAGAGACTTGGGTTTGAGACCCCGGTTAGCACACGTGTAGCTCTATTTTACCGTGACAGGTTCTGGATATGAATATAATGGATAAACATGATTTCAATTGGTTTTGGAAATTGTGTTTATAATGATAAACGGATTTGGGCTGAGATCCCACGTATGTTTACTATGTTCTGGTTTTCTATAAATGGTTTTGGGCAGGAGCCCGTGTTATTTGTATTTACGGAACTTGGGGCTGTGACCCTAATTATGGTTATTTAGACATATGTGTTTGGATAAATGATTTTACTATGCATGCATGCTTTTTAGTGAAGGGTATAAATGTCTTTTATGAAATATGTTTTTATAAACTATTTATTTTTTTCCACTCACAGTCTTTCTGTTTTTAATACCCTTTAGGTTGGATACGGTGTGGACTGTAGCAGAAATCGAGATATCACATACCTCCTCCGGATCCTGGCGTACTCTGATAGCCCGGGAGGGCAAAGGTCAGAAATATCCCTTGTCTGACACTTTGTGTCAGACGGGAGCAGGGTCATCCCGCACTAATCCCGGGGGGGATTGGGATGGGTCCTGTCACAGCAGGTTGAGCAACTGAGAAACAGAGCTCCTACAACAACTATTGGGAGACATCAGGACATCTAGAACCTCCGTGAAGTGCAGTGAACCTCACGGGGCACCAAGGGACATCCCGAGACGCGACGGTAGGGAGCAAGTTCACTGCCAGACAATGTCCCGAGACACATGGCTAAGCGACTTAGGGAAAGAAAGCTACACCCCCAAAGCAAAAGGCCAAGAACGATTGAGGCTTCTAGCTGGAGAGCGACTCGGATGACGCCCTGGAGCACTTTCGCGCATTGAGTATCCGCATAACAGCTGACGACAACAAGCAGTCTCCCGTGCGTCACACACTCACTCAGATGAACAGACCCATCGTAACTCAAGAAGTACAGACGATCGCAGCCAGGAGGATGAGACCTACTCGCCAACACACTCGAGTGCTATTCCCGTTGCAACTCGAGGGAGTAGACGCCACTTGACCCGACACAGAAATCCCCGTCACAAAGGTCCATTGCATGCTGAGGACGTCTGAAGGATGCTAGACCGATGCCTCCAAGGTGTTCAGCGCGATAGAGACTTGGAGGATGACCTTTGGCGCCAGATTCAGACGTCATCATCTTCATCATTTGTGAGGGACATTAAGGAAGAGCTCCCGCATCGATTTTCAACTCCCAACTTCAATCACTACAAAGGAATCTCCGACCCAGTGAAACACATTAATTACTATCGGGGGGTCATGGTACCTCACAAGCACAACGACGTGCTTATGTTCAAAGTTTTCCAAGCTTCACTGCAAGGTCAAGCGACGATATGGTTCAACCATCTCGCCCGGAGATCAATCGCCTCATTCCAAGAGTTGGCCCTGGCCTTCGTGAAGGAGTACTCGCAGCTTCGCACCGTCGAAGTCAAAGATGACCACCTTTTCACCATCTGAAAGAAGTCTAAGGAAACCTTGCGGCAATACATCCGGAGGTGTTGCGAAGAAAAATCCTGCATCGTAAGATGCAGCGATCTCGTCGCGGCCATGGCTTTCAATCAGAGCCTACCACGGGAGAGCCAGCTCTATGGAGATATCGTCATGAGCAACTCCCGAAGTCTCACCAAGATGTTGCCCCTAGCAGAACGACATGCATGCTGGGAGGACGAGAAAAACACCACAAATGTCACCGACCACGTCGAAGAAGATGGACATCCCATAAATGTGTTTGTGCAGCCAAAGGATGGTGCCCACCATGGGAACTCAGTCGAGAAAGCCAACAAGCACAAAGGGAACCCGTCATCCAACACGTTTTCTGGTGCAAAGCCAAACACACAGTTTTCAGTACCTTTCCTCCAAATATACAATCAAATAAAGGAAAAGTCGTGTTTCGAAAGACCAACTCCCGTTAAAGGCGACCAGAAGAAGGCCGATAAGACAAAATGGTGTGCCTATCACAATTGCTATGGGCACGACATAAGCTCTTTCTAGACTTTTGAAAGATACCTCCAGGATCTCTTGAAGGAATGATACTGCACCGAGTACGTCAGAAAAAAGGCAACGGATCATCTCGGAAATAAAGACCCCCAGGAACTCGCACAAATGATGATCCGCGTGGACACCATCATTGCCGAATCCGAGTTGCAGGGAACAACCAAGAAACTGAATTAGTGACCAAGTCATCATCAAAGACACAAATTTTGTGGTTAAAATTCGGCTTAGTGCCTACTTTTCTCACATAACATCTTTCAATAAGATTAAAGATGTTTCGTTTCAACGTCTAATGAAATTGTCTTATCGCCTATGCTTTTGTTTAGAAAGCACTAAGCCTTCGCCATGCGAAGCATTCCAAGCCTTCGCATAGCGAAGGCACCTAAACCTTCGCCATACAAAGCACTCTAAGCCTTCGCCATGCGAAGCACTTCAAGCCTTCGCCATGCGAAGCACTCCAAGCCTTCGCCATGCGAAGCACTCCAAGCCTTCGCCATGTGAAGCACTCCAAGCCTTCGCCCCGCGAAGCACCCCAAGCCTTTGCTACGAAAAGTACCCGAGTCTTCGCCATGCGAAGCACTCCAAGCCTTCGCCATGCAAAGCACTATAAGCCTTCACCACGCGAAACACTCTAAGTCTTCACCCCATGAAGCACTCGAAGCCTTCGCCATACGAAGGCACCTAAGCCTTCGCCATGCGAAGCACTCCAAGCCTTCGCCCCGGGAAGCACCCCAAGTCTTAGCCACGCGAAGCACTCCAAGCCTTTGCTACGCAAAGCACCCGAGTCTTCGCCATGCGAAGCACTCCAAGCCTTCGCCATGCGAAGCAATCCAAGCCTTCGCCATACGAAACACTCGAATCCTTCACCATGCGAAGAACTCAAAGTTTTTTTCATGCAAAGCACAATAAGTCATCACCATGCGGACCACACCATGACTTCGCCGCACGAAGCCCTCAAGGCTCGTCCCAGCGAGGCACATGAAACCATCCAAGAACTTGACTTTTTGGAGTCGGAAAGCTACTAAAAAAATGCTTCCAACCCCACCAAGAGGGGCAACCACCAGACCATGACAAACAGTGGGCAAATGTTTTAACATGCGAAGTCCAATTCTGCATTTCAATGCACGGGATCGAGATTCATTCGATCATAGATCGCTAAATTTTTCTCATCCTGACATGAACTTAATGGCCCTAAAAAGATACGGAAGTCAGCTTTCCAACGTCATTGACCTCACTCAATTCCGAGTTGTCACAAGTTCCCAACGAACATTTTTGTACACAAAGATCAACTGCACGTACTAGCGCATGAGTATGCGATTCATTCAGTCATAGACCACTGAATTTTTTTTTCACCCTGACATGCGGTCAACGGATTTAGAAATCTATGGAAGTCAGCATTCCAACGCCATTGATCTCACTCAATTCCAAATTGTGACGAGTTCCCCGTGAACATTTTTGTACACAAAGGTCAACTGCACGTACCAGTGCATGAGTACGAGATTCATTCAGTCATAGACCACTGAATTTTGATCACCCTGACATGAGGTTGACGGGTTTAGAAATCTATGGAAGTCAGCTTTCCAAAACCATTAATCTCACTCAATTCCAAGTTGTGACGAGTTCCCCGCGAATAGTTTTGTACACAAAGGTCAAATATGCCGAAAATCACAAAACACTCAAAAAAAAAATGGAAGGCTTCTATTAATGAAAATTAAAGAAGTTGGAAATTCACAAGTTGAATGCTCAAACATGTATTCAATGCTAAGATCAAGCTATGAGCTAAGAAGAATCGTGAAGCTCATCACCAGGAGCGGCACGACCTCAGAGTCTCTCCGTCAACCCATCAATAAGCCTTAGAGGCCTTCGATCATCCCATCGTTGACTTCCAGTGACACATCATCCATGACCCTTTTTCAAACAATGGGGGCAACCTCCTCAACATCGCCTACTTGGAATAGTTGGCTTCACAAAAACAACCTCACCACTACTTGACTGGACGACGGCTACAAAGCAGCTTGACTTTCAACTCCAAGACGAAAGTTTTCACGCCACTTAGTTTCAGCGTCTAGATGATAGCATCTCCAAGCTCTCTTCTTTCAATTAGGCGATGATGTACGATGTCTCGAGATTTGCAGGGGGGCATGATCGATCCTCCATTCTATGTTCCGCCTTGCTACACCGCATTTTGAGCTCAACAAGGCCTTGAAGATCAAGTCTCTGGGAGGTCATCCATCATCCAAAGCAACTCCTTGAAAAGCTTCAGTTACTTCATGGCATCACATGCACTTCGCCTCGCGTCATGGGAAGTCTTACTTTGAATGAAGCACATTTCACCTTGTGGCTGAAACACACATTGCCTTGCAGCTGGAGCAAGCCTCATACTAGGTTGTGACACGTCGTACTCCAAGTGATGGGACTCATCACCTCGCACTTGCAGCATTCCTCACCTCGCACTTGCAGTATTCCTCGCCTCGCGCTTGCAGCATGTCTCGCCTTGTAGTTACACCATATCTCGCCTCGCACTTGCAGCATTCCTCGCCTCGCTCTAGCAGCATGTCTCTCCTTATAGTTGCACCACATCTCGCCTGGCACTCTGTTGCACCTTGCATTGCACTCTGTTGCACCACGTTTTGCACTCTGTTGCACCTCGCATTGCATACAGCTGCATCTCCCCCGTTGGAGGCCTTGACGTTGGCTCCACCCGCACTTGAAGATGACAAGTTTGTCAATACACCAAGCTCTTATGTCTGCAAAGCACCTCAAACATGTCAACTGGAGGAACGTCTCGATGTTAAGACCATCGTCTCTTGAAGTTGGAAGCTCCAATAAGTCCGTGACACGCCACCAGATAGTCTCACGGCATGTTGCTCCACAAAATTATTTCTTCAAGACTTCTCCAAAAATATGTATTCATGCATCTTGAAATGATTGTCTTAAAGAGTAGAACCCACCACCGCTTGAATCGTTGCAATCAGACATCTACAGCTCTCAAAATCTACAAAAATCGAAACTAAATAAAAGAAAAATAATATATTATATATATATATATATTAAAATAATACATATATATATATATATACGTTTTTGTTAAAAAGCCACGGCAGGCAAAGAACAAAAAAAAAAGCTGCTAAGCAGCAGCTGTAAAAAAAAAGAAAAAAAAAAGCGAATGAATGGAATGACGCGGCTGTCTCCCCCCGGCCATAGCAACCTGTCGACAGCGTCCTCCCGAGTGGGGCTCTGGTTTCCTCACGCGCAAGCTACAACCGCCAGCCTTCAATTCACCTTTCGCCTGTCGGTGCCTTCGTGCACTTCAATTCCTTCACTTGCTACAATACCGCTCCATATTTATCCCCCTTGTGCATCCCTTGCTCCAATATCTTCTACAACAAAAAGGAGGCATGCATCCCTTACTGCACCCACTGGACCTGGGGAAGTTGAGAGTTATGGAGACAAAAATAATAAAGAAATAAAAAGAGATTACTACCTCAAATTAAAGATGTCAGACGAACTCCTTCAGTCCTATACTACTATTAGGGTTTGATTTTTTTTTTTAAAAAAAGCCACATCCTCTCATTTAAATAAAGAAAATTAAACAAACCCTAGTAGTAAATCGGGCTTGCAAAGTCAACTCAAAGCAGGATTATAAGCCCAAAGAATTCCTTTTGGGACAAGATTGAGATTAATCTCCTACTACACCCGGGAAAGTGGAGTCCTACTCCCACATAAATATATTAAGATGTGGTTTACTGGAACCACAATGAAATTACATATCTTAGGATTTCTCGAATTCCTAAGCGATGTGGGGGCATTTGTGGAACCATAAATTACCGGAATATTTTGGAACCGCCACGTGGCCAACAATTCCCATAATGCCAATATTACCCTTGGTAAAATTGACATCGACATGTTATGATCTCTGCATTAATTCAATATATTTACCAGCTAAATATATTAATTAATCAAATCAATGTCGATAATAAATAACTTCCCAGCGAATTATTTATTTATTAATAAATAAGTGATTACACTCGGTACAATCACTTATTTAATACTTTCTCCTTCAACCAATCAGATACTCCGGTGACTCTCAAGGCTTCACTATAAATAAAAGACCTCATCTCACTTCTACAGGTAATAAAAAATTTGTGCAAACACTCTGTCGGTTTTTTCTCTCAGAAAACTGACTTAAGCATCGGAGAGTTTTCGGTTGAACCACACTCCCGGGATTCAACCTTAACCCCGTTTGATTTTCGTTCTTGTGTGTATGGATCGAGAAGGAACTTCATAAAGCCGGACGATTTCTGCATCAACATTTAGGTTGTAAGTCCTTAGGTAAACATCTTTTTAACCGCCCACAAATTATTCAACATAAGCTATCATAAAGGTTTATTAATAGCAATACTAATAGAATTAATTCCTAACATTTATTCATAAATAATACTCATCACCTAATTACTAACAATAGCCTTCAATTACTCACAAAACCTACAAAATAATCTTGAATTATAACATGAACATAAAACTTTGGATATATAGAACTATACTCATATGACATCCAATTAACTCGAACTTTATACCAATAAACTCATAATTTAAAGAGAAGAAACTTTCGTGTTGGTCATGACTGCAGAAGCTACCGCACACGATGCCAAGCGCCAGAAGAAGGTCTATGTGCGTGGTGGCCACACACATATTCGGGTTACCCATACCTCTAGTGGGTCGAGCCTGTTTGCCTAGTTTCAGATCGGTCTGACCCGCAATGGTGACTTGGCCTTTTCTCGGTCATTTCAAGTCCAAAACGGATGTTCCCATAGTCTATCTTCATCTACTCGATTTTAGGAAGAGCTCTATGATATTTAAACGGGGAAAAACATACCTGAAATGGTGGTCTGACTGCTGGAACCTTCAGCCATGGCTTCCCTGAGATGTTCAGAGGCTTCTCTAGTATTTATTTTATCTGTTCTTGTCCTAATATAGTCGTAGTATCCTTAGAAGAGTACTAAAAAACATGTTTTTCTGAGTTTTCTAAGCCAGAGTGAGAAAACCTAATAGAGAACTCGCGGGTTTCTCATCATCTCTCACGATTCTCACCTAGTTTCCTCTCCTTCCTCCTCCTTTCTTTTCTCTTTTTCTTTTTCATTTTTTTTCCCTTTCTTCCCCTTGTTTTCTCCCTCATCTCTCTGGTGTTTTCTCTTTATGGCTTGGTGGGTTGGTGGTTTTCCTTTTTTTTCGGCCACCACCACCCGCACCTCCCATTCCAAATACACACACATCAATATATAAGGTGAATAGATCGGTGGAATAGTAAAGGAGGAAAAATGAAGAGTGTTTTAGACTTCTCTAGGTTTCTCCTTCAAAATGACCGAAGAAGCTACCACACATGCTGCCAAGCGCCAAAAGAAGGTCTATGTGCGTGGTGGCCATACACCTATTCGGGTTACCCATACCTCTAGTGGGTCGAGCCTGTTTTCCTGGTTTCAGGTTGGTCTGACCAACAATGGTGACTTGGCCTTTTCTCGGTCATTTCACGTCCAAAACGGATGTTCCTATAGTCTATTTTCATCTACTCGATTTTAGGAAGAGCTCTGAAATTTAAACGGGGAAAACATACCTAAAATAGTGGGCTGACTGTTGGAACCTTCGGCCATGGCTTCCCTGAGATGTTCGAAGGATTCTCTAGTATTTATTTTATCTGTTCTTGTCCCAATATAGTCGTAGTATCCTCAGAAGAGTATGAAACAACATGTTTTCTGAGTTTTCTAAGCCAGAGTGAGAAAACATGATAGAGAACTTGCGGGTTTCTCATCATCTTTCACGGTTCTCACCTAGTTTCCTCTCCTTCCTCTTCCTTTCTTTTCTCTTTTTCTTTTCCATTTTTTTCCCTTTCTTCCCCTTGTTCTCTCCCTCATCTCTTTGGTGTTTTCTCTTTATGGCTTGGTGGCATGGTGGTTTTCCTTTTTTTTTCGACCACCATTACCCGCACCTCCCATGCCAAATACACACACATCAATATATAAGGTGAATAGGTCGGTGGAATAGTAAGGGAGGGAAAAATGAGGAGTGTTTTAGACTTCTCTAGGTTTCTCCTTCAAAATGATCGAAATACCCTTTATTAGTATAATTACCAAATGCACCTACTTTATTTAAACTCAAACCGAACATATCCAAACTCCATTATTAGCATACCATCTGTCTATGTATTCAAAAGTTTGAGGTGTATGTAGTAGTCCAGATGAAACGTTCACAAGAAGACCCGTTCAAAAAGTCAACATTTTGATCCTTAGGGGCGAAATCTTCATTTTATCTTCCTGAAATTTTCTGGTCGTTACAACCTACTCCCCATAAAAATATTTCGTCCTCAAAATTTAGAACAAAACCAAGCTCACATTCAAGCTCAAATTGGACAACTAAGTTGCTTAAATATAATTAATCTTCTAGTTTATAAAGCCATTTAAAATTCAATCAAAACGTAATATGGTTCATTCCTTGGAACACGTGTAAAATATCCATAAAGCAATCATCCTCAGTAATCGTCTCAACCACCCTGCATATATTGTCACGCTCTCAACACCTCATATCATCTTATTTTTATGTTATACCATCACATTATTTTACATATCATCATATCATTTCATCACAACATAAGATCCTCTATGATAATTCTCCTTCTACTTGTCCTTAGCAATCCTATATGTTTCCCAAATAATTTCATAAAAATCTTAATTAAGTCTATATCGCAAAAATCATAACATGAAACCTTTAAAACACATAATTATGCATGCACACTAGAATGGAAAGTCCGCTCACTGATTTCCAACTCTATTTAAACACAAGAAATACTGGTATCCCGTATAGTCTTGATTCATATAAGCAATCTCATATCAAACACGTCAAGTCACCTTCATGAACACAAGTACCAGCCTTGCCTAAGACCTCACCAATCCATAACCAGACTTAACCAATTCAAATACTGACCATATAAAACAACGACACTACACGTAGGCCTTCACTACGAACATCACACATCACCTAGGCCAAACCCAAAAAAAGCACCAATGCTTTCTCTAGAAAATCCCCCAGGGGTATCTATACTATCAGCGGATAAACCATTCGGGATTCGAAGCACTGCTCGATGTCCGAGTGAAAACCAACTCAAGATTTGGAGCCCAACTTGACGTATGAGTCGTCAACACAACACAAGTCTCAGAATTTGGAGCCCAGCTCGATGCTTGAGACTAACCAACATCCACATACAAACCACTTGGGATTCGAAGCCCAACTCGACGTCCGAGTGTAATCTGACTTAGGATTTGGAGTCCTACTCGACGTCAGAGCCCAACTTGATGTATGAGTCGTCAACACAACACTAGTCTCAAAATTTGGAGCACAGCTCGATGCTTAAGACTAACCAACATCCACATACAAACCACTTGGGATTCGAAGCCCAGCTTGACGTCCGAGTATATTCTGACTTAGGATTTGGAGTCATGCTCAACGTCTGAGTCAACACCAGTCTTAAGATACAGAGCCTTGCTCGATGTCTAAGACTGACTAATCACCACATCACATATCCACTCGGAATACATCATCCAAGTACCAACTAGCGATCCAAAGTCCTTGTTCACAATTATACACAACTATCGAGAGCACATATTTATGACATATATATTCATCCCTTAATCCAGAACCATATTTTTCCACATCATATATTTCACGAATATCGAGAAACATACATGTTTAACACACACATATCCCTTCAAATTTTAATCTACAACTCGAACTACAAATACTAAGGAATAACGTACTTATCCACCATTCAAAACCTAGGCTCAGGCCAAAACACATTTTTCATTTATCCTCGTAAAACGTGCATCTAAGAAATCAATCATTTCTAAAAATCATCAAGTAATTTGTTTGAAAATCATGGTTAAATCATTTCACTATAAATTCATTCCTTAAAAAATTACCATTTTGAAACCCAGTTCCTGACATACTTATATACGTATGTGCTAGATCCATATACAATTCTCAAAAATCATTTTAAAACTCAAATTCAAATCATTGTCATAGAAATTGTTTAATAACCCTGGGCTCGTTTTTCAAGTCAAACAAATTCCAATTTGTAAAACATACTTTCTAGATAAGTCCATAACATTATCAAAGAAGCGATGCACAAAGTTCATATCTTAAAAATATTCAAACCTATGCTCTGATACCGAGTTGATAGGACCCGTCCCAATGTTCTTTGAAAACCAGACCGGTCCTACTTCCGTCTGACAACTCGTGCCCAACAAGAGATATTTCTTTTATTTATAACTTTCCATGAGTTAAAAAATTAACCAACCTAAGTTTCTTCTTGTCGGGTTACCGCCCACGACCCACTACCCCGAAAAGTGATGGACTTGGCTAGTTCAACCATATTTGGTTGTACCCTTTACTATTAGATTTGTCACAATTTTTCTTATCATATTACCATGACAATCCTTTTATGATTCACGTAAACAAATACTCACTCAATAATCCTTCTTATGTACACTTTCATAATTTTTAGCCTTAAACATATTTATCGTTATAACTCTCTTTTAATACCCGAGTATAGTAAGTCAAGACCTTCCCAAATTAAAAGTAATTAATGCCTTGAATATAATCATATACTTTTAATCATAACTTAAGTACATAATACCAACTCCTTCCTTATTTCCATTCCATACTCATATGTTACCATTAACCCTTACTTAACTGTCCAATTTATCCTTACTCAATTTCCCCAATTTACATTGGAACAATATAAATCATGAACATGTATTCATTTAGGTTGTAAGTCCTTAGGTAAACATCTTTTTAACATCCCAAAAATTATTCAACATAAGCTATCATAAAGGTTTATTAATAACAATACTAGCCTTAGACTTAATTCCTAACATTTAACCATAAATCATACTCATCACCTAATTACTAACATTAACCTTCAATTACTCACAAATAACATGACATAAAACTTTGGATATATAGAACTATACTCATATGACATCCAATTAACTTGAACTTTATACCAATGAACTCATAATTTAAAGAGAATAAACTTTCGTGTTGGTCACGACGGTAGAAGCCATCGCACGCGCTGCCACGTTCCGAGAAAAGGTCTCTACATGTGCTTACTATGCTCCTAGAGAAGGTCTCTACGCGTGGTTGCTACACACCTATCAGGGTTACCCCTACCTTTAGTGGGTCAAGCCCGTTTACCTGGTTTTGGGTCGACCCGAACCGACCCCGCGTTGGTGACCCGACCATTTCTCGGCCATTTCAATTCCAAAATAGACGTTCCAATAGTCCATTTTCATCTACTTGATCCTAGGAAGAGCTCTGTGATATTTAAACAGGGAAAAACATAGCTGATATAGTGGTCTGACTGTTGGAATCTTCGGTCATGGCTTCCCTTAGTTGTTTGAAGGCTTCTCCATTGTGTATCTTATATGTTCTTGTCCCAATATGGTCGTAGTATCCTCAGAAGAGTAATAAAAGACATGTTTCCTGAGTTTTCTAAGCCAGAGTGAGAAAAGCCGATAAAGAACTCATAGATTTCTAATCATCTCTCACGGTTCTCACCTAGTTTCCTCTCCTTCTTACTTCTTTTCTTCTCTCTTTTTCTTTTGCTCCTTCTTTCCTTTTCTTCCCCTGGTTCTCTCCCTCATCTCTCTGGTGATTTCCCTTCACGGGTTGGTGGGTTGGTGATTTTCCTTTTTTTCGGCCACCACCACCCGCACCTCCCATGCCAAATACACACACATCAATATATAAGGTGAATAGGTTGGTGAAACATTGAGGGAGGGAAAATGATGAGTGTTTTAGACTTCTCTAGGTTTCTCCTTTAAAATGACAAAAATACCCTTTATGAGAAAATTACCAAAATGCCCCTACTTTATTTAAACTTGAAACAAATTTATCTGAACTCTGTTCTTGGCATACAATCTGTCTACGTATTCAGGATTTCGAGGTCTATATAGCAGTCTGCATGAAACGTTCACAAGAAGACCCGATCAAGATTTATGTCTCACCTAAGATTGCATACCACTTTCTAGGGTTAGTGTAGTGTCATTAAATTCATTTTGTACTTAATGCTAATGCTTTCTTAATTACTTTGGTAGCTTAAGATAACTATTTCATGTTGATTAGAATTTTAGTTGCTTAAGAGAACTAAACATACAAACTATGAAGGAATTGATTTGTGAGGATGAGCTTAAGAGACCCCTTGCATGGGCACTAGACCAAGAATGAAAACATGACAATTGAACTTTGCAACCAAGTTGGAAAACGTTATGGTTAGATGTGGACATTAATGCTTTGACTTGCCTTTAAATCTCACCTCAAAACCTCTTTTATTTACTTTACTTTTTTGCATTACAAGTTATTTTTGTTTACACATCTTTGACTCAAAACCGCCCTTTTTCCGCGGCTTATGTCTTGTACATCTACTTAGTACCTACTTATGAACTATCTAGTTCCTTACTTTGATTCTCGTTGAGTCAAGTCCTTACGAGACTCGACCCTTGCTTGTATCACTATATTACTATTTGATTAGTGTACATGCTAGGATATCATTGTTAAGGATTGTGTGTATTTATTTGTCATACTTTTCTTCTAACAAGTTTTTGTTACTATTTTAGGGCTGTGTTTCTCAACGATGTCCATTACTTTAAGTTACTAAACTCATGTTATACTTTTCTTCTATCCGTAATCAAATTAAATTAAACCAGCTTTTTGTCTGGGTCATACGTAGTTTTAGTTGATGATTTGGACTGTAGCTAATGGAGTCAATTAACCTAGCTAGGGTTCAGCTCTCCCCATCCCATGCTATAGCCACTATGAATAGCTTTTCTTTTCCCTTTCCAAATCTGTCTTGTTTGCAATTTGCAACCGAGTTTCTCTAGTTTATAATTTATAACGTTATTACAAACGTAAATGGCAGTTATAACTTTATAACATAATATAAACTCTTTTCATATTTCCGAAGTTGAATCCATTAATTTTGTAATTTATGAACCCACGTAATTAATCAGATAAGAGTTTGCAAAATTTGACAATAACACTAAATTTCTTTAGAGTATTATTACGAGACACGAATACTAGGATTTGATTAAAAAGAATAATAATTCTGAAACAAATAATTAACTAAAAAAAACAACAACCATTACAATCTCAAGAAGAGAATAAATAGATTTCAGATGGCTTTTTTTTTTCACTGGAATAAATTTCAAATGACTTGTTACGAATACAGTTATTTTAAAGGATAATTAATTTATAGGTCTTTACTAATATATAAATTTATTTAAAAACTTGCAAATATAAAAATTAAACTTATAGATCTTTTGACTAGTCAAATAACTATACAATTTAAAATATACCATAGTTTTTATATAAATTACAGCTAATGCCATCTAATTGTAAACTAATCTAACAACAATCTTGTTGATACCATATCGACCGACAACCCTCTAGGCACAGGGTCCGCCAGGACAGGACGGACGCCGACCGATACCCCGATCGGCACCCCCACAAACGTGGCCCGCCGATTGGCATAGCCTGCAAGCCTGTCATTCGGCACCTGACATGGCACATGCACCAGCTGGCTACAACAGTCACCTGACACCAACTCTGTCACAACCACTCCCTGACGGAGGCAGGTTGAAACTCCAGCTGGCGCCTCCTCTGGATGTCCAAGGTTCGTCAGGCGACTCTCAACCACAAAGCATAACCTGCTCCTAAACAGTAGCTCAACTACCGCAGTTATGGCTACTATAAATACCTTGAAACCCTTCACAAAGGTAAGACCTCAGAGATCCTATTCAGATTACTGTATTTCCTTACCCTTCGGCGTGCAGATACTAACTTAGGCATCAGAGTCCCTTCGGCGAACACCACATCGATGTCAAGTCTTTGCAGGATCTCTGTTGAGCGGCGACGCCCCCAACGGGCCGAAAGCACCACGTAGCTGGTCCTAGATCCCCCAGCGGGTCTCATCAAGTTGGTCCATTTCTAGATCAAACAAATCTAAAAAGTACTTACCAAAATCTATCATGATTTCAACAGGCTAACGGACAGGTCGAAGCCGTAAACAAGCTTATCAAGCACAATCTCAAGGCTCGACTACATGACACCCCAAAAGGCCAGTGGTCCGACCTCCTGTCTGATGTTCTATGGTCCTATAGGACATCCTACCGGACCTCAACTAAGGAAACACCCTTCGCCATGACTTTCGGGACAGAAGCTGTCATCCTAGTGGAAATTGGGGAAACGTCTTATCGGGTACTGTCTTACGATTCACAAGAGAATGAGGAGCTCCTGACGCAAAACCTCAACTTCATCGAGGAAAGTCGCGACCAGGCCAATCTTCGCAATATGGCACACAAAGAGCGAATTGCTCGTTACTACAACTCCCGGGGTCCAAGAACGCAGTTTTCAGGTCGACGACTGGGTCCTCCGCAAGGTCAGCATGGCCACTAAGGAACGCGCTGATGGGAAACTCGAGCCCACATGGGAGGGCCCCTATCTCATTACTCGCATTTGTCGTCCAGGCACTTACGAGCTACAGACTACGAATGGTCGTTCCTTGCACACCCATGGCAAGAGGATCATCTCAAGTTGTTCTATAGTTAAATACTTTACCCATGTATTCTGTTTTCAGATTTTTTGTACTCGATTTGGCTATCTCCAGTCGACCTTGCCTTTCCGGAAAGTGTTCTTTCCTTTGTCTAAATGTTAAGTTTTGTTCTTAAAATTGGGTAGTTATTAGCCCTTGCCGACCGGCACCCAACGTCACCCTGAAAAGCATCTACCTACTCTGCCGACAGGAAGACACTTCCAAACACTTCCAAATTGGGTAGTTCAGTTTTGTCGTCTATCATTGTTATGTTTTGTTCTTAAGTTTGTTCGATACCCACTTGCCCAAACCCTGTGGATCGGCATGCCTAACAGAAACGGTTACAAAAAGTAGCGAACAGACCAACTAACGCCAAGTACTCGCTTATCGGCAGTTATCATTCACAAAATATATATATAAAAATCAAGACAACTTCGCACGGAAGACAACAATTGTATCTCATAATCGGCATTTCATTTCATATAAAACAAAAGAGAGAGTACATATTACACGGGGCACTCCCCAGCTTACAAAAAAAAAACAACACTAGGCCCCTCATACATCCACCACCACCTCCTCGTCCACCGCTTGGGCTTGCCCGGAAGAGGACACCTCGGAACCTTTCTCCCCGCTGGTCGGCCGCTCGCTTTCACCGTTCGGTGGCTGACCCTCCAGCGTAAAAGTCTTCGTCAGGGCTGGGGGCTCATCCAGCCACAGGAAGTTGAGGGGGACCCCCGGATTGAAATACAGCACCCGCTATACGCAATCATCTTCCACTTCGGCAAGCACCAAGTCATGATGATTCGCATACACCGGGTCGGCCATAAAGTCCTCCAGGGTCTTCTACCAGTCGGCGGACAGTAGGACTCGAAGCCTGTCCACCTCCCCCTGTAACTCGCCCACAACCTTCTCTTGCTCATTTAGCTTTAAGGAGAAAGCGTGCACCGTCTCTTCCCGGTCTGCTATTCCCCTCTCGGCTGCCTCAGCCCTGGCGGTCTACCGCTGGAGTTCCTCTTCCAGGTCAGCCATGCCCCTCCGAGCGGCATGGCCCTCTCGCTCCCGAGCACGCAACCGTTCCTCCCACTGCCGTGCCGCGTTCTGCTCAGCCTCCAGCCTCTGCATGTGCCGAGCGGCCTTTTGAAGCGCAACATACGTCTGCCCAAAGCACTGCAGAAGTAACAACACTTGTCAAACAAAAAAGACAAAACAAATGAACATACAAACACATCAAAGAAAAAGGTCGTTCTTACATGAGCTTGCTCGGCCAGCACGGCGGCAAACTGGCCCGGGTGAGAGCTAGTACAGATCTCCTCAATCTCCGCCGGCGTCACCTGCGACCCCAGCACAAAGGCATTGGCCACTGGCGCCAATGACTTGTGAACCTGGTGACTGACCGGAACCCACCCATCCTCGGCCTTGGAGGATGGCACGACTTCACCCATCTCCAGCGGCTCGGTAAAGACGGAAGCGATGCATGGGCCCCTGACTGGCACCCGCTCCTTTGTCGGAGGTGGCATCTCCACCCTAGCCTCCTTGGCCTTCTCCCTCGGTACCTCAGCCGTCTTTAGCCCCGCCTCTCTCTTCCGGTGGCGTTCGGCACTCTCATTCTTCGACACACCCGCCCCCGGGGGAGACTGCCTCTGCCGCACCTCCATTAGCTTCCTACAGCGTTTGCGGGCTTGCTCCAACCCACCGATTACTGGCCGCTTCATGCCGACCACCAGACTCTTCATCTCACCACCCTGCCTTGCTTCAGGCCCGGTCGGCTTCTGAAGCCCGTCTAGTCGGCCACCCGCACTTGACGCTTGGGGAAGCTCCTCTCGACTGGTCCTCTTTGGTTTCAGGGCCACGACCTTCTGGCTGCGTTCCGGCTGGGGAACCACCTCCGGTTCTTTGCCCTTGCCGTCGGTAGCGGGAGCATGCTTTGCTACTGCTTCACTCATTTTCTTCTGGTCAGCTTGCTCGACTTGGGGATGAACTGGGAATCAAAGTGTTAGTCAATCGGCACCCCCACACAACATTACTTAAACTAATACACTTACCAGGAGGGAAGATCAGGCCCACAACAACTAGGTTGGCCTGTAGCTTCAAGACACAGCGGCTGCGCTCTAGGTCGGACAGCTTCTCCTGAACCAGGTTACACGCCTCCCAGTCTTCCGTTGTTACCGTTGCCTTCGACAGACCTGCAAAACACACACAAATAGCATTAGACCCCGTCTCGGTAGACCCAGCTACCAAACGATGGCCACCGGACGACGGAAGGCGGACAACCTCCGAACTGAAAATGGCTGGGAATCCTCGCTCGGACTGCGCTCACATCCCCCTCTCGGCCCTGATACCCAACAAAACTGGTGCCTCCAGCTCTTATGCGAAGTTGGCACGTCATTGATAAACGCACCCCGGGCGGTCTTGAGCAGGTACTCCATCTGGTACCACCCCGGCCCGTAGGTCTGCCTCTTGAAACGGTACAGTGCGCACAACTGTCCCCAGGTCGGCT
The DNA here is from genome assembly GCA_032719365.1 of Prinsepia uniflora. Lineage (NCBI taxonomy): Eukaryota > Viridiplantae > Streptophyta > Magnoliopsida > Rosales > Rosaceae > Prinsepia > Prinsepia uniflora. The sequence goes on from CM064863.1 coordinate 30,033,301, forward strand.
CTAGCAGTCCCTCCAATCGGAAGGCCATGTACAAGCTGACTAGGATGATCCAGCCGTTCGCGTTTAGCTGGCCCATGGCTAAGTTGGCTCTCGACATCATGTCTTGGAACCATGGGTGCAGAGGCAGCCTGACTCTGTGCTAAAAGCAGTCGACGAAAAATAACGTCGACCCTTCTGGAGGATCACTCGGCCTACTGCTACCGGGTGGCAGGGTCATCACTATGTCCACCGGGACGTTGTACAGCTCCCAGAACCTATCTAGGTCGGACTGCCGAACGGTGTTCGCCTCATAATCCACGGCATACTCCATCTTCACCACACAATCGACATCCAACTCCATCGGTGAGCTTGTGTCCATCCCGCTCTCTTCGTCATCCGAGCCGACCACGACGATCGGCGGGGATTAAGGTGGTGTCCTTCTCTCGGTGGCTCGGTCTTCCCCGGATGTGCTACACTCCCCTTGTCGTCGTACCTCCTTCCTCGACAACCTAAGAGCCCTATCTAGGCTATCATTGCTGCTGGACGATGAGGAACTTTCATATGTGGACCCACTAGTGGACATTGAACCACTACACTCGCTCGACACATCGCTTGCCGAGTGAGACGGTGCTTCCCCACCAAAAGTTTGAGGGGACCTAACCCTAGATCCACTAGTTGACTCTGACTCTGACATCTACAAAATTACCAAAAAAAACAGAAACTACGACTAAGCACCTACGCTACCGAACACGTATTTAGAAGAGGTGTCGTGCGGTAGGGAATTTTACATGTTACGTAAAGTCTTGACGGAATTGGTCGCTAGTGAAACTTCTTTCCTATCGGCAGACAAAAATCCAATCGGCACGAGAATTTTCTTCACAAATGCACTGAGTAAAAAGTGAAAAAGTCAAAAACTTCCACCCCCTTTAATAGGCCCCTGGAACTCCTTGAGATACGCGCTTCCGATCTGACGGTCACCAGGCCGATACGGCCACCTCCCAACTACGGATACGTCGTTGTACCGTATACTCCCACCAACATACGTACAACCTCATATACATCACCAAGCTGCATCACTATAGCATGCCGACCGACGTCCATCGCCATTCCCCTCTACGACATGCTTCCTCTCTCCGTCAACAAGCACGCACTGCTACCGACGAGTCCCCGCCATGCCCCCTCGGCCGTCAGTACACGATCGTTCGGTCATCCAGGTGGCAGAACGGCGGGACTCGGAAACGGGGACTCCCTTCACATCGGACATACGGTGCACCTCCTCGATCCATGCCTTGGGGGGCTCCCAGGGGACAAGGCGCACCGCCCTGGTCGGTCGACAGATATCGGCCGTCATCACAAGTCCTCGACCGAGGAAATCCACCTCAGTCAAAGACTTAGGGGACTTATGTTGATACCATATCGACCGACCACCCTCTAGGCACAGGGCCTGCCAAGACAGGACGGGCGCCGACCGATACCTCGATCGGCACCCCCACAAATGTGGCCCGCCGATTAGCATAGCCTGCAAGCCTGTCATTTGGCTCCTGACAGGGCACATGCACCAGATGGCTACAACAGTCACCTGACACCAACTCTGCCACAACCACTCCCTGGCGGAGGCAGGTTGAAACTCCAGCTGGCGCCTCCTCCGGATGTCCAGGGCTCGTCAGGCGACTCTCAGCCACAAAGCATAACCTGCTCCCAAACAGTAGCTCAACTATCGCAGTTATGGTTACTATAAATACCTTGAAACCCTTCACAAAGGTAAGACCTTAGAGACCTTATTCAGATTACTGTATTTCCTTGCCCTTCGGCGTGCAGATACTAACTTAGGCATCGGAGTCCCTTCGGCGGACACCACACCGGTGTCAAGTCTTTGCAGGATCTCTGCTGGGTGGCGACGCACCCAGCGGGCCCAAAGCACCACGTAGCTGGTCCTAGATCCCCCAGCGGGTCTCATCAAGTTGGTCCATTTCCAGATCAAACAAATCTAAAAAGTACTTACCAAAATCTATCATGATTTCAACATTACTTTTTATTTTTATTTTTATTATTATAAGATTATATTGAGGATTATGAAAACATTACTCATATATATATATATATATATATTTCACTTGCTCATTTTAAAAGTAATATGAGTATCTAATCCAACTTAAAATAAGATAATTAAAAGCAACCATTTTTCAAAAATACTTTTAAATTTTAAAATTCTTTATCATCTGATATTAAATAATTTGATTAATTTCGTATAGTTTAGGGTTTAATTCTTGAATACCCTATGTCGTACGATTTTTGACCACCATCTCAAGGCCCCCCTCCCCCCCCCCCCCCCTGGGGGAAAAATATATTTCTATACCCTACCGTTGAACCCCAGACAATACGACATTTATTTTTTATTTTATAGAAAAATTCAATTGTAACTGTATATAAAAAATATATATATATAGTATACATATGTAATATTTATTATATGCATAATATAATAAATGCCTAAGAGGCCAAAAAAATCAAACACTATGGGGCACATGGGGCAAAGAGGACAAAAAAAGATAATGTTATTATTAATTGCTTAAACGAATTCTCAATAACCCACTCATTCTCTTTATTGAGATATAAAAGGGTAAATGTAGAATTTATTAGTTACAAATTCTGTTTAGGGACTTTTGAATAAAAAAAGTTTGAGGCAAGATCTTATTTTGTTTAATATATAAGTATTAAATGTTTTAAATAAAAGTAAAAGTTGTTAATAGTGTAACAATGATTTACTTTATTTTAAATACTTTGTAGTCTAGTAATTTTAGTTATTTTTGCAAATTTAGTTAGGTTCTCAATTCTAAATCCAAACAATTCAATTCAGTTCAAATTCCTATTTCAACAAATTAACTAATCTAATTTAAATTAACATAAAACTCTACGATATATTCACTACAAAGTTTAGTTGTCCGATGGAATTTTTCCTGACAGAGGGAATACCCGACTAATCTCGCTCTTTTCCCCTACTAGAAAGTTCACTACAAAAAAAAAAATTTATCTTGCCCGACGAATCTCGCTTCATTTTCGGGTGATATGGTTGTTGCCCGACAAATCTATCTTAATTCGTCAAGAAAACCTCTAGCCCGACGGCTATTAGCCGACAGTTTGTTAACCGACGAATTTTAATTCTACCCAACGAATTTTATTATTATCCGACGAATTGTATTCGTCGCGTAAAACCTTTTTTCTTACATGCAATGCATACACATCTAAATTTGAATCCGTTTCGAAAGTTTAGATTAATTCAAACTTGAACAGTTGAACATATATCCTTATGGAAAAAAAAATTCTAAAATTTATACCAAGAAGATCCCGAAATATAGACATAAAAAATTGATAAGAACAACGTACTATATTACAAAGATAGCCTGGATGTAACGTCCTTCGTTATCCTCTCAGATCCTAATATTCAACAAATTAGTTAATATTGACATATTGCAAGACAGAAGACAACTTAAATCCTACAAATCATACATCGAAAACCCCATTCAAATACCAAGCAAACTATACCAATCTTTATAAATTAATGAATACACATATAATAATCAGAACTGATTTATAGCGACCATCCTCGAGGGGGTAAGAAGGTGAAAAGATCCATAACGCTTGGCCAAGCCACAGCCTTGAGGGACCTTTTGATAATCACCACTATCCTCCATTTCCATCAACACCTTGTGGAACAGAACGACGTCGCATGGAAGCACCAGAGGACCTCGGCTGTCGTATCCGAATTCGGACTCTGCCTCTTCAAGCAGCATCTTGAACAAAGGATGGTTTGCATATTCGGTTTTCACCACAAACCTTTGCTTTTCGGGTCCCACGTAGACGGAGAAGCAGCCTTCAGGCGCCACCTGGCGCTTGCTTGTTCGCTTTTTCTCGGGAGCTTGAGTTTCAGGCATCCGGAGGTTGATGTGCGGGCAAGACTTGCTCTTAACCGTTAGAGCAGGCGCCATTATTCCCCGTGGCATCTCCGGTGGATTATTGCGGCCGCGGCCTATGGATTTGCATCGCTCCCATGTTTTGGTAATCAAGCCCTTCCTACCTTTTGTTCCCTTCATTGCACCCAATGTTATAGATTGAAAAAAATGAATAAAGAGTAAGGGAAAAATAAAGTTGTGTATGGATGTTGGGTTTAAACACAACACACAACACCACCCTGAATTGTATTATGAAGTTATGAACAAAAACAAGAAAACGAAAACAAAAGGTAGATCCTTAACCGCGGTCGTAGACCAAATAAATCATGACTTTAACCCTTGGAATCATTGTCTTGCTCATACTTTCGGGATGATCACAAACAAATAAATCATGCAAAAATATGGATGAAGCAATAAGATCGAGTCACAAGATGATTGTTGATGAAGAACTGGTGGATGTTTTGGGCATGAGATCGAGGAGGGTTGCTACTTGATTGGAAGGTTGGAGATTAAAGAGAGGAGGAGGAACTAATTAAAGGGGAGAGATGGAGGAGGTGGAATCAGATAAAAGCTGTGAGAAAAACTTGCGTCTTTGATGGGGGTGGACAGGAGGTATATATAAAGCCCACAGCCATCATTCTTTATTCTCAACGTCAAAGAATATACCCACTTGTCAACGCCAAAGACAACTCCATTTCCATTTTTTTTTTGTCTTTTTAATTTGATTTTACTTTAATTTTATTATCCTTGCAATTATGAAATCAATAGGGACTCAAGTTAGAGGTGGGGTGCTTTTCGTTTCTCATTGCCAGCACCTAATCCAAAGATTGAAGAAATTAAAGAAAAATTAACTAATGAAATGGTAGAAATGAAGGGATATCTTTTATTCCAGTAATTTCTCTCATGAAATATTATTTTGGTAATAATAAGGATACAAACACTATTTAATCTCATCTATTCTATATCTCTATTATTATAAAGCCAAGATGCTCAAATGGTTTTACCAAAAAATTCTGACAAAAAATACCCTTTAAATTATTAAATAGTTAAGGATCTATTATTATAAAGCCAAGATGCTCAAAAGGTGTGACGACCCGTCCCAAATTAACGGGATTAATTAAGGATTAATTACGAATTAGCGAGACTAATTGGAGATTAGACGAAGATTAACGGACGTTTGGGCGAAATGACGATTTTGCCCCTAGAAAGGGGCGAATCATTGAATTTTCATTCGGGCGGTCAAATGGACTTTGGCCAATGACTATGACGTAGTTCGTGACGTAGTTCGGTGGAATCAAACCTCAGTTAGTTGAGGTTTGTCACGTGATAAGTTAGTTTGAGTTTCGATTGGCATTCCATGCCAGTGCATGCCACATGTTTCGATGGTTGATCCCGAGGAGGATCAGTATTCTTGTGAATCCGACGGCTTAGAGCCGTAGTGGTACTGGAATTAGGATCCAGTGGATCAGTAGAGACCGTATGACAACTTGAGAGTCGTGACCGCTCGACGGTAGTGTCGTGTAGGTTAGAGGATGTACGGAGTCATACCAGTGTGGTCAGAGGTCAGGGTCGCCCAGTTACGATGACCCTGTACGACTACACTCACGACGGTTGGGAATAGGAACGTGTGATTCCTTTTGGCATGTGTTGCCATGTTTCGATGTGTCGAATCCCGGTGGGATGTCGACTGGCAGTGGATGCGGGAGTAGTTGTGGTGTGACGCGATAGGATGCGATTGCGCACGTAGCGCTTGTGCAGTATTGGACCTGGAGTATGGCCAAGTTCTTGTGGAGGCCAGCGGCTGAGAGCCGTAGAGTTATGAGAGGACGAGATCCTCAGAGTGTAGTGATTGGCTGGTTTGGTACCAGTATTGGGGTATGATGACTCTTCGGAGTCGAGATCGAGGGATCGGTCAGGATGGTAGGGCTGCAGTAGGCAGCCGGGGTTTGTGATAACCCTGGTTAGTGATTGATTGGACAAGTTACCAGGAGTTTGGTACTTTTGATCGGATTCAGAGGTGGACCGATCGTTGGATGTTGTGTGTGGAGTGGTTGGCACCGGCGGTCGACTACCACATGGATTTGGAGTCTCAGTAGCAGAGTGTTTCTGAGTTGGTCTGCACGAGGGTGTGGCAGACACTGCTATCGATGGACGTAGTCGAGTCATATCAAGTTGGATGGACTCAAGTTGCCGTGATGATTGTGACGATAGGATTCGTTAGTCGTGACGATGATACGAGGTGCGTGAGTGACGCACAGTATGAATAGTGATTCTGGATTCGACTCGGTGACGGCTGAGTCCGATCGCAGAATGAGGTGTTGATGTTGTGTACTGGCATACTTGCTATGCTACCCTTGTGAAGGTGGTAGTTGTGAGTGGGACAGAGAGGATCCCGAGTGGCTCAGTGCGAAGTATGGGAGTACTTGGTATGGAGACCAGTTTCCCTAGTGTTGGAGATCTGTTTCCCCAGTGATGGAGACCCGTTTCCTAGTGATGGAGACCAATTTCCTCAGTGATGGAGACCAGTTTCCCCTGTGTTGGAGATCAGTTTCCCCAGTAATGGAGACTAGTTCCCCCGGTGATGCGAGATTGAGTCGCGAGGGTGTACTCAGAAGCATTGAGGTGACACGTGAGATACAGGTACGTATGGATGGCGTAAGTGACGTCTTATGACGTATGGGTCGGTTTGTCAGATTTGGTAGTACGCAGAGTTTTGGCTTCAAATCACGACAGACGTTGCGATCTGTTTAGCCTGCCGACCGAGGTCACTGAGTGTGACTCTTTAGTAGGTGGTGCTGAGTGTCATAGGGTGACATGGGATGAACATGGATGTCACCATCTTGGATTTATCGCTAGGTAGGACGACGAGGAGTGTTGTGACAGCTAGGAGTTCAAGAGGGGGTAAGAACCGAACACCTAGGCTGTGGGTTAGATTTGATTGACTTGACGAGTAGATGGTGTTTAGCGTCACGGGATGTGACGAGTGAGTATCTGAGGTGATGGATTGACGTTCGCTTGGTAACGGACGGTTGGGGTCCGGACCATAGTTGGAGTGCGGACGGTAGTACGTGGTTGGACGTTGCCAGAGAGCAGTCCTTGTGTAGGTCGGGGGCGCCCCGATGTTGTTGTGGTATAAGTGCATCGGAGTGTTATGCACGTTAGATGGTGGGATTGATCACGGTCAATCGGTATGTCGGGTTGAGAGTGCCCGAGCGTACGAGTACGCTGTAGTTTGGATAGAGTCCTAGCTCTGCGTAATTAGCGATCAGATTGGATCCGATAAGCGACAGTTTGGAGACTCGAGGTGAGTCTGGATGACAAGTGGTATCGCTGAGTGATGCGAGATGTGATGCGAGGACTCGAGAACGAGTCGAGATCAGAGTAGCGCAGTGGAGCTGGGAGTTGTCGGCTGGTCACGAAGGCGTGACATATCGTGGTAACGAGTTGATAGGTATCCGATGAGTTCGGATAGGTATAGATTGTTGGGACTCTAAGAAGATTCAGTTTTGGGGAATAAGAAATTGAGAGAGTTGACTCATATGAGCTGTTAGAGTCAGTTTGGACATAGGTCTAAGGATGACCTACGAGTTGGGATTCGTGCCATTGTGATGGTAGGATCTATAGCTTTTGTCTTATCAGATGCTGAGCAGGATGCCAGCTTAGATGTGTTAGCCATTAGTGGGGATGCGTTTTCAACCTGACGACTGTCAGATGGAACGTGTCAGCTTGATATTTCTTACCTGTCTAAGTGAGTGACATGCGAGATAGATGAGTGACGTCGTGTTGTCTCAAGTGAGACATCCGAGCGGACGTGTAGTTCTCGAGAATGAATTGGAGCTTTGGAGGCTCCGATGATGGTACGTACTGAGAACATGTACCAATGAGTACGACATGTGTGTTGGAGGTGTACCGAGGAATACGGAAGGTGTAATAAAAAAAAAAAAGAAGTTGGATTCCACAGTTTGGATTGTGGAATCAGGTCAATTTGAATTTCGAGGACGAAATTCGTTAAGGGGAGAAGATTGTGACGACCCGTCCCAAGTTAACGGGATTAATTAAAGATTAATTATGAATTAGCGAGACTAATCGGAGATTAGATGAGGATTAACGGACGTTTGGGCGAAATGACGATTTTGCCCCTAGAAAGGGTCGAATCATTGACTTTTCATTCGGGCAGTCAAATGGAATTTGGCCAATGACTATGACGTAGTTCGTGACGTCACGAGTTTATATACAGGTGGCACGCTCAATTCCGACATTCGAGGAGGAAGTTATGATGTTCGGAAGTTCTAGGGCATTTTAGTAATTTGGGCTAAAAGTTGACTTTTGGCCCGAGAGGTCCAATGGCCGAGGGCCAAATACCGTTACGTAGATGACGACGATACGAATCCGTAGACAGGCGGCACGTCAAATTCGAACGTTCGACGGTGAAGTTACGGTTCACGGAAGTTCCGGGATACTATTTACGGCGACACGTGTTTCGAGACAAAAAGTGAAGTTTTGTCTTTAGTGGGCCCAGTCACTTTTCAGTGGACCAATGGATGAGTGACAAGTGTCACCCATCCACTGGCCCTTAGCTTTCATTCATGCACTTCCCACCTTCATCGATCATTCATTTTCTTTGTTTCCAAACAAATCCAAACCGTGTAAACCTTCACCCAAATCTAACCCAACCCTATCTGATCATGACTGAGAGGACCAGAGAGTGAGGAGAGGATGTGTGGATGCTGGTGGCCGGCCAAGGGCACGCCACCGTGGACGGTGGAGCCATGAACCGAGAGGATTTCACGGTTAGGCCCAATTTCCATTTTAATTCTATTTGTGCATTATGGGCTGTTTTGGGTGATTAGGAATTGGTTTTTATGTTGTTAGGAAGTTATTAAGGAGGTTTTGGGTGGTGGTTTGGGCTGAGCAGCCGTGAGGGTGGCTGGTAAAACATTGAACCGTTTGGTTCAAAATCAAATCATAGGATTTAAACGTTTTCGGCTGCGTTTAAGGATTGAAATGGATAGAAAACATAAAAATAGGAAGAAAGGAATCAAAAAGGAAGAAGTAGGATGAAAAATGGGGTGTCTAGGGACGTGAACCGGTCACGCAGGTCCAGTTGGACATGCCAAACCAGGTGAACCGGCCATCTGAACTGGCTGGAGCTTGAAGATGATGAATAGTGTTTTGAGCCTTCTTGGGGAGCGTGAGGGCGCGTGGACCATTATTTGGGGAAGTGTTCAACACGAAAAAATCTTCTATTCGATGTAACGAAGATTCTGGGACTGGTCTCGCGTCAATTGGACATCGTTTCGATAGGTTTCGGGCTGTCAGAAGATTTTGGTTAGCGTTTAAAAATAGTTAGAAATTCCGAAAAATTACGGGGCTTTAGTGAGGGGTTATATAAGTAGTTAGTAACCCTCTAAATTAATTTGGACAGGTTCGGGAATCCCAGAGGTGACGATTGACCAGGGAGACGATTATGGCACGCGTATCGAGGCGCGGCTTCGGACGTCTGTGAGTGGACCTTCTCTCGAAATTGATGCATGCATAAATGTTTTATAATTGTTTTAGAATATATTTTGTGATGCCATGAGTGCATTTGTTTGTGGTAGCCTAGGATGTACGTATTTGCATGTATTTCGAGATTTCCAGTTTTATACGATGCATATACGTTCTAGGTTTTTAAGGAGTGTTTAATAAATGAATTTCGGATTTAGAAACATGAACTCGGGCATGTGACCCAATTGATTTATAAACTCTCGGACTTGGAGTCCATTTGATTTGACAAGGAATCAGACCTAGGGTCTATTTGAGCCATATGATCGGACCGAGGGTCCATTTGGTTTATGATTCGGGTTTATCGGGCTTGATGCCCCGTTGATTTATGATATCGGGCCTGAGACCCATTTGGTTGAGACATCGGGCTTAAGGCCCTGTTGGTTGTGAAACCGGACATGAAGTCCCATTGAGTCATGTTTCGGGCTTAGGGCCCAGTTGGTTGTGATATCGGGCTTGAGTCTTTCAGTTTGTGAAATGAGTATTCGGGCATGAGACCCTGTTGAACTGTGGATTTAGGCCGAGGCCTGTGAAATGGATTTGAATCGGATTCGAGAAATCCTGTTGAAATGAATCGGGTTTGAGACCCAATTGAAAAGTGATTTGAGAAAGAAAGAAAAGAGTATTTGAAAATGTGATTGAACCCTCCATGATTTATATGGTCTCCTCCAGCGTCGACCTGGAGAGTCACGATTCACAGACCAGAGTGGGTATCCCCATAGGGATCCCGTTCCAGGAGTGGTGGTTACTTATGTTGTGGTCCCGGACCAGATTCCGGTGAGATGAGTGGACTAGATCCAGAGAGAGAGCTCAGACTAGATCCAGAGATTGAGCCTCCCAGATGGAGATTCCTGGGAGAAGATTCGGAGTGAGACCCCGGGTAGTGTGCACACTACTATAGATATGATATCGTGACATTTATCGGGGATGTGTTCCCTAGGGGTTGTGTGCCCCGAGTTGGCATCTTCTCGGAAGTGCCGCGGATGGGTTATACGTATGTGGATACGTATGAGGTTTTATGGAAAAGTTATTTGGGGCTGCGACCCCGTATACGAGATTTGAGGGCGGAGCCCTTATGTTTTATGACTTAGAAAGTGATTTGGGACGGAGACCCCGTATTCGATGTTTTAGAAATGATTTGGGGGCGGAGACCCCGTACTTGATGTGATTTGGGCTGAGTCCCTATTGATTTGACCTACGGGTTTTTTATTGTGATTTCGGGTCGAGGAACCAAATGGATTTATGGTTCATGACGGTTTATGGGAACCGGCATGAACCTTTGAAAGGTGTTTGTGGGTCATGACGGTTTATGGGAACCGGGCATGAACCCTTGAATGATTTCAAAAATATGTTTGATGAATTGATTGATTTTATGAATGTTTTACTAAACGGTTTTTGGAATGCATGCGTATGTATTTATGAAGGGCATAAAATATCTTCTTATGAAAATGTTTTTAAATGAAAAGTTTAAATTGTCCACTCACAGTTTTCGTGTTTTAATGCCCTTCAGGTTGATCGCGGATGCGGGCTGTAGCAGAGACGAGACATCACTCCCCTCCTCCTACGATCCTGATGCACTCTGATAGCCCCGGTGATGGCAGAGAAGGAATTTTCCTTGGTCTGACACGTGGTGTCAGACGGGATCAGGCGGGTCCCACGTTAATCCCGGGGGATTTGAGACCGGTCCTGACAAAAGGCTTCACCAAAAAATTCTAACAAAAATACCCTTTAAATTATTAAATAGTTAAGGATAAAATAGTAAAATTAAATATCAAATTCATAATTTAAAAAAATAATAAAGGTTAATGGATGGAGTGGGGGTAAAAAAATAAAATAAAATAAAGGATGGTGGGCTAAGGTAGTTAATTACTCTTCTTATTTTTATTTTAAAAATTAAAAAACTAATATTATTTATCTTTTTTTAATTTTTTTTAACAAAACTAAAAAATTAACTAGCACTTGTATTAGCGGGTGCCAGGAGTCTAGTATATATACAGCCAATTCTTCAAAATGGTTAAATTTTCAAAAATACCTAAAATGTCCTTATTTAAAATTTTATTCAAAGAACAAAACATTCATTAAATAAGGGTAAATTAGTAATACATTAAATTTAATTCCAAAACTAGCCTTATTAAATACAAAACTATCAAGCATAGAAAAAAAATTAATCAAGGATATAATAGTCAAAATCTGGCAAATCTTTTAATTGGCTCGGATAACTACCACAAACCACGAACCTACGGTAGTTTTGAAATTCTTCTTGACGACCACAACCGATTCTTATTGCGAGAACAGAGACGGAGAGGGAGTGAGGTTGAGGGAGGGAGAAAGGGTCAGGCTGCGAGGTTGAGTGAGGGGTCGGACGATTCGCAGCGAGAGGTGTCAGACGCGTGCAAGGGCGGGCATGCAGGAGTGTTTGATTTTCATTCCTTCTTCTTCTCCGTCTACTTCGGTTAAAAGTTCGCCGCTTTCATATTTCCTGTTCCTAATTTCTCTATGTTTAGGAAATGTGATAATTTTTTTGAATTCCAGCAATTGGTTTTTATATTTAAGCTTAATATAGCACGTGGGTAATTCGAGTTTCTGTGTTTTCGTGATGGGTTTTGGATATTAAATTGTTGTGTTTGATTTTCATTCCTTGCTTTCCATCTTTCTTGAATTTCTCTTGAGGGTTCTTGAGAATGAGGATGCAAAAAAGAAACGATCTTCATTGTGGGTTTCTTTATCTGAGCATTATTGAGAATTTTTTCATTTGATCTAGCTTTCTTTGACGGTCACATGGGTTTAAGTGGCACAATCCTAAATTTCTCTGTTGTTTATTGCTCTTCAATGTTAGAAAGCTTGGATATTTATTTTGGGGCTTTCATTCCATCTGAATTGTGTGCTTTTATTCCATCTGAATTGTAGAATAATCTAATAAGGATCTTTTAAGATCAATCTATTACATATTGTTCGTTTACTCTAATGCCAATGGCATGTATTTATTGATTAGAGGAAGTAGGTTATGAAGGTACCAGTTCTGGAATTTCATCTAATTTCCATCACCGTGTTGGACAATTTACTATTATGCGTTTAACCCATATTAGACAGTTGGCACGTTCGAATAGAACAGACATATCTGGTGGAATCAACTTCCGATCTAATTCCCAATGTGAGATAATTTATGTATATTATTACATATTCTAGGTGTTCACATACGAAAATTTATGTCTATTAATTGATTTTATTCATCTATCTTTTCCAATGGGGTATTAAAATAAGCTATTCAATATTAATAATTCAACCATGTGCCAATGACAACGCTTTTCGATTAACAGCAGAACTGCAGGAAGAAGAAACAAGTTCTAGAGAGCGATTGATGCCCGAAAATCTCGGTCAGCATCCATCTGCAATACGTTTAACCCATATAAGACAGTGGGCACGTTTAAATCAGACTGAAATGCGTGATCGAATTAACCTCATTTTTGCCCCACAAGGTACGCCTTTCCAAAATTAGTTTTCACTCAATTCATACAAAATATACATATCATTATTTTGTAATGTATTATTTACGTACCTATATGTGTATTTTGGTAAACAAAACTCAGAAATTCCCCAACAAACCTAATCCAATTGAAGACTGCTGAGACTGCTGGGCTCCCAGTTGAACTAACAAGGAAGCAATTTCCAGTGAAATTAAGTTTCTCTCTTACTATAAACAAATCTCAAGGTCAAACCATACCAAACGTAGGGATTCATCTTCCAGCCCATGTTTTTAGTCATGGCCAATTATATGTTGTTTTATCGAGAGGGGTCTCAAAGTCCTCAACAAAAATTTTGGTCTAAAAAGGCTCTGTACTTGGTGAAGAAGGTTCGTTCACTAAAAATGTCGTCTATAAAGAGGTTCTTCTTCTTGCCACCAGCATTGTTGATTCGCACCAGGTAACAACTTCATTTTATTTCATACATATTATTTTTGTGCTCATTACGAACATGGGTAACCTTTATTTGTTCATGATTGCAACTGTTTGATATAGCTAAACAATGTGTAAAACTATTGTACTATTGAATCCTATTATTATATGACACATTTAACACTTAATTTATGTTTATATTTCAGAGTCTCAATGGAGCGTCTACCTCTGATTCAACACTTTGCTCACATGTCCCATGCCTGTAAATATTTGTTTTACATAATTTAGTCTGCCTATGACATTTCATTATGTTCAATTCATCAATTAAGATTTAGCGCACTCTTTGCCAAAATAGGTCATTATATCCCTTCGTTTCTGAAACATCCACGGGTCAAGATTAGCTTGCACCCTTTTTTTAATCAAAAAATAAGCGGCTCCTACTATTTGATTTTTGTACCAATTTCCTTTTAGGATATCATGTCGAGAGATTTGTATGAAAATAATGCAAATAGGAAGTGGGTATTAGGTATTTTTTTGTTTACATAATAAGTATACTAGCCTCACTGCAGGCGGCTCCGTGCCCGCGCGAGGCAGAGCGCGCTATTTTTCGTTACCCGAGATTACGTTATTTCCTATTTATAATTCTCAAATTTAAAAATGACTAAATTATATAATAAAATTGGATAATGTATAAACGAAATTTACATAACAAATATGCTTAGTTAGGGAGATTTTGAATTTTCCTTTACATCAAAAATAAAAATTCCAAATATTTACCTAGGCATATTTGTTATGTAAATTTTGTTTGTACATGATCCAATTTTATTATATAGTTTAGTCATTTTTACACTTGAGAATTGTAAATAGAAAATAACGCAATCTTGGGCAACGAAAAATGGCGCGCGGAGCTCGCCGAAGAGCCTCGCACGAGCGCGGAGTCGCCCGCAATGAGGCTAGTTTTTTTATAAAGAAAATTATATTTTAGCATTATAATTTACACTAAATTTCAGAGTTATACATGACATTTCAAATTTGGCATTTACTTATTCTGAATTTCTAAAAATGTAACAATTTGATTCTACCGTTAACTATTCCGTTAAATAGACTAACCTGACACATATAAGACCCACCATTTAATAATTTTTTTTTTTTACTTTTTTCTCTTTTTTCTCCATCTGTGCTTCTTCTTCCTCCATATCTCATTCTTTCTCCATATCCAAGACAGCCATGGTCACGTCGATCATATTTTAGACAACAAATGTACCTATTACCTAATGCCTGTTCCTATACGATTTTGAGTGCAAGTTTATGGTTGGAGACGAAGGAAACACGGGAGGCTAAGATTGGGCGATAACAATAAAAGTAGTAAAATGGTGCCTCACAAGGTTCGTCTTTTAACCATGGAGGATATTGTTCAGATATTATTTCATCATTTGTAGTTCATTCTATCTTCTTTATGCTTTAAAAATCTTGCAATACATTTGATAATCTCAATTTCTTCCAATATTTGATATGAATTTTTTGTTCATTCATAATGTAGGTTTCTTGTGGAGGCATTCACTCAGTACCATTAACACGCAATGGGCGTATGTTTTCGGTAAGAACATCTGATTATATGAAAATGCTCTGTGAGCTTATAATTTTAGGCCACCATTTGATATTCATTATGGATAAAGCTTTAATTACGATGTGGCTTTATGTTTGCATTTGTGGTTTGGTCGATTGAGGTAACCATGGTGGTCTTGGATATAGAGAAAGAAGAAGGAAAATGAAGGAAGAAGAGGCACAAATGGAGAAAGAAGAAGAGAAGGAAAAAAAGAGAAAAAAGAGAAAAAAAAATTATATTAAATGGTGGGTTCTACATGCACTGTGTTAGCACTTAAAAAAATATTTAATGAAATAGTTAACGGTGGAGTTAAATTGTTAGATTTTTAGAAGTTCAGGGTACGTAAATGCAAGATTTGAAAAGTCCAGTATAACTCTGAAACTTAACGTAAAATATAGAATATTAAAGTGTAATTTGCTTTTTTTATAATTTTATTTCTAATTATATATGACACATGACATGACAATTCATGGTATTTCTTTTAATTATCCATCTCATATAAAAACTAAATCAGAATTAAACATAAATAAATTACAGCAAGTACAGAGACATTCCACAACAAAGCATATTGGGGGTAAGAGGGACTATGATAAAATGTTATATTTTTATTATTTTTTTAATTTTGGATAGGTCAATAATATTAAGAAAGGAAAACCCCCAAGAGAAAAACACAAGAAGAGAAAATAAAGGGGTATGCCAATAGCGAGGTCACTCCAATCTTAAAGAGGAACAAAGCCAAAGAGGCTAAAACACGTCACCTACAAAATGCCGCCAAGCAAACTGAAAAGTGTAGAAAAGCAAACCAACAAAGAAGAACAATAACCTCAAAAAGATGAACAAAAGCTAAAGTTAACAGAAACTACCAAGAAAAGCTACCGGCCCAGAGCACAAAAATTAAATGATCCAGAAGGCAGCACCTACATCACCAGTAAAGGAACATAGGAAATTAATAGAGCACAACTGTCTTCGGATCCTGGAGACCACCGAACAGAAAATAAAGGAGGAGGAGCATAGATGAGGACAACAAAAAATCATGGAATTGCGCTATTTACATAAATAATAGACAATGGTAGCAAGAGCCAGCTTAAGGACCACTTTCCTTAATTAATTTCCTCGCCAAGTGACCGAAGACAGGGAGAAGAAAGAAGGCCAAGTGGGAGAGAGCGAAGGAACACCACACTTGAAAAACTCTTCCTCTACACGCTCTCATTGAAAACACAATCAAAGAAGAGAAGGCAATGAGAATCTACCTCATTTTAGCACAAACCATAAACATTAGACTGATGGTTAGAGAAGCGACCAATACGGGAAAGGGTAGCAAGTTTAGAGTTAATGGCTAGCCAAAGGATGAAGCTAGCATAGGGAATAACATTCCTGTGCCAAATCAACCCTTCCCAACAAACCATGACCGGAGAAGGAGAAAAGTGATTCCCAAAAGAGAAGGAATAATGACAGGACCCGCTCCTAAATTACCTTGGTAACAGCGTTTGATCTTGCTTCCATCTGACGAGCAATCCAAAATAATGAATTTTCCCTAAACACTTGTCAGACAAGGGATACTCGTACCTTCTTCAGTACATACCTTCGTCTCTCGAACAACCTCAAATTCCATGCAACGGCCCTGGAGGGTTACTAAAACCATAAAAACGTGTGAGTGAAAAAAATAAATATTTAAAAGCATAATTTGAACACATAAGTAATTTACCCTATGTTTTCTAAAACTATGCATGAATATGCAAACTATAACAAACGAATAAACGAATTATAGTTAGAAAGTCACATAAGTAAAATTATCCGTAAATTAGCCAATATCAGGAAATCAAATCAAAACAAAAAGATATCAAATCACCACAGCAATAAACACACATAACCAACCCATCCCCGATGTCTGAATATCAATCATAATCAACCACACTTCCAGTAGGCCGGCCATTCGGGAAATAGAGCCCAGCTCGACGTTCGAGTAAAAAATGACTCATGAAACAGAGTTTAGCTCGATGTCTGAGTCAACATCACAATACCAATCTCAGAAAACAGAGCTCAACTCGACGTTTGAGACTAACCACATAACCCGCTTAGCGACACATTATCTAAGTGCTAACCAGAAATCTAAGGAGGGTTTTCCAAAAACAAAATAGTTCACAAATATCGAGAAAATATACGTTTTATAACACACATCAATTTCATAAACCAAATTCACATTTCAGAATCAAGGCCGAAGCCCAAAACACAATCCCGAAAATATCTCCTAAAATGTGCACTTAAATAATTCCAGTAAAATCATAAAAGAAATTCAAAATTCATAATCAAACCATCATCACCTAAATCAAGTAAAAATACTTAAAATATGCATGCATAAGAAGTTATAAAAGAAAGGTTCATTCACACACCATCCACACAGTTGAATTCCAACTTACACGCTCTTCTGTAAATACAGGGACCTTTATTGTCTATCATAAATCACTTCTAAACTCACTAACGTCACAAAGAAACTTAAATTTTAATTCCTTAATTTTTTAGGATATTAAATGAATTTAAAACAACTCATAAACTTTTGGACAGTCAAAACTGCCCTAAGACGATGTTCATTCGTCTTAAAAACTATACCATTTGGGCTCGTAATATCGAAAACATCAAAATTTGTGTTGACTGCACCTCTAGATGACGTGGCATGCGCCCCCATAAGCCACCTCACCTCTCTGTGCTTGGGCTTCATGCGGGCTGCTGGTGCAGTTGCAATCTCGCTCGTCGTCTACCTCCAGCAGGTCTGCAACTCAGGTAGCTGGGCCCGGCTACCTGACTTGACACAAACTCGACCATTTTCAATCATTTCTTATATTTCAAAGGACTAGTTCATCTAATGGATTCCAGTAGAAGATCTATGAACTAAAACCAAGAAAACTTACCTCAATAACATGGTTTGATTTACTGATCTTTCGACCATTATTCAAGGTCCATTTTTGGGGCTTTCCTGCATCCAACCTTCATCCTTCCTGGCTTCAGATGACCCTCCTAGAAACTTTGGTTTAGATGTTAGAAGGCTTTAAATGCTGTGATGAACCACGGTTGAACTTTGAGTTTCATAGGTTATGGAGTTGTCTTTTTTTTTTTTTTTCCTTCTTCTTCTTCTTCTTCTTCTTCTTCTTCTTCTTCTTCTTCTTCTTCTTCTTCTTCTTCTTCTTCTTCTTCTTCTTCTTCTTCTTCTTCTTCTTCTTCCGTTTTCTCTATTTCTTTTTCCTTTCTTGCTCTTATGCCTTTCATTTCTACCTTGTTTCTCATTTTCCTTCTTTTAGGCCACCACCCGCCGAACACCATACTTGCACGCGCGCGCGGGCACATACACACACACACACACACACACACACACACACACACACACACACACACACACACACACACACACACACACACACACACACACACACACACACACACACACACACACACACACACATATACATCTATATATGATAGGATAAGTCAGTGGAAGCAAACATGATAAGGGAGGGAATTGCAAGAAGGTTCTAGACTATGCTAGATCCCTTTTGAAAAATTACCAAAATGTCTATAGTCACTTTTGACCTATATTGAACACATTCGATCTCCAATTTCGACGTGCTGCCTATCTACGGACCGAGAACACTGGGACCTATGAAAGATACCCCTAAAATTTCTACAATGTACTCGAAACAAAAAGTCAACTTTTAACCTTCAGGGGAAAAATAATCAATTCTCCTTTTATTTTCTTGAATTTCCTTTTTCAGAATTTCCAGGCCGTCAAAATTTACCCCCCTTAAAAGAAATTCATCCTCGATATTTTAAACAAGTAGATATGGATACTGTGTTCGCATTAGCACCATGACTCACACGTGGCCTCCTTTACGTGATGATAATTGATTCCTCTATAACACATTTGTCAAGGAACGAGTTTTTCGGCACAACAACTTACCTTATAGGTCTAAAATCTGTACAGGTTGCTCCACATACCTTACATTTTCTTGAATCTCAATCGGTTACTATTTCAACACATATAACACACCATTTAAGAAATTTTCGATTATCAAATACCAATTTGTAGGCTACTGGGCCTATCTTCTCAATAATCTCATATGGCCCAATATAGCGAGGACTCAATATCCCGCTTTACCAAACCGTATAATACTTTCATCACGTCTTGCATATGTTTGAATAGTCCTCTCAAACTGACCCTTCATCTGAGGAAAAAAATAATGTTAAAATGCTGTGAACTCTATCAGAACCCCGATGTAATCCTCGGATCTCAATCAATCATAATTGACTCCGGAATTTTGTGGTCTACTAACCTAAAAAATAAACCTTATCACATACTATTCCATGCAAAAATATACTTTTAGCGATTATACACAATCAAATTTCAAGTCATGCAAATCATATACCATGGGACCACAACAATTATACAAAACTTTTAAACAATAAGTGGCCTACATTTTTTAGAATTCACACCTATCAACTTATACAAAATCACCTAGACATAGATATCAGTAAACCATACCCAAATTAATACCCAATCAACCAACCAATCAGTACTCATGATTTAGAGCATTCATCAGGGACAAAAATTAGTACTAAAATGCAACTTCGTTCACACGAGTGGCTTCGAGATCCCGTGTAATCTAACTAAATCACATAAGAACCTTGGGAGACTGCACTAGACATCGTCCGGGCCATGTTCAAGAATTGCATTCACGCACCATCTGAACATGTCTAAAATCTCATTACATCCCTCCAGGCATGTCCTCTTCCAGCTAAGCATAACTAATCATCTACTCAAGCACTAATTACGATGAAAAACAACACTACACATAAGATAGTACCCCAAAAATCATCCGTTTGGGAAAACATATTACCATAATAGTGGACACAATCCATGGATTAAATCATGCATCACAAACTTTTGACTCACATTCCCAGTCAAGACATTGCCAAATCGGGATTGAACTCAAGTACCATTTCCAAAAAGTACCATAATAACCATTTCCAAGATCACGCAAAACTTAGTTAACACTAATACTTGGCTTAACACCAAGATATAATATAACCAAAACCTGGGCCTATGACAATAACCTGAGTTCCTTCCGAGCTCTTATTCAATTCCGACTTCTTTCAAATCTCAGTCTAATATCTTGACTTATGTCAGAGTCCTAAATCGGTATCCAAATCCATGTCACCAGTGACATGTCTAACCATCAGGTAAAATGGTTGTCATTCACACCTTATCTAATAGAAGGCCTTCTTGTTACTTCAACTCTTTAATTATGCATTCTAATGCATCCTAATCAAGGGACTTGATTATCCATCTACGACCACCCAAACCTTATCATAACTTCTCCAGATCCATTGAAGTCGAAATGAAAATTCATTATCAAGTGAATATCAATCATATTCATGAATTGGAAGCAACTGCCAAGTTTCATATAGCTTCCATGGCCCAGTCCTTTGTCTTCTGGCATATCACGGTATCTATCCATAAACTCCGCCATTTATCGATTCATGCCAACTTACCAATAATGGTTACTTTAGGATGCATCGTATAGGTTGAGACATAAGATACATAGACTATCTATTTAGGTACCAACCACTACAATAACTTTCTTTGGATAATCCTTGATAGTATACTAATAGTTCTTAACCAATTCTACTTACCTTTGTTGTCTCAGGTTTAGGGCCTTTAGGTGAAGAAATACTTTAAACTCTTATGATCCGTAAATGTCATGTATTTCTCTCCATAAAAATAGTGTCTTCAGATTTATAATTCGTGTACCACTGATGCTAGCTCTTAGTCATTCGCGGGTAGTTTAACTCATGAAATTCAATTGCCTGAATGTATAAACATTAACCTTCCTATGATGCATTAATACACCTCTTAAGTCTTGTAATGATGCATCACTATAAATCTATAAAATCTCCATTACCATCAAGAAGGGTCAATACCGGAGCGAATATCAACCATCTCTTTAGTTCCTAAAAACTCCGCTTGATGTTCTCTTTCCAAATGAACTTCACTTCCTTCCTAGTTAAACAAATCAATGGAGCTGCAATTGTAAAGGACCTTTTTATAGACCATCTGTAATGTCCTTCTAATCTCAAAAACTGCTAAACGTCCGTCGCTGTCTTTGATTAACCCAATTAGCTACTAGCTTTGTTTCACGAGGGTTCACACTCATTCCATTAGCTAACTTTACATGTCCCCAAAAAAGCAATGCTAATTAGCCAACCTAACATTGGCGAAACTTTCATACAACTGATTCCATTTTAAGGTGTTTACCATTACCACAAATCAGTCGAAATACCTTATTTATTGAATGAATCCATGAATGTTACGGGGCATTGATCAATCCAAATGACATTATTAAGAACTCATAATAACCATATCTCGTCTGGAAGACTATTTTCAGAATATCATCGTATTTTATTCTTCACTTATGATATTTGGATCTCAATTCAATTTTCGAAAAGTGCCTTGTCCCTCTCAACTGCTCAAACAGATCATTTATCAAAGGCAGCGGGTATTTATTCCATACCGTCACCTTATTGACTTGCATGTAACAAATACACAATCTCAAACTTACATGTCTAACAACTAGAATTACTAGTCCCACAACACTGCCTCATGTTCCATCCCAAACTCTCATTCAATATTTGGGTTATAAAATGTACTTTCACCTTCCGGCTCCTTTTTGAGCCTTAGTCCTTACTCTCGACTCTTTCCGAGCCTTATTAGAGTCCTAATTGGATAGTCATAATCAATGCTATTACTAGTATGCTTAAGTGTCAAACTAAACATCACTATATGGAGGTCTTTCATCATCCTAAACCTCAAACACTCACGCTAACCGAGAAAATGATTTATCTTTCACATCCGGGTCCAACGTGAACACAATTACTATGGATTTTTCTTCTTGACTCACTTACTATTCAGACCCACACAAATTTTTCCATATCGGGGTGTAACATTCGTAATTTGAACTTATAATCCACAACCATTTCCAGCCCAATAACTATCATGAGATCATATACACATCTCATTATCAGGCTATGCACGAGGCTCACTTCTCAGAGGCATGACATTAGCAAGCACAACTCAAAAAATTTGCTTTGATACCAAGTTGAAATGACCCGCTCTTAAATTACCGAGAAAATTGTGCCCAGTCCTGCTCTCGTCTGACGAGCAATCCAAAATATGGATTTTTCCTTATAGACTCGTAAGACAAGGGATACTCGTACCTTCTTCAGTTCATGCCTCCATTTCTCGAATAGTCTCGAATTTCGTGCAACAACCCTGGAGGTTTACCAAAACCATGAAAATACGTGAGTGGATAAAATAAATATTTAAAAACATGGTTAAAAAACATAAGTAATTTACCCTCCATTTTGTAAAACTATGCATGCAGATGCAAACAAAAAAAACAAATAATTGAATTTTAGTTAGAAAGATGCATAAGCACAATTATTCGTAAATCAGAAAATATCAAGAAATAAAATCAATACGAAAAGATATCAAATCATCGCAGCAACAAACACATATAACCAACCCATTCTCGATGCCTGAATATCAGTCGTAATCAACCGCATTACCAATAGGCCGACCACTTGGGAAACAGAGCCTAACTCGACGTTCGAGTGAAAACAGACTTAAAAAATAGAGTCCAGTACGACATCTAAGTCAACATCATAATATCAGTCTTAGGAAATAGAGTCCAACTCGACGTCTAAGACTAACCTAATAACCTGCTATGGGATACAACATCTGAGCGCCCACCAGTAATCCAAGAAGGGTTTTCCACAAACACAATAGTTCACATATATCGAAAAAATATAATTTTTATACCACATATCAATTTCTTAAACCAAATTCATGTTTAAGAATCTAAGCCCAAAACACAATCCAAAAAATATCTCGTAAAATGTGCCCTTAAATAATTCCTGTAAAATAAAAAAAAAATCATTCAAAATTCATAATCAAACCATCATCACGTAAATCGTATAAATAAGTAAATAAAATCCTTAAATATGCATGCATAAGAAGTTATAAAAGAAAAGTCCACTTACACACCATCCATGTTGTCGAATTCCGAGTTGCACACTCTTTCATAAATTTCGGGACCTTTACTGCCTATCATAAATCACTTTTATGGTCACTAACATCCCAAATAAACTTACATTTTAATACCTTAATTTTTTGGGACCTTCACGATATTCAATACTCCTTTGTTGAGGGGACAATAAAGACTTGTTGACTCTTAGGAGAAATCGAAGGAACAGATAGTCACAAATTTTTGACCTAAGGCGTGTTTGTATTGCCCCTCCTTACCTTGAAAGTCAACTTGAACCAGATTTTGTACTTGGTGTTTTCCATACCCTTTTGTTCGACGATTGGATTAGAATAACCCCTTAGTTGAGTAAGTTGCACGAGGAACCCGAAGGATTACTGTTTGAACTGCGTTCTTATTATCCTGATAACTAAGCATTATTCAAACTTACTCATCCCTAATCTGTCAGGACCCGTCCCAAATCCCCGGGGATTAACGTGGGACGCGCCTGATCCTATCTGACACAAAGTGTCAAACTAGGGAAAATTCCGTCTCTAGCCCTCACCGGGGCTTCCAGAGTACGCCAGGATCGTAGGAGGAGGAGTGTCATGTCTCGATCTCTGCTACAGCCCGCATCCGCGATCAACCTGAAAGGCATTAAAACATCAAAAGTCGTGAGTGGACAAAATAATATTTTAATAAAAAAATTTCACAAAAAGGCATTTATACCCTTCACTAAAAGCATATGCATGCATTCAAAAACCATTTATCAAACGTTCATAAAACCTTTTGAAAACATTCTCAAAACCTTTCAAGGGTTCAAGCCCGATCCCCATAAACCGTCATGACCCAAAAATCCATTTATGAGTCCCCGACCCGAAATCACAAAAACCCGTAAATCCGTACATGTGGGAACTCATCCCAAATCAAACACAAGTGGGACTCTGCCCAAATCCAGTAAACGTTAAAACATCGAATACGGGGTCTCCGCCCCAAACCATTTTCAAAATATCAAATACGGGGTCTCTGCCCCAAATCCCTTTCTAAAACATGGAACACAGGGTCTCCGCCTCCAAATCACTGTTAGTAAATCTCATACGTATGCATACGTATAACCCATCTGCGACACTTCTGAGAAGATGCCAACTCGGGGCACATAGCCCCTAGGGAACACATCCCCAATAGATGTCACGATTTATCATAACTATACTAGTGTGCATGCTACTCGAGGTCTCACTCCGAGTTTTCCCCAGGAATTCTCCATCTGGGAGGCTCTATCTTTGGATCTAGTCCGAGCTCTATCTCCGGATCTAGTATGAACATCTCTCCGGAATCTGGTCCGGGACCACATCATAACTTCCACTCCTGGAATGGGATCCTTATGGGGATACCCATTCTGGTATGTGGATCGTGACTCTCTAGGTCGACGTTTGAAGGAGACCATATAAATCATATGGAGGGTTTCATACATTTTCAAATACTTTCTTTCTTAAATGATATTTCAACTTGGTCTCATACCCGATTCATCTCAACAGGATTCCTCGAATCCGATTCAATTCATTTTCACAGGCCTCGGCCTAAATCCACAGTTCAACAGGGTCTCATACCCGAATTCTCATTTCATAAACCGAACTGGGACTCAAGCCCAATGTTACAATCAACAGGGCCTCAAGCCCGATACCACGACTAACTGGGCCCTAAGCTCGAAACCATATACCAACGGGGCCTCAAGCCCGATACTACCATCAAAGGGGCCTCAAGCCCGATATTACAACCAACTGGGCATCAAGCCCGAATTCATAAATCAACGGGGCCCTCCGCTCAATCGTATAACTCAAATGGACCCTCGGTACGATTCCTCGTCAAATCAAATGGACTTCAAGTCAGAGAGTTTGTAAATCAAATGGGTCTTGTGCCTGATTTCATATTTCCAAATCTAAAACCAATTCATTAAGTCATCATTGAAAACCTAGCACGTACAAGCATCACATAAAATCGTAAATCTTGAAATACGTGCAAATACGTAAATCCTAGGTTATCACAAACAAATGCACTCATGGCATCACAAAACATATATTAAAACACTTATAAAACATTTATGCATGCATCAAGTTCGAAAGAAAGATCCACTCACAGACCGTCCGAAGTCACGCCTCGATACGCGTGCCATACGCCTCTCCCGGGCCAATCGTCGCCCCCGAGGTTCCCGAACCTGTCCAAATTAATTTAGAGGGTTACTAACTACTTATATACCCCGTCACTAAAGCACCGTAATTTAAAAAAAATTTTAACTATTTTTAAACGCGAACCTAAACCTTCGGACAGCCCGAACTATATCGAGACAATGTCCGATCGACTCGAAAGCAGTCCCAAAATGTTCGTTACATTATATAGATAAAATTACATGTTGGAAACTTCCCCAGATTCCCTGCCACGTGCCATCACGTACCTTGAGACTGCCTTGCGTGTGGGCCTCACGTGGCACGCTGCAGTGGCGTCTTCTTTCTCTCGACGGTCGGTCTAACCGGTTCACTGGTTCGGTTGGTCCAGTTGGACCAGCTTGACCGGTCTGGCCCCATATCTTCTCCAATTTTCGTCCAATTCCTTCTAATCCAATCCCAATCTTCCTTTTTTCGCATTTCCTACCTGTTCCAATCATCAAACCTCAAGAAAAACATTCAACACCTACCCATGTACAAACGACCTCACTGCCCCTGTTTTCCCGGCCACCCTCAAGGCTTCCTCAGCCGTGAACCACCCTCAAAATCATCTTAAAACTTTCCTAGTAACTTACTAATCATCCTTTAATCATCCAAAAGTATCCTTAACGTCCTAATCCAAAAACAATGGACATTGAACAAAACCGAGAAATCGGCTTACCTTTGCACCTCTGTCAGCCATGGCAGCCGCTGCTCGGCTAGCCACCACATCCGCTGGTCCTCACTTCATCCTCTTGGTCTCTCAGCCATGGTCATAGGGGTTAGAGGTTTTGGATTGGATAGGGAATGGTTGATCGGGTTTGAAAGAAGAAAAACAAAGAAGGTGAACTGATATGCATGAGTTGGTTTGGATGGGCAATGGATGGGTGACACTTATCACTCATCCATTGGGTCTGTCCAATAATATATGGGCCCCACTTGCTGACAAATAACTTCCATCTCGAACTTCGTGTAATAGTTCTCTCGAACTTCCGTGAACCGTAACTTCTCCGTCGAACGCCTGAATCGAGCGTACAACTTGTCTATGAACTCGTGACGTCTCGAACTACGTCACAGTCATCGACCAAAGTCCATTTGACCACCTGAACAAAAAGTCAACGATTTGCCCATTATAGGGGTAAAATCGTCATTTCACCCTGCTCGTCCAATAATCCTCGTCTAATCCCCGATTAGTCTCGCTAATCCGTCATTAATTCTTAATTAATCCCGCTAATTCGGGACAGGTCGTTACAATCTTCTCCCCTTAAAAAATGTCGTCCTCGAAATTCAAATCGACCCGATTCCATAACCGGACTGTGGAATCCAACCTTGTTCCTCGATTCGGATCGCTGCAACCACACGAGAATACCCGTGTAACAGTACACATCCGACACACATGCCGTACTCATCGGTATGTACCGTCACCGGAGCCTCCAAAGCTTCAATTCATTTTCAAAAACTACATATCTGCACGTACGTCTCACTCGAGACAAAATGTCAACACTCATCGATCTCTCCTATCACTCACTTTGACAGGTCAGCAATACCAAACTGACATTCAAACGGATTTTCGGTCTGCCACTCTGACAGGTTCCATCCTACAGTTGTCATGCTAAAATACGTATTCGCACTAAGGGCTATCATATTTAAGCTGACATCCTACTCAGTATCCAATCAGACAACATTCTATAGATCCTGCCATCACAATGGCATGAATCCCATCTCATAGGTCATCCTTGAACCTATGCCCATACTGACTCTCCTTAGAGTCCCATCGATACACATAAATTCGAACGCATCGGATATCGATCAATTCGTTACCACGATATGTCACGACTTCGTGACCAACCGACAACTCCCGGCTCCACTGCGCTTCGCTGCTCTACTCTGATCTCAACTCGTTCTCGAGTCCTTGTATCATATTTTGTGTCACTCAACGATCTCTGCTGACATCTAGACTCACTTGAGTCCCCAAACTGTCACTATCAGATCTAATCTGATGGCCACTCATTTCCATCTAGGACTCTATCCAATCTACAACACACTCATACTCTCGGGCACTCTCAAAATGAGATACTGATTGACCATGGTCAATCCCATCATCCAACGTGCACAACACTCCGGTGCACCCACATCACATCAAAATCGGGGCGCCCCCGACCTACAAACAGACTGCACTCTGGCAACGTTCGACCACATACTACTGTCTGCGTTCCAACCATGGTCCGGACCCCAACCGTCCTTCACCAGCCAAACATCAACCCATCACCTCGGACACTCACTTGTCACATCATGTGATGCTAAATACCATCTACTCGTCAAGTTAAACAAATTTGACTCACAGCCTAGGTGTTCGGTTCTTACACCTTCTTTGAACCCCTAGCTGTCATATCACTCCTCGTTATCCCACCTAGGGAAAAATCCAAGAGAATCCAAGATGATGACATCAAAGTTCATCCTATGTCATCCTCCGCACTTAGCACTATCTACCAAGGAGTCACACTCAGTGACCTCGGGATCTCCATCCCCAATCCGGAATCAAGCACTCTTCTCATCGTCTCAATAACAACTTGTCATGATTCTGAAGTTCCAATCACCTTAGAACCTTGTCTCTTTTCCAATTACTGAGCTCACTCATTACACGAGCATTCCCGCGTCCTGTAGACAAACGATTTTCAAATCCCCAACTCAGGAGGTATGGTCAACAGTAGTCAACCAAAACCAATCCGTAATGGACTCTGAAGTCCTTAGCTCAACCAGACACAATCCACGCGTCCGTGAATACCGTTTATGTAAGTACACTTATTCAGAGTTGAATTCACGCAACTCAAGGTTAAACCTTCTATATTATTTATGGATGTGCATAAACGTCTTCCAACACTCGCATCTCGTACATTTAATTAACCTGCTCCAACTCCGACTCATAGAATTGGTCGGAATCCATTTACAGCAGTCGGTAGGCTAAACAGATCGCAACGTCTGTCGTGATCTAAAGCCAAATCTCTGCGTACTACTATATCTGACCAACCGACCCTCACATCATAAAACGTCACTCATGTCATCCATTTATATCTTTCCATCCGAACGCCACATAGGCATTTCAATCTTTTAACGTTACCACTCCTGGGCACATACTCGTACCTCGAGTCTCGTATCATCACGGAACTGGTCCCCAAACCAAGTACTCCTGATGCCTCGCACTGAGCCACTGGGAATCCTCTCTGTCCCGCTCAATGCCCACCGAACTCACATGCTCGCCACTCTGGGCACATTTACTATCCCGTCGACATACTGGTTCGCACGTCCCAACTTTATGGGATCAACTCGAGCACTCACACTAGTGTAATCCATCCAAGGATATCTAGGGAACCTATCACTCATCCAGGTATATCCTACTCGTCACAGTCACCTCACAGAGGTAGTGTGGCAAGTGTGCCAACACCCAACGTCAGCGTCTCATTCTGCGATCGCACTCAGCTGTAACCGAGTCGAATCCAGAATCACTGCTCATACTGTGCATCACTCACGCACCTCGTATCATCATCACGACTAACGAATCCCATCGTCACAATCGTCACGACAACTTGAGCCTATCAAACTCGATAAGACACGACTACGTCAATCGATAGCAGCGTCTGCCACAACCTCGTGTCGACCAATCTCAGAAATACTCTGCTATCTAGACTTTGATCCATTCGGTCAACTCATCGTAGGTACCAACCGCTCAATGCACAACATCCACTGATTGGTCCACCTCTAGATCCGATCACAAGTACCACACTCCTGGTAACTTTTCCAATCAATCACTAACTAGGGTTATTACAAACAGGACTGGCCACTGCAGCCCAGCTAACCTGACCGATCCCTCGCTCTAGACTCCGAAGAGTCGTCGTACTCCGATACTGGTGTCCGAACAACCAGTAACCACACTGTGAGGATCTCATCCTCTCGTAACTCTACGGCTCTCAGTCACTGGCCTCCACAAGAATTCGGCCATACTCTGTGCCTAACACTGCACAAGAGCTACACGTCGTAATCGTATCCTATCACGTCACATGACAGCTCCTCCGGGCATCTCCTGCTAGTCGACATCCCTCTGGGATTCGACACACTAAAACATGGCATGAGAAGCCAAATTGGGTCCAATGTTCCTATTCCTAACAATCTCACTCGGGCCAACCATGACCTCAGCTGCTTTCTACAGCACACTCTCCAATCCAACATGACACAACCGACTAACGGTCTCGACACGGAAGTTGCCACACTGTATCTACCGGTCCATTGGATCCTATCCACCAGTGACACTACGGCTTTAAGCCGTTAGATTCGCAAGAAGATCGATGCTGATGGAAATCAAACTTCTCAAAAACAAGGCATCCTGCGCCAAGCGAACCCTAAACCATTGTGCGTCGTGGTAAACACAACCTATCTAGGGTTCGATTCCACTGAATCCTCGTACTCATACCCTAACTATCAGGTTGATGATGGGCTGTTATGACTTCAGAGACAAAACATCCTCGACCTGCGCATACTCTGAGAGCTAGACCTGCTCTGATACCAACATGGTATCAGAGTACCATGAGTATCACATGAGCCAACCACGCTTTGATACTACTTTGTCAGGACCCGTCCTAAATCCCCCAGGATTAAAGTGGGACGCGCCTGATCCCGTCTAACACAAATTGTCAGACGAGAGAAAAGTCTATCTCTAGCCCTCACTGGGGCTTCTAGAGTACGCCAGGATCGTAGGGGGAGGAGTGTGATGTCTCGACCTCTGCTACAGCCTGCATCCGCAATCAACCTTAAGGGCATTAAAACATCAAAAGTCGTGAGTGGACAAAATAATATTTTAATAAAAATATTTCACAAAAAGACATTTATGCCCTTCACTAAAAGCATATGCATGCATTCAAAAACCATTTATCAAACATTCATAAAACCTTTTGAAAACATTCTCAAAACCTTTCAAGGGTTTATGCCCGGTCCCCATAAACCATCATGACCCATAAATCCATTTATGGATCCCCGACCCGAAATCACAAAAACCTGTAAATCCGTACATGTGGGAACTCAGCCCAAATCAAACACAAGTGGGACTCTGCCCAAATCCAATAAACGTTAAAACATCAAATACGGGGTCTCCGCCCAAAACCATTTCCAAAATATCAAATAAGGGGTCTCTGCCTCAAATCACTTTCTAAAATATGGAACACGGGGTCTCCGCCCCCAAATCACTTTCCGAAAATCTCATACGTACGCATACGTATAACCCATCCGTGGCACTTCCGAGAAGATCCCAACTCGGGGCACACAACCCCTAGGGAACACATCCCCGATATATGTCACGATTTATCATAACTATACTAGTGTGCACACTACTCAGGGTCTCACTTCGAGTCTTCCCCCAGGAATTCTCCATCTGGGAGGCTCTATCTTTGGATCTAGTCCGAGCTCTATCACCGGATCTAGTCCGAACCTCTCTCCGGAACCTGGTCCGGGACCACATCATAACTTCCACTCCTGGGACGGGATCCTTATGGGGATACCCATTCTGGTATGTGGATCGTGACTCTCTAGGTTGACGTCTGGAGGAGACCATATAAATCATATGGAGGGTTTCATACATTTTCAAATACTTTCTTTCTTAAATCATATTTCAACTGGGTCTCATACCCGATTCATCTCAACAGGATTCCTCGGATCCGATTCAATTCATTCTCACAGGCCTCGGCCTAAATCCACAGTTCAACAGGGTCTCATGCTCGAATTCTCATTTTGATAAACCAAACTGGGACTCAAGGCCGATGTTACAATCAACAGGGCTTCAAGCCCGATACCACGACTAACTGGGCCCTAAGCTCGAAACCATATACCAACGGGGCCTCAAGCCCGATTTCACAACCAACGGGGCCTCAAGCCCGATACTACAGACAAAGGGGCCTCAAGCCTGATATTACAACAAACTGGGCCTGAATCCCGGATTCATAAACCAACGGGGCCCTTAGCCCGATCGTATAACTTAAATGGACCCTCGGTCCGATTCCTGGTCAAATCAAATGGACTTCAAGTCCGAGAATTTGTAAATAAAATGGGTCTCGTGCCCGATTTCATATTTCCAAATCCAAAACCAATTCATTAAGTCATCATTGAAAAGCTAGCACGTACAAGTATCGTATAAAATCGTAAATCTCGAAATACGTGCAAATACGTAAATCCTAGGCTACCATAAACAAATGCACTCATGGCATTACAAAACATATATTTAAACTGACAGGACCCTTCCCAATCCCCCCGGGATTAGTGCGGGATGACCCTGCTCCCGTCTGACACGGAGTGTCAGACAAGAGATAAATCCGACCTTTGCCCTCCCGGGCTATCAGAGTACGCCAGGATCCGGAGGAGGCATGTGATATCTCGGTCTCTGCTACAGTCCACATCCGATGTCAACCTGAAGGGTATTAAAAACAGGAAGACTGTGAGTGGACAAAAAGTAATAAGTTTCGTAAAACATTTTAATAAAACCTTTATACCCTTCACTAAAAAGCATTCATGCATAGGAAAACCATTTATCCAATAATATATGTTAAAACATCCATAATTAGGGTCTCAGCCCAAATTCTGTAAATACAAGTCATACGGGCTCCTGCCCAAAACCATTTACAGAAAACCATAACATCATAAACATATGTGGGATCTCAGCCCAAATCCATTTATCATCATAAAACATAATTTCCCAAACCACTTGAAATCATGTTTATCCATTATATTCATATCCAGAACCTGTCACGGTAAAATAGCTACGCGCGTGCTAACCGGGGTATCAAACCCAAGTCTTTCCAGGGTCCACCCAGGCCAATGTCCGTAGATCAATGACCCTCCCTGGAGGTAACGAACCATGCCCATCCTGAGTGTAAGGAACCCAACTGGGGGGCGACTCCACTCAGTCAGTGCTCCGTGACTACTCCGGGGTCCACCCAGGCCAACGTCCCTACTCGGAGGAGACAATCATATATAAAGGATGGAATATGAAAACCTTTTGAAATCATTCTTTAAACCTTTCCAGGATTCATGCCCGACCCCCATAAGCCGTCATGAGCCATAAAATCCTTTCATGGGTTCATGCCGGTTCCCATAAACCGTCATGACCCGTAAAAACCATTTCAAAGGTTCATGTCGGTTCCCATAAACCGTCATGAACCATAAAAACCATTTGTAACACATAGCTGGGCCCTAGGCCCGAATCCACATACAAACTGGACCTCTAGTCCGAATCGTAAACCAACTGGGCCGCCGACCCGATTCCGTAAATCAAATGGACCTCAAGTCCGAGAGTTACCTTTTCAAATCCAAAATCATTTCATGAAATCATAACTAAAACCATAAGTACGGAAAATCAGTGTAAAACCGAAAACCTCGATTTACGTGCAAGCACGTAAATCGCCTCGTAAAGCGTGAAATCACATAATTCACAATCATCCAAATCAACATCATAAAATCACATTCATAATCCATTTAAAACATTTATGCATGCATCACAGTTTAGAAATTAAAGTCCACTCACAGACCGTCCGAGCTGCCGTCTCGATTTACATGCCATAGGCTCTCCCGAGCCGATCACTGTCACCGGGACCGCCAAACTTGTCCAAATTTTAATAGAAGGTTACTAATAGCCTCATTAACCTCTCATTGAAGTCCCATAAGTTTCCCGATTTTCTAACTATTTTTAAAACCGAACCTAAACCTTCGGACAACCTGAACTATATCGAAACTATGTCCGATTGACACGAAACCAGTCTCAAAATGTTCGTTACATCGAATAGATGATTTTGTATGTTGAACACATACCCAAAAACCCTAGCACGCGCCCACACGCGCCAAGAATGGTCCTGCACATGGGCCTAACGCGCCAGGACTATTCATCGTCTTCAAGCTTGGGACGGCCGGTTCAAACCGGCCGGTCCGGTTCGCGTCTGCAACTGGACCGGCATGACCGGTCCAGGCTCCTACAACCCTCAAATCTCGTCCATTTTGTCCCATTTTAATCCCTAAATTCGTAGTTTATTGTTTTCTATCATTCCCAATTAATAAAACAACCTAAAACCACCTAGAACCCGTGAACCCAAAAACCGCTCACGGTTCAACTTTTCTAAAACCCCCCCCACGGTGTCTCGACCTCCATCCTTCCTCCAGATCATCCTAATACTCCTCTAATAACCCATTTAACTTAAAAAAATCCATAAAAACCGTCCATAATACAGAAAATGGAAAAAATGGATTAAAAAGGTAAAACCGATACCTTTGATC
Organism: Prinsepia uniflora; assembly: GCA_032719365.1. Classification (NCBI taxonomy): domain Eukaryota; kingdom Viridiplantae; phylum Streptophyta; class Magnoliopsida; order Rosales; family Rosaceae; genus Prinsepia; species Prinsepia uniflora. The sequence goes on from CM064863.1 coordinate 30,066,844, forward strand.
GATTTTCCCCCTCCGCCGCCCACGGCGGCTTTGCCTGGCCAACCACCACGTCCTACGGTCCTCTCTTCCTTCTCTAGCCTCTCACAAATGGTCATGGGGTCAAGGGTTTGGATTGGAGTGAGCATGGTGATCGGGTTTTGGGTTGGGAAAAATGGGAAAAATGATCGATGAAATGGAAGGGGAGATGCATGAATGGAACTAAGGGCCAGTGGATGGGTGACAAGTGTCACTCATCCATTGGGCCTCCATAAAATATCTGGGCCCCGCTAAAGTCCAAAAGTGCAACCGTCTCGTAATTCGTGCAATAGTGCACTTGAACTTACGTGAACCGTAACTTCACCGTCGAACGTCCGAATTCGACGTGCCGCCTATCTATGGATTCGTATCGTCCTTATCTACGTAACGGTCTTTGGCCCTCGGCCATCGGACCTCTTGGTAAAAAAGTCAACATTTGCCCCTTTTTAACCAAAATTACCAAAATGCCCCTAAACTTCTGAACGTCATAACTTCTTCCTCGAACGCCAGAATTGAACGTGCCACCTGTCTATGAACTCGTGACGTCACGAACTACGTCACGGTCCTCGGTCAAATTCCATTTGACCGCCCGAATGAAAAGTCAACGTTTTACCCATGCTAGGGGCAAAACGGTCATTTTGCATTGTTCGTCCGATTTTGCCTAACTTATCACCGATTAACCTCACTAATCTAATCTAGGAATTTGGGACGGGTCTTTACAAATATACTTCTAAAACATTTATGCATGCATAAAGTTTGAAATAAAGGTCCACTCACACACCGTCCGAAGCCGTGCCTCGATACGCGTGCTATACGCTTCTCCCAAGCAAATCGTCGCCTCCAGGGTTCCCGAACCTGTCCAAATTAATTTAGAGGGTTACTAACTAGTTATATAACCCCTCACTAAAGCCCCGTAATTTTTTGGAATTTTAAACTATTTTTAAATGCGATCCTAAACCTTCGGACAACCTGAACTATATCGAGACGATGTCCGATCGACTCGAACTAGTCCCAAAATGTTCACTACATCAAATAGATGAAATTAAATGTTGGACACTTCCCTAGATTCCCTGGTACGCACTGCCATGCACCCTGACGCTGCCGTGCGCGTTGGCCTCACGCGCCACGCTACAGTGGCGTCTTCTTCCTCTCGACGGCCGGTCCGGTAGGCTCACTGGTTCGGCAGGTCCAGTTGGCCCGGCATGACTAGTCTGACCTCATATCTTCTCCAATTTTCATCCGATCCCTTCCAATCCAATCCCAATGTTCTTATTTTCTCATTTCCTACCTATTCCAATCATCAAACCGCAAGAAAAACATTCAAAACCTACCCATGTACATAGGACCTCACTACCCCTATTTTCCCGGCCACCCTCAAGGCTTCCTCAGCCATGAACCACCCTCAAAATCTTCTTAAAACTTCCTAGTAACTTAGTAATCATCCTCTAATCATCCAAAAGCATTGCTAACGTCCTAATCCAAAAACAATGGGCATTGAACAAAATTGAGAAATCAGCTTACCTTTGCACCTCTGCTGTCCACGGCGGCCGCTGCTCGACTAGCCACCATATCCGCTGGTCCTCAGTTCATCCTTTTGGTGTCTCAGTCATGGTCATAGGGGTTAGAGGTTTTGGATTGGATTGGGAATGGTTGATTTGGAAGGTGAACTGATATGCATGAGTTGGTTTGGATGGGCAATGGATGGGTGACACTTGTCACTCATCCATTGGGCCTGTCCAATAATAGCTGGGCCCCACTTGCTGACAAATAACTTCCATCTCGAACTTCGTGCAATAGTTCCCTCGAACTTCCGTGAACCGTAACTTCTCCGTCGAACGTCTGAATGGGGCTTGCCACCTGTCTATGAACTCGTGACGTCCCGAACTACGTCACAGTCATCGGCCAAAGTCCATTTGACCACCTGAATGAAAAGTCAACGATTTGCCCATTCCAGGGGCAAATCGTCATTTCGCCCTGCTCGTCCGATAATCCTCGTCTAATCCCCAATTAGTCTCACTAATCCATCAATAATTCTTAATTTATCCCGCTAATTCAGGACGGGTCATTACATAATCTCCACTTAGATCATTATTCTTGCTCGGAATTGTACTACGTCACCTTTCGTACCTCGGTGCGTGTCGAAGGTTGGTTACCCTATTACTAGTCATTTGCCTTTAACCGTTGTCTAGGAGAACATTTTCGTAGATCATATTAACTGGTGAGTAAGAATGAACCCCATATGTCTTTTAGTGCTGAGATTCACCACAGTCATTGGGAAGGATTTGAGGGATTGTTGGCTTCTTGTCTTATGGGATGTCGGGGTCATTAAATTTGATTACCTTGAAGCAAGCCACATTGCGAGACAATTGAAACACTAAGGCCATCCAAGTGCTTGACCTACTCGAGGTTGTAAGTGAGGAAGAATCTAATTTTGAGGGTTAGGTATCTTCCAGGGAAGAGACTAATTGTTGACATAAGAATCCTTACAGGACATCCATAAAATTATGCAGGAAGCATCTAATTTGTTGTATCATTGAGGGCCAAAGTGTATTGAGCCGCTTGTGGTAACCAAGGTGACACACCATTAGCGTAAGTATAAATAACTAACAAATCTCCTGGACAAAGCACTTTTTTGTTGGACCCGCAAGGGAGTTGAACCTTAGTTGTGGAAGCATCGAACAACCTTCGGATAACTATTGGGAGTTGTACTTTTGACCGACATTAACCAAAATTTGGGGAAAAAATTTCCTCAAGCATGGTATTTTGATAAATTATGTATCGAAAACTCGAATTGAAAAATTGGGAAATTTACCTTTTTACCCTTAAAAGATCAATATAGTTTTTAATTGGGCTTGTGTTGGATTAATTAACTAGGCTAGGCCTTGTGGATTTCAGTTTCGGGGGACATAACACAAGTTGGACATTTAGTTTCACCTTAGTATCTCTTAGCTGAAGCCCAAGCCCACACATCAAGCCTTTAGATTTAGTTTGGAATAGTGGTTGGTTGAGCCCACTATCTGTTGGTTCAATGCTTTCACTAAAACCATTTTGTACAAACTGGCCCAAGAGCCCAAGAGCCCAAGAGCCCAAGAGCCCAAGAGCCATCAGTTACCCCTCACCCTTTATTTCTCACCTAGTAGAACACCCCAGAGAATTTGAAAACTCACGTGAAATGGCCCCTTCCTCAATGCTATTACCCTCATTTCTCTGTCATTGTGGTCACCATTCCATAGCCCTCACCTTGATCATCATCGAAATATACTCGAGAGAAGGTGCCCATTGGTGGCAATGAGACTGCAAACCCCCGCTATCATCGCCAATACTAATCAAAACAGAACCGCCATCACCATCCTTCCACTCATTAGCATCCCATGATCTTACTGGACATGATGACGCCCTGTAGATGGCACCAAAGTCGCGGGTTAGTGCCTGACCCATTTTTGACCCGAGAGGAATCACAAGTTGGACGAGATAAAAATTGAGCCCATTTCGATATTGATTAGTTTCCTAAGTCCTATCGGCCTTCACTAACCTTCTGCGTGTGATTTCGAGGCAAGGAACTGCGACGGAGACAGTAGACCGAGAACTCGTTTCAAACATGACTTCTACCAATTAGTATTTGGCTGTTTCCAAGTAATCTCGAACCAATTAGACTAGAGCACAGTAATTGCCACTTTGTGATATTAAATCTGACTTGTTTGCATGCTAATCTGTTGTGAGGGCCATGGCGAAGCTGACGCTGGCTGGACTTACAGAATTAAAACCTTGCCAACCTCATGACGGTCGAAGAATGTAGATTCAGGCCCTAAAACCAAGATTTTTGTAATCCTCGCGCTTAGTATGAACAGTTAGACACTTTGCATGTTAAGGTTGGTTTAATTTAGGAGCAATTGGACGTCGCCGAATTTTGGGGAAATTTTCGATGAAGTTTGAGAATTCGGCCACCGTGGACGACAACTTTACGGTGGTCCAATCACCATCTCCGACGAAGCTCCAGTGAGGTGAGTCAATGGTTAACGATCAATGCCATTAGTAACCGTTAGTCTTAACGGTCAACTGACAACAACCTAAAGGAATATTCCAGCCATGCATGGCATAGTGCTGCGCATGGCAGCCTTATGTGGGGGAACCGCACATGCTCGAGCGTGGGCGCGCATGGGCACGTATGGCTAATTTGTAAGGGCTCCTGTTGGCGTATGGCATCACGTAAGCCACTTTCCTTTGCCTAGGTCGGGCGTGGCAGCATGTATGGTTGTTTGAATGCCCATGGAGGCATGTTGGATGGTTTTCTAGCCTTTAAATGGCGCGTGGAGCTGTTTTTCGGCTCTCGATAGCGTATACACGTTGTTTTACAGTTTCTGGCAGTGGGTGGTCTAGTTTTCTAGGGAGTTGAACAATTTAGAACATATTTAGGTCTTTATTAAGTGATTCTAAGCCACATCTTGGGCTACCCTAGAGGGGTTTGATGCTTTTGATGGTTTGTAAGTTAATTATACTTTTGTGGATGGTGGCCTTGGGTTAAATGAACTTGAAGCTTGTGCTTGCTTAGTATGACTTCAGCTTGACAGGTCTGACAACTGTTAGGTTTGACAACCTGCCATGTGACACACCCTGACTGGTGCCATGTTTGACCCTCTGACACTGCCACGTCACGTGATGATGTCACCTGCTAACGTCATCATTGCCACGTGTTACTAACACGTCAGCTCTGATAACCTGACACACTACCATGTGGCACCACCCCACTGGTCCAAGTGGTCTGACATCGCTAACGTGGCACTGCCACGTCACTGTTAATTGTACCTGACACCTAGCCCTGTGTCGTCCTCTAACTGGCCACATAGTGACAGGACCCGCCCTGCTCCCGTCTGACACGAAGTGTCAGACCAGGGATATTTTTATCTTTTGCCCAACCAGGGCTATCAGAGTACGCCAGGATCCGAATGAGGAATGCGATGTCTCGTCTCTACTACAGCCACATCCGCGATCAACCTGAAGGGCATTCAAAACATAAAAGCTGTGAGTGGACAAAACAAATATTTTATAAAAACATTTTCATAAAAAACCTTTATGCCCTTCATTAAAAACATATGCATGCCTTCGAAAACCATTTCTAGGGTTCATGCCCGGTTCCCATAAACCGTCATGAACCATCAAACCATTTGGGCCTTAGCCCGAAATCAATTAAACAACACATGGGACCTCCGCCCAAACCAAAACACGTGGGAACTCGTCCCAAAAACATCTCATATGGGTCTCAGCCCAAAATCAATACGCGAGGGTCTCAGTCCAACGCCATTCAGTGAAAACTCGTACACATATACATATATACATATATAACCCATCCTAGGCACTTCCAGAGAAGATGCCAACTCGGGGCACACAGCCCCTAGGGATCACATCCTCGATATAGTCACGATGTCATCTTTATACTAGTGTGCACACTACTCGGGGTCTCACTCCGAGTCTTCTCCCAGGAATTCTCCATCTGGGAGGCTCAATCTCTGGATCTAGTCTGAGCTCTCTCTCTGGATCTAGTCCGATCATCTCTCTGGAATCTGGTCCGGGACCACAACATCATAAGTAACCTCCACTCCTAGAACGGGATCCCTATGGGGATACCCACTCTGGTCTGTGGATCGTGACTCTCCAGGTCGACGTTTGGAGGAGACCAATCAATAATCTCGTATGGAGGGTATATACATACCAGTATACAAAACCGTAAAAACGGGACTCACGTCCGATAACATAAAGAAACTAGGCCTCCAGCCCGAACATACGACTCAACAAGGCCTCTCGCCCGATTTCACAATAATTGGGCCTCGAACCCAATATCTCAGGGTCAGTCACGATTCCGATCATAGCGATGCGTGCAACCATCAATCCAGGACCGCTCTCAATCCTGGTATGTCGCCGTGAACACATCACTGCCATGACCATCTCGAGACCATGGTTCACACGTCGCGGATCAATCCTCTAAACCGTTAGCACTCCGAAGTCGAGCCTCCAGTGGCTGCTCGACAACGGGATGTGCATCGTGACCTTTCCGGAAGGAACGCATCCCAATCCGGAGGCGAGCGTCACGTCGTCCGTCTCCGTGCACACAACACCTATCGCGACTATGACTCAGACCCGTAGGTCATCAATAGGGTCTCATGCCCGAGTCAAAACCAAATCCAATTGGGTCTCATGCCCGATTTTACCTTTTCAAAATCATTTCATGAAAACTAAAAGCATAAGCGCGTATAAGCACGTATAAAACCCGAAAACCTCGTAGTACGAGCCCATACGTAAACACACACCAAAATGCACTCAAGGCATCCCCAAACACATATTAAACCATATATAAAACCTTTATGCATGCATCGATTTCAGAAATAAAGTCCACTCACATACCGTCCGTGATGTTGCCTCGATATGCGCGTCGTACGCCTTTCCGGGTCAACCGCCGTCTCCGGGATTTCCAAACCTGTCCAAATCACTTTAGAGTGTTACTAACTACTTAATTAACCCCTCACTAAATCCCCCTAATTTTCCGGGATTTTTAACTATTTTTAAACGCGCACCGAAACCTTTGGACAGCCCGAACTATATCGAGGCGATGTCCAATCGACTCGAAACCAGTCCCAAAATGTTCGTTACATTGAAGAGATGATTTGACATGTTGGAACCATCCTCAAATTCTCCCGCACATGCCTGTATGTTCCGCCTAAAGTGGATGCACGTGGGCCTCACGCGCCTAGCTACAGTGTCACCCTAACCTCCAGCCAACAGGTCCGACTGGTCCGGCCCGGTTTTTCCTGCAACTTGGACCGGCGCGACCGATCTAGGTCCATAACCGGTCCAATCTTCACCCGTTTCACTCCTAATCGATCCTATTCTTCCTATTTTTGTCCCAGGAACCTAACCCAATTAATTAGAATCCCTAAAACACCCTAAATCCGACCGGTTCGATTTTGGTTCTCACGGTTCAATTTTCTAAAACCATCCCAGGGGTGTCTCAACCTCCAAAATCTCTCAAAAACATCCTGACACACTCCTAGAAACCTATTTAGTTCAAACCAATCATCCAAACAAGGCCATAATAACTAGAAATCGAAAACGAATTAAAATGGGTAAAACCGAATACCTCGTGCGGGTTTCCTCCTCCGCCGTCCACGACGGCTCTCCCTGGCCAGCCACCACGCCCATCCGGTCCTCCTCATCTCTCCGGCCTCTCACAAATGTTCAAGGGTCGAGGGTTTGGGTTTTGGACGAAAAATGGTGATCGGGTTGGTTTGGGAAAAATGGGAGAAAATGGATGAACGGGGAAGGGGTTTGATGCATGAATGAAAATGATGGGGAATGAATGAATGACATCTGTCATTCATCCATTGGGTCTAAGAAAAAGGTGGGGCCCACTAAAGTCCAAACAAGCTCCAGTCTCGAAAAACGTGCAATAGTACGTTCGAAGTTCCGTGAACCCTAACTTCGCCGTCGAACGTCCGAATTCGACGTGCCGCCTGTCTACGGATTCATATCTTTGTGATCTACGTCACGGTACTCAGCCCTTGGTCATCGGACCTTCCGGGTCAAAATTCAACCGTTGGCCCCTTTTCGCCCAAATTACCAAAACGCCCTTGAACTTCCGAACGTCACAACTTCTTCCTCGAATGTCAGAATTGAGCGTGCCACCTGTCTATGAACTCGTGACGTCCCGAACTACGTCAAGGTCATCGGTCATAGTCCATTTGACTGTCCGAACGAAAAGTAAACGTTTTACCCATTCCAAGGGAAACATCGTCATTTTGCACTGAACGTCCGATAATCCTCGTCTAATCCCCGATTAGCCTTGCTAATCCGTCATTAATCCTTAAATAATCCCGTTAATTCGGGACGGGTTGTTACACATATCCTAACATGCCTGACAGATGATGATGTGGATTGCCATATCATCATCGTCTTCCTTCATACGGGTCGACCCGTTTGATTGTAACGGGTAGACTTGCTCCGCGACTTAACCCGGTCATATCTCCCTCATTTCTTCACTAAAATCCACCATTCTTTCACCAATCTTTTCTTCTCTCACCCATAAACATTCCTATGCCCTCAAAATCAAGAGAACAAGCCTAGAAATTACCTATCGAATCCAAACCTTCACGACCAATTTTCCACCTCATCCTAGAGCTAGTTCATGAGTCCATTTCTTTAGATTTTCGATCCTACAACCTCGTCTCAACTCGAGGAACTTAAATAGGGCATCATGATGGGTCCCAAACGTCCTAAAACCCAAATTCCAAATTTCAAACCAAATGGGTTTTGGGTTTACCTTTTGCTAGTTTCCTCGGCTGTCCATGGTGGCTCAACCTCGTCCCTCGCCATCTCCCCGTCTCTCACTCACCCTCAGTCCCTCATTCTCTCTAGTCTCAGCTGAAGAAGATGATGATGGAGGTTTGGGGGTGGGTTTCGGGTAGGATGAATGAAATAGGAAGGAATGGAAGATGATGCATGTATGTACGAGTTTGGGCCAAAGGATGAGTGACACTTGTCACTCATCTAATGGTCCAGGCTAGATCTTTTGGTTCCACTAAAGAAAAATCCGAAAGTCAACTATCTCGATTTTTGTGCAACTATGAATAGTTAAAATACCGTTTTAGACCCGTAACTTTCTCGTACGATGTTTGATTTTGACGTGCCGCCTATCTACGGACTCGCATCATCTCGATCGACGTAATAGATCTCGATCCACATGCATTTGACCTCTCCAGTCAAAAGTAAACGTTTTACCTTTTCTAGGGGCAAAATCGTCATTTTACTCTGATCGTCCGATGATCCTCGACTAAGTCCCGTTTAGTCTCGCTAATTCTCAATTAATTCTTAATTAATCCTATAGATTCGGGACGGTTCCTTACAAATGAGCCTTAATCAAGGGGCTAAATAACTGCCGTTACTTCAAGAATTTACACTAATCCAGGAACAGACTGTTGAGGCTTACAAACCCAAAAGCACCGATCATGAAGGAAATAGGACTTAACCCAATGGGTTCAAAGATTGGCACCATCATCCACTTGGATATGCCAGGTATGACTGCCCATGAGAGCGAAATTGCAATGATGAATTCTTTTAATGTAAGGCCCATGAGCTTGGGAAGCAAGAATAATGAGCAAACCCCATGTGCTTAGGAAGCAAGACCAGTGAGCAGTCACATATCGCTTGGGGAGGGAAATGTGAAGTGCCTTATATCTGTCGAAGTTCTTTTCCTAGGAACGAGGCCTTTTGGGAGCTCACTGTCATTGGATTAGAAAGGTGATGTGCAATTTAAGTAGGCCATGAGTTTAGATTACGAAAAAGAGTCCACCCCTTAAACTTGATGTTACAAATTGCAAGATGATATAGTGGTCCGTCAAGCAATTACATCGACAATTATACAAAAAATAAGGTAGCTAAGCTTATAAGCAAAAATTGAGTTCATGGCGCATAGTAATCCAACAAATTTAGTCATGCATAAAAAACACAATCAAGAGCCAGAAATCTAAGTACAAACTAACATGGCTAGGGCTTCAAAACAGCCCAAATCTGAAAGGAAACTACTCACACATACTTAGATGATTAAACAAAAGCATAATCTGAAATTGCATTGAATTAATAAGGCAAATAAGTTTAAAGTACCAAACAATAAATATGGAGGAAGGAACTCGATTAGTCTAGGCATGCAAAAGACAATGATGGCTGCTACAAATTAATCAAGAACTCCTTAATCGCAAAAACAATGTATTCAACCCTAAAAAAATGTCTAAGAGGGCAGAAGATTTTTCCGTGGGGATTTCATGAGTTTAAATAGAAGATTAGACCCCTTTTCATGCCACCAAACAACCCAAGAATCCTGGTGGAATTTGGAATACGACAGCAGCCCCAAATCCCTAAAAAGTAGGAACTTGATAAGGCAAGAAATCCTAGTTTCTTGGGTTGCAAGGAATGGATAGGAACCCTTCTTTTAATGGATCTTTTGGTAGAATTTCCTAGTTGGATTCCAGGGCTGACTTGTCTGAAATAGCCCACTTAATCTAGGATTGCAAGGATGGCAAGACTAGTCCTTAAAGTCACACACACACACACACACGCACACACACACACACGCACACACACACACACACACACACACACACACACACACACACACACACACACACACACACACACACACACACACACACACACACACACACACACACACACACACACACACACACACACACACACACACACACACACACACACACACACACACACACACACACACACACACACACACACACACACACACACACACACACACACACACACACACACACACACACACACACACACACACATATACACACACTCCTTGTAGGATTAGGAGTACCTCTTGTTCAAGAAAGGCAAGAACCCCTTTCTTGGTCAATCTTGATTGTCTTGTTACGGGCTATCACCTCAATGGGACCCCTGGAGATTACCTGGGCAGCCTGATTACATCCAAGAAATTGAAAAATGCCAATTCAAAGCCAAAACCTGAGAGAGCCTCAACTGGGATTTCAGCTAGGGACCTTAACTTCATTTTAGTGTTATTCCTTCATTTTGGCTCGGATTTCCTCCATTCTTTTTGTATTCTCTTCAGAATTGACTCAACTTTCATAATCTATACAAGTCGCACAAAAGGGATCATTTTCTCCTATTGTTTGTACAATTATAATAAAAAGAAAAGTAAAGAAGATAAAGAACAACATTTTAACAATGCTTAATTCATGACTTACCAAGTATGCCAATGAGGACGCTGGGCCCCAAGGTAGGTGGATTGTAAGACACGTGATCTTGGGAAGCAAAAATGGAGAGAAAGACCCGTGAGCTTGGGAAGCAAGGCTGGTGAATAATCTCACATCGCTTGAGGAGGGAAAGGTGCAGTGCCTTATATGTGTGGACGTTTTCTTCGTATCAACGAGGCCTTTTGGGAGCTCACTGGGTTTAGATTCCTTTGGAACTCCAAAGTTAAGCGAGGTTGGTTTGGAGCAATCCCAAGATGGGTTACCCACTAGGAAGTTGCACGTGAATTCCCAATAACAAAGGCGTGAGGACATGGGCCTAAAGTGAACAATATCGTGCTAGGGGAGACAGGCTGTGACATTTAATCCCTAGGCCACCTTGACTCTTAGGTCTACACACCTACGACCAAGCCATTTTAGCAAAATAAGAACCCTCTTAGGCCTACACACCTAAACTTCTGCTCAATCTAGAAACAAACTTACTTAAGAAGGAAAAGGTTAGAAGCCCAATACACAATGGGACTATTGAAAATAGAGTTCACCAACCGGAGATGACCTGCAAAGGAGAGGGGATGATTCTCCTAGCCTCAGACTTGGTCATGAATTTAATCTAATAAAATGCAAAAATTAGAGAGTGAAAGTTTAGAGGTAATCAAAGGAACATCCTGTATCTAATAGGAAGGGTTCCAATCTAAAAGTTAAAGCAATGAATAATCTTAGCAGCCTCATCCTTTTCTACCCAAGGTAGATAAATATTGCTTGTAGCTGGGTTAGCTACCAAGGCCCTGATAGAGGAAAAATGAGGCAAAACCCCACGGAACACAGAAGCTGAAACATGATCACCATGATAAAATACCATCAAATCATCTGCAAAGAAAATATAGGCAAGCAAGCTTTTATCACATGTACAATGAAATCGGAACAAGGAAACATAGGCAATGTAGCTTATTAAAATGCTCAAGAAACCTTCCATGGCAATAATGAAGAGGTAATGAGAAATAGTGTCCCCCTTACAAAGACCGCATTGACTATGAAAGAACCTGCAAGCTCTCTGTACACCGCAAAAGAGTAACTAGGAGTGGTAATACAACACCCAAAATCCAATGGACCATCTTATCAGGGAAGCAGAGAGGACAAAAAGTTTCAAGGATAAAATCCCAACTAATAGTGTCATATGCATTCATGATATCAACCTTGACTGCAATACTAGGAGGCCCATGGTCAAGGTGGTACCCATGCATAAGCTCCTAAATAAGCAGGACATTATTACCAATAAGTTTGCACCCCACAAAAGCAGACAATGGGGTTCAGAATTTTAGGGACCAAATCAATGATCATAGAATTGAGTTTACGAAGCAAGGAGCCAGTGCAGAAAAACTCACGGCCCACCCGAATCATCCAAGGATTGACAATATCCCAGGCTTCCTGGAAAAACAAACCATTGAAGCCGTCTAACCTTGTGGATTTATTAGGCTTGTAACGGAAACATGAATCATGAATATCCAAATAAGAGAAGTCAACCACAAAATAATCAACATTAATTGACCTTTCCAAAATTTCAACCAAATTATGGCAGTCTGGATGGTTCTACTTACAGTTCCCAGATATTTCCGGATGATGCATTATTGCAGTTCTCGGCCCAGACCCAGATGATGCTTCATTCAGTGGCTGGGTAGTTTATATATTGAGTTGTGATATATTGTGATTGAATTCGGTGATGTAAGGCCGAATAGAAAGAAAAAAAAAAAAGAAACTGAACTGTGAGGAAGATGAGTAGAAAAATTAGCAAGGAGGATAGGAAAAAAAGAGTTGGAGAAAAAGAAAGAGACGATGGAGAAAAAGGGAGAAAAACGTATGGGAAAATAGTGCGGAAGAGAGAGGGTCGTCGGGGAGAAAAATGGAACCCGTAGGGTTCCTATTTCTACTTCGTGGGTTTGGGCATGGAAATTGATAAACATGTGGCCTTTTGTTCTCTTGGATTTCTTAGCTTCGTTTTAAGAAAAAAATGCTGGAGTTTTGACGTGGAGAAGCTGCAAGTCTGATCCTTGGAACTTTGGTTGAAACCCAAGAAGTTGGGCCATACTTTCAAGGTAAGTTTTCTTCGTTTTGAACTCATAGACACTCTCATGAAGATCACTAGACGAGTTTTAGTGGTTGAAACATGAGAATGATTAAGAAAGAATGAAATTTTAATTGGGTCATGTTGCAGGTCACGGGAGACCCGGTTGTAGGAAACCGGATCGGAAATTGAGGTTGAACATGAATAGTGGTGGCGTGTGGCCAACACACACAGTGGGAAGGGTTGGCACGCAAGGGTGCATATGTCCTTATCTCTTGATGTGTTCAACATGAAAGTTACTCCTTATGAAATTTAGAGTCTAATGGTTCAAGTTTGTGATGAATTAGACATCATATGAGACAGTTATGTCGGTTTAAAGTTTATGTTCTACTTAAAAATCCTTAATAAATCCTCAAATATTGTGTAATTGATTTTAAGATTGTAAAGATGAAATGGAATGGATGAAAAATCGGGATTTGGCGTTAAATGTATGAGTCTATGCTCTTTTTATAATTCAAGGTTAACCTTACGAAATTTGAGAAGTTAAACCTAGTACTAACTTGAATAATTAATGATTATGTACAAGCTTACTTGTTATGATGATTGTATATGTGATTATATACTTTAAAATTGATTAGAATTTTGAGTAATTATGGAGTTATTATGGAAGTTGGACACAAATGGTTAGTGGTTAGCATGATAATTTTCATATAATTAGGAGGAGGTTAATTAACATATTATCAAGTTAGAGAGACTTCCTTTTAAGATTGGTTATAGCTAATGCTATGTATGTTGATTATGGATTTCTTGTTGTAAGATGAATCTAGGGTTATTGGCACAAGGGTGACACATATAGTAAGGTAATAATGCAATATTGTGACAAATAAATCTTTCTAAATTATTATAGCAAGGTTTTGACAAATGAGATATTAAAAGGGATATGTAAAATGGTATACTAAACCTATGATGGTATTTGGGTATTAAAGTGGTTATAATGATGTGGATTGTTTGTGTACATGATAAGAGGATGTGAATTAGGAATTGGGTATGAGATACCTTGTGGACTTGAATATGTAAACCATTATGTATTTTCAACTTATTATCATATTTTTTTAATGTTTATATAATTGAAACGGTAATAATCACTACGGAAGTGAGAAGAGCTCGATTAATGTCAAATTTGTAACTACCACTTGTGGGGATAGTGGCCTGGATGTGAGCGGTAACTCCGGAAGGGTCGGATTAAGTTTGGTTAATGATAGGACCCTCCCCATAATCCCCCTTGATTAACGTGAGAGGATATCCTCCTGTCTAACATGTCCTTATAAAATGACCAAATTACCCTCGAAAATAACCTAAACGTACTTACCACGTGTCAGAGAAGGGACGCTAACATGACCCACTCAGGGTTTCTAGAGTACGCAATTCCACGTGATGCCCCAGCCTTCATACAACCCGCGTCCGCAATCAACTTGGGGGGTACCAAAACCAATAAAAAGTTTGAGTGGACAAAAACAAAGATTTGGAAAACCATTTTCCGAAATATCTTTACACCTTCTGTTTTATAAAATAGGCATGCATAATCGATAAAAAACATTGTGTTCAAATAAACTACAATATACATATATACCATGGGTCCGACCCAAAATCACATAAATATATAAAGGCCTTCTGACCCACATTTTATTGAAATCACTAGCTCTTAGCCAATTTGAAAAGACTGAACACATATCACAATTATTAAAAACTAAACTTGATCTTGCTGATCCAACCAACCTACTAGTACAACTAGCCACATGTCAAACCTTGACATGCTGGTCCAACCAGCTACTAGTCCAACTAGCATCACACTTGTGCTACCGGTAGATGAGTACGGGTCCTACAGGGTCTAACCCCTTTGGCATGTGTGGAGTCCAACCCCGATTACGCCCGAGTCCGTCTCTGGGAATCCACGGAATCCAACTTCAAATATAGAAATCCAATTGCCTGAGCTTGACTAATCCAACAAACAGTATCTAAATCGAAACATATTTTATCAAATGACACTAGCCCAAAATCAGTCATCACACGGGCACTAGCCCAAAACAGTCATCACATAGGCACCAGCCCCAAAATCAGTCATAACACGGCCACCAGCCAAAAACAATTATCTCACGGGCACCAGCCCAAAACAGTTATCATACGAGCACCAATCCAAAACAGTTATCATACGGGCACTAGCCCAAAACACGATTTTCCAAAAACCACCATAATTCAATATCTAGAAATATAACCATAAAAACATTTCAAATCCAACAGTTATCTAGTAAGCAAAACCATGCCATAAAATCATTAAACATATATTTAAGTATGCATTAGAGTTATGAAAGAAAATATCCACTCACAGTACCGCCGCTGACTGAAAACACGAGCCGTAAGCCAAACCGAAGCCTCTAGGATGTCCAAGCCTGTCAAAGTCATACTCGAGGGTCACTAACAATCCATATATGTCCATACAAGAAACCCCCAAAAACCCCGGATTTAAAACACATCTCGAACAAGCTTCCCGAGGAGAAACACCTCTAAAATACCAACTAAACGATCTCCGATACCTAAAACCATCACCATTGGATTGAGGACGTCGAAACCTTCCGAACAAGATTGATTTCACCTCAAAATATGAGCTCATGGGACCAAATACACCAGTCAAAGTTTCATCCACGTGCAATCAAAGCTAGAGTTAGCTGCTAACGTCAACCCTAGCTGACATCACCCTGACATCTGACATCCTGCCATATATCACCCTCTGAGTCATCGTGACGTCACCTATTTACATCATGTTGATGTCACCCCTTACTACGTCACCTATGACAACCACTATTACCTCGCCACGTGGCACAAAACAGACTTGGCCATGTGGTCTGACATGATGATGTCATCTGCTATGTCATCATCGTCAAGATCCTGCTGGGTCAACCTGCGACCATACGATGGGTCGTTCGACCCATATACTAGACCGGGTCTGTTATTCACCATTTCTCAACCAAAACATTCCATTCTTTCACTAATAAACTTGTAATTCACCTAGAAATCGATCTATGGCCTTAAAACTGAGAGAACCTCCCTCAAAGCTCCCAACCAAGCTTGAATCCTCACGGTTGATGTTCAAGCTTCTACCTAGGGCCGTTCCAGTATTCATTCTTCCATTTTCTTGGATTTACGCACTCGCAAAGACTCAAAGAACATGAAGAATGCCTTAGGTGAGAGTTCCCATGTCCCATTTATAAAACCCAAATTTCAAGTTTATGAGTTCACAGGTTTGTACCTGGTTCTTGATTTTCACGCAGCCACCGTGGCTCAGATATCCTCCACCATCTCTCTCAGTGTCTCAACCTTATTCTAGTTTCTCACAATAGTAGAAAGGAGAAGAAAATGGTGGAATGAGGTGGGGTGTGGATTTCAGCTGTGTATATTTCAAACCAAAGAGTGAGAGATGTACATGGTGTAGGGATATGGGTCAATGGGATGAGTGGAACTTATAACTCATCCTTTGGTCCATACCTAGAGATTTTGGGTCCCATCTAAAAACACTAAAGTCAAGCTATCTCGTAAAACGTGAAATCGTAAAATCCCATCAAACCGTTCTAGACCCCGAAATTCACCATACAATGCCCAAATTCGTCGTGCCGTCTCTCTACGAAATTGAAATCCCTCGATCTATGTAATAGGCCTCGGTCAAAGTCCAAATAACCTCCCAAGTAAGAAGTCAACATTTTCTCTATCTAGGGGAAAAATTGTCATTTCACCTCAAATCATCCCAAAAATCCTCGATTAATCCTTGATTAATCTTCGATAATCGTGAAATTTCAGGTCGGGTCCTTGCAGTTAATTAGAAATATTTGGAGATAGGTAAGTTGGTAGTATCCTTTGTTTGACAAGAGGTGTCAGACTGGAGCATGATTTGTTCGGGATAGGTCCTTTCATCAACATTCAAAAGAGAAGGACCACCATCCATATTGCTTACTGTCAGCCAAATCACAAGAACTAGAGGAACCCAAAAAGGTTTGAAAATAGTTAATAGTTTCGGCTTAATCTCCCCTATATTTGAGGTGACCAACCCTTTACTACAATGAGCAAAAGAAAAATGACTTAGATTGGTACGTTTCTTTACAAATTTTAGGAAGGAGGAGGTATTTTGATCACCATTCTTCATTCAATTAATATGCGATTTCCGACTAAAAAAGCTTTCCTCCCTCTCGAGACATGATGCATACAACCTAAGAAAAGAATATTCTTGAGCCACTAAGTTAGGGTTAGACCAGTCAGCAGCTTGCGTTGCTTTGGCAAGAAACCAGAGCAGTTATAGCCTTTAGGACATCAATAAAAACATCCTCTAGGGGACCCAGTTAAGACTTTTCAAAGTGATCTTTGTCTGCCTAAGCTTAACCACCAGTTAATATTGGCAAATGCCCATAACAAACTATTGTAGGCCTTCTCCGTAATTTGAAAAAATTTCTCATGCTTCACAAAAAAGTCAAAGTATATGAAAGGGCCACATGTAACGACCCAAAAAATTTAGAAAAAGTAAATTTTGGAAATTTAAAAAGGGAATTGATGATTTTGCTCTCATAGGTCAAAAGTTGACATTTTTTTTCAGGTACTTCTTGAACTATTTGTGAGAATTGTTACGTAGGTCTTAGTGTAATTCCTCAAAAATCAGAAAAGTGATTTCAGAATTTTTTTTTAATTTACTGTTTTACCCTTATTAGTCCAAAAGTTGACTTTTTACTCATATTATTGCTTGGAAGTTTCGTGAGTACCTTTCATAGGTCTCAGAGTCTTGAATCCATAGACGAACAACATGTTGGAATCAGAGACCATATAAGCATTATAAGGGTATGGAATTACGAAGGGCAATTTGATAATTGTAAAATTATCTTATTTTGGTAGTTTTGCAAGTAGGATATTTTTGTTGGTTTTTTTAGGATGGTGACTAGTGTCCCATCCTTATGACCTCATTTTAGCCCTTGGATGAACCGACCTTAGGTCGCGGGTATGGGATTATGTGTGTGTGTGTGTGTGTGTGTGTGTGTGTGTGTGTGTGTGTGTGTGTGTGTGTGTGTGTGTGTGTGTGTGTGTGTGTGTGTGTGTGTGTGTGTGTGTGTGTGTGTGTGTGTGTGTGTGTGTGTGTGTGTGTGTGTGTGTGTGTGTTGTATTGTGTTGTGTTTTGAGTTGTTTTTATTAAACCACCACACCTTAGAGCACCATAATGAGAAGTGGGGGAAGAGAACCAGCAAGAGATAGAGATAGAGAAGAGAAGAAGAGAGGATACCTGAGGAGAGGAGGGAAGGAGGAGGAATAACCCACGATCCAGGGAGACGCTACCCGTGAACCCCAACTATTTCTTGGCAACTAGGCTTCGAACCAAGGTTCCTAACAGCTTCATCAAGTTCCTATGATCCTAAAGAACTAGAAAATTGGAATTTTTGTATCCAGGAAGGATTAGGAAGAGACCTTCAACGGTTGGCCGACGTATGAAGGATCAGGTCGAGGATTGAAGGTGAGGTTTTTTGAGTTTTAAGATCATAGAAGATTTTCTAGAATCTATTAGATGAAGATGGACATTTAAAGGGTAGAAAATGATGAAAAATAAGAGTTTTAGAACTAGGTCTGGCTGTTTGGGTCCACGGGCCGACCCGTTGGAGGTTAGGGGTAACCTTTGCAAGCGCGTGATGCTCACATGTAGAGAGGTTATGGTAGCACATGAGAGCGCATTCCACCCTATCTTGAGGTGCGGTCAACACGAATTTCAATGCTTTTGATGTTACAGATGTTTTGGCCTAGGTTTCTAGTCAATCATGCACTTTCTCGGGGTAGTTTTGAGTGTCTGAAGCATTATGTTTAGATTTAAAATTTTTTATTTTAATCCCGAGAATCAGGGATTGCAATGTGAGATTACATGGGATTTTTGTGACCCGTGAGTGTGATTTTTGACAAGCGACACAACTCTTGGAATAAGAGAAGAACGCCCAGTTCGAGATTGAACTGCAAGGACAGACTATGTTTGGAATTTTATTTTATAAATTATTATGCATGCAAAAATAAATATTTTAATTTCTTGATGGAAAGATTTATGTTGTAATGGTTTGTTTATGATTTTGAGATAATTATTTGATTATTTTCTTGAATTATTAAGTGATTTTTTAATATGTATTTTACTGTATTTTGTGTAAACTGTGTTTTGGGCTTATGCCCGATCTTGAAAGTATTTTGACCTAGTTTTAAGTCAATGATATGTGTTAAATGAGTCTTATCGATTTTGTGAACTATTTGTCCACAATTAACCATCCTCATATCAGATCAGCACTTAGATGTCTAATGCATGGCTCTATTTCCTTACGCTAGAGATTTGATTAGTTCTCAGACATCCGGATTACCTCTCTGTTTTCATGAGACTAGTGATGTGATTGGGACTCAGACGTCCATAGCTCGGCTCTATTTCTATGAGTCTACTCGGACGTCCAGAGCTCGACTCTATTTTCCAAAGTGGTTTGTCCACTGGTAGTGCGGTTTGCTTATGATGATTGATATTCAACCATCGGGAATTAGTTGGTTGTATTTTATTATTACTACTTGTGTCTTGATGTTCTCCCATTGTTTATTTTTATTTTGTGATTCTGTGGTTCCATGTTTTATGATTTATTCTTAATTGGGATTCAATTGTTTTAGCCCACTATATGCATGCATGGTTTTTAGAAAACAGAGGGTAAAAGGTTTATGTTTCTCAATCTATTTTTTCAAAATGCTTATTTTGGTCCACTCACTACGCCATATATGTGAATAGATTTATGTTGCAATGGTTTGCTTATGATTTCGAGATAATTATTTGATTAATTTTTTGGAATTATTAAGTGATGTTTTAATATGTATTTTACGGTATTTTGTATAAACTGTGTTTTGGGCTTATGCCCGATCTTGAAAGTGTTTTGACCTGGTTTTAAATCAATGATATGTGTTAAATGAGTCTTCTCGATTTTTTGAACTATTTGTCGACAGTTAACCATCCTCAGATCAGATCAGCACTTACACGTCTAATGCATGGCTTTATTTCTTAGGCTAGAGATTTGATTAGTTCTCAGACATCCAGAGTACATCTCTATTTTCATGAGACTGGTGATGTGATTGGGACTCAGACGTCCATAGCTCGGCTCTTTTTCTCTGAGTCTACTCGGGCGTCCAGAGCTCGACTCTATTTTCCGAAGTGGTTTGTGTAACGACCCGTCCCGAATTTCGGGATTAGATTAGTCACTAATCTCGTTTAGTGAGGTTGAACGGTGGTTAGTAGGGCGGAATCGGACAAATTGTGCGAAATGACCGTTTTGCCCCTGGTCGTGGGCAAAATGTTGACTTTTTGTTCGGGCGGTCAAACGGACTTTGACCGATGACAGTGACGTAGTTCGGGACATCACGAGTTCATAGACAGGTGGCACGTTCGATTCCGACATTCGTAGAGAAAGTTGTGATGTTCGGAAGTTGAGGGGTATTTTGGTAATTTGGTATGTTTGAGGCCAAATGTTGACTTTTTGATCGGGAGGTCCGATGGGCGAGGGCCAAGGACCGTTACGTAGGTATCGTCGATACGAATCCAATGACAGGCGGCATGCTGAAATCGGAGATTCGACGACAACGTTATGGTCAAGGAAACGAACTAACGAACCGAGGCTCGGATTAAAATAATAATATAATAATGAATAGTGACCGTTGACTGTGTAAATCCGGATGAGTGACAAGTGTCACCCATCCCTTGTTTCCAGCTCCTTGTTTCCCTCCAAACACTACCATTACTACATCATCATCATCTAATCCACCATTTCCCCTAAATTAATCTTCTTTGTTCCTAAACCGTGCACAAAATGTGGGATTCGGATTAGGGAGAATTGGCTCCCTCTCTCTGCTGTTCCTGAGAGAAAAATGAGAGACTAAGATGAGGGAATTAACGGGGAAACACGAGGGGTTGTGAGAGTGTTGAATTTTGGATTTTGGATTTCGGGAAAATTAGAGGGAAAATTCGAATTGAAGGAATTGAGCCGTGAGGATCGAATTGGAGATTACCTTCAGCTTCCTGGGAGTGCCACGATCAGTTTTGTCGAAGGAACGAAGGGATTTGGCCACCAATTGGCTATGATCACACTTGGTGACAGAGGAGGACCTTCGAGCTTGAGTCGTGGATTTGGAGGCTTCGATGGACGGAATTGAGGTGGGGAAACTGCTTCTCATGATCCCACGATGCTTCTGGGTTCGTCAATTGAAGGAAAACGGCTGTGGTTGACAGAACTCCATTGTTGAACAGTGACGGTGCTCGAGCTTGAGTCGTGACGATTGAGCACAGGTTTGATGCAATTGATGTGGGGGAATTGTTCCTCAGGGTCCGTTGATGCTTCTGGGATCATCAATTGGATGAAACCTGCAGCCATTGAAGGGATTCCATGAACGAATAGTAACCTGGGTGTTCTTGGTGTTCATCATCGAATCGTGGGAATTTGGGTAAGTTATCGTGTAATTGATGTTACAGACCTGTAATTGGACTAAGAACGAAACTAACTGATTGATCAATTGAAGGAATTAAGGCTGAATTGATAGGATTGGAACCGGGTTGTATCGCGGGCAAATTGGACCCGTTTACCAGACAAGCGGGTTGGGCTGGTGACACTGTAGCAGGCGCGTGGGTTTCACGCGCAGCCACTCACGGCGGCACGTGACGGCGCGTGGGCACGAATCTCGAGGTGAGGTCAACATGACTTCTGTCCTATTTATTGTAACGGACATTTTGGAATTGGTTTCGTGTCGATCGGACACCGTCTCGATATTGTTCGGGATATCCGAAGATTTTAAATTAAGTTTAAAAATAAGTAAAAATTCGGGAAAATTACGGGACTTTGATAGGATGTTAATGATGAGGTTAGTAACCCTCTAATGTGATTTGGACAGGATTGGGAGTCCCGGTGATAGTGGTGTGGCCCGGGAGGGCCGGTGGCACGCGTATCGAGGCACACGGTTAAAACGGTCTGTGAGTGGACTTTGGTTTTATAAATTCTATGCATGCTTAAATGTTTTATATGGATTATGGTTGTGATTGTGTGATGTTGATTTGGTTGTTGGTAAATTGTACGGTTTCACGTATTTCGAGGCAATTTACGTGCTTGCACGTAAATCGAGGTTTTCCGGTTTTACATGGATTTTCCATATTTATGACTTGGATATAATATGATGAAATGGTTTTGAAATTGGAAATATAAACTCGGGCTTGAGGCCCACTTGTTTTGGAAATTTCGGACTTGGAGTCCATTTGAGAATCGGGCCGGGGGCCCAGTTGGTTAATGAAATCGGGCCAGGGGCCCAGTTGGTATGAAATCGGGCTGAGACCCATTTGAGTTATGTTCTCGGGCCAGGGGCCCAGTTGATTTGTGAATTCGGGCCGTGGGCCTAGTGGGTTTATAAAGTCGGGCTGCAGGCCCAGTTGGTTTACAAATCGGGCCGTGGGCCCAGTGGTTCATAAAATCGGGCATGAGGCCCAGTTGGATTATAAATGTGATTTCGGGTCAGGGACCCTATGATTAATAATTGTGATTTTGGGTCAGGGACCCTAAATGGAATTACATGGTTTTATGGAAATTTCGGGCAGGGCCCAATGGTAATGATGTGATAAAAGGATTTAATAAAACTGTTTTCCATATACCATCTGGATACAAGGATATATGATGGTCTCCTCCAGATTTCTGGGACACTGGGGAAGTCACAGTGCATTGCCTGCGAGGGGTCATTATACGGAGCAGCCGAACCGTATGATGACTCAGGAGCAAGATTGCTATGATTGACGTCAGGGACGTCAGACATCAGGGATGTCAGATATATGGACCCGGAGAGACCCCGGGCAGCACGCGTAGCTTATGAAACCGTGAGATATGACGTCAGGGACGTCAAGCGTCTGGGACGCTAAGCATCTGGGACGCTAAGCATCTGGGATGCTGGTGATGGTAATGGTAAAATATGGATTAATGGATATATGAAATGGCTTTTTGGTTGGATATGTGTTATTTGGTAAAAATGGATTATTGGTTATGAAATGGTATGTCGGGTCGGGGACCCTAAATGGTTTTGGATTTATGGATTTATATTTATGGCTTTGGGCAGTGGCCCACATGGTTTTAATATGTATGGTTGTGGTATTCCACTGTTTTGGGCTGAGTTCCCACACTTGGTTTTTGGTTAACGGTTTTTGGGCTAAGGCCCTAATGGCTCGGTTGAGCAAACGTTTTGGTTACTGGTTTTTGGTGGCATGCATACGTTTTTATTGGAGGGCATAAATGTCTTATAAATGTATTTGGTAAACTTATTGGTTTTTGTTCACTCACAGCTTTTGGTTTTAATGCCCTTCAGGTTGATCACGGATGCGATTGCAGCAGAGACTGGGACATTGCACACCTCCTCCATCGATCCTTGCGCACTCTGGATGCCCCGTTTGGGCAGTGGCTCTTGGTCATCCCTTGTCTGACACCCCTTGTTGGACGGGAGTAGGGCACATTCCATGGTAATCCCGGGGGGATTGGGATGGGTCCTGTCAGTTTGTCCACCAGTAGTGCGGTTTGCTTATGATGATTGATATTAAACCATCGAGAATTGATTGGTTGTGTTTTATTATTGCTACTTGTGTCTTGATGTTTTCCCATTGTTTATTTTTATTTCGTGATTCTGTGGTTCCATGGTTTATGATTTATTCTTAATTGGGATTCAGTTGTTTTAGCCCACTATATGCATGCATGGTTTTTAGAAAACGGAGGGTAAAAGGTTTATGTTTCTCAAGCTATTTTTTCAAAATGCTTATTTTGGTCAACTCACTACGCCATATATGCGCCATATATGTGAATAGACTTCACTATAAAGGCATCAGACAACTAGTACTATGATGTTATTACTACTATAAACATTAGTTTTATATTTACTAATGTTTAAAGTGTAAAACAACTTCAGTGCAAATGTAGACTGATGTCTTTATGTCCATTTAGTATCAGCTGATTATATAAACCAATGTCTATATAGATTTTTTCCTTCTTTTAGTTTCGCATCAGTTGTTAAAATTCAATTGTTTGGAAGTATTTACTAAAAAGTAAATATATTCAAAAAAAAAAATTTCCTTCCTTTAAATTTAGCTTCTCCTCTCCTTGGTTGTAATTCATTCCCACCAATTCAATTCTAGATTTAGTTTTTCCCCCTCCCATTCTAAATGCTAAATAAAAACAAAAATTAGAAATTAATTAAATGAAATTTATTTGAAAAACTTCTAAATGAAAACCGAAAGTAATATTTCATGTATGTGCACCCCCATTTATTTTCTTTGAAAGCCACATGTGCACTCTAATTCTAACCAAGTCTTTCCTCGCGCCACATCCAAATTAATTCCCTCCCCTTCACTATTCCAAAAACCTTTTCCCGCCGCAGCCAAATTCCATCTCGCGCGCATGAATTAGATGGTATCTGTGACGACCCGTCCCGAATTAGCGGGATTAATTAAGGCTTAATGATGGATTAGCGAGACTAATCGGGGATTAGACGATGATTAGCAAACGTTCGGGCGAAATGACGGTTTTGCCCCTAGATTGGGCAAATCGTTAACTTTTTGTTCAGGTGGTCAAATGGACTTTGGCCAATGACTGTGATGTAGTTCGTGACGTCACGAGTTCATAGACAGGTGGCACACTCGATTTCGACGTTCGAGGAGGAAGTTATGACGTTCGGTAGTTCGAGGGCAATTTGGTAATTTGGGACAACAGTTGACTTTTTGACCGAGGGGTCCGATGGCCGAGGGCCAAAGACCGTTACGTATATCGGGACGATATGAATCCGTAGACAGGCGGTACGTCGAATTCGGACGTTCGACGGAGAAGTTACGGTTCACGGAAGTACGTAAGTAATATTGCACGAATTACGAAACGGGTTACTTTTGGACTTAAGTGGGCCCAAATATTTTGCTTTTGGCCCAATGGATGAGTGACAAGTGTCACTCATCCATTGCCCAGCATGATTACATACATGCATCTCCTTCCCTTGCATTTTTTCATTGATCGTTTTCTTTGTTCCCAAACAAAACCGTTCAAACCATTCTCCACAATCCAACCCTCCAACCCTGTGATCATAACTGAGACCCAGAGAGTGAGAGAGAGGCTGAGGAAGCAGAGGAGGGTGGCTGGGCTTCCGTGCACGGCGGTGGAGCCTTGAACCCGAACAAGTTTCACGGTTAGGCCCATTTTTCCCATATTTTCGATTCTTGCATTATGGGCTGTTTTGGGTGATTAGGAAGTGGTTTTTAGGTTGTTAGGAAGGTATTAAGAAGGTTTGTGTGGTGGTTGGACGGTTGTGGAAGCCATGGGAGGTTTTGGGAAACTTGAACCATTTGGTTCAAAATCAAACCAAGGGATTTAGACGTTTTCGGTTGCGTTTAAGGATTGGAATGACAGGACCCACCCCGATTATCGCCTCGATAATCGAGAAGCATCCTGCTCCCGTCTGACAATCGAATCCAAAAGACTGGAAAACTAATTAATATTACAACACACCCATTGTCAGACCAGGGAGATTAAACAAATACAGCCGACTGGACGTCAAGTCCACGGTTTCACAGAGCGATATTACAAAACAAGTTAAAGAAACAAGTCCTACTCTGTGAACCAACTACTCCGCAACGGAAAACTTTATGCCTCCGCCTCTGCCTCGGCGCTTGCCCCCGCACTTGTACCACGACCTGGAGGGAATTTAAAACAGCAAAGTGTGAGTGGACCGAAACATAAGTTTTACAGGAAAAACAGTTTTTCCGAAATCGGGTTCGCCCTCCAGTTTTGTAACACGCATGCATAACCAAATATTCAAAATTTGCATATTAACTTTTGAAAACTCTTTTTCCGAATGCATGAAAACGTTACAAAGGATCGCCATAATTCATGTAAAAACCATTTAATAATGCCAGGTTTCAGAAACCGTCATTTTGAAACGTTAATTGCACAAATCAAGTAAACCGTGAATCAATAACCACAATTATGCCGTTGGATCCATCCGAGTCTTTAAACTCAACATTAGGCCTTCCCGGGATATCAACGAGTCTTTAAACTCAAAACATGATTAATAGGCCTCAGGGGTATCACAATAATCGAGTCTTTAAACTCACGAGTCTTTAAACTCAATTCGGGTCTTTAAACCCAATTTTCGGGCCCGCCCCCGTCATCAACATGCCGGGTCTTTAAATCCAAAACCAGATCCAACCATTAACCGGGTCTTTAAACCCAAAACCGTTTTTAAACACAATAAACCAGGATTCATCACAAACCGTTTTCCAACATTATTCCGAAAACATTTCTCATCATAACAGGACTTATGTCCGAATTCACATGCAAATTGCAACACATGCAATTTCCAAAAATTACTTCACAATGTGATCAAACATCATAAATCCGAAACATGCATATTCATATCCAGGTACTTCATCAAAATCATCACGCATGCAATAGCAAAAACCGTAATCTCGAAATGCGTGAAATACGATAAATATCTCGATAAACGTGGAAACATGTAAAACCGATATATCATATCACCATCATAAAATCATAGGTAAAACCATGAGATAAATAAGCAAAATAGTCATGCATGCCCAATTTAGAAATCAAAAGGTCCACTCACGGTTTTAGGATGCGTCAATCGCGTTCCGCGCGCTCCTCCGTAGCTTCGGAAGTGCCCGGGCCTGTAAAAATGTACAAGAAGGGTTACAAACATCCTCAAATAGCTCGTATGATTTTTCCCTAATTTCCCGGATTTTTCGGCGAAATAAACCTTAAGGACCTAAACTTCCGGGCTCCCGAGATTATTCCGAACGACTCCCGAACAACTCGAATCCTAAAGGGAAAATGTTAATTAGCTTGGCGCGTGGCCTTCACCCAAAGTGGCTGCGCGTGAAGGCCACGCGCCAAGCTACAGTGTCATCGTTCTTACCCGGATAGACTGATAAACGGGTCTGTTACCCGCGACTCGACCCGACCAGTTCGAGCTCAATTCTCAATCAATTCCTCTCGTTCTTGATCCTATTATCTTCTCTAACTCATTAATTTCAGGTCTGTGTCGATGACTAACCTCGACTGACACCAAATCGACCCAACTCAAGCTCGAACAGTCGAACAAGTCGACTTCTGGAACTCACCCTACACGGTTCCATTTCCAAATTAATTTCACCAGTAGCATAAAGGGACCCATACGAACACAATAGGACAAAAAATTGAACTCGTCGTTACCTGGAAGTCGTCGTCCTCAAGCTCGAAAATTTTTCAGAACCAGGGAGCTCAGTTCTTGGCCAATTCGTGGGTGTCGTCCTTCGAAATTGATGTGGTTGGTTTCCTTTTGCTCCCAGAAGACTAGAACGGCCCTTAGTTTAGCTCGAATGTCCCCACAATTTGATTTTCAATTTTTCCCTCCACTGGTTTTTCCTTCGAACTGGAACTTGGGTTCCTGGGCAAAACGGGCTCCAATCTCAACAACTCTGGCACCGTCGTGTTTCTGTCACTCCCAGAATTCTCCCAATGTGTTTAGTTTTCCCCCAAAGCCCATAGGAATTGAACTCTGAGTTTCCCCCCAAAAAACTCGAAACTGTTTTCTCACCGTCTCTCTCAACCTCAGCCCACACCTGATGAACCAAATGACCCAAACGAAACCTCTCCTCACTCTCTTACACGGTTGATCGATCAATGTGGCCAGCAACTCGTGGGAGACCAACTGGGGTCTCTGAAAATGGTTTCCCGCACGCACAAAGACCACGGCCAATTCAATCTCCCCCGTGCACTGAGCACTGCCCAAATCGTGCACCAAAGCCACTCAGTCCAGCACCACTACCTCAAACGACATAAACAATCCCTCAGATCAGTCCACTAGGCTTAAACAAATGCACGCTCAACCCACGGCCGCACACTCTGTTTTTCCACGGTGGTGAACAGTACCCCGTGTGAAAAGACCAAAATGCCCCCAGGGCAAAATTTACCAAAATGCCCTCCAACTTCCGTGACCCGTAACTCGGTCATCCGACGTCCGTTTCGCGCGTGCCGCCTTTCGTTGTACTCAGGACGTCGAGACGAACATAACGGTGTTCGAGTCAAATGAATATCAATTGTTAAAAGAAAGGTCAACTTTTCCCCTTAATAACGTCCAATTACGATAATGCCCCTGAACTTCCGAACATCATAACTTTCACCCTGTTCGACCGAATCGAACGTGCCACCTGTCTATGAACTCGTGACGTCCCGAACTACGTCACAGTCATCGCTCAACGTCCGTTCGACCTCCCAATCAAAAAGTTAACAAATTAACCACACAAATCATAGGGGTAAAAACGTCATTTTATTCAATATTTTATAATATTACATTTCCAGAACGTCTGCGGCGTTACATGGAATGGAAAGAAAACATCAAAATAGGTAGAAAGGAATCGAAAAGGAAGAAGTAGGATGAAAAATGGGGAGTCTAGAACACAGAACCGGTCACGCCGGTCCAGTTGGACCGGCCAAACCAGGTGAACCGGCTGGAGCATGAAGATGATGAATAGTGTTCTGAGCCTTCTTGGGGCGCGTGAGGGTGCATGAACAGTATTTTGGGGAAGAGTTCAACATTTGAAATCTTCTATTCGATGTAACAAATATTTTGGGACTTGTCTCGTGTCAATCGGACATCGTTTCGATAGCTTTCGGGCTGTCGGAAGGTTTAGGATAGGTTTAAAAATAGTTAAAAGTTCGAGAAAATTACGGGGCTTTAATGGGAGGTTAATTAAGTAGTTAGTAACCTTCTATTAAAATTTGGAAAGGTTTGGGAGTCCCGGTGTCAGTGATCGGCTCGGGAGAGCCTACGACACGCAAATCGCGGCTTCGGACGGTCTTTGAGTGGACCTTTCTTTTGAACTTGATGCATGCATAAATGTTTTATAAGTGTTTTATTATATTTTTTTCGATGCCATGAGTGCATTTGATTGTGGAAGCTTAGGATCGACATAATTGTACGTTTTTCGAGGTTTTCGTTTTTATGTCGTACCTTCGCGTACCGTGTTTTCGATAAGGGTTTAATAAAAGGATTTTGGATTTAGAAATATGAAATTGGGCACGAAACCCAATTGATTTACAAACTCTCGGACTTGGAGTCCATTTTATTTGACGAGGAATCGGACCTAGGGTCCATTTGAGCCATACTATCGGACCGAGGGTCCATTTGGTTTACGATTCGGGTTTGAGGCCCAGTTAGCAGTACTATCGAGCTTGATGCCCCATTGATTGATGATATCGGGCCTGAGACCCATTTAGTTGAGTTTTCGGGCTTAAGGCCCCGTTGGTGGTGAATCGGACGTGAGGTCCCATTGAGTCATGGTTCGGGCCGAGGGCCCAGTTGATTGTAACATTAGGCTTGAGTCCCAGTTCCATTTATGGAATGAGTATCCGGGCATGAGGACCTATTGAGCTGAGGATTTAGGCCGAGGCATGCGAAAGTGATTTGAATCGAATTCAAGGAATCCTGTTGAAATGAATCGGGTACGAGACCCAGTTGAGAAATGAGTTTTGAGAGAGAAAGAAAGAGTTTTGAAAATGAATATGAACCCTTCGTATGATTATATGGTCTCCTCCAGCGTCGACCTGGAGAGTCACGATCCACAGACCAGAGTGGGTATCCCCATAGGGATCCCGTTCCAGGAGTGGTGATTACTTATATGGTGGTGGTCCCGGACCAGATTTCGGTGAGATATGTGGACTAGATCCAGAGAGAGAGCTCAGACTAGATCCAGAGATTGAGCCTCCCAGATGGAGATTCTTGGGGGAAGACTCGGAGTGAGACCCCGAGTAGTGTGCACACTAGTATAGAGATGATATCGTGACATATATCGGGGATGTGTTCCCTAAGGGCTGTGTGCCCCGAGTTGGCATGTTCTCCGAAGTGCCTCGGATTGGTCATACGTATGTCGGTACGTATGTGGTTCTGATGGAAAGTGATTTTAGGGCGAAGGCCTTGTGTTTCATGTTTTAGAAAGTAGTTTGGGGCAGAGACCCACATGACGTGATTTGGGCTGAGTCCCCACATGCAATGAGTTATGGTTTTTGAGTTGTGATTTTGGGTCGAGGATCCAAATGGATTTATGGGCCATGACAGTTTATGGGAACCAGGCATAAACCCTTGAATGATTTTGAGAATGTTTTCAAATGGTTTTATGAACGTTTGATAAATAGTTTTTTAATGCATGCGTATGTATTTATGAAGGGCATAAACGTCTTTATGCGAAAAAGGTTTTTAAATGAAAATGTTTAAATTGTCCACTCACAGTTTTCGTGTTTAAATGCCTTTCAAGTTGATCGAGGATGCAGGCTGTAGCAGAGAAGAGACATCACACTCCTCCTCCTACGATCCTGATGCACTCTGATAGCCCCGGCGAGGGCTAGAGATGGAATTTACCCTAGTCTGACACTTTGTGTCAGACGGGATCAGGCTGGTCCCACGTAATCCTTGGGGATTTGGGACCGGTCCTGACAAGTTGGTACAGAGCATGTTTTGCTCATGGAGTACGCGCAGGTTAAGGATGTGATGTCTCTGAAGTCATAACAGCCCGTCATCAACCTGATAGTTAGGGTAAGAGTAGGAAGTACCATGTGTTGAATGAGATTCGATACGATGGTTTGAGGTTAGATTGACATTGGAGGTCACGTGGTTCGATGTTTGATCCCGAGGAGGATGAGTATTTGTGTGGATCTAACGGCTTAGAGCCGTAGTGTTACTGGGAATAGGACCCAGTGGATCCATAGGTACAGTATGACGACTTGAAAGTCGTGACCGCTCGACAACAAGGTTGTGTCGGATAGAGGATGTATGGATTAATACCAGTGTGGTCAGAGGTCAGGGTCGCCCGACTTATGATGACCCTGTACGACTACAGTCATGACAGTTGGGAATAAAAACGTGTGATTCGGTTTGGCATACGTTGCCATGTTTCGATATGTCGAATCCCAGTGGGATGTCGACTGGCAGGAGACGCCGGAGTGGTTGTCGTGTGACACGATAGGTGACGATCGCGAAGTGTGGTCGTTGTGTAGTGTTAGGCACGGAGTATGGCCGAATTCTTGTGGAGGCCAGCGGCTGAGAGCCCTAGAGTTACGAGAGGACGAGATCCTCAGCGTATAGTTTTGGCTGGTTTGGTACCAGTATTGGAATACGACGACTCTTCGGAGTCGAGATTGAAGGATCGGTCAGGATGGTAGGGCTGCAGCGGTCAGCCGGGTTTGTGGTAACCCTAGTGGGTGATTGATTGGACAAGTTACTAGGAGTGTGGTACTTGTGATCGGATCCTGAGGTGGACCGATCGGTGGATGTTGTGCGTTGAGAGGTTAGTACCAGCGGTGAGACTACCGCATTGTTTTGGGGTCTCGATAGCAGAGTGTTTCTGAGGTTGGTCTGCATCAGGGTGTGGCAGACGCTGCTATCGATGGATGTAATCGAGTTGGATAGATTCGGGTTGCCGTGACGATTGTGACGATAGGATTCGTCAGCCGTGACGATGATATGAGGTGCGTGAGTGACGCACAGTACGGCAGTGATTCTGGATTCGACTCGGTGACGACTGAGTCTGATCGAAGAATGAGATGTTGACGTTGCGTGTTGGCATACTTGCCACGCTCTAGTGAAGGTGATGATTATAAGTGGGACAGAGAGAATTTCGAGTGTCTTAGTGCGAGGTACGGGAGTACTTGGTATGGAGACCAGTTTACCCCAATGATGGAGATTAGTTTCCTCAGTGATGGAGACCAGTTTCCTCAGTGATGGAGATTAGTTTCCCCTGTGTTGGAGATCAGTTTCCCCAGTAATGGAGACTTGTTCCCCAAGTGCTACGAGATTGAGTCGCGAGGGTGTACTCAGAAGTACGGAAGTGAAAAGTGAGTTACGGACGCGTGGATGGTGTCCGGTTGAGTTGAGGACTTGAGGGTCCATTATGGGTTAGTTTTGGTTGACTACGGTTGACCATACCTCCTGAGTGAGGACATGGCACTGGTTTACCTATAGAATATTAGTAAGTTCGGGTGTGGAGTGAGCTTCGTGATTGGATAAGAAACACGATTCCAACGTGATTAGTACTTCGGAATCAAGAGAGGTTGTGATCGAGATGATGGCATCAGAGTCCTTTCGACGAAGACATCAAATCGCATCATCTTGGATTCGTTCCTAGGTGGGACGACGAGGATTGTTGTGACAGCTAGGAGTTCAAGAGGGTGTAAGAACTGAACTCCTAGGCTGTGGGTCAATTTGATTGACGTGACGAGTAGATGGTACTTAGCGTCACAGGATGTGACGAGTGAGTGTCCGAGGATGTGGGTGCACCGGTGTGTTATGCACATTGGACAATGGGATTGACTACGGTCAATCGGTATGTCGGGTTGAGAGTGCCCGAGAGTATGAGTACGTTGTAGTTCGGATAGAGTCCTAGATGGACATGAATGGCGATCAGATTGGGTCCGATAGTGACAGTTTGGAGACTCACCTGAGTCTATATGACAAGTAGTATCGCTGAGTGATACGAGATACGATGCGAGGACTCGAGAGCGAGTCGAGGTCAGAGTAGCAAAGAGAAGCGCAGTGGAGCCGGGAGTTGTCGGCGGTCACGATGGTTGTGACCTGTGATGGTTAAGGATTGAAGGTGATTGATGAGTGTAATGACCCGTCCCGGGAATTAGGGCTAGGACAGATTAGTGAGCTTAATCGGGGGTTAGTTGGTCCCGATAAGGTCGTTAGCCTAGAATGACGATTTTGCCCCTAGTTTGGGCAAAAATGTTGACTTTTAGTTTGGACGGTCATTTGGGTTTTGATCGATGACCAGGACGTAGTTTAGGACGTCACGAATCCGTAGACAGGTGGCACGCCCGATTCCGACATCCGAGTAGGAAGTTATGATGTTCGGAAGGTTGAGGGCATAACCGTAATTTGGTTAAACTAGGGGGAAAAGTTGACTTTTCGTACGATTGGGTTTTGACTTGTTGACCTAGGATCGTTAGATAGATCTCGTCGTCCTGAGTTCGATGACAGGCGGCACGTATTCTTTGGACTTACGATGTGTGAGTTACGGGTCTAGAAAGGTAGTGGCAAGATCATAATTTTGGTTTAAAAAGAAGGGCAGTTTGGTCTTTTGCACATGGGGATTTGTGCAATAGAGAGGGACAATGGAGGGCTGAGATTGAGCCACATGGGAGAGGAATTGTGGGATGGTGACAGTGTAGAAGGGCTAGAGGTTTCTAGCATACACGGTGCAATTATTTGGGGTAATCGTGTACCCGTGCGTGTGTGTTTGTGTTCGAAGAACAGAAAACATAGGGAGGAATTGAGAGGAAATTGAGAGGTGATCTTGAGGGTTGGTGAGTTTTATGAGTGTGTGAGAGTGACCAGAGACTGAGAAGGAGTTAGTGAGGAGATCTGGAGGTCCAGTGGCTGTGTGTGTGTGATAGGTGAGCCACGGGAAACCAGGGGGAAAACAGGGAGGAAGTGAGTGATCGTGGTGGTGGTGTGGCCGTGTGCGGTGTAATTGGACTCGACAGGGAACAAGCATGACTCTATGGACTTCAGGGAGTGCGGCGGTGAGCACGGCGGAGGTCGACGGCAGGTAATTCTTTCTCCCTGTGTAAGTGCTCTGTTTTGCCGTAATTTTCAAATTGGAAAGTCGTGGCTTTTGGCGTTGAATCAAGCAGTCTAGTGAGGTCTGGGGGACTCAGTAGGGTCCTAGGTAGCTGCTGGTTGTGTAGCCGTGATGGAGGAGTACACAGCGGAGGCTAGAACGACGGAGAGTACCCCTGTGTTCTCTATTTTTCCGTTTTTGCTTCAGACGTTGAGTCGTGGGTTTAGAGTACGAGTCGAGGGTTCTGGTTGGTCCTAGTCGACTTCTTAGGTCCTTAGGAACTGTCTATGGTGGTTGCCGTGGCGGGGGAAGACCTGGGTGGCCGGAGTAGAAAACAGGGGACAATTTGGGTTTCTGTTCGAGCTTGAGTCGACAGGTTTTAGGTTGAGTCGAGGAGTTTGGAGTATAGGGATTGATAGCTTAGGATAGGACGAAGAGGATGGTGAAGAAAGGAGGTGTTTTGGTGTAGGTACGGCGGTGAACCGTCCTCGCCGGTTCGAATTGCAGAGGCCGGTTCGACCGGGTCGACTCGAGAAAGACGATGACACTGTAGCAGGCGCGTGAGGGCCACGCGTAGCCACTTTGGGCGGCGCGTGAAGGCGCGTGCGGCGGCGGTTGGGAAAACAGTCAACATGGTTTTTAATCTAGGTGTTGTGACGAGTCTGATGGGATTAGTTTCGGGTTGTTTGGACGTCGTTTGAAGTTAGTTCCGCGAGGTCGAAGTTTAGGGTTCCGGTTCGTTTCGTTTAAGATCTGGAGAATTTTGGGGGAAATTAGGTGGACCTTCGTAGATATGTTAGTAATGTTCTTGGGTGATTGGGACAGGATCGGGACTTCCCGAGGAAGCTGAGGAACGTACGGACGTTCGAGGCGCGATTGAGGGCTCGGTACTGTGAGTGGACCCTTTCCTTAAACTTGAACATGCATAACTATTTTTCTATAATTGTTTTATAGTTTAAATCATGATTTTATGTTTATCGGGGATACTTTGTTGAATTTACCTGATTGCACGTTTTTCGAGAAGTTCGGTTTTCAGCTCGGTTTACGAGAAATGTCGATTTCTGAGTATAAAGCCATGGTTTGGGGTTTTCACTGGTTCTAAATGGATTTTGGAACATGATTTCGATGATCAAGGATTTTTGGTTTTAGAATCGGATTTCGGAAACGGAATTTGGTTTTAAAGTTGAAAAGTGGATTTCTGGATTTGGGTTCGGAATGACGGTTCTGGACGCCGGAAGGGCATCAGACCGGTGATTTCGAATTCGGGTTTGGATATGGATTTAGAAATGGTTTTCAAATGGTTTTGGATTGGATTTGCTGGACCTAGTTATTGGGTTTAAAGACTCGGATACATTGATATTTCCCCCGTAGGCCTATTGAGTTTAAAGACTCGGGAGTTTAAAGACTCGGATATTATTGAGGCCTGGATTGAGTTTAAAGACTCGGGAGTTTAAAGACTCGGATAGATCCAGCAGGTTTGATCGGTTGGTTATGGCTTGGTATTTATGTTTTCTGATACAGTTTTATGACGCTGATGATATGATTTTCTATAACTGTTTTATAGTGTTTCTATTTTTATGATGAGGTTTATGTGATTTATAATTGTTTTAATAACTAGGTTATGCATGTGGTTTCAAAACGGAGGGCCAAACCCGGTTTTCTTATAAATGGTTTTGGAAACTTCTCTTTTATTTATGGTCCACTCACACCTTCTGTTTTAAATTGCCCTCCAGGTCGTGGAGCTAGCGCGGTGTTTCGGCGTCGAGGCAGCGTCTGAGGCATAGAAGTCACGAGAGGGATCCCGAAGTGTTTTAAATTTTCAGTGTGTGTGTATCTAGTTTATTTGTTTTCTTTCTTTTGTATTTAGAACTATGCTCTGTAAACCTTTGACTTCAGAAAGTTTTGTATAGATTCTTCTGCGTCTGACGTTGTATTTTAGTGGTTGCTTTGGTGTTGTGTCGGGGTGTCAGACGGGAGCAGGATTTACCTCGGTTTTCGGGGTGAAACCGGGGTGGGTCCTGACAATGAGACTCTCAGTAGATTCAGTTTGGGCATAGGTATGAGGATGACCTACGAGATGGGATTCGTGCCATTGTGATGGCAGAATTTGTAGGATGTTTTCTGATTGGATGCTGAGCAGGATGCCAGCTTAAGTGTGATGGCCCTTAGTGGGGATACGCTTTCAGATTGACGACTGTCAGATGGGACGTTTCAGAGTGTCAGACTGAAAATCCATTTGGATGCGAGTCTAGTATTGCTCACCTGTCAAAGTTAGTGACATGCGAGATAAACGAGTGCCAACATGTTGTCTCGAGTGACACACACAAGTAGACGTATAGTTATAGAGAGTGAATTGGAGGTTTGGAGGCTCCGATGACGGTACGTACCGAGGACGATACCGTTGAGTACGGTATGTGTGTTGGACGTGTACTACTACATGAGTATTCTCGTGTGGGTGCCGCGATCCGAGAAGAGGAAAAAGGTTGGATTACATAGTTTGGTTGTGGAATCGGGTCAATTTGAATTTCAAGGACGAAATTCTTTAAGGGGGAAGTTTGTGACGACTCGTCTCGAATTAGCCGGATTAATTAAGGCTTAATGACGGATTAGCGAGACTAATCGGGGATTAGACGAGGATTAGCAGACGTTCGGACGAAATGATGGTTTTGCCCCTAGATTGGGCAAATTGTAAAATTTGCTTTCAGGTGGTCAAATGGACTTTGTCCAATGACTGTGACGTAGTTCGTGACGTCACGAGTTCATAGACAGGTGGCACGCTCGATTTCGACGTTCGAGGAGGAAGTTATGACGTTTGGAAGTTCGAGGCCAATTTGTATTTGGGCCAAAAGTTGACTTTTTGACCGAGGAGTCCGATGGCCGAGGGCCAAAGACCGTTACGTAGATCGGGACGATATGAATCCATAGACAGGCGGTACGTCGAATTCGGAAGTTCGACGGAGAAGTTACGGTTCACGGAAGTACGAAAGTACTATTGCACGAATTACAAAACGGGTTACTTTTGGACTGAAGTGGGCCGAGATATTTTTCTTCTGGCCCAATGGATGAGTGACAAGTGTCACTCATCCATTGCCCAGCATGATTACATACATGCATCTCCTTCCCTTGCATTTTTTCATTGATCGTTTTCTTTGTTCCCAAACAAAACCGATCAAACCATTCTCCCCAATCCAACCCTCCAACCCTGTGATCATAACTGAGACCCAGAGAGTGAGAGAGAGGCTGAGGAAGCAGAGGATGGTGGCTGGGCCGCCGTGCACGGCGGTGGAGCCTTGAACCCGAAAATGTTTCACGGTTAGGCCCATTTTTCCCATATTTTCGATTCTTGCATTATGGGCCGTTTTGGGTGATTAGGAAGTGGTTTTTAGGTTGTTAGGAAGGTATTAAGAAGGTTTTTGTGGTGGTTGGACGGCTGTGGAAGCCATGGGAGGTTTTGGGAAACTTGAACCGTTTGGTTAAAAATCAAACCAAGGGATTTAAACGTTTTCGGTTGCATTTAAGGATTGGAATGGATAGAAAACATCAAAATAGGAAGAAAGGAATCGAAAAGGAAGAAGTAGGATGATAAATGGGGAGTCTAGAACACAGAACCGGTCACGCCGGTCCAGTTGGACTGGCCAAACCAGGTGAACCGGCCATCTGAACCGACTGGAGCATGAAGATGATGAATAGTATTCTGAGCCTTCTTGGGGCGCATGAGGGAGCATGAACAGTATTTTGGGGAAGAGTTCAACATATGAAATCTTCTATTCGATGTAACAAATATTTTGGGACTGGTCTCGTGTCAATCAGACATCGTTTCAATAGGTTTCAGGCTGTCAGAAGGTTTAGGATAGGTTTAAAAATAGTTAAAAGTTCGGGAAAATTATAAAGCTTTAATGGGAGGTTAATTAAGTAGTTAGTAACCTTCTACTAAAATTTGGACAGGTTTGGGAGTCCCGGTGGTAGTGATCGGCTCGGGAGAGCCTACGACATGCAAATCGAGGCGCGGCTTCTGACGGTCTGTGAGTGGACCTTTCTTTTGAACTTGATGCATGCATAAATGTTTTTTAAGTGTTTTATTATATGTTTTGTGATGCCATGAGTGCATTTGATTGTGGTAGCTTAGGATCGACATAATTGCACGTTTTTCGAGGTTTTCGATTTTAAGTCGTACCTTCTCGTATCGTGTTTTCGATAAGGGTGTAATAAACGGATTTTGGATTTAGAAATATGAAATCGAGCATGAGACCCAATTGATTTACAAACTCCCGGACTTGGAGTCCATTTGATTTGACGAGGAATCGGACCTAGGGTCCATTTGAGCCATACGATCGGATCGGGGTTCCATTTGGTTTACGATTCGGGTTTGAGAC
The DNA here is from genome assembly GCA_032719365.1 of Prinsepia uniflora. Classification (NCBI taxonomy): domain Eukaryota; kingdom Viridiplantae; phylum Streptophyta; class Magnoliopsida; order Rosales; family Rosaceae; genus Prinsepia; species Prinsepia uniflora. Next base: position 30,104,761 of record CM064863.1, read on the forward strand.
CCAGTTAGTAGTACTATCGGGCTTGATGCCCCATTGATTGATGATATCGGGCCTGAGACCCAATTAGTTGAGATTTCGGGCGTAAGGCCCCGTTGGTTGTGAAATCGGACGTGAGGTCCCATTGAGTCATGGTTCGGGCCTAGGGCCCAGTTGATTGTAACATCGGGGTTGAGTCCCAGTTCGTTTTATGAAATGAGTATCCGGGCATAAGGCCCTATTGAACTGAGGATTTAGGTCGAGGCCTGTGAAAGTGATTTGAATCGGATTCGAGGAATCCTGTTGAAATGAATTGGGTATGAGACCCAGTTGAGAAATGAGTTTTGAGAAAGAAAGAAAGAGTTTTGAAAATGAATATGAACCCTCCGTATGATTATATGGTCTCCTCCAGCGTCGACCTGGAGAGTCACGATCCACAGACCAGAGTGGGTATCCTCATAAGGATCCCGTTCCAGGAGTGGTGGTTACTTATATGGTGGTGGTCCCGGACCAGATTCCGGTGAGATATGTGGACTAGATCCAGAGAGAGAGCTCGGACTAGATCCATAGATTGAGCCTCCCAGATGGAGATTCCTGGGAGAAGACTCGGAGTGACACCCCGAGTAGTGTGCACACTAGTATAGAGATGATATCGTGACATATATCGGGGATGTGTTCCCTAGAGGCTGTGTGCCCCGAGTTGGCTTGTTCTCGGAAGTGCCTCGGATGGGTCATACGTATGTCGGTACGTATGTGGTTCTGATGGAAAGTGATTTTAGGGCGAAGGCCCTATGTTTCATGTTTTAGAAAGTAGTTTGGGGAAGAGACCCACATGACGTGATTTGGGATGAGTCCCTACATGCAATGAGTTATGGTTTTTGAGTTACGATTTCGGGTCGAGGACCCAAATGGATTTATGGGTCATGCCGGTTCATGGGAACCGGGCATGAACCCTTGAATGATTTTGAGAATGTTTTCAAATGGTTTTATGAACGTTTGATAAATAGTTTTTGAATGCATGCGTATGTATTAATGAAGGGCATAAACGTCTTTATGCGAAAAAGGTTTTTAAACGAAAATGTTTAAATTGTCCACTCACAGTTTTCGTGTTTTAATGCCCTTCAGGTTGATCGCGGATGCGGGCTGTAGCAGAGACGAGACATCACACTCCTCCTCCTATGATTCTGACGCACTCTGATAGCCCCGGCGAGGGCTAGAGATGGGACCGGTCCCACATTAATCCCACGTTAATCCCACGCAATCTGATAGCACAGGCGGTTCCCACGTTAATCCCGGGGGATTTGGGACTGGTCCTGACAAGTTATTGACAGGACCTGACCCTTCTTGGTCAGGACCTAACTCATCTAGCACCATATTGTCTGCTTTGGGCCTCGGCCTCACGATTTTTTTTTCGGGAGCTCATGGTGCAACTTCTCAGGGGGTCACCCATCATGGAATTATACCAGCCTCAACTCGCTTAACTTTGGGGTTCCAATCCCCCCCAAAGCCACTTGAGCTCCCAAAAGGCCTAGTGCTAGATAGGTGTGTGCCTACACCTTTAAGGCACACCACCATCCTCTCCCAGACCATTCCCCCTCGCAAGAATGTGGGTTTCTTCACCGTTCGCTCTAGGACACGGGTCTTACAATCCACCCTCCTTAGGGCCCAGCGTCCTCGATATCACACTTCCCGGTCGGGGTCTGGCTCTGATACCAAATTGTCAGGACCCGACCCTTCTTGGTCAGGACCCGACTCATCTAGCACCATATTGTCCGCTTTGGGCCTCGCCCTCACGGTTTTGTTTTCTGGAGATCATGGTGCAACTTCCTAGGGGGTCACCCATCATGGAACTGCACCAGCCTCAACTCGCTTAACTTTGGGGTTCCAATCCTCCCCAAAGCCACTTGAGCTCCCAAAAGGCCTAGTGCTAGATAGGTGTGTGCCTAGCATTCATCAAGACAAACATAGTGTGATTGTTCACCTTTAAGGCACACCACCATCCTTTCCCAGACCATTACCCTTCGCAGGAATGTGGGATTGTTCACCGTTCCCTCCAGGACACGGGTCTTACAGTATCAATCAAACATAGTCTTCCAAACCCCTCCATCTATCTTTCCCTCTTTAGAACAAGAACAAAACACTTCTTTAACTCTTGCATGCCTGCCTTGTCACAACTGTTCATCACTGCTGGATGTTCATCACCTCGGCCGTGTTGTTCATCACCGTCATCTCTGTCGTTATCCACCTCACCAATCCTTCAATTCGTCATACACCATTCTCCAATTGTTCAATTCGTTCAAGTGGGTAAGTCTCTTTTAATTCATATAGACATCTCCTACTTTAATTGTAACGACTCGTCCCGAATTCCAGGATTATATTAGTGACTAATGGAGGATTAGTGATGTTAATCGGTGATTAATTGAGTGAAATCGGACGGACGGTGTAAAATGATCGTTTTGCCCCTAGTCGTGGGCAAAATGATAACTTTTGACTCGGGGAGTCAAACGTACGAGGACCAATGACCATGACGTAGGTCGGGATGTCACGAGTCCGTAAACAGGCGGCAAGTCGAAATCCGACATCGGACGGAAAAGTTATGGTCACGGGAGTGAGTTGGGGATTTACGTTGTGAGATTCGAATAAAATAATAATTAAATCTGATTGGTTGACTTAATAATGTGAGACCCTTGGATAAGTGACAAGTGTCACTCATCCATTGGTCATTATCCCTAAAAAGTGGATCTTAATCATGATTGGTGAGTTTAACATTTAAATATTATTCTTGGGATTATTTTATAATTTCCTTCACCCACTATCTCTCAATCACAACCATCCATTCCCTTACACCCCTCATCCTTACCATCCACTCATCTGATCATCACACCAAACTTCACCTTCCCCCTTCTTCAAACCATGCACATATCTTTACCTTCTTCATTTTGTTTTTCCTTCAACCCGTGCATCATCACCCTTTTCCCTCTCAAAACAAACACACGGCACAACCATACTCACAGCCCTCAAACTTCATCTTTTTCTTGTGAAACCTGAATTGAACTTAGAGGGGAGATCGAGGCGAATCGACTGGTGACCACGGGTCGATCCATCGTGGACGACGGTGGACGGTGGCTGGGTTCGGAGGCAAGGGACCGAAGTGGTTCCAAGAATCATAGTTTGGTCTTGGGAGTTCGTTGATCTTTTAGGATGGCCCTAGGGAGTTGCTAGAGCTCATACGTGTCGGCTAGGACTAGTTTCGTGGACCGTCGTGGATGGTGGCCAGCGAACCGTGAAAAGGTAAATTTGTGGTAAAAAATGGCATTTTCATTTCTATTGCTTGTCACCCTATTTTAACAATTGGAAAAGGCTTCTGAGGGTCAAATGAGTCGAATGGAATCTAAACCACGGCTGGAGACGGCCGGAGATGGGAGGACACGACGGTGGAAGTTGGTCGTGAGTTCCTCAATCGAAAAGGTAAGATTTGTGTCGTTTTTCGTTGTTTTAATCACAAGAATAGGTTTCTAGGATTGAGACGAGTCTATAGGGATTATAATGGTTGAAAATGGATGAGAAATGAGTGAGAAATAGGGTTGAAACTGACTGCCGGTTCGGTTGGACCGAACCGGTTTGAACTGGTCGACTAGAGGTTGAAGACAGTGAACAGTGCAGACGCGTGAGGCCTATGCATAGCCCCTTTGGGCGGCGCGTGAGGGCGCGTGGCACCGTTCCTAGGGAAGTGTTGAACATGACTCTTCATCTAATCGATGTAACGAACATTTTGGGACTGGTTTCGAGTTGATCGGACATCGTTTCGATAGGATTTGGGAAGTCCGAAGGTTTAAAGGCTAGGTTAAAAATAGTTAAAAATTTGGAAAAATTAAAGGACTTCAATGAGAGGTTAATAAGGTGGTTAGTAACCTTCTAGTGTGATTTGGACAGGTTTAGGAGTCCTGGTGAAGGTGATTAGCCCTGGTAGGCTTACAGCACGCAAATCGGGGCGGCAGCTTAGGACAGTATCTGAGTGGACCTTGATTTCTAAACTGTGATGCATGCATAAATGTTTTATATGTTATACATATGTGATTTTATGATGATGATTTGGATATTAGTGATTTACATGATTTCACGTATTTCGAGGTGATTTACGTATTTGCACGTAAATGGAGGTTTATGATTTTGCACTGATTATACGTACTTATGGTTTCGAAAATAGTTTAATGAAATGGTTTTGGATTTGAAAAGGTAAACTCGGGCATGAGACCTATTTGTTTTGGAAACCTTCGGACTCGTAGTCCATTTTAGTCACGTTATCGGACCAGGGGCTCAATTGGTTCGTGAATTTATTTTGGATTTGAAAATATGGAATCGGGCACGAGACACATTTGATTTACGAAATCCCGGACTTGAAGTCTATTTGATTTAACAACGCATCGGGTCGGAGGCCCAGTTAGTTTACGTATCGGGCTCGAGGCCCAATTGATTTGCGTATCGGACTCGAGGCCCAGTTGATTTACGAATCGAGCTCGGGGCCTAGTTAGGTTATGAAATAGGGCACAAGGCCCATTTGGTTTATGATATAGGGCTGGAGGCCCATTTGGTTTACGATATCGGGCACGAGGCCTATTTGGTTTACGAATCGGGCATGAGACCCAGTTGGTTTACGAAATCGTGCTTGAGGCTCAGTTATGGTTTAAGATTATGATTTTGAGTCAGGGACCCATAAATGGATTTCTGGTTCATGACGGTTTATGGGGACCAGGCATGAACCTTTGAAAGGTTTCGAGAATGATTTCAAAAAGGTTTTTCATATACCATCCATATATATTTATGGATTGTCTCCTCCAGGGAGGGTCGTTGGCCTGGGTGGACCCCGTAGAAATCACGGAGCACTAAATGAGTGGAGTCGCCCCTGTTGGGTACCTTACTCTCAGGAAGGCTATTATGGATTATAACCCCCAAGGAGGGTCATTGATCTGCGGACATTGACCTAGGTGGACCCTAGGGAGACTTGGGATTTGAGACCCGGGGTAGCACGCGCTTAGCTTTAGAAACCGTGACGGGATTGGTTATATGATATTGGTGAACATGATTTCTTGGATTTTGATGAAATTGTGTTTTGGGAATATTAAATAGATTTGGGAAATGATCCACATATTCAGATTTACGGTTTTGGACTGAGTTCCCACATATGGCTGAAATGAATTATGGATTTGTGTAAATGGTTTTGGGCAGGGGCCTGGATGTTTTGGATTACAAAAATTGCGGCTGAGACCCTAACATTTTTTATTTGAATATGTGGTTTGATAAATAGTTTTCCTATGCACTCATGCTTTTTAGTGAAGGGCATAAATATCTTTTATGAAATGTGTTTTATTAAACTATTGCTTTTCGTCCATTCACAGTCTTTTCTAGTTTTTAATGCTCTTCAGATTGATCTTGGATGCGGACCGTAGCAGAGACCGAGACATCACACTCCTCCACCAGATCCTGGCGCGCTCTAGAAGCCCGTTGGGCTAAAAGTTTTAAATTATCCCTTGTCTAACACTTCGTGTCTGACGAGATCATGACACATCTTGTGTTAATCCCGGGGGGGATTGGGATGGGTCATGTCAAGTGGTATCTGAGCAGGTTTGCTCTTGTTGTGCGCGTAGGTCGAGGATGTGATGTCTCAATGGGCAATAGTTCATTATCAACCTAATAGTTAGGATGCTGGTATGATAGTTAGTAGGAATGAATCGTCGATCGTTTTGGTTCGAAATTTGATGCCGGGGTTGCCATAGTTCTGGCCTGGTTGGCAGTATGGGAGCCTACTGAAGGATGAACAAAACAGTACTTTAGAGTTTTAACCATCCCCACGGTTATGTCGGGATCGTCTATCATGATATTCTAGGATCGGTTATGACGATAGTAAGGAGTTGTGACCATTAGATGGCCATGTCATTCAGAGTTGTGAATCGTGTTTCGAGGAGTAGCTAGATTCAAGGAACTCCAGTTGAGTTGATGGTAGGATTGGATTGACGTCCATACGATGTCAGGACCGCGGGGTCGGTCGAGTTGTGGATTTTACTGCTAAGGACAGTTTGGTTCAGAGGAACCCTATGGTGTGATATTTGAACCCTAAGGTATGAAGTATGGTTTTGAAATGTGATTTGGCGAGTGGTTTGACTTTGAAGACTTTTCTGAGTCGAGACCGTTGGTCGGTTATGTCATGTTAGCTTTGGTGATGGAACTGCACTCTGCAGTCAAGGTTGGATTAATCGGTTAGACCTACTTGGTTGGCGTATTACTTTAGTTGTGATGGATAGTTGGTGCAGCTAAGGTCATGGACGACCTGGTAGATGACGTTGGTTTAGTCGAGTTAAGATTGGTTAGAGATTGGTTGGACAGGTTACTAGGGTATCGTACTTGTCGACGGAATCCCGGAGTAGAGATACAGAGTAGTGAGTACCAGCGGTATATTCTGTTGGATGCAGAGTCTTGATAGCGATGTCTGGTGGTTGGGTCTGCGCGAGTTCGTGACAGGCACTACTATCGAAGGTGGATGCAGTTGTAGTTGTTGTGAATCAGGGGATGTTCGTGGAGCGTTTCCTTTTCTCGTATGATTTGTCAGGGTGAGTGTACCCAGAGTTGTTGGGCACGAGGGAGGTAGAGTTCCTCCAATTTGAGCAGAGGTACGGGGTCGTTTCTTGGTACGAGCAGAGATCCAGGGTTGTCTGATTCGCACACAGTGTGCTGATACTAGTGTTGATGCTTGTGTGCTGATGCTGGTGCTGGTGCTGGTGCCGGTGATTGTGATGACGATGAGTCACGAGTCGGGATGTGGCTTCGTCGAGATGGGCATATGATCGATATTTGTGATCTGGTTGTGGATCTCGGACAGAGTTGGACTGGACGGGATCCAGCAGGGATTGAGGCGTAAGGATCGAGTGGTAATGGACCACATCCTTTTTTATGTACATAAACGGTATAAGCCAATGGGCAAACGTGGTAGTGAATTAGACTGGTTACGGACACGTGGTTGATGTCTGAGTGTGTTGGTTTCGACATGGTTGGAACTTCGGAATCGGGAAAGGTTGTGTTTGACATGGTTGGAACTTCAGAATCAGGAGAGGTTGTGTTTGAAGTGACGAGGGGAGTGCTTGTTTTCGCACTGGTACTAGGTATTCCGAAGTCACAGAGGGTGATTTCTCGTTTCTGGGCATGGAAGATAATGTCTGTTGTCACCAGTGGTTGATCGTGTATTGGTGGGTGGACCCACGATTTGTTTTAGGTTATCAAGAAGATTTGAGTATTTTGAAGTTAGGTGAATGAGATTTCTCATTTTCTGCTTGGTGGCAGACGATGTTGGGTTACATGGCGTGGGGAGTTCAGCGAGTTTTGTCTGCATTCACGTAGGATGGATTTTGGTGTCATCGTCTTAGGGTTTATGTTGGGTTCATCATCGCTGGATGTTCATCACCTCGGCCTTGTTGTTCATCACCGTCATCTCTGTCGTTATCCACTTCACCAATCCTTCAATTCGTCATACACCATTCTCTAATCCTTGAATTCGTTCAAGTGGGTAAGTCTCTTTTAATTCATTTAGACATCTCCTACTTTAATTCTCATTAAATTTAATTTTTGAAGAATATAGGGTTTTAGGGTTTATGTCTTTGTTTGAAAATATATTGAAAAGTTAGTTATGATTGCAACATGCCAGTCGTGTTGGTAAAGAGAAAGTAGGAAGTTCACATATAGAGTGCAGGAACAAACAAATTTGCAAAGGTTAGTATTGCCTTCTAATTATAAGTTAGGATATCTGAAATTATTTGGATGTTTATGGGTTATATATGTAATTGGTTCTTAACTCCTCATAATATCATATTTGATTTTGTGCTACTTGTTGAATGAGTTTATGTTATGCTGCTTGCTAAAAGATAAAAAGTTGTTGGTATTCAGATTGAGTACATGTAAAACCATGAATAGATTTGCTCATTTGTTGGTATTCAGATTGAGTTTTCATTTTTCATGATTATGTTAATCCTTTTTTGTTTTTTTTTTTCAATTTTCATTTTGCACATCACGGTAAACCATGGTTAATATGAATAAATGTGTAATTGCTTGACTAAAAATCACTCTAGTACTCGCTTGTTTATCAAATACTTGGCATCCAATATAATTGGTGAAACTGGAAATAACACCAGTGCTGTAATATTATTATTAGTTAATGAAATGTTAATGAGATATGTGAAGGTTGTCCATTATATGGGTTAGTAAGAAGGTGCTTAGTTTGTGGTGGCGTGCTATGCGGTCTCTTCGGTGGTGTTTGTTGATGGAGTGGGACAAGTGTCATTGAAAATAAGGAAGAACTATGTTCAATTTCGAATAAGAGAGAAATGGTAGATATAGTAGTTTTTTCAAGTCAATTGTTTTTTTGAATTTCTAATAAAACTCCAATATCTCTGTTTGGCTAGCTTAGCGGTTTAGTGTTTATATTAACTTTTGATTTCCATCAATGTCGGCTCGAAATTGAGTGAAAATTGGTTTCCAACAAAGGAGACGCAACCTAACCAATTTGTTGTGCCAGGTCTTCATCTTGAGCAACCTAACCATATTATTAATTGCCTCTGCATAAATGTTTGATGTACACCCTCAATCACTTCAACAATAAGTAGAAGGAGAGACACACTTCTTTTTTGTTTCTCTTCATGAGTAGCTTGAGTAATCCATGTACATCAGCAGTTTTGTTTTCACTGGTTGTATATCCTTCGTACAGTCTTTATTTTATTCTTTGTTTAATTATCTATGTACAAAATTTCATTTGATTGAGTCCATACACCTGCATTTTTTTAAGGTTATTATATCAGCTTGTTTGCTAAAGCCTTAATCATGTCCCTTTTCAAAGTAGAAACGCTAGGAATTTAGGCAAAACTATTCTCGTTAAATAGTCATATATTTGATATTTTTGTATATTAAAACTTTGAAATACTGAAATTGACATAAGTCCACTTGTGATAATTTGATTATATAAGCCAACTGGACCTTGATTCTGTCTTCGTGCATCTTTAGATATTTGATCGTTGTTGAAATACAACTATGATAAGTTATTACGAAGCATGAACTAGTATGGTATTAGAGTAATATTTCTACATATTCATCTGTTGTACAACAAATCTCTACCTTAATAGTAGCATAGAGTTTCCTTTGTTCTTTCTTCAATGTTATCTGAAATGAAACCAGAATGTCAGTTAGTCCTTTATTCGAACACTTCCTTGGAGAACTTACAAATTAAGTAGGAGAGACAACCTTAACTTCAAAACACCAAGAGGCATGAATCATTTGTATCCCTAATAACTTTCTCTTGAATTGAACTGGTATTCCAAGTCTATAGGTTGCTACACGACTTTGCTTTTTTCTTTTGTTCTCTTATCATTTTACTGGCTAATTTTCTTTACTTGTTGTCTTTTTTCATTAATGCTAATTGAATTCGTGTGTGATGACCCGGAAATTCGAGAAAGAAAAAATTGGAAAAGTTGAATGTAAAATGACGATTTTGCCCCTAGGTATAAGGGTCGAAAGTTGACTTTTTGTTCGGGATGCCTTTTGGACTTTTGGCCATGACCGTGGGATAGATCTCGGGACACTGAATCCGTTGACAGGCGGCATGCGTCAATCGGAGGTCGGACTTGAAAGTTATGGGTCTAGAATTGTGAGGTGCATTTTGGTAATTATGCAAGGAAGGGCAAATTGGTCTTTTTACCTGTGTGATGATTCATTAGGGACATTCGCAGTACTTGGACATCTGTCCCTCCCTAACTTGGATGAGAACTGGCCACTTGGTGACACCTGTCACCACAATTGAAGGATTAGTGGCATTGCTGCCGCCTTGGACATATTATGTTTGAATTGTAGCCGTGTGTATGTTTCCTTAAAAAAAAACAGAGAACAAGCACTGCTTGATTGAGCTTCCCAGTAACTAATTGAGAAAAAATGATGAAATTGGCTGCAAGTAAGAGCCTTAGGAACTTGGGACAGAAAGGAAAACACGAGGGATATAGAGGACAACCAAAAACCTACATTCGAAAAATTGAAGAACAAAGTGGGGTTTCAAATTTGGAGTTGTGGACCTTGAGGAACCAAATTAACCTTGAATCTACCCTTCTGGGATCATTCCGAGCTAATCCATCTCAAAATCGAAGAGGATTGCTATCGTTTTAGCCGAGAATCGCATCTCCCAAATCTTCGAAAAATCAAGCTTGGGTTCACATAATTAGAGGTAAGCAAAATTGAAATTGATCTTGAAATCATGTTCATATGAGTCCTAGAACACTTCCTGGTTGATTGGATTTAAGAGAGGGGTTGAAATTGGACGAAATTGGAGTTATGGCCGATCGGGAATTGACTTAGAAATTGACTTGTTTAAGACGTGGTTTCATGAGATTGATCATACAGATCCCTAATTAAGATGGAATAGATGAAAATAAGCGAAAGAAACGAAGGAATTGAGGTCGAATTAGCTGGGAAAGGATCGGGTAGCACCGCGGGTTGCAGACCCGTTTACCAAGCGATCGAGTTGGGACAATGAACATTAGTGGTACTGTTCATCGGCGCGTGAATTCACGCGCAACCTATGTAATCGGCGCGTGAGGGCGCGTGGTTGACCTTCTGGGGAAGTGTTCAACATACTTTTTCATGTAATCGATGTAACGAACATTTTTGTGTTGGTTTCGAGTCGATCGGACACCGTCTCGATAATATTTCAAGGGTCCGAAGGTTTATGTTATATTTTAAATTAATATTTTATTCCCAGAAAATTATGGGAAATTAATATGATATTCATCGAGTAATTAGTAACCCTTAATGAAGATTTTGGCAGGACTTTGGATTCCTAGCAAGTGTCGAAAATTACGAAAAGGCGTGCAGCTCGAAAGCAAGCGATATGGACGGTGTGTGAGTGGACGTTTGTTTTATAAATTGATATGCATGCATAGTTAAATGTTTTACATGATTGATTGCATGATTTGAATTGCAATGATGTCATGGTGACTTGGCATGATTATTTGTGATTTAATGATTATTTTAATCAGTCTTTCGGACACGTTTTACGAGGAATGTGTAATTGATATTTTGGGCTGGGTCGAGAGTCAAAATGGTTTCAAAAAAGATATTTTGACTTAGTTGGTGAGTCAAGGATGATTTCTGGATTATTTTAATGTTTTCAAATGAGATTTTACGGATTTAGGTGTAAATGGCATTTGGGCTTGAAACCCTGTCGGGAATGCTTTTGACTTGGTTTGAAGTCATGGATATGATTGATATGTGTTTGTGGTATGGATTGTGTTTGTGATTGTGGATACTGGACCGTGTTTTGGATGGTGCGAATGCAGTTCCTAGACGTGACTCGGATGTTGCGTGAGTGAATTTCCCGAGTATGTGGTACGTCTAGATGGTGCGTGTGCAGTTACCAGACATGACTGATATGACTCAGATGGTGCCTGAGTGCAGTTCTCGAGGTTGGCCTACGCGTAGTGCAGATGTGACTGTGTGATTATTGTGCACTTGTGAATAGTGCATATTGATTGATTGATTGATTTTTGTGCACTTGTGAGTAATGTTGTTTGATGTTGATTGTAATTTCCTACTGGTATTGAGTACGGGTTCTGGTCTTTGTGGCCAGGTGATTATGTTTTCATATGTTTTGGCTTAAGAGCCGGGATTTGATACTTGTTATGTGTTTTGGCTGGAAAGCCGGTGATTGTTATACAAACGTTTTACCCTATGCATGCATGGTTTTATAAACTGGAGGGGAAATGATCTATTTGACATGTATTTTCAAATGATATTATTTTTGTCCACTCACACCTTTCCTGTTTTGATGACCCTCCAGACCGTGGCACGACGTTCAGGGCTGATCGAGAGGCGGAGGCATGAGCGGAAATCAGTGCAATTATCCCTTGTCTGACAGGTGCTGAGTGGTAGTTTCGAGACTTCAGCTGACTTGTCAGACGGGAGAAGGACCGAGCACAGTTATCAAAGTCCAGTTGGGACGGGTCCTGTCAACTTGGTATCAGAGCATTTGGTTACTGATTTGTCATGCCTCCAAGACGCGAGCCCTATGCACGGCCTGGTAATGAGTTCGAGGGTCTAGATGTTTAGAGAGCCCAACATTTGGGAGCCACTAGATTTACTGGCCAGATAGACCCAGAAAAGGCCTACGAGTGGCTTATTCACTTTGAGCGGATTTTCTAGGTTATGAGATGTCCGCCAGAGGATATGGTCTTATTAGCCACCTTCGTGTTGAGTGGTAATGCTTATAGATGGTGGCGTGGGTTACAGATGACTGGTTTAACTGCACACACTTTGACTTGGGAGGCTTTCCGAGATAGCTTCCTGAATCAGTTTTACCCCTGATCCGTTTGGAATGCTAAAGAGGTTGAGTTCCTTCAATTGCAGCAGGGGAATTTGTCAGTGGCCTAATATGAGCAGAAATTCTTGAACTTATCTAGTTTCGATCCTCTGTATGTGGCAAATGAGGAGGATAAGTGTCGACGATTTGAGCAGGGATTGAGGAATGCGATACCGGGCGCTGTGACAATAGGCTCGTATTCTACCCTGAGAGAATTATCAGATGCTGCTACTCGAGTGGAGGCGACTTTACCCATTCGAGAGCGAGATAGAAGCTCTGGACGATACCGAGAACATCAGATTACCTGAAGTACGAGTCAAGGAAATGAACCAGAGGATATTCGAGGAGTTATGTCAATGCCCCTAACCTCAGAATAATCGAGTAGAGTTTCGGTTTTATCGCCTTCACAGCGTACACCAATCACTTGCCTTCATTGTGGAGAGCATGGTCATATTAGGAGAGAATGTCCCTACCGTTCGGATCAAAGTGTGACAGACCGTACAGCTGTGGGTCGACACCAAGGACCAATGTCGACTTCTATTGGTGGTCCTAGTAGCACCAGAACTGGAGGACCAAGTCGTGGTCGGCCTTCAGGTTCACGAACGTAGACCTTGGAAAACGTAATAGAGCATTACAAGATCTCAGTTTGGCTGTAGATGTTGTGATTTTTTTATCTGTTGTTACGTGGTTATTGTAATATATGTTATTGTACAACTGTACTATTGTAGGTTTGGTTAATAAGTAATGTGATCAAATTTCGGGGACGAAATTCCTTAAGGGGGGAAGGTTGTGACGACCAGGAAATTCGAGAAAGGAAAAATTGGAAAAGTTGGATGTAAAATGACGATTTTGCCCCTGGTTATAAGGGTCGAAAGTTGACTTTTTGTTCGGGATGCCTTTTGGACTTTTGGCCATGACCGTTGGATAGGTATCGGGACGTTGAATCCGTAGACAGACGGCATACGTCAATCGGAGGTCGGACGTGAATGTTATGGGTCTAGAATTGTGAGGGCCATTTTGGTAATTATGCAAGGAAGGGCAATTTGGTCTTTTTACCTGTGTGATGATTCATCAGGGACATTCATAGTACTTGGACATCTGACCCTCCCTAACTTGGATGAGAACTGGCCACCTGGTGACACCTGTCACCACAATTGAAGGATTAGTGGCATTGATGCCGCCTTGGACATATTATGTTTGAATTGTAGCCGTGTGTATGTGTTCCTTCAAAAATAAAAAAAAAATAACAGAGAACAAGCGCTACTTGATTGAGCTTCCCAGTAACCAATTGAGAAAAATTGATGAAATTGGCTGCAAGTAAGAGCCTTAGGAACTTGGGACAGAAAGGAAAACATGAGGGATATAGAGGATAACCAAAAACCTGTATTCGAAAAATTGAAGAACAAAGTGGGGTTTCGAATTTTGAGTTGTGGACCTTGAGGACCCGAATTGACCTTGAATCTATCCTTTTGGGACCATTCCGAGCTAATCCATCTCAAAATCGAAGAGGATTGCTATCGTTTTAGCCGAGAACCGCATCTCCCAACTCTTCGAAAAATCAAGCTTGGGTTCACATAATTAGAGGTAAGTAAAATTGAAATTGATCTTGAAATCATGTTCATATGAGTCCTAGAATACTTCTTGGTTGATTGGATTTAAGAGAGGGGTTGAAATTGGACGAAATTAGAGTTATGGCCTATCGGGAATTGACTTAGAAATTGACTTGTTTAAGACGCGGTTTCATGAAATTGATCATACAGATCTCTAATTAAGATGGAATAGATGAAAATAAGTGAAAGAAACGAAGGAATTGAGGTGGAATTGGTTAGGAACAGATCGAGTTGCACCGCGGGTTGCAGACCCGTTTACCAAGCGATTAGGTTGGGACGATGAACAGTAGTGGTACTGTTCATCGGCGCGTGAGTTCACGCGCAATCCATGTAATCAGCGCGTGAGGGCGCGTGGTTGACCTTCTGGGAAGTGTTCAACATACTTTTTCATGTAATCGATGTAACAAATATTTTGGTATTAGTTTCGAGTCGATCGGGCACCGTCTCGATAATATTTCGAAGGTTCGAAGTTTTACGTTATGTTTTAAATTAATATTATATTCCCGAAAAATTATGGGAAATTAATATGATATTCATCGAGTCCTTAGTAACCCTTAATGATGATTTTAGGCAGGACTTGGGATTCCTGGCAAGTGTCGAAAATTACGGAAAGGCGTGCAGCTCAAAAGCAAGCGATATGGACGGTGTGTGAATGGACGTTTGTTTTATAAATTGATATGCATGCATAGTTAAATGTTTTACATGATTGATTGCATGATTTGAATTGCAATGATGTCATGGTGACTTGGCATGATTATTTGTGATTTAATGATTATTTTAATCGGTCTTTTTGGCACGTTTTACAAGGAATCTGTAATTGATAATTTGGGCAAGGCCCGGAGTCAAAATGGTTTCGAAAAAGATATTTTGACTTAGTTGGTGAGTCAAGGATATAATTGATATGTGTTTGTGGTATGGATTGTGTTTGTGATTGTGGATATTGGACCGTGTTCTGGATGGTGCGAATGCAGTTCCTAGACGTGACTCAGATTTTGCTTGAGTGCAGTTCCAGAGTATGTGGTACCTCTAGATGGTGCGTGTGCAGTTCCCAAACATGACTGATATGACTTGGATGGCGCCTGAGTGCAGTTCCCGAGGTTGGCCTACGCGTAGTGCGGATGTGACTGTGTAATTGTTGTGCTCTTGTGAATAGTGCAGATTGATTGATTGATTGATTGTTGTGCACTTGTGAGGTTGGCCAGGTGATTATGTTTTCATATGTTTTAGCTTAAGAGCCGGGATTTGATACTTGTTATGTGTCTTGGCTGGAAAGCCGGTGATTGTTATACTTGTTATGTATATGTTTTACCCTATACATATGTTTTACCCTATTTTTGTGCACTCACAATTTTCCTATTTTGATGACCCTCCAAGCCGTCGCACGACGTTCGGGGCTGATCGAGAGGCGGAGGCATGAGCAAAAATCAGTGCAATTATCCCTTGTCTGACAGGTGCTAAGGGGTAGTTTCGGTTGTTCAGTTGACTTTTCAGACGGGAGCAGGACCGGGAACGGTTATCAAAGTCCAGTTGGGACGGGTCCTGTCAAATTGGTATTAGAGCATTTGGTTACTGATTTGTCATTACTCCAAGACGCGAGACCTGTGCACGACCTTGTAATGAGTAGGGTCTAGATGATGAGAGATCCCAACGTTTAGGTGCCACTAGATTTACGGGCCAGACAGACCCAGAAGATTCCTGCGAGTGGCTTAATCACTTTTAGCGGATTTTCTAGGTTATCAGATGTCCGCCAGAGGATATGGTCTTATTAGCCACCTTCGAGTTGAGTGGTAATTCTTATAGATGGTGGCGTGGGTTACAGATGACTGGTTTAACTGCCCACACTTTGACTTGGGAGGCTTTCCGAGATCGCTTCCTGAATTAGTTTTACCCCCGATCCTTTCGGAATGCTAAAGAGGTTGAGTTCCTTCAATTGCAGCAGGGGAATCTATCAATTGCCGAATATGAGCAGAAATTCTTGAACTTATCTAGTTTCGCTCCTCTGTATGTGGCAAATGAGGAGGATAAGTGTCGACGATTTGAGCAGGTATTGAGGAATGCGATACGGGGCGCTGTGACAATAGGCTCGTATTCTACCCTGAGAGAATTATCAGATGCTACTATGGTTATGTGATAATGCTTGTTGGATGTGGGTCTCAGCCGTCGAGCTGAGGGCTCTTGATCGTAACACTAGTGACTATGATTATGCTGTTGATATGATCTCATGTGGATATACTCCAGTATTGTGTGGTTGTGATGACTCGTATGTTGAGCAGGGCTCTAGTTCTTGAGTCTGTGTCACTCAGACGTTGAGTAAGGCTCCAGTTCCCAAGTATATTGCCTACAGGTAGTGCCCCTGTGATATGATGATTGATGTGGTGAATATGATGATTGATGTGATGCTTGTGCATTGATGATGAATGACTATGTGGACTATTTGGTGATATTGGATATAGATTGATTGTGTGTTGTTGATGATTGATAATGTGATGATGATGGGTTGGTGTATATGAATGATTGCATTGGCTTGTTGGTGGCTTGGTGGTTTGCTATGATCTTTGACTTTAAGATACATTCATGTATTTCGAGAATGCTAACTGTGTTTTGTTTTAATCGAAAGCATTTGGTTTTCGTATGCATGCATGGTTTTGGAAAACGAAGGGTATATATCAGTTATTTTCAAATTATGTTTTAAAACTATTTCTTTTTATGCTCTCACACGTGTTTTTGGTTTTGTAACCCTCCCAGGCTGCTACACTGAGATCGAGGCTCGAGAAGCGGATGCTTGAATTAGTAGAATTTGCATTTATCCTTTGTCTAACAACGTTTTTGTCAAATGAGAGCAGGAGTTGAGTGTATTATTCTGGTGTACTAGGGTTGGGTTCTGTCAACTTGGTATTAGCCTAGGATTCTGAATTGTGATGTTGATTTCATGCCTCCGAGTTGCGAGCCCCGTGCAGGACCTGATGATTGAGATGAAGATAATGGTGATGTTGATTAGTTGAGATGTTATATGGAAATTTTAAGTTTAGTGTTGGATATCAATTTGGTGTGATTGTGTGACAAGATTTCTATATGAGTTTTAATTGAATCCTAGATGTGAAGTGAGAACTCAGGAAAGATTTAAGAGATTGTGAGCACGATGTGTATGTGGTGTAGGTGGAAGTTCAATTTTGTTTCGACGCCCTTTAGAGTGTGAATTGGATATGTATGACCATTGTGTTGAATTCGTGTTGACAGTTGGCCGATTGTGTGTTGATTGCTTTAACTTGGTGTTTGGATGCTGGTGATCTCGTGTAATTGAGTTGAATTTTTAGTTAGGATTGGGTTATGGATTTGGTTCGATTGTGAATTTCGCGGACAAATTTTTTTTTAAGGGAGATAGATTGTAATGACCCAGATTTTCATCGAGGGTAAAATCAGAAAAAAAAAAAAATCGGATGGAATTGACCATTTTGCCTATGAAAGTCAAATGTTGACTTTTTTGGTAAAAGTCAAAAGGGTTCCTTTTTAGTCAAAGTCAAAGGGTTGATTTTTCTTGGTCAAAGTTAAAATGCTGACTTTTGATGGGTACGCCGTTTAGGGTTTCTGAATGGACCATTACGATGATCTTAAGATCGTGAGTCGATGACAAGTGGTATATTGGAAACGGGATTTGGACAGTTTCATTTTCGGCCTAGATTACGTAGGGGCAATATGCTAATTTTTCAAGGAAAGGTTATTTTGGTAATTTCTTTGGTGTGATTTTTTGTCAGGGCCAAATAAAGGAATGACAAGTGTTCTTATCCCTTTGATCATTGTGCCACCATCCTTGGGTATTTGTGTGGGAGTGATTTAAGTTGGTTAGTGTATGTGCGTGTGGTGAAATGGTGCGGGCAAGGATGAAAAACAGGGGAAACTGAAGAGAGAAAGAGAGAAAATAAGAAAACAGAGAGGAAGAAGAACGAAGAGGGGCAGAGGAGAATCAGAACAATTGGGGAGAAGAAAACCTGGAAGGCGCAGACCCGAAAGTCCACGATTAACCCGATAAGGAGTTTTGCGGGTTTCGAATGGCCAACCCAGTGTTTGACTGGGAACTTGGAAAATAAGTTCAGAGATTATATCCCTGAGGTTCTGCGATCTTAACAAGCCCGAAGGACGTGGTTTTAGATGCTCAGGTCATCCATAAACTGAAGGTTGTTGGTGGGCCATAAGTCCTCTAGTGGTCGAATGGGTTTTGAGGTGAGTTTCCTTATTTTGATTGTACAAAGATCTTCCTAAGTTAGATTAGAGTCAACTGATCGAAATAGAATTGAAAAAGGGTGAGCAATGAAGGATTTAGAATCGGTTCGGGTAGTTGGGTTAGGCGACACGAAAATAGTGAAAGTATAGTGAGGAAGATGAACAGTACTCTGTTACTGTAGCAGGCTCATGGCTCCCATGCACAACCACCTCGGACGGTGCGTAGGTGAACTTTTTGAGATACGATTTTCAATGTTTCGATGTTACAAATCTAATGACACAGGTTTCGAGTCAATCAAATACCGTTTTAAGCTAGTTTAGAGTATCCGAAAGTTTAGAGTTCGTTTTAAATACGCTTAAAATCCTGAAAAAATTGTGGGATTAAATAGTGAGTTAATCAAGGTGATTATTGACCTTAAGATTTGGTTTTTGACAGGTTTTGAGATTGCTGGTAATTACGGAAGTGTGTTCAAAGGTGAATTCGGCGATATAAAGGTGTGTGCGTGGATTTTCTTTCCCTAAATTATTTTGCATATGTACATAGGTGAATTGAACATGTTTCTATGTGATTTTGATGATATTATTGAGTAATTGGGAATGTTATTGGATTTTCAGTGATTTTGTGAATATTTAACTAATATTTTATTTAACGTTTTACAAGGTTTCGGTAAACTATGTTTTGAGCATAGTTTTAACTGTGGTTTTCAATCGAATATGAGTAATGACATGAAATAACGTGTTTCAGAATATTTATGATTTTTACATGGTATTCTGGACGATTTTTACAAAAATGGTATTGCTGACACGTTTTACGAGAATTGATGTTTGATAATGGTGATGGTGACATGATAACAATGATTTGGACTTGGTTATGTGATAATGCTTGTTGGATGTGGGTCTCAGCCATCGAGCTGGGGGCTCCAAATCCTGAGAATAGTGACTATGATGATGATGCTGTTATGGTCTCATCTAGATATACTCTGGTATTGTTTGGTTGTGATGACTCGGACGTCGAGCAGGGCTTCAGTTCCTGAGTTTTTGTCACTCGGACGTCCAGCAGGGTTCTAGTTCTCGAGTATATTACATACCGGTAGTACACTTGTTATATGATGATTGATGTGGTGAATATGATGATTGATGTGATACTTGTGCATTGATGATGAGTGACTATGTGGACTATGTGGTGATATCGGATATGGATTGATTGTGTGTAGTCGATGATTGATAATGTGATGATGATGGGTTGATGGTATATGAATGATTGCTTTTTCTTGGTTGTGGGTTGATGGTTTCGTATAATCTTTTATTTTAAGATAATTTTCATGTATTTTGAGAATGATAACTATGTTTCATTTTAATCAAAAGGAAATGGTTTTCGTATGCATGCATGGTTTTAGAAAACGGATGGTAAATATCAGATGTTTTCAAATTATGTTTTAAACTATTTCTTTTTGTCCACTCACATGTTTTCTTAGTTTTGTAATGACAAGACCCGTACCAAATGTACTTTGATAACCATGCATAGTCCTGCTCCCATTTGACTCCCATTTGACAAGTCAACTGAAGTTTGAAAACACCCTCAGCACTTGCTAGACAACGGATAGTTGTACTAATTCCCACTAATGCCTCCGCCTCTTGATTAACCCCGATCTTCGTGCCACGACTAGGAGGGTCAATAAACATCCAAGGTATGAGTAGACAAAAATAATATCGTTTGAAAATACATTTCAAAACGAACTCTTTTACCCTCCAGTTATAAAACATGCAAGCATAGAGTAAAACACATGAACAACCGGGTCTCAATCCAAATCAAATGAAAACCATCTGAACACAACCATCGACATCAAACTAGTCATAATGACCATCAATAATAGTACTAGTCACCAGTACTCAAGATCACAATAATCAAACAACACTACTCACAAGTGCATAGACATCATTCACAAGATCACAATATCTGCATTACGTACAGGTGCACAATCAATCACACAATCACATCGGCACTATGCTTAGGCCACCAACAATAACCACGAGCATCAGCCATCTGAGAACACCCCTAGCTTCGACTGTCCGGGAACATAGATACCCCGAGCATTAGCAGTCTATGAAAACCCCGAGCTTCGGCTGATTATGAGCACAGATACTCCGAGCATCAGTCGTCTGAGAACACCCCTAGCTTCGGCTACCTGGGAACACAGATACCGTGACCATCCACCATTTGGGAACCCCCCAAGCTTCGGCTGCCTAGGAACACAAATACCTCGAGCATCAGCCATATGGGAACACCCCTAGCTTCGGCTACCTGGGAACACATATTATCCCAAGCTTTGGTCGTCTGGGAAACCCCCTAGCTTCGACTAATTGGGAACTCATCACAATCACAATGAAAAACCATCCAGGGATTACATCCCAAAACCTTTCAAAATAATCCTTGACTTACATTCTAAGTTAACTACCATTATCAAACCGGCCTACGCCCAAAACATTAGTTTCAAACAATCTTTGACTATAAACCAAGTCAAAACCATTTCCTATGGAGTCTCAAGCCCAAAATACCATTTTCACATAAATCCATAAAATCCATAAAATCATCAACTATTCATATCAGATCATCAATCCAATCATTGCAACTCAAGTCATGCAATAAATCATGGAAAACATTTACTATGCATGCATCACAATTTATAAAAGAAACATCCACTCACACATCGTCCACACGGTTCGATTCCGAGCTGTACGCTCCTCCGTAAATCTAGGAACCACTGATCCTCGGCATGATCACCCACGCACCACCACGCGCCGCCGCAAGCGACCGTGGGTGAAGTCCACGTGCTTGCTACAGTTCTTGCTAGAGTTCACATTCTTCGTCCGATTTCCTGCAAACTTATTTCCTCGACATCATTCATATTTCAAAACACCATTCAGACACTGTTCGAGGCTTATATTTTAAGGTTTTTCTTCAAACTTTCCATGATTCCACTCATCTATGTCCCAAAACGAAGTTTATAAATTAAATTTCACTCATCAATAATTTAAAATCAATATTTGAATACGAGGTCCATGTTGGGTTTCAGGTTTTCTGGGTAATTTCTAGGTTTCTGGTTTCTATGTTTTCCGTTCTCATTTTCTTTCTTTTTCTTGTTTTCTCTCTACTCATTTATCTAATTCCGCTGTTCTCTGGGTTTTTCGAATGGCTAGGACAAGATTCCTCAAAATCAATTGATGTTTAGTTTTGGTTTTATTTGAACGATTATAACACCAAAATTGCCAATAATCTGAAAATAAAATTAACATATGTCACACAGCCAATAGGGTGACTCACCCTCTAATGACTCGGCAAAACCATCAAAAGACTAAAATACACCTGGATTCCAAAATTACAAAAATGCACATCTAAGCACAAATTACCAAAATGCCCATGACCTTCCTAGACACGTAAGTAGTTCATTCGAACTCTGATTTGACATGCCACTTGCCTACGAACTCAATGTTTCGAGACCTACACAACGGTCCTCGAAAAATGTGCAAAAGGTAATCCAAACAAAAAGTCAACTTTGGACACATAAACCAAGGATAAAATCATCATTTTCCCTTTCAAATTCTTGAATTTACCTTTTCTGAATTTTTGGGTCTTCACATGTAACCCACCAGGGCCGCTACATGGTGATCGAGGCTTGAGAGGCGGAGGCATGAATTGGCAGAATTTGCGTTTATCTCTTGTCTGACAACGTTTTTGTTAGACGAGAGTAGGACCCGAGTTTACTATTCTAGTGTATTCAGGTTGGGTCCTGTCAACATTGTATCAGAGCTAGAATTTTGAATTGTGATGTTGATTTCATGCGTCCGAGTTGCAAGCTCCGTGCATAGCCTAGTGATTGAGATGAAGATAATGGTGATGTTGATTGGTTGAGATGTTATATGGAAATTTTGAGTTTAATGTTGGATATCAGTTTGGTGTGGTCGTGTGAAGAGATTGATATATGAGTTTTAATTGAATCCTAGATGTGAAGTGAGAACTTAGGAAAGATTTAAGAGATTGTGAGCACGATGGGTATGTTGTGTAGGTGGAAGTACGATTTTTTTAGAATCTCTTTAGAGTGTAAATTGCGTAACAATATGTTTTATGTAAGTGTTGGTTACGGACATAGTCTGACAGAACCCATCCCAATCCCCCCGGGATTAACGCGGGATGACCCTGCTCCCGTCTGACACGAAGTGTTAGACAAGGGATATTTCCGACCGTTGCCCTCTCAGGCTATTAGAGTACGCCACGATCCGGAGGAGGTATGTGATATCTCGGTCTCTGCTACAGTTTATAAAAACATTTCATAAAAAAGATATTTGTACCCTTCACTAAAAATCATGCATGCATTCGAAAACCGTTTATCCGAAAGAACCCTATGTGGGAACTAAGCACAAAACAATAATCAAATCAAGTATACGGGCCATTTCCCAAATCCATAAGGGACTCAGCCCAAAACCATATCCATACTGAAACCAAGTACACGGGCCACTGCCCAAATCCTGTACACATCACATATCACATAACATATATATCATATACATCATATATACATATAATTCACACAACCAATCTTGTCACGGTTTCCAAAGCTACGCGCGTGCTACCCGGGGTCTCAAACCCAAGTCTCTCAGAGTCCAAGGTCAATGTTCGTAGACCAATGACCCGTCCTGAGGTTATGATCCATGCCTTCCTGAGAGTGAGGAACCCATCTGGAGGGCGACTCCACTCAGTCGGTGCTCCGTGACAACTCTGGGGTCCACCTAGGCCAACGACCCTCCCCGGAGGAGATAATAGAAGTAAAGGAAGGTATATGAACATATATATACATAACATAAATATATATTCATGCCTGGTTCCCCTGAACCGTCATCATCTATAGCATCCATGCCATTCATATATATATATATATAGAAAACATCCTCCATGCCCGGTTCCCATAAACCGTCATGTACCACAATAACCTTTCCAGGGTTCATGCCGGTTCCCATAAACTGCCATGAACTTGGAAATCCATCTAGGGTCCCTGGCCCAAAATCATCAATGTAAAACAACTAGATCTCGTGCCTGAACATATGACTCAACTGGGCACGGTGCCCGATATCTAAGGGTCAATCACAACTCCGATCGTAGTGATGCGTGCAACCATCCATCCAAGACCGCCCTCAATCCTGGTATGTCTCCGTGAACATTGATAGGACGTTAAATAAGCATTATTTTATATTATTTTATACCCTTTATACTTGACTTTTAATATTAAAATATTAAATAAATTGATAAAATAAATTATTTTGTGATTTTTATGTTTAGAAAAATAAAGGTTGTAATTTGGAGTATTTTTGACGAAAGAATCGTTTCGATCGGAATTATAACGAATAAAATATGGACGAAATTCGGTGGAATAATTAATTTAGTTATATTTTAATTAAATTAATTAATACAGCCCAAACCCAATTATTTTTGCAGCCCAGGCCCGCGTCCCGTGCGGCCCAGCTTCCTCCAGCCGTTCAGCCCGCGTCCGTGCGGCCCAGCTTCCTCCAGCCGTTCAGCCCGCGTCCGTGCGGCCCAGCCCAGACAACCAGCCCAGGCCCAAACCGCTCCAGCATGCTTCTGCCTTGCCCCTGCGAGTTCGGCGCGCGCCTGCCGAGTCCCTGCTGTCACGTTCGGCGCGCGCCTGCCGAGCTGCTGCCCTCCTCTTCAGCACCGCCCAGCCGAATTTTCTTCCCTATTTTCCAGCAGACTCCCACTTAATTTCCAGCCATTTCCAACAACCTTCCAACCCAATTTTACAACTTTACAACTCAAACCACCTCTAAACATCATCACAAATCTTTATTACTCATCATTCCATTATTCCATTTTTTTTATTGTATTTTTATATTATTTTTGGTAGCTTTCTCCACCTATAAATAGGAGTTGATTTCACTTGTTGAAATCACTTCCAAGTAGCACAAAATTGAGCTTCTTTTAGGAGAAATCTTGGCAAAATAGTTCCAATACAATTTTGAGAGTTCAAGTCCGAATTTCCTTGTTTAATCTTCTTCCATCTTCATAAGGTTCCAGCCGCTGTTCGGTGTTCCTTGTGAAAAACAATCCATTGTTCTCATCCAATCTGAAAAGTGTAACATTTGCTCTCCATTCTCTTAAACTCTTTTATTTGTTATTGGTTCTAATTATAATGCAATATATGTATTGGTTTCTCCTTCCTATCTTTTGTGAAAATTGAGTATAATCTCCATGTGTTTTACTTTCTAAAAATCATTTACTTCTTACATTTTAGAGCTTAAACTTCATTTCGAAACTAAATGTTGATCCGCTGTTCGGGGCATTTAGAGTAGATTTGGAGAGATTTAATGTATGACCGCTGTTCGGCGCATTAAATCACAAACTTAAGGTAATTATATTATAAGTAAAAATCCGCTGTTCGGTGCATTTATAATATGAATAATGTATGAAGAAATATGAGTTTGTGAAGGTATAATTTCGTGATTAATTCAAATATTTGCAATTGTAGTATGTTGTTGAAGTTTGTGTTTACGGGAAGTCTACTTTGTGCATAAGTTAGAATAGAAATAGAATGAGTTTATCTATGCTTTTACTTATTTACATAATTACAAACCTCTTCAAAACCCCTCTTGTTTGTTCTTTATTCTTTTATTCTTTATTCTTTTATTCTTTGATGCTTTTATTCTTTCATTCCTTTATTATTTAATTTATTGATTCTTTGATTAATTAATTTCTTTATTCTTTGATTAACTAAGTCCTTTATTCTTCTATTATTTCATTCTTTAATTCGTTAATTTATTAATTCTTTGTAATTCATTAATTTATTATTATCTTGTTCATCTATTCTTTAATTTATTAATTCTTTGATTGTTTAATTCTTTTATTATTTAATTCTCTAATTCATTATTCTTTTATTCATAATCCACTAACATATTATTAATGTTCCCTAATTTCCCCGGTTAAGAACGATCCCTATTTATCAATACTACATCTACACAAAAAGGGTTTAAATTGCATAACACTCGAATTACATGTTCAATTTAATGCGTAGTTTGAGCGTAGTCAATTTTTGGCGCCGTTGCCGGGGAAATTGAAAATCATTTTAATTTGTTAGTGTATGTATATAAATTGTGCATATTATACTTGTTTATAAATTTTATTTTTTTAATATTATATTTGTTTATAACATTTACTTACTTGTTTATATTTTAATTATCCATCTTATTATTGTTCTTATTATGTTTGTTTATAATGCTCATACTTTACTTTTTCTTAATTTCTAATTTATACTTGTTCATAAATGTTCATAATTTTTTTTTTATATGTTCACTTTTCTTTACTTTTACTTTTATTTATTCCATTATACTTTATTCCATTAACTTAATATTCACACTTTTTCTTTATTCCCTTAACTTTAATTATATTACATTAACTTTATTCTATTAACTTTCTTTTAATTTTATTACATAACCTTTATGTTCCACTAACTTTATGTTTACACTTATTTTATTTTTATGTAATCAATTATTTGTTTATGTCTTGTTAAACTTTAAATTTTAAATGAAAAAAAAAGAAAATTCGGAATAAATAAAAAAATTAAAAAAAAAATTAAAAAAAAATTAAAAAAAAATTAAAAAAAAAAAAAAAATTTTATGAAACTTTATTCATCTTTGAATTTCCTAAAGTGTAAGTATTGTTTCCTATTAATTGTTTTAGAGTTGCATGAATCTCTTAGTCCTTTTTTCTTCAAAATCTTACTTTCGGGAACAGGTAGTGCCCCTCTTATTTACTTTCTCCTTAACCCTTCATGATGTGTGGATTTCATCACCACATACCATAGACTCGAATCTATGGACATGAGGTTGGGGCGGAGTTTGTAAACACTAGGGTTTGGTAATTCTCTACGTCATCATTTGGATTAATTATGGTGTCTAGGAGAGTTATGACTGGTGACACGTTTTGGATTAAGAAAGGGAACACCAATGGAGTATATGCCAAGCTAGCCTCGGGGTGCTCTTAAAATTATCCTTGCTTCTCGCGTTACATCTATCTCAACTGGCCATGATTAATGTTGAATGGTGGAATGGTGGTTATCAGTACGCGCAGGCCGTACGCCCGGGAAAGTACTATGAGAAGCGGAAGGGGAAAGTTATTCATGACACTCTAAAACTCTACTTATTGCATTATTAGTTTGCATTTGAAACTTGTGTATTTTCTTTCCATTAACGTAACTTTTTGGTAATTCTGGTTTCTATTTATGTGCTACTTTATGCAAATCTCTACTATCTTACTCTTATTATCTCTTCCTGTGTATACTTGCCTTCTAACTTAGAGTTTTGTTTTCATAGAGGTACGAACTTATGAATGCGTGCTCATCAATCTAAGCTTGATCGGCTGAGAAGACAACTTGACATCTCACCAAGCAACGCCACATTCAGAGACACACTTAAGCAAACCAGTTCGTTCGAACCTCCATCCCCAATATTCGGTGAGTCCAAAAGCGAGAAGAGTAATTCAGAAGAAGAACAGATTTTCGGAACACCGATAACCATGGCACGAAACCTGAGTATCCGGGAGCAGACATGTGCAAACACAAATGGCACTACAGACTTCTGCATCCAGTATCCCGAGCCTCGAACCAACAAGAAAGATATTGAGCTTAAGAGTGGAGTTCTTCATCAACTACCCAAGTTCCGTGGAATCAGAAATGAAGATCCACACAAACACTTAACGGAGTTCCAATTCATCATTAGTAGTATGTGTCCGGATGATGCGGACTTGGAAATCATGAAGCTAAAAGCTTTCCCATTGTCCTTGGAAGAAAGAGCACGGGTATGGCTTTTAAGTCTCCCACCCAATCATATTGACTCTTGGGAGAAGTTGGTTCAGGAGTTTCTTACCAAGTACTTCCCTGCCTCAAAGATTACGGTCTTAAGAAAGGAGATCACTGGAATCAAGCAGAAAGAACATGATGAGAATTTCAGCCAGTACTATGAGAGGTTTAAGGAACTTTGTGCTTCATGCCCTACTCACGGGATCACAGAAGGCTATCTTTTAACCTACTTTTATGAAGGACTCAAAGGTTGGGATAGAGGACTGCTCGATGCTGCAGCTAATGGAAGTTTCTTAGCTCGGAGCCTAGTAGATGGTCGTGCACTACTTGAAAGCCGTGCACTCAATGATGCACAATACGAAGGTGCCGATCCCATTTCTAGAAAGGTACATAAGGTAAGTTCCCATGCTATAAATGATTCAAAGTTAGATAAAATCACCTCTATGCTTTCGAATATGCTTGAGCTAAAGAAACAGGTAGGTCCAGTTTGTTCCATATGCTCTCAAGGCCATCTTGAGGAACAATGTCCCTACACTGCAAGGGAAGAAGACTCCGGAACTGAAATGGTACACGCCATTGGAGGCTATCAAGGAGGGCCAAGGACCCAAGGTTACAGTTGGAGAGATCCGAACAATGTCCTAAACCCTCAGCACATGTCGGCTGGGCCAAACCGTGTCCCAGACCAGTTCCCAAGGCCCACATGGCAACCAAGGCCCACATGGCAACCAAGGCCTCCGGTCCCATTTTCTAACTTTTCTCATAATCATGCAAATAATCATACTTCTTCATCTTCTAATCCTGATTATGATAAAATGCTGGCTGCTCTTTCCCAAGGGCAGCAAACACTAATGGCGTCAACACAGGCTCTTGTCACAGGTCAGCAAAATCAACAAAAAGACATCGCTGATCTCAAGGACCAAATGGGCAAGGTCGTGGACTTCATGGGTAAGATCCAAGCTAGCTGGGTGCTTCCACCTCAACCTACGCCCAACCCAAATGTAAGACCTGAAGCCAATGCAATCACCACTCGAAGTGGTAAAGTGCTCGGAGAAATAGAACCAGATCCAGCCGTTTCTGAGGCTGAAAAGCACAAGGTGGCAACTAAGACCACCACGACACAACCGCCAGTTCAACCTACCCACACACAAGGTAATAACCCAATCCCTTCAAGTTCGGTTGTTACTAATTCCCCGTTTGTGCATGCACCATTTCCAAGTAGGCTTGCCAAATCTAAGAAGAATGAATCCGATGAGGAAATCTTGGAGATCTTCAAAAGGGTGCAAATCAACATGCCCTTGATCGAGTGCATCAAACAGGTGCCGAAATACGCAAAATTTCTGAAAGAGTTATGCACTCCAAGGCGCCAGACGAGGGAGAAGGAGGTTGTGATGGTGAGTGAAACAGTTTCTGCTGTAATCCAGCGTCGGCTACCCCCAAAGTTGAAGGATCCAGGGAGTTTTTCTGTTCCCTGCGTGATTGGTAACAAGTCATTTGATAAAGTCATGCTAGACTTAGGAGCATCCATTAATGTTATGCCATATTCACTATATGTTGCCCTAGGTCTAGGTAAATTACAGCATGACGATATTATCATTCAGTTAGCCGATCGCTCTAATGTGTATCCTAAGGGATACGTAGAAGATGTTCTTGTGCAGGTTAACCAGCTCATCTTCCCAGCTGACTTTTATGTCCTAGACATGGAGGATTCCCCTACGAATCAAGCTCCACTAATGCTGTTGGGAAGACCATTCATGAGAACTGCCAAGACAAAGATTGATGTGTTCAATGGAACATTAACTATGGAAGTAGACGGAGAGGAGATTGGCTTCAACATTTTTGATGCCATGAGGTACCCTAGTTCCGCAACTCATACTACTTTTTCTGTTGACGTGTGCACTTCTCTCGCAGAAAAACATTTTGATTCAATTCGAGAAGACACACTCAACATGATAATCCAGAAAGGAGTTGGCCTAACGCAATCAGGGGACGCCTTGGTTGAGGATACGGATTACGAACTAGAACCTCGAATTTGGGATGAAGTCATGACCCTAAATGAGACCCCCAGAATGATGAATCATCAGGTACCCTCGTCATTTCCAATCAGTACTAATGCCACTCCTCCTTCAGTGATTCAGGCCCCAGTTCTCGAGCTCAAAGTTTTGCCTGACCACCTGAAGTATGCCTATCTTGGCTCGGACGACACTCTGCCCGTCATAGTGTCTTCTGCACTAACCGAGTCACAGGAAGATAGACTGGTACAGGTCTTGACAAAGTACAAGACAGCCATTGGATGGACTCTGTCAGATATCAAGGGAATCAGCCCTACAACCTGTGTGCATCGAATCTTACTAGAAGATGATGCAAAGCCCTCTCGCGAAGCCCAACGTCGCCTCCATCCTCCGATGATGGAAGTCGTGAAACAAGAGGTCATCAAACTCTTGGACTGTGGTGTCATCTACCCAATTTCAGACAGCAAATGGGTCTCACCAGTCCAAGTAGTCCCAAAGAAAAGTGGAGTCACAGTTGTTGCGAACAGTGAAGGAGAGCTAGTGCCCCAACGAACAGTGACCGGATACAGAGTCTGCATCGACTATCGACGCCTGAACAAAGCAACTAGGAAGGATCATTTTCCTTTGCCCTTCATTGATCAAATGCTTGAAAGGTTAGCAGGTCACTCCTATTATTGCTTTCTTGATGGTTATTCCGGGTACAATCAAATCTGTATCGCTCAAAATGACCAAGATAAAACGACTTTCACTTGTCCTTTTGGCACTTTTGCCTACCGAAGAATGCCTTTCGGTTTATGTAACGCCCCAGGTACTTTCCAAAGATGCATGCTTTCTATTTTCTCTGAATACGTCGAAAAAATAATTGAAGTATTTATGGACGATTTTAGTGTCTTTGGGGATAGTTTTGATGCATGCTTAGAACACTTAGCACTTATCTTACAAAGGTGTGTCGAAACTAATCTGGTACTTAATTGGGAGAAATGCCATTTCATGGTTAGACAAGGGATAGTCTTGGGCCATATTGTCTCTGAAAGAGGAATTGAAGTCGATAAATCTAAAGTTGATACTGTGCGCCACTTACCCTCTCCCACTTCGGTGAGAGGAATCCGTTCATTTCTTGGTCACGCAGGATTTTACAGAAGATTTATCCAAGACTTCTCCCACATTGCAAGGCCCTTGTGCCGACTGCTTCAGAAAGAGACACCCTTCGTCTTTGATGCAGACTGTCAGGAAGCTTTTGAGAAGCTTAAAAATCTCTTAACCACTGCCCCCATTCTTTGTGCCCCTGATTGGTCCTTACCCTTTGAACTAATGTGCGATGCTTCTGATTATGCAGTTGGAGCCGTACTCGGACAAAGGCGGGATAAGAAGCCCTACGCCATCTACTATGCATCCAGAACCTTAAATGATGCCCAGATGAACTACACCACTACAGAAAAGGAGTTGCTTGCTGTTGTATTTGCTTTAGATAAATTTCGTTCTTATCTACTTCGAACTAAAGTCATTATTTACACTGATCATGCAGCACTGAAGTATCTCCTAGCCAAGAAGGAAGCGAAACCAAGACTGATCCGATGGATTCTTCTTCTTCAAGAGTTTGACATCGAGATTAAAGATAAGAAAGGCGTAGAGAACGTGGTGGCGGATCATTTGAGTCGCATTGCACATGAGCGAGATCCTGTGGCGATTCAAGAGATGTTTCCAGACGAACAACTCTTCAGAATCGAGGGAGGTACTCCTTGGTATGCTGATATTGTCAATTATTTAGTCACCAAGCAGTTGCCCACCACCCTCTCCCGTGCACAAAAAGATAAACTTAAGAAGCATGCTAGGCACTATATTTGGGATGAACCTTATTTGTGGAAACACTGTGCAGATTTATTGATTAGGAGATGTGTCCCTGATATTGAACATAGGTCAGTCCTAGAGTTCTGCCATAGCCATGCTTGTGGAGGCCACTTTGGATCTAGAAAAACTGCACTCAAAATCTTAGAATCTGGACTATATTGGCCCACACTTTTTAAAGATGCACATTCATTTTGCTTAGCCTGTGATAAATGTCAGAGATCAGGAAACTTAGGACGCAGGGATGAAATGCCACAACATTATGTTCTTACTGTTGAAATATTTGATGTTTGGGGTATCGATTTTATGGGTCCGTTTCCTCAATCTAATGGCTATCTCTATATCTTACTTGCCGTTGATTATGTATCAAAATGGGTGGAAGCTAAGGCCACCAGGACTAATGACTCTAAAACTGTTGCAGATTTCCTCCGAACTAACATTCTTTCCAGGTTTGGGATCCCGCGGGTCCTAATAAGTGATGGAGGAAGTCATTTCTGCAACAAGACCATTGAAGCTTTACTGAAACGGTATGGTGTCACTCATCGAGTATCTACACCTTACCATCCTCAAACGAGTGGAATGGCGGAAGTCAGTAATAGAGAGATCAAGAAGATACTAGAGCGAACTGTGGGTCCTAATCGAAAGGATTGGAGCCAACGGTTGGATGATGCACTTTGGGCATACAGGACGGCCTACAAAACACCTATAGGAATGTCTCCCTATAGGTTGGTGTACGGAAAAGCATGTCACCTTCCGGTGGAACTAGAGCATAAAGCATGGTGGGCCGTCAAAACGTTCAACATCAAGCTAGATGACGCCGGTCTGCATCGGAAGCTCCAGCTGAGTGAGCTTGAGGAAATCAGAAATGATGCATTTGAAAGCACTCTGATCTACAAGGAAAAGGCAAAGGCATTTCATGACAAACAGATCAGGAGTAAAGCATTTGACATTGGCCAGAAAGTTTTGCTTTTCAACTCTCGGCTTAGACTCTTTCCTGGTAAGTTATGTTCTAGATGGGTAGGACCTTTTGTTATCACTAATATTTTTGCCCATGGAGCCATACAGATAAAACACGTTGGAACTGGAAAAGAGTTCAAGGTCAATGGCCATAGATTGAAGCCTTATATCGAGGCAATTGGCGAACACGATGTGGAGTCAGAAAGAGTGCTACGACGTCCCATCAGATGAACTAAATTTGGTCTAGGCTGGATGGATGTTAAACTTCAAGCGCTTGTTGGGAGGCAACCCAATGTGTTCGCGAGTGTGAAGGAGTCATCAACACAGATTTGCTTTCTTTCAACCCTTCACTCTCTTTTATGTTTTTCTTTCTTATTTCATTTTCTTAAATCATCTTCCTTACTTTGATTCTATGTTTAAATTACTTCGTACTTTCCTACATTGAGGACAATGTAGAATTTAAGTATGGGGGAATGGTTTACAAATTTATTTGTGCATTTGAAATTGATTTATTAAGTATTTCTTAATTTGCAATTGTTTTATTTCCATTTGCAATTGTTTTATTTCTTTCTCAAAAAAAAAATATAAAAAAAATAATAAAAAAAAAATTATTATTGCTTTCTTGAGTCTTTTTGTTTTAACGTAGTGTTTTTACGAATCATCAAGTTGCCCTTTAACTTGTCAATGATATAAATGAACGAAAACGAATATGTTATGGCCATAAAGATAATCACTACAACTTGAATTTGTTTGTTAATATTTTGTGATTAAGTGTTACTACTTGAAGATAATGCATGTAAATTGGTACATAAATAAGCATGATATGATAAGTATGAATCATTTGAACCTTATGTGAGCTTTAGAACTTATATACATCTTTGATGAGTGATTCATAAGTTCTTTGTTTAAATTGATATACATATGCCTCATAACTGCTTGCCATAGCTTTTAATGAACTCTAGAGTACTAGAACTTATTCTATGTGATTTTCAAAGCTTTTAAGTCAATAAATTCTCTGATTTTGGAAATGATTAAGGCATTAGGGTTAACACCACAAATTCAAACATCCATGTTCCCTATTTTGTGCGCACAAGTTGCGACCCCCTTAGTTTTACCCCTTTTGAGCCCACATTAAGCCTTTCTTTCCTCACCATGATTATCTAAACACTTGAGCTTAGTATAGACATCTTTTACCTTTGTTCCAAGGACTCGGTTGAAGACATAATGATTATGTAAAGAGAAAATGATGATATTGAAAGACTTTTATGTGTATTTTGTGGATTTACTTACTCAAACATTGTTGTATTTTTGACACATGTTATTACCTTGATATATGAAAAAAAAAATAAAAAAAAAAATAATAATAATAATAAAAAAAAAAAAGAGAAGAAAAAAAAAAGAAAGAAAGATATATTGAAGTTTTTATCAAGGTAATAAGGTTTGATTATGAATGTTTGAGTTAAGTCCTTTACATTTGTAAATCCGGCACAAAAAATGAATTCGAGGCCCAACAAGATGAAATGTGGCCTATGTTCGAAGGGATGGATTACTGACATCATTGCACTAAGGTTGGGAAGTTATGATACGTTTTGGGAGTCTATTGAGTCTTGGAACGAATTTGAGCACCACTTGTCCTATATATTCCTTGCCTCTAAACTTAGCCCCATTACAACCTTCGTAAAGACCTTATGATCCTTAAGATGGTAAATTTTGATTAGTTGAGTCAATCACTTGAGTAAGCTTATGGTTTTGGTTCATTTGTGCAAGTATGTTTTGTTTTTATCTTGAGGTGTTTGTTTGAAATTTTGCAAAAGTACTTCATTTCGATTATGTGAGTATTTCTCACATACTTTGAGTGCAAACACAAACCCTCACAATTTGAGTGAATTTATGAGTGCATATCCTTGTGAGT
Source organism: Prinsepia uniflora (assembly GCA_032719365.1). Classification (NCBI taxonomy): domain Eukaryota; kingdom Viridiplantae; phylum Streptophyta; class Magnoliopsida; order Rosales; family Rosaceae; genus Prinsepia; species Prinsepia uniflora. Next base: position 30,138,528 of record CM064863.1, read on the forward strand.
TGATTCATACTTGTCTTATTCGTGCAGAACTCCATTTCACCATATTTACTCATTATCTTACTTGTTGAACATTTTGTTACCATATATTAACTTTTGAATTCCATTTGCTTAAATGTTTTAAGTGAAAATATTTTATGCCATGATTATAACAATGAAATTTGAGACAAATGGTTAAGGGTCTACTTGTTTTGAATTCGTAGTTTGATTTTAGTATTTGCTAGGGACTAGCAAAGTTTAAGTGTGGGGGTATTTGATAGGACGTTAAATAAGCATTATTTTATATTATTTTATACCCTTTATACTTGACTTTTAATATTAAAATATTAAATAAATTGATAAAATAAATTATTTTGTGATTTTTATGTTTAGAAAAATAAAGGTTGTAATTTGGAGTATTTTTGGCGAAAGAATCGTTTCGATCGGAATTATAACGAATAAAATATGGACGAAATTCGGTGGAATAATTAATTTAGTTATATTTTAATTAAATTAATTAATACAGCCCAAACCCAATTATTTTTGCAGCCCAGGCCCGCGTCCCGTGCGGCCCAGCTTCCTCCAGCCGTTCAGCCCGCGTCCGTGCGGCCCAGCTTCCTCCAGCCGTTCAGCCCGCGTTCGTGCGGCCCAGCCCAGACAACCAGCCCAGGCCCAAACCGCTCCAGCATGCTTCTGCCTTGCCCCTGCGAGTTCGGCGCGCGCCTGCCGAGTCCCTGCTGTCACGTTCGGCGCGCGCCTGCCGAGCTGCTGCCCTCCTCTTCAGCACCGCCCAGCCGAATTTTCTTCCCTTTTTTCCAGCAGACTCCCACTTAATTTCCAGCCATTTCCAACAACCTTCCAACCCAATTTTACAACTTTACAACTCAAACCACCTCTAAACATCATCACAAATCTTTATTACTCATCATTCCATTATTCCATTTTTTTTATTGTATTTTTATATTATTTTTGGTAGCTTTCTCCACCTATAAATAGGAGTTGATTTCACTTGTTGAAATCACTTCCAAGTAGCACAAAATTGAGCTTCTTTTAGGAGAAATCTTGGCAAAATAGTTCCAATACAATTTTGAGAGTTCAAGTCCGAATTTCCTTGTTTAATCTTCTTCCATCTTCATAAGGTTCCAGCCGCTGTTCGGTGTTCCTTGTGAAAAACAATCCATTGTTCTCATCCAATCTGAAAAGTGTAACATTTGCTCTCCATTCTCTTAAACTCTTTTATTTGTTATTGGTTCTAATTATAATGCAATATATGTATTGGTTTCTCCTTCCTATCTTTTGTGAAAATTGAGTATAATCTCCATGTGTTTTACTTTCTAAAAATCATTTACTTCTTACATTTTAGAGCTTAAACTTCATTTCGAAACTAAATGTTGATCCGCTGTTCGGGGCATTTAGAGTAGATTTGGAGAGATTTAATGTATGACCGCTGTTCGGCGCATTAAATCACAAACTTAAGGTAATTATATTATAAGTAAAAATCCGCTGTTCGGTGCATTTATAATATGAATAATGTATGAAGAAATATGAGTTTGTGAAGGTATAATTTCGTGATTAATTCAAATATTTGCAATTGTAGTATGTTGTTGAAGTTTGTGTTTACGGGAAGTCTACTTTGTGCATAAGTTAGAATAGAAATAGAATGAGTTTATCTATGCTTTTACTTATTTACATAATTACAAACCTCTTCAAAACCCCCCTTGTTTGTTCTTTATTCTTTTATTCTTTATTCTTTTATTCTTTGATGCTTTTATTCTTTCATTCCTTTATTATTTAATTTATTGATTCTTTGATTAATTAATTTCTTTATTCTTTGATTAACTAAGTCCTTTATTCTTCTATTATTTCATTCTTTAATTCGTTAATTTATTAATTCTTTGTAATTCATTAATTTATTATTATCTTGTTCATCTATTCTTTAATTTATTAATTCTTTGATTGTTTTATTCTTTTATTATTTAATTCTCTAATTCATTATTCTTTTATTCATAATCCACTAACATATTATTAATGTTCCCTAATTTCCCCGGTTAAGAACGATCCCTATTTATCAATACTACATCTACACAAAAAGGGTTTAAATTGCATAACACTCGAATTACATGTTCAATTTAATGCGTAGTTTGAGCGTAGTCAAACATATCAACCGACGCGACCACCACAAGATCATGGTGCACTCATCACTGATCTCTATCTTAAACCATCAGCACTCCGAAGTCGAGCCTCCCTCGGCTACCCGACAACGAATCGTGCATCGTGACCTCTCCGGAAGAAACATATCTTAATCCAGAGGCGAGCGTCGTATCGTCCGTCGCCGTGCACATAGCACTAGCCGCGATAACTATTTAGACCCGAAGGCCATCAATAGGGTCATATGCCCGAGACAAAATCAAATGGGTCTCATACCCGAGTTTATCCTTTTAGAAATCCAAAACCTTTTCATTTTGACCATTAAAGAAATACCGACCCGTAGAAGCACCGTATAAGGCTAAAACCTCGAAATGCGTGTGTATACGTAAGCACAACCAAATGCACCCATGGTATTACCAAACATGTATTAAAAAAATATAATAAACATTTATGCATGCACCAATTTAGAAAACAAGGTCCACTCACAGATCGTCCGAGCTGCAGCCTCGATTTGCGTGCCATACGGCTTTCCCGAGCCAATCACCGTCATCGGGACTCCCAAACCTGTCCAAATCGTAATAGAAGGTTACTAACTACTTAATTAACCTCCCACTAAAGCCCTGTAATTTTTTCGAATTTTTAACTATTTTTAATCCCGATCCAAAACCTTCCGATGCCCCGAACATTATCGAAACGGTATCTGATCGACACGAAACCAGTCCCAAAATGTTCGTTACATTGAATAGAAGATTTCACGTGTTTAACACTTTCCCAAACAGTGGGACACGCGCACCCACGCGCCCAGTGAAGGTGCTGCGCGTGAAGCCCACGTGTGGTACTATTCACTGTCTTCAACCTGCAGCGAACCGAGTTCGAGTGGTGTGAACGGCCGACCGGCCTGGACCGGTTCAATCGTTCAAACCTTCCATTTTTAAGTCCATTTTATCCCATTTTCATCCTAATATAATCCTAATCTCATTTCTTATCATTTTTGCTATTAAAACGGAACCAAAACCACCAAACTCGTACCTTCTAAGCTCAGCCATGGCGGTCGTGATTTTCCTCCGCCGTTCACGGTCATTCCCGGCCGTCCAACTCCTTGAAAAAAATCCCATTCCTCTCCTAGGGTCCCCACAAACATTACCCAATCCTTAGAATCGAACAAAAACCAACAAAACCGATACTTGGATTTCTGAATACTTACCTACGGTTTCGGGTTTCCCCGCCGCCGTGGCTGGCTGTCCTTAGTCTCAATCCTTCATCATTCTCTCTCCCTCACGGTCGCAGATGAGGAATGGTGGTGAGGTGCCGTGGTATGTGTGTTTTTGTTTGAAAAAAATGGAGAATATGGGTTATGGGGTTCGGTTTTAAGGATGAAGAAGAATGAAGATAATGAAATCTGATGAGAGAGGAGAGGATTAATTGAAGGGTGGGAATTTAAAGATTAATTGGTAATGGATGGTTAGGATTTAATGATAGATGGATTAATTATATAATAATAATTATAATATTATTTAATTAACTAGATCCACAATTTAGGGGATTTGACCAATGGGATGAGTGACACTTGTCACTCATCCATGGGACCCACCTAAAATATCTAGCCAATCAGAAAAGGCCACCTCATCATCGCCTCGAAGTACATGCATAGTGAAATTGAACTTTCGTGACCTATAAATTCTCCGTTCGAAGTTCGATTTCAGCGTGCCACCTGTCTATGGATTCGTATCGTCCCGATCTACGTAACGGTCCCTGGCCCTCGGCCATCGGACCTCCCGGTCAAAAAGTCAACATTTACCCCTTTTTAACCATAATTACCAAATTGCCCTTAAAATTCCGAACGTCATAACTTTTTCTTCGAATGTCGGGATTGAACGTGCCACCTGTCTACGAACTCGTGACGTCCCAAATTACGTCACGGTCATCGGTCAAAGTCCAATTGACCGCCCGAATGAAAAGTCAACGTTTTGCCCACGCCGAGGGGTAAAACGATCATTTTGCATCGTTCGTCCGATTTTTCCCAACTAATCACCGATTAACCTCACTAATTATGATTAGTCACTAATCTAATCCTGGAATTCGGGACGGGTCGTTACAGTCCTGTTTGGTGAGAACTCCGGCATGGGTCGAGATTGTGGATTAGGACTTAGAAGGAGTTTGGTTAAAGAAATAAGGCTCGAGGAGGAGCCGAAAATTGTGAGTGGATATCTAAATTTTGAGGTTAATGTTGGATACCGGTTTGTTGTGGTTGTGTGACGAGATTTCTATATGAGTTTAATTGAATCCTATATGTTAAGTGGGAACTCATGAAAGATTTAAGAGATTACGAGCACGATGGGTATGTTGTGTAGGTGAAAGTGCGAATTGGATATGTGCGACCGTTGTGTTGAATTAGTGTTGGCCATTGGATGATTGTGTGATGATTTTTTTATTTACGTGGTGTTTTGATGGTAGTGAACTCGTGTAAATATTTGGGGTTTCGATCGTGTGGTATTTGTGGATTCAACTTGATTTTGAATTTCGCGGATTAAATTCTTTTAGGGGGGGGGGGGGGGTAAGAGTGTAACGACCTAGATTTTCATCGAGTGTAAAATCTGAAAATTCAGATGGAATTGACCATTTTTCCCCTAGTTGACTTTTGGGTCAAAGTCAAAAGGTTGAATTTGACTTAATAAGGTCAAAATTTTGACTTTTTGACCGGGACCATTTTTGGCGATTTCGTAAATGCCGTTAGGAAGGTCTCTGCTTCCCGAGTGCATCGGCGGACGGCATGATAGAAACAAAGTTCGGTTGTGTTCGTTCTCGGTCTAGGTAATTATATGGGCATTTCAATAATTTGGTTAATGAGGGGCATTTTAGTAAATTGTCCTTGTGAGATCTTTTCCTTGTGGCTGAATTGGATTGAGCAAGTGTCCCTTATCCTTTATGATTGTGTGCATCGACTTGTTCATGTGTGTGTGATTGTTGTGAAGTTATGTGTGTTATTTGAGTGTGTGGGGTGTCTCGGTTTAGAGTGATCCAATATCATAGAGAGAGAGAGAGAGAAGAGTAGAGGTGAAAGAAAACAGAGAGGATAGGGCAGATTGTGAGTCGTGGTGGTGCTTAGAGGTTGGAAAACCTCTAGAACCATCAAACTTGAGACTCCCTCGGTGGGCCCCTATTTTTGTGATTCTGCTTGAGGCCTGGTTATGCAATATAAGGGATCTGATGCCTTCTTCGTGGTTTGGTGACCAGTAAGAGCTCGGAAACAGGGGTTGTGAATGCTGGAGGTTGCCCAGGATCCAATCTAGACGTAGTTTAGAGTATATTGGTTGAAACAGGAAAGAAAAAGGTTGAGTAATACGTGAAATATGGCCGGGTTGGGCGACCCGAAAACCAAGCAAAACTGGTTGTAGGGATGATCAATATTACCTGGCATGTGGACTTCACGGGCAGCGTCTTTTGGCGGTGCATGGGGGCGTGTGTCAGGGAATTTGGGCAAGCATCCAACATGTCTTTTGATGTCTTCGATAGTACGAACATTTTGGTGCAATTTTCGAGTCAATCAGACACCGTTTCAGGGTAGTTTTGGATGTCTGAAGGTTTTTGGATCATTCTAAACACATTTAAAAATCTCGAAAAATTATGGGATTCAAATAGAAGATAATTGGGATGGTTATTGATCACTAGATGTGATTTATGACAGGTTGTGAGATTTTTGGAAATTACAGAAAAACGTGTAAAGGTGAAGTTGACGATTCAGAGGTGTGAGTGGACTTTCTTTCCCTAAAATTTTATGCATGCATACTTACATGATTTAAATGTGTTTTTATGTGATTTTGATGATATTAAAGTGATTGGGATTTTATATGAATTTTCGGTGATTTTTTGAATATTTAATTAATATTGTATTGCATGTTTTACGAGGTTTTCGGTAAATTGGTTTCGAATACCATTTTGATTTTACTCTCGAATTGAACTTGCTTTGTGACTTGGAATTTTTGAATAATTATGAATTTCATATGATTTCTGGATGGTTTTTACGAAATTAGTCTTAATGAAATGTTTTACGAGAATTGGCATTTGAGTTGTATTTGGGGCTTAGACCTAAGATTCTGATGATCGTTTGATTCGTGGTTTGAGTTTTCTTATGGATATGTGGCTTCTCGGTATTCGTGATATAGTATGTTGTGATGATATGTGACATTGCATTGTGATATTGAGATGTGACAATTGTATGTGTTATTAGTATTGATGGTGTAAAGTTGTGATGATGATTGTGATGTGAACTCAAGTTGATTATGTGTGATGATGCTCGTTGATTTATTGGTCTCAGACGTCGAGCCAAGGGCTCCGAATCCTAAGACTGGTACTGTGTGAGACTTGTATTGTTGTGAAAACTCAGGCGTTAAGCAGAGCTCCAATTCCTAAGTCTGTGTCACTCAGACGTCGGGCAAGGCTCTAGTTCCTGAATAGATTTCCGACCGGTAGTGGACTTGTGATATGATGACTAATATGAGGATTGATGTGGTGCACGTGATGATTTCTGTTGTGCTTATGCATCGATGTGGAACGATTGTTGTGAATGTTGTGATAATGTTTATTATAGATTGTTTGGGTGTTACCGTTGTGCTTGAGATGAGTTACTTCCTCGAAATGCATGTTGATTGTGATGTCCCGTCCTAGGTTATCGAGATTAATTAAGATTTAATGCCAAATTAGCTAGACTAATCGGGGATTAGTCGAGTATTAACGGACGTTTAGGGCGAAATTACTATTTTACCCCTCAACGAGGGTGAAAAGTTAACTTTTGACCCGGGAGGTCCGATGGCCAAGGGCCAAGGACCGTTACGTAGATCAAGTCGATACGAATTTGTAGACATGCAACATGTCGAAATCAGACGTTCAACGGGAAAGTTACGGTTCACAGAAGTTCCAAGAAACTATTTATGGTGGCACGTTTTACGAGGCAGAAAGTGGACTTTTGTCCTGAGTGGGGCCTAGATCTTTTCCCCAGGCCCAATGGATGAATGAAAAGTGTCACTCATCCATTGTCAAGCATCACACATACATGCACCCATCTTCATCCTCATCTGTTTCATTCCATCAAACCAAAACCGTGCAACCTAAACACCAACCCTCCCCACCATCCTGCCCCATTCCCGGGTATGATGATTGGTGGGCTGAAAGAGAAAGACTGAGGCGGCGGGATGATTGAGAGACTGTGGAGGGAGATAAACCCGATAACCTAGTCAGGGATTGAATGATGTTTGTTGGGTTCATATAAGTACATAGGAGGGACTTTGGACGATAGAGAAGGGCTGAGACGCCCTGGGGATGGCCTGGAAAAACAGGGGTCGTGGGGTTCAATTTGCATAGTCAGGTTTTAGGCGTTTTTCCTTAGGTTTGATGATACAAACAAATAGATAATGATGAGACAAAGAGATTGGAATTTGAAGGGAAGAAAAAGGAGGAAAAATGGAGAAGATATGGGGGCATACCGGTCACACCGATCTAGTAGGACCCGTCGAACTGCCGAACTGGCCAGACCGGGTTCTCGTAGAGAAGAAAATGATACTGTGCAGGGCGCATGGCTCCCACGCGCAGCCCCTTTGGGCGGCGCATGGGCCATCTTTTGGGGTGGTTGTGAAATCATCTATTCGATGTAACGAACACTTTGGGACTGGTTTTGTATCGATCAGACATCGTTTCCATATAGTTCGGGATGTCCGAAGGTTTAGGAGCGACTTTCAAAATAGTTAAATATTCAGGAAAATTTCGGGGCTTTAATGAGGGGTTATTTAAGTAGATAGTAACCCTCTATTACGGGGCTTTAATAACAGATATCAGTGATGGTGTTTGGCCCGAGAACGGCTTATGGACGGTCTATGAGTGGACTTGTTTTATGAATTCGATGCATACATAAATGTTTTATAAGTGTTTTAGAATTTTTTTTTGTGATGCCATGAGTCCATTTGTTTGTGGTAGCTTAGTATTGACGTATTTGCACGCTTTTCGTGGTTTATGGCTTTATGTCGTGCGTATGCGTACCGTGTTTTCAATGATGGTATGATGAACTATTTTTGGATTTAGAAACATGGAATCGGGCATGAGACCTATTTGATTTATGAACCCTCGGACTTGGATTCCATTTGATTACACGAGAATTCGGATTGAATGCCCATTTGAGTTATACGATCAAGCCGAGGGCCCCGTTGGTTTACGAATTCGAGCCTGAGGCCCAGTTGGTTGTAATATCGGGCTTGAGGCTCCATTGATTGTAAAATCGGGCTTGAGGTCTCATTGATTTATGGTATAGGGCTTGAGGCTCTGTTGATCGTGAAATCGGGCTTGAGGCCCCGTTGGATTGTGAAATCGGGCTTAAGTCCCAGTTTGGTTTATGAAATGAGAATTTCGGGTTTGAGACCCTATTGAACTGTGGATTTAGGCTAAGGCTTGTGAGATTTGGATTTTGAATCGGATTCGAGGAATCCTATTGAGATTCGGGTATGAGACCCAGTTGAGAATTAAAGTATTTTGAAAATGTATATACCCTCCGACATGAGTTGTTTGGTCTCCTCGAGACGTCGACCTGGAGAGTCACGATCCACTACCCGGAATGAGTAATCCCCATAAGGAGCACATTCAAGGAGCGGAAGTTATGATATGGTCTCGGACTGGGTCCTGAGACAACCATCTAGACGTCGTAGATTCTGGATGTTGGACAGAGCCTCCCAGCTGTAGAATTCCTGGGGGTAGACTCGGAGTGAGACCCCGAGTAGTATGCATACTGATATAGATGAATCGTGACAGATATCAGGGGATTAGTTCCCTAGGGGTTGTGTGCCCTGAGTTGGCATTTGTGATGCCGAGGATGGGTTATATATATGTATATGTATGAGATTTCACGAAAAGTGGTTTGGGGCGGAGACCCTATGTTCTATGTTATAGTTATGGTTTTGGGTTGAGACCCACGTATATTGTTTTGGGCTTAGTCCCTACAGAAATTGATTTTGTGCTGAGTTCCCACGTACTTGATTTACAGTTTTGGGCCAAGGCCCCAATGAATGTTTTGATAAATGGTTTTCGAATGCATGCATGCATGCTTTTCAGTGAAGGGTATAAATGTCTTGTTGTGAAATGGTTTTTATAAATTTTTTGATTTTTCCACTCACGGCTTTTGATGTTTTGAATGCCCTTCAGATTGATCGTGGATGTGGGCTATAGCGGAGACCGAGATATCACACTCATCTTCCGGATCCTGGGGCTCTCTGAAGCCCCGGTGGGGCTAGGACGAGAATTATCCCTAGTCTGACACTTTGTGTCAGACAGCAGCAGGCACATCCCACGTTAATCCTTGGGGATTTGGGACTGGTCCTAACAAGTGGTATCAGAGCGAGGTTTTGCCCTCAGAGTGATGCGCAGGGCGAGGATGTGATGTCTCTACAGTCGTAACAGCCTGTCATCAACCTGATAGTTAGGGTATTAGTATGATGATTTGGTAGAATCGACCCTGGTTAGATTTCATTTTGCACAAGGTGCGATGGTTTAGGGTTCGATTAGCATAGGATGCCGCTTGTTCCGAGAGGTTGGATCCCGAGTAGGATCAATTTTCGTGTGAATCCAACGGCTTAGGACCATCGTGTTACTGGAGATAAGATCCAGTGGACCAGTAGACAACGTATGACGACTTGAGAGTCGGGACCATCGAGTCGTCATCACGGACATGGAATAGAGAAAAGTTGGAACAAGTGGAGGTCGGACGTTAGCGTCGTTCACGATTGAACTGTAAGGATCGGAGAGTGTGCCACTAGGAGCAGTCAGGTGCACGATGACCCTAGTTGAGACCGGTTGGACTAGGAACGTTTACCCTATGTGGCATGAGATGCCATGTTTCGGTGTGTCGAATCTCGGAGGGATGTCGACTGGCAGGGAATGCCCGAAGTAGTGGTTGCGTGGTATGGTAGGATGCGTTTGCCAATCGTAGTGCTTGTGTAGTGTTAGGCACGGAGTATGGCTAAGTCCTCATGGAGGCCAGCAGCTAGGAGCCGTAGAGTTATGAGGGGACGAAAGCCTCAGATTGTGGTTGTTGGTTGGTTGGACACTAGTAACGAGGTAGGACGACTCTTCAGAGTCAAGCACGAGGGATCACTCGAGATAGACATGCTGCAGGGATCACATGAGTTTGCGATAACCCTAGTTGGTGAG